>CM067759.1:34556440-35882154 GCA_034642375.1 Vigna nakashimae | reverse complement strand
ATTGTGTCAAAAGAAGGAAGAGAGGAAAAAAATTAAAAAGACAAGGGTGAAGTTAGGGTTTTACCATACATGTACTGGGGTAGTAGAGAAAAGAGGGTGCCGGTGGGGTCCAATTCCGCTTGCCAACGTCTTACTCTATTCCCATGATTGCTAAACCAGCACTGGACGTTGTACTCCCCCGCTTCTCCGAATGCCCTGATTCGAGTAGTGATCTCAAAAATCTGAGCTCGACTTGGGTGAGTGACTCCGTAATTGTAAATGTTGGTCATTATCCTGATTTGGTCGTCTGTCGGACGCCACTTTGGGCAGGTCGGTCTCTCCATCTCCATTTCCTTCTCATCCATTTCTATAATTTGTCTAAATAATAAATAAAAAAAAACAAAATAAACCATAAATAACAAAAATACTATGTTCATAGTCTAATGTCTTCTTCCATTGTTTTTCTTTTAAGTTAATTTTGTTCTTTGTATTGGGTCTTTCGAGTCTTATTGTCCAGTTTGTGATCTGTTTCATGGTCCTCGCAAAGGTTCCTAAACGGATCTATGTCCATATTGTCCATGTCCGGTCCATACAAATAAAATCTATGTCCATATTGTCCGTGTCCGGTTCGTTCACTTTTTAAGTTTTTCGTTTTTATGGGGTACGTGGCGTTGTTCTACCCGATTGTCTCTGCCATACCTTCAAACGAAGGGAGATTAACGTCTGGTTTCCAGCCTATATACCCTTTAAGTTTAAGACAGTTTGGTTTTTAAGTGTTTTAAGTTTTGAAAATTAAAAAAAAAGAGGAAGAAAGAGGGCTCAGAAAGAAATGCAGAGAAAGGCGAGAGGGAAATAAAAGCAGACAAAGCGAAAAGCAGAAGAAAATGAAGAGCTTGCAGGAAAGGGAAAAGCATGACAGAAAGCATAAGGAAAACAAAAACAGAAAGGGAAAAGGGGAAGGAAAGCAGGGAAATCGAAGAAGGAACAAAAGCAAGAACGGAAAAGCGTAAAGGAAAGCAAAAACGGAAAGTGGGAAAGCATGAAGGGAAGTGAAAAAGAAGAACGAAAACTTAAGGGAAGGAAAAGGAGATTAAGAGTTCAGAAGACTTACCCGGAAGCGGATGGTACACAGGGAGAAGCTCGTTGGAGGACTCGGAGGCCTTCGAAGGCAGGGACGGAGGAGCCTTGCAGATCTCAGACGCTCTCGAAGGACACTCAAAGAAGAGAGAGTTAGAGAGAGAAGGGGAGAGCAGGAGAGAGAGTGGTCAGACTGAAATGTCGCCCAACGCGGAGGAGCTCTCGACTTATAGCCAAACAAATCCACTGTGGCTACAGTTCCGGTCACTGCAATCGTCTGGTGTCGGTCCCGGTCTTTCTGATTTTCAAATTTAAAAAAAAAAATGAAAAAATGAAAACGGGTAGGGTTTGTTGGGTCAATCCGGCCCAATACAAGACTTCTTAGATGATCCAATTTCACCAAAAAAAAAAATAATAATAAAACAAAATATGATAAATAGAAAATTTTCAAAAAAAATAATAAATAGAGTGATGTAAAATTTGAAGTGTTCAAAATTATTTTTCATTTGCATGATAAATGACATTTTTTTCAGGTTCATTGGGCCTCATTGTCATGTTAGCCTTCTTTGAACCCAATTCTTCTGAAATATAGATTTGAGTGAAAAATTATTTTGGAAATGTTCATAATTTTCATATCACACCAATTTGTTTGATTTAATTCCTTTTTCTTCTATATTTTGAATAAATCTAAAAAAGGTAATAAATAAAAAAAACAGTGCTCAAGCCCATTAGGCCCAATGGCCTCTGTTTTTTCTCTCGAGTGTACTTCTTTTGAAAATATGTCAAAAATATTTTGTTTTCACATTTTTGCTGTTGAACAATGTATCCTTCTGAGATTTGTCAAAAAAAAAAACAAAAAAAAAGAAAAAGAATTCAAGTTAGATTTTTTAGTGCAAGAGCGTGAATAGTAGTTTTCAAACCCATTTGGGCCCATTTTGAATATTAATTTTTCCTTAGCTTGTTTTCTCAAAAAAAAATATATAAAGAATATTTCCCTTGCATAATTTTCATATATGTCATATTTCATTTAAAAATAAAAATCAATCCAAAAATCTCAAAAAATCTCAAAATACAAATTTTCAACAGTATCTTTCCAATACAATTATCCAAATTATCCTGTGTGATTTTCTCTGATTTTTTTGTCAAAAACTGAGAATGAAAGATGAACAGTTTTTGAGCCCATTAGGCCTCGTTGTCATATGTGGTTTCTTTTGAACCAGTACATCTGAATTTCTGAAAAAATACATGTTTATATAGATTTTGTGTTTTCAATTCATAATTTTCCCTTTCCATTTGTGTGAACAAGTATTTGTGCAAAAAAGAAAAAAACAAAAAAAAAAAAAACTTAAGATTTAAAGATGAACTGTTTGCGGCCCATGAAAGCCCATAAAAGCCCAGTTCCTACACTGGCCCAGAAAGTCCAGTTGCCACATTGGCCACCAAACCCAATTTTCTCTAAAAATAAAAAATCTTTAGCTAGTATCATCCTTTTACTTCATATTACATTTCTTCATTCATAAAACCCAAAAAAAAAAAAAAATACGCAAAAGTTGAGTCGTTTGTTTTCGATGCAAATTATCCATTTTTATGAGATTTCAAAAAAAAAATGTAATGGATGTCATAACCTCCTGGAGTCAAATGATCAAGTCATATATTCTTAAGAGATATTTGTGTGTGCATTGCTTGAAAACATCATCCTTCAGCCCTTGCTATACCAAAGATTGACCCAATCATGTTCTTGAGCCCAAATAATAAACACCAAGTTTTACACTGGGGCAGATTTTCCGTTACCTCCACTGGCTTTCATTTGGGAGATCATGGAATCCGTTGTAAAAAAAAAAAAGAGAAGAAGAAAGGGATGAAAAATAACTCTTGTTGAGATCATTTAGTCTTGTCTCCTAATTAATCTTTTGAAAATAAAACAACCAAAATTTGAAATGACGTATGGCCATCTTTCTTCATCCAAAAACAAAAAAAACAAAATATATCCTTTGATACCAAATTTGAGCCAATATGAATTTTCTTTTCGAAATTTACCTAAACAAGGGTTACCATCACCATAGAAGTCAACTCAAGTTGCAAACAATAAACTTAGTGATCAAATGAAGAGAATTCAGCAAAAACAAAGCAAAAATGGAAAGAATCACAAAGTGATGTCAAACAAAGAATGAAATTTGAGAAAGGGCAAAATAGTCAAAACAGATTTGACGAATAGCTAATACAAGGTGTAGATGGTAACTCTTGTTTCAAAAAAAAAAAATAAATAAATATATATATATATATATATATATATATATATATATATATATATATATATATATATATATATATATATATATATATATATATATATCCACAAACATTTATTTGGGCCTTTATATCCTTTCTTTCAATACCCCTCAGCCAAAGCCACATTACAAGCCCAATAAAAGTCCACACAGATTGAATAATGGTTGCTTAAATTTTCATAAAGCTTAATTTGGAGACAAGACAAAATGGCTAACAATGCAGTTGTAAAAAAAAATGATGATGATAAAAAAAATGTCCTCGGAAGAAGGAAACTCCCTATTGATCAAAATTATATGAAGGAAAATCAAGCCAATTAGGGGCAATCCTTTCAAGCCCACCATTTTCGTATCCATCACATATTCCTATCCCCTTCAAACTCTTCCCCTTATTCCCAAACTAATTCAGATTTCCAAACCAGGGGGGCAACTTTGTAGGTGTCACATAATTTTTTCACCTCTTCTCCGAAACTAGGGCCACTTTGAGAGTTTCATGTGTTTCGGCCGAGCCCATTTAGAATATTAGGCAACTTTGTTAATCTCAAATTTGTTTCATGTGTACATTCAAAGTTTGTACCAAGACCAGGGCACCCCTTTGTTGGGCCTCTTAGATTTGTCCGCACTCAAATTCATAAATCTACCCTCAAAACAGGGGCAAACACTTTGGGGCTTTGTATGATTTTGAGTCCATCATTCGTAAACCCGAAATGGGGGGCAACTTCTTTTTGAACCTCACTTAAGTGACTCATACCCAAAACCAAGGGCAATTTTGCAAAAGTTATATGAATTTCACACCCTCACAAGTCACAGATACATTTGTCCATACCTATCTTTTTACCATGCCCCCAAACTGGGGCAGCTTGAAGAGTATCTCTGATCTCGCATTGGCATTTACAGTTAGTTTGAGGAGTGACAGGCCCACATTGTGATCCCTATACCTGCCAAAACCTTTCCAAATCCTTCCACATATTTGTCCCAATCCTTGATATCAAGCTTGAACGCACTAATATTTCATCAAGAAATGTCCAACACATAAGCTTCATTTTGAACATTTGTCTTCAAAATTTGACATCCTTTGCATAAAAGGAAAATGAAAGTCTAAATCTTCATAAATTTGATGATTTCAAAGAAAACAAATTGACACAATCTTCCAGTAAAACAAAAACAAAAAAATCACAAGTCAACATCATGTACATATTTTCATGAACTTTGAATTTAATTTCATGAATGTTTACCAAATCTTCTTCCTTGCAAAAAGACAAAAAAAAATCAACATGCATCAAAAATTTTCTCCTTCAAATTTCAAAATTACATCAAATCTTCTTCTTTCAAAAAGACAAAAAAAATCAACATGCATCAAAGTTTTCTTCTTCAAATTTCAAAATTTACATCAACCATGTTTCTCTTGCACATAGAGGTTTCAAAAAAAAATTTAAAAAAAAAAAATGCAACTCCTTGTTTATTGATTTCAACATTATGAAAAAGTTTTAAAACCATGTTTTCTCATTTCAAAAAAAAAATATAGACACTCATTCCTATCTCAAAAAAAAAATATCAAAAAAATTTTCAACATCTCAAAATTTCAAAACAAATGCAAAAATTTCAAATTCAAAACAATCAAACAATTTTACTTTCTGTCATTGGTATCTCGGCCCTCTGCAAGGCAATGGTCGAGCCCAATTTTACATTTCTGCTATTGGTATCTCGGCCCTCTGTAAGACAATGGTCGAGCCCAATTTTACATTTCTGCTATTGGTATCTCGGCCCTCTGTAAGATAATGGTCGAGCCCAATTTTACATTTCTGCTATTGGTATCTTGGCCCTCTGCAAGGCAATGGTCAAGCCCAGATTGTCAAACGACCCTCTGCATGGCAATGGTCGAATTTAAATTTTCCTCTGCGATCTTGGCCCTCTGCAAGGCAATGGTCAAGTCCAGATTGTCAAACGACCCTCTGCATGGCAATGGTCGAATTTAAATTTTCCTCTACGATCTTGGCCCTCTGCAAGGCAATGGTCAAGTCCAGATTGTTAAACGACCCTCTGCATGGCAATGGTCGAATTTAAATTTTCCTCTGCGATCTTGGCCCTCTGCAAGGCAATGGTCAAGTCCAGATTGTCAAACGACCCTCTGCATGGCAATGGTCGAATTTAAATTTTCCTCTGCGATCTTGGCCCTCTGCAAGGCAATGGTCAAGTCCAGATTGTCAAACGACCCTCTACATGGCAATGGTCGAATTTAAATTTTCCTCTGCTATTGGTATCTCGGCCCATTGCAAGGCAATGGTCGAGCCCAATTGTTACTTTCTGCTATTGGTATCTCGACCCTCTGTAAGACAATGGTCGAGCCCAATTTTAAATTTCTGTTATTGGTATCTCGGCCCTCTGTAAGACAATGGTTGAGCCCAATTTTACATTTCTGCTATTGGTATCTCGGCCCTCTGTAAGACAATGGTCGAGCCCAATTTTACATTTCTGCTATTGGTATCTCGGCCCTCTGCAAGGCAATGGTCGAGCCCAATTTTACTTTCTGTCGAACGACCCTCTGCAAGGCAATGGTCGAACCCAATCAAATTCAAATCTCTCATTCACTTAATCTTGTTCATTTTATTTATGCACTCAAAAAAAAATATAATAATAATAATAATAATTATTCCTGGTTCCTTATTTAAAAATTCTCTATTTTCTTGTGTATCTCGAAATCCGAACGAAATTAGTATTTCTATCTTTACTTATCTTTTACTCTGATAATATGAAAACATTGTTTATCATATGATCTAGTAAAATCTAAGTAAAGAGGGGCAGCTGTCAATACCCAATTTCGTCCGGGTAAATAAAATTCATCACAAAAATAAATAAAAAAAAAAACATAAAAAAATACTATTTACTTTTTGCAACCCAAATTTTCTTTTAAACACTTAATCAAATGGCCCAAAATAATCTCTTACTTTTTTTACTTCCTCACCACCCATCTTTTCTTATCACACCCCATTCTCCACATCACCATCCACCTCACCCTCCACATCTCATTCCACATCACCTACTGATGAATCATTATTTTCTTCACTTTACTTAGTTTATTGTGCTAGAATTAATCGGGGAATTATACTTAATTGTTCTGTATTTTCCCATTTTTGCTAATTATGCTTAATTTGATCAGAAATTCTTATTTTGATTAATTTGAATTATCTAAGCATTATTTGTATTAGTAATTGCAGGAAAAATTTTGGAAATAAAAATTGGGACAATTGGAAGAACAAAATTGGCTTAGAAGCATCACACACCACACGGCCTACGAGCCATTGGAAATTCTATTTTGCAAAGTTTTATTTTTAATGTGGTGTTAATTTTTGTAGTGCCATTGCTGCAACCAAAAGAACTCACGGCCAATTCATGCTAAATGCCTATCCATTCTTTGCTAAAGAATTGAAGCAAAACAAGGAAGGGACCACCAAGTTCCAAGTAGGGGCCACGGTTTTGTCAAGTAATTGGAAAGAGAATAACATGAACAAATCACGTGAGCTACATGCTAAGCTTTTGGTTCTTCATCCCTTTTATGCTTTTGACAAAAGTTGATTAAATAAAATTATGAAGACATGGGACATGATAGGCCACCACTCACGGTTTTGATTCAGCATATTTAGTTTACTTGGCACAATGTGCACAGTCCAAATCCAAATAGAAAAAGCATCCATGTACAACTTATTTTGGCAAGTATTTGGAATAAAAGTGGGAGCCACCACCCAAGCAACACGTTAAGGAAGCCTCCCCTTCATTTTCACGATCCACGGCCATACCAACCAGCTGGAATGTTCTTTCTTGTAAAGCACATGGAGACCACCACTTGAAAGCTCACGGTTTTCTCCGGTTTGGCAGCAGCAGTCCAGCTCCCCCGTTCTTCACGAGAAAGCAAAGGTGGCTGCAACGTCTACCAAGCTCTCGGTCATGGCAACAAGTGATTCACGCCCAGCAGTGGAAGCAAGAACACGGACCAACAGCCCCACACTCACGGCATCATCCAGAAGCAAATAGAGGAGAAAAGCCACACACTCAAAGGAAATTATTTGTTTATTTTGCATGGGAATGTTTTTGTCTGCATGTAGGAAATGGGTGCAACTTTCCCGTGAATTGAGAAAAGTGGAGAACCCATAATTCATTCATTATTGGCAGTTAGAAACAAAAGGGGGGCAGCAAGACCCACACACACATTCTCGTTACAGTGGGCAACAAAGAAGGAGCATTGATTGAAGAAAGTGTGCTGAAGATAAATGAAGGAGAAGTCACGGGAAGGATTCTGAACAGATTGGGAGAGGCTCACGGGTTCAGAGAATTGGCAATAAAAAGAGAGCACCAAGCATAGAAGAAGACTCATTAGATTAGGAGTAGGAATTAGGAAGACACCCACAGCTACGGGGAGGATCACGTTCCTTATTCCCTCACGGCCAACGATCACCATTGATACGACTGTCGCGGTCATACAAATTTGATGTGCAGAAATTAATGCAGTATAACTAGAAGTTGAAGGCTGAGATGCTACTTGGGCAGGAGCATCATACTGCTGACTCTGATATTGCTGAACTGGTGGAACCGGCTCCCAAAGGGAGCTCTCAGGAATTTGAGGATGATCCATATTTTTCTCAGTATTAAAATCAGCACAAGAATCAGAGTAATATGCAGAAAGAGAATCATAATTACAGGCACTTGTAGAATAAGCACTATTCACAAAATTAAAATAGGTAGACATGGAAAATAAAAATAAAAACTAAAAACTAAAAATTACGAAACAGATAAACTAAACACATTTATACATGCTACAAGCACACACAAGACAGAACATCAATAGTAAAAATTTTTTTTTTTTTTTTTAATAACAACTAAATACAGAACATAGCACAATAAAAAGACAAAACATATATTAACACAACATAATCGAAAAACACAACAAAAATCTAAAACAAGAACCTGGAACTGAAGTGACAACGCCGCCAAAATTTGCTGAAGGTGTCGTTGTCGCCTACAAAAATATACAAGACAAAACACACAAAACAAACATATTAACAGAACAAAACTTTATACAACAAAAATCTAAAACCAAACCGTTATTGATTGGTCCCCGGTAACGGCGCCAAAATTTGATACGACTGTCGCGGTCATACAAATTTGATGTGCAGAAATTAATGCAGTATAACTAGGATTTGACTCCTAGGTCGTCTCTCAAGGACCAATTTTTATGTGGTTCGGTCTTAGATTTATCACGAAGAAAAAGGGGGGTTGTTTTGTGGATGTTTTTGACACGGAAAATTAAATTAGAAACTTAACCGCAGTGTAATTAAAATTTACCAAAGTATCTGTAGTAAAAACAATGTTGAAAATAACATGAATAGTAAAACACAATAACAAAATTTAACAGTGCAGAAAACCATAAACGTTAAAATAAAAGAGACAGTAAAAAAAAACACTTATTCGAAAATAGAGTTCACCGAAGAATCAACACTTGAAATAAAATGTCTGGTACAGATGAAATGAAAATGAACAAACTGTGAACACTTCTACTGAAGTAATACAAATGAACAATCAGAAACGTAAACAACAATTGTGCACTGTTTGGAATTTGGAAATCCGAAAACTTGCCACTGGAAAGGGAAAGAAAGAGGCCAGAGCCTCCTCCCAAACGTGAGTTCCTAAACTACTCTCCAATCTCCTTCCATTCTCTGCTTCTGCTTGCATTTTATAGTGTCAACACTCTCAACATCCTCCTTGAATTCAGCAATTTGGATTGGCAGCCCGTGAACAAATGTAAAACCGTGACTTTCTTTTGATTCAATGTGGTCCCCTCCTTTTCCATTTCAATCAGCTGAATCATCCTTTTTCAATTCAGCAATTTTGACCGTGATCCCCACCTCTTCTTGCTACTGACCGTGAGCTTCCCCTGGACACTCCAAGATGTGCGTGTGGCTGGTTGCTGCTGCAACAAGAGCTTCTTCATCAATCTCATGGTGCTTATTGCTGCTGCCCATTTTCCTTGTGAAGCCAACTCTTCTCTCTTCACTCTTCTAAGCAGCCTTTGCAGCGTGCTCCTCTGCTTCTTCAAAGATCATGTGTTGGCTTCTCTTTGCTGGACTGTGAAGGTTTTCTCTACTGGACCAGCTGTGAGTGTGCTCTCCATCAAAGCCAAAATGAAACACATCCATGTAGTAGTGGACGGTGCAGCTGTGTTGAAACTGGATAGAAGCTGCTCCAGCCGAGACATCTCTTTGCTGCCATCTTCTCTTCCGTTTTGGTGGAGACGTTTCCAGCCAATGAATCTCAAGTGGACCAGCTAAGTGGAAATATGCTACCAAAATAAGGACGTGTGGTGCTGCCAGCATTCCCTCAAAGGCCGTGAATTTTTCCATGCCTCCTAAGCTGCTGGACGTTGTGTTTGGCTAGATGTGGTGGTCCTGGATTGGATTGCTACTGGCTGGAACGCATCTTCTCATTGCCTCCAAGCTGGATTCTTCGGTCGTGAATGAGGTTGCTGCTGCTTGTTGGTTGAACGGATGTTGAAGACAGCTGCTGGGTGTGAGCTGCTGGACATCTGCTGGACCGAGAAGTGTTTCTTCCAAGCTGCTAGATGTTGAAGCTCGTAAGCTTCTCCAACAAGGACGTTGCTTCCCTTCTTTTTCCTGGTGTGTGTGGCAGCTAATAAAACCGTGAGGATGGGTGGCTCAGCTCTTCCAAATGAAACCACGTTCGGCTCCCACTTTTTATTCCAAACATGCTGAACTTGGTTGTCCTTTATACATTTTCTTAATCAATTTTTTTGATAAAAGCAAGAGAAGGTGGCCATATGTCCGTGTGTTGCTGGTTGGTATTTGTTACCTACGTGAAAAGCCCTTTCTCCAAATTAATAAGCATTGCACTTCCCAAAATGACATATCACGTGAACCTTTCTTTCCAACAAAAAATCTTGATGTGGCATGATTTCCCTTAATGCCGTGTACCCTTTTGTTTCCAAGCTCACTTCCATTAGAAAACCGTAAGTGGCCCATGGTTGTCCCCTTTATCATCTTATAAAAAGATTTCCTATTTTGGTGCTGCCATGAATTTGCTTCATTGACGTGGCCCCCTCTTTTCATGTGCTTCTTGCCAAAATGCCTTCCTAGACTGAAAACCGTGAAGTGGTGTATTGTTTGCTGAAAACGTGAACTGCAACCAAAAGAGTGAGAGAAAAATCATTCCCTGACTAGGCGTGTGTGTGATGGTCTTTGTCAATTTTCTTCAATCAAAGCTTAGTAAGGGGTCCTCCACTTTTGCTGTATTTGTGCTTATCAAAATAAAAGATGAATTTAGTGCCCTTTCACGTGTTGCTCTCAAATGGTGGTGGATGGGGACGGCTGCCCACTTCTTACACTTTCTGATATGCATTAAGTGAATTACCATGTGCATTTTTTATTTTCATTCCAGCCGAGAATGTCTCCCAATGTGCACATCCTCATAATTCTCCCTCTTTGATTTTCACGTGAAAGCCATTCCTTTTAGCGGTCTTCCACATCACCAAATAAAACTTACTGCATCATAAAATTTTCAATTTGGAATAAGCTTCTTTACGTATGGAAAGTGAAAATCTCATTTTAGTTTAGCATGTAATTGATTAGAAATTTCTCTCTCAGTCACAAAATATTATCCAACAATTTTCCTGAATTCAATAATATAAATAATTAGTCTCAGATAATTCAAATTAATTAAAATTAGAATTTCTGATCAAATTAAACACAATTAAGAAAAATAGGAAAATATTGGACAATTAAGCACAATTCCCCGATTAATTCTAGTACAATAAACTAAGTGTAGTGAAGAAAATAATGATTCATCAACCATCTTCATCCTTACACCTTACACACGACCATTCTCCATCACTTCCAACATCCATCCTCCTCAACCTCACGGCCATCACCTTCTTTTTCATCTCCAACACCTCCAACACCTATCATCTTCATCTTTCTTCTTTCATTTTTCATCTCCAACACTATTACCAACACCCTTCCAGCCGCCACCTTTTTTTTCTTCCATTCCTAATTTCTCATCACCAATACACACACGGCACCAGAGGGAAAGTTTCTTTCTCCATTCATTCTCTTCATTCCTCCAAAGCAAAATTCATAGATCTGGATTCTTCCTCATATGAAACCCAATTGCTTTCAATCTCTTTCCTATTCTGCACTCTCCGTATTCCTTACACCCTTCAGCAAACCAATATCAACCTATTTCACCCATAAAATTGATTTCCATCATCATGACCAAACACTAAAATCCTTTCCCCACTCATCTCGTCAAAATTGAACTGCATCTAGTCCAGGGGTCCAAAAATTATGTGTGAGTATTCAAATGAAAGCCCTTTGAGTCTAGAATCCAACCCAAAAAGTTTCATTGCATTTCGAGCTCTGTGGAAAACGATATGAGCCAAACAGTAAACCAACGTCAGTGCCAGAAACGAAACAGTCAAGCCTGATTTCGAAATCATACTGCATCTAGTCCAGGGGTCCAAAAATTATGTGTGAGTATTCAAATGAAAGCCCTTTGAGTCTAGAATCCAACCCAAAAAGTTTCATTGCATTTCGAGCTCTGTGGAAAAAGATATGAGCCAAACAGTAAACCAACGTCAGTGCCAGAAACGAGACAGTCAGGCCTGATTTCGAAATCATACTGCATCTAGTCCCGGGGTCCAAAAATTATGTGTGAGTATTCAAATGAAAGCCCTTTGAGTCTAGAATCCAACCCAAAAAGTTTCATTGCATTTCGAGCTCTGTGGAAAAAGATATGAGCCAAACAGTAAACAAGAAAAATTTATCAGTGAAACATTCAGCAAAGGTCAGTGTAAAAGGAAAACTGAAGCCATGAGGATGGAAGTGTTCAAGCCAATTCTTTGAGCACCCCCTCTTTCTCACCCGCACACCCCCTTTCGTCTGGGCTTAAGCCCTTCCATAAACAAAATAAAAAAAGGTCTCAGCCGTTTTTCTGCACCCCTGGATCATATACCTGCACCCTTTTTATCTGGGCCATAAAAAAAAAAGAAGAATTGGGCTCACACATTTCAGGATGCACCTCCAGTTTCATCCTTTCACCCATGACAAGAAAAACGTATTGGGCCCAAACAAAGGAGCCTCAATTTCACTCAACACCTCTGATTTTCGCCTTTGCACTCTTATTCTTGTCGGTTTGTTTTCTCTCGCTTTATTTTTAAGCTTTTATTTCTTTGTTTTATTATTGTATGTGTATGATAATTCTACTCTTGTATATTGTATCTTATATTTTGTTGGATTTGTTCATAAAAAATATAAACAAAAAAAATAAAATAAAATAAAACAAGCAAAAAGCCGTATGAGTACTCGTGCGATCATACGCATCAGCCTAGTGCTCATTACGCAAAATTAAAAGATAAATTAAAAATCAAAAAAATATGTTTTAAAGGTCAAGCACATGTGTGATCGTTCGCATCGTCCTTGTGCTAGACATCTTTCCATTTTATAAAAATATTGAGCACATGTGTGATCGCACGCATCGTCCTTGTGCTGAAAACATTGTCTTTTATAAAAACACCAAAAAAATATAAAATCTTCAAAAAAAACTAAAAACATTCACATTTTTCAAACAATAAACAATCTTCCTAGCCAGAACTACGTGATCCTTGATTCTCCATCAAAAGTGGAGATACGTAGGAGCAAGGCCAGTCCTTGTCAGGTTCACTTTCCCAAAAATCCAAAATCATTTTACAAACAAACTTCTCAAACAATTTCCAAACAAATTTTCAAGCAGTTTTCTAAAAGAACTATGGAACCCTGATTTCTCATTCTTAATGAGAATACGTAGGAGCAAGGTCAATCCTTGTCGGGCCCAAAAAACTAAAAAATACATTTTGTTTCTTTGGAGTTTTATTTTAGGTGAAAGTTAAACATTTTGAAAACCACATCATATTCGCATATTTAGTTAAAGGTACTGCCTTAGGGCAGGCGTTGTAGGGTGCTAATACCTTCCCTACACGTAACCGACTCCCGAACTTAGAATCTCATTTTCACAGACCAGGTCTTATCATTTTATGGTTTTTCTGTAGTTTTCCAGAATAAACTATGGTGGCGACTCCAAATCTCTTTTTCAAAAACCTTTTTATTTTTCCACGGATCGTCGTCCCGTCGCGATCCCGGTTGCGACATGGAGAAATAAAAGAATGAAAGGAAAAGGAAAGATCTAGATTATGAAGAAGTGGAAAGTGGGCTTGGGAAGAGTGGATGTACAGTTTCTTTAAAAAAATAAAGGAAAGTGTTATTTGGACAACAAAACTTTGACACAGTTTTGACAACGGCACGTGGCAGCTGTACATTGGCTCACTAATTTGAAAATAAACCAGAGAAAGGGTTACGGGGCGAGGGGTATTTTGGGATTTCCAGATTAAAATTTTAAGATTTGGGTTTGGCGGTTTAGGGTGCGAAAGACGTTCGTTCAAGCCTTCCTTCTTTAGTGTCGCTCTCTCGCTGTGTCGTCCGTCTTCTCTCTCGCTGTGTCGTCCGTCTTCTCGTTCGTTCAAGCCTTCCTTCTCTTTCCGTCTTCGAAGCTTCCATCCTCGGTTTCGTTCTCTCCTCCTTCTTCAAAACGTGCGTTGAAACCTTGGAGGATCTCTATGGCTGTGTGTTCCATCTTTACCCTACCTACAGCGTTCAACCCTTCCATCCTTTGTGTGGGTCTGTCGTCCACAGAGAAACCCTTACATTTTGGCATTCGGAAAGCGGGTGTGGTTGTTTTGTTGTGCATTTCGCGTCTGGTGGAGGAGGTCGTCGAGAAGTGGTATCCGTTTTTATTGGTGTAAGTAAAAATGGGCGAGCCCTGACATTGTGTTTTACACTGTGTTTTTGGTTTTCATTAAGTTGAATGATATAACTGAGTGTGGAATGTTATCTTGTTAGGGCCGTTGCAATGGAAGGGAAAAATGCAAGTGTAAGAAAAAAATTAAATTTTTTGTTTATATATTATTTAATTATCTTACGGATTGTAGTTAGTAATAAATTTTTATGATTTTTTTTGTAGTGGCGACTTCTTATCTCGATGGATTCATCGATCATTATTGAAATGAATCGTTTACTCCGACAGTGTCATGTGGATCGGATTAGGATGACACCATTTATGTGGTGTTTGAATATTCAAAGGCCTGTGGAGGTGAATTTAAAATTATTGAAGGTTATGGTTTGCAGGTGGGTTGGAAATGATAACAGTTTTAGAGTTAGTCAAAAGTTGGTGCCCTTTAGAGTTGTTGATGTGTTCATGAGCTTAGGTTTAGAAATAGGTGGTTTAGAGATTCCCTTTGATGAAGTAGTTGGTGGATTGGTTGGTGAAATGTTCAAATCAAAAACCATCAGTTTGAAGGACTTGACGGACATGTTTAATGTCATTGTTGATGATAAAAACATTGATGTTGATGTAGTGTGTAGGTTATATATATTAGTTTGTTTGGTTGTTTTCTATTTCCCTAGGAAATCAAGGCATGTTTGTAACATGCCTTTTGGAGTGTTAGATGACTTAGACCGTTTGTGTCTATATGATTGGTGCACCGGTGTACATAAACATATTGTAGAGAATTTAAATAAATGTAAGAAGAAAATTATGGGAGCAGGTATCCCCCAGTCAGTCACTCTCAGTGGCAATGTGGTAGTGTTGCAGGTAATATGATATGTAGTTCACTATTTTGATGTAGTGCAGAACATTGTGAATTATGTTTGATGAAATAATTTTATGATATTTTAGGCTTGGGCGGTTGAGAGACTTTCTTTGCATTGTCATCCTTCGCACCGGTTTTTCCCGCGCATAATGAGGTGGTTCCCGTTTAAATCAAGGACCGAAAAAATTGAACATATTTTTATGACCGGAGATGTAAGTGTTTTGTTTTTCGTTATTTTGTATGTTAAAATGGATTGTCTATTTTGTCTGAATTTGTTGTGTGCTATTGGTGCAGTTAAATATGGAGTGGTATGTACGAAATGAAGATCGTCATAGGCCGGAAATCCGTGCAGCTTTCAACATGGATGACGGAGGAATGAGTGAAGGATCCTTGGGTGAAGGATCCAAGGTTGACAAAGATGATGATGATGACGAAAGCTCTGATGACGGGGCATGGGAAGCAGGTGCGGAGGAGAGATTTAGGAAAAACAACGAAGATATCAGAGCATTGAATGCCAAGATTGGAGTTCTGACTAGGGAGTTATTTGAAATTTATCAAACTCCAATCTTTCATGAAGCAGATGCATGTAGCACTGATGAAGAGGTTGGGGGTGGAGTTGATGAAGGACATGGAGTTGGAGGTGAGGAGAATGCTGAAGTTGGGGGAGACGAAGAGGCTGAAGTTCGTCCCGATTGTGGCTTCGAAGAAGAAGGTGATGGAAATGAAGTTGATGACCCCCTAGGTGCACATACTGAAGTAAGAGGGGATGATAAAACTGTTGGTAACATTAATTTTATTGAAATAGATGATGATGCTGAAGAAGAAGAACGGGAGGTCGTGCCATTGGCTATACCCCCATTGCGGAGTTTTGTTGGTGATCCAAGCACTAGTGTTGATGTAAACCAATTGTATACAGCAGTCAGCATCAGAGAGATGAACGTACACAGGTACGTACACAAGTATATGGTATGAATTGTAGTTGTGGTTGAGGAATATGTATTGTTTGTGATTGACTAATATTTGTATGTTTAGGGTTGTAAGCGAAATAATTGGCCAAAGCTTGAGCACGACTTCAATTTACATTTTGGCCCCAATGAAATACGTTGATAACATGGTTAGTATTGTCACATTTGGTTGTGTTTCATGTTTTAGTTTATGTTAGTAATGTGAAATTTTTTTATTGTGTAGGTGGTGTTATTTGCTTCTACGATCTTTATGTACTTTGAGAAAAGGTTGTGCGGTGTTGTTAAGAGGATTCATTTTAGTCCGTTATACTCGGTAAATAAAATTTGATATTGTATCATATTTATGATTGAAGAAAGTATTTTTGATCGATTATTTATTGATGATTTTTAAATTGTCCACAGCACCATATTCTTACAGATTATAAGAAACGTCCACAGAATCGCCATGTATTCACGCTTCATAACTATAACAGTTATTTGCGTTCCGATCATTTTGGACTTGAAGAATTAGCCACAGCGGACTTTGTGAGTAACCTTGAATTTGCAAATTTTGTCGACTTTTGGTTGTAAATGTGTTACTGAAATTGTTTATATTTTTTGTAGTTGTTTCTGCCATTTGTCCACGATGATCATTGGTGGTGTTATTCAGTGAAATTGAGGTCAATGGAGATTTTTGTGATTGATTCATTGGGGAAGGGGATTAGAGACCGCAAAAGGATAGACACAGCCGTTGTAAGATTCGACATCTTTCATTGTTGATTACCGTGTGATTATGACATAACCCTGTATTGTTTAAGTATTTATTGTATTTGTTAACTGGTAGGCTGAAAATATGGCACGGTTTTTTTGCATCCTGATGAATACACCGGAAGGTAGTATTGGTCCTTTGACAGTTAAACAAGCAAACTTGTAAGTTTCTTCAACTGTACTGCCGGATTATATTGTGATGTATATGGGCAAAAGTAATCTGATGTTGTGGGTCTATTATTTCAGACATGATTGTGGAGTAATAATGTTGAAAGCAATGGAAATCTGGGATGGAGATGAAAAATACAACGGGAAAAGCATGCCTGAATATACAACTGTAAGTTGGAACTGTGTGTTTGATAATATTCTTGTATGTCCTGGTTTCTAATGTGGAAAATGTTGGTTTTAGGAGGAGCTGCTTGGGATTAGAAAGAAATATGTGTGTGACTGGATCCTGGACAACGACAACATTAGAAGAATGGAAGCCCTACAACTATACGGCATTGTCTAGGATTGCTAAGAAATTATCAAATTTTGACATGTATAAGATGTTCAAATATGTACCTAATGTTATTTGACAATTTTGACATGTATAAGATGTTCAAATATGTACCTAATGTTATTTGACAATGTACAGTATGTGTTCGTAATAAGATTAGTGGTTGGATTTCGAAATGAATTGTTTTTACTTTGTGTTTGTGTTTGTTATAATGACAAAATTAGTGATTGAAAAATGAACCCAGCATTTACAATAAAAATTTGAAAAGTACGAGAGCATTTTCACTAAAATTAATGGTAATTAATGGGAAGGATTTGATCAAGATCTGAGTGGGGAGATGGGTGTTGGTAATTAATGTGAACGCAAGAAGTGTGGAGTGACCCGTGATGAGTAGGGGGACGAAGTAGTGCAAGGGATGACTAAGAGTGTTGAAAAAAGGGTCTGGTAATCGTTTACAGCACCCCTGTAAACGATTACCCGAGAGAAAATGCCAATTTGTACAGAAAGTCCAACACAGGTACTCAGTCAGGTGAACAGGGGTCACCATTGGAAAAAAAAAGTGACTTTTAGGCACTTCTGCACCTGTCTGAGGCTTGTGTAGGTGTTCCAGTGGTGGGAGAGGGTGGCTGGTGATGTGATGTGAGTCCAAGGAGGGTTGGGAGACCCCTCATGAGTTGGAGGAGCAAGCTGTGTAAGGAATGACTAAGAGTGTTGAAAAAAGGGTCCGGTAATCGTTTACAGCACCCCTGTAAACGATTACCCGAGAAAAAAATGCCAATTTGTACAGAAAGTCCAACACAGGTACTCAGTCAGGTGAACAGGGGTCATCATTGGAAAAAATAGTGACTTTTAGGCACTTCTGCACCTGTCTGAGGCTGGTGCAGGTGTTCCAGTGATGGGAGAGGGTGGCTGGTGATGTGATGTGAGTCCAAGGAGTGTGGGGTGTCCCCTCATGAGTTGGGGGAGCAACCTGTGCAAGGAATGACTCAGAGTGCTGAAAAAAGGGTCTGGTAATCGTTTACAGCACCCCTGTAAACGATTACCCGAGAGGAAATGCAAATTTGTACAGAAAGTCCAACACAGGTACTCAGTCAGGTGAACAGGGGTCACCATTGGAAAAAAAAGTGACTTTTAGGCACTTCTGCACCTGTCTGAGGCTGGTGCAGGTGTTCCAGTGGTGGGAGAGGGTGGCTGGTGATGTGATGTGAGTCCAAGGAGGGTGGGGAGACCCCTCATGAGTTGGAGGAGCAAGCTGTGCAAGGAATGACTCAGAGTGCTGAAAAAAGGGTCTGGTAATCGTTTACAGCACCCCTGTAAACGATTACCCGAGAGAAAATGCCAATTTGTATAGAAAGTCCAACATAGGTACTCAGTCAGGTGAACAGGGGTCACCATTGGAAAAAAAAGTGACTTTTAGGCACTTCTGCACCTGTCTGAGGCTGGTGTAGGTGTTCCAGTGGTGGGAGAGGGTGGCTGGTGATGTGATGTGAGTCCAAGGAGGGTGGGGAGACCCCTCATGAGTGTGAGGAGCAAGCTGTGCAAGGGATGAATGAAAGTGTTGAAAAAAGGGTCTAGTAATCGTTTACAGCACCCCTGTAAACGATTACCCGAGAGAAAATGCCAATTTGTACAGAAAGTCGAACACAGGTACCCAGTCAGGTGAACAGGGGTTACCATTGGAAAAAACAGTGACTTTTAGGCACTTCTGCACCTGTCTGAGGCTGGTGCAGGTGTTCCAGTGGTGGGAGAGGGTGGCTGGTGATGTGATGTGAGTCCAAGGAGTGTGGGGAGTCCTGTCATGAGTTGGGGGAGCAACCTGTGCAAGGAATGACTCATAGTGCTGAAAAAAGGGTCTGGTAATCGTTTACAGCACCCCTGTAAACGATTACCCGAGAGGAAAATGGATTTTGTACAGAAAGTATAACACAGGTACTCAGTCAGGTGAACAGGGGTCACCAATTGAAAAATAAGTGACTTTTAGGCACCATTTTGTATGACATAAATAAATTCATTATAACACACCATTAATAGAGATTCAGGTACACAACATACACAACAAAATGATACATTGTACGTTTCAAATATTACAGTTATCCATGAAATACTTATAATGGTGTTCATATAAAATTACAGTTATCCTAAACCCACTATTGGTTGTCTGCTTGATTGGACGTTGATGGTTGGTCAGATGGATGGACAAATTTGCGGAGGATGTCATCCACATTGAGTTCCTTCTCTGCCCACATAGGAAGTCGAATGACAGGTTTTGGTGTCTCCTTAACAAGGTCAATTGTAGGAGGAGAAACTTCAGCTCGAAATACCTTCACTATAGAGCGATGCGTAATATTGAGGCAGTGGTTTTGCCTAAATGCAGTGAAGGGGTGGACCTAAATGTACAAACGGAATTTGTAAGAAGAAGAACACTTAAATACCAATAAAATAATTATGGTAGTTAAGTACAAATTTGATGGCTTACAAGATTGAGTATGATAACGGAACCAACTGCGATATTTTCTGCAATTTCAGGATCTTCAAGAGCTTTCTTGTGCAAGGAAGCCTTCATCGTGGCAGTTGGGTCCTTAAGAGTCAACTGCATATCTCCCAACCCATTGGGCTTGCACTCTTTCAATATGCAAACCACCAATGGAAGGACCTCAGTTGATTTTGCCTCTTGGAGGGAGTTAACGTTCTCGAATTTTCCATCCTTTACAAGACCTATGATAAAAAAATATGAAAACAAATTACAAGTAGTAAAGGTAATAATGTTCTTGGAAGCGTGTATGAGATTCAGTGTACCGTGGTGTTCAATAAACATCTGTGCCCATTTCCAAGCATTGGAGTTGAAATCTCGTTCATAGGTTGCGTCAACAACATCACGAGCAAATTCTTGTGTCGATTTCGGTTGTTTTGTTCCCGTTCTATTCATGAAAGCTGCTTGGATGTTACCTGCAGGACCAGGAATAAGCGTTGCGGAAGCATCGCATTTTTTCAAAAACGATTCAAGGACATCATCATCATAAACAAGGTCTTCCCATGCATCCATGATTATGCAGAAATTTCCTGTCCACATAAAAATTGTAGGTTAAGGACGATACATCAGTAGGATGATTAAAGAAGTCACTCACAACTAAACAATGGTAAACAGGTTACAGATACTGTCACCTGATTGAAGCCTACACAATTGGTTTCTCCCCGAAATTAAAATACAAGTACGTGAACGATGAAATTATATGAAATCAATGTAACCAAAAAAATATTAATATTATATCTATTTCTATTAACTTAACTTATTAAAATCAAGTTACATTAATTGTGGGGAGATAGTCTGATTTGATGGGTAGCCTTTAAAAGTGAAAAGCATTGATTGGGGGTTAGGAGAGAGAAACTTTATGCTGACAACCATCAATGCATGCTTTCACAGGATAAGCAAATACGTGTTTGACAAGGCAAAAATATGACCTTTGGCGGGAATACACAGCTGCGTCAACAACCAACGTTAGAATCCAACGTTCACACTTATTTCCATTGACCAAGCACTTCTAGACAACTTACCCGGGTGTTCATTAAAGAGAAGGGCCACAACGAAGTTCGGAGGTTTGGTGAGAAGCACATAAGGATCATTTATGGTGGACTTAAATGTAGAAGATGAGGTTGGTTAGGACCACTGACCTTCATTAAAGGGCACACGATTTTTCACCAGGGTACGTTTTAATAAGTTCTTCGAAAAGATTTTATTTTCATTATTTTTGTAGTTGCCAGTGGTCATAGTGGTAAGTGTGATGAGTGAATATAATTTGCTTTATCTCTAAAGGTGGGTTTAATGTCAACGCACACAATGGATGGGGATCAAGGGAATGACTATAATGACAATGTTGATGAGCCCAATGAAAGTTTAATGGAGATTGACCCAACAGTGCATATGTGTTTTGACTCAATGGTTGAAGCAAAAACGTTTTACACAAACTACGCCATTAGACGTGGGTTTGCCGTGCGGACTAGAACTTCTAAAAAAGATAAAGACAACAACGTCTACTACCTCAGAATAGTTTGTTCAAGGGAGGGAAAATATGTGTCTTCGGTCAAACCAGTGGTAAAAACACTTCCAAGTCAAATTAACCAATGTCCTGCTGGGATAACCATTGCAAAGAAGGAGGACAAGTGGTTTATAAGGACCGTTGTTCTAGACCACAACCATGATCTTTGTCCAAATAACTCCAAATTATTTGCAGCCAATAGAAAGTTAAGCATGCATGCAAAACACACGTTGCAGGTCAACCACGATGCTGGAGTTAGGTTAAATAAGAGTTTCCTTAGCATTGTGAACGATGCGGGGGGATATGAAAACATGGACTTTATGGAGCGGGACGCTCGAAACTACATTGGCCAACACAGAAGATCTTTATGTAAGGATGGTGATGGTCAGACACTCCTACGACACTTTTCGTCAATGAAAGATAGAAATAACGAGTTCTTCTATGACATTGCTCTGGATGAAGGGAATAAAATCTGTAGTGTGTTTTGGGCTGATGCAAGAAGTCGTGCTACATGTGAAGAATTCGGTGATGTTCTTTCCTTTGACACCACTTACTTAACAAATAAGTACGACATGTGTAACGTCCCGGCAACTCACAGGGACCGTTGACTGCCCCCACAGACCACCACGAGGCTTTCCTCACTCGCACACTTTCTGGGAAAACTTCCCAGAAGGTCACCCATCCCAGAATTACTCCAGGCTAAGCACGCTTAACCATGGAGTTCTTATGAGTCAGGCTACCGAAAAGTAAATGCATTTTGGTGATATGAGTAGTCAAATCAATTCCTTTAAGCTATCCTTCAACTGTATAGTCCCATACCTATACAATCTCCAGATCCCTCTCATTCCGGTGTATGTTCGATTCATCCATGTACCCCTTCCACCCGAAGCTGCCAGGAGCCGCTCCTTGTCTGTGCCCCCTGCACCATGCTTCTTGCACCGGCGTCACTCCCCGCCCTCGTCTCCGTGCCCGGGTGTCACATGCCCACCAGCTTCCGCTCTGGTTCGTCCTCGAACCACACCGTATTGGGAGAGGCTAGGCTCTGATACCATCTGTAACGTCCCGGCAACTCACAGGGACCGTTGACTGCCCCCACAGACCACCACGAGGCTTTCCAGTGTGCTTTTGTCCTCACTCGCACACTTTCTGGGAAAACTTCCCAGAAGGTCACCCATCCCAGAATTACTCTAGGCTAAGCACGCTTAACCATGGAGTTCTTATGAGTCAGGCTACCGAAAAGTAAATGCATTTTGGTGATATGAGTAGTCAAATCAATTCCTTTAAGCTATCCTTCAACTGTATAGTCCCATACCTATACAATCTCCAGATCCCTCTCATTCCGGTGTATGTTCGATTCATCCATGTACCCCTTCCACCCGAAGCTGCCAGGAGCCGCTCCTTGTCTGTGCCCCCTGCACCATGCTTCTTGCACCGGCGTCACTCCCCGCCCTCGTCTCCGTGCCCGGGTGTCACATGCCCACCAGCTTCCGCTCTGGTTCGTCCTCGAACCACACCGTACTGGGAGAGGCTAGGCTCTGATACCATCTGTAACGTCCCGGCAACTCACAGGGACCGTTGACTGCCCCCACAGACCACCACGAGGCTTTCCAGTATGCTTTGTCCTCACTCGCACACTTTCTGGGAAAACTTCCCAGAAGGTCACCCATCCCAGAATTACTCCAGGCTAAGCACGCTTAACCATGGAGTTCTTATGAGTCAGGCTACCGAAAAGTAAATGCATTTTGGTGATATGAGTAGTCAAATCAATTCCTTTAAGCTATCCTTCAACTGTATAGTCCCATACCTATACAATCTCCAGATCCCTCTCATTCCGGTGTATGTTCGATTCATCCATGTACCCCTTCCACCCGAAGCGGCCAGGAGCCGCTCCTTGTCTGTGCCCCCTGCACCATGCTTCTTGCACCGGCGTCACTCCCCGCCCTCGTCTCCGTGCCCGGGTGTCACAACATGCCATTTGCGCCTTTTGTTGGAGTTAATCATCATGGACACTCGATTTTACTTGGTTGTGGATTGTTGTCTTCAGAAGACACTGTCTCATTTGTCTGGTTGTTCCAATGTTGGCTAAGATGCATGCGTAATAAGACTCCTCAAGGTATTATTATTGACCAATGCAGAGCAATGGCCAACGCTATTGAACAAGTGTTTCCTCATACGAGGCACAGGTGGTGTTTATGGCACATCCTTAAGAATTTGCCTGAAAAATTGCACGGGTATAGAAATAATCCCATTATCAAAACCGAACTACATGCGCTTATATATGATTGTGTTTGTCCAACAGAATTTGAAAATGGTTGGAAGGAACTACTTACCAAACATGGATTGGAGGAAAATGAATGACTATGTAATTTGTACGAAGAGAGACATAAATGGGTCCCGTGTTACTTGAAAAAAGATTTTTGGGCAGGCATGTCTACGACTCAGAGAAGTGAGGGAATGAATGCCTTTTTTGATGAATTTATCAATTCTACAACAACACTTCAACAATTTGTGGTCCAATACGACAATGCACTTAGGGTAAAGGCGCAGAAGGAAATAGAAGCCGACTTCTCCTCCATGAACACCACTATTGCATGTGGTTCTCAGTCACCAATTGAGAGACAATTTCAAATGGAATACACACATGCAAAGTTTGATGAGGTCCAAACTGAATTCCGTTCAAGGATGAATTGTTTCATCAAAGACACCTTAAAGGAGGACTTGTGGAACACTTACACTGTAAAAGAGGAACGAATGTGAGAGGGTAATCGTGTACCGGATAAATTTTACAAAGTTCAATTTGATCCCATCACACAGACAACCACTTGCTCTTGCCACCTCTTTGAGTTTAGAGGAATTATATGTCCCCATTCCCTGTTGGTATTTGGCCAAGAAGATGTTTACAGTGTTCCCTCACAATACATTTTGAGGCGCTGGAGCAAAAACATTCGAAGAAGACACACATTAATAACAACATCGTATAGTAATTCGACAAATGAACCACGGATGCAAAGATACAAACTGTTGTGCAAACGTTTTTATGAAATTGCTGAAGTTGCATGTGAGTCTGAGGAAGCTAGTACTGAATTGGAAGAAGAACTTAATTGTTTGGGTACAAAATTTGGGTTCAGTTCTTCCATGACAAATAACATCATCAGTGATGCAGGCCAACTAAGATACGATACTGGTGCATGCACGTCAATACCACTTACTCCAGTTGGAACAGCTGATGTCCTTGTACACAGTCCTGCAACTGTTAAGCGAAAAGGACGTCCACGCACAAATAGGTTGAAGTCCACTGTTGACAAAAAAACCAAAAGAAGAAAGTCAACTTCATTCACAAACACTTCAACACCACCCACCGAACAATGCGTAAGTCATTATTTACGGTCAAAATATTTATTAAATACTTTTTAGTCTATCAATTATGTTTAACTTAGTAGTTGTGTTGTTTCAGGGCGAAAGACCAAGTAATGTTGTTGAATGTGATCACCGTGAACAATTTGAAGCGGACACTATCCAACTATCACAAGATACCGAAATGGGTCATTTTGGATTTATGTCGTTGTTGTCAGCTGTACATAACAATTTCGATAACAACATCAACTGATATATACAAGTTGTTTGCTGCTTATTTTGTTACTTTTTTCTGTTTTTGTAAGTTAAAATGGTCATCCATGAAATTCCTTTAATGAATGTATCTAATGCATATTACCACACCAGTATTTTTATTGTAATCGATTACGAGGCTCAGGTAATTGATTACGAGGGTCTGGTAATCGATTACGAGGCTCTGGTAATCGATTACTGTGTTCAGTTAATTAAACCAAATTATCCCACTGCATAACGTGTATAACTTGCAATCGTGTTCATAACCGCCCAAAACACATCCTTCCTCAAATTCGTTTCGAAAACCTCTCTTCTCTCAGTGCAAAACCCTAAACGAAATAGAATAGCTGATCGTGGAACGAAGAAACAAAAGGCATCTTCTTCCGTTGGTGGACGTCGCCGTCGGCGGAGTCCAACCCCATCACCATCGTCATCCCCTCCAACGCCTACCAATGATCTCTTCTCGTCGGATGAGCAACAGGAGAAATATGCCCAACATTTCGTAAATCGGGAAATTTTGGAGAGTAAGTATCTAGAGGACGAATACTTTCAAGGAAAAAATTTTCAATTCTATGACATATTACACGAAGCTGGGCTGACTAAATTTGTGTGTTTAAGAAGACATTACCACCCACAATTAGTCAGAGTGTTCTATAGCAACATGTCAATATCGGATACTGGGGTTATTCGAAGCGAAGTTAGAGGTGTAAAAATTAGGGTGAGCCCTAATCTTTTTCAACAACTGACTAATCTCCCATCTGATAGTGTTTGTTACGAAGGCAAAGTTGTAGATGAGTGGAAAGAACAATACGATTCTGTCACTGCAAGGCAACTAGTGTGTAGAGATGATGCAGCCATACAATCTAGAATACTAGCGGGGCAAATGAAGGTTCAACCAAGGATACTTCATTACGTTCTCACTAGAGTATTAATTCCTCGTGCAACCAATATTGGTCAGGCATCCGAAGAGGATATTATGCTGCTATGGGCATTTTTCAATTCCATTCACATTAACTGGGGACATCTTATTAGATATAAGATGAAAAGAGCATTAAGGGAGAACGCAAAGTTGCCGTATCCACATTTGATAACCATCTTCATGGAACACTTTGAAGTGCCTACTGAAAGTTATCCCATTTCAGAACTCAAGTTCAAGCAAAGAATTAGTTGTGAAGTTGTAGCATCATTTGGTTATATGCAAAATGATGAAGGAGAATGGGTTCCCAAAGGCAACGCCCCCCATCCCCCCTTACAAGAAGGTCAACATAATCAAGGACAAGATGATGAACAAGGCAGTTCATCTACAACACTAGATAATGTCATCAACCGCATAGAACAACTTCAAACCTTTGTTGGTACAAGATTTGATGCCTTTGAAACTCGATTTGATGCCCTTGAAACAAGATTTGGAAACATGGACATGGTCATCACTATAAGGTTTGATGCGTTGCAATTGCGCGTTGGGAACATTGAAGAACAACTGCAACACTTGCCAACTGCTTCTGGAAACAATCCTCAGACTTAAAATTCTTGTTTAGGCTTTCTTTACTGCATTTTAAAGAACTATGTACTCCAGTTCCTGCTTTGGTCATTTATAGTATTTAATTAAATGAAGTTGTTTAGTTTCAAAATGGTTCCTCAATTCTCGACATTTATTATGTAATGTTCAATTTATGATACACCTAATACCATGGCAGTTGTGAGTAAAACACCAATACCACTAACCAATACCACTTAATAACACTGCAGTTGTCTGTAAAACTAAAAGTCACTTTTTTTTCCAATGGTGACCCCTGTTCACCTGACTGAGTACCTGTGTTGGACTTTCTCTATAAATTGGCATTTTCTCTCGGGTAATCTGATGAGTCAATATTTTCTACACTTCACTTAACTTATTGTACCGAATTTAATCAGGGAATTGTGGTAAAATGTCTGGTATTATTCCGTTTTTGCTAATTGTGCTCAATTTGATCAGAAATTCTTATTTTGATTAATTTGAATTGTCTGAGACTAATTATTTACGTTGACTGCAGGGAAAATTCTGGAATTATATTTTGGGACATTTGGAAACATCTCCCTTCTAGGAATTTTTAAGAAGTAAAAATTGGTTTGAAAACATATTCAAGATACGGCCATTCACGGTTTATTTGGAAGCAATTCCAAAATGAAATGTGCTAAATTTTATTGAAATGCTCACTAGACCAAGCTCAATTGCTGAAAAATCATGGCTGAAAAATACAGAATAGTACACGGCACTTTCTTACTTTTGCCAAAAGATGATAGAAGAAAATTGTAAAAAATGGGACATCATGGGGCCTCCACTAACGGTTTTGGATGCTTGGCAAAAATACAAATGTGTCCAAAATCCAATGCTGAAATATCTGAATAAAAGTATGGGCTGCTGTTATTCTCAAAAGTTGAAAAGCATGACACCACCATTCATTTTTTGCAGCAATAAAGCATCACATGATTTGGGATGCAACAAGGGTCCACGGACAACTCAAACACCACTAAGGGAATATTATTTTCAGAATTGAAGAAGATGACATAGGAACTGAGTGAAGAACCACGGCCCACTCATCATCCAGCAACGTCCAACACTTCTTCTGCATTTGGGAGAAGCAGCAACTGGTCCAGAGGTCTTCATATCTTCATCCATGCTCACTGAAAACGCTGGCAGCAAGGAGATGAAAACACACGTCTCACGGTCCAGCCACAACCAGTAGCTGATACAGCAACTTCTTTGCCCAGATGCACCTTCCACAAAGTCCAGTAGCAGATAAGATTGGCATGATGATTGGAAAGCTGGAACGTGATGGAGCCATCACCGGAGAAGAGAAGCTCACGACAGGTGCAGATTCAATTCTGGGAAGTTGGGAAAAGGTGCTGGACGTGAAAAGCCGTAAGGTGCTGCCACGCTCAAGAAATGCAACGCATGGAGAACGAAGAAGGAAGTGGCGGCAATGATGATCCTGAAAGAAGAAAAGCATGTAGATGTGTGGACATTATTATTTTATTCATTGACTATGGCCAGTTCAGGGGCAAAGGACAAGATATTGTCTTGGAGGAGGATGTGCGTGAAGTAACAAAATGAAGAAGAGCTGGAATGTGGAAGCAAAGAAGTGAAGCTCATGGCCATGGCAGCAGCTTGGAATGGAAGTAGAGTCCACCTTGGTTGGAAGGAAGCGTTGTTGGCAATAAGAAGATTGGAGCAGCTGCCACCTACAGAGAAAACCATCTTTCACACATCCAGCATAGGTGGGAGTTTACGGGAAAAGAAGGAAAGGAAGCCAAAGAATTTTTAGAAGGAAGAAGAGTATGGAAGGTAGTCCACGGTTGCAAGGTGTAGAACATGACAAGAGAATTTGAAAAATGGAGGGGCCCTCACCCTGTTTTCTCACGGCCAAGAAGCTATTGCAAGGAAAAGATGCTGACAAAAATTAAGGAGAAGTCACGGATGTTCAGATTGTTGGCTATAAAATGGCAGCAGCGATCAGAGATTGAGGGAGGAGATTTTAGCATGAGTTTAGTGTAGTGTAGAGGCAAACGGCCTTGAGGCCTGGAAGGGGTCACGGTTCCTTCTCTTCCAGGAGCTCTCCCTCTCGGTTTTTAGTTCTAAACAGTGCAGTAGTGTTATTTTCTTGCAGCAAAAATGTAATTCTTTCTAAAGCATGTAATGTTCGAGAAGTCTGTCACAGTATTTGGAGCAGTTTGCTCGGTTTGAATTTTTATCTTCATTGTTCAGTGATTTTATTTCAAGTGTTGAATCTTTGATGAAGTTCATTTTCAATTAAGTGTTTTTATTTCTACTGTCTTTTTCATTTTACCATTTAAATTTTACCATTTCTACATATTTACTGTTCCATTTTTACCTCTTTTACCGTTTTTTACTGTCTTTAAAAATTGATTTCATCGTTTTTAATTTTCTCCGCAACCGAAAACACTATCAAAACCCCCCCCACTACGTGTTTGATCTGAGACTGAACCACCAAAAATTGGTCCTCGAGAGACGACCTAGGAGTCACTTCCTAGTAAATATACTGCATTCATATAATTGCATAACTTTTGTGAGCGGTGCGACCCGTTTCATCAAAAATGGCGCCGTTGCCGGGGACCAATCAAAAGACGGTTTGGTTTTAGATTTTTGTTGTGTAAATTTTTGTTCTGTTAAAATGTGTATTTTGTGTGTTTTGTGTTTTATATGTTTGTAGGCGGCAACGACACCTTCAACAAATTTTGGCGGCGTTGTCACTTCAGTTCCAGGTTTTTGTTTTAAGATTTGTACTGTGTTAATATATATTGTGTATATATATGTTTAATTGTTGTGTTTTATCTTGCGTTATGATGTGATGTTCTATTTTCTGTATGCGTGTCATATGTATTTTGTTTGTTAATTAAAAAAAAAAAATTAAAAAAAAAAAATTTATGTGTTGTGTGTTCCTGTAGCATGTATAAATGTGTTGTGAATTATCTGTTTCGTAATTTTTAGTATTTACTTTTTATTTGTTTTATTTTTATTTTTCGATGTCTACCTATTTTAATGTTGTGAATAATGCTTATTCTGCCAATGTCTGTGATTATGATTCTTATTCTGCATATTACTTTGATTTTAAATCTGCTGATTTTTATGATGAGAACAATATGTTCCATCATCCAATTTCTGAGAGCTCTCTTTGGGAGCCAGTTCCACAATATGAGAGTCAGCAGTATGATTCTCCTATTCAAATAACTCCTCAGCCTTCTACTTCTGAACCTACATTAAAGGAGTTACTAGAGCAGATGACAATGCAGAACATTCAGTTTCAGAAAGGGAACATGCAGTTCAAGCAAGAGAGCATGGAGTTCCAGCAGGAAACTCAAGCTGCCATACAGAATCTGAGTGATCAGATCAGGCAGATGGCCACTCTTGCACCTGAGGAGACTGATGAAAATTTTGGGGACCCGGCAGAAGTAAGCAGTAATCCTGAACCAGGTAGACCACCTTCACCTTCCCACACTCTAGAAATCTTCAAGGAAGAGGAGGATTGTAGGAATTAGGAGTAGTTTAGGACAGCCCTGGTCGCCTCTTCCTCTTTCTCTTCCTCTCCGGATTTCCATTTTAAACAGTGCAATTGTAGTGTTTTAATTTCTCAAGCATGTAGTGTGTTACTGTAATTTTTATTTTCACTGTCCAGGAATTTATTTTCAAGTATTGAATCTTTGATAAATTTCATTTTCAGTCAAGTGCTTTTATTTTTACCGTCTCTTTTATTTTACCGTTTATTATTTTCTGCATCGTTTAATTTTACCGTTTTTCAATTTATCGCTTTCCGTTTTTACCATCTTTTACTGTGTTGATTTTACTATCTTTAAAATTTACTTCAGCATTTTTAATTCTGTCTTATTTTAATTCCAGTTTTAATTTATTTTTCCGTACCACAAATCACAAAACCCCCCCCCACTTCGTGTAAAAAAATCTGAGACTGAACCAACACAAAATTGGTCCTTGAGAGACGACCTAGGAGTCACTTCCTAGTTATACTATACTGCATTCTTTTATGCACAACTTTTTGCGAGCGGTGCGACCCGTTCGTCAAAATGGCGCCGTTGCCGGGGAGAGCTCCGTTGAGGGAGCTCTGGTTCGAAAAGTCACGAGCGGAGGCTTTGGTGGAGGAATTTCTCGTTCATTTTTGTCGTCATCGATAATGATCGGAACTGGAAACAAATTCAGCAGCCTCGGTGCCCTCATTATCACCCAGTTGTTTTCTTTCAAACAAAAAAATAAAAAATAAAAAAATAAAAAAATAAAAAACATGTGTTAATAATAGAAGAGGAAGTGAAAAAAAAAATTTCGATTGAGGTATGATGAGAGTTCTTACCGTACATGTATAGCGGCAGTTGTGAAAAGAGAGTGCCTGTGGGGTCTATCTCCGCTTGCCAGCGCTTGACCCGATTGCCATGGTTGTTAAACCAGCAGTGCACGTTGTATTCAGTGGCTTCGCCGAAGGTCCTTAGTCGAGACGCGATCTCGACGACTTGCGCTCGGCTTGGGTGTGTGACCCCATAGTTGTAGATTTTGGTCATCATCGTGATCTGATCATCTGTAGGACGCCATCGTTGACTGGTATATCTCTCTGATTCCATATCACTCATCCTTCCTCTCGTAATATACAAATACATAAATAAAAAATAAATACATATAAAAAGAACAAAAACAAGAAAAAAAAAAAAGCATAACATAAAAAAAAAAAAAAAAAAACATAAAAACATTAGATTCTTAATTCAGTGTTTTCTTTATTTGTTCTTGTTTCCTTTCAGATTTATTTTGTCCAGTCATGCTTTAATGTTTCAGTTTTTGGTCTCAGATCTGTTTCACGGTCCTCGCAAAGGGTCCTAAACGGATCTATGTCCAGTTGTCCGGTTGTTCTTGTCCATATTGTTCTTGTATATTATGTTTATGTGTTTATTTAGTTTTAAGTGGGGTACGTGGCGTTGTTCTACCCGATTGTCTCTGCAATACCTTCAATCGAAGGGAGATTAACGTCTGGTTTCCAGCCGATATACCCCTTAAGTTTTATGGCAGTTGTGTTTTATGTGTTTAAGTGTTTTCAGTTTCAAAGTAAAAAAAAATGAAAATATTGAAAAGGAGAAGAAAGAAAGCAGGAAAGCAGGAAGGTATAACAGCAGAATGAAAGGAAAAAGCAGAAAGAAGATGGAAAGCAGTAAAGGGAGAGCAGGGCAGAGATGAAAAATAAAGGTAATACAGAGAGAGAGAGCAGAAAAAGCGGAAAGAAAGGCAGATCCAGGAGCAGAGGACTTACCTGGAGTAGTAGGCTGGCAGAGAAGCTCTTCGCGGATCTCACTCAGACTCTTCAGAAGACGCAGGGACAGAGGCTCTGCGCAGATCTCAGATCTTCAGCAGACACGGGGTGGAGAGGCTTCCTCGCAGATCCAGACACTAGAGAGAGAAGAGAGCAGAGAGCAGAGAGAAGAGAGAGTTGAGAGAGCAGAGGAGTAGAGAGAGAATGGGCGTTCAGAAATGGCGCTGGACGCGGAGGAGTGGCTATTTGTAGCCAAAATTCTGCCACTGTAGCAACAGTTCCAGTCTTTGCCACCGAGACTGTTGTCACAGTACCGGTCTCCTTTTTCAATTAAAAAAAAATAAAATAAAATAAAAAAAATAAATAAATAAAAAAAAAATACTAGACATCTGCTGATGGGTGTCACTGAAAACATCTACTGATGGATGTTACTGAAAATTTCTTCCCATTTCCTAACATTTTATTGCACTTGTCTATATTATTTGACTGCTCTGAAATTGATCATCTGATGATTGTAACACACTGAGGACATTGTGTGATTTAAGTGTGGTCTACTGGGAAGAAATTCTGATTTTTCTGATTTTTCTGTTAGATTGTATTTTGTGTGTGAAATTTTTTTGTTTTTGTGCTAAATTTTTTCTGTTTTAAGTTGTTTTATCGAGTTTTGTGTGCAATAAATTTTACATTTTTCTCTTGATTTCTGGATGATGTCTAAGTTGTAGATTTTTCCTTCACTTACTTACTACTTATAGATTGTAATCCTTGCTTTTCTTTGCTTGGAAAGATAATTATACGTTTGAGAGGTTGATTTGATTGTGACGAATACCCTGTGTGAGATTTGAGCCACTTAATTTTCTTTCTTGTGTGTGATATGTCTCTTGATTGCTTGCACATATACCTTGCCTTGATTCTTTTTGATATACTTGATTGATATGCATGTTCAGACGTGATAAAGGCATTTTTTGTTCTTGAGCCTCTTTAGCCAAATAAGCCTACCTTGTTATTATCCTTTGATAACCCCTTTGAGCCTATACTGTATATATTTCTTTGTGTTGAAGCTCATACACTGATCCTAAGTGAAAAACAATGATTATCTTAACCTTAGGAAAGCTGGAGCTATAAAAGTGTTTTGTGAATAAGTGTGGTCTCATTGGGGATTCTGATGAATTGGCTAGTTGGTTCCTCATCTTGTGCTGAAAATATGAATTATTTCCTGTTGCGTGATAAAAAAAAAAAAGAAAGAAAAGAGACAGGATGAAAAAAAATGATGATGAGAAAAAGAGAAAAATGAAAAATAATTTTGTGAAGAATGGAGTCGAGCTGAGGATTGAATTAGAGGTTTGGGCGAAATTTTACTGTATTTCCACTTATTCCCCATTGCTCCTCTATTTCTTTTGGGCTATACCTACTTATCCATATTTATCCTCCCTTGTCCTTGGCCCCATTACCACCCTGAAAGACCTTTTGATCTGAGCATGCATATGTTTTAAGTGTTGATATTAGAAGCTTGCCAAGTCTGCTTGTGTTTGTTTTCTTGAGTACATTGAGTGACAGTGATTTACCTTAAACACTTGAGAGAAACACTGTTAGTGCATCTGTGAGGTTATGTTATTTTTGAATCACCTCTTGAGCTGATTAATTATTTTTCCATACTGTGAATTGCTTGGATGATTTCTGTAAGTATATGCTTTATTTGATTCTGTGTTGGATAATTTCTACATCTTTTATCTGTCCAGATTTCTTGAGAACAGTGTAAATTCTCTTTGTTTTCTTGCGAGTCTTTGTTTTCTGTAAACTGAGTTTGTGTCGTACACTTGATGTCCTTTTGAACTATTCCTTGATTTGCGTCTTGATTTTGCCCAGGAGTGCAAAAGACTAAGTGTGGTCTATTTTGATGAGTCAATATTTTCTACACTTCACTTAACTTATTGTACCGAATTTAATCAGGGAATTGTGGTAAAATGTCTGGTATTATTCCGTTTTTGCTAATTGTGCTCAATTTGATCAGAAATTCTTATTTTGATTAATTTGAATTGTCTGAGACTAATTATTTACGTTGACTGCAGGGAAAATTCTGGAATTATATTTTGGGACATTTGGAAACATCTCCCTTCTAGGAATTTTTAAGAAGTAAAAATTGGTTTGAAAACATATTCAAGATACGGCCATTCACGGTTTATTTGGAAGCAATTCCAAAATGAAATGTGCTAAATTTTATTGAAATGCTCACTAGACCAAGCTCAATTGCTGAAAAATCATGGCTGAAAAATACAGAATAGTACACGGCACTTTCTTACTTTTGCCAAAAGATGATAGAAGAAAATTGTAAAAAATGGGACATCATGGGGCCTCCACTAACGGTTTTGGATGCTTGGCAAAAATACAAATGTGTCCAAAATCCAATGCTGAAATATCTGAATAAAAGTATGGGCTGCTGTTATTCTCAAAAGTTGAAAAGCATGACACCACCATTCATTTTTTGCAGCAATAAAGCATCACATGATTTGGGATGCAACAAGGGTCCACGGACAACTCAAACACCACTAAGGGAATATTATTTTCAGAATTGAAGAAGATGACATAGGAACTGAGTGAAGAACCACGGCCCACTCACCATCCAGCAACGTCCAACACTTCTTCTGCATTTGGGAGAAGCAGCAACTGGTCCAGAGGTCTTCATATCTTCATCCATGCTCACTGAAAACGCTGGCAGCAAGGAGATGAAAACACACGTCTCACGGTCCAGCCACAACCAGTAGCTGATACAGCAACTTCTTTGCCCAGATGCACCTTCCACAAAGTCCAGTAGCAGATAAGATTGGCATGATGATTGGAAAGCTAGAACGTGATGGAGCCATCACCGGAGAAGAGAAGCTCACGACAGGTGCAGATTCAATTCTGGGAAGTTGGGAAAAGGTGCTGGACGTGAAAAGCCGTAAGGTGCTGCCACGCTCAAGAAATGCAACGCATGGAGAACGAAGAAGGAAGTGGCGGCAATGGTGATCCTGAAAGAAGAAAAGCATGTAGATGTGTGGACATTATTATTTTATTCATTGACTATGGCCAGTTCAGGGGCAAAGGACAAGATATTGTCTTGGAGGAGGATGTGCGTGAAGTAACAAAATGAAGAAGAGCTGGAATGTGGAAGCAAAGAAGTGAAGCTCATGGCCATGGCAGCAGCTTGGAATGGAAGTAGAGTCCACCTTGGTTGGAAGGAAGCGTTGTTGGCAATAAGAAGATTGGAGCAGCTGCCACCTACAGAGAAAACCATCTTTCACACATCCAGCATAGGTGGGAGTTTACGGGAAAAGAAGGAAAGGAAGCCAAAGAATTTTTAGAAGGAAGAAGAGTATGGAAGGTAGTCCACGGTTGCAAGGTGTAGAACATGACAAGAGAATTTGAAAAATGGAGGGGCCCTCACCCTGTTTTCTCACGGCCAAGAAGCTATTGCAAGGAAAAGATGCTGACAAAAATTAAGGAGAAGTCACGGATGTTCAGATTGTTGGCTATAAAATGGCAGCAGCGATCAGAGATTGAGGGAGGAGATTTTAGCATGAGTTTAGTGTAGTGTAGAGGCAAACGGCCTTGAGGCCTGGAAGGGGTCACGGTTCCTTCTCTTCCAGGAGCTCTCCCTCTCGGTTTTTAGTTCTAAACAGTGCAGTAGTGTTATTTTCTTGCAGCAAAAATGTAATTCTTTCTAAAGCATGTAATGTTCGAGAAGTCTGTCACAGTATTTGGAGCAGTTTGCTCGGTTTGAATTTTTATCTTCATTGTTCAGTGATTTTATTTCAAGTGTTGAATCTTTGATGAAGTTCATTTTCAATTAAGTGTTTTTATTTCTACTGTCGTTTTCATTTTACCATTTCTACATATTTACTGTTCCATTTTTACCTCTTTTACCGTTTTTTACTGTCTTTAAAAATTGATTTCATCGTTTTTAATTTTCTCCGCAACCGAAAACACTATCAAAACCCCCCCACTACGTGTTTGATCTGAGACTGAACCACCAAAAATTGGTCCTCGAGAGACGACCTAGGAGTCACTTCCTAGTAAATATACTGCATTCATATAATTGCATAACTTTTGTGAGCGGTGCGACCCGTTTCATCATAATCGTTTACCAGGATGCTGTAAACGATTACCAGACCCTTTTTTGAACACTCTCACTCATCCCTTGCACAGCTTGCTCCTCCAACTCATGAGGGGTCTCCCCACCCTCCTTAGACTCACATCACATCACCAGCCACCCTCTCCCACAACTGGAACACCTGCATCAGCCTCAGACAGGTGCAGAAGTGCTTAAAAGTCAGTTTTTTTTCCAATGGTGACCCCTGTTCACCTGACTGAGTACCTGTGTTGGACTTTCTATACAAATTAGCATTTTCTCTCGGGTAATCGTTTACAGGGGTGCTGTAAACGATTACCAGACCCTTTTTTGAACACTCTCACTCATCCCTTGCACAGCTTGCTCCTCCAACTCATGAGGGGTCTCCCCACCCTCCTTGGACTCACATCACATCACCAGCCACCCTCTCCCATCACTGGAACACCTGCACCAGCCTCAGACAGGTGCAGAAGTGCCTAAAACTCAGTTTTTTTTCCAATGGTGACCCCTGTTCACCTGACTGAGTACCTGTGTTGGACTTTCTATAGAAATTGGCATTTTCTCTTGGGTAATCGTTTACAGGGGTTCTGTAAACGATTACCAGACCCGTTTTTGAACACTTTGAGTCATTCCCTTGCACAGCTTGCTCCCCCAACTCATGAGGGGTCACCCCACACTCCTTGGACTCACATCACATCACATATTACTCAAAATGACCACTCAAACACCAACATCTTACAAACAAGCCTGCAACTTAGGAGACAAAAAAATTACGACATTCTGAAATCGACAAACCCACAACTCATAATAACAATGGTATTGAATAGATAAAATATGAGACCAATTCAAACCAAAACTCAAATTTTATTTCATTGAAATAAATCGGATACATTAAACATTGTTTTCTTAATCTATTTACAATGATTACAATTTTCATTACTTTCCAAATAACATTTTCAATCAACTAAATACACAGATCACTCATTTTTATTCTAAGCACTACGGTCCCGGTGTATGGAGTACTAAGTGCTCTTCCCTTGTAACGCCTTCGTGATCCAACCCTAACATACGTCTTCAAAGGTTGTTCATTTCCGTCAATGTCAGTAGGGGATACAAAACCAGTGTTCACAGATGGTTCTGTACGAGGCACACTTTGTCCAACGTCATCTTTATTTTGCCTTCTTGCCTTCTCTTCAGCCAATTGTGCCTCCAAAGTTGCAACCCTCCTTTTAAGTTCTTCAATTAGAAATTCTTGTTCCTCTAAGGCACGCATAAAAGTTTCTCTGCGAATTCTTTTTTGTTTCTTCTTTCCTCTTGGTTTAGCATCCTTTCTTTTAGGTGTTGGTCTGTATTCCTCCTTATCCTTCGTTGAAGGACCACCATAAACATCGTCAACAACCTGAAATTTAACAACACATTACAGATTACACAACTTTTGTCAATATATGAAAACATAACAAAACTTTCGATAACAAACAACTTACCAAACCTGTCTCCATACACCGTTTAACGAACTTGTCTCCAACACTTATATTCATCCAATGCAATATTCGTGGAAATTTATCGATAGGACCTTTTGGTGGAACAAAGAGCTCAAAAAACCATACCTAAGACAAATAAATCATCTTAACTTGTAAGAAACTTAATTCAAAAAACAATTTAAGTAATTACATCAAATACTATTAATTACCTGCAGCATGTACACACAACCGTCGATGTAAACGTTTGAAATACCTTTGCCTTTCTTCAAGCCTTCTGAAGCTTTGCACAAACTATGTAACAGAAAACGATAAACTACACTACCCCAACAATAACTACCCAAAGCACTTAAGTTGTCAACAAGATTAAACATTACGGGAAACACTTTCCCGCTACGTTTTGGAAATAAAATCTCACTTATCCCTACCACGAGGTAAAGGCTACAAAAATGAGAACAAGGGATCTTTTTCTTGTGTTTTCGCATTAGAATTTTGTATATTGAATTCAATTCCTTTGTTCCTTTGCCTATGTATTTCACACATTCAGTATTGCCCAGCTCTTCCTTTAAGTTAATATTTGCACCATCTGTACTCAATCCCAACCCTAAATAAATATCATTTTCATTTATATTCAAAACTTTATTCCCAACTAAAAAACCACTACTACAGTCCTCCCACTTACCCAATAACTCACTCAGTATATTTCTACCTAGTTTAACATTCACATTGACATCTAAAAACCACGCAAATGGAGTCGTCGCAATCAATGACCGATGCTCCTCTGTCAAGCGTTCGTTCAAAGTACATATATACTTTGTCAAAAAAGAGTGACGAACACTCAACTGCATAAACCAAAATCAAATCATCAAAACAACGAAACCCAATAACCCAAGCACCACAACACAACGATACGAACCCCAAACATTAACCCAAATCAAATAAGCATGCTACGAGATGCCCAAACCAATAACCAAGCTACGACATGGAATGGAAAACCACTTACCTTCGTCGGCGGACAATCGTCACCGGAACTTGCCATTCCGCACGATAACAGGAGACGAAACTGGCCGGAGACAACACCATGCAAATGGAACGAAGCGACACGAAACGCGACCTTCGACCTCTCAAGAGAATGGACCTTCGTTTGCAATGGAACAGAGAAAGGGCAAGGGGTATTTTAGGATTTTCACTCAAAATAAGGGTTACGGTCATAAGTTTTAAAAAAAAAATTTAAACGAACCAATCAGGTGACGACACGTGGCGTTGTCAAAATAGTGTTAAAAATGCGTTGTTGGAATATCGCGGTCCAAAAATAAATTATAGTCATGCTGCAAGAAACAAGGCTTGGGCTGTTGTTGGAAAAATAACTCAACTTTTAATCCTTAAATATGGGGTTTTGATCCATGCTCAATTATATAGAGATATTAAAATGAATGCATGCATATGGGTAGCCCAGAAATTTGACACCTCACATGTTTTCAACTCATGCATTTCTGAAAATGCTTCAAACCATAAGCTTAAATTGGCCTATGCCAGTTTTGTAAATATCAAAGTGTATGAGTTTGTCATTTCTCACACTTTGCATGCAATGCTATAAGTATGTCAGAATGCTAAGAAAAGCTACAATTTTACATATTGAAACTCATTTAATGTTTTAATTCAAGGACCACATTTTCAGTGTAATTTAATGATCTTCTTTTAAAACGTTTTTTATATATATTTATTATGAGAGAGAAATATATAATTAAATAGTATTAATTTAATTTTACATTATTTTTTGTAATATTTTGTTCAAACTATAACTTTTAATTTAATTTAAAGTAACATAAATTAATTTTATTACATTAAAATAAAATCACTTTAGAAAAAAATGCAAACATGATATAAACAAGTGTGATAGAGAAACATAGAGAGTACCGAAACAAAAAAAAAAGTGGTGTGAACGGGATTCATGTTATTATGTTTTTAATAAAAAAAAAGTAATGTTTTAACGATTTTTTTATATACATTTGATTAATAAAGATATCTCAATTCTTAGTTTCACATAAACTTGAAATTAACTAATGTGTTATTTCTTTTTGTCTAGATATTGTATTTTTGTGGTGAGGTTTTATATGCACACATTCTCGATAGTTGACCGATTTTCAAGCTCCCAGGTTTCTATTTTTAATATTTTCCTTTTAATATGGACATGTAAGTATTTGTTCGCTTCAATATATTGTTTGCTTGAATATATTGTATGTTGCATATATAATTATTTGTTTGTTTGAATATATATTTTTGTTGGGCATTAGCCTTAGTTTCCCGTTTGAGATTCAATACAAAAATTATTTACTATCTCCATATTTTTTTGAAGAAATGTACTTTTAAAAATGAATAGAGAGGAGATGGTAATAATAATTTACAGGTATTGAATCTTGAATTGTCCGGTTGGACAGTTTAAGAAGAGTAATAACTTTTTTATAGTTTATTAATACATATCAATTTTAATATACATGTCTTAAATTTCATGAAATTTTGCAGTTGTGTTTTGTATTGATCTTCGGGTGCATATTTGATTGTGATTTATAATCACTTTCATTTCGTGTATCCTAAATACTAATGCAAAATGCTGGCAAAATTTCGTGAAATTCTGGATATGTTGTCTAAAATTTATATGGGAATCTTCTTGAATGGGATAACGACACACCTTGAATAAAAATACTATCAAAGTGATCATTCAAGATTATTGAAATTGTGTAAACAATTTCAATAAACATGCGTACGGATCAAGGGTGGATTCATTTACCATAAATGAGTACTGAGTATGAGAGAAAGGTAGAAGAATTTATAGAGTTTGTGCAACGTAATGCGAGTACAAGTGGTGATGATGAAGTCAAGTTCAGATGTCCCTGTGTGAACTGTTTGAATGGGAGGAAGTTGAACGCAATTGATATTAGGGAACATCTTATCTATGATGGTTTCGTACGAAGTTATACAACATGGATATGGCACGACGAATTAACAAACTTTCCAATTGTCTCTTAAAATGAAAATGTATATGATTCCATCATGGATATGGAAGATCGACCGGAAGAAGACAACTTAGAGGACATGATCTGCGATGTTGGCGCAGAAGCTTTTGCCCAAGCGCTTGTGTATGAAACGATGTCCACTAATGTGGAGACTTCTTTGTATGTTGGTTCAACTAAGTTCACACCGTTGTCAACGGTGTTAAGGCTCATGAATTTAAAGGCGACCAATGAATGGACTGATAAGAGTTTTATAGAATTGTTGTCGTTGTTGAATGAAATGCTGCCAGATGGAAATACGTTACCCACTCGTAATTATGATGCAAAAAAAATTCTTTGTCCGATGGGTATGGAGTATAAATGGATACATGCATGTTCGAATGATTGCATATTATATAGGAATGAGAATGAAGTTTTGATAAAGTGTTCAAAATGTAGGTTATCACGATACAAGTCAAAAAACAACGGTGAAGATAATGGTCATACAAAAAAGAATGGTTCTTCTTTGAAAGTAGTTTGGTACCTTTCACTTGTGGCTAGACTTAAGAGTTTGTTTGTGAATCCCAAAGAAGCTAAAAACCTAAGATGGCATGCAGATGAGAGAACAACTGATGAGCTGCTTCGTCATTCAGCTGATTCAAAGCAACGAAAAAATATTGATCAAGAATTCCCTCAATTTGGTCAAGAATGTAAAAATCTTAGGTTTGGCTTAGCTACTAATGGAATGAATCCATTTGGTAATTTAAATACCAATCACAGTTGTTGGCCTGTTATACTGATAATTTACAATTTATCTCTTGGATTATGCATGAAAAGAAAGTACATGATGTTGTCAATGTTGATATCTGGTCCAAAGGAGCCTGGAAATGACATAAATATTTATCTCAGGCCACTAGTTGAAGACTTGAAGTTGTTGTGGGTTGATGGGGTTGAAATATTTGATGCATTTGCTTCAGAAACTTTCATGATGCATGCCATGTTATTTTGCACCATTAATGACTTCCCAACTTACGGTAATTTATTGGGGTACAGTGTGAAGGGTCATAAAGCATGTCCTATATGTGAAGAAAACATTGCAGCTCATCAATTAAAACACGGAAGGAAGACAATGTATATGCGTCATCAACGATTTTTATAATCTAATCATCCATATCGAAGGTTAAAGAAAGCATTCAATGGAGAACATGTGAAAGAAAATGTACCCATTCCACTTGCTGGACTTGAAGTTCTTGAAAAAGTTAATAGAGTACATCATGTATTTGGGAAAATGTCAAAGAAGTCTTCTGTAACGACCCCTTGGAAGAAAAAGTCAATATTCTTTGATCTTCCATATTGGTCAAAGTTAGATGTTAGGCATTGCATATATGTCATGCATGTAGAGAAAAATGTTTGTGATAGCTTGATTGGTACACTACTAAACATCCAGGGAAAAACACAAGATGGAGTGAATGCACGTTTGGATTTGGTTGACATGAGGATTTGATAAGAGTTGGCACCAAGAGAGATTGGTAAACGTACTTATTTGCCCCCTGCATGTTACACAATGTCCAACCAAGAGAAGATAAGTTTTTATCTTTGTTTAAAGAGTATCAAGGTACCATAAGGATACTTTTCAAATATCAAGAGCTTAGTGTCAATGCAGGACTTAAAGCTTGTTAGACTGAAGTCTCACGATTTCAACGTCTTAATGCAACAATTGTTACCGGTGGCAATTCATGGAATTTTGCCAAAAAAGGTTAGGCAGACCATAACTTGATTGTGCTCATTTTTCTCGTCAATTTGTAGTAAAGTCGTCATCCTACAAAGTTAGATGAACTTCAAAGCGAAATTATCATCATCTTGTGTCAGCTAGAAATGTTTTTCCCTCCATTCTTTTTTGACATCATGGTGCATTTACTTGTTCATTTGGTCAGAGAAATAAAGTTGTGTGGACCAGTATACTTAAGATGGATGTACCTTATTGAGCATTATATGAAGATTTTGAAAGGGTACGCCAAAAATCAATATCGTCCAGAAGGTTCAATGATTGAAACATATATTGCTGAAGAAAGTATTGAGTTTTGCTCTGATTATATGAGTAAAGCAAATCCGATAGGAGTCTCTCGGACATCATGGTTGAATATATATTCACAAGTAAAAGCATCCGAGGTGTGAATGTGGTGACGAAAAGTCGTGAAGAATTGATGCAAGCACATTTGTACATATTAAACAACACAGATGAAGTGATACCATTTTTGGAAGCACACAAAGCCGTTGTAAAGGACAAGTATCCAAGACAATCAGAGAAATGACAGTTGATGGAGCATAACAGAACATTCTTGTCCTGGTTCAACTATGAAGTTTTGAAAGAATCACGATCCTTTGAGACTTTGTTGTAGCTAGCGAATGGTTTGAATTTTGATGTTTTATGTTGTACAGGCTACAAAATGAATAATTGCACATTCTATATAAAGACTTTGGATGATAAAATCACAGTACAAAATAGTGGCGTCAGTCTAGAAGCTGAGTCGCTACAATTTTCCACATCCAAAGATCAAAATCCTGTAATTGAATCCATGAGATATTATGGTAGAATTGAAGAGATATGGGAGGTTGATTACATTAAGTTTTTCGTTGCACTCTTCAAATGTAAGTGAGTCGACAATAAGAGTGGCGTCAAAATAGATGAATCTGGTATGACACTTGTTGATTTTCGAAAGATTGGTTATGGAGACGAACCGTTTATCATGGCATATCAAGCAAGTCAGGTTTTTTATATCAAAGATCCTGCGTCTGACCATTGGTATGTTGCTCTTTAAGGAAAAATACAAATTGAAGATAAAGAAGAGAATCTAAGTAATCTTCATATTGCTGACAACCATCCATTTAAAATGACAATAAATTTGGATGACGACCCTCTAATTGATGATATACAAGCAATTCGGGAAGATCACAATGAGGGAATATACATATGACCAATTTATATGATTATGTATGAATTTCATGTTTGTGTAAATATTTATTAATCTTTCATCTTATTTATTGTGACAGATATATGGCTGAGTCACCTCATTCGTCAGGGGATGAAGTCCCCCCACCACTTCTAGACGGACGACAGAGCGACGAGATTACGACAACTTATACTTAGAAGAAATACAGGTGAGAGGACACCTGTCATTATTGACGTGGTCACTAGAGTTGCATCTGACCCAAATGCACATGTATTTAGGTCTTACCCTTAAGTACTAGCACGTGATCATATCTCTATACTTACTACATCCTTTGACCATGTATCTGAGGCTAATCGAGATCTCATTTGGCAAGATCTATTGGTAAGTTAAACAATATTGCTCCAAATTCTAGATTCCTTATATTGATAAATTTGTATTGATATAAGGTTATTACTTTCTTTGTTGTAGATGACATTTGATATGCCAAATGTAGAGAGCTTAAGGAATAGGTGTTTATCTTCAATTGCAGAAAAATTTCGGGGGTTTAAGACAAAATTGACGTTAATATATATATATATATATATATATATATATATATATATATATATATATATATATATATATATATATTTGGACCAAAAAGTAATGAAACTCCATGTTCCAAATATTCAACAATTGACAAAGAAACATGGCGTCAGTTTGTAGAGCTTTGTTCATCCGAGATGTGACAGGTAAGTGTAGGTAAAATCATTCAATTCATCATTCATAATTCTTTTTTATGACAATTGTTTAATTTTATCACAGGACAAAAAGGTCAAAAGCACAAGGAATAAGTGCTCATAATGAAAATCCACACCTACTGTCTCGTGGTGGATATAGGATGCTTGAGGAAAAAATAATGAAGCAGAAGTCAGATAGTAGACTTCCACTTTCTAAGGGTGGTGACCCTCCACCTCCTTCACCACCATCTCGGCACGAGAAGTGGAACTTAGCCCGTATAAGACCATCGGGCTCCTACACTTCCGACTCTACCAGAGAGATATCTGAAAGAATTGTAAGATGTCATTTCTCATATTTTTAGAACATTTTTGTTATATATATATATATATATATATATATATATATATATATATATATATATATATATATATATATATTGTTAGCAAAATGATGCAGATGAAATTTTGATGATGTCCAAATCAAGTCAAGACCAATCAAGAATCAAAATGATTTGAAGATTTGTATTGTGATGGAAAGCTTTTGTAATACTCTTAGAAATATGTATAGGACTTAGATCAGAAAAAGGAAAGTGTTTTGTAAAATTACTATAGTAAATCATTGCAACAAAACACTATAGTACTATTCACATGAATAGTAACACTATTCACGTGAATAGTGACGGTTAACGGTAAGAGTATCGCACTTAACACGGATGTTGGAGAAACTAGTCGTTGAAGAAACTAGCCGTTTATGACCGTTGGACAAACTAGCCGTTTATGGTCGTTGGACAAACTAGCCGTTTATGGCCGTTGGACAAACTAGCCGTTTATGGCCGTTGGACAAACTAGCCGTTTATGGCCGTTGGACAAACTAGCCGTTTATGGCCGTTGGAGAAACTAGCCGTTAAGTTTGTCTTTTAGTGAATGGAAGAGCCTTTGGATGAGTCTATAAATAGACTCTCATTTCCTCTCAAGAATCAATATCTAGAGACACAGAAACTCTTCCCTTGTGCTCAAATACTCAGAAATTCTTGAGACTTGTGTGTTCTTGTTCGGCTTGTGAAACTCTTGTCTGTGGAGCTGGTGAAGTGCTGCTACGGTGACAGAGGAAATAGCCGGTTCATCCTTGGTGTGTCTAAGGAGGTGTTCGGAAGAGAATCATCCTTCGTGAAGTATTCGGAGGAGGTGTTCATCCTTCGTGAAGTATTCGGAGGAGGTGTTCATCCTTTGTGAAGATTCAAAGGAGGTGTTGTCTCATCTCTTGTGGCATCAAGAGAGGTGTTTTCTAAACTTTTACAAATTGTATCTTTGTGATTGTAGTTTGTAATTGTTTTGTGATTAGTGAATTGTTTATCTTGTTTTGAGATAAGCGACTGGACGTAGGATTGGTAAGATCCGAACCAGGATAAAATCATCTGTGCAAATTTCTCTCAACCTTACTCTATTTTATTGTCTTTATTATTTGCTAAGTAAGTTTAATTGAGTAGAAATTTTTAAGGCACACGTTTTTAGTAAGAACCAATTCACTCCCCCTCTTGGTTTGTTATTCCACGCTAACCATTCCGCTGCAGCCGCTCTGACAATTGGTATCAGAGCTTGCTTTGATAGTCATTCAAATGGCAGGATCACATCAAACCTTTGCAGAGGGTGCTTCTATCAATAGACCACCACTATTCACAGGTGAAAATTACGCATTTTGGAAGGTCAGAATGCAAATTTTTATGGAATCTATTGATATAGATATTTGGGATGCTGTTGCATTTGGTCCTTTTGTTCCAACTAACAATATGCAGGAACCAAAGTCCCGTGACCAATGGACCATTGAAGAAAAGAGAAGATCTTAGAATGATGTAAAAGCCCGGAATATCATTGCATCAGCGTTGACTGTTGATGAGTTCTACAGGGTCTCTGTCTGCAAAAACGCTAAAGAAATGTGGGAAACTTTAAGAGTAACTCATGAAGGCGGAGATGAAATCAGGTGTGCTAAAACGAATACTTTAATCATGGAAGAGAATAGTTTAAGCTCTTCATCAAGCACAACATCAAGTATGGGTGATTCTGATGAGCAAGCATACATCTGTTTAGTAGTGAACGACGACACTGGAAGCCAAGTAAGTACCTCTAGCGATTCTGATGATTCTGATCATATTGATGAAGATGAATTACATGAAATTTATAGAGAATTATTGATAGAATCAGAAAAACTAGATCTTGCTCATAAGAAATTGAAAAAGGATTTTAAAGAATTACAAAAGAAATATGAAAAATCCTTAGAAGAAATAGAAACTTTAAATAGTAAAATTTCAAATGTAGAAAATGATACAAATATATCTGCTGAGTGTAAATTTTGTGATAAACATAAATTGAAAGTTGATAACATTGAAAAATCAATAGCAGATGAAAATAAAGAATTAAAATCAAATTTTAAAAATATTTTTGAAGAAAATAAAATTTTGAAAAATAAAATTTTATTTTATGAAAAAGGTAAATATACTAGTAGTGATGAATGTGCATCTTGTGTTAATTATAAGAAACTACTAGATGAAACAACCTCAGGAGAATGTAGTAAAAATAATGAAAATAAGGTTGTTAAAAATAAGTATGTTCCTAGAATTAAAAATAAACATAAAACCCGTAGAACTTGGGTAGAAAAAGGAACAACTTATAGGAACACAAACTTTGTATCATGCTTTTATTGTATGAAAAAGGGTCATACATCTAACAAATGTAAAATTAAGCATTATGGTGTTCCAAGTGGTAGATATATTTGGGTTGTAAAATGATTTCAAATTTTCAAACTAACCCAAAGGACCCATACAAAATAGTTGGGTGTCAAATGTTTCATATTTAAGAATATTTTTTAAAAATGTTTTTGTTTTAAATATTTGAAATAGAAGAATCTGTGCATGTTGTCTTTGATGAAATTGTGGACCTTGAGGTAAAACCTCTTGAGTCAGATGAATCAGATGCAGGTGAAAATGAAGACTTGCAAAAGACAACCAATGAAGAGAAAATGAATAATCCTCAAGATGATGAAGATCTAAACAAAATATGGCAACAACCTAGAGGATTATCATTGGACAACATCATTGGCGACATATCAAAAGGGGTAAACACTAGAAGAAATTTAGTTAGTTTATTGTATGCTTGCCTCTTTAAATTCAATAAAATGTATGTTGTTTTTCCTTAATATTTCTATGCATATATGCTTTTATTAAGGGGGAGTATAATTTCTAATAAATTTAGGGGGAGCAATCAAGCACAACTTTTTAATTATGATCAAAAAGGGGGAGAAAATGTTTAAAGCTTATTTGCTTATTTGTGTTTATTCACTAATGCACTTTTTCTTCCATAAGTTGTGTTTTAAATACAGATTATTACCAAAAGCTTTAAATCAAGAAGTTTTTTGATCATCATCAAAAAGGGGGAGATTGTTAGCAAAATGATGCAGATGAAATTTTGATGATGTCCAAATCAAGTCAAGACCAATCAAGAATCAAAATGATTTGAAGATTTGTATTGTGATGGAAAGCTTTTGTAATACTCTTAGAAATATGTATAGGACTTAGATCAGAAAAAGGAAAGTGTTTTGTAAAATTACTATAGTAAATCATTGCAACAAAACACTATAGTACTATTCACATGAATAGTAACACTATTCACGTGAATAGTGACGGTTAACGGTAAGAGTATCGCACTTAACACGGATGTTGGAGAAACTAGTCGTTGAAGAAACTAGCCGTTTATGACCGTTGGACAAACTAGCCGTTTATGGTCGTTGGACAAACTAGCCGTTTATGGCCGTTGGACAAACTAGCCGTTTATGGCCGTTGGACAAACTAGCCGTTTATGGCCGTTGGACAAACTAGCCGTTTATGGCCGTTGGACAAACTAGCCGTTTATGGCCGTTGGAGAAACTAGCCGTTAAGTTTGTCTTTTAGTGAATGGAAGAGCCTTTGGATGAGTCTATAAATAGACTCTCATTTCCTCTCAAGAATCAATATCTAGAGACACAGAAACTCTTCCCTTGTGCTCAAATACTCAGAAATTCTTGAGACTTGTGTGTTCTTGTTCGGCTTGTGAAACTCTTGTCTGTGGAGCTGGTGAAGTGCTGCTACGGTGACAGAGGAAATAGCCGGTTCATTCTTGGTGTGTCTAAGGAGGTGTTCGGAAGAGAATCATCCTTCGTGAAGTATTCGGAGGAGGTGTTCATCCTTCGTGAAGTATTCGGAGGAGGTGTTCATCCTTCGTGAAGTATTCGGAGGAGGTGTTCATCCTTTGTGAAGATTCAAAGGAGGTGTTGTCTCATCTCTTGTGGCATCAAGAGAGGTGTTTTCTAAACTTTTACAAATTGTATCTTTGTGATTGTAGTTTGTAATTGTTTTGTGATTAGTGAATTGTTTATCTTGTTTTGAGATAAGCGACTGGACGTAGGATTGGTAAGATCCGAACCAGGATAAAATCATCTGTGCAAATTTCTCTCAACCTTACTCTATTTTATTGTCTTTATTATTTGCTAAGTAAGTTTAATTGAGTAGAAATTTTTAAGGCACACGTTTTTAGTAAGAACCAATTCACTCCCCCTCTTGGTTTGTTATTCCACGCTAACCATTCCGCTGCAGCCGCTCTGACATATATTACATAGATCTTTCAAATGATTTTGAATTTTTGTTATGTGAAAGGACTCCTTGGTTGAGCAGAGCTCCCAAGGTCAATTCACACAAGAAGGTCGTCAGGATATACTTGCCACAACTATTGGACGACCTGAGCACCCAGGACGAGTGCGTGGTGCTGGGACTGGCATAGGCATACGACAGTTCTTTGGGTCTTCCTCGCGTCCATATTCATACGAAAAGATGAAGAAGAACATAAGAAAATAGATGACGCAGGAGATCATAAAAGAAGGTTCGGGCATAGTTGTATGATGAAGTTGCTGAAATGGTTGCGCGCTAGTTCTAACTAGGGATGGGGAAAAAATCTACGCCCGCGGATATCCGAGGATAAAACCCACGACGGATAGTTACTATGCGAGGATATTTATTACCCGCGGGTAACGGGTAACAAATATTTTAATACCCGCTTCTAAATGGGTAGGATGCGGGTATTATACTATCCAACCCACGTATACCCATTACCCGAAAAACAAATAATAAAAATTTAATTAATATTTTTTAAAATTAATTTTTTTTATTACTCTTAAAAAAGGGGAAATTTAAATAACAATGACTTAGGATTCCTTTCAATTACCTTTTTTTAAAAGAAGAAAACAAAAAGGGAGTAGGCTCAATTCCCTATTCCTCTCTCTCCTTGGTTCTGATTGGGGTTTTGTTCCGATTTGAGATTTGAAATTAGGGTTTTATTTGTTTTCTGATTTTGGGGGTTTCTTTTGTACGTTTTGATTCGCGTTTTGGGAGTTTGTTTCTTGATTTCTTCCCTGTTGATTGATGACGCAATTTTGGGGTTATGATTCGAATGAGTGTTTTGAGTTTTTTTGGATTTTAGTTCATTGATGCAGATTGGATTTTTGAAGACTCGTACTATATACGGCTTTTTGCATGCGGGTCGGGTAGCGGGTATGACTTTTTGCATGCGGGTAGGCACTATCCGTGCCCGACCCGACCCGTTGCCATCCCTAGTTCCAACAGCGTTATGAGGATTATGGCAATCTTCCTACGCCATCTCCTGTAGCGAAACATGTGCCCCCTACAGGTAAACTTAATGATTTTTCTTTATTAATTTACTTTTTGTATAACCTAACATTTAATTTGATAGGTAGAAGCGGTAAAGGAAGTTGCTTATCTGCCGGTGCCCTAGGGGACGACATGGATGACACTCGTCCATCTCAGTTATATATTCTCTCTAGTACCGGGACCATGCTAGTGGCTCGTGGTACAATTTATTAGACAACCACTGCAGTGCATGGTGTAAAACTTGCAGAATATGAGGTCAAGGTCACGGTGGATGAAGTTGTCATACGAGATGCCATTCTTCCAGTGCCTACAGATGAGTTCTTCACTGTGGAAGAGACATTTAAGTCCTTTGTCGCCTGGCTTAGACATTTGGTTGGTGATGTATCTGATCTCTCGGTAAACACTCGTACTATATACTTCTCAATTTTAATATTTACTTATAATTGACATTAACCATTTTTTCATGTAACAGCAAATAGGTCAAGAGGGAAGTCCTACACCGAAGAAGAGTCATTTATCTGAGGACGAACCTCTTGGTGCGTTAGACGAGCTTGCTAAAATAATTTTAGATGCGCCGATGAATCTACACTGGAATTCAACTACATTTGGAAGAGAAGCTCAGATCCCATTGTACTTGCATCAGCAAGATGTTAGGGAGCTTGCGTCGGGGAGAGAAGAAATTAATATTACACTCATTCAGCTGTGGATGATGTAAGTTTATGATAACTTTTTTATATTATTATTTTTTATCAAGTTACTTATATCAGATTATTTCTTCATTTTAGGTATATGTTTGATGTTAGTAAGAAGAAGGGGTTCAGCGATGTATGTGGGTTCATTGACCCCTCTATGACTCATGAAAGAAATAAATTTGATGATATCCAAACATACATCACCACCTGCTTTGGAATGGGGAAGGAGATATATTTTTTCCCTTATATACATGGGTAAGTGAAATTTGTTAACTTTAAAGTTTCATGTATTAATTTTGGTATATGACAATGAAGTTATTACCAATTTCAGGTGTCATTGGCAGATACTTGTGATCTCCAACCAGAAAACACTGCTGTCTGGTTTTATTTATTGCACAAGTCTCCTCCCAGCCCTCTTAGACATGTAGTAGAATGGTAAGAACCTCAATGTTTCAACTTTGTTTGTTACATAAATGTATGCTAAAGCAATTTTTTTAATAGTTCCCTTGCAACACATATGATGTTATCTGAGAGATCTACTGCTACAGCTAAAAAGCTTGCATGGGTTGCCCTTAAGGTTTGGTATTTTAGTCCATACTTTGTTACCTTTGGTTCCGTTCAAATGATGTAACTTAACATTTTATAATTATGATGATATATTGTAGTGTAATAGACAAACAAGGTCATATAAATATGTTTACTATGTCATGTTTTGGATGATGACCATTATTCGTGCACATTACACCAGTGGATGGAAAACAGTAATATTTATGTTTGAATTTTATTTTGTCTATAGTTTAGATTTCATATACACTAATTGAAATCATTGTGTTTTATGCAGAGATTCAATATGATTGCTCCAATTCCAGAGAAGTCACTTCAACTCATGAGGAAAGCACTGGCTAAATATGTAATTTAATTATATAATAGTATGTAGTAGATATTAGGATATAGTAAGTTCTAAGTTTATGTTTCTAAGTTTTTTTATGCTTTTCTACATTATTATTAAATTAACTTTGCACATTGCATTGATTTATGCTTCAAACTTGATTTATAATTACATTGGATTGATTTATGCTTCTAAGAAGTTGATTTATGATTGCATTGAATGTATTTATGTTTTAATATAATTTTCATTCAAAATATACATTTCTGGATTATTCTAGATTGTTATGGATGTAAATATATATGCATGTCTGTTTTTGTAGTTGGGAATGTAGCAAAAACATACCTCATTTTAAAAAAGAACAGGAGAATATGCCTCGGTTGAGGTCATAACTAAGGTAGAAAAGCCCCCTATGACCTCGGTTAAGGTCATACCCGATGCAGAAGGGCTGGCCAATGAAAAAAAAAATGGGCTCTACTACCTCGGTTAGGGTTACAAGCGAGGCAATAGAGGGGGACATATTGCCTCAGTTCAAAAGGAACCGAGGCATAAAGTCCTACCAAAAAAAAAATAAAAAAATCAAAACATCTACTTTTTCGGTTAAGGCTGAACCGAGGCAAAATCATACCCTTTTAAGCCTCGGTTCCCACCCGAGGCAAAAATTACTTTTTGCCTCGCTTGGATATGCCTCAGTTCGAGAACCACTACCTATGGGCAAAAACAACCGTTGTAGTTTTCCTTGACTGCACTAGTGCTACTATGTATGTAAGAATAGTGAGTATCATGAAAATTCAAGATCCTGTGTGTTTTTCATTAAATTGAAAATTGAAGAATTGCTTACAAGTGGTATCAGAGCCAGATTCTGGATTTTATGATTCTCCATGAATAGTAATTTTCTCAATTTTTTGAAACCCTAATTTTTGAATTATAAAATTTAGGGATTTTAAATTTTCAAATGTTTAATTTTACTATTTATGATATTAATTATTTTTATTGGCATGAAAGAAAATTAAATTCACTGTAATGTGAATCTCCAAGCCATAAGGTTTTATGATATTAATTGTTTTTTATTGATGAAAGAAAATTCAATTCTTTGTAACGTGAATTTGATCTTGGAAGCCGTAAGTTTTTTTTTTTATTGTTGCATTAAAGCAACTTTACTGTTGCATGACTGTAATGTGTTTTTGATGCAGCCGTAGGATTTTAATTTTGGCATAACACAACTTTATTGTTGCAGCACATGTTCTAACAGTAAAGCAAATTTACTGTTATGGCTTATATTATATTCTAAAAATGGTTATTGTTACTCAATTGAATGGAAATCAAATGTGAATTAAAAGTTTGAAGGTTACAAATGCTTTTAATTAGAAAAGTGCATCTACTGACACACATGGCATAATGCTTTGTTTTATGAATTGTATGTAATTGTTAATTAAACTTAGATGAAGGAAATTCAATTAAGTTGAATTTTGGGTGAGTTATAATTCTAATCAAAATTAAAAGTTTTAGTAATTTCGCTGTTCTTTTAAATTGCTCGTGCTATGGTGTTTTGAATCCAAAAACATCGTTAAGAGAATGTAGATGCATTATTTTGAAATTCCATTGAAGTGTGTATTTACCGCCGTGTGTACCATTATGTAGTCAATTTCTCAAGAAGTATTATGAAAATTATTCATAATATAAAGGATGTTAAATTATGAATATATAATAATTAGTCATTGTTATAAGGATGTTATGGATTACGCAAAGGTGAACCATTGTTTATAATTGATGAGGTTAAAGTGAGACATTTCATATACTTAGTAAATATGTTTGTATATCCAAAGATAGCATACATATAGACTTAAGTATGATTGATTGTTTATTAAGGTATATTCATTTTAGTTTCTTAATTGTATGAAATTTGTCAGTTTAAGAATCACCCAAAGGTGAACTTAAATGAAGGACTTAAATGATTACCTATCAGTTTAAGTGTCACCCAAAGGTGAACTTAAATGCATGACTAGTGTAGTTATTCTGTTTAAATCCGTTAATTTTATCAAAGCATTAATGTATGAGCTTGTATATTATTTCAGCTTCCATGAATTTATCAGGTTTGAGCAACAATGTGGTCAAGTTTAATGGGCTAAATTATACTGATTGGTCAGAACAAATTCAGTTCCAACTGGGTGTGTTAGACTTGGATATGCTATTATGATGGATGAAATGTCCGCAGCCATTACGGAGACAAGTACAAGTGATGAGAAGTCTCTTTGAGGCTTGGCATAGATCTAACAGGCTGTCACTAAACTTGATGCGCATGCCTATGGCAGAGAATGTAAAGCCTTTTATGCCTAAAACGGAAAACGCAAAAGAATTCATGGAAATGATCAAGGAGTACTCACAATCAGACATAACTAACAAGTGTATTGTGGGAACTCTTATGAGTGTGCTGACTACCAAAAAGTTTGACTGGTCACAGCCCATACATGACCATGTAACTAGAATGGCTAATATAGCAACAAGATTGAAGTCAATGAGAATGAAGGTGAATGAGTATTTTCTAGTACAGTTTATCATGAATTCTCTTCCTCCTGAATTTGGCCAGTGCCAAGTAAACTATAACACTCTTAAGGATAAATGAAACTTTCAAGAAATCAATGCCATATTGGTACAAGAGGAAGGAAGATTGAAGAAAATGAAAGATTATTCTATCTATCTCACCACTCATGAAGGTGCTAGCTTCAGTAAAGCCAAATCAGGAAAGAAGAACAAGAAGGACAAACCCCCAATGAAAGTGAATAAGGGAAGTATCAAGAAGGACCAGAAATGTTTCTTTTGCAAGAAAGTGGGTCACTTCAAGAAAGATTGTCCGAAAAGAAAATCTTGGTTTGAAAAGAAAGGTACTTTTTATGTTTCTATAAAAGCAAATATAATTGAAGTGCCTAATAATACCTAGTGGTTGGATTCTAGAGCTACCACTCATGTTTCTAATATTATGCAGAGATTCCTTTCAATCCATCCCATAAAAGGAACTGAAAAGTATTTATATATGGGGAACATAATGAAGGCACATATAGAAGGAATTGGGACTTACAAATTGATTTTAGACACTGGTTATTGTCTGAATCTTGAAAAGTGTCTCTATGTTCTTGGCTGTGCTAGGAATTTAATTTTTGTTGCAAAGTTGGATTATTTAGGTTTGAAATTTAGGATTGAAAATGGTAATTTTCATTTGCATACACTTTCGTATTATTATGGTTCTAGTACATTATTAGATGATTTATATCGTTTAAATCTTGATGTTAATTTTTCTGAATCCCTATTTAATGTTGAACATGTTGTTGATAGAAAATGTAGTGCAGGAAATGAATGTTTTGCTTTCTTATGACATAAAAGATTGGGTCACATATCCAAAGAAAGGATGTTGAGGTTAGTGAAAAATGAATTTTTACCTCAATTGGATTTTGATGACTGAGATGTATGTATTGATTGTATTAAGGGTAAACAAACAAAACACATATCAAAATATCTCGCCACGAGAAGCAGTCAACTTCTTAAGTTAATACACACTAATATTTGTGGTCCTTTTGACATTAAATCTTGGGATGGTGAAAAATATTTTATCTCCTTTATTAATGACTTCTCACGTTATTGTTATATATATCTATTACATGAAAAATCTCAATCAGTGAACGTCCTTGAGGTTTTCATAAATGAGGAGGAAAGACAATTAGATAGAAAAGTAAAAGTGGTGAGATATGATAGAGGTGGTGAATATTATGGTAAAACTAATGAGAGTGGAAAATGTTCAGGTCCATTTGTCGGGGTATATGTGCACAATATACAATGCCCAATACACCACAACAAAATGGTGTAGTAGAAAGGCGGAATCGCACTCTTATGGATATGGTTAGGAGTATGTTAAGTCATAGTAATATTCCTTTATCTTTGTGGATGTATTCATTAAAGAGTGATTATATCTTCTTAACAGGGTTCCTAGCAAAGCAGTTTCTAAAATTCCTTATGAACTATAGACTGGAAGGAAACCCAGTTTAAGACATCTTCATGTTTGGGGTTGTCCGACAAAGGTAAGGTTATACAATCCACATGAAAAGAAGCTTGATGCTACTTCATCGGTTATCCTGAAAAATCAAAGGAATATAGATTTTATTGCCCTAACCATAGTACAATAATAGTTGAGTATAGAAATGCTCGGTTCATTGAAAATGGACAATTTAGTGGGAGTGAGGAATCACGAATAGTGGAAATTCAAGAGCATACTGATAGTGTTTCTACACCTAATGTCTCTTCTAAAGTTGTTATCCCTCTTGTATCATAGTCACACAACAAGTAGAGAAAACAAGTTAATGTTCCAATCCCACAAAATGAACATATAAATGTTGAGCCAATTGAAAATGAGCAAGTCACAAATGACAAAGTCATAAATGAGCAATTGATAGAAGAACCACAAGAAGCAGCATTAAGAAGGTCTGTAAGGCAGAAAAGACCTGCTATTTCGAATAATTATGTGGTTTACTCTGTTGAACATGAATGTGACTTAAGCATTGATGAGGATCCAGTCTCTTTCAGACAAGCCATAGAAAGTAATAGTTCAGAGAATTGGTTGAATGTATGAAAGAAGAATTGAAATCAATGGATGACAATAAAGTATGGGATCTAGTTGAATTTCCTAAGGGTTTAAAAAGAGTTGGTTGTAAATGGGTCTTTAAGACTAAACATGACTCAAAAGGCAATATTGAAAGGTAAAAGGCTAGATTAGTCGCCAAAGGTTTCACTCAAAAGGATGACATTGACTACAAAGAGACCTTCTCTCTTGTTTCTAAGAAGGACTCTTTTGAGAACTGTTTTGGCTTTGGTGGCTCATTATGATTTAGAGCTTTACCAAATGGATGTAAAGACCACTTTCCTGAATGGTGACTTAAAAGAGGAAGTTTATATGAACAAACCAGAAGGTTTCACAATAACAGGAAAAGAAAATTTGGTGTGTAAATTGAAGAAATCAATATATGGACAGAAACAAGCTTCCCGACAATGGTATCTAAAATTTAATGATACCATAACTTCATATGGTTTTGTAGAAAACACCGTTGACCGATGTATATATATAAAGATCAACGGGAGTAAGTTTGTTATATTAGTTCTATATGTTGACGACATTCTTCTTGTTGCTAATGATATTGGTATGTTACATGATGTAAAAACGTTTCTCTCAAGAAACTTCGAAATGAAATATATGAATGAGGCATCTTATGTGATAGGAATAGAAATATTCTGTGATAGATCACAAGGATTGTTAAGTTGGTCTTAAAAAGGCTATATTAACAAAGTGTTAGAGAGATTCATAATGGAAGAATGCTCTCCTGGAGTAGTTCCAATTCAAAAGGGGAATAAGTTTAGTCAAATGCAATGTCCCAAGAATGATTTGGAATTAAAGGCCATGGAGTCCATTCCTTACGCGTCAATGGTTGGGAGTTTGATGTATGCTCAAACTTGTACTTGGCCAGATATCAGTTTTGTTGTTGGAATGTTAGGCCGATATCAAAGTAATCCCGGAATGGATCATTGGAAAGTTGCAAAGAAAGTTCTTAGGTACTTACAAGGTATCAAAGAATACATGCTCACCCATAGAAGGTCAAATCATCTTGAGGTGATTGACTACTTGGATTCAGACTATGCTGGATGAGTTGATTCAAGAAAATCCACATTTGGGCTATTAGTTGGAGGAGCAATTTCTTGGAAAAGTACAAAACGATCAATCATTGCTACTTCCACCATGGAGGCTGAATTCGTGGCATGCTTTGAGGCCATGATTCATGATTTGTGGTTGCGTAACTTTGTATCGAGGTTGACATTATTGATAGTATTGCTAGGCCAATAAGAATTTATTGTGATAATTTCGCAGCCATCTTCTTCTCTGAAAACGATAAGTACTCAAGAGTGCTAAACACAGGGATTTGAAGTACTTGTCGGTCAAAGAAGAAGTGCAGAAACATAGAGTGTTGATTGAGCATATTGTTACTAATTTGATGATAGCAGATCAGTTAACTAAAGGACTACCGCCCAAAACTTTTATTGGCCATGTTGAAAGTATGGACATTATGGATAAGTCAATATTAACATAATGATGTTATCTATCTATATGGATATGTATAGTTATATGCTTGTATTGCCATGACACTGGTGAACTCAATTAATGTTACATTTCTCTTTATTATATTGTTATCCACATTAAGTTATAGACATGTATTATTGATTGTGGTAACATGTTATATCTATTTTAGGGACATGAAAGTTATAAGATTGATTAAAGTTATGTTGAGTTGGTTTGATTATGTGATACATGAAAGGAATCTTGTCGTTCATGACTTTTGTCCGCCATGATCCGATCATTTCAATTCATATAAGGATGATGACTTGATAATTCTAATGAATGGTGCACACTTAAAGTTTAGTTTTAGATCTTCAAGTCATCACATGAACCAAGTGGGAGAATGTTAAATTTAATTTAAGAATTGGTTCATGTAATTTAAAGTAGGCTTAAATGCTTACTTGGTCCCTACGTTCAGAGGTTTTTTTTGGTTTAGTACCTGCTTTTAAAAGTCTTTATTTTGTTCCAAAGTTATATAAATTGTATCAATCATGCCCTTCCGTTAAATTGGCATAAACGGAGTTAAGTCCGTGGTGACATGACTATGAAATCAATACTTTTATTGTCTCTCCTCTGTTTCAACTTTTTCTCTCTTGTATATCTTTATGACTTACTTTTTTTTCTCTCTCTTTACTGAAAACTCACCACCCTCTTTCACAATTCTTTCCTTTCCCCAAGACCTTAGAAACCTACACCACCTCCCTTTACACCATTTTCTTTCTCTTTCATTCACCAATGAGACTCTCACATCCCTCTCTAATGCTTGGCCATGAGATCAAGAGAGGGAGCTTTGTCGGCGTGTGGGTTGGTTGGTGACCGCAGGTACCACTACATACAAATCTTCAGTGTCTCCTTCATAATTCACCCTACTCACATCACTACATCATTTTCACCATTTACATATACAATTCACCTTAAGAACTTTCACTTTAATTTTTTTTAAATTATAATTAAATATTAAAAATAACATTTACTTTCAAAACTCAAAATACTACAGCAATGATTTTTTTTTTATAAAGTCAAAATGAATCGTTATCTCTCTTTCTTCACTTTGTTTTTCCTTGATTCTCTGTGTGAATCTAATCTTTCTCCGTATCATGGCAAAAGAGGTTACTTTTATCTAAACTATAATGTAATTTAAAACTTTTCTAATTATAATCCAAATACTCCAAATCGTTGATATTTTTTTTCCTGTTTTGGTGGAGATTTTAATAAAACCTGACATTGTCATGATTTTTGTTCTTGTGAAAATTTTTAGGGAGTGTGCTTTAAGACAAAATTGGTATTGTGAGATGCCCTCAACTCAAGATCAATTTTGATCAACAAGAGAAATTTGTTTCTTGTTATACATAAACAATATAATATTTTATGAGAATATCGGGTTCATATAAATATATTGATGGTGGTTCAATTCTAATGAAATATTTATTGGTTCAACGTTGAAATATTTTGGTTATATACTCTTTCTTTTCATAGGGTTTTATAGTCTTCTTTGGGAACTTATTTCGGTTCAAAGATCTTGAATTTTCCCCGCGACTTAAACTTCTATTTTTCTTTTTCAATTCAGATATATCTTAGACATACAGGTCCAAGATTGAGAGAAAACTGAGAGTGGGCATGTTGGGTTCTTGGTGAGGAAGTCCTTGAGGGGTGGGTGTGCTTCGTGGGTTATAAGGTTGGGGAGCATTCACATGAGTATGGGAGTGGGGAGTAGTTCAGTGATGATAAAATCGGAGGGAGAGGAAATAATTGTGGAAGAGGTGGTGAGTTTTCAATAAGGAGAGAGAAAAAAAGTAGGTCATAAAAATAAAGAAGAGAGAAAAAAAGTTAGGGGCATACCAGGAAAAGTAGAGGAAAGAGAAAAAAAAGTACTCCACGTCACTATGGAGTTAACTCTGTTTCTGCCATTTTAACGAAAGGGACGTGATTGATACAATTTATACCACTTAAAGACAAAATAGAGGCACTTTTAAAAGCGGGTACTAAACAAAAAAAACCCTCTAAATATAGGGACCAAGTAAGCAATTAAGCATTTAAAGTATAACTTTGATGTGAATATTCTAATGTGATGATTATTAGAATATAAGGTATTAAAGTTATAGGGATTATTTTAGAGTTATTAAATTTAGGCCCTTTCTTCTCACTTCAATAAAGGGCATTTTGGTATTTTATTAAAGTTAGTTAAATATCATAAAAGAGTGAAAATGTTTTATTACTATTGACAAGTCAAGTTTCTGAAAAGTGAAAGAGAAAAAGTAACGTTCTCAAGAAAGAAAAAGAAATCGTGACTTTGACAGAGAAAAACATTCTTGGCAGTTTCTATATCATCAAGAAAACATCAAAGAGGAGTAAGAGAAGGGAGAACAATTGACAGGAAAGATCTATACAATGGATCCAGATAAGTTCTCTTCTACTATGTATGTGAGAATAGTGAGTATCATGAAAATTCAAGATCCTGTGTGTTTTTCATTCAGTTGAAAATTAAAGAATTGCTTACATCTCTATGCCAATAGCAACAACACTCAATCACATTCTCTGTGAAAGTTCTCGCTCTATGCAAACACGCCAAGTTCTCAAAGCCACAGCACAAGGATTCAGCAAATTCTAGAACACTTATCACCGCAACCTGTATATAAGATTTTCTGAAATACACTTATTTCGTATTTTATATTTTAGAATGGTAGTCCCAATCTAATATATAGATATCTCACTCAAAGATACCTTTGCCAACTAATTAACGTGTGATAATCAATTATCTAATTACGGTAATTGATTATACATTTAATGAATGCACAACGGTAAAAAAATTACTTAAAAATTCTCATAATTACTTGTAATAATCAATTATGGCAAGTCATAATTGATTACTGATAATCAATTATTATAAATTGATAATCGATTATCTTGACTATAAAAGGAGGTTTTCTGATTCAAAATAAATTTTAACGCAACCTAAGGCAAACAATACATAAAATCAAAAATAAATCACATCGCGTATACATAAATTTACTAAATTACAAAAGTTCTAACATAAAACAAGTCTCATGAAGATCTTCTTGTAACAAGAGCACTTGAGACATCATTAAAATTTCTGCTCTTCATCTTTATGCTAACAAGTTTTACAAGGAAAGATTTTGTAGCAGAGATACTATGTCTTCATACACCATTAAAAACTCTTTTGATAATCCAACAATATTTTTAATCTCCCAAATGTCAATGAAATATAAATTTTATTTCCAGAAAAATGTTGAAAATAAAAAAAAACACTTTATAAAATAAAACTGAAAGATATTGTGAAATAAAATTTATTTTATCTCTCACATAATGTTGTAAGCATCCTTAATTTTGTTTTTGCATGTTATTTTCCAATAAAAAAGTGTCTAATTTTGTTTTTTATTAGTTTTTTTTTATTTTCACATTCTCTAATCTCTATTTTTAGAGGGACATCCAAAATTTTGGGGTGCACCTACATCACTTAAATATCTGGGGACAGGAGAACATGTTTATATTAGAATGCAAAGAAACATATTAGTGGCATAGTCATGATTAAGGATGGCAACGACTCGAGTCGGGTACAGATAGTGCCTACCCGCAACCCGATTCGCATGCAAAAAATCGTACCCGCTACCCAACTCGTTACCCGCTGGATATTCGCATAAAAGAAATCGCGAATTTTTTTCAACCCGCGGATATTCATTGGATACCCATTTTCAACCCACAAATATTTAAAAAATATATTTCTGTGAATTTTTAAATAAGGTTTAAATTAAATTACAAGTTAAAGAGAACAATTTAATATATTTGCTACATATTAAAAAGACACAATATAATTTTTAAACAAGTTAAAGAAAACAAATACTGAACATTGAAAAAAAAAGATACGAGGAAGAAACACCCGGTAACTGAAGTCTCAATTTTGTCACAAGATTAACCCACAAATACCTATCAATGTATGAAATAGAGAGATAAAGAATTTCCAAGAAAACGCAAATAAGAACCCTAAACCCAAATTCCGAAAACAAACGCAATCACAGAAATCTAAACACCGCGATAACCACCAGGGTCTTCAAAAATCCAATCTGCATCAATGAACTAAAATCCACAAAATCTCAAAACACTCATTCGAATCATACCCAAAATTGCGTCATCAATCAACAGGGAAGAAATCAAGAAACAAACTCTCAAAACGTGAATCAAAACGTACAAAAGAAACCCAAAAAATCAGAAAACAAATAAAACCCTAATTTCAAATCTCAAATTGGAACAAAGCCCCAATCAGAACCAAGAGAGAGAGAGAGGAATAGGGAATAGAGCGTACTCCCTACGTGAGCTGAACAAGGAGGAAGAAAAAAATAGTCCTCCGAGATAATTTTCTAATGGGATTCTATGTATATGTTTGATATCTCTATTAGGATTAGCTCAAAAGTAATGTAACCCTTTTTCTGTTTTCTTCTTTCAAAAAAAGGTAATTGAGAGGAATCCTAAGTTATTGTTATTAAAATTTCCCCTTTTTTAAGAGTAATAAAAAAAAATAATTTTAAAAATATTAGTTAAATTTTTATTTTTTTTTCGTGTAACGGGTATCCGCGAGTTTGATAGTATAATACATTCATCCGACCTGTTTAGAAGCAGGTATTAAAATATCTGCTACCCGTTATCCGCGGGTAATAAATATCTGCAGATAGTAACTATCTGTCGCGGGTTTTTCGCGTGTGTGGATTATTTTGTCATTCCTAATAATAATGAGTTCCAACTCAATAAAAACTCCCCTGACAAATATTTGTCCTCCCAAAAGAGTACTTTCAATGGTGTATAAATTTAATTTCTAAACATAAATAAAAAAGATGTTGAAAAAATATAGAAAAAAATAAAAATAATAAATTTTATAAATAAATCTTATTTTATCTCTCAATTAATGTTGTATGCATCCTTAGTTTTCTGCAATTTAATAATTTTGTTCTTATCCCAAAAGAAAATTGCTAAGTAATTTTGTAATGGAATTGATATTCATTTTAAATTTAAGAACTTATTTATAAAAAAGGTTTTCTTTTCTTTTTTATTTTTTTTTACATACTTTAATTAATACTTTTACTTTACATCCTCTAATATTTGTTTTTATCAATTCTTAAATTTTATCCTATATACAGATATAGATATATATATATATATATATATATATACTTTGAATATTAATTTTTTTATAATTTATTTTTTCTGAGTAAATAGAAATCTAAAACTCTAACTTTATTATAATTAAATTTTCTAATAATTTTTGTGTTAAATAATAATAAAAATAATAAATAATAATAGTAATACTAATATAATAATTACTTGTTCTAAAAATAATTATAATAAAATTAAAGTTTTAGAAGTCTATTTTAAAAAAATAAAGTTTAAGATCAATGGAAACAATTTAAAGCTCAATGTACATGTTGATATAATAAAATTTGAGGATATATTTGTGAAATAAATAAGTTTAAGAAAGTTAAAATGTTATTTTTTAATAATAAGTATTTAAGTCATGATTTGTTTACTTATATACTCTATTTAAGTCATGATAGGTTACCTAAGTCATGATATATTTGTTCATATGCTAACAAATTATTTTATAATAGTAGGATAAATAAAATTAATCACAATATGGAAATAGATTGATTTGAAATGAAAACATTTTCCCTTGGTAATCCAACCAAATCTTATTCATCCAAGATGAATGTCAATGGTGTATAAATTTTATTTCTAAAAATAAATTGAAAAAATAAAAAAATACACTAAAACATAAAAAAACTTATAAAATAAATCCTAATTTATTTCTCAAATAACTTTGTACGCATATTTAATTTTATCTACATTCATAATTTTGTCCACGTGTTATTTTATTGGCATTCTTCCAATAAAAAATTGTCTAAACAACTTTTGTACTGAAATAAATTTCTAAATTTTAAAATTAATTAACTTTCATTTTAAATTTAAGAAGTTAAATAAAAAAAAGGAATAAAAAATATTTTGTTGTTTTACAGTTTTTTGTTAATCCTTTTATTTTTAATTTTTATTAATTCTTAAATTTTAACCTATATATAGATATTTACTTTGAATTTTAATTTTTTTCTAATTGATTTTTTTTCTTTCCGTAAATAGAGATATAAAATTCTAATGTGATTATAATTAAATTTTCTAACAAAGTTTGGATTAAATAATAATAATATAGAAGTAGCAAAATCAAAATCATTTAAATCATGAAGTACTTTGAAACAATAAAAGAGATTGAATAATGTTATTGAAAAACTTTTTCGCAACATATATGATATAGTATTTTCATTTAGTATAAAGATTTTGTGTAGGTTGTTTAAACGCTCAAAAACTTCCTTTTTAATGAATAAAATAGTAAGTTTAAGTATTTGAAATGAAAATACAACTATAGGTTTTTATAAGAGAAGCATTGAAAGAGAATAAAATAGTAATTGCATAAATATTTTTATACTAGTTCACTCCAACTAAACTATGTCTACTCTTTTATAATCTTATAGGGTTATACTATAGTCTTCAACAAGATTACAACTCAGTATTCTCACCACTCTTGGTATCCCTTGATACCTTACCTAGTTGAGTTTCACCCACTTTTGGTTGCGTAGTATTTTTCACCACTCTTGGTATCCCTAGTTAACGAATAACACTTGTTACCCTAACTATTTGAGTTTCACCTACCCCTGGTTTCCACTAGACAATCCTAGTATCCCTTGATACGTAGCCTAGTAATCCTTTACTCTCATGAGTTAAACATTAAGTGTGAATTCCCTTCAGAATTTGCAATCAATATGATTGTTTACAAGTCGTTAGACGATTACTCTCACAAAGAGAATATATGTTCAATACAATACATATACAGACTCGCTAGGTGTTTTTCTCTCTACTTACAAATAGTAAGCTGATATTACAATGAAGCTTGAGAGTGTTTCTCGACTTTTTTCTTTTTCTCTTCTCAGATATTCTCTTTTTGATCTTTAGCTTTTTTGTGCTTTTCTCTTGACAATATTTCTTTTTGTATGATATTCTTTGTGTAAGCTATTATCTTGATTCTTTCTTTGAATCTTCTTCTATTTAAAGGGTTTTCAAAATATATCTGTTAGACATGAGCTTTTTCCATGAATCTTGTGTCTTCTCTATCTGGTCATGTGAAGCATTGGTTAAAGTCAACTTGTCAGAGCATACTTATTTTTTCAGTACATTGATAGAAGTAGGTTGTACCATTAAAAACTCTTTTGATAATCCAACAATATTTCTAATCTCCCAAATGCCAATGGAATATAAATTTTATTTCTAGAAAAATGTTGAAAATAAAAAAAAAACACTTTATAAAATAAAAATGAAAGATATTGTGAAATAAAATTTATTTTATCTCTCAGCTAATTTTGTAAGCATCCTTAATTTTGTTTTTGCATGTTATTTTCCAATAAAAAAGTGTCTAATTAACTTTTGGAATAAAATAAAGGCCTTTTATAAATTTTAAAATTAATTAATTTTCATTTTAGATTTAAGAAGTTAATTAAAAAAAGAATAGAAAGATTTTGGTTTTTACTTATTTATTTATTTACATTGTTTTTTATTAGTTTTTTTTTTATTTTCACATTCTCTACTCTCTAAAGGGACATCCAATATTTTCGGGTGCAACTACATCACTTAAATATTTGGGAAACAGGAGAACATGTTTATATTAGAATGCAAAGAAACATATTAGTGGCATAGTCATGATTAGGGATGGCAACGGGTCGGGCATGAATAGTGTCTACCCGCAATTCGGCCCGCATGTAAAAAATCGTACCCGCTACCCAACCCGTTACCCGCTGGATATTTGCATAAAGAAAATCTGTGAATTTTTTTCTACTCGTGGATATTTGTTGGATACCCATTTTCAACTCACAAATATTTAAAAAATATATTTCTGTAAATTTTTAAATAAGGTTTAAATTAAATTACAAGTTAAAGAGAACAATTTAATATATTTGCTACATATTAAAAAGACAAAATATAATTTTTAAACAAGTTAAAGAAAACAAATACTGAACATTGAAAAAAAAAGATATGAGTAAGAAACACCCAGTAAATGAAGTCTCAATTTTGTCACAAAATTAACCCACAAATACCTATCAATGTGTGAAACAGAGAGATAAAGAATTTCCAAGAGAACGCAAATAGGAACACTAAACCCAAATTCCGAAAACAAATGCAATCACAGAAATCTAAAAACCGCGATAACCACCAGGGTCTTCAAAAATCCAATCTGCATCAATGAACTAAAGTCCAAAAAAACTCAAAACACTCATTCGAATCATAACCCCAAAATTGCGTCATCAATCAATAGGGAAGAAATCAAGAAACAAACTCTCAAAACGCGAATCAAAACGTACAAAAGAAACCCCAAAAATCAGAAAACAAATAAAACAGTAATTTCAAATCTCAAATTGGAACAAAACACCAATCAGAACCAAGATAGAGAGAGGAATAGGGAATAGAGCCTACTCCCTACGCGAGCTGAACCAGGAGGAAGAAGAAAAGAGTCCTCCGAGATAATTTTCTAATGGGATTCTATGTATATGTTTGATATCTCTATTAGGGTTAGCTCAAAAGTAATGTAACCCTTTTTTTGTTTTCTTCTTTCAAAAAAAGGTAATTGAAAGGAATCCTAAGTCATTATTATTAAAATTTCCCCTTTTTTTAAGAGTAATAAAAAAAATTAATTTTAAAAAATATTAATTAATTTTTTTTTCATGTAACGGGTATCCGCGAGTTGGATAGTATAATACCTGTATCCGACCCGTTTAGAAACGGGTATTAAAATATCTGCTACCCGTTATCCGCGAGTAATAAATATTTGTAGATAGTAACTATCCCTCACGGGTTTTATCTCAGATATACAAGTGCGTGGATTTTTTTGTAACTTCCAACTCAATCAAAAACTCCCCTCACAAATATTTCTCCTCCCAAAAGAGTACTTTCAATGGTGTATAAATTTAATTTCTAAACATAAATAAAAAAGATGTTGAAAAAATAAATAAGTACTTGAAAAAATTAATAAGTACAGAAAAGAATAAAAGTAATAAATTTTATAAATAAATCTTATTTTATCTCTCAATTAATGTTGTATGCATCCTTAGTTTTCTGCAATTTAATAATTTTGTTCTTATCCCAAAAGAAAATTGTCTAAATAATTTTGTAATGGAATTGATATTCATTTTAAATTTAAGAAGTTACTTGAAAAAAGGTTTTCTTTTCTTTTTTACTTTTTTTACATACTTTAATTAATATTTTTACTTTACATCCTCTAATATTTGTTTTTATCAATTCTTAAATTTTATCCTATATACAGATATATATACTTTGAATATTAATTTTTTTATAATTGATTTTTTCTGAGTAAATAGAAATCTAAATCTCTAACTTTATTATAAATAAATTTTCTAATAATTTTTGTGTTAAATAATAATAAAAATAATAACTAATAATAGTAATACTAATATAATAATTACTTGTTCTAAAAATAATTATAATAAAATTAAAGTTTTAGAAGTCTATTTTAAAAAAATAAAGTTTAAGATCAATGGAAACAATTTAAAGCTCAATGTACATGTTGATATAATAAAATTTGAGGATATATTTGTGAAATAAATAAGTTTAAGAAAGTTAAAATGTTATTTTTTAATAATAAGTATTTAAGTCATGATATGTTTACTTATATACTCTATTTAAGTCATGATAGGTTATCTAAGTCATGATATATTTGTTCATATGCTAACAAATTTTTTTATAATAGTAGGATAAATAAAATTAATCACAATATGGAAATAGATTGATTTGAAATGAAAACATTAGGCTTCTTAAGATGCTTAAACAAGGTCTCTAAAAGAATCACACAAAAAAAAAATCCACAGTACCCAATTACATGAAATCACTAGCCAAACTAATCCTATTTCCAAACCACTATTTCACTCACTCTTACTAAAAAATTTCTAACATGAAAATAAAATCTTGAATGAATGTTCCGTAATATTTGTAAGAGCTATTTATGTATCAACCATTGAGTGCGACTGCCTTTGTGTGGGACTAACACTCCCACCACGGCTAATCTTCAAAGCTGTTAATGCCTTCTTGATCTCCATTGTCATGGCACTATCCACACTCCCTGATGACAGCTTTTTGTGTGATTTCTGAAGATGGAGTTTAAGTGAACTACTACTTAGTCCAGCATTTTTGCCACAGATGGGACATATTTTCATCATTGGTTTCCGTTGCTGCCACTCCATTGAAACCTTGCCGTGCAGTTTCTGGTCTAGCTCAAGTAAGATCTTTGCAAAACCATCGTTGGGCTGAGATCGACGATGAACTCGTTTTAGAGCATTCCATGCGTCTAACAAAGTGAATTTCCTACAACACAAGCTTTTTAGTCCCTAAATTATCCTAAGTACTAGTAGCAGTAAGTGATAATATTAACTGTCAAGGAAACTTAAGAGTTGCAAGTGTTCCAATTATCCTAAATAAAATTGCATTTTATATTCTTACTTACTTCCTAAGCATTAGGTAAGCGAGGACCAAAGTGGCACTTCTGCTTTTCCCCTCAAAGCAATGAACTAAAACACTCTGACCAGCTTTCTCAACATAATCTACAAAATCACAAGCCTCTTCAAATATGCTGCTGATGTTAGAATCTTCATCGTCACACACCTGTTCAATGGGAGAAGGAAGAGAGACAATATGAATAATTATTCCTGAATCGAAAACCTCGGTTAAAAATGCATAGATACCTTGATCTATCAAGGAAAGAAAATAGTTATAGATACTCAGTTACATTCATAAATTACACCATATTTAATAGCAAATAAAGTGCATGATTAAACGAGAAAATAAGCAGGCCTAGCTTAACTAGAAAATATTCTATCTAATGAAAAGATCAAAATGTCAAACCAACGAAATCAAATAACTTCCTAAAGGGAACTGTAAGAAACAACAAGAGATAAATAGAGATGGAATCATATTATCAGAAAAGAGAAAGGAAATATTTTTATTTCTTTGATAATTTTATAAAAATACAGCCATTGATTTATAGAATAGATTAGTCCCAAAGACAACAAAGTCTGCCACAATGGGGAAAACCAGAACTCAAAAATAACATAGTCTATCACCTAAATAACTTGATCATGATTTATTACAATATGATTCTGGACATATTTATCACAATATTAATTCAAGACGTAATTTAAGATATATTTTATAGAAAATTAAGGACAAACTTGTGAGAAAATTTAGTTTGGTCATAATATATCCTGGATCCCACGGGCTGCCAGTAGCACTATCCAACAGATCAAGCATTTGAGGAGGGTTTGCATAACTACCACGCCTGGCCAGAGGGTTATCTCATTTTTCACGTGAGGATGCCCAGTTAAAGACCAAAAACAATAAGCTTTAGCACAATATAAAAAGTGTCGTGTCTACACTTGAAACACAGATATCTCATGTAAGATTGTGTTGGGAATGAAAAACATTCATGAGCATGCATCTTGACTTTTGAATGAATGGAACATCATATAGTAATATGCAACTCATGATGTTATTACAGTAAGAAACAAATAAAAAAGCTCGAATCCCACACAAAAACTGGATTAATCCTGCATGAAAATGCATGCATGATTATAAAAATGCAGACCCATTAGGCATGAAGTAAATTGATTCTATCGCAAACTAAACCTTATATAATGCTAATAAATAGACATTAGTACAACTCACAGAGAAATTTTTGTATGTGAATAGATCAGGAAACTGAGAATCTGATTGGCCAATTTCATTTGTACACAAACATAAAATATGTGTAATTCCCAAGTGTTGTAGGGTGTATGTAGATCTTGCAGCCAGCGCTCCACCAATGAACAGACTATTTGTAACAGCAGATGGTCTCTCTGTATTTGCAGCCTCAGATATCAGTGCAATCCTCTCAAGGATATGCTCAAGTCTGACCTGAAGGTCAATGGAGTGAGTAATTGCTTAATTCATGTATCCTCCGTAAGTGAAATGAATCCAACATATTAGTTCTGAATACTATTTTAAATTGAGATACCTTCAGTTCGTATGCATCAACAACGGTGTTGTTATCACCACCCTCGAAAAATCCTGTGTTAAAATTGTTCTCCAAGCATAACTTGACTGCATCATTTTTTAGCATTTCATTCCATTGTTCCAATTCTTTATTAGATTCTGAGTCAACCTGGAAATCAGGAAGAGTATAAGACATGATAAAAGACAATAAATAATAAAATGCAGTTTTACTTGTCTTTTTGACAGCTAGTTACAATACTTCTATATCTTTTTCCCTCGATCACCTCAAGATACTTGATTAATTGTGTATGCCATAGGGAAATGAAACTACCAAAAATCAAATTATTTGGAAGAAAGCAACATTTTCAATGCACCACCCATTTTTAGGACCTCACCAATGTCAAACAACACTACTTCAAATAAGATAGCAACAAGAACAAAGGTCAGAGTAACTTGTTTTCCAAAATAAAATAACTGAATACTATTGGTTAAATTTCATGCTCTCATTCTGAAAACAATAAGATTACACCTGGTCGGTCTTCAATACTGTTAATGTAAATTTATTTTGCATAACAAGCAATATGCCAATGGCTGATTATTTATGATCCATCCAGAAAAAAAGAGACAGGATTAAAGAACCAAAACAATGACTTATGAAACAAGATCCCGTTTCCTAGAGACCTACCTTGGCAAATTTATGTAAATCACGAAGCTTAGTTGTCAAGCGCAAACAACGAAGTGACTCCGCACTTCCTTTAGGGTGCTTTCCATGCCAACCTTCTCGTGACGCAGGAGAGGCAGAGTCACAGCAATCTCTACTGCCTGAAGATGATGATGCCCTTGGAGCAGTTCTTTGTGATTCTGAATCACTACAATCTTGATGAATATCATTAGAATATCTCTCCTTAATAGATGGGGAAAGACAACTGCCAGTAAAAGCTGGTGAAGGTAAGTCATGAACCACTGCATCCTCCTTTTCAGACTCTCCTGATGATATTTTGCCTACAGCATTCATAAATAACCTTAACAAATTATCAAGTTTTTGATGAAGTGTGAGTAGGAATATATGGAATCCCTGCATGTCCATGAGAGCGGCACGAAAACCATTACGGAACTCATGAACTAGTGCTGCTACATCATCTGTGTGAACATCAGTTGTTGTGTTGGTGTCTTCTAGAGGAGGACATCCTAATCTCCCTCCAGTTATATCATGTAATAGGTTAGAAGAAAACTCAGAGCTATTCAGTAGTAACTCAACCAACTTAGGATAATTAACTTGGTCATCTGCACGCTTTCCAGCAGGGGGTCGACGGGGTACGCCAGAATCAATTGCCACAATGTTAAAGTCAGTTAGCATTGATTCTCCTGATGTTTGACTTTTCATATTCATGTTTGTGGGTATTGATGTGTATTTGATGTCAGAAAGACCAGGGTATTGTGATACCGAACCAGAATTATGAGAATTCATTCTACTATCAACTGATGTTGACCTTTTCTCTTTTTGAAGTGCCCTACTCACCCTTGGTCCATATCGGTTCACTGCAGAATTAAAGGTTTCTCCTATTATATCCACATTTGCAGAGATTATTTTTTCAGTCAATAACAAATTTGCAGAGTTCCCACGCCATCTAAGCTGTCGGCAAGGGAGCCTATCTTCATTTCTGATGACAAGATCCAACATCAGTACTCTGCCAAGGGCTGCTGCTGTTCTTTCTGCACATTCCTGTGACTCAAAAGTTCTAGAGCTTTCAAGCAAGGGTGAACCATGCACATAACTACAATAAGATGATTAAAAATAGTCATCTTTAGAATAAATGATAAAAAGTAGACATCTTGCGGGCAAGGAATAGCTAAGTGATTTTGGACCACTGGATTTGATTTAACTTATAAATGTAATAACAAAACTTTTGTTTTCATACTAATCCAACTTCCATTAAATTGCCCACCACCACATAGAGAAGAAAACACACAGAATAGTTAATTATCTCTTGCTAAATACCAAAAGCTGTCATTACAATATTGAAATTTATATGAAAATGTCATTTATTGGATGGTTGCATTAACTCAGACATAAGATGATAACATTGCATGGGAGTATTTGAAATTATCACATCAGGCCCAATCATGAACAACTCTTGAAAACAAATATAACAGGGCAAGCAAGGAATCTCCTGCTGCCATGGGTAAAAACCTTATCATATTAACACTAGATTTCAATCATACCTCATAAACATGAGACATCGGCTAAGATCAAGTGCTTCCAGAAGTTCTGTGCATGTCAGTTCAACAATTGCATCACCTGCAGAACTTGCTACATCTCTTGCTTTTTCTGTAGCTTCCTTTATTTGTATCCACTCTAAACTTGTATTGTGGATGACTCTAGCCTTGTATTTCAAATAGAAGTAATGGATGAATATGGCAGAAATATAATATGATTTCTTAAGCCGGTAAATCTGAAGGAGAATTAGATAAAAGAAGAATAACCTGAGGAGTTTGAACTCCCAACCACTTGGCAAATTCATATCCGAGACGTTCGGATTGTGTTGCCATTCTTGAAGACGATATCTTTATAACCGCTGTTTCTTCTTTTGAGCAACCATCACCACTCTCACGACCGTTGAAAAAGGCAAAGAAGACTACCCCTCCAGAATTTACTGTTACCTATGTGCACACAACCGAGAAGAAAGTGAGGCACAACTAGAGAAAGCAAGCTTGTATTCTTCAAAAGAAAAATGAAAATACACACAATTATTACAACATAACATTGATTTTTTTAAGTCAACCCTCACAGGAAACACTTGACCCCAAAAAAAAATCAATTAATGGAATAGAGTACGTACCACCGCTATAAGGAAGCACCTAGCATAAAATATATTGGACAGAAGATATATCATAAAGAAACTATAGTTCTTTATTAAGATTGAAAAGGAAGCCGATAATTATCAACATGTTCAAGTAAACATCACATTTTTTTAATCTGTATATCTAAGTCTCTGGAACTTAAACATTAAGGCTATTTGCATACTGACACAACTTCAAAAGCCCCTTATACAGTTTGTGCAGTAAACAAGTTCATAGAAAAAAAAAAAAAAAACCTCGAGAGCTCGGTTCATTTCATCCTCAGAATGTTCGTTGCTGCTAGTGTGTTCAGTGTGGTGAAGTGAAGAGAGTCTGTCCCAAGAAAATGAACTCGATTCAATGTCCAACATTTCAGCTTTACCAAGCCTCTCCCACAAACTAATTTCTGTTTGCTGATCATTTTTCACATCCTCAATAGATTCTCCCAGGCTGAACACAAATTAAATCATCCTTAGCCACCACTTCAGATAAAAACTAAATTTATAACCAAAAAGGAAACTCCTCTAACACGCCCCCTTCACTACTTCCCTTCTAGAAAAGCACAAAAATAAAATAAAAATAAAAAATTTAAGCGTGGTTAGTTTGAAAAAACATTTTCTACTTTTACTTCTTTATAAGATCTGAAACTCGTTGGTTATTTCCTATGTAATTTTTTTAAATAGTAAAAAACAGTGTTATCAATTTAACATTCTTTGTAATTATTCATGAAAAAGAAAAAAAGAAATGTTTTCCCAACCAAACATCCTCTTAGCATCATCCTATTACATACATGCTCAATGGCAATGATGAAAAATGGTACAAATGCATTTGGAAGAGAAGAAATAGTAGGGAACCTAGAAGGCATGGTGGAAGAACGGTGAGGGAAGCCAGAAGTGCGATGATTGGAAGTGCGTTTACGAACTAATTGGAGCCATTGCGCGAACATAGACGCAGGCCCTGCTGTGATGTCTCCCAACATGTACAAAACCTGCATTCACCAAACAAGTTTCAATCTTTTATATTGCAGAGAGAACCCAATTGCAAAATATACCTTATAGGTGACGCTGAGAGTGAAAGGGGCCTCAGCCTCCTCCTTTTCCACTTCACCTTTACCCTGCAATTCCTACTCCCACACGTAAATTTCAGAACATCACGTTACATGGGTTAGGACTAGGAATGAAGTTTCAAAATTCACACACTCAATGCATCTATGCAAACAGGATCTATATTAACACCAGTTTCCTATTTGGGTTTATATAAGTAAACGGGAAGTGAAAAGAGAAAAATGGGTATAAACCTGGTTTTGGGTTTGCAAAGAGTTGGTGAATGCCCCAGGATCCTGCTTTTGCTGCTCTTTTGCCATCTTCTTTGGTATAAAAAATTAGTTAGGTTTCTGAAAGAGTGAGAAAACTGCTCCAGCTTTTTTCTAGAATGGAGGGAAAACTGTGATCGTGGTGTCTACAGAGGTTACGGACATCTATAATAATTGGTGGAGTAATGAGTACAGAAACTTCTTCAGCAACGTTCTAAAATACTTATTAAAACATGTGGATATATCATGAGAGATCTTAGATTTAAGATTCTTAATCTTATATAAGACTTTGAGTCTTCCCACTTAAACAACATCGTCCAATCATAATGGGTGTTGTAAATTTTGTACTGGAATATAATTGGTAGAGTTGGACAAAAATAACTTATATGTAGTTAACTACTATACTATATTATACTTAAAAAAATTGATATTTTTATTAAAAGTTCAGTATATTATTTTATGGTTTAGATTTTAAAAACTGAACTTATAACAGTTTCGATTCAGTTAACTATTAAAAACCTTATTTAATAATAAAATATTAATAAAAGAAACCATTAAAATAAAAAATTAATAATAAATATTTTAAGACAAAATTTTTTTATCACAAATTTTTATATTTTTTCATCAGTAAACATATATTACTTTTTAAATAATATTATTTTAAGTAATAAAAGTAAAATATATTTTTATAAATTTAATTTTATTAAATGATTAAGTAATATAAATCATAAAAAAAAGACTATATAAAAAAAATAATACTTTAAATATATTATATTCTTTAACATATTATTAAATATGTAAAAATAAGTTAAAAAAACTTTTAATGATATTAAAATGTGTGTAAGCACACACACTAAAATAACTATTTATTTTAAAAATCATTTAAAATAAATATCAATATTATTATTTTTAAATGATAGTATTTTACATATAAAACTAAAATATATTTTTTAACGTTAAATTTTATTAAATGAATATATAATGAAATATCATAAAAAAATAGTAATATAGCAAAAATAATTAATATTATAGAAATATCAAATGACAACAAAATTAACAAACGTTTATTAAGAGTAATTTTTCTAGTATCATCTTTTATTATATTATAATAATTAATAAATATTAGTTTAATTTTTACATAATAAAATATAAATAATAAATAATTGATTAATAAAACAATTTTACGAGGAACAAAATAAATATAAATAAAAAATTATGTTAAAATAAAATAAGTAGATAAAAAGATAAAATAAATTATATACACATATAAAACAAAAAATATAAATAAAAAATTAAAAAAATAAATATAAAAGTAAAATAATATTCATGACAAAATAAATATAAATAAAAAAATAAATAATAAAATAATTTCCATACACATATAATAATAAAAGAAATATAAATAAAATAGAAAATAATAATATCAAATAATTAAAAAGTTAATTTGTAAGACACTTATGAATAAAATAAAATAAATATTAAAATAAATTTTAATTAAAGAGAACATGTATTGTTATACTATTCAGTTTAAAAACTAGTACAATTCAGTTTAAAAACTATTACAATTCTGTTTAAAATTAGTACAATTCAGTTTAAAAACTATTACAATTCTGTTTAAAATTAGTATAATTCAGTTTAAAATTAGTATAATTAGTAGTTCAGTTTAGTTTATATTGTAGTTTAGTACAATTTAGTATAGTTCAGTTCAGTCCAATTTGATAAAATAAAAAACAGTTCAGTTTGTCTGAACTGTTTTACAGTTCAAGTTTATACAAATTGTGCAGTTCAGTTATATTTGCCCACCCCTAACAATTGGCCTAACAATTGGTAAGGTCTTATAAAGAATAAAATTCTGCTCAAAGTAATATGGTGAGAAAATTACATTCGAAGTGGTCTAACAAAAAATTTATAATTAGTAAAATATAAATAAAAAACCTCAACGTATTCAATAAATATGATGATACAAAAATGGGATCCCTATGCTACTTAGGACAAGGAAAACTCAGGATTCCATTCATCTACGATTCTTCCATCAATCAATAGAATAAAAATAAATAAAAGAATATTGATGTTAATATTTATAAATTATTTAAATTTTAAAAGCAATAATTAAAAGAGGAAAACTAAAAAAAGAAAATGTGTGTATAGTTATAAAAATAACTATAGATAAAAATAATTTAGTTATTGAAATAAGATATATTATAAATAATATATGTCGCAACGGGATCGCGACGGGACGGCAACCCGAAAAACAAACTGAGTTTGGGAAAAAGGTTTTGGAGTGACCACCATAATTTATATGGAAAACTATGGAAACCAAAAAAATAAGGCATGGTCTATGAAAAGAGATTTTCAGATTCGGGAATCGGTTACACGTAAGGAAGGTGTTAGCACCCTATCGCGCCTGCCCAAAGACAGTACCTTTAAACCCGACAAGAATTGACGTTGCTTATAATGGACAATCAGGGATCACGTAGTCCTTTATGTAAAAAAAGGTTTGTGAGTGTTTGAAAATTATTATTGATTGATTTAGGATTTTTTGAAAACAAGTGAATCCGAAAAAGATTTGGTTTAAACAAGATTGACATTCTTTTTGGTTTTCGGAGATTTTGTATTTTTAATTTATTTGAAAAATGATGGAAAAAAGAAAGAAACCGGCCATAGGCCAACCCATACTTATAAAAAGAAATTATGATTTAGAAAAATATTATTTCTGTGTAGAAAGAAAAAATATCTTTAAGTACAATAAAAAGAGGAAAAAGATGGTCTAGAGATGACATACCTTTTTAGTTTTTTCCTTCTTTGATGATATCTTTTGGCAGAGTTCCTCCTTACTTTTCTCTATATTCTTACGTACTCTAATCTCTCTATTTTTTTAAAATCCTCCCCCTCTATGGCAGAGTGCGTATTTATATACACACATTGCAATATTATGAAAATCTTGCCTTAATTGTGAATTAATTGACAATAAAACAAAATAGGGAAAGAATTGCTCTAATTGTGAATAAAACAAAATAGGGAAAGAATTGCTCTAATAAAAGAAAAGGAAAAATGTCATGGTTTCCAGAAAACAAAATTAAATAATATTCAAAACATTGATTATCATTATTGTTAGAAAATCATATTTTCCTCTTTAAAAGCAACTGATGTAACAAATTATATTAATATACTATTTTAGTTATTGCTTATAATTATTAGCATAATATCAATTCAAATTATTAGCATATTAAACTAACATTTCAAAAATATTGTATTTGATATTAAAGTTATTATTTTATCCCACCATTAATTATTATTATCTTATTTTTTATTATTTTTAAATATTTACTTACGCGAAATTGGGTGTTGACAAATAATATTGTGTAAATAATTTTTTATTATGATTAATTATTTAAATTTGAAAAACTGGTTGATAGAAGAGTAAATATTTTTTTTATAATGGATAGTTATTTGAATTAAAAAAATAGTTATTAAAATAATAAAACTGACAAATTTTTATTATAAATTATTATTTAAATTTAAAAAGTAGTAATTAAAAGTGTAAAACTGAAAAAAAAAACATGAAAAAGGTATATACTCTTTATATATATTTATAAACTTTAAATAAATATATTTGTAGCTTTCTATAACAAAACACTTAGAGCAAGAGATATTAAATTCTCCTTTCTAAATTAGTATTAACGTAAAAACGAAAACAACAAGGATAATTTATTTACTTTGAAACGTTTATTTTAAAAAGTAAAATATTTTAAGATTTTAAAATTATTCATAAATAATAAAACTTACATGTTTTTTTATATTTTTTTCTTTCATAAATCGACATTATGTTATTGATTGTTGATATATGATGTTAGTTTTACAGAGTTAGTTGATTATATTAGTCTTACTGTTATATAGACCGATTGTATAATGTTATATAGAATTAATGCATTCAATCAAAAGTCTTAAGTCTTTCCATTCAATATCTTCTTGTTCAGATTCTATTCTAATCTTTGGATTCCCAATCTTCTTGGTTTCTTAGGAGGTGAACTTCTACCCACGTTTTCATCATGGTTGGCAACACATGCTCTATTCGTGATGATTTTGACAACTTCAAAGCTTCAATGGAGTCTCATTTCTTGGAGCTAGGAACTTCGTTGGAGGCCCGCTTCATGGACATTGACGATTCTTTTGAAGAACAGTCTTGAGGAGATGATTAGTAACAGTCAAAACCATGCTTTCTCCAATAATGCTAATCAATCTCACCCTCACTCTTGTAATACTCGGTTGGTTAGGTTGGATTTTCCTCGCTTCAATGATGATGATGTGAAACAATGGTTAATTCAATCTAGAACCTTCTTCTCAATCGATGGTACCCCGAACGATTACAAGGTTCGATTAGTAGTTGTTCATTTCAAGGGCAAGGCTCTACAATAGCACAGTGCCTACGTCAAGAAAGTTGGGTTACTAAATCTTCCATCTTGGGAGATGTACACCAAGATCTTGATTGCTCAGTTCGACAAGGTTGTAAGGATCCTATGGCTAAATTAATAAGGTTACGACAAAAAAATTTTGTTCATGACTATCATGAAGCTTTTGATCGAATAGTTTCTCAAGTCAAACTCTATGAGGACAATTTGAGTTGTTTTCTAGCAGTTTGAAGCAAGATGTGTAGATGATGGTTAGGATTTCAACCCACCTAAGATGAAAGCTTTTTCGTTGGCTAAGATATATGAATCTGCCATAACCACTAATTCTCAACCTAAGCCATTCCACAAACAACATAAACCACCCTTATTACCTAATCCTACCCAAAACATTGAAGTCAATCGCCCAAAAACATAAACCCACGATTTAACTCCTGCTTATATGAATGAAAGAAGATTCAGAGGTCTTTGCTACTTTTGTGATGAACCATTCACCCCTGCTCATAGCCTAACCCACAAGAAATTACATATCCAGGTCCTGGAATTAGATGAGGACAATGATTCGGATGAGGAAACCACAACTCCAGTGGAAGCAGATGCAACCATTGTGGGGGAACCTTTAATTTCAGTTAATGCATTGACTAGGGTTACTAGCTTCAGAACAATGAGGGTCACTGGTCTTTTCAAAAAGAAACCTCTACATATCCTTATTGATAGTGGAAGCACTCATAATTTCTTGGATGTTCAAATGGCCAAGAAATTGGGATGCAAGATTGCTACCATGGACCCTTTGAGAGTCACGGTAGCAAATGGTGCTAGGGTGCAAATTAACAGTATGGTTAAAGGATTTTCATGGTTACTACATAATGCATCCTTCAAATCTGACATGCTGATATTACCCTTATGATGTTGCGACATGGTGCTTGGTATAGAATGGTTGATTACCTTAGGGGATATCACTTAAATCTTTAAAGAACTTGACCATGGAATTTGTGGTGGATGGTAGGAGACTGGTTTTGAGGGGTACAACAGATACAGGGCTTAAGACAATTAGAAAATAGTAATTACATAAGACTCTTTCTATTAGGGTCCACATGTCCATGATACAGATGTGTGACAATGGTGAAGGTACTTTATTGCAGTCTTTATCAACCCATGCAGATTTTAGTACTATTCTTGACAACATTGAGAAATTGTTGTTAGATTTTGAAGATGTGTCTCAGGAACCAACCACACTTCCCCTTAAAAGAGTTGTTCATGTTCATCAAATTCCTCTAGTTTAAGGTACAAACTCGTGAATAAAAGACCCTATAGATATGCAAAGCAACAGAAAGATATCATTGATGGACTCATTTGTCAATACTTGAAATCTGGCATCATTCAGAATAGCAGCAGTTCGTAGTCTAGCCTAGTTGTTTTGGTTGGGAAAAAAGATGGTGGATGGCGAATTTGCATCGATTACAGGGAATTGAATAAAATAACAGTAAAGAAACGGTTTCCTATCCCTCTACTTGATAATTTATTGGATGAATTACAGGGTTCGAAATTCTTTTCTAAACTTGATTTACGGTCTGGTTACAATCAAGTTCGAATAGTGGAAGAGGATATACACAAAAAAGCCTTTAAAACTCACTCAGGACATTATGAATACTTGGTTATGCTCTTCGATCTAATAAATGGACATGCCACTTTTCAAGCGGTATTGTAATAATTCTTAATGAAATTTGTGCTCATATTTTTTTATGATATTTTAGTATATATCACCTGTCTCGAAGATCATTTGGTTCATTTATACCAAGTCCTATCCACCATGAGAACCCATTCCCTATTTGCTAAGAAGTCCAAGTGCTACTTTGGAGTTACAAGGTGGAGTATTTGGGCCACTTCATCACCAAAGAGGGGGTGGCCACGGATCCTACTAAGATAGTTGTTGTACAACAATGGCCCTTATCCCAGTCTATGAAGCAATTAAGAGGGTTCTTAGGTTTGGTGGGCTATTACATAAGATTTATCAATTAGTATAGCACCACAGTCAAACCATTGCATGACATGCTCAAGAAGGATGGCTTTAGTTGGTCAGAACAAGCCAAGGGTGCTTTTCGAAAATTGAAAACTCAATTGAGCAACACACCTGTTCCGGCCTTACCTAATTACTCCAAAGAATTTGTGTTGGAGGTAGATGCATCTAGACAAAGAGTGAGAGTTGTTTTAATGCAGAACCAACACCCTATAGCCTACATTAGTAGGAGCTTTAATCCACAATAACAGGCACTTTCAACGTATGAGAAGGAACTGTTGAGAGTTGTGTTTGTAGTTCAAATATGGTGGCACTACTTACTTCCTAAGAAGTTTACTATAAAAGACAAATAATCAAAGCCTTAAGTATATCCTATATAAACGGTTGTCCATGACATTCCAACAAAAGTGGCTAATTAAATCGATGGAGTTTGATTTCAATATTGAATACAAACAAGGGCGTGAAAATATAGTTGTTGATGCCTTATCCGTAATAGAATGTTCAACTCCCCTCGTTCATCAACCTGCGTATGAGTTACTAAATGCAATAAAAATTACTTGTGAAACTGATGTAGATTTGCAACGAGTCATCACTAAGTTGCAGATTAACAACAACACTCACAAGTAGTTCTCTTGGTAGAGGAGAGAATTGAGGAGGAAAGGTAAGTTGGTAGTTGGTAAAGACTGGGAAGTAAGACGACAACTTTTGGTATAGTTACATGCTACTGCTTGCGAAGGACACTCAAGTAGGGATTCTACTCTTCATAAGGTAAATCGAGAGTGTATTGGAAAGGCGTGACCAAGGATGTTAGGAGATTTGTACAACAATGCCAAATATGCCAAAGGAATAAGTATGATATTGCTGCATCACCTGGATTACTACAACCATTACCTATTTCAAACCATGTATGGCAACATATTACCATGGATTTAATAGAGGGATTACCCAAACCTTTTGACAAGCAAGTTATCTTTGTAGTAGTTGACAAATGGAGCAAAGCAGCCCACTTTGTGGCATTATAGGACCCTTACACAACTGCAAAAAGTAGCGCAATGCTTCTTACACAACGTTTTCAAACTACACAGATTTTCCACTATCATTACAAGTGATAGGGATCCCATTTATAAGCCAGTTTTGCAAATAGTTTATGACAGTCCAAGGAGTTCAAATATAACTTTCCAGTACTTACCACCCTCAGACAAATGGTCAAACAGAAGTGGTTAACATATGTGTTGAAACATACTTAAGATGAATGTGTTGTGATGCACTTAAATGTGGTCCTAATGGCTTCTTTTGGTTGAATGGTGGTATAACATGACTTACCATAGTTCTATCAAGGCTATCCCCAACGAAATTATGTATGGACATACCCCTCCTATTCATCTGCCATACTTGTCTAAAGAGTCTAAAGTGGAGTTAATAGATAGAAGTTTCCAAGAAAGGGAAGAAATATTTAAGATGACAAAATTCCACATGAAAAGGGCACAAGAGAGAATGAAACAGTTGACAAACAAACATAGACTAGAAAGAGAATTTTAGGTTGGAGATTTGGTTTTTGTTAAACTCCATCAATATAGACAAATTTATGTGGCATTTAGAAGAAATGTAAAGCTAGCTCCTAAAATTTATGGACCTTATTATATCCTTGAAAAGATTGCTACTATGGCTTATAAGGTGCAATTACTAGCTAATTCCTTGATACATAATGTCTTTCATGTTTCACAATTGAAGAAATCAGTAGGAGAGGCAAACACTTCAATCGACTGCCCAATAACAAAAGAAGTTGTCATCAAGGAACCTGAAGTTATCATTGACAAAGCTACTGTGAAGAGAGGTAATAAGGTTGTCACCAAAGTATTGATTAAGTGGAAGCATCAACTCCCTAAGGATGCTATGTGAGAATTCTATTATGACTTAAAGAAGAAGTTCTCAAACTTTAGTCCTTGAGGAGAAGGACTTCTTCCTTAAGGGAAAGGGATTGATATAGGATGTTAGTTTTACAAAGTTAGTTAATTCGGTTAGTTTTACTGCTATATAAACAAATTGTATAATGTAATACATAATTAATGCATTCAATCAAAAGTCTTAAAGTCTTCCCATTCAATATCTTCTTGTTCAGATTCCATTCTAATCTTTGGATTCTACCTTCTTGGTTCTTATTTGAGATGTTAATCTTCCTAGAAGAACTATAAATATTGGACATAGTTTCTTATCTTTTTGTGGCAAATTCTTGAGTTTCAACTAAAGAATATGATCCATTCTATCAAATTCACAGTACAATGTTGTTAAGGAGGTGGAAACGTGATAGGATGGATAATTGTTGATGTGTTATTTGAGGTGTATGTTATTCAAAAGTAATAGGTTTTAAGAGGCTAATTTGTATCTCTTTTAACTTGCTAAGGTTTAATGGCTGTAGAATTCATTAGTCTGTTGTTGTTGTTACTGTGTTAGTGTGTGAGAATTATGTCTTGAGTTTCAACTATCCTTTTATAAACACCATTAAAATTCAGGAACAAATGGTGGTGTAGTATTGTATTCAGGTAGTGCTTGATCTCATGGTTGCGAAAGTAGAAACTGAAGTCAATTTGTCTTTTGTGTGATGTATATTTTGTTTTATCTATTTTGTTGAAATTATAAGTAATTTGTGTTTGTGTTGTGAGCATTAAAAAGATAGTGATGATGAGCTTGAGGAAGTTGTTGAGTGCAACTTTTTTTTAGTAATATATAAAGTTAATTCAACAAAATGGTGGTGTAGTATTGTATTCAGGTAGTGTTTGATCTCATGGTTGCGAAAGTAGAAACTGAAGTCAATTTGTCTTTTGTGTGATGTTTATTTTGTTTTATCTATTTTGTTGAAATTATAAGTAATTTGTGTTTGTGTTGTGAGCATTAAAAAGATAGTGATGATGAGCTTGACGAAGTTGTCACTAGTGCAGAAAAGGCTATAGACGTCTATTCTTTTGCCCTTTTGACGTCCGATCTTCCCCTGACGTCTATGCGGGTGACGTTACTCAGACGTCGGGGGCTTCAAACCGGACATCTATATAGATGTCCGTTGTGTCAGGCCAGACGTCTATATAGACGTCCGGTGCACACCCTCGGATGTCCGTATAGACGTCCCGTGTGCCAGTACGGACGCCTATATAGACGTCCAGCCTGAAACACCAGACGTCTATATAGACGTCCGTTCCCTCCCCCCCGGACGTCCAGTTGCCTGAATTGTCTGTGGTAGGGGCTGGGGGTTGGACGTCCGTGTGTGCATTGCCAGACGTCCGGAGACGTCGGTTAGTGCACTGCCGGAAGTCTATAGACGTCCGGCAGTGCACCAACCGACGTCTACTGGGCGTTTTTTTTTAAAATATTTTATTTTTGCATTAAAACCACACCTGAAAAGCAGAAAATTGTCCCAAAACAATTTTGCAATAATATAAATATACGTTTCATATGAACAAAGTTCTACTTAATGTGGAGTTGAATCCACTAACAAAACTATGAACATAAAACTTAAACTAAAACTAAGCAATGTTCAACAAGAAATAAAACTATTCCTAACTCCATCTTTGTAGAAGATAAGCGGTCCACTCCTGCCTTATATGTTTAATTGTGTCCTCTGAAATAGGCGATGTACTCTTGAAGTGCTGCAAAATTCAAGAAAGATTCATTATGGTTTCATATATGTTGAAGATGAATTTGATTTGTAATGTATTGAAGGTATACATCATTACCTCATTCCAGTCATATGTAATGACAGCTCAAATGATGGTCTTAATCCAACACATGACATAGAAGCCACATTCTCATGAATCTAGTTGCTGGTTACACTAAAATCACAAACTAAATAGTTAAGAATTTTGATAATTCAATAACATAGAAAATGAATTAGAAACTATAAATGACTTACAACCTTTGGATACAAAATTTGAACCAGTTGACCACGAGATTTACCAATAACTCTATACAGATTGAAAACACAAAGTATAATTAATATGACTATATTTATCATAAAAGTTGAAGGTGAACATCAAATTCAAAGTCATTTTTTGAGAAATACTTACCCTTGAAGCATGGTTCTCTAGTCATTTTTCATCTTCCTGTGCAACGAACAAAACCATATAATTTTACATTGTTTGGGAATGATGACCATCAGCTGCCAGTGCGACCTATCAGGAAGGACAAATAGTTATTCAACTAATTAAGGAAACTATAATAATGAACTGACCACATATAACAACACCTACCCCTGAATGTATGGCACAAGGTATACGTCTCTTTTTGACTCATCCATCCATGTTTGCAAATAATGTTGTCTGTTTTGAAGTGTGTTACCAGACGGTTGAATGGTTTGAGGTTCAACAAATCCGAACATGGAAGACCGACCTTGGTGTACAACGATTGTGTCCATGTACCTAAAACAACAAAGTTAAGTTATTAGAAACTATAACAATGTAAATAAAAGTAATATGAAAGACCAAATTAACTATCTTACATGCACCACAACTGAATGATGGAAATATTCAACATCCTGTCTCCCCCAATCACCTCCAATGCATCAGAGAATGTGATATAAACTGGCACATGTGGGGGAAGACCAAATACTCTAAAATCCCAGTATAGTTATAATGATGCTTTCTTCAATCTGGGTAATTTTGTCATTAGCTTTGATAGAGGATCATCCTCCGCTTCAGCCATCTCATCATCTTCATGTATGACTGTATCATCAATTGGCTGCTTCTGAGGACGTGTGAACTGAAGATAAGAATTTACGTCAAAGCGTTATCAACAATTATTTGAAGAATAAACATAGAAATACTAAGGAAAAAGACATTATACCTGTGGAGTAGCGATGTGGGACATGATCCATGCTCTGGGCCAAACAATAAATGATCCTATGGCCTCCCCCACAAAGTTAATTTCTGGAGTGGGTACCAAACCTCGTCAACGGTCACACGCACATGCTGGGGTAATATGGGAAAACCATGAATAGTCTACCCTCCCTCAAGCACTCGTTCGACAGTCACAATGCGTGGGGGATCCCCATCAACCAACAGCTCATACTGACCGCTATACTGAGTGGGCTCTACAGCTGAGCATGATCCTCTAGTGCTGACACGAGGTGGTGTGGGAGTTTCATCGGCCCCCATGTTGCCTTGCGTCATGGAATGCAGCTTTTCTTCAAGCGCTCTTTGTATTTCTTTTTGTTCTTGTAGCTGCTCCATGAATCGTTGCTCCATTGATCTCATGCTTTGGTTGAGTCTTTCCTCCCACTAAAGATCCATCTGCCTCAGTGTCTCCTGACTCATTGATTGGGGGATTTTCTGTGTAGGGCCAAAGTAGTCACGAAGACCAATCGCCCCATGAACTCCACGTACACGTCCTGGGTGCTCGGGTCTTCCAATGGTTGTTGTTAGAAGGTCGTCCCTACCTTGGCCAACAAATGTGCCTTGAGTCTGCTGCTCAACCAACTCATCCTGCATATAAAAAAACCAAGTTACTTAGAAGACATGCTGAGATAGATACACAATCACAGAACTGCTTATATTTTGAACTTACAATTCTCTGTGAGATCAAGGCAGCTGAGGAAGATGTCATGTTCCCATCAGATTTAGTCTGAGCAGCCTTCCACAGCTCGTACCTAGCAGGTGCAGGTGCTAGGTCTGGCGACTCAAGTCCCAAGGCATCCGCTCTAGACTTTCTCAGTTTCTTCTCCAGTTTTGCATATCCACCTCGTGATAACAGGTGGCGTGCATCGTTTAGCCTTTGTCTTTCTTGGGCGGCTAACCTTTTATCCTGTGAAACCATGTATATCAATAAGTGTAAAATCATAAAAACTCAATGAAAGACGATGTTAAGAAACATACCTTTCATTCCTCAAACTCTCTAGATGCACGGAACTGCATCCAATCCTCCTCTGTGAATGTATATTGCTGACAGGGATTTTCATGTTGCCTGTCTCCAAAGACATACAGTCGTGTCAGCCTTGTCTTGAAATCCCTCCATCTTATCGCTATAAGCGATAACACTTTCTTTCTAATTTGCATTGTGTTTGGAATATCAAAATGTTGCTGTTTAAAACAAAAAACTTGTTATTCCAAAATAAAACATAAAAGATAAGTATATCACAAATTTCATGAAGTATAAACATACCTGAACATCTTGCCATAAGAGGTTCTTGTCGACCTCTGGGACGTCATCCCAACATGCATGAAGGATAGAGACATGACTTTTTGCTAACTTACCCAGATAACTCCTAAACCTATCAACATTTGGCCCTGATGGATGACCTGATCTGGGGTCGATGTCAACATGCCTCCTCTGACCATCCACGCGTCTGGACGTCACATCTGCCACTCGAGTGACGGCTCCTCCACGTCTGCTCTTTCCCGATCCTGAGTCTGAGGCCGACATACCTGATAAATTAAACAACGTTAGTAATAATTCAATTATGATAAACATACATATAAAGTCAATACAAGTGAAAATATCAACCTATTAATTAATTATTTTTTTCCCAAATGCCTTCGTTGTGATCACTACAAATTGCCTGCATGACATCGACAACGTCATCAACTGGGTCTTCAGTGGGTCTACATGCAACAGATGTTGTCTCAAGTATATAAAGAGAATCGTTATCATCATGTCCATGCATTTTTTTCCTTCTAAAACCACTGACCATTTGTTATTCGATGGATTATTTACGTAGAATATTTGTCTTGCTTGACTAGCCATGATAAATGGTTCATCAGTGTAATTCATCTTGTTCAAGTCTACCAATGTGAAACCAAGGTCATCTGTCATGACATCATAATTTATATCAACCCATTTACACTTGAAAACTGGGACTCTAAAAGTGACGTAATCAACTTCGCATATTTCTTGTATTATTCCAAAATAACTGATGGATGTTGTGATTGGATTTTTGTCTTTAGAACTAGTAAAGTGCATAGCCTCAGCTTGTAGTGTGACGCCACTATTTTGAACTCTGCTTTTGTCATCTTCTACCTTTGTCTGGAAAGAAATATTTTTTATATAGTACCCACCATATGTAATCACATCTGTGTTCAGCCCACGAGATAACCTCAATAAAGTTTCAGAAACATGTGGAGTTGCATAAATCTTTTTCTTAAACCACAGCAAGAAGGTTTTCACATGTTCATTAAGATGCCATTTTTCACTCATTTTTGGGTTTGCTGCCTTTATTTCATTAACGTGGTCAGAAATGTAAGGAATCACATCAACAGTGTTGTTTAAGACGTACAAATGACCTTGGTCAAGTTCTTTTCTGCTAACACTTTGAATTCTTACACCTCGAACACCCTTACCTTCACATTTTCCTTCATATCTACTCTTGGGAAGACCGACGGGTTCACAAGATGACATATAACTTGAACAAAATTCAATGGCTTCTTCTGCAATGTATCGCTCTATGATTGAAGCTTCTGGTCTATACTGATTCTTGACATATCCCTTTAAGATATTCATGTATCTTTTAACTGGGTACATCCACCTTAAGAAGACCGGCCCACATAATCGAATTTCTCTGACCAGATGAACAATCAAATGTACCATGATGTCAAAAAAGGAAGGTGGGAAATACATCTCCAATTGACATAGTAGTCTTATTCCCTCATTTTCCAATTCATCTAAACCTCGAGGGTCAACGACTTTCTTGCAAATGACATTAAAGAAAAAACTTAGACGTGTCAGAATACCCCTAATAGAATGAGGTAATATGCCTCAAATAACAACAGGTAACAATTGTTGCATCAATACATGAAAATCGTGAGACTTTAAACCAACTAGCTTTAAGTCTTGCATAGACACAAGGTTACTAATATTTGAAGAATAACCTTGCGGAACCTTCACATTTCTTAAACAGTTACAAAAACTTTGTTTTTCTTTTTTGGAAAGTGTGTGACAGGCTGGGGGCAGATAGGTGCGTCTTCCTATTATCTGTGGATGTAACTCACATCGGATTCCCATGTCAGCCAAATCTTGTCTTGCTTTTATTTCGTCTTTGGTCTTCCCTTTGACGTTTAATAAAGTTCTAATGACACTATCACAAACATTTTTTTCAACGTGCATCACATCAATACAATGTCTAACATCAAGTTCACACCAATATGGAAGCTTAAAAAATATCGATCGTTTCTTCCAAATGTTCTTTGCAGAGGTACTTTTATGATGTTTTCCAAACACAATGTCAATGTTTTTGACTTCGTTGTACACCTCTTCACCATTTCGGGGTCTGCACACAACCTCATCCTCAGCACTTCCATTAAATGCTTTTTTCAATCTACGATAAGGATGATTACGAGGAAGAAATTTTCGATGTCTTGTATATACCGTCTTCTGACCATGCTTCAACTGAAGGTAACTAGTGTTTTTTTCACATATGGGACATGCAAAATGACCTTTAACACTATAACCGCTCAAGTTTCCATACGCTAGGAAATCATTTATAGTGTAAAACAACATTGCATGCAAACATAACTGTTCCTGAACATGTGAATCAAACACGTCGACCCCTTCTTCCCACAACAATTTCAAATCATCAATTAAAGGTGCTAAGTAAACATCAATGCCATTTCCATGTTGTCTAGGACCCGATATCATCATGGACAACATCACATATTTTCTCTTCATGCACAACAAAGGAGAAAGATTGTAAATCATCAACATAACTGGCCACGAACTGTGTTTGCTACTTAAGTTTCCATAAGGATTCATGCCATCAGTTCCAAGTGCAAGCCTTAGGTTTCTTGGATCTGCACCAAATTCAGGGAATTTGTCATCAATCTTTTTCCATTGTGGAGAATCAGCAGGGTGTCGAAGAAGATTATCGCATTTTTTTTGTCAGAGTGCCATTTAAGGTTTTTTGCATCTTCTTTAACAGAGAACATACGTTTGAACCTAGGTATTATAGACAAATACCACATCACCTTAGCATGTGCACCATCATTACCTTCATTACCAGTGACTCTGTCAGATTTCTTTTTAAAACGGGATAAACCACATGTTGGACAATACTTTAACGAAGCAAACTCCTTTGTGTACAAAACACAATCATTAGGACAAGCATGTATCTTTTGATATTTAAGACCCATTGGAAATAATAATTTTTTGGCCTCGTAATTACGAATAGGTAGAGTATTATTTTCTGGAAGCATCTCCTTCAACAACTCCAACAACTCGGTGAAACTTTTATCGGTCCATCCATTCCTTGCTTTTAAACTAAACAACTTTAAAGTTGAAGACAAACGTGTAAAGTTCGAGCATCATGGGAACAACGGTTGCTCTGAATCATTAATAAGAGAATCATACAAATTAGCCCTTCCAAAATTATCTTCACCGACATCACGTATCATGTCCTCTAAATGATCACTCATCCATTCTTCCACATAATCCATTCCTCGTGACGTGGTAGGCTGGTCCAGTACTTCTCCATGCCAAGTCCAAACGGTATAAGTCCTCATTAGGCCATACATGAATAGATGGTCACGCAAATTGCCTAAGTCTTGCCGTATTTGATTAAAACAACGGACACAAGGACAAAAGTATGTCCCGTTGACAGGCTTAGCATTTTGTTCAATGTATTGCAAGAACTTTGAAACACCCTTATCATATTCTTCACTGATGCGACGTTCGTTCATCTAGCTTCGATCCATACTATGTTCGTAAAATCATCAGTTCAAGTTTTTTAACTCTCACAAGGTTAGGCCCTACTAATTCAAAAAAATTAATTTTCATAATTTGCTCAGACACGTGCATTGAAGTCTACATCATAAAATTGATAAGATTTCGGCAGCATTTCGCATTGGTCTCCGAAATACACGAAATGAGAGTAGTCAACGATGACCACAATCAATTATGCATTCGGAGAACAACACAAATACTGAACCGAATTTTTATCAATCTTATCCATAAACTCCGATTCACATGTTATTGCAAATTATGAAAATTAATTTTCTCAAACTGTCCAATCGAACAATTCAAAATTTAACACAAACGATTAAAAGATTAATCGTTTGTGTTAAATTTCAAACGAGAACTAAGGGTCACTCAATGATTTGATACTTCTAATAACACAACTAATACATGCATATTCAAAAGCCAATAACACATGCACACTTTAGAGTAAAAAACATGCATACACAAAACCCAATTACATGCATAAAAAAATTTATCAACCAACAAGCTAATCTGAAAAGTAGATTCGAAATCAAAGGAAGGGAAATCGAGGAGGTAACGACCTAAAACGTAGCCCAAAAACAGTCAAAAGTAGCCGTCCAAGAACACGCAAGACACTGCACAAAAACGGACCGAAAACGATTTTTAATCGGTTCAAATCAAAGATATTTCATCATAGGGCAATGTAATCGGATTAAAAGTAAATTTAAATGGTCCAAAACAGAGAAAACGAACCTCAAAAATCAATGGCGCAGCAGCAGCGTTCGCGGGGAAGACGATGAACAGTGAGCGTAACTACTCGCGGGTTCGCGTTCCCCATTTTAATACTATTAGACGTCCGGTACGCTTGGGCCCAATGTCTATAATATCATAGACGTCCGGCCCATCACTAATATGACGTCTTTAGGAATTTAAAATTGATATTCGTGGGGCTTTGAGACGTCCGTTAAAGGGACACAGACGTCTATAATAATATAGACGTCCGTCCCACCCCAGCTGGACGTCTAAGAGACTGAAGAAAATGAACCCTTCAACTCCCCCCTATCAGTCCTTAAACGTCCGTGGTGGAGGGGGTCGGACGTCTATAATATTATAGACGTCCGTGGTAGGGGGCGGATGTTTGCGAGACTGAACAAATCAACGCTTCAAGTCCCCATGTCAGCCCCTTAAACGTTCGTCCTGAGGGGCACAGACGTTTAAGGGGCTGACATGGGAGTTGAAGCGTTCATTTTTTCAGCCTCGCAAACATCCGTCCCTCTCAGACGGACGTCTATAAGATGATAGACGTCCGTCCCCCCACACAACGGACGTCTAGAGTTTCACTTATTTACGAGTATGCCACCGGTCAATTATTTACGTTGGGGCAAATACGGACGAACGTCTATGGGGGACGTTAAAAGCCAATTCTGCACTAGTGAGTTGAGTGCAACTTTTTTCAGTAATATATAAAGTTAATTCAACACTATAAAAAATTGATTGAGGACGTTGTTATTAGTTATGTTTTTAGTAATTATATCATCACTAAGAGTAAATAAAATACACGTGTTCTGAAAATAGAAGATTTGATGTGGTTATTATAAATTGTAAGATAGATTTTTTTTTCTTTTTGGAATTTGAAGCTTTAGAGACAACATTAAGCTCTTAACAACCTCATACTTCCAAAAGAAGACACTATAAAATCTAGTAACAACATGTAGCATTCACCATGACTCCAAGTAAAACTTCTATATCAACAACTATGAGTAAGATGACTCAATTGTTGTTACAACCACTGTAGCAAATAGATAAATCCATAAAGTTCTCAACAATCAAGATAATTCAGTTAATTTATTATACTAATTGACCTTTCAGAAGCTTAATGTGCCAACATAACTTATTCAATCCTACCCAAATCCATTATTGGGATTTATAGGAGATAGAGTGCACACTCGAGGTTGCATCGATCTTCTCACAACATTTGGGACAATAAATTTAAATCAAACACTGATAATTTGCTACATACTGATTGACACAAACACCTTTTATAACATCTTTGTAGGACAAAGAAATTTGAACAAGTTAGAAGTCATGGTCTTAACACCTCACATGTTATGAAGTTTCCTACTGGAAAGGAACCATTACTATTATAAAATTTGACCCCTTAAGAGCTCATAAATGCTACACCTTGTTGAGACTTTGGCAAGTGTACCAAATCGTTCAAGTAATAAAACCGGTAAGACCGGATATCGTTTCCCAAGAGACTCGTGTCCTAGACAATCGTATAATAACTAACTAATTTAGACTAAAGAATGATTCCATATTTTTGTGGTTTTGATACGATTAAAGTAAAGATAATGCGGGAATGATAAAAGTTGATCTTTGATAACTTAAACGTTAGAAATGCGAGTGATTAGAAATGGTATGAAATGGTATTGTTGGGGGTATGATTTCATCTACTTCACTTTTGCGCATACAATTCACTTTCTTTCCATTAATTATCCAGTGTCAATCAACTAAATTACTCCAACCCAATCCCTTGGTAGAAGGAGCCTAGACTTACTTCTTAAACTCTAATTCCTTAGAAACTTTAACAAGTTCATCCGCTTTAAGAGTTGAGATTTAAGACAACCAAAGGTCCAAGTTCTATCCCTAGATACAATTTCCCTTAGGTATTTAATCCAATTTCAGATTTACACAACATTTCCCAATATCAAGCAAACCCTAGAATCATGCAATGGTGGAACACAACATCACAAGCTTTAAGAGAAGGAATTAAACACTAGAAATCAATGGAATAGACATATAATTAATCAATTCAACTGTAATTAGCACAAAAGATCCGTGATTACATCAACCCCCAACAATAATGAAACTAGCTCTCCATTGTCATGGAGAGCTTGGTCTTACAAATTGATGAAATGGAAGAAGGGAGAAGACCCAAGGTGGAAGGAGAAGTGTTTCCACAGCTCCAAGATCGCCTCCAGCTGCTCCAAGGTATATAAATCACGTCTGGGCTGCCAAAGATGCCAAACCCTTCGCGTTCCAGAACTAAATAAGCCATTTCTGCCACATCAGCAAAAGTCACGCCCGGCGGCCCGACAGACAGGCGCCAGGCGCGCCCTCGGTCAGCATTGTCACGCCCGGCGCCGCCTAGGTCAGTAGGCGCCCGGCGTGACTCTCTGCAGCAGGCCTGGTTCTTCATCTTTTCAGCTACTCTTCTCTCTTTTCTTGGGTTTTGGCAATGTTCTTTGGTGAGTAGCTTCTTCCAGATTCTTTGAATGGGGATTAGCCAACAAAAAAGCTAATTACAACTTATGATGTAATCACTTACAAATAACAAGAAATTGAGTTAAACAAGACTAGAAGTAAAGGAAGAGTTGACAATTTCCATCAATTTGATGTTGGATAATGACGTAAAATTGGTCATTATCAACTCCCCCAAACTTAGAACCTTGCTTGTCCTCAAGCAAAAGGTAAACTATCCTAAGATACAAACATTCCAATGCATTGGTTTCAAATTTGAATTATCCTTTAAGCTCATGAAGTAAAAATCCTATGTTTGCATCTAATGGAAAGAACATAATGGATATATACAGCTTTCATCAATCAAGCACAACAGTGTTGTTCACCTGTCAACAATTATGATCACAATGCAAAGGGTGAAAAGAAGTCAACAAACATGACAGAGTGTTTCACATGATGTATGGAATCAAACCTCACCCAGAAAGTGTTTCACTCTAATGCACTGGTGTATATGGGTGTATACAGCTCACTCTGCAATCATATTATCACACAATTTAACTTTGCCTTTCGTTTCAATCAATTCAAAATAATTTACAAGCAAGTTGATATCACAAGGACTTTGATTGGCTTGTATTGTGGTTGGGCTAAGAAAGAATCATGGTTTTTCTGGAAATCAAAGGTTCTCGAGCTGAGAGATTACATAATTCACTTCATTCATATAAGCTTTTCTCTTGCTCCTCATACATCATTACCAATTTCAAACTTACACCCAACTGTTTTTCATTCAGTACTTTTCTTTTTTTCTTTTTCTTACTTTTCCATCTTTGTCTTGTTCTCAATACACCATAATTTCCCCCCCCAAACTTGGATTGTTCTCCTGTAATGCAGATGCATGTTCTACTCAGCTCAAGGTACAAGGTTCAGGGAATTTTCAATATGTTTAAGGTACAAAGAGGCAAGATCTTTTTACATTTATGGTTGAATGGCTAATGTATGTGTAAGGTGAGAAAAGAATGCCTTGATCAAATTCAACAAGCAAGTAAATAGTTCAAATCATAGAAACTCAGGCAAAATCAATTGTGATCTAGCATGATAGCATTCGCACATAAAAGAAAAATCTGAGGCACAAATTCTCACCCTGTTAATTAAGATTCCATACTTTGCTAACACAATGTCATGAATATTGACTGCAATTGACTCCCCAAGCATTATCATAACTTAGTGAAGACATCCACAATCAATGCTCAATTAACTCAACTATTTCCACACATTCAATCACATAAAGAAAGCAAAACAACCAGATTTCCACACATCATTAACTCATACTGTCAAACCAAATGCATAGAAGATGTTCATGAAAAGGTTCAACACAAAAAAAAAAAACTTCAAAAAATAAAAGGGGCCTAAAAGTAACATAAAGATTGAAAAAGAAAGGAGGAAAAAAGAAAGTCGACTACTGCTGTGATGGCCCATCAATCAGTCTGAGTCCTCCTCATCTGCTTCCTCATCGTCCTCCTCCTCGTCGTCATCATCATCCTCATCCATAGCAGCAGTGCCATCCTGAGGTCTACCCCCCCCAGAAGGAAAGGACTGGTCCCCAGGCCAAGCAACGAAGGTGCTGTACTGGTCCGATGTCATAAAACCTGGATGGGATGTTGCATAAACATGCCTCATCATCTCTGCATGCGCCTGGCCAATCCGGTTCACCGCCTCCAACTTTGAGTCAATCAGTGCGAGTCTCATGTCCATCATCTGATAAGGATCGGACGGAGGTGCTGGTGGTGGTGGCTGAGGACGTCTGGGGATAGGTCGCTGTCTGGCATGTCTCCTCGGCGATCTCGGTGGTGGACTGGCAGCTCCATCATTTGCATCCAAACAAAATTGGGTATAATACCCCATATCAATAGGTTTCCTAGGATGCTCGAATGGTGGAATAGTGATGTCCACTCCTTCTTGTTTGCAGAGATGGGTGATAAGAGAGGGATGTCCAAGGGGGGCTTTTGTGGAGTTCGCACAGTTGCGTATCTCATTTGCGATTAGCTGCCCCAAGTTTACAGAGCGTCCAGTGAGAATGGCATAGAGGAGGACCGCTCTGTTAACCGTGACGTCAGAGACATGCGTGCACGGTGATATGTTGGAATGCACCAGAGGCATCCATAGGCGGCTGAGAGAATGCAGGTGTACTCTTTTGATATGAAGAGGTTGCTGCTGCCTATTTCGTTGAAATGATCCTCCTGCAATACATATGGTCTGTTCAATCTCTTCATAATCCAACTCAGACGCCATCAGCTCGGCGTATCCGCATAGCTCATCATCATCTTCCCACTCTGTGTTTAGGAACTCATTAATAGCGTCAGCACTAAATGATATCCGCTGACCACGCACATAGCTCCAGAAAGGTTCTGAGTCCGGAGAGAAGGATTTAGCATTGGCATAAAACTCCTGGACAACTGCAATATTGGCGGGCTCTGGGTACGTGCATAAAGAGCTCCATTGTCTCTCCACAATCTCATTGGAGAATTCTGGCACATCTTGAGGGAGGAGGGTTACTTTTCTCTCCATTAAGAGTTTTCTGCTCTGAACATTGGAGAAGTGCTTCTTATGTTCTGGGGTTAAGAAGATAGCAGAAAATATCTTCTCCTTCCTTTTGTTTTCCCTAAGACCAGCAGTAGTCTTGGTTCGCTTAAACCCAGATGAAGAAGCCATAGCTGCAAAATAAGGTAGAGTTTAAGAGGATTTAGGTGGTTAGATTCAGGAGTAAAATCATCAGTAACTTTAATCTTCATGCACCCAAGACATTCAATGATATTCACACTAATTAAACATTTAAAATTGAGCAAAGAAGGGCCCTGATCAGTGCACATTTGAAGCCAAACCAGAAAACAATGAATCTGCCAGGGTCAGTCACGCCGGGCGCCGCCTCAGTCAGTAGGCGCCGGGCGTGACAACAGGTTATGCAGATTTTTGGCTAAAACCTCTTAGCTGCTAGCTCATTTTTCAGACACTGAAATAAGCGTAAGCACTTGAAACATGCAGTCTTCAATAAACCAATTATCACAAGGCAAGGTACAACACAAATTCTCATGAATCAACACATGTTTTCAAACTTTAACTAGCTTAAATTCAGATTCAATCACAGCTCAGTCAAAAATTTCATAACAATTAACATTGAAGCAACATGCAAAAGCTGCAGAACACACCACAACAATCATCAAAATTGGGCAGAGGAAGTCGCGCCCGGCGCCGCATCAGCCAGCAGGCGCCTGGCGCGACATGCAGAATTGGGGCAAACCTAAATTCTGCATCCTAGCCACTGTGCGCGTGTGTATTTGTTCAAACAGGACAAAGAAGGCACAAATTTAATACAACACAGCAGCAATAACAAACAACACTCTAATTGAATTGAATTAAACAACCCTAGGTCACAAATCAAAACTAACTAAATGAAGAACAACCAAGGCTAAGTATTGTGAAGGAATTTACAATAGAAAAGAGTGAAAAGCCTACTTGATGTGTAGAGAATGTGATTAGCTTGGTGTGGAGACGTTTGCAGTGGAGGAGTGCTTGGGTGGAGAGGTGCCGAGAGTGAGGAAGGAAGAATGGATGTGTGGGTTGAGAATTTGTGAGAAGGAATTTGATTGTGATGATTTGGAGTGGAGAAGAGTGAAACCGTGAGGAGGAGAGAAGAGGGAGTGAGTGAGAATGTGCGTGAGAGTGGGCAGAGGTTGGGTGTGGGTTTAGGGTTAGGGTATTTTAATTTGGGCCTCACCACAGTGCACTCAGAAAAATAACTGCAGAAGTCGCGCCGGGCGCCTGTTGGGTCATGCGGCGCCGGGCGTGAGATCGTGACCCAGCCAGATGCTGAATCTGAGAAATGTGTGGCTAAGCTGGATGAGCTTGCGCCGGGCGCCCCCTAGTGCTGGCGGCGCCGGGCGTGAGTTTCTGCAGAATTATGCAGAAACTGGTTTTTCAAGTTACCTAACACGGGTTTTTGAGAATTTGAACTTCAAATCACTTGCAATGCTCCAGAATCTCATATTATCATTAAACAAACTTGTTCAAAACCTAAGGAATTGAATTTGAGCATTCAAGTGGCAAATTGAAGTCATTCTTTTAAAACTTTAAAATTCCACAAGTTAGGCAACATTTTTGGCTTTTGGCTTGAGTAAGGTAATTTGAAATCATGTAAAAACAGCCCAGAAAATAGCCAAAACAGTTTCACATCTCCTATTCACATCAATTCACTATAGCCTTCACATATTTAACAATCAACTCTACAAATCACCTTGGTTGTTCCTCACAAAAACATGCTTCAAAAATAATTAAATCACACCACACATTACAACAAACAATCAACTAATCAAACAACACTCAAGAATTAAAATCACACAAGAGAAAAGGGGTAGAAAGCTGGGTTGCCTCCCAGTAAGCGCTTGTTTAACGTCATTAGCTTGACACCATTAAGCTCAAGTTTGATTTTTGATGTTGGAATGCTTCTTTTTGTCATGACACCAACATCCTCTCAGCAATTTCCTAGTCACCAATTTAACTCTCCTAGAATATGGAGCCTCTATCTCAAGTACTCCATTTATCTTGATGTTCTTGATGACCCATAACCTATTCTTGAATTTCACTGGTTTGCCAGGTTTGGGCTCATCGCTTGCTATCACAGAATTTTGGTGGACTAGTTCTTCTTCTTTTTCTTCTTCCTCTCCCTTTACTCTTGGGGATAAACAGCTGAAGCTCCTCTTGACCAACTTGGCAGCTTGCTCTGTTAGACTAGTAATTGATAGAAGTTCATCTGTAGCTTCAAGACTAGTCTCTTTTTCATGATTTTGCTGCTCAACCCCAAAGACGTTGAAAGTCACCTCCTCATCTTGGTCTTTCAATTTCACTGTTCCTTCTTCCACATGAATGACAACTTTGGCTGTCTTCATGAAAGGTCTTCCAAGGATGAGTGGTATATCTGCAGATTCCTCCATGTCCATAACTACAAAATCCACCGGGAAATGGAGTTTATCTATTTTGATCACCACATCTTCCACTACACCATATGGGTACTTGATGGATCTATCTGCCAGTTGCAACATCATTCTCGTAGGCTTGACTTCAAGACCACCAATCTTCTTAAGCATAGATAGGGGTATCAGATTGATGCTAGCTCCCAAGTCAACGAGAGCTCTACCTATATCATGATTTCCAATTGTGCATGGAATGGTGAAACTCCCTGGATCTTTAAATTTGGGAGGAAGGGTTTTCTGCATGATGGCACTACAATTCCCTTGCACTTCAATTGTTTCCTCATCTAAATACTTATTCTTCTTGTTGAGGATTTGCTTCATGTACTTTGCGTAGGCAGGAATTTGTTGTAGTGCTTCGGTCAATGGCATGGTAATCTCAAGTTGATCAAATATTTGCTTGAACCGAGCCAACTGTTTCTCCTTCCCTTTAGTAGATGGGATTTTTGGGTAAGGAAGGTGTTTCACAATCTCTTTCTCTTTTTGATTTTTCTCTTTTTCTTTCTTTTTATTCTCTTCTTCTCTTCCAACCATGTCTTCTTCTTCTTCATTTTCTTTCTGATCTTCTTCTTCTGGCTTTTCTTCTTCTTCTTCTTTTCTTCCAACCTCTTTCCCACTTCTTGTGAATATTACATTACACTCCTCCTTCGGGTTGGCTTGAGTGTTTGCAGTAAAATGTCCACCTTGTTGGTTTGCTAATTGCTTAGCCAATTGACCAACTTGCACTTCCAGGTTCTTTATGGATGCATCAGTGTTTTTCTGGTTTTGAATGGACTGCTGCATAAACATCTGCAATGTGTCTTCTAGCTTTGAAGTCCGATCATTTTGAGGTTGATAATGCTGGGCAGGTTGATACGGATTTTTACTGCTAGAAGCTTCTTGATTTTGTCTCCACCCTTGATTGGAAGGATTAGGGAAATGATTGTTGAAGAAGTGTTGCCGTCCTTGATTTCCCATATAATTGACTTCTTCAGGTTGGGACGTACTAGGACTTTGACAATGGCCGTTGGGGTGGTTATCTCCACAGAAATCACATCTCATTACTTGATGATGTGGTTGAGGTTGAGCTTGCATTGCTTGTAACTACTGAGGTAGTTTGGCCATATGTTGAGTTAAGAGTTCCATTTGTTGAGCCAGAAGCTTATTCTGTGCAAGTAATGCATCCTGGGCACTCAGTTCATAAACTCCTCTCCTCTGTGCTGGATTTCTCCCATGTTGGCTCCTCAAATCAGTGGAAGCCATATTTTCTATCACAGCAATGGCTTCATCAGCAGTCTTGAATAGAACTGAACCACCAAAGGATGCGTCTAATATCATCTTTGTATGAGGTTGCAAACCATTACAGAAAGTTTGCACTTGCATTTCTAGACTGAATCCATGGCTGGGACACTTTCTCAATAAGGATTTAAATCTTTCCCAGGCTTCACAAAGTGGTTCATCTACTCCTTGTACGAAGGTAGCAATGGCAGCCTTCACCTCTGTGCTCTTTGATGGTGGAAAGAAGCGTGCTAGAAATTTATATTCCACATCCTCCCAGCTTGTAAGACTTTGATTAGGCTGTGACTGGAGCCAAGCCTTTGCTTTGCCATTCAGAGAAAATGGGAAGAGTCTCATGTACAATGCTTCTTCATCCTCCCCTTGTACACCCATAGTACCACATAGCTCATAGAAAGTGACCAAATGAGCATGGGGGTCTTCATTGTCCAGGCCAGAGAATTGGTTTGAACTGATGAGCTGGAGTAGAGCAGGCTTCATTTCTGCCAACTTGTCACCCATAGTGGGCCTCACAATGCTAGAGAAATTTCTCGGGCTTGTATAAGTGATTGAGTCCCCTATGGTTCTCCTTGAAGGTGGTCCTGCGCCAGCCATCCCGTTCACAGAAGAAGAATCAAAAGATTCTATGATTTGATTGTTGAAAGAAGTTGAGGATTCAAGAGCGGCTTGTGCTGCTAGAGCTTTTCGTTTCCTAGTGTCACTATTGTTCCTTCTAGCTGCTTTCTCAATCTCAGGGTCCACAAGGAGTGGTTCAGATGACACAGTCCTCCTTGTACGGATGTTTCCCTGCATACACTAAAAAACAACCAAACTCGTGCCACAAGTTAGCCCGAAAATAAAGATAATACTTACAACAAAATAGAAAATTATACACAAAAAGATAAAGCCTAAATCGGTTAAAAATCACACAAAAGTCTAGTTTTAACACGGGTCCCCGGCAACGGCGCCAAAAACTTGTTGAGACTTTGGCAAGTGTACCAAATCGTTCAAGTAATAAAACCGGTAAGACCGGATATCGTTTCCCAAGAGACTCGTGTCCTAGACAATCGTATAATAACTAACTAATTTAGACTAAAGAATGATTCCATATTTTTGTGGTTTTGATACGATTAAAGTAAAGATAATGCGGGAATGATAAAAGTTGATCTTTGATAACTTAAACGTTAGAAATGCGAGTGATTAGAAATGGTATGAAATGGTATTGTTGGGGGTATGATTTCATCTACTTCACTTTTGCGCATACAATTCACTTTCTTTCCATTAATTATCCAATGTCAATCAACTAAATTACTCCAACCCAATCCCTTGGTAGAAGGAGCCTAGACTTACTTCTTAAACTCTAATTCCTTAGAAACTTTAACAAGTTCATCCGCTTTAAGAGTTGAGATTTAAGACAACCAAAGGTCCAAGTTCTATCCCTAGATACAATTTCCCTTAGGTATTTAATCCAATTTCAGATTTACACAACATTTCCCAATATCAAGCAAACCCTATAATCATGCAATGGTGGAACACAACATCACAAGCTTTAAGAGAAGGAATTAAACACTAGAAATCAATGGAATAGACATATAATTAATCAATTCAATTGTAATTAGCACAAAAGATCCGTGATTACATCAACCCCCAACAATAATGAAACTAGCTCTCCATTGTCATGGAGAGCTTGGTCTTACAAATTGATGAAATGGAAGAAGGGAGAAGACCCAAGGTGGAAGGAGAAGTGTTTCCACAGCTCCAAGATCGCCTCCAGCTGCTCCAAGGTATATAAATCACGTCTGGGCTGCCAAAGATGCCAAACCCTTCGCGTTCCAGAACTAAATAAGCCATTTCTGCCACATCAGCAAAAGTCACGCCCGGCGGCCCGATAGACAGGCGCCAGGCGCGCCCTCGGTCAGCATTGTCACGCCCGGCGCCGCCTAGGTCAGTAGGCGCCCGGCGTGACTCTCTGCAGCAGGCCTGGTTCTTCATCTTTTCAGCTACTCTTCTCTCTTTTCTTGGGTTTTGGCAATGTTCTTTGGTGAGTAGCTTCTTCCAGATTCTTTGAATGGGGATTAGCCAACAAAAAGGCTAATTACAACTTATGATGTAATCACTTACAAATAACAAGAAATTGAGTTAAACAAGACTAGAAGTAAAGGAAGAGTTGACAATTTCCATCAATTTGATGTTGGATAATGACGTAAAATTGGTCATTATCACACCTAAAGCTTGAAAATCACCCTTACTCATTGAAAACCTCTTCCACCAACAACATTAAAACAATTGAAGTCTTGGAGTAGTCAAAGACGATGAAGGACCAATGGAAGTATGGACTTTACCTTACCATAGGCCTCTTACCAATGAAGGTATCTTATGTGTATATAAACTCATGTCCATCTCTTGTTTTATTTGACGTGAGACTTTATTTGTATTCTAACAATCCTTTCTCCTCCTACACTACAACGAAAGTCTGGGCTTTACCTTACCATGGAAGGATGTACTCGTCTGAGCCTAGTTACCATACTTGAACCATCAGCTTTGATACCAATTGTAAGGAGAAACAACACACACATAAATACTCACAAATGGTAAGAATTGTCCGCTCTAGGCCAAACCCTCATGGATATGCTTTTGGTACTACTCCAAAAGGCCTCTTACCAATGAAGGTATCTTATGTTATATGAACTCACGTCCACCTCTTATTTTATTTGATGTAAAACTTTATTTGTATCCTAACAGTTATACGTTATTACGACTAAGATTGGATGACAATTTATGAGTCATATTCATGTCCTCTTTAGTTTAATTTTAAAATTTTGATTCAATTTTTGTGTCTAATAAATTGATTTAAATAAAATTTATAATTAGACGTAGAATAAAAGTGTCTTTAAAAAGTGATATTAAGTTGCACAAATTATTTTTTTAACCTTTTAATAACTTTTACATATACACTTCACTTTTTAGCATTGGACCATAAAATTAGCTTTTACTATTACACATTTCCTGTTTATCTATTTTCACCCCTGTCAGTGAAATCAAATCATTTAAGATATTGTCACATGCAAGCCTCCACCCATGAATCTAGCCCATAAAAAGCTTTCACATGGTATCTATCCACCACGCACAAATCTGACCAATGATAAGCCACCACATCATCTAATATTTTTCATAACACACTTTTATTTTAAATTGATGCCAAAGTTTAGGTCAACCCCTTGGACAACATATATTAATGTGACAAGTCATGTTCGACGTAAAATTACGTCTATAGTTATCTCGACGTTTTTTCTGTGTTAATGTGGGATGGAATAGTGGTAAGTTCAAGAGAATTCAGAGAATTGAGCGGTGTTAATCAAGACGTGGCGTCTTAAAATTTGTCCCTTTTGAAGGATGATGAGTGGTTGCTAATCTAATCCAAATGAGTGAAATTACAAAACCACTTTTATGCCCTTTTTTCTTACAACTTTTATGCATGTTTTACACTGTTCTTTAGAATATGAGCAGTCATGCAGAGAGGACAAATGGGATCAGAATCCACCTTTCTGAACAAAAAGGTGTTCCCATTGGCGAAGAGTTAGTACTTAAGTACAAGCTCTACTGTAGAGATGTTTTTTGTCTTCTGCTGAACAGGAATTATCTTGTTTACGTCGTTCCTCACATGTAATTTCTTACATACATATAGCATGTTTTCAAAAGCCAATAATGTCCATGGAGAAAAAATCAATCTGTGAGAGCATTTAGATCACTGTCTACGCTCCTACAAATAGGCCCTTCACAGTGAATAGTACTTAAAAATTTAACTATATGATATTCTTATTCATCTCATTGAGAAACTGCACATTGATGTGGAATGCTTTATCCAAATGGCTTTAGTTACCGCAGATTGGGTTGGGGGAAGGTAAATATAATTGCTGTTCCTTTAATGAAAACTGATTTGTAAACACTGAAATTAAATTTTGTACAATCTTTTTGTTATTTAGAAAGATAAAACGATAAGATGAAGGAATTTGAGATATAAAGAGAAAAAGTAGTGTGTTAAAGAGTGAAATATGGCATTACTGGTGAATGCAAGTGCTTAAATTACATAACACGATAGTCCACATGGTTTGCCTAGAAATTTATAACAAGAATGCAACGGTATTCTCTTACAACATTTTTACAGAATCTCTTCAATCCAAGGGTCAATTACAGTTGACAGCTCAAGAACAAGCAAAAACCATTCACATGCAAAGGTTGAAAACCCAAAAGAAAAAAAAACACTTTTCCCGACTTTTCTTTTCACATTCTGCACAGATAATAGTACATTTCTTTGCTAATAATATGGTATTAAAGGGCAATGCTTACTTATACTTACAAGCTAAACTACATATGAAAACATAAAGGGTTGTCAAAAGACTTCAGGTAAAGGTACGCCTTTCAAGAATGACTTGAATAGTACAAGTGATCTTTGAGGTTGTGAGAAAGGAACTTCATGGGAGGCACCTCTAACAGTCGCAAATGAGAGGATATTTCCATGAACTTGAGTCCACCCACCAACCTAAGTTTCATTAACTGGGATTAGTTTCTGATGTATAGAACATACAATTTGGTCTTGCTGATAAAAAAAGTGGTGTTACTTCCAACGGAAACGCTTTTTACTGATGTTCTGAATGCAGACATAATATGGTTCGAAGAAAAACAATCTACACATCACATAACGGAGAAAGATATACAAGTTCAATCAATAATTAGTCCACTCAAGGCTTAGGACCTCTTATAAACAAATATTTTTGCAATTGTTTCTTACTGATTTAAACTAATAAGATGTTAATCAGACGGCATTTGACCTCAGTTTCCTGGTTTTATTTTTCTTTCTAAAAGAACTTGTGTCAATCATAACTAAATACATTTTTAAAACACAGTAGTGTTTCTTAATTAAGAATAAGCTTAAAAGCATAAGTTCCACAGAAACTAATTGGATTAAGGATAAAAGAAACCAAAAGAAAAGAAAAAGAACTGGGCCAAAAGCTACCTTTGAATTAATATACATACCTGCTGACCTTCAAACCATACTCTGTAAGGGACTGTTGTATTCAGTCCTAATTGACTTGCCAACTTCTGAACTAAGGTACGGCTTCCAGTCAGTGGAATTACTGAATCTTGATCTCCACTGTAGCAACAACAATGCACATTGTCATGTTAAGTAGCACTGAGAAACATATGTATGAGCTCTAAAATTCAAGTAAGCAAATAAATAGAATGAGAAGAAAAGGTTTTGGTTAGAGTTACCTGTAAATTAAGACCCTGACTCCAGCTTTTATGAGTGATCCAACAACAGGTAGTGTAGGCACTTCCAGGTTGAGCATATCATAGTTCAGCACGCTGGAACCAAGAAATGCAGTCAAGTGATTACATTGTTTACTTAAATCACAATCAGCAAAGACAGGCTAAGCTAATTATGACTCTTTTGATCCTTCAATTTTCATTTGCAAACAACAACTAAGAAAAGCCAAACACAAGATGTGTAGTGTGAAGGAATTACTTGCTGCAAACATCCCACTTGCGAACTCCAACGAGCTTTGCATGAAGTGATTCTTGTACGTCTCTCCGGTTTAAGTAGTTTGTAACCTTGTCATCCACACACACATCTATGCTCTCACTTGCTTCCTGCATGCCACGTTATAAGGCACGAATTTTAACAGAAAAGCCAAACTTGACTAGTACTGATCTGAAGTATAGTAAATGAAAGTAATGTGACGAAAATTGGAGAAGCATGAGAATGGAAAGTCCAAAAGATTAGACTCACTTGGGTTTTAGGAGAAATAACCTTGGATTGTGATAGCACTGAGGAAATGCAAACATCAAGTGTGACATCATATTTGTCCACAAATTTACTTGTTTCTCTGCTCACTTGGCCCATAACCTTTGAACAAAGAGGCGAAATTGAGTCCCTATAGTACTCACTAACGTACCTAGAATAGTTGCACACTGTAGTGAATATGTTGTAGGTTGAATCTGATATCAGTCCATGAGACCAGAAGAACTCAGCTCTTGAATTGAAGTCAGTGGCATATTCTAGAACTGGATTACCCAACTGCAGTTCAAGACAAGAGAGCATTCATTTCTTAATTTCCTTTTTGGTATCAGCAAATACCAAACAGCAATATATAAGAAAGATAGCTTAAGCATTGATTGATACCACTCACCGCAATGCCTTTCAGATTGAATATATTTTTCCTTGTGTTCATTTCAATCATGAGCTTCGCAAGTTGAGGAACATAATGACCTGATACATGCAACTTTTGAAATCTGTACGAAAAAATAATTTCTGTAACCTGCTTTTGGAATGGAAAATCCAAGAATGACCAGTTTACCTGCATAGCTTTCCCCCGTTAGAAACAAATCTCTGGTCCTGTATTGGGGGAACTTGTTGAACCAGCGTAGCAGGAATAGAAGATTGTCCCTGGCTTAAGAAATCAAAAGAACTGCTTCAGATGACAAAATTTGCATGTAAACAATGCATTATTCAGGGACAGTGCAATCATACCGAATAAAAAGCATACTGATATACCTTCTTCTATTGCTGGCGTAGAGAATAAGAGATGAAAGAATAATCATGTAAAGTGTGACACAAAAGTAAGCATGAAACTTAACCATTGATCACTGTTTTGTCTCAACTTTTTAAAAGCCTAAGCAGCATACAAATGATACGTGCCTTTTCCCATGGAAGATGGAATTTAAAGAAGCTTTCTAAGGAGAAAGAGTTTTGTCCCAAAAGATTAAAAAAAGGGTATAATATTAATGAAGAATACCTGTTGCCTCGTCATTCACTGTCATATATGAGGAGCTACCTTTAGCGTAAGAGAACCCCACTCCAACCGGTGTCTCCAAATACAGCATGTTTGCCTCTGCAGCACAAAAGTAACCCAATCAGTGGAAGAATGAAATGCAGGCCATTCTGGCAGATAGATATAATGGAATGTGCCCATAAGAAAAAAAAGGCCCAATGGAACGTGAAAAAAGAGTACCTTTGTTCCAACTATAATAGTTTTTAATCAGAAATTCTCCGTTTGGTCTGAAAGGTCCATTTTCTGAGAATGCTCCCACTCCCAGTGAAGAACAACCAGGTCCTGAACAACGAAATATTAGTTAATTTCAATAATCCATGATGTTAATCCTGCTTCTGCAAGCTTATTCTTATTTAATCCCTCCCAAGTCTTGAAAAAATTGTAATATCAGGTTTTGAAGCAAGAGATTGCAGACCTCCATTGAGCCACAAAACAAGAGGCTTTGAAGCTGGATCAGTTTCTGACTCAGCAAAATAGTAAAAGAGAGACTTGTGTTTCTTGTCATCCACTGTGACATACCCAGAGAACTGTTGAAAGCCTACGTAGGGTTGGCCAGGAAGCTCAGCAATTCTGTCTGCATGAGAAGGGTCACAGAAGACCTCCAAGGAAAAACTCAGATAAAGGAACACCACACCCATTACCATGGTGCTGGACTTCCATGTTGGCCACTTCATTTTTTCACAAACGGGAAGAGTAGGACTAACAAAGAGAAAGAATGAAAGGTTCTGTATTTAAAGTGTCACCCAGTGTGAACACGAATACCATTATGAGAAATGACAGTAAAACTGTAGAATTTAACTTACATATAAAGACAATCTAGACTTTAAGTTTCCTCCACTTCTGCTATAACCTTGAAATTAATGCTACTATATAACCTATTTTAGTTTACAAAGAGAATATTTTCTTTTTCTCTTATTTTGTTTTCTTATAAGATATCTGAGGAAAAGTTTTTCTAAACAGACCTGGAAATTGACTTAGTGATTAAACATTTTGTACTAACATATTATACAAACGATTTATAAAAAGTTAGAGTGATTATTCATAGTATCAAACTGGCAGGACTATATATAACTATATATAATAAATAAATAAAATGTATTATTGATTCTTGACACTCGTGGCAAGAATATTGCTTTAAGGGTGGGCCAGGGAAGGTGCTGGAAATTTTATCTGTTTCATTCTAATTATGATTACAAATTTAGCTTTTGAATGGCAGGCCTGAAAATGGTGTTGAAAGAGATGTGACAGAGGCAATGACCATGGTGTGCCGGGTCACTCTATATGCAGTGGCAAAAAGATAATTATGAAAAGAGTTGAAATGCTTGAAACTGAGTCAGTGCGAGTTTTCTGCCATCAATAGGAAATTAGTTATTGGAATATGGGCTCTGCCTTCAACAATATTCCCTCTTAAATATTACATTAAATCGTTTAGATCGATCATCTTTACATTTGTTGTTGTATTCCTGTTTTTGTTTTTTCTCTCTGCATGAATTAACAACAAAGACCTTGTATCTATCTGTATCCCTTTTTCACTTGGCAAAAAAAACAAAGAAAACTTGTATCTTTTCACTGCACCAACAGGAATGTTTCCTTTCCATGGAAAATGGCTTTACGGGGATGCTTTTCACTCCTCAGAAAAATGTGTATTTTGAGGATTTGTTCTTTTAAAAATCAGATAAAAGAGTTTTCTTATTTCTCAATTCTCATGATCATCATCATCACTATCCTGATTTTCTTATTCAATCAATTTTAATTAATATTAAAAAGATTCTATTGCACTTGGTTAATTAACAGTACTCTACGGCATCTTGGTTAAATGCAGTAAATATGCAGGTGTAAAACAGATGCAGAGTTACTTTTTATGTTTGCTTTTGTTCAAAGAAAAACGTTTGATTCATTGGTTTTTCTTGATGAGCAAGTACGGCTAGATTTGCACATCGACAAGATAAATGGTTACAGAACAGAGATTCCAAGGAAAATAGAGCCATCTTATTACTCTAATACTAATTTAGTTTAAAATGTAAGTGTGGCTTGTCAGAGAAGCTACAAAATCTGAAGAATACTTAAATGCATAATTAACCACAAACAATAATACTCACTAAAGAACTTGAGTGATGAAAGGGGTATACGTTTCCCTTTTTTTATTGTAAAGAATCTTTATTTAAGTAATGAGTAAGATCTGGGATGAGGTTTATTCATGCCCACAATAAGTATGTTGTGGAATGGACAAAACAACCAAACATTATTAAGTGGGAGTGGAAATGAAATAATCCTAGTCCCATAAAGTCTAATGTTTTCCTTGTGGTGGTTAAAAGACTTATCTTTATGTACTTATGTGGGAATGAACTTGTTCCCTTTGACCAGATGTGAAAAGGCTTTTCTTATAATTATAAGGTGACTCCACCATTCTTTTAATTTCAATATTCTTTTGTCCTGGGGATACAAAAGCAAACATAACCCCACCTCCATTCATCAACAATATACAAATTATTTTGCTTACAAACTCACATGCTGAACTCCAAGGAGCCACATGTTCCCCATTGGGGCCACAAACCTTTCCACGCTAGCTTCAAGTGGGCCAACCTTCATTCACCATTTCAGCTTTGCAAGCTGTGTTGTGTATTGCTTGTTAGCTATATGCAACAAGCGCAATTTATGGATGTTTTTGGTTTGGAAAACATTGGGAGTGATTTGAATCGACCCCATCTAACTAGTCTGGCTATAATTACTACGAAGCAGTGTCACCGGACCACTCTAACCACAAGGGTAGCTAGGTTATTATTTTATTTCCACAAGACAAGGCAGAAAAAAATGCAAGATAATGAATGCCAAAAAAAGAACAAACTATAAAATGACAAATTTGATCAAGATTTATGCGGTGGATTCTGTGCGTCTGTTGTATTTGCAACTCAAAGAACTGGTAAAGGAGAAGAAAATGGTCCCTACCTTTACAGCTTTTACAAAAGATTTCAGGTTTTTCATCATTACTAGCACTAGTGTCACTGATTTTGGCGTTCATCTCCTCATTGTCAAAATATTCTATTGCCTCTAAGACCCAAATTCTATTCTAACCAACTCCAAAACAAAAAGTGAAAAGAAGAGTAGGTGCTCATAATGCATAAGAAAATTTATGTCACAAGTGTAAGACTGAATATTATAACCGAGTAGAAGTGGTTGAAATGACTTTTGAGCATCAGAGTTGGAAAACGTGTGAAAGAGTGCGAGTGAAGCCTATATTCTGCTTTTGAATTCTTGCAAGTAGAGCAAGGGCATGCCTTTTGCAAGTAATCTTCGTTGATGTTTTATTTTTTTTTAAATTTCATTTTTCACCTCAAAATTTGGGTCCTTTTCATTCTAGTCATAAAATACGCAAGTGGAGAAAAAGCTCATAAACTTTTACTATTAAATTGCGCAGGCTTTCCTCCTTTTTATGATCCGGGTTGCTATGCACCAGCCACTATTGGTGTCCACACTCCACAAAGTGGAACAGGACCCCGCGTGAGTAGAGCACCATCAGAGGTCTGAATTATATTCGCAGAATCCATAATATACGTGGACGACTAGAGTATCCATGTTTTCTGCAAGCAAAGGCACGCTCCTTATCAATCTTCAGTTCAACGCATGGGTTTTTGATATAAACTACTGCTGTCCGTCCTACTACCACCACATAATATATCTTGTCATTATTAACATGATACAAGAGGGTACCTTCTTTAATGTTGTTTTTTAGAGTTGGGTGACAAATTAGATTGTGCAATTCAATACTGCCTTAATTGATATATTCTACAACTCTCGCTAGTCGCTATAGATGTTTAATCCCTGTTACACCACCATGCCGTCAGGCTTGACTGAATTCTAATATGCAGAAATGGTGAAAACCATGTTCTTATTACTTGGTACTTAAATAGCATCAACATCTCAAACATCAACATCGACTTACTGAACTTTCCTTTCCAATTTTCTAAGACATAAACCGTTTCAAGCTTTTAGTTGATAAATAAACAATACAAAATATAACATTAAACAAAAAAAATAGTGGCTGCAATTATCCCGCATCTTCGTTTGACAACAAAAATACAAACTCGGATTCCCAAATTACAAAATTAAATTTAAAAGAATAGGGAAAATTTCTGTCTTATGTAGAATGCATATTATCACAACCCACTGCTTCTGGTGCAATGTAAAGATTCTTGCTTTCTTTGTATTCCCGAACATAATGTTGAAATGTTTACAGAATGAAAAACTTGTGTAGAAAACAAAACAAAAAATATACATATAGGACAAAGAATCAATTAAGACCTAAGGGGCCCAGACAATCAGGATGAGGCATCAGAGTCGGTGGCAGGCTTATGATTAGCATCTGCTGACCCATGGGGCTGATCAATTCCCTTCCGAGATGCTTCCCAAAGTTGCGGTTCTATACTTAGCTTCCTCAACTCCACCAAGCCACGCTCAACTATATAGAAAGCAAAATGAGCGATACAAAACAAAGCAGTACATCAAAAGCAATAATAATAACACCCTTCTGTCTCTGAAGTTTCCCCGAGTACGTTTAAAATCACGTTTACGTCATTAGATTTTTTTCTTATAAATAAATTAAAGTAAATTCATTTGTAATCACATGATGCTATAGACTTTAAGGTTTGTTGGTTTCATATGAATAAGAAAGGATTTAGGAAAGATGGAAAAGGGGTATATAATTCCTACCTCCGTCCGTCATTTGGAACAGTAAGAGAAAGGGAAGAACGATATGTAACCTTTTGTATTCTGTGTAATATTCAAGGGAAAGGAGGCCGGATCTTTTCCATACGGTGACAAAAGTACTTTTATTGAGAATCACGTCTCATTCTTTACTTAGGGTGTTTATCTCATTTTACAAATATATATTCTATTCGCTTCTCCTTTCAACACAATTAAACAAGAGAAATGGAAAATTTTCTTTCTTTCCTTTCATCTTCTGATGAATGCCTGGCAAAGCTCCTTTCGGACAGAAAAGAAGAAAAACGAAGGACTTCGAATCAATGGGAATGCAGAAATAGAGGAAGCCAAGCCACTTGGAGGAGATTCGAAGATAAGTAAGAAGATCCACCACTTTGAATGGTGAAATTCAAAGATAAGGATCGAAGTCCCAAAGAACACAGCTCATCATCACACCATTCATCATCATGCCACCCGAATCAATATTCGAGATAAGTGAATCCACTAAATTCATCACCAAAGAACACCGTTCATCATCACACCACTCGAATCAATATTCAATATAAGTGAATCCACTAAATTCATCACACCACCCGCAACACCTATGAGGTAAGTGAAAGAATCTCTAAGAAATGGAAGTGTGCCCTCTCATCAGCATGAGATAAGAGGAGGAGTTGTCACTTGAGCCACTTGCTCAAGATAAAACTCACGCACACATGTACCAAAAACATCAACAATGTTTCAACATATTTCTTTCAAATCTGTTTACAAGAGTGTCTCAAAAAGGGTTATATACTATGTGCCTCTACACCCAAAGTCCAACATGACTAAGGCCCAATAAAGTCCAAAACATAAAAATACAAAATTTGAGATATAATTTGAAGCTACTCCATGATCCCTCTAAGGTCCTAGCCATGCCTCCATCATCTTCTCCCTTACCAAACAACCTAAAAACATTTCTAATCCTTTTCCTTTTTTATCTTTTCTTTCCTTAACCGAACATAATGTTCTATAGCATTTTCCTTGGTATGGATAATTAGACAAAGTTAAGGATCTTGATATCCCTATAGCTACTAGGACCACTTCCTACGGTTCGGAGTCAGACCTAGAGATCATCATTTGATACCTAAACGTTAATACTTCCAGTTTAGATAAACCTAAAAGTGAGTTTTTTTTTTCTTTAATTTAAATTTGCATGCTGGATGCAGCCAATTTTACTTATAATCTGGAATTAAACAGCAGGAATTTAAATAATTCATTGGAAAAAAAATAGAAGTTTATGCCTGGTCTTTTAAATCAAGAATTGCCAAGCATACCCGGTTTTCACATTCTAAAATAAGAATATACAAATATTATAAAGAAAATATTCAGATTAGTAATTTTAGTTTAAAAAATATTACCAATGTTTTAGTCCATGTGAAGGTTGACACTTGAGTAACTAATAGCTGTTAGGGTAACAAAAAATGACAGGCTTACAAAGTGGAAGAGCCAAAAACAAGAAAATGGATTAAAAGGAGGAGGGAACAGATTTTTTTTCTCTTTAAATGATTTGTTGAGCCTATCTGTGGTTTAATTTAAATGATTAGTTGAGAGTATCTGGTTTAATAGACAAAACAAATTGCAAAGTTTTTTAAGCAACAAGAATCATGCGGATTTGTATGCAAATCGGGCTGAAGAAAACAAGTTATCTCTAATGCTGAATAGCACAATTTGTCCAAACTAGATTGAATAGATTCAATTCCACCAAATACATATTTTGAGATGATACAGAATCATTTCTTATTAATATAACAAAGACTGGAAATCAGCTTGGTTCCGGTTATGATTTTCATTTTTCTCATATACTAATTTGAGAACCAAGATCAACATTTTTCTGTTGACCCGGTTATATTCAGATTTGTTTTCAAATGCTGTTATGACCCATGGAGGGAGTTTCCATTTGCAATATTTAGCCAATCAACACAGTTCAAAACCATGTATATATTTATCCCACTATTGGCAAAAGAAGATGATGAAGATCAATATTAAAGAGTAAATTTTGATGATGATGAAGATCAATATTAAAGAGTAAATTTTGATGATGATAAAAACAAGTCCAAGAACTCATTGCGATGACAAAAGATATTGGAGACTTGTATTTTATTTATGTATGTTATTAAGCTTTAGTAATAAGACATATACTAGTGAATAAATTTTGTGTAGGACTTAGCTGAGAGTGTCACAAAGCAACATGCACAAAGATCACTCAAGGAAGGTTTTATTTTTCATAAAAGCTCTAATTATCTATTAGCACTAATGATAGTCAATTATCAAGATGTTCATAAAAGATTGTGATAATTGATTATTCATTTCTGGTTTATAGATTATCACAAGAAAATGTTTTTTGAAAAGCTTATTTGATAATTGATTATCTTTTGAAATAATCGATTATTAATGGTAGTTGTAACTTGACTCTTTAGGTTCTTAACCTAATTTTTGAAAGAAAAAGTCTATATATATATATATATATATATTTGGTTAACCCTAATTTCAAAAATAACTTTTCATTCAGAGGTTTAGAACTGTAATTGCTAGAGAAACTCTTTTTGTTTATGAAAAGGGGTTTTTGAAAAAATAGTGTGTGTAGAGCGATAACTTTCACCAAGTAGGTTCTTGGGTGATTAAGTGTTGCCGATGTAGCTAGGAGAAGTTGTTCATCCTTTGTGTGACTAGGAGGTGGTTCATTCCTTGTGTGATTCAAGGAAGGTGTCTTTCATCTCCTGTGTCTTCAAGAGAAGTGTTTCATAAACCTTAAATTCTTTCTTCTGTTATTATAAGTTTGGTTTTAGTGTGAGTTAATCCCTCTTTAGAGAGATTAAAAATTGGACCTAGGATCTTTTGATCTGAACCAGTATAAAATACCTTGTATAATCTTCTCTTCTCTTTAAATTATATGTTGTTATTATAAAGAAAAAGATTTTAATTGAACTTTAATCTTAAAAAAGGGAAAACTTTTTAAAGTACCAGTTTTATTAACAAATCAAGTCACCCCTTTTGGTTTTGTCCAACATAAACCTTCCGTAGCACAATTCTAACACTGTAGTTTCAAGATTGTTTACTTTTTAACTTGGTAACATATTATTCTCTTCAGAAAACAAAAAATCCTAAGAAAGGCAAAGCGCTTACCATCAACAGCATCATGTGAAGTTGGTGCCTGCCTACTGCGGGCAATCCAATATTGAAGTCGCTCTTCTGCAATATCTTCTTCCACACCATGAAACAGAGCTCTTCTCCAGATATAGGTTAACCATGACTGCAATGTTTAGATTTTATTAGTAAATCATATTAAGTTACGTGTACATGCACACTATTTACAAATTGGTTAAATTTTAAATTCAACTTTGACAAAAACTATTCATCATAAAACCACCGATACTTGGGGAGCCTACATTGCAAGATTTCATCTTAAAAGAGATTATGATTAAAGTGTAATAATCTGACTTGAACAGAAAGAAATTCATCAAAGAACACAAATCTCTGTCAAGATAATCTGATTGCTGATTCGATAAGACATTTATCATATGTTATAGACATGAGAAAATAGTAGTAGAAATCTGCATTCTAAAATTCTCATCTAAGAAAATAGTAGTAGATATCACAATTTTGTAGAAATAATATCATGAATTGCGCCATATATTAGAATAAAAAGCAACTGACCTCTTTGAAAAGAACGTCTTCTGCTTCCTCTTCACTTAATTCTGGAAGAAATAAAGAAACAGAAAAATCAACAAAGAATCACTTGCCAAACTTTTCCATTTAGAAATGAAGTAGGGCTAAATGCTGCCTCGTACGCATCATATATTAGCATAAAAATACACATAAAGTCACTGGCCCTCCCATTTAAAGGTCATCCCATAGATGGAGATCAGTCCATCGTCAAAAGACTTCACACAATTGTAATTGTGACGTTTCTCTATCATCTACAAGGGTATTTACCAATATTTAACACCTAATACTTGTAAAGGCAAGGGTGCTTTTACATTTCTCACATAATGAAGAGGGTAAAAATGACTACTTACCATGCAATTCACAATATAGATGTAACATCATCCTCCTATTCAGATCTTATCATGCATGCATTAAACTAATGTATGTTATCCAAAATCAATCCCAACTTCCCCTTCAAAAGATGAAAGGTAGAGAAATGAATGAAAAATATACAAGCAATATTTTACCAGTGAAAGAGAAACAGATAAATTCTATAATGAAAATATAAAACCTTGACATTTACAAAGTTCCGTAGGTAATCACAGCAAATTTAACATTGGTAAAGCAGGTCAAAGCATATTTCTTCCCAAACTTCAAATAGACAATATCAAATTAAACACTACAAAACAAAATTGACAACTTAATTCTTACCAAATGCATCTGAATATTTAGCATCGCCTTGTGACTTGGAATCTGAAAATAAATAAATAAAAATATGAACATTATAAATCATCTCGGCTTTTCTACTAAACAGCCTATTTTGGAATAATTCCAGAACAATAGTTTTGGGAAAATTACCATAAAATGGGTGCATGAATAAAAACTACTTAAATAGAATTCTAAACACAAATCAGACAGTTGAACATGAGTAACAATAACACTAGACAAAACTGACATTAAAAAAAGATAGAAGATGTCAAATTAAATACCTAAAACAGTCTGTCGAACCGTATTTGGTCGTCTGTGTTGGGCTAATGCAAGTACAACAGCATCCTCAACCTACAAATTAAAATAAAATCAGAAAAAAAAACATCTTATGTCCAATTTACATAGAAAAGTATTATTAGTATAGGATGCCAGCTCGTTACAATCAAAGGAAGCCCTCCGTACAGAATACAAGCAATAACACCCAAAATTGGAAAAAAATTGAAGAGATTACTCCTTCCTCTCAAAAACCCTTCAAAACCACCACTTACACTACCTTCCTTCCTCTCCCTTTACATACCACACAGAACCTTATCTGCCTATAAATAGACTTATATTATCTGTCTATCAGGATGTAAGTTTCAATACTGTTACAAAATATATATGCTTTCTTTCTCATTTTTCAATGAACTATTTTATAAAAGAAGCTTTAAAATATAATTCTTTGTATTTAAAATGCCCAAGAGAAAAGTACAATAAGGAACTGAACAAACAAAGCACTAATTTTTAAAAAATAAGCATAAAGAACCTTTAAGGAAGCAAGTTCCCTCAAACCCATCTCCACTGAAAGCATACTCTCAATATTTCCTTCCCCAGCAAGATCATTCAAATCACGAACAAGTTTGCTTCTATCTGGACCATCGCCACCTGGTCCATGATCTTTCATTAGACATCATTATGGATAATTTCCGATATGTAATTCTAATGAATTTTTAGTACCAACTCATTCTCACTTTTGTTCCAAGATTCTTCCTTAGCCTTCTGTCCAGCCGAGATGACAAGTTCAAAAGGAAGAGGAGCCAGAGAAGACCAATGTTCATGCTTGGATTGTGCTATATCTGCACATATGCCTAAAAAGCATAGAAATAGTACGACTTTTCAAATCATAAGGATTATAAGAACTTATATACTGTTAACAGATAGACTGAGTTTTGAAAAATATGCTCCTGAAACTTTTGAAGTCACTATTTTTCAGATAATAGTTAAAGATTGGAAAGTGTCTTCTTCTCTACACAGAAAGTTGAGGGCAGTAATTTCATTACCATGTTTTACAGCAAGACCCCAGTAGCGGGCTAGCCAACATCTCTTTAGGACAACTTCCTCCTAAAAGACAGATAAGATGAATTAAAACAAATGGGAAAATAAAGACTTACTAAATCTTATTTCAATGATAAACAGTAACCATTTCTTCTTGGGTCAATATCATTCTCTGAGTCATTGTGCGAAGAGCCTTTGCTTCAGCTTCGGCTTCTTGCTGCTGCTCCAATGTTGCTGTAGCATCATCTTTTAGGTTCTGACAAATACAAAGAAGATAGCTAAAACTTATAACAGGGAATAATTAATCAGAGCAGATAAATGGCACAACTTAAAGGGAAAACATGTTTGTTTTATTCAAAACTACCTGAATTTCCACTCGAAGGGCAGTGATGTCCTCATCTCTCCCACTCTGTGTTTGTTGAGCAGCCTTGAGAGCAGCCTGTACAAAAATATTTATTCCAACGACATTCTTTGAAAGAAGAACAATGACAAGCCTCTTGCTCAAATTCCAAAATTCAAGGAGGAAACAGTAACTGGAAACAGAGCTTTACAAAAATGTCAAGCAACATGCTGCTTCTGATTCATGCTCCTTTGCACAAATATATGCATGCATTTTTCACAATAATACAGAAAGTTAAAAGCACTTTCGAGATAAATACTTAGAGGACATGGAATAGAGCGTTATCAATCAAGGGTGATCATATTACTTCAAACATCCAGCCATCATTAATTTCATATTTATGCCACATCTTATGTCCATTGTTTCAGTATACCTCTCTTTGACGCAAAGCAGCTTCCTTCCTGCAAATATAACACAAAAATCATAATCTTAAACAAAATAAATAGTTCCATTACTACTGTGCCAGCCAGCCTACAAGAGAATTCGAAGCTAGATTACCTGCTCAACAGTTTAGCTTCCAGGGATACACCTTCTCCAAGGGAAGCAACCTGCCAAAGTTAAAATAAACAAGGACACTAATATCAGCAAACTCAGAATAGTGCTTGACGATTATAAAATTGCTTTTGGATGTAGTTAAATAGCTCCTATAGACTAATTTAGATAAGTTTGTCCATAAGCACTAACAAAGAAAAAATAGAAGTGAAATTGATGATTCCATGACTCCTCGTGAGAGGATAGAGGACCTTCCTAGGAGGATTACTAGAAGCATGACAAGAAAGGAGGCCTCTAATCCATCATCTCTTAGTTTATTTAGCATTAGTTTATGTAGTATTTACTTTGTTGACTTTTGTTTGAGTTGACCTTGTTGACCATGCTTGAGTGGACCTGTTGACTCTTGTTTGTGTGTTTGTTTTGTAGGATTGGCTAGGACTATCTTGGAGGAGAATAACACTTAATTGAGGAGAATAGACTTGGGCTTGGACCACACACATGGAGCACCTTTGAAGATCTTGGAGAAGCTTGGAGTTGACCTTCTCTTCTAGAAGGTCAAAGGCACATGGAGAGGCATAGAGGACAAGATAGGTCATGCCTCACTTCAAAGGAGTCTACTTTTAGATGACCTAGTTTCTAGAAGCATTTCTCTTGTATTTGCTTGTGTCCTTTTGTTTGCGTTTTTCAAAGGAGGCCCCTTCCATTACCTATAAAAGGAGGTCTCTTAGACTTGTAAAAGGGTTGAATATTTTGAGTTTATACATATATTTACCTTTGTGAGAGCTCTCTTAAGAGTGTGATCTTCCCCTAGTCTTATCTTGAGTCTAGACTAAAGTGGCAGCATCCTCACTAATCTTGAGTTATTGAGCCTTTGTGCCCTCTCAAGTAGCGTGCTAGCACCTTAATTCCCAACCCCTTTCTAGTCTTTCATCTTTTGCTCCACTTTACTTCTTCTTTTGGTTCATATTATGCTTGTTTATATTCGGCTATGTTCATCTTCTCCTCTTTCTATTTTGGTTTTTGCTTAATTGAATTCTCTACTCTCTCTTGAACCCTTGGAAGTGCACCTTCACATCTACATAAACATTTGGTTATCTTAATGTCCACTGGGAATCTTCCTTGGGTTTCTTCACCATAACACCATGTCTCTTAAGAGCTAAAATGGGTCTTCATAAAAAATGAATCATACTGATAGAACTTTGGGAGAACTACCCTACAAACCATTGTGGTTAGAGAGCCCGAGGCCCATGAACCCCACATTAGAATCCCATACTTCTAATGTCAAACTCAAGTCCCATATTTTGCAATTGAATCCTAACAACCTACCAAACTTCACAGCACTAGTCACATGCAAAAACTATGATGTCAAGATCACCACCCATACCACTTATTTGCACTTGAGAGACGTGGGGGTAGGCTCTAATACTAATTGACTACCTGGAGAAAGTCACACCATTAAAAAACTAGTCATTACCAGCCCCAGACTAGAATCTCATACTTCCAATGTGAGACTCAAGTCCCATACATAGCGATTGAATCTTAATACATACTTCTTCTGCAAGTTAAAAATAAGATTATGCAATCAATTTTTGGAGAAGATATAGGGAAGAGTTTATAAAAGAGTCGAGTGTGTAAGTTGAGCTTATGAGAGAAGTTTGATTCATTATACTTCATTTACTTCCCCGATAAATGTTTATTAAGAGGTTTATCTAAACTTGGTCATAGTTAAAGACTTCCCCAGTAAATGTTTACTAAGAAGTTACATACAGCTATGAGTGAAAGTTTAAAAAATATGCAAACTATGGAATCTAAAATATGGTGTTAAAACTACATTTGCTAGTTTTCAAATTTAGTTAATATCTAGGCAAAAGTTACCTGTTTCTCAAGTTCCCTACTTCTAGCCTCCACTTCTTGGCGTTTTTCCTCTGCTTGTCTTAGCTGGAATATAACCAGGCATTACAATCAATTCAATCTCACATAACATAACATAAGCAAAACGCCGACCTTGTTGGCTGTTAATGAACATACCTTTTCTAATAAAGCCTCGTTCTCTTCTTGTAGCATATCAAGCTGCAAAATCAGTATGAATCAGCTTCGACACTCATCCTTTGAGTTATATTAAAAATACTAAAATAAAGCTTAAAAAATAGCATAGCCAATATGAGGATACACAGATTTTGCTTTTGGGGAATGAAATTGGTGGGTACAAATACTATACTTCATCACGGAGTGCAGACGCTTCACGCTGGTCTCCTGTGTCTTTTGAGTTAAGGGGCCTGATAGATATATCTGATGGAAACCTGAAACCATCACTGTTGGTTACTAAATTTTTAATTTATTTTCATATTAAATGATGCAAGAGTAACATGATATTTTTTTCATTAACATATCCACAAAACCAAAAGAACTAACGGGGAAGGAACTACACTGCGTTACGGTAAATATTGGATCAACTTGGAAAATGCTCCGAGACCTAAAAGCTTAATAGTTAATTACCATAGCTGAAAACCCATAAGAAATAAGGAGTAACAGACCTAAAGTACCTTTTCTCTCTATTCCGATTAGTAGGAGGGTCAATAGGAGGTATAGCCATAGGAGTTCGGAGTGTGGATTTGGTCGGTGGCACCACCGCCGCTGAACGAACAGAAACCCCCGATCTTCCAGCTGATGTTGAACGAACCGAATGAGTATGCTCTACAAAGTTCCGACCTAACTAATAAAAACATCAAAATCCTATTAGCTCAACAAGAACTAGGCAAGAAGAATTGAATCAATCCAAAATCATGCAACCAAAAGTGACACTCCAAAACTTCGATCTCGCTTGATCATTATTAATGCCATGAAAACTAACAACCACGAACCAACAAAACACATCTAAGTTCAAAATCGTATCGAACACGCATTTACTTCATTCTATTTTCACAATTCAACAAGTGAATCCATGCAATTAATCACGCAAACGCATCAGAACGAACAATTGCAGAGAGAGTTACCGCAGGAGAAGGAGATCTGTTAGGCCTGGCGACCGAAATCGGAGGAATAGTGGAGGCATTCGTGGTGGTGCTCCTGTTACTACTGGCGTTGCTGGAGAAAGAAGAAAGAGATGTAGGAGGCGGAGCGCTGAACCGGAAATCGAGATCGTCTTCATCTTCACCGTCGTCGACGATGGCGTTCTGAGACGCCATGACACGAGCGAGGCGCTGCGCGGCGGCTTTGGCAGCCACGTTTTGCGTGCGCTTGACGGTGGAGAGACCGGTAGAAGAAGCACCGAGGCGCGACTGAGGATGAGCCGGAGACATCGCCGGTGACGACGAGCCGGTGCTGCTGGAACCACCACTCCACTGCCGCGCGTAAACAGGACTCGCGTTTCTCCTCCGATCCATGAGTATACAGTGCTGTGGATATATAAGTGTCGCAGTCACTGAGCTAGATTTTCTCAGAGCGAGATTTTCTCGGGAAAATCGAAGGGGAAATTGGGAGGAATAGTCGGAGACTTTGTTCCGTTAGAATCGAGCGCGGGTGTGTTGGACGAAACGGCGTCGGTTCATCGTAATAGGTCCGCAGAAGAGAAGACTCAGGAGTATACGTGGCTTTTATTTTGTCAGAGTTCCTTCCCTAACGTGGATAAATTATTGGTTTAGGCCGGAGAGAGACATTTTGTTTTGGCGGCGTCAGAACGATGTCGTATAAGGTGAACTTGGAAATGGGAACATGATATTTTGTAATTGGATTTTTTTGACTGAAATCGTTACCTTTAGGAGGAAACAATTCAAATTTTCAACTCAAACCAGGTTTATGAAAATTTTGGATTAGATAAGTTGATTCGGTAAGCTTGATTGACAAAATCGTTAGGTTGATGGTATGAACTTTTTAAGGAATTGATTAAAAGAAAAATATTTAAAACCATTTAAAAACAAATAAGTTGGTATGAAGGGTTTTTGTCTGTTTTGCTTTCTTTTATAAGAAGAATACATATTTATTGTTTATAAATAAAATAATTATTTAGTCAAGTTTTATTTTATAAAGAACGACGTATCATAGAGATTCAAATATAAAATAGAAAAATATTAGTTTATCATAATCTTCTTTGAATAAAATCATCTTTACTTTTTCTCTTAAATCAATATTTAGAAGCTTTGCATGTATGTGTTATAGAAATGTCACATGGTTGAAAAGGATTGAGAATGGACGTTTAATTGTCTAGTATTACTAGAATATATTCAGATTATTGATACAAGTTTTTTTTACGTACAAATATAGCATTTTGTAAGAGGTACAATCTTTGATGGTTAATTGAATTAGAAGTTTGGTCTAAGTAAGAGGAACTAGTATATTTTTTGTTATTATTGTAAGAAAAGGAATGCCTTATATCTTAGCTCAAAATGGAGGTGAATTGGATTAAGTCTTAAAAGATTGTTCTTTTCAAAGTCTTTGAGAAATCTTTAGCTTTCTTGAAATCAATGAACAATAAGTGATGAATCAACAATAAAAGAGAAAGAGTAAAAAGAAAAATCAACACAGATTTTCTATTATGACTTTAATCTTCAAGTCACTCTCCCTTTGGTGTAGATCAAATCAGAACACTTTAGCCCATTTTCTTGAAAAAATCTTGATAGTAACCCAATTTAGTCTTGATTCTCCAATATCTCTTCTTGAACGCTTTTGTAATCAAAATTCAATGTAAACGTTAGTATTTGAAAGTTATAGTAGTTGAATTTTTTGAAATAGAACTCAAGACGCATATTTATAGGATTTTTCGAATTTTGACGCATTATAATCGATTAAGGTTTTTATGTAATCTGTTAAGTTTTTCTTTCTACTTTAACAATTTTGCCATTGTTTTAACATATTATGTTTAGCATGTAATAGATTATGTAATCATACTAGTGAGTTATAAATTCATTTGACAGTTATAACATATCAGACTATTAAGTGAAATGGATTTAAATAAAGTGAATTGATTTAACCAATTATACAACTTATGTAATCGATTAATCATGTACTTAAGCAAATTTTCAATCCAATTTCCATTTTAAACAAATCAACTTACTTATGAAACAGATAATGACATTGCTTTCTATTTTAATCGATTAGACAACTTATGTAATATATTACTACATAGCAGTTTACCCCAATTAAGCATAAAATGAGATATGGTGAAATTTAATAGATTATATACTATGTTAAATTGATTATTTCATTCATAAATGAGATTATTAATCTATTTATTACATGATTCATTTGATACAAAATGAATTCTCATATTAAGCACAAACAAGATAAAAATATAACAATTGTTATGTCATTCGTTGTGTAAGAAACTATAAAAGCATTCTTTTGTTCATCATAAAAAACATAGATATAAATGGTAGGTTTAGCTCCCCCTATCAACAATTACTATAAGTTGAATGATTTGACTCGTTGAGTGATCTAGTTACTACACTTGAATTTATTTATTTCATGTACTTTAAGGCATGACGTTAATATTGATTAAGATGTTGGTTTGATTTCATACATTGCTATGTGAATGAGGAAAATATTATGGATATATATATTATTTTAGCTATGATACCATATTTTACAACTAAAATATATATGTTGTGACATGTAAAAAGGATAAAAGCACCAATTGAAGCCAAAGAATTAAAATGGCATATTTGTTAGGTTTTTTTAGTTGTGCAGACTTGTTAGATGAGTTATCCACTCATTGAACAAAATTCAAGAATTTAAAATTCAAATAGCTCGAGTTACTTATTGGGTGAGTCAAAACTTATTGAACAAGCCTTATGAATAAGACTTTTAGGGTTTTGGTCGTCGAGGAATAAATCACTCACTGAGAAAAATTCATTTTATAAAATTTTATAGACCTATTAGATATATAAAGAGAGAGAGAAAACTAAAGTTGATTGATATTATTAGAACTTAATATGAACAATGCATGCATGGGTATATACAACCAAAGGAGTAATGGAACTCTAATAGAAAGAACAATATATACATATTGTTATATCCCTCCTTAAATGCATGAGTTGTTCAAGTACCATGACTCTATGTCAAAAGCTTTGAAAGGTAGATCTATATATGGGTTTGGTGAGAGCATCGACAATTTGGAGATGAGAGCAAGGATGTGAACAAGTTGTAAAACACTCATGTTTGATATGATCATGTATGAAATGCAGATCAATCTCAAAATGTTTTGACTTTGAGTGTAGGATGGGATTGGATGCAAGGTGAATGACACTTATGTTATCAAATTGAACCTTTGATGTAAGATGAAATATGTTAAGCTCTAAGGTGTAATGTAATATGTATATGTCGTTATGCTCGTGCATATGTGGAGAGGTTAAGCGATGATGGATTTCAAATCAATGGAAGTTTGTTTGAGGCAGAGAAGTTATTTAACATTATCAAATTGGATACTCTTTAGCTTGTGACCCTTTTGTGTTTTAGCAAAAACATTTAGAAATCATGAATATAGAGGAAACTTGAGATTTGTTTTTTGTAAGATGAATCCATGTATATTTTGAGTAAGCACCAACAAAAGATATGTAATAATGTGTTCCATTAGATGTAAAAATGGGATATGGTCCCATACATCAATAAAAATGAGTTCAAGGGGTATAATGTACACAATATAATAGTCTCTAGGTACCAAGATGAACCTAGAGTACCATAAAGAGTACTCTTAGAACTTTATCGTCTAAGGCTTCATACCTGGACGCATATCTAAAACAATAGAGGAGGAATACGTGAAGTCAAGCTTCAATATGGTTCAAACATGAAAATCACTCTTTTGATAACTTAAATTGAATTCTAAGTTGGTTTTACAAAACTCTCAATTTTCACACTCACTTTTTACACTAAAATAGTTTTACAATAGATCAAACTAGTTAAAACATTGTTATTTCTTCCAAATTTGTGTGAATATGACACTTGTTTACTACAACAACTCAATATACTTATTGTTATATTTCAGGTGTTGCAACCGCACGTGAACATATTTGTAATTGTATCATATGTAATTAAGTCAAAAATTAGAAGCACTTTATATTACAAAGGGCATTTTCCTTTCTCAAAATATTCTAACCTCTCCCAATTTTTAAATACTTTTTTCAAGCCTCTAAAGTTTTCTCCTAATAGTAGTGGCAATATGTTTAATCAAGATACATGTTTCGTTACCTAAGTGGATGAACTCAATGTCATTATAGCTTTGTTTCTCGGTAAAGGTGTGCTCATTATGTGTGCTCATTATTAGTCATGTTGTGTGTGACTCCATTGTCAAGATACTAGATATATAGTGAAAATTATCGAGTTTCCAAGAATAAAACACTCGGTGTTATCTTGTCTTGTTGTCTGTAACCAAGAGATGTTAGCATGAACAAATTGTGAGTTTTCATTATCATACATGTGTCAACAGTCAAGAGTCATATGACTTATCTTATTGCATATCTGACATTGTGGAGTAGGGATTATTTGATTTTGCACAAGTAGTAGTTCGTTGTCCAAAGGTTCTTGAGTTTCTTTTGTTTGTTGAAAGATTTGCCACCACGAGTTTGAGAGCCCGAAAAATGTTGCTGAGAGGTGATGAAAGAGAGGTTAGCTTGATGTAATGGAAGAGAGATTTTTAAAAATTCTTTTCCCGCTATTAGAAGCACTTCAGTTTTGTCTAATGTGTAAGGATCTAAGCTTGATGTGATGTAGGTGATGAAATGATCATATTCTTTTGGAAAGCTATCAAGAATGTGATCTATATGTTCATCCATGCTTGGTGGAAATCCTATAGTAGTAAGAGGATCAAATATGTTCTTGATGCCAAGAAGATATGCATGGATGGAGTGATCTTTCTTTATTTGACATAGTTAAACTAAGTAGTTCAATGCATAGTCTTTCGTAATAAGTAGAATGAATTATTAATGATGATTAATGTTTTAATAGAATGATATTAATTAGTTGACTAATGTAATGTAAAAATGTGTGATTATGTATTATACTTTTAAAAAGAATGTTATTTATGTGTTATGTGTTGTATTAAATATGTAATAAGATTCAGAAACAATAAACTATAAGAAATTTTTTTTTGATATGATGTATATACATGCATATTTTGACTTATAAATGAATGAATTTTATTTTGAAAACATTATTTAAGACGAAATGTAAATTTATTTATTTTAGGATGAATTAAAGAATGTAATTGTTAGGGACATTACATTTATAAGTTTGTACTTCGTTATTTAATGCATTGCGCAATGTTTACTTAATTATCGGATTAATTTAATTTTTTTTGGTTAAAATTGTTTTTTTTTCTCGTTTTTTACATTCAATGGAAAGTATATATTGCATAATGGGATAACGAAAATGAAAATTTTTATTTCCTTTCTTTACTTTTAAAAAATAGGCTTATAATCATTATAAAACAAGAAGAAATAGAAAAAGTTTAGTGAATCTTTTAGCATATAGTTTAGTGAAAGGTTGAATAGTCAAAATACAATAGCATAAGAAATAATTATTTTATTATATTACAATTAATGTATTATTAATACGATATGGTTTATTTATCTTATTGAATAGCATAACTTTTTATCGTAATGTAATTATTATTTTAAGAGGGTAGAACACTGCCTATATATATATATATATATATATATATATATATATATATATATATATATATATATATATATATATATATATATTCTTACACCACTTAGTTTTATTATAGTTATTATTATTATTTTTTTGGTATTGTTGTTTTAACCATTATTATTACTGTGAGCAGCTTTTTTCTTGAGATCATCATCGTTATATACATTGTTATCTCTACAACTACTATATTACTTTTGTTGTAACAATTCATCATTATAAATGTCACAGCCATATTGCTTATATTAGAATCAATAAAATTTTGCAATAATTGCTACTACTAAATCAAACTAGAATTTGTCATGACTACATGTGGAAGCATAATTATTTTCAAAAACAATGATATATATATATAATTTAAAAAATCCAGTAAATTTTAAAATAAATCAATATATGCAAGATACTACAATAATTAAAACTACTAATAATATTTTAAAAAATAAATATAAATTTATCTCATTAATAGTATAACTTTTATAAAAAAATTACAGTTAAAATAAATTTAATTTTATTGATTTATTAGTCAATTTTTTTAATTTAGATATTAAGGGTCATAAAAGAAACGAGTTGACATGCTGCATGTTATATTTAAATATCACGAAAGAAATATAGGAAATTAAAATAAAGAATGTACAATACATCTCGTCTATACAACTATTAATTGAAACGTTAATATTTCCGTTAGGTAAAATTTCTTACGTAAGATATAAGACGGTTAAAGATAAAATAATACCATAATGACCGAATCGATTACCCAAAATCATTCTGGTTAGACAAATTAATTATAATTGGTAATGTGTAGGCCTAATTAATTCTACTTTAATAAAAATTGGGTTAAATATGATTTTAGTTCCACAATTATAAAGCGTTTTTAGGATTAGTCCATTTTCTAAATTTTGTTCTTTTTTATCGTTCTCCTTAGTTAAACTGTAATTTTTAGTCATTGAAAACTATCAGCATTACATTTTTAATAAGTTGGCTAACAGTGTGTCACGTTTCATGCCATGTGTACACGAGCTTTTTGTTTGATGCTCAATCAACTTCATCATCTTCTTCGCATCAACACAGAGAAAACAACCTGCAAGACAACATGGTCGTCATATACTCCATCAACCATCACTGGAAACTTACAGAGAGCAAAAAATCACAAAGCAGAAGCAACCAAGAAACAAAGAAATCTAGAAATCGCATAACCCTAATTGCGATTGCAACCTAAATTACCTCACGATCTCATCCATCGCAAATAACGAGCAGCTTGCAGGAGGGCAGAAGCACTCAATTGCCACCATCAATCATTGTGGTCCAGCCCTACAAACAGAAAACACAAAATCAAGAGAACGCAAAGTCGCGACCCTTCATTCACCATTCGCGAGCCTCTTCTTCTTTGCACATACAACAAACCAAAAACCTTCATCACGAACCTTAGCTCCATGCCCGCCTATCAAACATAGATCCATAAACAAATATTAAAATCACCGTCATTGTTCATCAATCCTTTTCGCGACTCAAACCCTAGCCATAAGCACCGCCATGGCCAACCATCGCGAAACCCTTCTTCTCCCTCGCACTACCATAAAATTCATCGCGTCACCTATCGCGAACCTCCATGGCACATGAATTTGGAAGACCCTGTGTTTGTCCAAAGGAATGTGCAATTGAATAAGAAAACCTTCACAGTCAGAAACCCCACTATAGGAAAACCCTAAATTGCATTTGAATATGAAAAATCCTTTCTTTATGATCTAATTAGAGACAAAATTAGCCTCAGGCAGTGAATTTTGAAGCACAGGAGGTATTTCTCTATGTTGATGCGAAAAGGATGATGAATTTGATTGAGCCTCAAACAAAAAGCTTCTTGTACACATGGCATGAAACATGACATATTGTTAGCTAGCTTACTGAAAATTTAACGTCGTTGGTTTTCGATAACTAAAAATTACAATTTCACTAAGGAAAATAATGAAAATGAAGGAAAGTTTGGAAGAGAGACTAAACCCATAAACTCTTGATAGTTGAGGGACTAAACACATATTTAACCTATAAAAAATGCATTATAAAAATTATAAGGTTTAATGATTCGGTAAGTCCTATTTATGGGTCAAACTCTCAAATAGGACCCCTACTTATCGGTTTTCTCAATTAGGTCCTTAATTTTGAAAAATTGAAACAAATAGAGCTTGTTGTTAAATTGAACAAACTTCATTTAAGTGATGTGTACGTGGCATGCTGATTGTCTTTTTCTAAATGATGTGGCATAGTTTATGTGGTAATAACATAGTATGATGTGGAATTTTATAACTTTTAAGTTAAAAAAATTGGGGGAATTTGCAAATTGAACCCAACCCTTTGTTGTCTTTCAATTTTGCAAAAATAATTTGGGGAACAAGGTGCTTGGAATTAGGGTTTGTTCTTGGGCGAAAATGGATAATCAAAAGTAGATGTCCCATTCTTGTTCTTCTTCGACGTATAATGGGTGGCAAAAGCAAAACCCTAATGTGGTTTTTCGTGGTGGTGGAGGAGGATCTAGGATTGATGGTGTCTCACCCTTTTCCTTTTGTGGAGAGAAATCAATTCTAAGAATTACTCGAACGGCTAAGAATAGAGGGAAGCAATTTTGGGGCTGCCCTAAGTACAAGGTAGAAGAATGTCCATGGTCTGTTGTTTCTATTTGTAGTAAGTTTTTTTAATTGATGTATTTTTTTTTACAGAATGCAAACGAAGAAGGTTGTTTCAATTTCTTTAGATGGTGATGTGATCACGGTATTGAGGAAATGTATTATAATCTAAACTGGGAAGCAAAAGATAGGTGTTTTCCAAACATACAAAGATGATGACTGATTTGCTGAAGTCACTTAAGATTTTGCAAAAATGGATAAAGGTGTTGTTGATAGGGGTGGTTCGTTTTGATTTGTGTGCTTAATATAATTGTAATTTTAATATGGATGACAAATCCATAATGTAGCAGTAATTATGATTGTATTAGGATGCACAGGATGTATGTCAAAATTAATTTTTGTGAATGAATGAATGAACCTTTGGTCTAGATAAAAAATTTATTGGTAAACATAGGACGTGGTCAGTGAAAGTATTAGGATTACAACCATGTTATGGTAAAGTACTAAATAAAGTAATTGCAGTGAATATGGTAAAGTAGTAAATGAAGTAATTTAACTGAATATGATTGATCAATAAACATGGTTGACAAAAGAAGTAAAATCTGGTTTGTGCAAGAAGTCACATTTTTCCTTTTAAAGGGTCATTAAGGTAAGCTAATTTATTTCATTTACAAACACTGCAATACAGTGTTTTCACTTGCGTAATAATTCATTAATTCATATTCTTCTCAACAATTTTGAACAACCAATGAAAAGGAAATGCATTTCTAATCTTCATTGACATTACTTGCTAATACTACTATGACAAGTGACAATCCTTTGTGATATAACAATATGTCATTTAATAACAATATGTTATATAACAAAAATAGCTAATTTAACTATTATATAATAACCATTACATAACAACATTATTTTGTCAAATTGAAACAACACATTGTTTTCAAACACCACATTGCAACACTGAAACAACACATAATAACCAATTGTACATGTTCAAAGCAGAAAAATTGTTTTGTCAAAATGAAGTATTACATAAAATATCCAAAAATTATTATAATCATTCCTACAACCTTCTATAGTTTAGCTTCATGGTCAGGAGATAGTTTAGAAATTTGTGATGATGGGATGAGTGGTTGTGATGATGGAATAGGTTGTTTGGTGGCCTATTGGCTGCCTTCTTGGGTAGCTTATTGGGTACCTTCTTGGATGGCATGTTGGGTGCCTTGGTGGGTTGCTTTGGGGCAACGACTTCTATTGTGGCCAAGGTCCCTACATAGCCCACATCTTTTGCACAAAACACCTTTTCTGAGTCTAGAATCATCCTTTCTGATCTCTCATTATTCTAGTCTTTTCTTTTTAGGTCTTCCTGACATTAATTTTCTCCTAAGAGGCATGACATCTTAATATGGTGTTATCTCCCACATTTTGTTGTCATTAATGGGGTATATAATTGATGTGTATATTTCTTCATAGGTGGACTTCATAAAGCAAGATAGAATGAACTACGCTCCATCCATATTTAGAAACTTCACTGCGGCTCCACAATTACAATTGTCACAAACTATCTATAGAGGTTTAACATAACGTCAGATTTATATTGTGAAGGTTTTTTGGTCGAAGGTTTAACATATTTTATTAATGACTATTATTTTGTGGAGATTTTAAACTTCCATTACTTATAATTACCCACCTGCATTTATAATCTCTTAATTTAATGAATTTTTTTTTATAATAACAGAGAAATAAAATATATAAATTTGTAAAGTACACAGAAATTAACCAAAATTAATTTTATTGATCATTTAAGATAAAATAAATTCATTGATAATTACAATGTAAATATAAAAAAAGAAAATACGTAAGGTTGAAAAAAGAAAATACATAAGGTTGAAGAAAGAAATATTTAAGGGGCAAATGTTATTTATCTAAAATGTGTTATTCTGCACATGTCTTCAACTTCATCCATGACGCAATTAACTTCATCTATGCTAACATTTATTTCACATGGTTAACCACCTTCACCACAACAGTGTCATCTTCCCTAGCGTAGGTCCTGAGAACTTTCCATTTATGGTTACTAGTGGCTTCGTTGAACACAATCTTGGGACATTCTTCACCGCTACTTGTCCATAATATATATAATTGTAATTTCAATTCAATAACTATATACAAGTCTTAATTTTCACCACAATCATATATCATCAAATAACTCTAATTTTCATAGTTATTTTTGGGTATTGGCTTTAAATCAACACGATGAATAATTAGAAAATGTAAATGAGCAAGATTAATATAATAAGATACTAGGATTAAACTACACCCAAGTGTGCAACCATCACGTCCTCAACATCACTACACCAAATTCTCAAATATGAAGCTTCATAAAAGATAATAGAGATTGTATCAATATGAAATTTAGCCACCAGATATAGAATCATGAAAAAAAAAATTATCCTAAAAGAATGTTTCCCCTCTTCAATGACTAGAGAATGACTTTTTCAACCAACCTTCAATTTTAGAAAGGGTATAAGAATAAATAAGGAAAAGTAGCATGATAGAGAGATCTAACTATCTCATGGAACAACTTCATAAGTTTAACATCCTCATAGCATTGCATTTGTACTTTGTACATAAGTTCTAGCTCAAGTTTCCCATTGGTACAAATTGTATTCAACAGTTATGCCTTTACCTTCATGAATATAAAGTGTTGTTGTCAATAACTTTTACGCATATAAAGTCAAGCATAAAATGTAATTCGAGTTGTTTGCTTGAAATATTGTTACATGTCAAATACAATCAAGAATAAGTGATGGAAGCAAGCCTAGGCTTGGAACTCGCAGGAAGCAACTCCAAGGCAGCAAGCTTTAATGGTGTAGGGGAATGAATGAAGATGGCTTAAGTTTGGTTGGTTTAAGATGATGAGAAATGTGTGGGTGAGACCTCACAACTTAGAGGCCCTTCCAACTAAGGAAGGAAGCTAGAGGGAAGGAGGGGAAATAGAATATGAAGAATGACACAAGAGCAATAGGGCTGGAAAACAAGTTCAACAACATTTTACTAAGCTCAAAAGTGAGAAATTCAAAATAAAAAACGAGCTTGGAGATCAAGCTAGCTGGATCATGGAAGGCATGCTGGGTCACACGGAAAATGCATAAAAAATGTGTAGTAGGCAACTCCGCTAGCATTGAGCGCCCCTAACTACGTTGAACGGTACCAGTGCTGCCAACTTGAAAAGCTTCCAAAATTCTGGTTGGCTAGTCCTTGGTTTCTAGCTTTATTGTATCCTACAAAAACAACATATGAACATATTAAAAGATAATACTTCTAAGTTTTAGAGAAAGAAAATCAGGAAAGCCTTTAAAAGTCCTTCTTCAACTTCCCTTTCTTAGCCTTAGCTTAAGTTGCTATTTCTTTGAATGAGTTCCCTAGTTAGGTTTCCATCATACCCTCCCTCTTGAAAAACGATTTATCCTCAAATCAGAAGGTATAAAGAAGCACAACTTGGTTTATTTCTTCCCTCTGGATCAAAAGTATATCTACAATAAACAAAGATGAACATTGTTAAAAGATGTATCCAAAGAAAAGAATACAGAATGAAGGCCTTTCGAAAAAGATGTTCTTAGAAGTACCCTTGGCCTTTATTTTATTTCTTCTTTCACTTTCTTTTGAACATTACCCTTCATTATATGATGAAACAAAGTGATGTTTTTGAGAAGAAGATTCAAGGTATATTTACCTTTGAATGAAGAATTTAAAAGCATTCATACCTTCTTCTCCTTTCTCTTTTCTCCTTTAGAAGGTTGCTTATCCAACCTCTCTTCTTTTTTTCTTTCTTTTTCAATTTTCCTTTTGTCAGTCAGAAGCCAAAGAGTCAGCCTTTTTAATTCTTTTTTCTTTTAAACAACAAATGATACGTCGAATCCTGTAGGGGTTCGACGTGATATTTGTCAGTCAGAAGCCAAAGAGTCACCCTTTTTAATTCTTTTTTCTTCTTTTATTTTAAACAATAAATAATACGTCAATTTCTGTAAGGGCTTTGACGTATTATTTGTCAGCTAGAAGCCAAAAAGTAACCCCTTTTTAATTCTTTTTTTTTCTTTTTTCTTTTAAACCACATATAAAACGTCGAATTTTGTAGGAGCTTCTACATATTATTTGTTAGCCAAAAGTTTCCCCTTTTTAATTTGAGCGGGAGATTGAAAATTCATTCACTTTATCTTAACGCGTGAGACCCTCCTCTCTTCTCAAACTTTTCTCGAACGAAGTTTTGCGACCATCACATGTAATCTTTCTTTCATTTGATACAAATGCATGTTAATTAACTACTTTATATATAATTTTAGTTTGTTTTGACTGATTACTTTCGTGTTCTTGTTCTTCACAGGCGCATTCTGCTTTCTCTCTCGCTGGTGGAAACACTTTATTTTGACGAACCCACCTTTTGAAGGTTAGTTTTTGTTTTCGTTTTTGTTTTGAAGAACTTATTTGTTGAACTTATTTTTTGGTGTTTTTTGTTGAACTTGTTTGTTGTTGTTATTTGGTTGAACTTGTTTGTTGTTTTTGTTGTTGTTTTATTGAACTTGTTTGTTGTTTCTTATTAATATTATACTACACGTTCATAGTTCATGCTTTATAAAATCCCAAAAACTGAAATTTGTTGTTTTCCTGCTTTTCGGGTCTCGTAGAGTTGTAAAAAAGGATCACAATTAATTAGAAAAAACAAAAAATTGCTTAACGTCGAATACTAACAAAATTCGACGTAAATTTAACGTCTCCCGATATGACGTCGACCTCGAATTCGACGTGAAAGGCCAAAAAGCAACGACGTTATACGATATTTTTGTACTAGTGTAGGTATGTTTACTTATGTTTTGACTACTATTTCTTCATCCTCTTTGATCCATTGAAGCTTGTAAGGCTTGGGATGAGGAGTAATAGTCAAGGCCAACTTTTCCACCATTCTAGAACTATAAAAATTACAAGAGGACCTACTATCCATAATTAGTGAACAAGTGTTTTCAAAAACTTTGCATCTTGTGCAGAATAGATTCTCCCTTTATGATTGTTCTAGTTATATATGTTGACTTTCAAGAAGTATTCTCACCAATAATGAATCGCCTTCACAAGGTAAGGCTTCTTCCTCAGATATGGAAGTCTTTGAATCACTAGAAGAATCTTCATCTTCATCTTGATGTTTTAGGATATAAATAGACCTTTTGTTAGGACACTCAGAAGCATAGTGCTCTTTGTAACCACATCTAAAACACTTGGTCTCTTTTACCCTATCATTTTTAGAAGATTCTTTATAGGGATATTTTTCTTTTTCCTTTTCCTTAGGTCCCTCTTCTTTTGATTTGGAGGGTTCACCCTCCCTCTTAGAATCTTTCCTAGGGTAGGAAGAATCAGAGTGGTCTCTTTTAGAGGAAGTTTTCCTCTTTAATTTTTGCTCTATTCTAACACAAAGTTGGACTAACTCATTGAGATCATTATAAGGTAAAAGTTCTACCTTATCTCTTATGTCATAGTTGACTCCACTTTGGAACCTAGCAATTGTTATCCTTGGCTCTTCTCTTATACCAGCTCTCAACATGAGTAATTCCATTTTTTGCCCATATTCCTTAACACTCATGTTTTTCTGTTGGATTTTATGGAGTTTGTCCATTAACTCCCTATCATAATATGCTGGTACATGCCTTCTTCTCAAGGCAAACCTTAACTCATTCCAATACCTAATGGAAGGTAGGTGTCTGAATCTCAGGTCTTTTACCAAGGCAGTCCACCAATATAAGGCATAGCCTTGAAAGCTCAAAGGGGTCATTGTTACTCTCCTCTCATAATCTTTTTGGTGACACTCAAACAATTGCTCAACTTTTATCTCCCATTCCAAATATTCTTCAATATCATATTTACCATGGAAGGGAGGAAGATCTATTTTAGTTTCCCTTGGGTAATGCTCTCTCTCTATGAGTTCTCTTAGGAGGTATTTGATAGTGATCATCATTGTGATGACTACTATATTGCTCATGTTCACTAGGTGGAGAGCATGTATCTGTTAAAAACATTTTTGATCCCCGACAACGGCGCCAAAAAGGTTTTGATGGATTGGTATGTGTACCAAATCGCACAAGTAATATAAAATGGTAAGACCAAGTATCGTATCCCATAAGACTCTTGACACTAAACAATTGTGTGATGACTCGATTAATTAAGACTTAAATAAAATGAGATCATTAGTTTAAGATGCAAAGACAGAAAAGTAAATATGAATGCAAATTGATCAATAGAGAGTAACACAAAGATGAACGAATGTTGTTTAATACGAGATGAATATGTTGTTGGGGTTAGATTTCACCAAGTTCCCTCTCATGTATGTAAGAATTCTTCTTTATGCATTAATGTTAACGTCACTCACTAAATTACCTAAACCTGATCCCTCGGTGAATAAGCCTGTCCTTAATCACCAGTTCATGCAATTCCTAGCATCCCCAGTAATTAAATATGAACATCAAGAGCTTAAGACGACCAAGACTCATACCCTCATCCGTGATAAATATTACTCTTGAGAGAATTCAACAAGAACCTGAATTGTGAGGAACCTCCCGACACTCATTCAATTCATAGATCATGCGATGAATGAGTTAAACAAAGCATGTAATAAGCACAGATGAATTACTCTAACAATTAATGAAAAAAGCATATATGATTAAGAATCAATTCAAATACATGAGAGTTCACAATGTTACATCATTCTCCAATAACAAATAGAGTTTAGTTCCCCATAGACATGGAGAAACTAGATGAATAATGGAAAAGCATGAGATAGTAAACCCTAAAAGTAGAGTGTGTTGTTGTGTTGCTCCAGCCAAAGATGCCAAACCTAGGACGTCTGGGTCCTTTAAATAGAACAGAAGCAAAATAGAAACAAAGCCTAAGCCCGAGAGATTGGCGCTCAAGCGCCCCACTTAGGGCGCTTGGGTGGTGAGGGGTGGTCTTCCACGCTCAAGCCTCGTAGAGGTTGCCCAAGCCTTCTTCATCCGACGCTCAAGCGCCCCCAAAAGGAGCTCCCAGGCGGTGAGCGGCACTTGCTGTGCTTAAGCCTTCTAGAGGACGCCCAAGCTTCGTGATGTTGGCACTCAAGCGCCCAAAAAGGGGTGCCCAGGCGGAGAGTGGTGGTTTGCTATACTCAAGCCTCCAAAAAAGGCGCCCAAGCCTCAGGCTTCCTTCATTCTGGTGCTTTTTCTAGACCTTTTTGAGCTCTATCTCCTTAGCACTTTATCCCTGCTTCCCATATTAACTCATTTTCTATCAAAACAAAGGGAATTAGTCATAAAATCATCAAATTCAACCTCAACTCTCTTATTCACACAACTTAACAGAAAAACATGATTTCAAGCAAGTTTCTAAGCAGAAAAGGGTGCATTTAATATTAAAATTAAATCACAGATAACAGTATTTTCAATCGTTATCAGTATCTCCATGGTATTTTTTTCTTTTATGTGAAGACATTTCTTTCTTTTTATCCTTGTTTTGATTGACCAAAAGTTGACCAATCATCTGTTTAAGCTCACTAATCTCTTTGTCCTTTATTGGAACTTTTTCTCAAATTATTCTCTTAGTTGTGAGCTCTCACTATTAGGTCTCATACTCCCTTGGACACTGGATTGACTCATTCTTGTCAAGTATGTAGAAATGGTTTTCACAAGGTTTTCAAAAACTTACACAAGTAATGAGTGAAAAAGTTTTCACAATATTTCTTTGTTTTTGGTGAAGGATTTCTAAAGAGATTCTAGAGGTAAAAATAATGATTTTAAGTAGCTCCCAGGAAGAAGAGGCTAGTCACAATTGGACAAGCTTAAAAACCAAGTTCTTCCTAGCCAGAGTTTCCTTATATTTATCTTTTACCTTAGTTTCTAGGTAGAAATCTTTCAAAATATTTTCAAATGTTAATGAAATACTCCTAAAAACCAAAAGAAGGTTTAGCTAGATGTTATGATATCCTATATACCACGAAAACTTAAAACAAAAAGATCAAACAAGCAATTTAAAGAAAGCAATAAAGATGCAAAATGTAATTGCTAGACGACCCTAAGTGAAAGTGCAAGTGACATTTGGAGCCCCTTGACTCACTTACACACTAAGGAAACCAAATTACACTATTACAATGTTCAAATGTGATCTTGGAATTGCTTCAAGAGCAATTTCCCAAGTCACTTAACCAAAAAGCAAAAATTAACTTTAAACAACAAAGGTTTTGTGATATAGAGACTTAAACAAGCTTAAAATAATGCCTAAAACTAGTGTAGGCTTCACACTTTGGCTGCTGCTGTTTGCCACTCCAATACAGATTGCAAGGCAAGCTTTTCTGGTGTATTTTAGCTGCTGAAACAACAGGATTGCAGCTCCTCAAAAGCACCCTTTCTGTTTCCACTTCAGACCCCTTTCCATTTCCTAAGATGCTACCTTAGTAGGTGAAGGTTTCTACTTCTGGATGCCTCACAATAGCTATCACAACACCTCAAGATTCAACTCAAAACATACCAAATAGAATTAACAAACTGCACCAAAATTTCAAACCAGTTTTATGAAATTTTGACAACTTAGAAGTAGAAAATGAGGAATTCAAATGGAACAAGGGTGAAATGAAAGCAAGCACACAAAAGGAACCTAATAAAAGCTCTAGAACAAATTAAGAAAGCAAGAAAAATCAAATTCGTAGATCAAAATCCATCCATACCCAAATAGTATAGAAATAACATAACTGAAATCAGACCTTGTAATAGCCAAATATGCAGTAAAATACACCAATAAACCACCCAAAACCCCTTTTCCAAGGATTCAAGGGCTGGATAGCAAAGAAAATGACTCAAGAAAGTGTCATTGCACATAACTAAGCTATAATTAAAGTGCTTAGTAATACCAAACTCAGAATGAACCAATCAAAGAGTGATAGCACGGTGAAAAGTTGGAATAACAATCTGCAACAGTAAAATGTTGTGCAAAACCAAGCTATGCAAACTGCACTTCATTGCTTGTAATGGTCTTCTACACTTTTAGCATCATTTAATATAATCATTAAATTTGTATAAAGCACCATAATCAAAAGAAATCAACTCGAAAATAGATTCATGATTTAAAAACAAAATTGAAATTCTGCAGCAGAGTTCAACACTTGAATTCAAGAAAAATGAATTAAACCAGCATAAAAGAATACCAAAACAATGATAGAAATTAAAACTGCAATATTCACTTGCACATGACCAAGACAACACATATTTGAAGAAATTAAGCTGGAAATGACTCAAACAAACACCATTCATCATTTAAAATGAAGGATAAACATGAACACACAATGGAAACAAGAAATGAGTGTCTGGAAATTCAATTAAAGCTAAAAAAAAATTGAAATGACTAAAACAGTGGACTGAAACAAATAAAAACAAAACAACATATTTAGAACACAAATGAAGTTGAAAATGAAAGGAAAGACTTAGCTATAGGTGCGTGGAAAACCAGGCTCTGATACCACTTGATGTAAGCAAGCCTAGGCTTGGAACTTGAGGGAAGCAACTCCAAGACAGTAAGCTTCAATGGTGCAGTGGAATTAATGAAGATGGTTGATGTTTGGTTGGTTTAAGATGAGGAGAAATGTGTGGATGAGACCTCACAACTCAGAGGGCCTTCCTACTAAGGAAGAAAGATAGAGGGAAGGTGGGGATGTAGAAACTGAAGAATGACTGAAGAGCAATAGGGCTGGAAAACAAGTTCAACAGCATTTCACTAAGCTCAAAAGTAAGAAATTACAATGGTTGGGCTCTCCTATTTATAGGTGAGGAAGAGCCTCTAATTTGAGTTACAATCCCTCCTAAATTCAAAATAAAAAACGAGCTTAGAGGCCAAGCTAGCTGGATCATGGAAGGCATGTTAGGTGACATGGAAAATGCATAAAAAACGTGTAGTATGCAGCTCCGCTGGCCCTGAGCGCCCCCTGACTGGTGTTGAGCCCTACCAGTGTTGCCAACCTGAAAAGCTTCCAAAATTCTGGTTGGTTGGTCCTTGGTTCCTGGCTTTATTGTATCCTACAAAAACAACATATGAACATATTAAAAGATAATAATTCTAAGTCTTAGAGAAAAAAAAATCAAGAAAGCCTTTAAAAGTCCTTCTTCAACTTTCCTTTCTTAGCCTTAGCTTGAGTTGTTAATTCTTTGAATGGGTTCCCTACTTAGGTTTCCATCAATAAGATTTTGGTTATGTTTTGGTTATATCTGTCACAACCGGGATCGCAACGCGACGGCGAGCCGAAAACAAACGGGTTTGAAAAAAAGGTTTTGGAAGTCGCCACCATAATTTATTATGAAAAACTATGAAACACCAAAAAAATAAGACATGGTTGATAAGTGTGAAAAAGAGTTGTTTTTATACTTATAAATGAGTTCAATCTTATAATTTTTCATGTTGTTCCTCATTGAAAAATTGTAATAGGTAGTAGATTGTTATGTAAAATATTGTACAGGAAGTGATATATTATTTAGACTCTGTCAGCCAATTTTCACAAAGCGAAAGCCAAAATTCGCACTGCCAGAAGAAGGAAATTCGCATAGCGCACCAGTACCTGTGCACTGAGCGAATAACATCAGTTAAAGTGCAGCAGTTAAGAAAATTCGCATAGCGCACCAGTACATGTGCGCTGAGCAAAAATGAATTTAAGTGGCTTTAAAAGATGTGACAGAGCGATAGAAACATTTTCTTCGGACAGAAGTTCCGGACAAAAGAAAGAAACGAAAACATCTCAGGAACTTCCGCAGACTACTTCAAGGCATCAAGACACCATTGTTGCAAGGGATTGCTTCAAATGTGTACGTTTTAGATGACTAGGAGTAGTTAAATTTTTCTTTCGTTGGGATTGGATGTAATGAACTTACTCTGATGTAATTTTCCTGTTCAATATATTGTTGTTCGTTCATATGCTCTTTCTTGAATTTATTATCATTGTTTGAAAATATAATGTTATTTGAATGTCTTTGATTACCGTTGAACATGAATGTACATAGAGCAATTAAGTGATTGGGATCTAGGGATAGACTCAATAACTTGATCATTCTTAACATCGGACTTAATGCAAATTGTATGTTAAATTGACTAAGGGATTATCATTTTAATATATTAATTTAGAACTAGTTGCTAAGAGATTAGGACTAGTATGCCTTGATGTGAATGTTGGAATGAAGTAATGAAATATTGAACATAGTTGTATATTCATATGATTCATGAAACCCAATTCCAACAAAGTTTCTTTTAAATATAAATTCCTTGCACACCAACTGTTTGATAAAATACCAAAAACAATTTCTTGTGTTGTTTTGTACATTTTGATGTCTAATTGAGTTATGAAAGGAAGAATTGTCATGTGTTGCACAAGTCCCTTGGGAGACGATACTTTTACTTATTCATTGTATTACTTGGAACGATTTGGTATACTTGCCAATAAGATATCAAGTTTTTGGCGCCGTTGCCGAGGACTTGTGTTCCAACACAAGGCAATTTGGGCATTTATGACTCTTTTAGACTTTGTTGTGAATTTTCCTTTTTAATGTTGTATTGTATGTAGTTGAATTTAGTTTTTTAAGACTTTCCATTGATTTAGTTTGAACTTAATGCTTGTCTCGAGGTACACTTTAGAGCTTGATGTTGTTATTGAAAGTTCTTAGGAATGAGATTTCAGTAGCGGAACTAATTAAATCAAACCAGATGTGCAAATCACCAGGGATGGGGTTGTGTGATTGGATTCACTGTTTTGGAACTTAAGGCAAGTTTGATGGACTTCTTACACCAAGGGATTGGGTGAGGGTTTGTCATACTTAGGTAGGCACAACAAGAGGGATCTGAGTGTTCTAACTTCAGAAAACAGGGAAAATGGAATTCTATACCAATTGTATGTCTCTTTTGTTTGAATTTCTTTATGCAGTTTGCCTACAGATGTTTCTAGTTGTTGGAAGATCCTAGGGATGGGATTTCAACAGCTGAAAGGGGAGTACTAAGTGATCTTGCAACAAAAGGTATCTGAGTGAGGTTATTTAGGAAATCCATTTCAATCATTTTGCATATTGGAATTGTTGTTTGGTTGGTGTGCTCACGTTCTACAATTTTTTTTTCTTCTTTTCCTTATTTCTTTGTTTGTGTTTTTATTTTATTTTTCTATTTCACTTCTCTATATGTTACTTTTTGCAAGTGCTTTATATGCAGATGATGATTATGCAGGTGCAGATGATGATTATGCAGGTGCAGATGAAGTTATCTTCAATGTTTAGTTATGTTATTTATGTTTTGTAATATGTTTTGAACTATGTGTTAGTTGTAAAGACATGTGACTTTTTGATTTAATGGTTATGCATTGTCTTGATTAAGTTGATGTGATTCTTGAAAATGATAACACATATGACTGTGGTTGCAATGTGCTTCATATATTTTTATCTGTGTATGAGTATGTATGACCAGATTTGTTGAGTGTTGAGAATAAGAAATATGATGAGTTGTCTAGATATGGAGTTTACTTTTGCATGATTGTGATTCTACATACATACACACCTATGTGGTTAAGGATGAGAGAAGCATTGTTTGATATTGATTATACAACTACTTGGTCAAAAAACCAACCTTAACACATCATGATGCATTTGTGAACCCTTTTGAGCCTTGAATATTTTTTCCTTCCACCTTGATCCTATTAGATGATATCCTACCTTACACCTTAGAAGAGAACATGTATTATGCTTTAAAAGAGGTTAAGGTTGAATTCAAGTTTGTGGGAAGAAAAGATCAATAAAAAAATTATGATAAAAAAGAAAAGCTCAAAATGAAAAAGAAGGTTGAGCTGTGAAAGAAAATGGTATGTGATGAATGATATATTTTGGGATTTGAGTACTGGATTGGGAATTGAAGTTGTTCTCTTCTTAATTGGTGTCTTTGAATCCAAGAAAAACCATGATTCTTTTTCTAGCCAAGCCAAGCCAAGCCTTAACCTGGAAAGACCTTTGGACTTAACCAATAGTGTGTGAAGTGTGTGAATCAAATGAAATGCAAAAGCTGATGAAGTTCTATGTCAATTCTACTATCATGTGAGGACAAACACTTGAGTGTGAGTAATGATAAATGCTGATCTGGTTGTTCATATTCTATGCACAGATGATTTTGTAAGTGATGCACCATGTCATACTTGTTTGAAATCTTTGGGAATGCATGTGATTATTCTGATGTGCAGAGCCATTTTATCAAAATGTCAAATGTTTGTTGTGATGTTCATTTTCTTATGTGATTTCATGAGGCCATGAAATAGTTCAAGTTTGGGGGAGTTGATAAGTGTGAAAAAGAGTTGTTTTTATACTTATAAATGAGCTCAATCTTATAATTTTTCATGTTGTTCCTCATTGAAAAGTTGTAATAGGTAGTAGATTGTTATGTAAAATATTGTACAGGAAATGATATATTATTTAGACTCTGTCAGCCAATTTTCGCAAAGCGAAAGCCAAAATTCACACTGCCAGAAGAAGGAAATTCGCATAGCGCACCAGTACCTGTGCACTGAGCGAATAACATCAGTTAAAGTACAGCAGTTAAGAAAATTCGCGTAGCGCACCAGTACATGTGCGCTGAGCAAAAATGAATTTAAGTGGCTTTAAAAGATGTGACAGAGCGATAGAAACATTCTCTGATGTAATTTTCTTGTTCAATATATCGTTGTTCGTTCATATGCTCTTTCTTGAATTTATTATCATTGTATGAAAATATAATGTTATTTGAATGTCTTTGATTACCGTTGAACATGAACGTAGATAAAGCAATTAAGTGATTGGGATCTAGGGATAGACTCAATAACTTGATCATTCTTAACATCAGACTAAATGCAAATTGTATGTTAAATTGACTAAGGGATTATCATTTTAATATATTAATTTAGAACTAGTTGCTAAGGGATTAGGACTAGTATTCCTTGATGTGAATGTTTGAATGAAGTAATGAAATATTGAACATAGTTGTATATTCATATGATTCATGAAACCCAATTCCAACGAAGTTCCTTTTAAATATAAATTCCTTGCACACCAACTGTTTGATAAAATACCAAAAATAGTTTCTTGTGTTGTTTTGTACATTTTGATGTCTAATTGAGTTATGAAAGGAAGAATTGTCATGTGTTGCACAAGTCCCTTGGGAGACGATACTTTTACTTATTCACTGTATTACTTGGAACGATTTGGTATACTTGCCAATAAGATATCAATGGTCTGCGAAAAGTAGATTTTAGGTTCGGGAATCGGTTACGAGTAAGGAAGGTATTAGCACCCTACGGTGCCTGCCTAAAAGCAGTACCTTTAATTAAATGTATAAAGGTTACGTAGTTTTGATAAATGTTTAATTTTCCCTTAAAAAAAGTAAAGAAACTATTAATGAACAAAAATATTTTTTTTTTGTTTTATGAACTCGACAAGAATTGACCTTGGTCCTACGTACATCCATTTATAATGGACAATCAAGGATCACGTAGTTCTTTATCTAGAAAAAGGTTTGTGAGTTTGTTTGAGAATTATTATTGATTGATTTAGATTTTCTAAAAGTGAATCCGAAGAAAGATTTGGTTTAACAAGATTGACATCCTATTTTTTGGTTTTTGAAGATTTTGTATTTTTATTTTTATTTAAGAATGGTGGGAAAAAGAAAGAAACTGGCCATAAGCCGACACATACTTATAAAAAAACTTATGATATATAAGAAACATTATTTGTGTATAGGAAAAATAATACCTTTAGGAAAAAACTTCAAAGTACGATAAAAAGAAAAAGAATGGTGTAGAGGTGACATACTTTTTTAGCTTTCAGTACTCTCGTATTTCTTCTTTGATGATTGTTGTTGATAGAACCCTTATGGGTAAGGATGGCAACGGGTCGGGTTAGGCACGAATAGTGCCTACCCGCAACCCGACCCGAAAAAAAAAAATCCACCCGCTACCCGCATGGATACCCGCTTAAAAAATAACTGCGGGTATTTTAAAACCCGCGGATACCCGCAAATATTAAAAAAAATATATTTTAATAAATTATTAAAATAAAATTTAAATAGAATTACAAAAAATATATAAAATTAAATATAAATTAAATTAAATTAAATTAAATATAAATTTAAATTCAATTTTAATTAAATTTAAACTTGTAAAATATAAATTAATGTTAATTTTAATTAAATTTAACTTAATAAAATATAAATTAAATTTTTATTTTTATTTTTTGCGGGTAGCGGGTATCCGCGGGTACGGATAGTATAATACCCGCACCCGACCCGTTTATAAAGGGGTATTAAAATATCCGCTACCCGCGGGTTGCGGGTAGTAAATATCCGCGGGTATCAACTATCTGTCGCAGATGTTATCTGCGGACATCCGCGGGCGCGAATGTTTTTGCCATCCCTACTTATGGGTGAGAACCTATTTTTCTCTATCCTCTCCTTTTATTATTTCTGCATGTTTCTCCTTCTCTTTTTTCCGTCCCTCTTTTTCTTCTCCCTTTTCTTTATGACAAAGTGCTTATTTATATACACATATTATAATATTATGGATATCTTGCCTTAATTGTGAATTAATTGACAATAAAACAAGGGAAAGAAATGATCTTGGTTGCCAGAAAACAAATTAAATAATACTCAAAACATTGATTATCATTATTGTCAGAAAATCATATTTTCCTCTTTAAAAGCAACTGACGCAACAAATTATATTAATTTGCTATTTTAATTATTGTTTATAATCACTAGCATAATATTAATTCAAATTATTACCATATTAAACTAATATTTCAAAAATATTGTGTTTGGTATTAAAGTTATGATTTTATCCTTTTTTACCTAGTATTACTTATTATTCTCTTATTCTTTATTATTTTTTAAATATTTACTTACTTGGACGAAATTGGGTGTTGACAACTGCCCCTCTTTATTTGGATTTTGCTGGATAACATGAACCTTAGAGTTTTTGTGTTATCATAGTGTCAACACCCAATTTCGTCCGGATTGACTAAATAACGATTCTCTTTTTATTCTGCCTTATTTCTATTTTCCTTATTTTTATTTTTATTTTTTTATTTTATTTTTTATGTTATTTTATTTCTTTAGTTCACTTTATTATATTTTATTATTTTATACTTTTTGTCTTTCTTGGTTATTTTATTTTATTTTACTATTATTAAGTTATTTTACTTCATTTTATCTTCTTAATTTTATTTTACTATATATCATTTCATTTTATATTATTAGGGGTTTTTATCATTTTTGGCTCCCGTAACCACCCCTCTGCTATACACACACCCGTAACCACCCCAACCACTTTTCCTTTTTCACGCCCAACTCCATTACCTCCAAGGGGGATCCCATTCACTCCACAGATTGATCTTTGCATCACACAACACTCAATTCTCCTCCATTCTCTGTCAATGCTGGCAACTCATATACACCCATTACCATAGCCATATGGACACCCGCGATCAGAATCTACCATTTTTCCATTTCCTCTTCATTTTCATCTCGAACACCTTATACCACGGCCTAACCTCAAACAGCCTCCATCCCAGCCACCATCAACTTCTTCTCTCGTCACCACGAAACCCACAACCTTCGCGCTTCCACTTCAAACTTCCACCATCTTCATATTCATCTTCATCATCTTCAACTCCGCCATCCACTATACGACCAACGCCTACCATCTTCCATCACTCAGCTCATTACTCCCGACACACTTCCATCACAATACCTTCTTCTTTATCACTTTCATCTCAAACACCATCTCCAACATCATCAACACTTCCACGGCCAAACACCCATCCTCCATACTCACACTCACAGCCCATATCCATCACATCATCCTTATTACCTCACGGCCCATCATTTTGATCTTTTTCTTCTTCACTTTCATCACTCACGGCTACGAGAAATTCCCCAACCATGGCCTAATTTCAAATTCCTCTCTACCCTTCCCCATACTCTGTCAACACCGAAAGAACCCCTTATCACCTCCAATCCCATTATCATCATCAACCCTGACTTCTAATACAAAAATCCCCCAAATACCTTTTTCCTGCAAAGAAAAGAGAATCAATCCAAGCACTCAATCTATACACAGAGCAGAATAGACCCATATGCGCACAACACACAAGAATCGTTCCCAATCCAGTAGACAAAATATCAGACAATACTGAACCAATCAATAATTGATAAAAAAGGATGGGAAGGAGGAATGATGCCGCGACGGCTTGCGGTGGTTGGCCTCACTGAGGGTGACGTCAAGGGGCGAGAATCTCTCTCTCGCACGCGGCAGTAGCGAAGAAGAGAAGGAGGGAGGTAGAGGAGCGAGGGCTTGGCGCGGCAACTGGTAGGATCTAAGGCAGCCATCGGCGCACTGGCGGCGACCGATCTTGGCGGAAGTGACGGCGCACGTGTAGAAGAAGCAAACCCCTCCTTGGATTGCCGTTTTCGAACGGAGAAGAGGGAGATAAGGTGGTGGCGCCGTGGCTGGCAGTGGATCCGGTGGTGTTCGGTATCGCCGGCGAGGCTATGGGATGAAGTGGGTGCTTGAGTGGTGGAGCGAGTATGTGAGGGCGAGACTTGGATCTTGGATGTTGAGTGCAAGTGATAAAATGAGAGGAAGGAAGAAGAACCCCTGATGAGTTTCTGAGTAAAGAAGCTTTGGGCCTAGGCCAATAATTACGTAGCGCACCCCCACTGCCCACTCGCACCCCTGTTCATTTTGGGCTTCAGCCCATTCTGTTTCTGCAAACAAAAATAAAAGAGGAATTGGGCCTGTGCACAGTATTTCGGGATGCACCTCCAGTTTCATCCTTACACCCTTGACAGATACAAAGTTGGAGAAAAAAGGTTTTGGCCCAAACTAAAGAGCCTCAACTTTACGTCGCACCTCTGGTTTTTAATCTCTACACCCTTATTCTTGTTGGGCTGTTTCTCTTGCTTCATTTTTATGATTTGTTTCTTTATTTTTATTAGTATTTGTTTGGTTATTAGTTTTTACTGTATGTAACCTCTTTATATGATAACCTCACTCCTAGATCTTGTCTTTTATTTTTATTTTGGTTTATTTGCTGCACTTTAAACACGAAAAAGACGATAATAAAAAATAATAAAAATAACTAAAAAAAATATATTTAGAAGGTTAAGCACACGTGTGACCGCTCGCGTCGTCCTTGTGCTAAAAACCTTTTCTTCTTTCTTAAATAAAATTACAAAAAATACGTTTAAAGGTTAAGCACACGTGTGATCGCTCGCGTCGTCCTTGTGCTAAAAACCTTTTCTTCTTTCTTAAATAAAATTACAAAAAAAATACGTTTAAAGGTTAAGCACACGTGTGACTGCTCGCGTCGTCCTTGTGCTAAAAACCTTTTCTTCTTTTCTTAAATAAAATTTCAAAAAAATTCATTTTAAAGGTTGAACACTCGTGTGATCGCCCGCATCGTCCTAGTGTTCAATATCTTTCTCTCTTATTTACGTAATATTAAACGAGGGTATGAGTGCTCGTGCGATCGTCCGCATCAGCCTAGCACTCAATACTCTCAAGTCTTCCTAAATAAGTAGATAACGGTATGAGTGCTCGTGTGATCGTTCGCATCGTCCTAGTGCTTAATACCGTTATTTCTTTTTTCAAAAAATAATTAAAAATATTTAAATATCATTCTAAAGGTATGAGTACTCGTGCGACCGTTCGCGTCGGCCTAGTACTCATTACCTCTTTTTCTCGAAAATATTAAAAACATAAAATCTCCAAAAATTAAAAACATCTGCTTTTCCAAATAACAAACAATCTTTTAGCAGAACTACGTAACCCTGATTTCTCATTCTGAATGAGAATACGTAGGAGCAAGGTCAATCCTTGTCGGGCCCAAAAAATTAAAAAAAAATATATTTTGTTTATTTTTAATTTTATTTTAGGGATAGTTAAACATTTTGAAAACCACATCAAATTCGCGTATTTAGTTAAAGGTACTGCCTTAGGGCAGGCGTTGTAGGGTGCTGATACCTTCCCTACACGTAACCGACTCCCGAACCCAGAATCTGGTTTTCGCGGACTGTGTTTTATCATTTTATGGTTTTTCCGTAGTTTTCCATAATAAACTATGGTGGCGACTCCAAAATCTCTTTTCAAAACCCGTTTCTTTTTGGATTGTCGTCCCGTCGCGATTCCGGTTGCGACACATAGTAAAAGCTAGATAAAGATAAAAACACTAATTTTGTTTGGGTCTAAAGAAAAGGACAGAGATTACCTCGAAGCGTACCTGGTAAAGAATGTAGCAACCTTGTGGACTTTGCTGAATAGCTGTGACACCTGTGGAGGGTGTGTCATACCCTATGAACTTTGCTAGAGAGGTGTATGAACCTAGTGAATACTTGATGCTGAGGCGCACGAACCCCGTAAAACTTGATTGTGAGGCGCACAAACCTCGTATAATTTTTTTTTGGGTTCCAGGATGAAAATTGGGCTTTGATCCCAGGATGAAAAATGGGCTTAGGTGGCAGGATGAAAACTGGGCTTAGGTGGCAGGATGAAAACTGGGCTTTGGTGCCAGGATGAAAACTGGGCTTAGGTGCCAGGATGAAAATTGGGCTTTGGTGCCAGGATGAAAACTGGGCTTAGGTGCCAGGATGAAAATTGGGCTTTGGTACTAGGATTAAAACTGGGCTTAGGTGTCATGATGAAAACTGGGCTTAGGTGTCAGGATGAAAACTGGGCTTTGGTGCCAGGATGAAAACTGGGCTTTGGTGTCAGGATGAAAACTGGGCTTTGGTACCAGGATTAAAACTGGGCTTAGGTGCCATGATGAAAACTGGGCTTAGGTGCCAAGATGAAAACTGGGCTTTGGTGCTAGGATGAAAACTGGGCTTAGGTGCCAGGATGAAAACTGGGCTTTGGTGCTAGGATGAAAACTGGGCTTTGGTGCCAGGATGAAAACTGGGCTTAGGTTCCAGGATGAAAACTGGGCTTATGTGCCAGGATGAAAACTGAGCTTTGGTGTCAGGATGAAAACTGGGCTTTGGTGCCAGGATGAAAATTGGGCTTTGACAATCTCGAAACAAATATTTTTTTCTTTTTTTTTTTTTGAAAATTCTGAACTTTTTCACTGATGTACTTTTTGAAATGGTTTCCATCGAATTCATGAATTGTCGTTGGAGTTGGCGATGCATGATGCGTTGTGTTTTTTCTTCTCTTTTCTTTGAACCCCTACGATGATGCATGCATGATGCTAAATGTATGAATGCATGGACCTATAATGAAAAGCCCGGTTCCTACCAATGCCTAGTAGAAGACCTGGCTAACCCTAATATGTGAGAGAAAACCTGACTAACTTGAAAGAGGAAACCTAGATGTATGCTAAGCTTTTTTTGAATTTTTGAATGAAAGAGATTTGATAACCACATAAAAAAAGTTCCAAATAAAGTTTCTCAATGACGAAGATATATACATGATAGTTATTTATGCAGATAAATGGTTATGACTTTTTCACGATGCAATACTATGCAAGTTTTTTTTTTTTTTTTTGGAAAAAAAGTAATGTCTTGCCTTTGATTGATTTTTCTTTTGTATTATTATTTTAGTTTTGTAAAGTCAATTTGAAAACAATGGATGTCAAAAATTTTGAAGTTGGATATTCAAAACAGTGCTTGGCATTTTCTTTTGACATTGATATGTGCATTCTTAAATTCACAGAAAAGTTGAAAGTGGTAAGGATTTAAAAAGATTTAAAGGACATTAGGATAGCCACGTGGGCGTGTAATATGTGAATATGAGATACAACACACCAAAAAGATGTTGGTGTTTGGTAAAAGGATCCGTGAATGTCAAAGCTGCCCCAATTTTTAGGCATGGGTTTTGTTCAGGATAGGGAACAGGTATGGAAAGGATTTATTGAAAAAGGATTGTCCCAAATGGTTTGATTTTCCTTTGCATGGCTAGTTAGGGAGTTCTCAAATAATCTTTTGGGGAAGGCTGAAAAATGAGTGTTTTCAAGCAATACACACACGTGTCTTAATAGAAAATGCTATTGGTTATTTAAAATATTTGGTCGCAAAAACGTATGATAATAAATTACTCAAAATGTAATGATTTCCCTTTCTATGTTTTTTTTGCGAAATGAAAATGATAGAACTTTTTGAGAAATATTTTTTTATATTTTCCTCTTATCGCATTCGTTTGTTTTTTTTCAAGAAATTGAATTTGAAGAAAACTAACAACTGAGCCCAATGGTCTTAAAAAAAAGTTTTTGTTACAGTGAATGAAAATTAAGTTTGCCATTTTCATTTTTTTTCTTTGTGTTTTGAAATTTTGATTCTTTTTTTTTCAAAAACAATTCTTTCTAAATATTATTGATGAACTATTTCTTAAATAACATGATGTCAATCTGACTTGTTCAAAAACGTTTTTTTGATTTTTAATACTCAAAATAGGTTACAAAGAATGATACTTATTTTTTTTATGAAGAAACATGTCTACACATTAAATTATAATCGCTTTATTTTCGAAAATCTTAACTTAGATAAGTTGCCCCTGATTTGTTTTTATTGATTTTCAAGTTTTTTATTTTTTTATGTTTTTGCTAAAAAGATTGCTTGCGATCACTTTGAGATAGTACCCCTTATAAACTAATTTTTTTATGCATAGAATGAGTGATGAAAAATGATGAAGAAAAAAACTATTTTTGCGATTTCATGTCATACATGCTTCAAAAAAAGTTAATTAATTCAATTGATTAAAAAATTTATTTTGCCTTATTTATTTATGCATTAAAGCATGACATTTTTGTTCTTGTTTTTTTTTTATTTAAATAAAAACAAGACACATTTATTGTTATGTATGAAGGAAAATGATAAAAATGTTGCTAATGCGTAGGATGCATGAAGATGTTTATGTCAAAATAATGATTAAAAGACAACATGTTTTATGTTTTTAAGGTAGGTCCAATGTCCTAAAGTCTAAGCATTGCATATGCAATCTCACAGGAAAAGCTTCCTAAACCTAAAATTAAGGCCATCAGGGTTATGGTCCTTTTCACAGTATTTTCCACAGTAGTTGAGATGCAACACCACATTAATTAGAATATAAATAAATTACCAAAATAAACTAAAGAAACACCACATTAATTTTGCACATTTAATTAAGAAGGCCTGATTCTCTAGTGTCCCTAGTGAAGTCGTCATCTGTCGCAACCAGGATCGCGACGAGACGGCGAGCCGAAAACAAACGGGTTTGAGAAAAAGGTTTTGGAAGTCGCTACCATAATTTATTATGGAAAAACTATGGAAAACCAAAAAAATAAGACATGGTCTGCGAAAAGTAGATTTTAGGTTCGGGAATCGGTTATGAGTAAGGAAGGTATTAGCACCCTACTACGCCTGCCTAAAAGCAGTACCTTTAATTAAATGTATAAAGTTGACGTGATTTTGATAAATGTTTAATTTTCCCTTAAAAAAAGTAAAGAAACTATTAATAAACAAAAATATTTTTTTTGTTTTATGAACCTGACAAGAATTGACCTTAGTCCTACGTACATTCATTTATAATGGACAATGAGGGATCACATAGTTCTTTATCTAGAAAAAGATTTGTGAGTTTATTTGAAAATTATTATTGATTGATTTAGATTTTTGAAAAGTGAATCCAAAGAAAGATTTGGTTTAACAAGATTGACATATTTTTTTTGGTATTTGAAGATTTTGTATTTTTATTTTTATTTAGAAAGAAACTGGCCATAAGCCGACAGATACTTATAAAAAAACTTATGATTTAAAAGAAACATTATTTGTGTGTAGGAAAAATAATACATTTTAATGATCATTAATGCAAACTTTAACTACTTAACAAGTCGTTGTGACATTAATTGCCCCTTAACTCTGCTCAGCAACTATCGAAACCGAGCAGTCATGTGTGGCACGTCAATCGCTCGGTGTTCTTCATTCAGCTTGGCACTATACCGGTGAGCTATAAGTCCATAGTAACACTTACAAAAGAACTTAAAAGATAAAATAATAAAATAAAGGTTTAATATCCAATTTTGTCCCCAGTTTGGTTTGGAAATCTCAATTTAATCCCTCGTTACAAAAGTGTTTGAAATAGGTTCTTACTTTTAAATTTTTGAGTCAAATTAGTCCCTTCCGTTAAATATAACCAAACGGAGTTAAGAGAGTGATTATCTGGCATAATGCAGTGGTAACGTGTCATTTTTATATTATTTTTATATTGTATACGTTGACATGTTAAGTTCTCAAAGGTTGAGCTGGATATTCTCATTTTTAAATTGTGAAAAATTATATTGTTTGTTACTCCGTTCGCCCCACTTTCATCACACTGCAGCCACCACCCACTCCCTTTTCGCCTCTGCCTCCGTTTGGCCTCGCTTACATGACGTTCACTGAATTTGTCCTGGGAAGATGGGGCAGCGAAATTTTGTCTTTGATTCACTTCCCAATTTAGGAAGCTTCTCTTTCAGCTTCCCCTAAATCCAAACCTAGAAAATTTCTGAACCTTCTCTTTCAACTTTCCATTTCAACTTTCAACCTAGACGTGGGTGAGGTGGCCGCCGGAGGGGAGATCCAAACCCATGATGCGGTCGTGGGGCTGGAGCAGTGCATTGTAGGCGGCGAAGTTGGCCGGAGAACCAGAGTGGGGTTGGACGTTGATGCCCCACCAGGAGGGATCGAGATGGAAGGCCTCGAGGGCGCGGGAACGGCACAGGTTCTCAATCTGATCGATAAACTCGTTGCCACCGTAGTAGCGGTTGTCGGGCATACCCTCGGAGTACTTGGTGAGGGCACTCCCCAGCGCCTCTATGATAGCAAAGGAAGTGAAGTTCTCCAACGCTATGAGCTCTATTCCCCGACACTATGGGTAGTCTGCAGCTTTGGTTGGTGGCTATGGAGGTGCTCTGTGAGTTTGGGGTTTGGGTGAACGGAGGTGATGAAGTATTTGTATGTGGAGTGATGAATGAGTTTGGAATTTGTGGAGGTGGGGGAGACATACGGACGGAGAAGGGAGAGAACTTCCTGCGTGCGACGAGCGACGGAGGAGGAGAGATTTCGCCTCGACTGGCGACGACTACGGTGGCTCGCGGCTGCCAGTCGGGTGGAGGTTTGGACGTGCGATGAAGACGAACCCTTCCCTGGGTTGCTGGTGTCGGAGAGAGCAGACGGGATCGGAGAAGCAGTGGCACGATGGCTGGAGTTGACGAAGCAGTGGCGCGGAAGAGGCGCGGTGGCCGGTTTGGCGGAGGGCTTTTCGCGGTAGACAGAAGGAGAGTGTGTCGGCCTCGCGCGCGAAGAAGAGAAGGCAGCGGCGGCGCGGTCGGCAATGGTTCCGGGGGTTTCCGTTTTGTGTTGAAGAAGACGAGATGAATTAGGGGTAAGGGCAGCTTTCTTGGCTTTTTTGTTTGAAGTACAGACGCTGTTGTGAATCTAGAAGAAGGAAGAAACCTGGTTTCTGATACGAGAGGGAGCTGCCACGCAGACAATTGCATTTTGACACCTAACCACTAACTACTGCCACATCATCATTCCATTAACTCCGTTTGCTTATATTTAACGGAAGGGACTAACTTGACTCACAAATGTACAAGTAAGGATCCATTACAATTACTTTTCTAACGAGGGACTAAATTGAGATTTCCGAACCAAACTGGGGACAAAATTGGATATTAAACCTAAAATAAAATATATTGATAAAGGGTAAAATTAATAAAGAATGGAGCACATTACAAAATGGTTATAATACTGAATTAAAATAATATTTACAAAAACTTAAAAAAGATAAAATAATAAAATGAAATAAAATTTTCTAAGTGTACACCAAATACAGTGATTACAAGAGTGAATTTCGCTGATTTACAGTTATAGATAACTAATTTCTAAAACAATTATTTTCTAAACATAACTGCCATAAGTCATAACTGCTCCTAATTTTCAGTTTCCATCAAATTGTGAAAGTTACAAAATGGTTTAAATATACAAAGGCTCCAAAAGTACCTATACCATTAATAAAGGAATTCCAGTGTGCACAATTTTTTCTAATTTTTTCTAATTTTATCCTTTAATTAACTGTCTTTTAAACTAAAATTACCTTATCATTTTTATTTTTTAACTGAGTGTTTATTTAAATTTAACCCTATTTTAAACTAAAATAATTCTTATTGTAGCATTTTCGTGTATATAATGTTTTTCAATTTTATTCTGTGTAACTTTTCTTTAAACTAAAATAATTATTTTACTAATTTTTATTCTTTTAAGTGACCATTTATTTAAATTTAAGGTTTTTCTTAAACTAAATTAATTACTTACAACAAAAAATAGGACACACATGGGCAAAATGGAAATTCATGTGTATCGCATGTGTTCCACTATTTCAAGATTATATTTTGAATAATCAAAATTTTTTGTTGAAAGTAAAGAGGCTGTATATAGATTGTGTGTATAATACATTCCCTAATGTCCCTCTTGTATGGTAAAACAAATTGTCCATAAATTGTCCATATAGATGCTAGGGGTATCTAAAATGACAGAAAAGACAAAATGGGCTTTATTTGTCCTAAGAGTTTATTGAATTTTAGAAAAAACAAGAATATAAACATACTCACATTGGAAATGATTGTTTCTTCCGGTACTACTCTAGATTTTTTTTCCTACACTCTTACTTTTTTTAAAATTTTAAAATTATTTTCTATATTTCAAAAAAATTTGTACCTCATCTTTTTCAACAAATTTTGAAATTCGTTGGAAAAAAAAATCTTTCAATGAATTTCAAAATTCGATGAAAGATTTTTGAAGTTTTCAATGAATTTCAAAATTCGTTAAAACTTTCAAAAAAAATTTTAATAGATTTCAAAATCTGTTGAAAGATTTTTTCTTCCTGTTTGAATCAGAAAGAAATATGGGGTGATACAGGCAGAAACACTCCTATTCTGTTTGAATCAACCTAACTTCATTTCTCTTTAAAAAAAAACCTTATTAATAGAAGACTAGTGCAAAACTCTAAACTAGCTAATTCTTATATAAATCTTAACAATTGATTAAAGAGTGAAATAGGTTTAATTCTTATTTCTACCAATCTTCCATATTTTCATAGTTTTATTGGTATCTTGTAGTTCTTGATGTAAATCTATTGTATTAAGTTTACACACTGAATAGGTTGCTTCCTTGTGACCACACATAAAGTTAAAAATAATATCTCCTTTTAAAGAGGTGAGGTTCTTACATATACAAATCCCAAACGGATTATGTGTTTCAATATAGGTTTTGAAAAAGTAACAACCATTAATAAAACATTAATAAAACTGCAGTCACAAATAACGATTCTAATAATTCAGTGTCTATCTAATTTCATTGAATCAAAACAATCCTTTGAATAGCCTTAAAATGTAATAATTTAAGTTGAGAGTGAAATACATAGTTAAAAATAATTTTTTACTTACGTAAATATTCTTTAAATATTTTGAGGTGTGAAAGTACAGCCGCAACTAAATTGAATTTATGAAAATAAATTTATTAAAATTTCACGACACCTTAAAGATAAATCCAAAATCAACAAATAATCAAAATCATAAAAATCCAGGTCAAATTGCATGAAAAAGGCAAAAAAAAAAACAGAAAAAATGAAGAAATTTAGCTAAGTTAATAAAAGCATACGAACAACAAAAATTAGACCTTGTAAATTTTTATATTTTTTTCTACAAAAAAAATTGATAATTGATAAATCTTTATGATAAAAAATAATTTAGGGTAAATATATCTTTAGATAATTATCTTATTTAATTATATCAATAAATTTGAAAATATAATATTTGTCAAATCTTTTTGAATTTGGCAAAATCTTTTTAAAACTTTTTAGATCTCCACAACAATCACATATATATGGAAGATATTGGGTTATTTATACTTGAAAGAGATTACATTATCAGAAAAAAGATTATAGCAAAAGAAAAGTTCAAAACAAATCTTAATCCAATTCCTATATAAAAGGACTTAGGAAAACACATTGGAGAAGCTTAGGAAACCTTTAGGGGACCCAATCACTTAATCTCCACCATTGTTTTTTACTTTTATGCTATTTCTACATTCTATGGAATGCTAAACCTTTGGGTTGATTTTATTGTAATTTTTTAATTGGATTATAAGGTTAGATGAATAAGTTTGTTTGTTATTTTAATTCTTTGTTGTGATTTATTTTTATTTATGTATTTTATCTTTAAATCAAGTAAAATGATGCAAGTTACTCTGGTTTTAAATCTACAAAACATATCAATCATGAGTCTAAGAATTTTTAATTTTAGTTGGGAATGTATTTTGATTAAAAATGAAAACTTTGACTAGAATTAATAAAGAATTCACTTAACTTTTTAATTGATATAAAAGTAAAAGAATAAACATAATAATATTTAATTAATATTGTATTTTAGTTAAATTTATTTTTATTAATCTAAAAGTTTGTACTTTTAATCAATAATGTATTCTTATAATAAGAATCTCAACAAATTAATACAAATTTACATTTATTAATTTAAAAATCTAAGATAATAATTAATTGAATGATAATTCTTATTAGATAACAAATGATAAGAGGAATTCATTAAGGGATTTCCCTTGTGTAAGAGCCAACAATTTATTTTTTCCTTTTTTTCTTTCTTAAAAATCCTTTCTTAGTCTTTCTAGGGTTAGCTTGAAATTTAGTTAACATGTAAAAATAACAATTTTATAAAAATGATGTTAGTTTTATGTTTTTAATACATAAAAGTGATTTTTAATAATTTGTCTCTTGCTCATCAAGAAAAATCATAATAAAAATAAAAGATTTGTGAATTTTTACTTATATAGGTGTTTTTTTTTTTGAATTGACTTTAACCCCTCCCTTAATTTTCTCAATTTTGGTTCCTGGTCAAATAAGGGCTGACCTAACCCAATCAAAAGGGCTTTGACCCCGTTGCCGTGGAGCCCAACATGCACAGTTTTGGAAGGGGAGAAGGCACAGGATAACGGAATAAAAAATGGATCCTGCTATTTTGACAACGAGTTTTTAGCACCATTTTGACAACGCCAGATGTCATCAGCCCATTGGTCAGTTTTGAATTTACTTTTATTTTTAAAAAGTGACGTCGAAATTGAGTAGGGTTTCAGAAATTTAGGATTCCAAATATACCCCTTACCTTGTTTCATCTGAAATCAACATTCTCTCTTATTCCCCTCGTTCTCTCTCTTCATTTATGGTTCTCCCTCTTTGTTGTCTCTCTCTCTCTCTCTCTCTCTCTCTCTCTTTCTTTCTCTCTCTCTCTCTCTCTCTCTCTCTCTCTCTCTCTTTCTCTCCATTTTCGTTAACTCTGCAAGGTTTGCCGAACGTTGTCTTCTTCGTTCAGGGTGTTGTGCGAAATGGAAAGGTCCGGTGACAATGGTCCGTCGAGCAAAGTAAATGTGTTCTCCCTCCATTTTCTTCATTACGTTTTCGGTTTGGCTTTGGGTTTTCCGTGTCGTGTTTGAATTTGTGTTGTTTTCATTTTTGGGATTTGCTCTTTTTCTTATTTTGTTTTCGTTGATACAGTTGACCGTTCGTCACTCTTTTTCAACAAAGTATATTTGTTCTTTGAACGAACGTTTGACAGACGAGCACCGATCACTGATTGCGAAGATTCTGTTTGGGTGGTTTTTAGATTTGAGTGGTAATGTTAAACTAGGTAGGAATATTTTGAGTGAGTTATTGGTTAAATAGGTGGATTCCAGTAGTGGTTTTTTAATTGCAGATAAAGTTGTGAATATGAATGAAAAGAGTTTTTGTTTAGGATTGGGGTTGAGTTCAGATGGTGAAAATATTAACATAACAGACTAAATGGGAAGTAGTACATGTGTTAAATACATAGGTAAAGGAACAGAGATTTGAATTTGATATACAAATTTTTGATGAGAAAACATAACAAAAATGATACCTTCTTCTCATTTTTGTAGCTTTTACATATTGGTAGGGATATATGAGATATTATTTCCAAAACGTAGCGAAAGAGTGTTTCCCCTAATGTTTAAAATTGTTGACAATTTAAGTAGTCTAGGTAATTATTGTTGGGGTAGTCTAGTTTATCGTTATTTGTTACGTAGTTTGTGCAAAGCTTCAGATGCTTTGAAGAAAGGCAAAGGTACAAGGAACGTTTACGTTGATGGTTGCGTTTACATGTTGGGGGTAATTTTTATTTATTGATTTAAAATGTCAATTTTTTTATGTTGTGAGTTACATTTTGTTTTTGACTAAATGTTAAGATGAACAACTTTTTTAGGTATGGTTTTGTGAGCATTTCATTCTTCCCGAAGGTCTAATAGAGAAATTTCCTAGAATATTGCATTTGATGAATAGAAATGTGGGAGAAAACTTCGTAAAACGGGTTATGGAGACGGGTGTGGTATGTGGTTTCTTGTTTGACTTTTGTATGTTATGATATATTCACTGAACTTTCATACTATGATATATATTGTTAAATTTCAGGTTCATGATGATGTTTATGTTGGTGCTTCAAGCAAGGATTAGAAGGATTACCGACCAACACCAAAACAGAAGGATGACCAACCAACACCAAAAAAGATACAAAAAGGAAAACACAGAGAAAGTTTTATGCGTGCTTTAGAGGACCAAAAATATCTAATTGAAGAACTTAAAAGGAGGGTTGTTGTTCTGGAGGCACAGTTGGTTGAAGAGAAGGCTATAAGAAGAAATAAAGATGATGGTGGACAGAGTGCGCCTTGTACAAAACCCTCCATGAACAGTGACTTTGTTTCCCCGGGTGGCATGTACACCAAACAACCTCCTATGAAGATGTATGTGAGGGTCAGATCACGAAGGCGTTACAAGGACAAAGCGCTTAGGACTCCGTACATTGGAAATAGAGTGCTTAGAATAAAAAATGAGTGATATTTGTATTGATTTGTTAAAAGAAAGTCATACAACATTGTACATAGATGAACAAATGAGTGTAATGTCACCTATTTTGTTTAATGTCATAAAAGATGCATCTTTGCTTTCGTTAAATATTGTTAACGTTAATTGAAATGTTATTCCCTTCGTTGTTGTCATTGTGAAATGAGGTTTTGTTTAGAAAGTTAATGAATAAATTGGCCAATTTAATTGAGTAGTCATGTTTGTGATGGATGAATGAAACAATGTTTGTGAGATGATGAACTTAACACAAGTGGTGAAGGTTTTGCTACAAAACACATAGTGGTAATCATTTACAAGTGGCTCGTAAACGATTACACGAGTAAAATCTGGGTTATGTATAGAAACTTGTACTGCAGAAGCCAACTATTGTATGGTAACTTTGGTGACTATGGACAAAATTTATAACTTTCTTACATAAGTCCAATGGTTTAAACTTGATTTTTGTGTTTAAGTGTGAGTATAGGCTGGGGAGTCATGTTTGAACACCCCATGATGGAGGAAAGCAACAATGTTTATGAGATAAGCAACTTAGGTGAAGTCCTCAAACTTGTGGAGGGAGAAACACCTTAGTAATCGTTTACAATTGGCTCGTAAACGATTACACAAACAAAATCTTGGTTTTGTACATAAACTTCAACTGCAGGAGCCAGCTATGGTAACTTGAGTGATTATTGTCAAAATTTGTAACTTTCTTACATAAGTTTAGTGGTTTTCACTTGATTTTGGTGTTTAACTGTGCGTTGAGTGTGAGAAGTCATGTTTGGGCAACCCATGATGAGGAAAGGAACAATGTTTATGAGATGAGCAACTTAGGTGAAGTCCTCAAACTTGTGTAGGGAAAAACACCCTGGTAATCATTTACACGTGGTTGGTAAACGATTATGCAAAAAAAATCTTGGTTTTGTACAAAAACGTAAATTGCAGAAGCCATCTGTGGTAACTTGGGTGACCATTGTCAAAATTTGTAACTTTCTTACATAAGTCTAGTGGTTTTCACTTGATTTTGTTGTTTAAGTGTGAGTAGAGGTTGAGAAATCATGTTTGGGCACCCCATGGTGTAGGAAAGGAACAAAATGAACAACTTAGGTGAAGTCCTCAAACTTGTGCAGGGAAGAACACCCTGGTAATCGTTTACAACTAGTTGGTAAATGATTACGCGAATAAAATCTTGGTTTTGTACATAAATCTCAACTGCAGGAGCCAGTTGTGGTAACCTGGGTAACCATGGTCAAAATTTGTAAGTTTCTTATATAAGTCCAGTGGTTTTCACTTGATTTTGGTGTTTAAGTGTGAGTAGAGGCTGAGAAGTGATGTTTTGGCACTTCGTGATGGAGGAAAGGAACAATGTTTATGAGATGAGAAACTTACGTGAAATGCATAAACTTGTGCAGGGAAAAACACCATGGTAATCGTTTAGAACTGGCTCATAAACGATTACACGACTAAAATATGGGTTTTGTATAGAAACTTCAACTATAGGAGCCAATTGTCGTAACCTGAGGAACTATTGTCAAAATTTGTAACTTTCTTAGATAAGTCTTGTGCTTTTCACTTGATTTTGGTGTTTAATTATGAGCAGAGGCTGGGTAGTCATGTTTGGACACCCCATGATGGAGGAAAGGAACAATGTTTATGAGATGAGCAACTTAGGTGAAGTTCTCAAACTTGTGCTGGGAAAAACACCCTGGTAATCGTTTACAACTGACTTGTAAACGATTACATGAACAAAATCTTTGTTTTGTATAGAAACTTCAACTGCAAGAGCCAGTTGTGGTAACCTGGGTGACCATTGTCAAAATTTGTAACTTTCTTACATAAGTCCAGTGGTTTTCCTTTGATTTTGGTGTTTAAGTGTGACTTGAGTGTGAGAAGTCATGTTTGGGCACCCGATTATGGAGGAAAGGACATTGTTTGTGATATGAGCAACTTAGGTGAAGTTCTCAAACTTGTGCAGGGAAAAACACCATAGTAATCTTTTACAATTCTGTGGTAAACGATTACATGAACAAAATCTTGCTTTTGTACATAAACTTGTACTACAGGAGCCAACTATGGTAACCTAGGTGACCATGGTCAAAATTTTAATTTTTTTTATAGAAATCCAATGGTTTTCACTCAATTTTATTGTTAAGAAGTCCATTACGCACGGGGTTATCTAACTTGGTATATTCATTTAAGTATTTATCATAAATAATTCACAATTCATGTAAACATTGATGATGAAAACTTTAAATATCCTTAAAGCACTTGAGTATTAAAAACATTACAATATTGAAGTAGCAACACAGTAATCCATGAATGTTCATAATGAAAGTAATTAACTCTAAACAACCAATTCTAACTACGAGGTTCGTTATCAAAGCCGTTGCACAAGTGTTGCAGTTGTTCCTCAATGTTTTCAATTCGCGATTCCAGCACATCAAATCTTGTCCGCATGGCCATGTCCATGTTTCCAAATCGCGTTTTGATGGTGTCAAATCTTGTACCAACGAAGGTCTGCAATTGTTCAATGCGGTTTATGACATCATTTAGTGTTGTAGAAGAACTGGCTTGTTGATTATCCTCGTCCTTTTCGCCTTCACACTATTCATTGGGGTCGTTCTCTTAGAGAACCCACACTTCCTCATGGTTTTGCACATAATCAAATGCAGCTATAACTTCATATCCCATGCTTTGTTTCAACTTAATTTCTGTAATAGGATTACTCTCAGTAGGGAGTTGAAAGTGTTCCATGAAGATGGTAATCAAATGAGGATATGACATCTTGGCGTTGTCCTTTAATGCCCTTTCCATCCTATATCTAATTAGATGTCCCCAGTTAATCTCCATGGAATTGAAAAGGGTCCACAACAACATAATATCCTTTTCGGATGCTTGACCAATATTGGTTGCACGAGGAATTAATACTTGAGTAAGAACGTAATGAAGTATCCTCGGTTGAACCTTCATTTGGCCTGCCAGTATTCTGCTACGTATGTCAGCATCATCTCTACACATGAGTAGCCTAACACTTACAGAATCGTAATGCTTTTTCTACTCATCGATAAGACCTCCTTTGTAACAAACACCAACAAATGGGAGGAAAGTGAGCTGATGAAAAAGATTAGGGCTTACTCTGATTTTGTCCCCTTTTACTTCGCTTTGAATAACACCATTATCCGAAATGGACATGTTGATGTAGAAGACCCTAACTAATTCTGGGTAGAAATGTCTTCTTAAAGACATAAAATCCGTGAGCCAAACATTGGCCAATATGCCGCAAAATTGAAAATTTCTTCCTTCAAAGTAATCGTCCTCGAGATATTTTCTTTCCAAGATTTCACGATTGAAAAAATGGTTAGCAAAGTTCTCATATTGTTCATCCGATAAGAAAATTTCATTCTTTGCTAGTGGTGAGGATGATGGTGGGGATGTTGTTAGACTACGACGACGACGTCCAACACGGGAAGAAGATCCCCTTTGTTTCTTGCTTATGTGATCAACCATTGCAGGATTCTTAAGGTTTTGAGAAGGAGAATAATGTTCGAAGGGTACTTGAAGAACTTGAACAGTGGATAGTTAAGTACGCGAAACCTAAAGTAGGGGACGCGGGGAGAAAAACTTGAAGCGTGGGTAGTATATGGACACACCATGAGCTGTAATCATTTACAGATTAATCATTTATAGATTACTGGTAATCGATTACTAGAACAGTTTTTGGCCCAAACATTCAATTTAAAACAGTACCCACTGTAATTAATGTAAAACAAACATTTTCAGTAACAGTACATCAAAGGGGTTTTTCACAGTGGTCATTAAGCAAAGGATTATTGTCGCAACCGGAATCGCGAAGGGACGACGATCCAAAAAGAAACGGCTTTTGAAAAGAGATTTTGGAGTCGCCACCATAGTTTATTTTGGAAAACTACGGAAAAACCATATAACAATAAGACACGGTCCGCGAAAACCAGATTCTGGGTTCGGGAGTCGGTTACGCGTAGGGAAGGTGTCAGCACCCTACAACGCCTGCCCTAAGGCAGTACCTTTTAACTAAATACGCGAATTTTATGTGGTTTTCAAAATGTTTAACTATCCCCAAAATAAAATTATAAATAAACAAAATATATATTTTTTAGTTTTTCGGGCCCGACAAGGATTGACCTTGCTCCTACGTATTCTCATTCAGAATGAGAAATCAGGGTTACGTAGTTCTAGCTTGAAAGACAGTTTGTTGTTTGAAAAAAAGCCAGATGTTTTTAATTTTTAAAGATTTTATGTTTTTAATATTTTCGAGAAAAAGAAGGTAATGAGTACTAGGCCGACGCGGACGGTCGCACGAGTACTCATACCTTTAGAATGATATTTAAATATTTTTAATTATTTTTTGCAAGAGAAATAACGATATTAAGCACTAGGACGATGCGAACAATCACACGAGCACTCATACTGTTATATACTTATTTAGGAAGACTTGAGAGTATTGAGTGCTAGGCTGATGCGGACGATCGCACGAGCACTCATACCCTCGTTTAATATTACGTAAATAAGAGAGAAAGGTACTAAACACTAGAACGATGCGAGATATCACACGAGTGTTCAACCTTTAAAACATATTTTTGAAATTTTATTTAAGAAGAAGAAAAGGTTTTTTAGCACAAGGACGACGCGAGCGGTCACACGTGTGCTTAACCTTCAAAACGTATTTTTTGTAAATTTTATTTAAGAAAAGAAGAAAAGGTTTTTAGCACAAGGACGACGCGAGCGGTCACACGTGTGCTTAACCTTCAAAACGTATTTTTTGTAAATTTTATTTAAGAAAAGAAGAAAAGGTTTTTAGCACAAGGACGACGCGAGCGGTCACACGTGTGCTTAACCTTCAAAACGTATTTTTTTTGTAAATTTATTTTTTTTGTGTATATAAGTAAAATTATTATATATATATTTTGAAATAAATGGATATTTAAAAGAAATAGATAAAATAAAGTAATAAAATAAAATAAAATGAAATAAGATAAATAAAAAGGCAAATGAATAAATAAATAATAAAAAAACATCAAAATGGGGGTGCCAAAATAAAAATAAAATAAAATAAAAAAAAAGGTGTCGAACGGTCAGTCGAAAAGCTTGGTTAACGAGCGGTCCGTGAAAGAGCGCGGAGGCTATCGTGCGAATGTTGGGGGAGAAGGCTGAGGCTGCGCGAATAGTCGAAAAGGCTTAAGGTTAACGAGCGCTCGTTCGTTTGGATAACGAGCGCTCGTTGTTGAGAAGGTTGAACGAACGGTCGAAAAAGGCTTAAGGTTAACGAGCGCTCGTTCGTTTGGACAACGAGCGCTTGTTGGTGAGAAGGTTGAACGAACGGTCGAAAAAGCTTAAGGTTAACGAGCGCTCGTTCGTTTGGATAACGGGCGCTCGTTGGTGAGAAGGTTGAACGAACGGTCGAAAAAGCTTAAGGTTAACGAGCGCTCGTTCGTTTGGATACCGGGCGCTCGTTGATGAGAAGGTTGAACGAACGGTCGAAAAGGCTTAAGGTTAACGAGCGCTCATTCGTTTGGATAACGAGCGCTCGTTGGTGAGAAGGTTGAACGAATGGTCGAAAAAGGCTTAAGTTTAACGAGCACTCGTTCGTTTGGACAACGAGCGCTCGTTGGTGAGAAGGTTGAACGAACAGTCGAAAAAGCTTAAGGTTAACGAGCGCTCGTTCGTTTGGATAACGGGCGCTCGTTGGTGAGAAGGTTGAACGAACGGTCGAAAAGGCTTAAGGTTAACGAGCGCTCGTTCGTTTGGATAACGAGCGCTCGTTGGAGAGAAGGTTGAACGAACGGACGAAAAAGGCTTAAGCTTAACGAGCACTCGTTCGTTTGGACAACGAGCGCTCATTGGTGAGAAGGTTGAACGAACAGTCGAAAAAGCTTAAGGTTAACGAGCGCTCGTTCGTTTGGATAACGGGCGCTCGTTGGTGAGAAGGTTGAACGAACGGTCGAAAAAGGCTTAAGTTTAACGAGCACTCGTTCGTTTGGACAACGAGCGCTCGTTGGTGAGAAGGTTGAACGAACGGTCGAAAAAGCTTAAGGTTAACGAGCGCTCGTTCGTTTGGATAACGGGCGCTCGTTGGTGAGAAGGTTGAACGAACGGTCGAAAAGGCTTAAGGTTAACGAGCGCTCGTTGGAGAGAAGGTTGAACGAACGGTCGAAAAAGGCTTAAGCTTAACGAGCACTCGTTCGTTTGGACAACGAGCGCTCATTGGTGAGAAGGTTGAACGAACAGTCGAAAAAGCTTAAGGTTAACGAGCGCTCGTTCGTTTGGATAACGGGCGCTCGTTGGTGAGAAGGTTGAACGAACGGTCGAAAAGGCTTAAGGTTAACGAGCGCTCGTTCGTTTGGATAACGAGCGCTCATTGGAGAGAAGGTTGAACGAACGGTCGAAAAAGGCTTAAGCTTAACGAGCACTCGTTCGTTTGGACAACGAGCGCTCATTGGTGAGAAGGTTGAACGAACAGTCGAAAAAGCTTAAGGTTAACGAGCGCTCGTTCGTTTGGATAACGGGCGCTCGTTGGTGAGAAGGTTGAACGAACGGTCGAAAAGGCTTAAGGTTAACGAGCGCTCGTTCGTTTGGATAACGAGCGCTCGTTGGTGAGAAGGTTGAATGAACGGTCGAAAAAGGCTTAAGCTTAACGAGCACTCGTTCGTTTGGACAACGAGCGCTCGTTGGTGAGAAGGTTGAACGAACGGTCGAAAAAGCTTAAGGTTAACGAGCGCGCGTTCGTTTGGATAACGGGCGCTCGTTGGTGAGAAGGTTGAACGAACGGTCGAAAAGGCTTAAGTTTAACGAGCGCTCGTTCGTTTGGATAACGAGCGCTCGTTGGTGAGAAGGTTGAACGAACGGTCGAAAAAGGCTTAAGGTTAACGAACGCTCGTTCGTTTGGATAACGAGCGCTCGTTCGTTTGGATAACGAGCGCTCGTTCGTTTGGAAGGTTGAACGCACGGTCGAAAAGGCTTAAGGTTAACGAGCGCTCGTTCATTTGGATAATGAGCGCTCGTTCGTTTGGATAATGAACGCTCGTTGGTTCACTCCTGGGCTTGGCCCACAGGGGTAGTTTCTAACCTAGAATTCCCCTAGGGGTTCTGCCTTCCCACTCTCATTCACTCATTCACGTCGTTCCTCTCAAATGAGACCAATGTCTCCTTCTCTCTGACCAAAAGGAGTTACTCCTCCACGCACGCCTAAACCTCCATCCGACTGATAGCCGCGAGTCGCCGTCCAAGCCGTCGCCCGCTCCGCCTCTCACTGTCGAGACCATCGTCGGTCGTCGCTCCAGCTCGTCCCCTCTTTCTTCGATCGTGTAATGGGTGCCATATGTGTGAATGTTATTTTCTGGTTGTTACAGGTGTGAGTGTATGGTGATAGAAAAACATGATTAAGACTAGGCACCGAGTGGGTTTTGGATTTGGTTTGTTGAGATTGGCCGTGAGCGTGAGAGTTAGGAAGGAGAGAGGGAACGTGGTGAAACAGAGAATGAATGGAAGGGGAGGTTGGTGATAGGGGAACTCATGATGTTCAGAGGAAAAGCATTCATGATGGAATAAGCATAAGAAGCAGTTATGCAGTAAGCGTTCATGATGAGTCTGGATGCACAGGTGAACCAGAGACTTACCTGCTGCTACGGCTGCTGCGATCGTTCGCTGTGTATCCGATGACCTCTTCTCGCCCTTCTCTTTCTCTGCCGGTGCCGGTGCCAATGATGACTCTGGATGATGATCCCAGATGATGGTTCCCCCTGCCCTCTTTCTCCCTTTTTCTCTCTCTTATCCAACCAAATCCCCCTCCCCAAAATCTTGGAAAATATCCTTTTCTAACAACCTGGTCTCCCTCACCCAAGACACGCCTCCCATCCGTCACCTCCACGTTTTTGTTTTTTTCTTTTTCTTTTTTTTTTAATTTTTATTTTATTTTTTTTACATTATTTTTAATTTTAATTTTATTTTTCAATTTTTTTAATTATTTTGATTAATTAACTCTATTAAAACAAATTGAAGATAAGAAATAAAATAGAAATTGAATTAAAAGCAAAGATCTAAATACATAAAAATAGAATAAAACAAAAAGGTAAAATAAAATAAAAGAAAAAATAATAAAAAAACCAATAAAAACACATTTTTTACAACCCGGACAAAATTGAGTGTTGACAATTATCATAAAATTCATGTATTCATTTAGACAACATTTACAGAATAATGTCAATTTAATATACATAAAAGAAGAAGAAGGAAGTTATATACATCAAAGAATGTTGTTATCGAAATTGTTATGTTTAGCTGACAACAAAGACATAAATCCAGAAGGAGGCACTTCGGATTGTTATGATAATTGGTAAGATTGGGACCCAAATTGAACGACCTCATGACTTTGTATAACGTCAGGTATTCTTGTCTCCTGAATCAACACAATTACATTTAGAATACATGTAACAAAATTACATCTTAAATGGAATAAACAACCAATTTAATTACTCACAGCTTCTTCTACGAATGGTGTTGAAGTATTTTTGGCTTAAGCAGTTTTCCCTTTTTTGGTTCTTTTCTCAACGGTTAACTTTAACCTGTTGGTGCGCGGTCGTCCTTTTCGCTTAACAGCTAAAGGGCTGTGGACAAGTACATCAACACTTGCACCTGCAGTGTTGGGTATTGTACCGTTGATTGGATTGTCATATCGTAGTTCACCTCCATCACTAATGATGTTATTTGTCATGGATGAACTGTATCCAAACTTTTTACCAAGGAAATCAATTTCTTTTTCCAACTCATTAGACGCAACTTCCGACTCACAAGCTACCTCAGCTATTTCATAGAATCGTTTGCAAAAAATTTGGTATCTTTGCATCGTCGGTTCATGACTGGAATTACTATACGCTGCTTTAATGAGTGTGTGCCTTCTACGAATATTTTTGCTCCACCGTTGTAGAACGTATTTGGAGGGCACACTAAATACCAATAAGGAATGGCGACAAATGATGCCTCTAAACTCAAATGATAAGCAAGAACATGCGGTATTCTTTGTGAGTGGATCAAATTTCACTTGATAAAATTTATCTACACATTTACCCTCCCATATGCGCTCCCCTTTTATTGTGTAAACGTTCAATAAGTTGTCCGTGTCTTTGATGAAACAATTCATCGTTGACCGAAACTCTATTTGCACTTCCTCAAACTTTGCATGTGTGTACTCTACTTGAAATTGTCTCTCGATCGGTGACTGAGAGCCACATGCAACCGTGGTGTTGAGGGAGGAGAAGTCAACTTGTATTTCTTTTTGGGCCTTGACTTTGAGGGCATTGTCGTATTGAACCACAAATTGTTGAAGTGTGATATTAGAATTGATAAATCCATCAAAAAAAGAATTCATTCCCTCACTTCTTTAAGTTATTGACATGTCTGCCCAGAAATGATTCCTCAAGTAACAAGGTACTAATTTTTGTCTCTCCTGATACAAATTACATAACCATTCATTCTCCTGCAATCCATGTGATACGACTGTCGCGGTCATACAAATTTGATGTGCAGAAATTAATGCAGTATATGACTAGGAAGTGACTCCTAGGTCGTCTCTCAAGGACCAATATTTTGGGGTTCAGTTTTAGATCTTTTTCACAAAAAGGGGGGGGGGTTGTTTTTGTGATTTTGTTGGATGCGATAAAATTAAAGTGAACTGGAAATTGAATAAAACTAAATTTAAAAACGTTGAAATATTTTTTTAACGAAAGTAAAAACCCAATGGTAAAAGACATCAAAATAAAATAAACGCAGAAACATTAAACATGAACAAAACGTAAAACATTAAACGCTAAAGTAAAAACATCAATAAAAATAAACCGTAAAACAGTAAAAAAAACAAATTTAAAACTATAAAACTAATTTAAAACAGTAAAAACGAAATTGGTACAGTAAAAACTAAAATACAGTAACACAAAACTGTAAAAATAAATCTGGAACAGTAAAAACGAAAATACAGAAAAACACAAAATACAGAAAATAATAAAAACAGAAAACAGTAAATTTTGGAAAATAAAATTACAGCAGCACATAATTGCAGTAAAATAGTAAATACAGAATTACAGAATCCAAAATAAAAAAAAATACAGAAACAGTAAAAATGGAATACAGAAATACAGTAAATCAGTAAAACAGAAAACAGTAAATACAGAAAACAGTAAAATTCAAAAACAGAATCAAAATCACTGCAGTAAAATAAAGAAAATAAATTTACAATGAATGATTCAAAGTGAAATGATTAACAACATAGTAAAAACAACATAAATTTAATTGCACAAAAATAACAACAGAGAATTAAATAACAGCAGAATTTAATTACAGCAGCAGAAATGTAATTACAGAAATAAAATAAAAACAGTACACACTTGGATGTTCAGAAAAATAAATCAAACTAAAATTGAATTGAAATAGATTACAACAAACAAAAGGAATAAAATGGGAACCTATGATGTACACTGTTCAACTCTTAACCGTAAGACTCCATGATGTAGTGTTGTGCTCTGCAAACTGGATAAGCTCCCTGCTGGAATTTCCAGCCCCCAATTTCCAGCTGCTGGATTTTCCAGCAGCCCCCTCACCACTGGACTCCCTCCTGCCCGTCTTGTTCCTCCTCCCCCAAATTCTGCCAATTTATAGCTCCTGAAGCTACTCCCGTGACTTCTCTTTTTTTTGTGCACACTTGAACGTGACTTTGCCATCCAGCACCATTTCTCAATTTTGTCTTTTAGCAACTTTCTTGATCAATTAATTCTCCACTTTTGTTTCCTTGTGGACGTGAAAAAGCCTTCCATTTCTCTTCACCAATTCATTGCTAATGAATAAAATATTCCAACTTAGACCGTGGCAGCTGCTTCCCGGATGGTGCTTCTTCCATTTGAAGAACGGAAGAGCTGCTGCTGCTCATCTTCATTCAAGTGCTGCGTGAACTGCTGCGTTTGGTGGAGGATGCTGGAAATATGGACGTCTGGATGGAGTTGCTTCGCTTGCTAGAATGGAGAACACCACTGCTGCACGTGTGCTGCACCAAAGGGACCGTGAGCTTCTCTACAAGCTTGCTGGATGCGTGATTGCTGTCATGGCTTTGCTGGACGTGACTGGTGCAGCTGCCTTCTTCAAAGTGTTGGACGTGAAGACCTCTTTCTTTGCTGCTGGTCTCTTTGTAGTTCTCATGCACACTCGTTGCTCAAAGCTGGATACGTTGTTGCTAGAACGCTGCCAAACCAGGCAGTAAAAACTCCATAAATGCTAGACCAAGCTTCCCTTTGCCGGACTGTGCAGGTTGCTTCTTTACATGTGGCTGCTACGTGTGGATAGATGGAGGCGCGGACTGGTGCTCCAGCCGTGACACCATCTCTTTTGCCGTGAGATTGCTGGGAGCTTGAAGTGTTTATGCTGCCACTGCCCAAACTGTCATGGCCGTGTATTTTCTTCCATGTGTGAAGTGCTCGAGCATCATGAAGCCGTGAGCTTCTTTGAATGGAAAAGCACCGAGAGTAATCAATATTCTGCATGAAGCCAAAGTGAATGCCATGTCTTTCTATGTGGGCCGTGTCATGTGTTGGTTTGTTTCAAGACTTTATTCAATTAAGGGCCCTCTATTTTTAATTTTGGATTTCGGTGTAATCAATGAAACGGGGTCATCCACTTCTGGTTCCACCACTTCACCATTAATTCTAGAAGAAGACAAAAGCATATGTTGCTTTCCAAATCAATTGTAGGCGGCTGGTGTTTTGTTTGGACCGTCCACTTTCTCCCTTGGTGCTACTTTTCATACGTCCAAGTCTTCTCCATCATGTATCCAAATTGAAAGAAAAATGTCCACTCCTTAACTCCATTATGTTTTGTCCTTTTGACTTCTCATCACCAACTCCACGTACCAAAACAGCAAGGCCCATTCTCATATTGCTTCTAATTGAAAATAATTATCTGAGTGAATGTGTAGAACCTGGACGTGACACATGTGACACACAACCAATATTGAAACACATTTCTTCATGACATCAGCCGTGCTTGGAGCTCTCCAACCATGCTACAAAACCGTGAGTGGTGGTTCTAGTAACATCTCCAAGCCGAGACACCTCTCCCTCCAATGTGTTTCTGCTGTGTGACAGTGAGAGCACTGGACCAAAACAGCTGCTGGCCGTATTGCACACCAAATTACTTTAGTCCACATTCACGTGCATACCACACTTCCAAGACGTAGCACCTTTCCTTTCCATGCACACCAAACACCAAAATGAAAGTCACTTACTGCTATGGACAGTGATCAATTAAATGCTCTATAAGCCCAAAAGTAATTAAATGCAAACTCCTCTTAGTTTTAAAATAAAATATATGTCACATTTATCTTGAAGTCCCAAAATATTATCCAATAATTTCCCTGCACTCAATAATGTAAATAATTAGTCTCAGACAATTCAAATTAATTAAAATAAGAATTTCTGATCAAATTAAGCACAATCAGTACAAAAGGGAAAATATTGGACAATTAAGCACATTTCCCGATTAAATCTAGTACAATAAACTAAGTGAAGTGGAGAAAATAATGATTCATCAAAATAGACCACACTTAGTCTTTTGCACTCCTGGGCAAAATTAAGACGCAAATCAGGGAATGGTTCAAAGGACTGACACAGATGCAGCATTCAGAAAATAAAGACTAAAGAGAAAAATAAACAGAATTTACAAAGTTCTCAAGACGTCTGGACAGAGAAAAGAAGTAGAAATTATCCAACACAAAATCAAGAATAACAGATACTTACAGAAATCATCCAAGCAATTCAATACATAGCAAAATGATTAATCAGTTCAAGAGGTGATTCAAAAATAACATAACCTCGCAGATGCACTAACAGTGTTTCTCTCAAGTGTTTAGGGTAAATAATTTCAACTCAATGTACTCAAGAAAACAAACACAAGTAGACTTGGCAAGTTTCTAATATCAACACTTAAAACATATGCATGTTCAGATCTAAAGGTCTTTCGGGGTTGTAATGGGGCCAAGGACAGGGGAGGATAAAATATTTGGATAAGTAGCTACATCTCAAAAGAATTAAAGGAGCACTGGTAAAAAGTGTAAACACAGTGAAATCTCACCCAAACCTCTAATTCAATCCTCTTCTCGACTCCATTATTCACACAATTATTTTTCAATTTCATTTTTTTTTTTTCAGTTTTTTTTTTTTTTTTTTTTTTTTCATCATCATTTGTAAGAGACAAAATACACAACATATTTACAAAAATGAAACACGAAGAGGAACCAACTCGCCAATTCACTAGAATCCCCAGGAGACCACACTTATTCACAAAATACTTCTATAGCTCCAGACTTTCCTAAGGTTAAGGTAATCATGGTTTTTCACTTAGGGTCAGTGTATGAGCTTCAAAACAAAGAAATGGATACAGTATAGGCTCAAAGGGGTTAGCAAAGGATAATAACCGGGTAGGCTTATTTGGCTAGAGAGGCTCAAGAACAAAAATGCCTTTATCATGTCTGAACATGCATATCAATCAAGTATATCAAAAAGAATCAAGCCAAGGCATATGTGCAAGCAATCAAGATACATATCACACACAAGAAAGAAAATTAAGTGGCTCAAATCTCGCACAGGGTATTCGTCACAATCAAGTCATCCTCTTAAACACATAATCATCTTTCCAGGCAAAGAAAAGCAAGGATTTTAAACCATAAGTATTAATGAAGTGGAGGAAAAATCTACAACTTTAGACATCATCCAGAAATCAAGAGAAAAATGTAAAATTTATTGCACACAAAACTCGATAAAAATAACTTTACAGAAAAAATTAACACTCAAAAACAAAAAATGTAAAATTTATTGCACACAAAACTCGATAAAAATAACTTTACAGAAAAAATTAACACTCAAAAACAAAAAATTTAACACACAAAATACAATCTAACAGAAAAATCAGAAAAATCAGAATTTCTTCCCAGTAGACCACACTTAAATCACACAATGTCCTCAGTGTGTTACAATCATCAGATGATCAATTTCAGAGCAGTCAAATAATATAGACAAGTGCAACAAAAGTAGAAAAATGGGAAGAAATTTTTCAGTAACATCCATCAGTAGATGTTATCAGGGACATCCATCAGCAGATGTCTAAAACACCTAGCACCCATCAGTAGATGCTAATAATTTTTTTCATTTTATTTTATTTTATTTTATTATTTTTTTTTTCTGAAAAAGGATACCGGTACTGTGACAACAGTCTCGGTGGCAAAGACCGGAATTGTTGCTACAGTGGAAAGAAATCTGGCTATAAATGAGGCACTCCTCCGCGTCCAGCGCCATTTCTGATCCCTCACTCTCTCTCTACTCCTCTCTCTGCTCTCTTCTCTGCTCTCTCCTCTCTCTACTCTCTTCTCTGCTCTCTCCTCTCTCTACTCTCTCGAGCGTCTGGATCTCTGCAGGGAGCCTCTCCCCCCCGCGTCCGTGTGCTCTGAAGGTGTACGAGCCCTGCAAGGAGCCTCTGCCACCGTGCCAACTGAAGAGTCTGAGTGAGATCCGCGAGGAGCCTCTGCAAGCCTACTTCCCCAGGTAAGTTCTCTGCACCTTCCTTCTTTCCTTCTTTCTTCTTGCTTTTTCTGCTTTTATTTATGATTTTCGTTCCTTCATTTAAGCTTACTCTGTTTTGCTCTCCCTTTCCCTTTTCCTGCTTTCCAGATCTTTCATTCATTTTTTTTTTCTTTTTCTGCTTTCTTTTCCTTGCTTTTCAGCTCTTATTCGCTTTATTTTTCACCTGCTAAACACTTAAAACACATAAAACACAATTGTCTTAAAACTTAAGGGGTATATAGGCTGAAAACCAGACGTTAATCTCCCTTCGATTGAAGGTATTGCAGAGACAATCGGGTAGAACAACGCCACGTACCCCACTTAAAACTAAATAAACATATAAACATAATATACAAGAACAAGGACAACAGGACAACTGGACATAGATCCGTTTAGGACCCTTTGCGAGGACCGTGAAACAGATCTGAGACCAAAAACTGAAGCATCAAAGCATGACTGGACAAAATAAATCTGAAAGGAAACAAGAACAAATAAAGAAAACACTGAATTAAGAATCTAATGTTTTTATGTTTTTTTTTTTTTTTTTTTTATGTTATGCTTTTTTTTTTCTTGTTTTTGTTCTTTTTATATGTATTTATTTTTTATTTATGTATTTGTATATTACGAGAGGAAGGATGAGTGATATGGAATCAGAGAGATATACCAGTCAACGATGGCGTCCTACAGATGATCAGATCACGATGATGACCAAAATCTACAACTATGGGGTCACACACCCAAGCCGAGCGCAAGTCGTCGAGATCGCGTCTCGACTAAGGACCTTCGGCGAAGCCACTGAATACAACGTGCACTGCTGGTTTAACAACCATGGCAATCGGGTCAGGCGCTGGCAAGCGGAGATAGACCCCACAGGCACTCTCTTTTCACAACTGCCGCTATACATGTACGGTAAGAACTCTCATCATACCTTCATTGAAATTTTTTTCACTTCCTCTTCTATTATTAACACATGTTTTTTTATTTTTTATTTTTTTTATTTTTTATTTTTTGTTTGAAAGAAAACAACTGGGTGATAATGAGGGCACCGAGGCTGCTGAATTTGTTTCCAGTTCCGATCATTATCGATGACGACAGAAATGAACGAGAAATTCCTCCACCAAAGCCTCCGCTCGTGACTTTTCGAACCAGAGCTCCCTCAACGGAGCTCTCCCTTAGACCACCACAACCAGCTCGTGAATTCTTTCATTTTTAATGTTTTGTTTATTTTTTTTTTTTTTTTTTTTTTATGTTTTCGTTGGCCGAGTGTGGCCAGAATTAAGGACTGTAATATGAACACTTAATTAATTTTTTTTTTTTTTTTGTTGTTTTTATTTTTTATGTTTTTATTTATTATGGTGTGTAATATTAACGATCAGAAATGATCGAACAACATTATTTATGTTTTTATGTATTTTATTTTAATAATCAATGTAAGACAGAATGTTTTCTGCGAACTTGGTAAGTTACAATAAATGCACTCAGATAGTTTCACCTCTCTGCCCTTTATTTGCAAATTCTGCTCTTACGATTATTTATGTTTTAACAAAAACTAAATAAATAAATAAAAACAGAACACATATTAACGAAACAAAATACCAAATAACGAACACAAAATATCAAAGCAGATAGAACACAAATGTCAAAAACAGCAGACAAAACATATATTTACAAAACATACATTAACAAAATAACATACTTAAAACACAACACAAATTTTTATTTTTTTTTTTTATTTTTTTATTTTTTTGAATTTTCGAATTTTTTTTTTCTTTTTAGTACAAACACTAAAAATCACGAAGCAAATAAAACACAGAACACATTTTTTTAAATTGTTTTTTTTTTTTTTTTTTTTTTTAAAAAAAAAAAATAATAATTCGAAAACTAAAAAGAAAAGGAAAAACAAACTTAAAAGAAAAACAAAAATCAGAAACTTCCCGAGACCACACTTAAACTACACTGTCCTAAATGTTTTCTAAGCATAAGATCATCAATTAAAACACTAAACAGATAAAGGACAAGTGCACTAAAAATATGAAAACGGGGAAGAAAGAAAAAAAAAACTTCCCTGGTCAGGGTGGCAGTTGCCAATTTTGGACTTGTAGGGAGAGGTTTTCCACTTCATGATCCAGCACGGAAGTTTTGAGGAGGAACTGCTTCATCCTCCAGATTTGATCTCGCAATGAAATGTCTTCCATCGCTGGATCTAAGCAGAAAAAATTGTTGATGATTGGGTTCAACAGGTGCCAATTGATTTTCAAACCATTTTGTAAGCTTGCACCTTTGTCTTCAATTGTGGGTGTTTGTTGATGCAATACATGTACACCTCCTGCAACATGGTTAGTGCAATGTGGTTCCAAAGAAATGTTATGCAGAGGTATAACACCCAAATTATCATACTGAGCTTTATATAAATCCTCATAACATGAATCAATTTCTAAATTGCATGCAATATTAATCATAGACTCAGATTCATGTTCAGTGCATGAAGAATAACCATTCGAATGTGATAGTAAAAAGTGGTTCTCATCATGCACAGAGGAAAAATTAAAATCAGACTCAGCAAGATTATAGTCATTAGCATACCGATCATCATCACAATCAACATAATAATCAAATTGTGGTATGCTTACCTCCTCTTCCTTGAAGATTTCTAGAGTGTGGGAAGGTGAAGGTGGTCTACCTGGTTCAGGATTACTGCTTACTTCTGCCGGGTCCCCAAAATTTTCATCAGTCTCCTCAGGTGCAAGAGTGGCCATCTGCCTGATCTGATCACTCAGATTCTGAATGGCAGATTGAGTTTCCTGCTGGAACTCCATGCTCTCTTGCTTGAACTGCATGTTCCCTTTCTGAAACTGAATGTTCTGCATTGTCATCTGCTCTAGTAACTCCTTTAATGTAGGTTCAGAAGTAGAAGGCTGAGGAGTTATTTGAATAGGAGAATCATACTGCTGACTCTCATATTGTGGAACTGGCTCCCAAAGAGAGCTCTCAGAAATTGGATGATGGAACATATTGTTCTCATCATAAAAATCAGCAGATTTAAAATCAAAGTAATATGCAGAATAAGAATCATAATCACAGACATTGGCAGAATAAGCATTATTCACAACATTAAAATAGGTAGACATGGAAAAATAAAAAGTAAAAACTAAAAACTAAAAATTACGAATCAGATAAAACAAAACACATTTATACATGCTACAAGCACACACAAGACAAAACATCAATAGTAAAAAAAAAAATTTTTTTTTTTTAAAATATAGCAACTAAATACAGAACACAGCACAATAAAATATAAAAGACAAAACATATATTAACACAACATAATCGAAAAACACAGCAAAAATCTAAAACAAGAACCTGGAACTGAAGTGACAACGCCGCCAAAATTTGCTGAAGGTGTCGTTGTCGCCTACAAAAATACAAAACACAAAACACACAAAAGACACATATTAACAGAACAAAACTTTATACAACAAAAATCTAAAACCAAACCTCCATTGATTGGTCCCCGGCAACGGCGCCATTTTTTGATACGACTGTCGCGGTCATACAAATTTGATGTGCAGAAATTAATGCAGTATATGACTAGGAAGTGACTCCTAGGTCGTCTCTCAAGGACCAATATTTTGGGGTTCAGTTTTAGATCTTTTTCACAAAAAAGGGGGGGGGGGGTTGTTTTTGTGATTTTGTTGGATGCGATAAAATTAAAGTGAACTGGAAATTGAATAAAACTAAATTTAAAAACGTTGAAATATTTTTTTAACGAAAGTAAAAACCCAATGGTAAAAGACATCAAAATAAAATAAACGCAGAAACATTAAACATGAACAAAACGTAAAACATTAAACGCTAAAGTAAAAACATCAATAAAAATAAACCGTAAAACAGTAAAAAAAACAAATTTAAAACTATAAAACTAATTTAAAACAGTAAAAACGAAATTGGTACAGTAAAAACTAAAATACAGTAACACAAAACTGTAAAAATAAATCTGGAACAGTAAAAACGAAAATACAGAAAAACACAAAATACAGAAAATAATAAAAACAGAAAACAGTAAATTTTGGAAAATAAAATTACAGCAGCACATAATTGCAGTAAAATAGTAAATACAGAATTACAGAATCCAAAATAAAAAAAAATACAGAAACAGTAAAAATGGAATACAGAAATACAGTAAATCAGTAAAACAGAAAACAGTAAATACAGAAAACAGTAAAATTCAAAAACAGAATCAAAATCACTGCAGTAAAATAAAGAAAATAAATTTACAATGAATGATTCAAAGTGAAATGATTAACAACATAGTAAAAACAACATAAATTTAATTGCACAAAAATAACAACAGAGAATTAAATAACAGCAGAATTTAATTACAGCAGCAGAAATGTAATTACAGAAATAAAATAAAAACAGTACACACTTGGATGTTCAGAAAAATAAATCAAACTAAAATTGAATTGAAATAGATTACAACAAACAAAAGGAATAAAATGGGAACCTATGATGTACACTGTTCAACTCTTAACCGTAAGACTCCATGATGTAGTGTTGTGCTCTGCAAACTGGATAAGCTCCCTGCTGGAATTTCCAGCCCCCAATTTCCAGCTGCTGGATTTTCCAGCAGCCCCCTCACCACTGGACTCCCTCCTGCCCGTCTTGTTCCTCTTCCCCCAAATTCTGCCAATTTATAGCTCCTGAAGCTACTCCCGTGACTTCTCTTTTTTTTGTGCACACTTGAACGTGACTTTGCCATCCAGCACCATTTCTCAATTTTGTCTTTTAGCAACTTTCTTGATCAATTAATTCTCCACTTTTGTTTCCTTGTGGACGTGAAAAAGCCTTCCATTTCTCTTCACCAATTCATTGCTAATGAATAAAATATTCCAACTTAGACCGTGGCAGCTGCTTCCCGGATGGTGCTTCTTCCATTTGAAGAACGGAAGAGCTGCTGCTGCTCATCTTCATTCAAGTGCTGCGTGAACTGCTGCGTTTGGTGGAGGATGCTGGAAATATGGACGTCTGGATGGAGTTGCTTCGCTTGCTAGAATGGAGAACACCACTGCTGCACGTGTGCTGCACCAAAGGGACCGTGAGCTTCTCTACAAGCTTGCTGGATGCGTGATTGCTGTCATGGCTTTGCTGGACGTGACTGGTGCAGCTGCCTTCTTCAAAGTGTTGGACGTGAAGACCTCTTTCTTTGCTGCTGGTCTCTTTGTAGTTCTCATGCACACTCGTTGCTCAAAGCTGGATACGTTGTTGCTAGAACGCTGCCAAACCAGGCAGTAAAAACTCCATAAATGCTAGACCAAGCTTCCCTTTGCCGGACTGTGCAGGTTGCTTCTTTACATGTGGCTGCTACGTGTGGATAGATGGAGGCGCGGACTGGTGCTCCAGCCGTGACACCATCTCTTTTGCCGTGAGATTGCTGGGAGCTTGAAGTGTTTATGCTGCCACTGCCCAAACTGTCATGGCCGTGTATTTTCTTCCATGTGTGAAGTGCTCGAGCATCATGAAGCCGTGAGCTTCTTTGAATGGAAAAGCACCGAGAGTAATCAATATTCTGCATGAAGCCAAAGTGAATGCCATGTCTTTCTATGTGGGCCGTGTCATGTGTTGGTTTGTTTCAAGACTTTATTCAATTAAGGGCCCTCTATTTTTAATTTTGGATTTCGGTGTAATCAATGAAACGGGGTCATCCACTTCTGGTTCCACCACTTCACCATTAATTCTAGAAGAAGACAAAAGCATATGTTGCTTTCCAAATCAATTGTAGGCGGCTGGTGTTTTGTTTGGACCGTCCACTTTCTCCCTTGGTGCTACTTTTCATACGTCCAAGTCTTCTCCATCATGTATCCAAATTGAAAGAAAAATGTCCACTCCTTAACTCCATTATGTTTTGTCCTTTTGACTTCTCATCACCAACTCCACGTACCAAAACAGCAAGGCCCATTCTCATATTGCTTCTAATTGAAAATAATTATCTGAGTGAATGTGTAGAACCTGGACGTGACACATGTGACACACAACCAATATTGAAACACATTTCTTCATGACATCAGCCGTGCTTGGAGCTCTCCAACCATGCTACAAAACCGTGAGTGGTGGTTCTAGTAACATCTCCAAGCCGAGACACCTCTCCCTCCAATGTGTTTCTGCTGTGTGACAGTGAGAGCACTGGACCAAAACAGCTGCTGGCCGTATTGCACACCAAATTACTTTAGTCCACATTCACGTGCATACCACACTTCCAAGACGTAGCACCTTTCCTTTCCATGCACACCAAACACCAAAATGAAAGTCACTTACTGCTATGGACAGTGATCAATTAAATGCTCTATAAGCCCAAAAGTAATTAAATGCAAACTCCTCTTAGTTTTAAAATAAAATATATGTCACATTTATCTTGAAGTCCCAAAATATTATCCAATAATTTCCCTGCACTCAATAATGTAAATAATTAGTCTCAGACAATTCAAATTAATTAAAATAAGAATTTCTGATCAAATTAAGCACAATCAGTACAAAAGGGAAAATATTGGACAATTAAGCACATTTCCCGATTAAATCTAGTACAATAAACTAAGTGAAGTGGAGAAAATAATGATTCATCACCATGTTTGGTCAGTATTTCTTCCCAACCATTCTCAAAGTCCATCAGACAACCACAATCATACATAAGCGCGTTGAGATCGGTTTTGATAGCCACATAAGTTTTATAGCCTTGAAATTTTTCTGGCAACTTCTTCATGATGTGCCATAAACACCACCTATGCCTTGTATTTGGAAAGACTTCTTCAATGGCATTCGCCATTGCCTTACATTGGTCAATTATAATCCCATCAAGGGCCTTATTACCCATGCATCTTAGCCAAGATTGGAACAACCATACAAATGAGGCAGTGTCTTCCGACGAGAGCAATCCACATCCAAGTAAAATGGAGTGTCCATGATGGTTAACTCCGACAAAAGGCGCAAATGGCATGTCATACTTATTTGTTAAGTACGTGGTGTCGAAAGACACCACATCACCAAATTCTTAACATGCGGCTTGACTTCTTCCATCTGCCCAAAAGACACTTCAAATTCTATTCCCTTCGTCCAATGCAATGTCATAGAAGAACTCATTATTTAAATTTTTCATTGATGAAAAGTGTCGTAGGAGGGCTTCTGTGTTGGCCAATGTAGTTTTACGCATCTAGCTCCACGAAGTCCATGTTTTTAAATCCACCTGGATCACTCATGATGCTAAGGAAACTATTATTAATCCGAACTCCCGCATCATCGTTCACCTCCAATGTGTGTTTAGCTTGCATGATTAATTTTATATTGCCAGAATTAGCTTCGAGGTATTCTGGAAAAGATCATGACTGTGCTCGAGCACAATTGTCCTTATAAACCATTTATCGTCCTTCCTTGCAATGGTTATCCCAGGTGGACATTGCTTAGTTTGACTAGGAAGTGTTTTCACCTCGGGTTTGATGGAAGAGACATATTGCCCTTCCCTTGAGCAAACTAATCTCAAGTAGTAGACATTGTTATTGTTATCTTTTTTAGAAGTTCTTATACGCACAGAAAATCCACATTAATGGCATACTTTGTGTAAACTTTTTTTTCTTATTCCATTGTTTGAAAACACATGCAATGTTGGCTCCAAGTCCAAAAAGTAATCATTACGGTCATCAATATTGGCATTACACTCAGGCAGTTCAGTCGCATTACTTGTGCTGTTAGCCATCACAACCACCTATAGCCAGCCTGATCATAGTGGAATGAAAATAAGAAATAGTGATCATTCATGTACTAAAAATAACAGTATTTAGTAATGATAAAGATTTACCATCACATAATAATTCATAAGAAAATGGCTATCACCATACAACACAATGTGAGATTTTTTTTTCATCATGTAATACTTCATACGAAAATGGGTATCAACATAAAATAAAATAAACACAATAAAATACATTCATAAAACTGAGCAATGAAAATAAAGAAGTAGAATTTAATGTCTCCTTAAATGAAATAAACAGAGAGAAATACATTCATACCTACACAGGAGGATTTACTGCACCCTTTAATAAAGGTGAAGTGGTCCTCACCAACCTCTTGTGAAGGATTTAGTGCACCGTTAAATGAAGGTAATTTCCTCCTCACCAACCCCCACAAGAGGATACTAGACCGTGTCTTTAATGAAGAGGGATGGTAGAAGGCATCAAGTTGACGTTAAAGGGAGAAAGATGAAGTAGTTTGGAGGGAAGAAGTCTCTCTTGCAAGGAAAAAAACCTACATTGACATACAATGCATTAAATTTGATGACAAAAAAGTTCTTCTCTCTCATACCCCACATTTAATGCAACTCACTTTTCATTCCCCACATTTAATGCAAGTTTATTCAAGCAAGTTAAGAGATTTTCTCTTTCATTAGATTGTGCCAAAAAGTAACTAGCTTGTTAATCAACCAAACTTTCCTCATTAAATGAAATGAAATAGGAAAAGTAATAATATTATATAATATTATTAAACTTCAAAATTAAAATCCAATAACTTGGTCCAGATGTCTTTAAATATGTCGCACATACCCATTGTTATGCAATCAAGTTGTTGACTATATTTGTAAGTCCTTACAATTATTTGAATTGTTATGTCATAATGTTATCTTAACATTGCATGGGAAGACCTTGTTTATGATAATGACGTGCTTGAATCATTTATGAAAAAATACGATGCTTCGACATCACTTATACCTGGTTAGGCAGGTAATGTTCAAGCGGCTTTCCTCAATAGGACAAAAACAGAAGAACCAAAGTCGTATCAAGAATTTGCTCGTGATGTTGCTCAGGCAACATATGAACGAGATTTCAACTCAAATGCTTGGAAATGGGCACAAACATTTATTGAACACCACGGTACAATTTTTCTCCCAATCATTTCAATAAAACTGTAAACTTAGACAATATGTATTCTTTCTTGATATGATTTTGACAATTACAAATCTTGTCATTGATGGAAAATTCGAGAACGTCAATTCCCTTAATGAGGCAAAATCATTACAGGTCCTTCCATTTGTTGCTTGCATATTGAAAGAGTGCAAACCCAATGGTTTGGGAGACATACAGGTCCATCCAATGACTACTTAAATTAAAATAAGTTTTATTTAACTTTGATGGTGTTTTTTATATTAATTATGTATGTTCATTTAGGTACATTCCTTCAGTGAATTTGGAAAAAAACAACTACCTAAATATCGTGCATCACAACATAATCAAGGATTTTCGAACTGGAATGTGTCCTTCAACAATTGACCTGGTCAAGGATACACCAAAACCTGTTATTCGACTACCTCTGTGGACATAAAACAATGTGAATGTGGATGAAATCCTCCGCAAATTCGTTCCTCCATCTCACCAACCATCAACATCCAAATTTAAAAGAACCAAAGAAACATATTTTTTATGATATACTTTGATATATATTTTCTAATGTAGGTGAAATTATAACTTCTACGGATAAATGTAATATTATTTTATGACCACTAAAACAATTTATGGGATTACTGTAATATTAATAACCTAGACTTCATGATGTTGTTAATGTTGGCTTAGTTAATTTTTATAAATGTGATGTTATGTTGTAATTGTACTGATTTTGTTCACGTTAATGCAAAGTTCGAGAGTCTTTTTTGCCACACATTGTTTCTTTCCTCCATGAGGGTGCCCAAAATAGGAAAAACCATTGGATTTATGGAAAATAATTAGAGTTGTTGACTATGGTCACCCACGTTACAATAGCTGGCTCCTGTAGTTGAAGTTTTTTTACAAAAGCCAGATTATACTCGTGTAATCGTTTATAAGCCAGTTGTAAACGATTACCAGGGCGTTTTTCCCTGCAGAACTTTGAGGACTTCACCTAAGTTGCTTATCTCATAAACATTGTTCCTTTCCTTCATCATGAGCTGCCCAAACATGACTTCCCAACCTCTACTCACACTTAAATAACAAAATCAATTGAAAACCACTAGACTTATGTAAGAAAGAAACAAATTTTGACAATGGTCACCCAGGTTACCACAACTGGCTCTTACAGTTGAATTTTGTGTACAAAACCAAGATTTTGTTCGCGTAATCTTTTACCAGCCAATTGTAAACGATTACCAGGGTGTTTTTCCTGCACAAGTTTGAGGACTTCACCTAAAGAGCTCATCTAATAAACATCGTTCATTTCCTCCATCATGGGGTGTCCAAACATGAATTCCTAACCTCTGCTCACAATTAAACACCAAAATCAAATGAAAACCATTCACTAGTGGAAAAATGACTTTTTATAACGTATAAAAATGATCTTTTATAACGTAGTTACTGGGGACATAGTTCTGGGCGATATAATAACTCTGCGCATTTTATAACGTAGCAAAAATTTACGTTATAATATGTTCCACATATTATAACGTAGTTTCTGAAGTACGTTATAGTATGCGCAGACTATTATGACAAATTTCCATTACGTATTATAACGTAGAAGTTTTTGTACGTTATAATATGTTATATATTATTACGTATATATTATTGTACGTTATAATATGTCATCAACGTACCCTAACGTACTAAGCAATGTACGTTATAATATATGTTTTTATTTTTTAAAAAAATTATTATTAAATTTAACATCCAATGAAATTATAATAATATATATTCCTGTATTATGATCTGATCTAATCAATTTATAATTAATACAGCTCTAAATAAACAAATTTAATTAAACTAACAAAATAGAATTATTTCAAATATTAAATAGTCTAATATTTAATACATCAATATTATTAATGTACATACACTATTTAATTGTAGCCAAGTTTCTACTAACACTTAAAATAAAAGAAGTCCAATTCCTTCTAATGTCTTCAATGTCTGCAGCATCCATGGGAGATGAATCATTAAAGATTTACAAATAAAATAATAGAGTTAAAAAAATATTGTGATGAATAGTTGGATAAGTATTTAGTTAGTATTTTAATACCTTATTCCATGATTTCAGTAATGTTTGTACAAATAATGGTATGCATGTGTTTCATTACATAATACTCACACTCATAAGTTCCCAATTGACGTCGACACTGCAAATTAAATACAAATAATGAAGACTCATTCAAACCAAAGACACAAAATATCAGATTATACTCTAGCTAGCCTAAAATTAAATTAACTAATGTCTCTTGATCCACAAATCTTACTATCTATAAGAAGAGATTGTTATTAATCATATTCAAATCTATAAAATTTCTTCCATCTAACTTAAGGAAAAAAATACAAACTAAATATTTATAGCTGAAACTCTACCATTATCTTCATCTAGATTAATTTAACAAAAATAAAATATTATGTTTAATAACTTTAAATGGTCCTCGACGGCTATAATGTCATTCAATTTCCTACAATCGCAGACACAACTACACAATCCTCTTACATAATCCACATATATATATATATATATATTGATTTCTATATATAAATTAACATCAACAATTATAATATATTAATATTGATTTCTAGAATGTTAGAAATGCCAACCTTGTATGCCACTTTTTTTCCCCTTTCACATCACATAATCAACATAAGCTTTGAAAGTATGCATGAATAAAAAGTAACAGGTTAAACGACTGAATAAAGATGAATATTAAATTCTCTAGCATATATAAACTATTATTCTACCGTTAAGGTTGTGTGGTTAAACAGCAGAAATCACGAAAAACCAAACCAAATGATTAAGAAACCAAGAAAATCAAAACATGCTGCAAAGACATCAAACTCAATGATTTAAAAAATTTGGCAAAAGTGTTTGACAGAATGACTCAAAGAAAAACCAGTTTTTGGCCAAAAAACACTTTAAAATGGATGACTTGAGAGGCAATTTTTCACAGCTATGCTTAGACACCTAATTTGATGATTGAAGCAACTTTGTATGCATTATTTGAAGGTATTTAAACTGTCAAACAACAAGGATATATGCAGCAGCAGAAATTGAGTAGTTCACTTCCAATTTCAACAAAATGTGATGCTTGGAATGATGATTTTGCATATGGACTGAAAGTTGACCAATTGAACAGTAAGAACAAGTTTGAAATGGTCAATTGTATGTGCACAAACGTTCAAACACCACAGAAGCACACAAAGTCTCAATATCACTCTTAAAAGTTGCCAAATTATGTTGAAAATTAGTGAAAACTGCAGCAGTTTGGAAAATACTAGAAGCAAAGCTGGATTGATCAAACAAGTGATTATGAATGTCCTAAATCTAGATCTAGCTGCAGAAATTAAGCTAGGAAATAGTAAAAGACTAAAACATGGCAAAGATTCAAACACGGTGCAAAGCTTTAGACATAGAAAATCTGGACAAACTTTGGAAAACTTTGACAGCACTGTTTTATTGAAATTTGAATTAACTCACATATGAATTTCACAAATCAGTGGTTAATCTGAATTGAAACAACTTGAACCATGTTTAGACACTTCAAACAAACTTGCAGCAGGGTTCAGAGACACAAAAATTGGCCAGAAACAGTGTGGACAACATTAAACAGATTATGAGCAACTCAAATACTCATTTTGCTTTTCTTTGATGCATATGAGTTGCAATATCTTTAAATACTTTCAAAAACAGTAGACAAACGTGCATAAGGCTTGAAACAACAAGAAATCTAGATAGATAGAAACAGATTGGACAAAATGAAACCAGAAATTAAAACAGTGGAAAATATTGGAACAACACATGACAGAAGTGAGAGGTGACTGAAAAAGTGACTTATCTCTTGAAGGAGCATGAATAAATACGCAATTGGAGACATCAAAAAAGGGTTTCCAAGCTGTAAACAGTTCATGCACTTCCTAAAATAGTGACATGCCAATAATCAGTCCATATTTAAAAATCGGAGGTGCATACAAACAAAGAAAGCAATAAGTATGAAAGGTTTTCTGTATCCCCAGGCAAGTTTGACAATGAATAACTGTAACTAAAATTGGAAGAGGAATCATTGCAACAGTCAATTTGTAAAATCCATGACCAATTATAAGGATACATTTGATTTAAATGTTAGCTATTCTTTCCTACTTTCCCAAATAATTAAAAAAAATGTATACTCAATTTTGTTTCATTTTCTACTTCCAAAGATTCATACAGAAAATTATAAAAAACTATTTTGTTGCTTTCACTATTTTCTGTAGAAAAGTGGAAACAAGGTTATATAATTTTGTGATTATTTTTTAAGGCATTAAATGTTTTCTCAAAACAAATAGACCCTAAGTACACACAGATGATATAAGAGGTTCTAAGATGTTTTACAAACCAAGATTAGCAGCCGTTACCATAGTTATACATAATTGAGAGAAAGCAACCTGTGCTTTAGTAGGATATATTTTAATATAAATAGGGGGCATTTGGTAAAGGGAGAGCTTTTAGGTTTCGAAGGATCTGAAATTGAAGAGTATGCTTCTCATGTTCGGTTTACTTATTAAGAAATAAATAACATTCTCAAACACTTTCAAGTAATTAAAATTTTAAAATTCCCACTTCTCACTCACACTTTGAAATGGATTAAGATAAATAACATCATTTATTAGCCTGCATATGACTAACTCCAATTCCAAAACTATATATAGGATGCTCTGTCAGTTGATTTCAGAACAAAAGAATGCATAACAATTGACTAGCATGCAAATAAAAAATTAGCAAGAAAAACAATATCGCTATTATTTGAACACCTTCTTTAATGCAAGTTCATTATAACGACGAAGTGAGGCCCCGGCAGAATGTATAGACCTGGCTCTTGATGCCAAATGATGGAAGCTACTCTAGGATGCGCAGAAGAAGCTCCACAATGCAGAGAACTGGCAGTGGATTGAATGAATCAGTGGAGTTACAGAGTGCACGTAAGGTGTTTGTCAATATGCTGGAGGTGTTGAGTGGCTGTATTTGGTAGAGTTCTAGCTCAGTAGGCTTTCCAAAGGGGAAAGAAGCTAGAGGAGGTGCACGATAACCATCATACAGGCAGTGTAGAACTAACTTCAACTTCAATTCCATAAAATTAGTCACTAATTTCTAGTTATCATGCAAAATGGTAATAATATATACTAATATGTTTGTATCGTTCATGAGCACAATAGAATCATATTCAACTGGTATCGTCCACGAGCAAACAAACTAATTAGAAGGCAAACAATAGAAGCAGACTTGCAACGAAATAACAATAATATGCTTATGTTATATGAGTGATTAGTTGTTCTTATTTTTTGTATTATGTTATTTGAATTTGAAAGAATGTAGATCTAAAATAATAGAGTGAATTACAGGATGAAAGATACAAAAACCCTAAAGAAAACCCCTTCTTCCCTGAAAATTTCCCTGAAAACACCACTACTCTGCTACACTAGTTTATTTGTAGAAATATAACCCTAAATCCAGAATTTAATTTGAAGCATATTCTCGTGCAGGAGATTTAAAACCCAATCTTTTTTTTCTTCAAGAATCAATGAAAACAAAATTAACAGGATAAAAAGAGGGGAAAGTGTTACAGAGAAGAATGTGAACTATAATTACCTTCAAAATTCTCCAATCACCGCCGTGGATTCGGCATTCAAGGCTCCCTCCTCCTCTCTCTCGGGCTAACACTGCTAATTTCTCCACCAATCCAAACACAATCCCCACCAATCTAGGAGAGAAATTAGTGAAATTAATAGAAGAAAAACATAAAAAAATTGGGAAAAAACAAAATAGTAGAATGTATGAATCATAAAACCTACTTGGTTAGACTTTGGAGATTTCAGAGCCAGAAGTAGTCTTGCGGAGGAAGGAGTGTTCTCGGAGCCGAGAAGAACGCAGTCGCAGAAGAGTGCTGCGAAATGTGAGTGAGGAGTGCCGAGAAATGCGAGTGAGAGGGATGAGACGCATAGCACAAGAGAGGAATGAGAATCAGGCGAAACGTGAAATGAAATCTAGCGAGAGGGGGAGACGAGAGAGGAAGAGATATTATAACTGATTTCTAAAACTCCGTTATAATATATCTTTTGAACTTATTTACAAATTTGACACCGCTTTTTATATTATAACAGATTTTTAAAACTACGTTATAATATGTCTTAAACTTATTTACAAGTTTGCCATCGCATTTTATATCATAACTGATTTTCAGAACTACGTTATAATATGTCTTAAACTTATTTACAAGTTTGTCACCGCGTTTTATATTATAACTGATTTAAAAAAATACGTTATAATATCTCCCTATTATAATGGATAATTTTTGTCCGTTATAATAGGCTTGTTATAAAATGTCATTTTTCCATTAGTGATTGAACTTATGTAAGAAAGTTACAAATTTTCACAATGGTTCCCTAGGTTACCATAGCTAGCTCCTGCAGTTGAAGTTTCTGTATAAAACCCAGATTTTAATCGTGTAATCATTTACGAGCCAATTGTAAACAATTACCAAGGTGTTTTCCCTGCACAAGTTTGAAGACTTAACCTAAGTTGCTTATCTCATAAACATTGTTCCTTTCCTCCATCATGGGGTGCCCAAACATCACTGATGAGTAAATATTTTCTTCACTTCACTTAGTTTAGTGTGCTAGAATTAATCACGGAATTGTGCTTAAATGTCCAGTATTTTCCCATTTTTGCTAATTATGCTTAATTTGACCAGAAATTCTTATTTTAATTAATTTGAATTATCTAGGACTAATTATTTGCATTATTAATTGTAGGGAAATTGTTGGATAAAATTGAGGGATTAATTTCTTTTGGAGGTTCACACAGTAGCACGCTTATTTTACGGCCCACCTAAGTTGAAGGGTTTTTGGCTTAAAAAAATGAGGTAGCATGCTATCACGGATGAGGGGGATTTTGAGGTCCAGCAAGTGAAGGGGTTACGAAAAGAAGAAAAGCATTGCTGGACCCATTTTGTGCTTGAACAGAAGCAGTGCTGGAATGAGAAAAGAAGGAGGAAATATAATTTTTATTCATTTTGAAAAGCACATTCCATTTGGTGAGCTACTGTTGTCACGTCCAAGCATAGGGATGTGGTCATTGATTTTAGGTGAAGAAAAATTCATTTAATTTGGCTTTTAGAATTGGAAATGCTGATTTCATTTTGAGAAAGCAATGTTACGGGAAGCAAAGAAAAAGCAGTTCCACATTCACGGTCACGACCGACAACGTAAAAATATGCTTCAATTGGAAGAGGGCCTGGTCCAGCGTGAAGAAGGTGCTCACGTCCAAGTGGTGCTGCCACAATTGCACGTCTGTCCAGCAGTGTTCTCCACATTAGAAGAAGAGGTGGCGGGGATGAAAAACACACGGACCATGACAGCTTCCAAGTCCACACTTGAGACACGGGTGGCATCCAACAATCAACACTTGGCACGCAACAACAGCAATACGGCTCAACTAGTCCAATAGAGGTGACGTACAATAGCAAAGCCTTGGAGCTCCCGTCCAGCAACACCACATGGATAGCAGCAGCAGGTAGCGTCCAAAGGAGGGGGATGCAGGAAGGAAGAAAAGGAGAAGCAGCACACACGTCCAGGGGGCTTCATTCACGCATCAGCCGGGGGCTTCACTTGGTGGAGAAAAAACTTGGTCCAGCACGATCCAATAATGCACGGAGTTGAGGGAGTTCTCGTCCAGCAAGAAATCCAGCACGTTCATTTTGGAGAGGTGTCACGGCCCACACAGTAGTAGTCCAGCAAAAAGGCACGCATCCAGAAAACAGGGGGTGTCCAAAGACAACAGCAGCAACATGCGTCCTAGGAGAGTCCAACAGCGTCCAGCGTGGATGTGGGCCAATTAATATGAAGTAGGCACTAGTGCAGCGAGGGGCTTTTACCGCGGTTATTTTTTACTATACGCCGCGGTTTAAGAACCGCGGCATATTCAGCCGCGGTAGTAAGTCAGAGACTTTAGGCCGCGGTTATGACCGCGGTATATAGGTTGCGGAATATGCCGCGGTTGTCCAAAGAACCGCTGCCTAAATCCTTTTTTTTAAAAAAAAAATTTGTCCACTATATGCCGCGGTTGGGGTTACAACCGCGGCATATTCCCCTGCATGTGACAGCACCTACTACCACATAATCTACTTCTCATTCCATCTCTGTGCACATGTGTTTCTCTTTCTCCCAATCAATCACCGCATCTCAAATTGAAGAGAAAGAAAGCTCATTCACGAAAGGAGCACTCCAGGACAGTGCTTCCAGCTCACACGTGACCGTGACCGTGCTTCTCTTCTCCATCATCTCTTCACACTCTGAATCATCACTTTCTCCCTGCTTCCAAGCATAAAGCTTCTCCAGCAAAAATGAAAAGGGTCGTGTGCATCCACACACTTCACCTACCAGCTTGCTTCATTCTCAAAATAAAGTGGCCATGAGTAAATCAGCAAACAGAAGTAAAAATCAGCTCTTAATTCATCATCCAAAAACAGCGTTCCAGTCAAGAAATGAAAGACTTCAATCGAAGTGCATAAAAACTGATTCTCGAAGTTGTTGAGCGTCTGCGCGAACAAGACGATTCTGTTCCAAAGTTTTTATTTTTTACTCTGACTGGAGAATCTACCGTGGTTCACTACTTAACCGCGGTATAAGATGCATTTTTTAAATTATTTTTAAACTATATGCCGCGGTTCGGCGGCAACCGCGGTATAAGATGGCATTTTTAAATTAATTTTCAACTATATGCCGCGGTTCGGCGGCAACCGCGGTATAAGATGGAATTTTTTAAATTATTTTTAAACTATATGCCGCGGTTCGGCGGCAACCGCGGTATAAGATGGAATTTTTTAAATTACTTTTCAACTATATGCCGCGGTTCGGCGGCAACCGCGGTATATTCCTGTAAATATTTCAAAGGTAATGGTTGACTGGAGTATATGCCGCGGTTCCCCTCTGAACCGCGGCATATTCCTTCGATTTATTTACAAAACTGCCACCGCGCACCATTATGCTGCGGTTTCTTGTGAACCGTGGCATAATGTGCGCTGTAAAAACCCAATTTTTTACTAGTGAGGGCAGCCGCCACCTGGGAGAAGAAGAAAAGAGCGGATTCATTCACTTTTGGGGGTGACGGCCTGGGAGAGGTTCTCTCTTCCAACGTTCCAACAGCTCCAGTAGGGTAGTTTTTCAGAATTCCAGTACCGTAGAGTGCTAATAGAATGAGAGTAGTGTAAGTTGCTGCACAGTAGGGGGCCGTGAGTACAGAGGGAGGCCTGGATGGGGCTCTCCGATTTTCTCTTCCAGGGTCATAAGTTTTCATTTTAACAGTGCAAAAATGTAGTCTCAGAGCGTGTAATGTGTTATTGGAACCGTTTGCTCATTTTATTTCCACTGTGCATTTTATGTGAAGTATTGAATCGTTGACATATTTTATTTTCAATCAAGTGCTTTATTTTTATTGACCGTTTTATTTTACCGTCTGCTATCTTTTGCATCAATCAATTCTGTCATTGCATTGTATTGTTCATTTTATTTTCAACGTCGTGTTTACTTTTTATTTTTACTAATGCTTTTGGGTAAATTTTAATTACAATATTGTTATGTTTTCCACATATTTACTGTTCTGTATTTCTGTAACATCCCAATAAATAGTAATTACCATTAATCAGAACTAATCACATTTACAGAAAATACAGTGCAGTCTTAATATATATATACAACAGCTGCTCCAAAATAAAACAGCAAGTACAGCAAAATTTACAGCGTTCAGAATTCATCCAAATTTACAAAACCAGTTCTGATTGAACAATTCTGCAAAACTATATACAGAACTTCCCAAAATACAGTACAGAAATCTAACAGCTACTACAGAACTAGTCCCTACTGCTCCGATTTAACTTCAACTTCTACCAAGTTGGCATCCTCCAAATTTTCTTCTTCCAGCATTGATTCCAGGGGTGCCTCACCATCTGCTCACATCCACAACGGATGATCATTGCATTGACAAGACGGACATACAGAAACAGTAGACAACACAAGGAAATTTGCAAGGGTAAGCTTAGGTAATTTAATTCAATATAATCCACATAATTTTTAACATAACAAATCAGTCATACAATTTTTTTTTTACAACATGAAATATACATTCACGCATACAATAACTCATTCATATTATCATAATTAAAGACTGTCCGGACTGTATGATCCATGTATCTACAGGCGTTCCTGCACCCGGGTGATGTAGTAACTGGGATACCCTCAACAGCTGCCACCCGAGGTTAACCCTTATCAGCCCAAGTACTATAAGGACTAGGGCCTCCTGCCATTCCCACGCATGAACTACTCTCCTCTACATGAGGATGAGCAATCACGGAATATCAGGATGAACAGCCATCAGTAGCTTATCCATGGTCATACTACACTACTTCTCATATTCACATCATGGAGACGTTCCCCCTCGGAACGCTCTTTCACAATCCAATCCAATAAATCCATTCAAATCACCATTCGTACGTATTCACAATTTCTCTTATTCAAATTTTCATTCTGTATTCACTCTCTTATTTTTAAGGAACGTCCATCACTCAATAGATAGGAAAGAACATATTGCAGTACTCATACATCCACGTTTCTGAACAAAAGAAACGAACCGTTATCCATTCACGGACATTAAGACAAATGAGTAATTTAATTGAGATTGAGTCTAGAAGATCAGAATAATACTTAGGAAAATTCTAAGTATAAAGACTCGAGGTCAAATGAAAAGGACAATCACAGTTTAAATGAATTCAAATAAATAACCAGAGTATTAATAAATTCGGAAACGAACACTGCCGGTCAAAGACCGAACGTTAATTAATAAATTGAACGAACGCTGGTAAAGTTCGCTCACGAAGCAATGATAAGGACGAGCGTTCAGTAGAAACCGAACCCTCCTTAGGACGAACGCTAGGTCAATGACCGAGCACCAAATAGAACGAACGCGCATTTGAACGAACATTCGGTATCAGACCGAACTCTAACTAGGACGAACGCTCAATCTAAGACCGAGAGCTCATTTGGACGAACGCAAAGTATAATACTAGGCGCTGCTTATGACGAACGCTGGTAAACAAAACCGAGCGTTCTAATACTCTTCACTTTATTTTTAAATGGTTGGACACGCTAAGCTGAGCCGAACGCTCAAAACTAACTCTTCACACAAATAACGCTCGTTCTCGATCAGAATCCTCTCCAATTGAAAGAATTCTTACTCTAAGTTATTTTCCAGTGAAACCGAACGGTATAAGACCGTTCGATGACGAGCGTACATTATCAATCAGAGAAGATCAGATTTCCAGATTTTTCAACTCGATAACTTCACAGATTTTTATATGATTCATAACTTTAAAGTTTCATTTCCATCATAAATCTCATACATTACAGAATTCATATTATTCCATCATCAATACAGAATTTTCCAGTTCGAACATATCATTCCAAATCATACAGAAATTCAATCATATTCCCAATTCATACATCACATTCTCTGCATAAAATTCAACAATATTCATCATCTCATCAACCCGAATTGTCCATTTTCAAGTGCAGACATATCAGCATCAACATACAGTTTCAAAAATTATCATTCATATACAACCAGCGCAACTAGTTCTTTCATACATAATCAAACATCAAATATTTCATGCATTTCAGACATCCAGTACACTTCATTACTGTCATGAACATCAAACCAGTATTAAATTAAATTACTAAAGCTTCCCTTACCTAGTATAGCAATGCACTTCCAAATACTTAGAGTTTATCTCGATCACTCACGGCTTCCTATCCAGAAATTCACTCAACCACTTCCACTTAATCTAATACACCAAAAATCAGTAACAGATCAGACTTCTAACTTACGCATGCAACCAGAATTTTGGTTTGCATGAACTAAATGGACAAAGGTGCAGAGACGAGAACTTACCAGTTCAGTTCTCAGTTCTGTTCGGATCCAAATGATGCTCACAGTGCAGGGAAGGTTTCTACGGTGTCTGAAATGAGATTGGAAGAGATGATGATGAGTTATCTTAGAGAGAAGATGGAAACGGTTTAGAGAGGGTGCAGAGAATTTGAAGTTAGGATTTCAGAGAAGAAGATGAAGCATGCAGGAGGAAGAGGGAGAGTTTTCAGAATTATTTTTCTCTTCCCATGCAGAATGAACTCCCCATTCTTCCCACGCCACTTGTTTCCCACTAACTTCTCAGAATGCTCAAACCTTGACACATGGCAGGCGCATGCAGAGTGGAAGTGAGTGGAATTTGACGTGGCCAGTTGCATTAAAATGTGATCAGAGGATGTATTATTGTGCCTAATTTATGAGGTTCTCACATTCCCCCTAACTACAAAAATTTTCGTCCTCGAAAATTCTAAAGCTTACCAGGAAATAGGTGAGGGTACAATTCTCTCACAGCCTCTTCAACCTCCCATGTTGAGTCACCAGTCTTTGCATTCCACACCACTTTCACGAGACGAACATCCTTTCCTTTGTAGAGTCTGGTGCGGCTGTCTTCCACACACACAGGTTGCTTTTCCAGTGTCCGGTCTGGGCGAAGTTGAATGTCTTCTAACTCCAGTACGTGTGATGGATCAGCTATATATTTACGGAGTTGCGAAACATGAAAGACTGGATGAAGGTTGGACAATTGAGGTGGTAAAGCTAATTCATACGCCCCTGCTCCAATCTTCTTTAAAATTTGATAAGGTCCAACGTACTTGGGTGATAGCTTCTTTGGACGAAGGACTCTTCCCACTCCAGTGATCGGATTCAACCTCAGAAACACGTGATCTCCAGCAGCAAATTCTAAGGGTCTTCTTCTCTTATCAGCATACGATTTCTGCCTGCTTTGAGACGTCTTCAATCGCTCCTGGATCAGTTTCACTTTCTCTGTTGTTTGCTGGATTAGTTCAGGTCCAGTTACTGCAGTTTCACCTTCTTGGAACCAACACAAAGGAGTTCTACACTTTCTTCCATAAAGAGCTTCAAACGGTGCCATTCCTATGCTTGCTTGATAACTGTTATTATACGTGAATTCAACAAGCGGCAGAACTTCATCCCATACTCCCATATGATCTATCACACAGGTTCGCAACAAGTCTTCAAGAGTCTGGATGGTTCGCTCAGATTGGCCATCCGTCTGAGGGTGATAAGCAGAACTCATTTGCAGTTTGCTTCCCAATTCTCCTTGCAATGACTGCCAAAAACGAGATGTGAATCTCGTGTCTCGATCTGAAATAATACTGGAAGGGACTCCATGCAGTCTAACAATCTCCTTAACGTATAATTTGGCCAAGTTTGTCATGGACATCTTCAAATTAACGGCCAGGAAGTGAGCACTCTTAGTCAATCTATCCACAATCACCCAAATTGAATCATGGTTTCGGACTGTACGTGGCAGATGAGTCACGAAATCCATGGAGATGCTATCCCACTTCCATTCTGGAATTTCTAAAGGCTGCAGCAATCCTCCTGGTCTTTGGTGTTCAGCTTTTGCACGTTGACAAGTTAAACAAGACGCTACAAAACGTGCAATGTCACTCTTCATTCCAGGCCACCAGAAAGACAACCGGAGGTCTTGATACATCTTAGTCATGCCAGGATGCATGCTAAGACGGCTGTGATGCGCTTCCTCCAGAATGATTCGTTTCAGCTCGCCATCATTGGGAACGCAAGTCCTACTAAGGTATCTTAGCATACCGTCCGTACCAGTATTAAACTCCTTGGCCTGATCTGTGCCAAGTACGCTCAAGATCTTCACCAGTTCTTCATCTTCACGTTGCTTCCTCCTAATTTGGTCAAACACATCACTGGAAATTCTAAGATTACAGCACCTTATAACGTTCGCTCCTAAATCAAACTGTAATCTTAGATCTCTAAAACTCTCCACCAAATTCAGCTCTTTCACCATCATTGCAGAGACCCTCACGGCCTTCCTACTCAAGGCATCAGCCACCACATTAGCTTTTCCAGGATGATACAACAGTTCAAATTCATAATCCTTCAAGAATTCAAGCCACCTCCTTTGCCTCACATTCAACTCCTTTTGATCAAAGAGGTACTTGAGACTCTTGTGATCACTAAACACCTGAAACGTTGCTCCATAAAGGTAGTGCCTCCCTATTTTTAAAGCAAACACCACTGCTGCCAGCTCCAAGTCATGCGTAGGGTAATTCTTCTCATGAATTTTCAACTGTCTGGAAGCATAAGCCACTGCCCTCCTTTCCTGCATCAGCACACAGCCTAAACCTTGATATGATGCATCACAATACACTTCAAAAGGTTTGGCCGTGTCTGGAATGACCAACACAGGAGCACTCGTTAATTTCCTCTTTAATTCCTGGAAGCTCTCCTCACATCTATCTGTCCAAGCAAACGGCTGGTCCTTCCTGGTGAGGTAAGTCAGAGGGGCTACTATCTTAGAAAATCCCTCAATGAACCGCCTATAGTAGCCCGCGAGTCCCACAAAGCTTCTAACCTCCGTGACCGAACGGGGACTCTCCCAATCCAACACTGCCTTCACCTTAGCTGGATCCACTGCAATACCACCAGCAGAGACAACGTGCCCCAAGAATTGGATCTCCTTCATCCAAAATTCACACTTTGAACGCTTGGCATACAGCTCCTTCTCCCTCAATATGCTCAAGACAATCCTCAAGTGGTCTTCATGCTCTTCAAAGCTCTTGGAATATATGAGGATGTCATCAATAAACACCACAACAAACTTATCCAGGTACGGTCTCAAAATTTTGTTCATATAATCCATGAAGATTGCAGGTGCATTTGTCACTCCAAAGGGCATCACCACGTACTCATAATGTCCATAACGAGACCGAAATGCAGTCTTCTGAATGTCCTCCTCTTTCACTCTAATTTGATGATAGCCCGAACGTAGATCAATCTTAGAAAATACATACGCACCATGCAACTGGTCCAGCAGGTCATCAATCCTTGGAAGAGGATACTTGTTCTTGATGGTCAGCTTATTAAGTTGTCTATAATCAATGCATAGCCGTGAGCTGCCATCCTTCTTCTTGACCAACAGTACAGGCGCTCCCCATGGTGAAGCACTTGGACGGATGAACCTCTTGTCCATCAATTCTTCAATCTGTTTCTTGAGTTCCACTAATTCAGCTGGTGCCATTCTGTAAGGTTGAACCGAGATGGGTGCAGCAGTAGTCACCAAATCAATTGTGAATTCTACTTCACGAATGGGAGGTAGACCAGGAACTTCATCCGGAAAGACATCCGGAAATTCATCTACTACTGTTTGTTCTCTACTGCTATCAACACTGGATGAACACTCTATCTCACTGTCTTCATACGTCATGGTAAGGAAGCAGCTTGCTCCCTCCATAATGTCCTCCTTTAACTGACCAAGAGTGACTGATAATTCCTCCTCTTCTTCATTCGGAAATACTAGCTCCTTCTTTCCACAATCAATGAGAATTCGATTGGTAGCCAACCAATCCATCCCCAAGATTACTTCTAAGTCTTGAAGGGGTAAACATATGAGATTAACCTTAAATCTACGCCCCTCAACTTCTATAGGACATCTTACACAAACTGTAGATGTCTTAATCCCACCAGCCGCTGGGGTTGACACCACCAGATCGAACTGTAACTCGCTCTCCACTAGCCCCGACTTCTCAACACACGCCTTCGAGATGAAGGAATGAGTTGCCCCCGAATCATACAACACACCACATGGCTTTCCAAACAGTAAGCAAGTGCTGGTGATGAGTGTACCTGAACGAGCAGCTTCAGCACCAGTAATAGCATACACCCTTCCTGTTGCTTGTGCACGTCCACCTCTTCCTTGTTGAGCTCTTCCAGCATTCGGCGGTCTCATTACCGCTCGTCCTCCCACATTACACTCCTGATCCGAGTGTCCATTTCTCCCACATTTGTTGCAATGCTTTATTCCAGCCAGTTGAGGACAAGCCCATCTCAAATGTGGTCCTCCACACTGATAGCACGTCAAAGTCCTTGGCTGTCCAGTTTGGCCAACAGTGACCAAGGCCTGTGATCCACCAGATGATTGAGTTGGACGAACATATGGGGATCTTCTTAAATTCGTTGCACCTCTGGATACGACTGGCCCCCTGCTCGCTTGCTGTTTCTTCTGTTGTTCGGCCTCAGCAACGTTCTTCTCCAGTACCTTTGCTCTCTCAACCATGGCAGGAAAGGATCTGATACACAAGCAGGATATTAACACTTTCAGATCACTCCTCAGTCCGTTCTCAAACTTCCTGCATTGCCATTCTTCACTTGTTGCCATGGTATTAAAACGGACCAGATGTTTGAATTTGTTGGTGTATTCCGAGACGGACATACCACCTTGCACCAGTTGAAGGAACTCCACTTCCTTAGCAAACCGCACACTATCTGGAAAATACTCTTCATAAAATTTCGTTCTGAAAACCTCCCAAGAAATTGGATTCTGCGCGTCTGTCAGGATGGCCTTCATGCTCGCCCACCAGTGACTAGCTTCACCAGTCAACAAATACTCTGTATATGCCAAACGGTTTTCATTTGGACATCTTTTGGCATCATAGATCCGCTCCATATCCCTCAACCATTGATCCGCTTCATCCGGAAGCCCTTTGCCATTGAACTTGGCTGGGTGGTGTTGCAAGAAACTCTCCAAACTCCATTCTGCATGAGGTGCAGCAGTAGAAGAAGAGGCTCCAGGAGTACCTCTGGTAATAGCAAGGATATTCATCAGTTGCCTTTGCGTGTCCTCAGCAGTAACCCGAGAGGCTTCCAAGCCCTGCATGGCTTCTTGGTTTTGAAGCATTAAAACAGTGTTCTGCTCCATTAACGTGGTATTTTGTTGCTGTAATCTCTCAATTACAGTCTCCAACAGCCTAGCGTTGTTGGAAGTGTCAGGCTCATTCGGTTGTGGAGGAGGAGGCAATCTAGGTGCCATTTGTTCTCTGGATGCAGAGAAAAAGAAACAATCGTTAATTATGTCCAAGAGTTAAAACAATAATAACTCATTAAACATACAATAAGCACACAGCAAAACACAGTGCACTCATAACCCTACAGTGTCCTTTAACTAGAACAAAACTGCTCTGATACCAATAAATGTAACATCCCAATAAATAGTAATTACCATTAATCAGAACTAATCACATTTACAGAAAATACAGTGCAGTCTTAATATATATATACAACAGCTGCTCCAAAATAAAACAGCAAGTACAGCAAAATTTACAGCGTTCAGAATTCATCCAAATTTACAAAACCAGTTCTGATTGAACAATTCTGCAAAACTATATACAGAACTTCCCAAAATACAGTACAAAAATCTAACAGCTACTACGGAACTAGTCCCTACTGCTCCGATTTAACTTCAACTTCTACCAAGTTGGCATCCTCCAAATTTTCTTCTTCCAGCATTGATTCCAGGGGTGCCTCACCATCTGCTCACATCCACAACGGATGATCATTGCATTGACAAGACGGACATACAGAAACAGTAGACAACACAAGGAAATTTGCAAGGGTAAGCTTAGGTAATTTAATTCAATATAATCCACATAATTTTTAACATAACAAATCAGTCATACAATTTTTTTTTACAACATGAAATATACATTCACGCATACAATAACTCATTCATATTATCATAATTAAAGACTGTCCGGACTGTATGATCCATGTATCTACAGGCGTTCCTGCACCCGGGTGATGTAGTAACTGGGATACCCTCAACAGCTGCCACCCGAGGTTAACCCTTATCAGCCCAAGTACTATAAGGACTAGGGCCTCCTGCCATTCCCACGCATGAACTACTCTCCTCTACATGAGGATGAGCAATCACGGAATATCAGGATGAACAGCCATCAGTAGCTTATCCATGGTCATACTACACTACTTCTCATATTCACATCATGGAGACGTTCCCCCTCGGAACGCTCTTTCACAATCCAATCCAATAAATCCATTCAAATCACCATTCGTACGTATTCACAATTTCTCTTATTCAAATTTTCATTCTGTATTCACTCTCTTATTTTTAAGGAACGTCCATCACTCAATAGATAGGAAAGAACATATTGCAGTACTCATACATCCACGTTTCTGAACAAAAGAAACGAACCGTTATCCATTCACGGACATTAAGACAAATGAGTAATTTAATTGAGATTGAGTCTAGAAGATCAGAATAATACTTAGGAAAATTCTAAGTATAAAGACTCGAGGTCAAATGAAAAGGACAATCACAGTTTAAATGAATTCAAATAAATAACCAGAGTATTAATAAATTCGGAAACGAACACTGCCGGTCAAAGACCGAACGTTAATTAATAAATTGAACGAACGCTGGTAAAGTTCGCTCACGAAGCAATGATAAGGACGAGCGTTCAGTAGAAACCGAACCCTCCTTAGGACGAACGCTAGGTCAATGACCGAGCACCAAATAGAACGAACGCGCATTTGAACGAACATTCGGTATCAGACCGAACTCTAACTAGGACGAACGCTCAATCTAAGACCGAGAGCTCATTTGGACGAACGCAAAGTATAATACTAGGCGCTGCTTATGACGAACGCTGGTAAACAAAACCGAGCGTTCTAATACTCTTCACTTTATTTTTAAATGGTTGGACACGCTAAGCTGAGCCGAACGCTCAAAACTAACTCTTCACACAAATAACGCTCGTTCTCGATCAGAATCCTCTCCAATTGAAAGAATTCTTACTCTAAGTTATTTTCCAGTGAAACCGAACGGTATAAGACCGTTCGATGACGAGCGTACATTATCAATCAGAGAAGATCAGATTTCCAGATTTTTCAACTCGATAACTTCACAGATTTTTATATGATTCATAACTTTAAAGTTTCATTTCCATCATAAATCTCATACATTACAGAATTCATATTATTCCATCATCAATACAGAATTTTCCAGTTCGAACATATCATTCCAAATCATACAGAAATTCAATCATATTCCCAATTCATACATCACATTCTCTGCATAAAATTCAACAATATTCATCATCTCATCAACCCGAATTATCCATTTTCAAGTGCAGACATATCAGCATCAACATACAGTTTCAAACATTATCATTCATATACAACCAGCGCAACCAGTTCTTTCATACATAATCAAACATCAAATATTTCATGCATTTCAGACATCCAGTACACTTCATTACTGTCATGAACATCAAACCAGTATTAAATTAAATTACTAAAGCTTCCCTTACCTGGTATAGCAATGCACTTCCAAATACTTAGAGTTTATCTCGATCACTCACGGCTTCCTATCCAGAAATTCACTCAACCACTTCCACTTAATCTAATACACCAAAAATCAGTAACAGATCAGACTTCTAACTTACGCATGCAACCAGAATTTTGGTTTGCATGAACTAAATGGACAAAGGTGCAGAGACGAGAACTTACCAGTTCAGTTCTCAGTTCTGTTCGGATCCAAATGATGCTCACAGTGCAGGGAAGGTTTCTACGGTGTCTGAAATGAGATTGGAAGAGATGATGATGAGTTATCTTAGAGAGAAGATGGAAACGGTTTAGAGAGGGTGCAGAGAATTTGAAGTTAGGATTTCAGAGAAGAAGATGAAGCATGCAGGAGGAAGAGGGAGAGTTTTCAGAATTATTTTTCTCTTCCCATGCAGAATGAACTCCCCATTCTTCCCACGCCACTTGTTTCCCACTAACTTCTCAGAATGCTCAAACCTTGACACATGGCAGGCGCATGCAGAGTGGAAGTGAGTGGAATTTGACGTGGCCAGTTGCATTAAAATGTGATCAGAGGATGTATTATTGTGCCTAATTTATGAGGTTCTCACAATTTCAATTTCAAACACTGCGTAATTTTCCATTTTCTGATTTTATTGTCTTTGACCATTTGGTTTCACAGTCGTTAAAATTCATTTCAACGTTTTAATTTTGCTTTATTTAATTCAGTGGTGTTTAAATTTGATCCGCAACCAAAAATTATCAAAACCCCTCACAAGTTGGTCCTTGAGAGACGACCTAGGAGTCACTACCTAGTCTATACTGCATTCTTTTATGCACAACTTTTGTGGGAGGTGCGACCCTCTCAACAATCACTTCCCACCCTCTACTTATACTTAAACACCGAAATCAAGTGAAAATCATTGGGCTTATGTAAGAAACTTACAAATTGTTAAAATAGAATGAATTAATTTTCAACACAAAGAGGGGGGTGAATTGGTGAAATACAAAAACAATGTTTTCTTTAAATCTTTTTCGCAAAGTAGATGACTTTAAAAAATTTCTTGAAATACAAAGAAAAAGATTTTTAAGTGCAGCGAAAATAAAGTTTATTAAACGCAGTACAAAGTCGATTAAGTTAAAGTGTAGGAATAGAACACACAAAGACACAAAGACCAGCAACAAGATGTCCCCTCTCTTGCCGTCTTCAACCCTTTGACAAACCCTTCAAAGTCCAGAACACAGCACGTCCTCTTCCTGTAGTCACAACAGGGCAACAACACCAATCTTCACAAGATTGAATTCTTGATCACCAAAACAGACGCCTTTAGTGCAAATTTGATCAGACAGTAAAAGCACAAAATCCTTGCTCTTCAAGCTATCTCCAAAGATGAACACCATGGTCTTCTTTAAGAGTTCTTGGAGCTTTTCCCCAATCTGTAAGACAACACTAATATGAAAATTATCACACAATTCGTTAGATTCTCAAAACTTCTTACAGAATTCAAATTTGCGTCAATATATAGTTTTTCACAATTCTGACGCTCTTCAGTCGACTTTACCACTAATGAAGTCGAATACAACCATGACAGTTATAACAATTAGAAGTAGTTATAGCAATTAATTGATTACACAATTAATGCAGTTGATTCACAATTAATGCTTGGTCAAACATATTTAAAAATATAGCCGTTAGACACTTTAAGACAAGCATTAACAAAATTTCAAAACATAACAAACTTAGTCGAATGTCTTGCGCACATAGTCGACTTTGTAACAGTTAAAAACATATTTTTGAAAAACTTTCTCTTCAAATGACTCTATAGAATTTTCTTCACTAGTCTCATCATCTTTATCTACTGATTCTTCTGTTGATGTAGAACTTTCCACATAATTCTCTATAATTCCATCCATCTTCTCATTCATTTTCATAAGAGATTTCTTCATCAGGTTAACTCTTTTGGAGACCTTCTCAAAACTATTTACCACACCCTTTTGAAATTCAAACATAGGAGATGGTAATATTTGTTCACTATTAGAGTCAGGTAATTCATCTTGATTTTTGGTTGAGTCTTGTATATCACTGAAAATCCAACCTAGATCTGTTTTCTTCAGACCAATACATGTTAGTATTGCCTTACCAATTTGATTAGCTTTGTCACAAGTGACCTTGATTTCACCAGTTATATAGCATTGAGTAGATATATATCCTCTGAAGTCAATTTTTCATAACTAGATCTTCCAGGTAGCAAAACATGACCAATGATGAATGCAAAGATTTTCTCTTCTTTGTCCAGACACTTGTGTAGAAATCTTCTTTCCTTCTTGTATGTTCATGGATACCTCATGTAGTCTTCGAAAATTTGCGTCTTCCTAGTTCATCTGTTTTGTAAGCAATCAGGTAGATGTGACATGTTGTTAACACTTCGGCAAGTGTACCGAATTGTATCAAGTAATAATAAATGGTAAGACCAAGTATCGTTTCCCAAAGGACTCACGGTCTAGACAGTTATGTGATTTCTTGATTAAATGAGACTTGTAAATAAAATCATTGTGGTTGAATTGTGAAAAATAAACATGAATGCAAGTTTTGATCAATTGGATTGAAAGATGCAAAAGTGATTGATGTAAAATGTGGAATGATGATGTTGTTGGGGTTTCCGACTTATCCTATCCACTCTCATGTATTCATGAATTCATCTTTCTTCATTAATGTTAATGCCACTTTCTAATTTACCTTAAACTCGATGTCTCAGTGAAGAAAGCCTACTCCTAATCACTAGTTTACAATGTCTTGTCTCCCTCGCAATTATTCATGCATTACATTCGCACAGAAGCTTAAAGGCAATCGATCCTCCTATTCCTATATCTAGGTAATATTGCTTCCAGGAGAGTTTCCCCAGTTCTAGATTTCCCCGTATGTGTCGATATCGACAAAATCAATAATCATGCAATTGAATGAGTTAAACAAATCATGCATAAAGTATAGAGGAAAAACCCTAACAATTAATGAAGTAAAGCATATATAATCAAGAATAAATTCAATACATGTGAGTTTCAAAGGATTACATCGTTTCTCCAACAACAATGGAGGTTTAGTTCACCATAGACATGGTGAAACTAGATGAAAATAATGAAAAGAATGAAAGATAGAGCCCTAAAAGTTGAAGATTGGAGCTTCCGCATCCAAAATTCGCCTCCAAGGGGTGAAAGGAGTGTAATTTCACCTCTTTCTGTGCAAAGATATCAACCCTAGGTCAACTAAACCCTTATATAGTTTATTAAAAATACAGAAAATTGGCCTAGGCCCACGTTGTTGGCGCTCAACGGTAGCTGCGACACTCAAAACTGGCGCTTAGCGCAACTTGTTCTGCACTCTAGTTGACTTTTCTGTACTTTGGTTGACTTTTCTGCATTCCAACCATTCGGTACTTTAACTCTTCTTTCAAATCATTCCAATAGCCTACAAAATCAAGGGAATCTATCACAAAACCATTAAATTCACCTTCAACTCTCTTATTCACAAAACTAAAGCAAAAACATGAGTTAAAGAATGTTTCTAAGTCAAAAAGGGTTGATTTATTATCAAAATTAAGTATAAAAATAACAATATATCAACCGTTATCACATGCATCCTTCAATTTTAGATTGGCAACTTGTAACTAGGTATCATTGTTGATAACAATGTCTACTCCTTTTACTCTTGAGTGGATATCCCCGTTAACAACTTTCAGATTGTTATAAAACACATTTACCAGATTCGGGTAGCAGTCACCCTTCATTTGAACAAAGGTGTGTAAACCTTGATGATCAAGGTTTTTCTGGAAATGTGAAGCCTTCAGTTCTGAAAAGAGATAGCTCAATTGATTTGTGTGGAACCACTTCCTTGATATTCTTCCAACATATATATCTTTCTCTAGCATCACTGTCACTGATCCACCCTGAAGGACTTGCACTTCTTTTGGATGGAGGAACACACTTGGTATGCTTAGATGAGGATGATGATGCCATTTTTCACAAAATTCACAGCACACCTTTCAGATAAGTTTCTAGGGTTTTGAGTATCACAACTATAGAAACATATATTGATGGCGCGAACCAAGATATACTCAACTAGACCCATTCAAATTTTCAAACATAGAAAGCCCTAAAACAGTGATATTTAATCGGTTTTGTTAAACTTAAAGTTGACTTAAGTATGATAGAACATTAAAAAAAACAGAGACACTTATATCACAAAGTATAGTTGACTATACACTTAATCAATTCCATTAAAAATCGTGCTATTGAATTTTCACATAAAGCAATCTCATTCAATCAAGCATCAATCAAACATTCAATAAGAATTCATTCAAACAAATGTTATGCATGATGCAATGATAAAATAATTGTTACCACTTGTAGATACTCAAGAACTTTGATATAATCCAGTTAGTTCATCCTTGAGTTCTGCATTTTCACAATATCTACTTTCCTGCAAAACAACTTAAATTTTTCGATGTTGGTACCCATTGGAACATGGGTCCGGTCTGGTTAGTTGTAGATAGATGTTCCTTGGGAATCCACTTATATTTCCCTTTTGGAACTCCAACCTTTCTGTAGTAATAGTTTCTAACAGTGTGCCCTATGTTATTATAGTAAAAACATGCATGTGTAACAGGCTTACTGATATCTACAAATTTCTTTGTATCTGTTATGCTACTTTGAGCTTTGTAGTTAATGCCTTGTCTAAATACAGCTCTTTCAGAGGCCTTCAGTACAACATCTTAATTGTCCCTGCCCTGTGTGAATTTTGCTAACGTACAGGTCAAGTAATGAATCTTTTCAACCAATACAAGACAATTATGTCATTCTTTTTCAACATGTTTTGACTCAACATCATTGTTCTTTGCAGACTCTAATGCATCATTTAATTTCATTTTCAGTCTTTCATTCTCCTCAACTAGATTGTTGATTATGTGCTCAAAGTCTCTTCTTTCAGATTTAAGTCGACTGACCTTATATTGCAGTCGCACAGCCTCTACATGAACCTCTTGAAATGCAACACGCAGCATGTCATATTTGACTTTTATAGGTTTATTTTCGAAATCCTCATCACTGTCATAATCATTGATTGCAGATCCAGCCATGAAGCAGTTGTTGGATTCTTCTTCATCATTGTAGTCTTCATCACTTGAAGAATCTGAATAATTGTTTTCCTAAGCAATATATGCACTCTTTTGTTTCCTGCTTTTCTCTTGAACCAATCTTTTGTTCCCTTTTTGCTTGGCTTTCAGATCTGGACACTCAAGCTTGATATGTCCTTCTTTTCCACATTCATAGCATTTGATTGCAGTGGTTATGGACTCCTTTCTTCCTCTTGAGAAACCTGCATAGTTAGTGGAAGAACTATTATTTTTCATAAAACGATTAAATTTTCTTACCACCATACTCATCAATTCTTAGTCATGCAGATCAGTCTCTGAGTCATATTCTAGTTCAATAGTGTTTGAAGCTTTTCGGCTTGTGGCTTTGAGGGCTATTTTTTTTTCAATTTCTTCTTCCTTCTTCAGCCTTCCAAGTTCTAACTCATGCTCTCTGAGTTTTCCAAACAAGGTTGCCATGTTCATGTTGGTCAGATCTCTTGATTCTGATATAGCAGTAACTTTCGGCTGCCAGCTTCTATTGAGGCTTTTCAAAATTTTAATGTTGATTTCCTCCTTGTCAAATACTTTTCCTAGAGCCATAAGATAGTTGACAATGTGTGTGAATCTTTTCTGGACTTCATAGATTGTTTCCTCTGCTTTCATTTTGAATAATTCGTACTCCTGAATGATTGAATTTTTTCTGTCTCTTTTCACCTCATTTGTTCCTTCATTAGTTACCTCCAAGACTTCCCACATTTCTTTTGCTGTCTTGCATTGTGATATCCTGAAAAATTCATCCATTGTTAGTGTTGAGGTTATTACATTCCTAGGTTTAACATCATACTGTGCTCTGCAGTTCTCATCTTGAGTCCACTCAGAAATTCTTTTCAAAACAACTTTTCCATTCAAAACATGAGTGGGTTCATATGGACCGTTTATGATTGCATCCCAAACACCTTTGTCCACTTATTCAAGAAAGATTTGCATCCAAATTTTCCAAAAAGCATAGTTTTCACCAGTAAATAGAGGTGGTCTATTTGTTGATACACCTTCACCAAAGGTTTGAAAATTAGAAGCCATTTTCCAAGATCAGTCGATTTAACAGAAAATGTAATCGACTAGTTTTTCAAATATTTTATGAATACCAGCTCTGGTGCCAATTGTTAAAATAGAATGGCTTAAGTTTAAACACCAAGAGGGCGGGTGAATTGGTGAAATACAAAAACAATGTTTTCTTTAAATCTTTTTCGCAAAGTAGATGACTTTAAATACTTTCTTGAAACATAAAGAAAAAGATTTTTAAGTGCAACGAAAATAAAGTTGATTAAACGCAGTACAGAGTCGATTAAGTAAAAGTGTAGGGATAGAAAAATCAAACACTGCTTTTTATACTGGTCCGGCCAAGCCTACATCTAGTATCCTTCCTCACCAGGAAGAAAATGCACTATAATGATCAAGGTTTTTACAACAAGGCTTTTATAGAGACCTCTACGTCAAAAATATAAAACACCTCTCTAATCCTCTAATCAAAATATAGGCATACAACACACAAAGACCAGAAAAGGGATGTCCCCTCTCCTGCCGTCTTCAACCCTTTGAGAAACCCCTCAAAGTCCAGAACGCAACACGTCCTTTTCTTCTAGTCCAACAGGGCAACAACACCAATCTTCACAACATTGAATTCTTGATCACCAAAACAAACACCTTCAGTGTAGATTTGATCAGAGAGTAAAAACACTCAATCCTTGCTCTTCAAGCTATTTCCAAAGATGAACACCACGATCTTCTTTAAGAGTTCTTGGAACTTTTCCCAAATCTGTAAGACAGCACTAATATGAAAATTATCACACAATTCGTTAGATTCTCAAAACTTCTTACAGAATTCAAATTTGCGTCAATATATAGTTTTTCACAATTCTGACGCTCTTCAGTCGACTTTGCCACTAATGAAGTCGAATACAGTCATGACAATTATAACAGTTAATTAATTGATTACACAATTAATGCAGTTGATTCACAATTAATGCTTGGCCAAACAAATTTAAATATATAGTCATTAGACACTTTAAGACAAACATTAACAGAAAATAGTCGACTTTGTAACAGTTAAAAACATAGTTTTGAAAAAGTTTCTCATCAAAAATTCTCACAGCACACTTTGAAAAAGTTTGTGCAAAGCCACGAGTTTTAATCTACTTACTTCATAATAAAGTCGATTTAAAACTGTTGTTTTGCTACACAATTTAAGTCCAACTAAAGTGCATGTGGTTTTTCTTTTCGAAAACAATTTTCATGAAATCACAGATTAAATCTCACATATATAACATAGTGATTTGCAATGATCAACACAACACAAACATGTTCTCATATAATCATAATCATGAAAGTAATGAACATGTAACACATAAACAAAATGTGTTATGAATTATGTGTTGTCATCATAAAAAACCAGAAGCTCTGAGATTGTAGGTTCAGCTAAACCAGTGCTCCCCCTATCAACAATCTCAACACAAATTGTGACCATGGTCACCCATGTTACCACAGTTGGCTCCTACAATTGAAGTTTCTGTAGAAAACCAAGATTTTGTTCGTGTAATCGTTTACCAGCCAGTTGTAAACGATTACCCGAGTGTTTTTCCCTGCACAAGTTTGAGGACTTCACCCAAGTTGCTCATCTCATAAACATTGTTCCTTTTCTCCATCATGGGGTGCCCAAACATGATTTCCCAGCCTATGTTGATGCTTAAACACCAAAATCAAGTGAAAACCATTGAAATTATGTAAGAAACCTACAAATTTTGACAATGGTCACCTAGGTTACTGTAGTTGACTCCTGCAGTTGAAGTTTCTGGACAAAACCAAGATTTTGTTCGCGTAATCGTTTACCAGCCAATTGTAAACAATTACCAGGGTCTTCTTCCCTGCACAAGTTTGAGGACTTCACCTAAGTTGCTTATCTAATAAACATTGTTCCTTTTCTCCATCATGGGGTTCCCAAACATGACTTCCTAGCCTTTACTCACACTTAAACAACAAAATCAAGTGAAAACCACTAGGCTTATGTAAGAAACTTACAAATTTTGACCATGGTCACCCAAGTTACCACAAGTGGCTCCTACAGTTGAAGTGTGTGTACAAAAGACAAATTTTACTCGTATATTCGTTTACTAGCCAATTGTAATCGATTATCTGTGTGTTTTTTTTCCTCCAAGGGTTTTAGGAGTTCACTTAACTTGGTAAACCATTGGATTAATTTAAAACACTTATTAGTATTGTGTGTTCCTTTGTGATCAAAACACACAAAACGTAAATTAAATGACATTGCACATAAAGTAATCATGAAAGCTATCATCTTATTGCAATAACAATGTGTACATATATATCATTGTTTGTTACAATCTGTACATATATATCATTTTTTAAAATTTCTACAAATGGATACAATCCTACAACATTCCATATTCTGCTTGTGCTTCCATTCTTCTAATGTTCTTGTTGTCGAGGATCCACTCCCATACATATTTTTTTCTAATTCTAAGCAACTCCTCCTGAAACCAACATTTTGCACTTTAGAAATTAACACAATCATCAAATATTTCTAACAATCATAATGATACTTACATTCGTATATTCAGGCATGCTTTTCCCATTGTATTTGTCCTCTCCATCCCAAATTTCCATCGTTTTTAACATTATAACTCCACAATCATGTCTGAAACAATACAACCACAACATATAGCAGTTCTCACAACCTACATTAAGGACAACACCAAATATTTAAAGACAATGGTTATAACTGTTAGAATTGCTGCAGCGGAATTGTTAGCGTGGAATAACAAACCAAGAGGTTCTTTAATACGAACGTGTGCCTTTTAATTTCTACTCAATTAAACTTACCAAGCAAATAATAAAGACAAATAAAGAGAGTAAGGTTGAGAGAAAATTGCACAGATGATTTTATCCTGGTTCAGATCACTCAGATCCTACGTCCAGTCGTTTATCTCAAACAAGATAAACCTTTTTCACTAACACAAAACAATTACAAATATTAATCACAAAGAAAAACAATTTGTAAGAGTTTAGAATTACCACCTCTCTTGAAACCACAAGAGATGAACTTACACTTCCTTTGAATCTTCACAAAGGATGACCACCTCCTTCGAATACTTCACGAAGGATGATTCTGAACTTACACTTCCTTTGAATCTTCACAAAGGATGACCACCTCCTTCGAATGCTTCACGAAGGATGATTCTCTTCCAGACACCTCCTCGGACACACCAAGGATGAACAAGCTATTCCTCTGTCACCGCAGTAGCACTTCAGGACTTGCAGACAAGAGTTTCCTTAGCTTCAAAGAGTTCTCTAAGAGTTAAGAGAGTTTCTAGCACAAGGGAAGAGTTATTTTTGAGATTAACAGAGAGCCATCTTATAGGCTCAGCCAAATACTCTTCCATTCTTCGAAAACGGGCCATCTAACGCATTTAATCGATTAACACAAGTATTAATCGATTAAAATGAGTACAACGGCTAGTTTTTCAAATCTGAAATCCCCAACGGTCAGCTTTAATCGATTAAAATGTATTTTAATCGATTAGCTAATAGATTAAAACAAGTTTTAATCTATTAAAACAGAAAAGGTTGAGTTTTCAGCTTTTACTCGTTTTAATCGATTAATACTTATTTTAATCGATTAAAACAGTGCGATTTTGACTTTGGACATTAATTATATAATATAAAATTACATGGAATCAAAACCACTAAAAATCTAAGTCCTAGACACTAAACTACAATTATTACAAAAGCTTTCCATAGCAATACAAGTTTTCATAACATCTTGAATCTTGATTTCTCTTGACTTGATTTGGACATCATCAAAACTTCATCTTCATCATTTTGCTAACAATAACAACTTACAAGTTTGGTTGGGATGACATATTTGATTGTTCAACAGACAAAGGTCCAATACTCCCTTCCGGTTTATTGTACAAGATGCAAAAAAGTCGTTGAAGATATTCAGCCTACCAAATAAGAAATAAATTAACAAGTTAAACAATATAATGTTAAAAGACAATAAGCAATTTATTTTTAAACAGAAATTGTGCAATCATACAACAACTTTGTTAATCCTTTTTCGGTCTCTAATACCCCTCCCCAATGAATCAATGACAAATATCTATAATGTACTAAGTTTCACTAAATAGCACCACCAAATATCATCATAGACAAATGGCATAAACAACTACAAACAAAGAAAACCAAATGTCAATATATGAACAAATAAAAATTGGGCAAACATTGTCATTACAAATTAAACCTAATTCACAAAGTCAGCTGTGGCAATCTCTCCAAGTCCAAAATGATCAGAACGCAAATAGGTGTTGTAATTATGAAGAGTAAACACATGACGATTCTATGGACGTCTCCTATAATCAGTAAGAATATGGTGTTGTGGAAAATTTCAAATTCATCAATCCACAATGCCTTACACATAATTTGTACCATCAAATATATGATATCATAAAAATTTATATTTACCACGTATAATGGACTGAAATGAATCTTAACAACACTGGACAACCTTTTCTCAAAGTAAACAAAAATTGTAGTAGAAAATAACACCACCTATGCAATAAAAATTGTACCAATTATTAACATAGCTACCAACATTAAACATAAAGACATGTTACATAATTGTTACCATGTTATCAACGTATTTGGTTGGCGCTAAAGTGCAACATGAAGTTGTGCTCAAGGTATGCCCAATTATTTCACATACAACCCTAAAAAAATAAATATAATTCAATTAGAAACAATAACCTTTCACCAATGACAAATACAATTCTCATCAATTACCTGTGTCCACTGTCTCTTACGCTGACTACATAGTACAATTGGCCAACATCGACAGTAGTGATTGTATCACTGACAAAACTGCGAAAGGGGGAATCACCAATGGTACCTCCCCTTCATCATCATCATCATCAATTTCAATACAAACACTTGGATGATGAGATGCTGAAACTTTGTCATCTTCATGCGCAGGTTCTTCATCCCCTGGTTGTTCATTAAATGCACCTAAAGGGTCTTCAACAGCTCCACTAGCAACTTCTTCATCAAATCCACCATCACCTTCTTAATCACCTCCACCTACAGGTGCTTCATGACCTTCACCACCACCTTCTTCATCATTACTACTTGCAGCTTCTTCATTAAAGATTGGAGTTCTTCATCCCTTGGTTGGCATTCAATGTTATGATATTTTGATTGTTTTTCCTCACTCTCTCCTCAGCACCTGCTTCCCAAGTGCCATCATCGGAGCTATCATCATCTGCTTCCTCCGTTATCTATGTGGAAAGAAGCACGGATTGCGGACAATTAACGATCTTACTTACTTACATACCACTTGAGATTTAACTATACCAAACACAAACAATAAAATTAGTGAAATACGACCATCGATAATTAAAAAAAAACATATAACAAAGGTTGAAAGACTTACATCTCCGGTCTGAAAGGTATGTTCAATTTTTTGTGTCCTTGAGTTATATGGGAACCATCGCAATATGCGCGGGAACCTCTTGTGAGAAGCATGACCATGCAAAGAAAGTCTTTCAACCGCCCCAGCCTACAATATCAGAATAAATAGTGACCCATATTTTACAATGTTCTCCATTCCATTGAGTTAAACAATTATAAATCATGTTACCTGCAACATTGCCACTAAGACTCAGTGACTGAGCGATAGCTCCCGACATTATTTTCTTCATAAATTTTAGAAACATAGACAGACTTCCTAGGAAAATAAAATGCATGTTAGAAACATAGACAGACTTCCTAGGAAAATAAAATGCAACCAAACACACTAATATATATAACCTGCATACTTCATCAACCTCATTGTTTTGATCCTGGACAATCACATTAAACATGTCAATCAACTCCTTCAAAGTGGTGGTTTTTGGATTACACGTTTGACCGACCAATCCAACTACTGATTCATCAAAAGGGATGTCTAAACCACCTATTTCTAAACTTGTGTTCATGAACACATCAAAAACAGTATATGCAACCAATTGTTGTCTAACTCTAAAACTAACATTGTGCTTAGCCCAGCAATGGACCATCACTGCACAAAATTAACAAAACATGATTATTAACTAAAATTCAGAGGATAACAGATCATCTATAAAAAAAAATTACATTTCATCTTACATTTCCTTTTTGGGCTTCCATTGGACCTGCAGTTATAAGATAAACAAAACAACAATGGTCGAGAAGATGGTTAAGGTTCGCGCAACATGAAAATGCCAATGTTGGAAAACATGGTTAGAGTTCGCGTAGTTCTACTTACCAAAAAAACACCACGATAGCGCAAAGGCACAATACCAATGCTCGATAGGGATGTCGAAGACAGCTTTAATGTTGCACAAGACGGACGTCCAAAACAGAGATAAGGCACAATACCAACAGTCCAATAGAAGGTGAAACTTTAGGATTTGAACACGAGAGAGATGAGAGAACGAGAGAGATGATAGAACACAAGAGATGAGAGAGCGTAACTGCGAATGAAAGAAGAATAGGGAAAGCACGAAAGGAAATTTCATATTTTTCCCTTCCAGTAATACCCTCGCCTAATCAATTGTATATCCATTTTTTTTCAAATTCATCCAATCGACAACTGCCACGTGGCATTGTCAAATCGTTGGCAAATAAACGTTGTTAACTAAACGTTTTCGATAAAAAATTTCTCCTGAAATGCTTGAAGTAGTGTGTGACCAACCAAAAGAAACATGTGTCGAGAGGAACACAGTGCGCGCTCTGCATTAGCATTTCTCCAAACAAGAGTTAGGTTTAGCCATAGCTTTCTTTGCCTTTCCTTATAATAGAACAGAGAGTAGAGTAGGAGGATACTTTTCCATTAATAGTAGAGCGTCTATCAGTCCATCTTCTTTTTTGTTTCTTTTCTCTTTAGCAGTATAGATAGTTCAATATTTAGAAGAACACTTCCCTTCCGGTGAGCACAAAGTGGCTGGCGGAGTAGGAGGTTTCTACCGCATGGGAGAGGTTCTTCGAGTCTTCCACGAGCACAAAGTGGTTAGGGCAGTTTTAGAGTAACCAACATTTTCTCTCATGACTTAGATATACTCTAATTATATCTTTCCCATAATAAAGATATTATTTTTTGCAATCTTCCATTAAATTTTAGTTCTTTATTCTTTCTTGCACCATTTATAATTTTTATAATGTGGTTTATGTTTCTTGCACCTTTCTTTTCGTGTTCTTACAATGAATTCCATTTAGAATCCTGTTCTTGCTCTGGGCATTCAATCTTGCGATGTATTTTCAAGTTTGCATAGTTTCCTTTGTTAGCCTTTATACAGAAGAGAGGTTACAATAGAGTGCCTCCATTTTTTAAGGTTATATCCTCTCGCATTTATTTTATTTCATTTTCATAGTTAGGATCCTTTTGAAAGCAGTCCATTTTTAAAACTGTTTTCAAATGTGCGTGGATGTTCTGTGATTCCCGCAACAAACTCTTCTAACGTTAAAAGACTCTGTGATGGTTTTGGAGTTCTACAAAAAATTTGGAAAATCATGTCGCTGAGCCTACATTTTACTTCATAGACATCACCATTGATTTTTAAGAGTAAGGGTTCAAAAACAAGAAGCTAAGCAAGCATACAACAAGGGCTGGAGGTTTTCCTTTCAGTTTCCGCTTTCTTTCTTATAATCTGAATATGCTTAAATGTTCTTGTTTGACATATTTAAATTTATTGAATCTTTAGTATAAATCAGTTTCATTTGGTATCAGAGCATGTTTATCCTCTGCCTTGTCTGATTCACTCCTTTACGTATTGTGTTTTTTAATCTTATCAATTGTCTTGAAATTGGGTAGAAAGAAGAAAGTTTTCTATGAAGTTTCTGTGTTGAAATGTTTTGATGCTAAAATCCTTAGATATTATTTTGTGTTCGCGTTTAGTATACGATTTGTTTGGCACCCATGTGAAAGGTTAAAGATGATCGAAACCCTTTATGTTGTTGCGTTTCATTTTGGGCATATATCATAAACGTATATTTAATTTTTTATTTTTACCTGCACACATACGCTAGAAGTTGATGATACACTACTGCCTCTGGTTTTAATTAAGACTTGTCCTTTCGTTCTGCATACATTAATTGTTAAATAATATATATATATATATATATATATATATATATATATATATATATATATATATATATTTATTGTTTACTGTTTACATTGAACGTGCTTTTTCCTATTGTTGTTTATATGCATTTAAATATATATACATATATGTTATGATAGACATAGTCTGGTATACACGCTCTTAAATTAAGAGTATAGAAAGGCAAGTGAAATTTATACTAATATTTAATGTTAGTATTATATTTGAATATTATACGCTTATAATATGATTCTTATATTTTATTTTGATTAAATATAAGACCTTCAGAGAATATTAATGTTTAGTGATAAATATGATTTTTTTAATAATTAGAGAGTAGGCACAACATCTTTAATTAGCTAAATTATATTGTAAAGATTCATTTATTGAAACATTAATTGTATATAATGTGATGAAATATATCCTCATGTTTTTTTCTTACATTTGTATAATTAATTAGGATAAAATATTTATTATAATTCTTAATTTTCCCACAGGAATTAGAAAATATGATATAATTTAATAGTTTTATCATAAGGTTAAATGACTCTAATTGAGTAAGACTTTAGCCCATAGGCATGTTTTATGGTAATAGACTCATTGGTAAAGACATGTTTTGCATTGGTAAAACATGACATTTATTTTAGTCTAAAATTATGATAAAGAACATGATTTTGAATTTGCAATTTCTCAATATGTGAATATTTCTGATATCAAGTGTGGTATTCCCGAGTTGAAAGGCGATAATTATAAGGTTTGGAAGGAGAGAGTTCTTCTTCATTTAGGCTGGATGAACATTGACTATGCTATTAGAAAACCAGAACCATCGGGTACTAGCACTTCAGATGCCATTAATCTTTATGAAAAATGGGAGAGGCCAAATCGTCTCTCCGTAACGTTCATAAAAACCAACATTTTTGTTGGGATCTGGGGTTCAGTTGACCAGTATGAGAATGTCAAGGATTTACCGAGGGCTATTGATGAACAATTTACAACATCTTATAAATCTCTTGCCAACACCCTTATAATGCAGTTTTCATCCTTAAAGCTCCCTGGAATTAAGGTACTACGTGATCATATCATGTATATAAGGGACTTTGTGGCTCAACTAAAAGCTTTAGAAGTTACCATGTCTAATTCTTTCCTAGTACACTATATTTTGTTCACTTTGCCTCACTATTATGCCTCCTTTAAAATCTCTTACAACACACATAAGGATAAGTAGTCTATTAATGAATTATTGACCATGTGTGTTCAAGAAGAAGAAAGGCTATTGATAGAAGAAGGGGAGAAGGTGAACTTGACCACTTTTTGTAAGAATAAGAAGAGACAAGTTAATAAGAAGGGAAAGATTCATGCTCAGCCAGTTATTAAGAAGGAGTCCAGATGTTTCTTTTGTAAAAAGAAGGGACACATGAAGAAGGAATGTCAAAAGTTTAAGGATTGGCTTGAAAAGAAAGGTAGTTTGTTTGCTTTTGTCTGTTATGAATCTAATTTGACTAGTTTTAACCATAAAACATGGTGGATTGATTCTAGTTCTACAATCCATGTTTCTAATACCTTGCAAGGTATGGAAAACCTAAGGAAACCGATGGGAAGTGAGCAATGCATCTATTCAGGAAGCAAGATGAGTTCACATGTAGAAGTCGTTGGGACATGCAATTTAGTTTTAAGCATTGGTTTTGTTTTATGTATAAAAAAGACTCTCTATGTTCCTAGTTTTAGCAAGAACTTGATTTCTATTTCACAACTTGCACCTTTGGGTTTTTCCTTTAATTTTATGGATTTTGGAGTTTTACTTTATTGAATAAATCCAAAATTATTGTCTTTGGGGAATTATGCGACGATCTTTACTCTATTAAATTGCAAACCAATGCTACTTATAGTTCTATGCATGTTTCCGATGGGTTAAAAAGATGTGTTATGAATGAAGATTCTTCTATTTTATGGCACCGAAGATTAGGACATATCTCCATTGAGAGAATTAAGCGATTAATAAATGATGGAGTACTTCCTACTTTTGATTTTGCTAATTTTGGGACTTGTGTGGATTGCATTAAGGAAAAGCAAACAAACAAGTCCAAAAGAGGTGCTAAGAGGAGTTCAAGTTTACTAGAAATTATTCATACAGATGTTTGTTGTCCGAATATGGACTCAAGTAGTCCAAAATATTTTATCACCTTTATAGATGATTAATCACGATACATGTACTTGTACTTACTTCATTCTAAGGATGAAGTATTATATGCCTTTAAAGTTTTTAAGGTTGAAGTAAAGTTACAATGTGGAAAAAAATTAAGATTGTGAGATCAAACAGAGGTAGAGAGTACTACAGGACATACACGGAGAATGGACAAGCACCTGGTCAAGAACATGGGATTGTTGCCCAATATACCATGCCTGTCTCTCCAAATCAGAATGGTGTGGTTGAAAGAAGAAATTGAACCTTGATGGATATGGTGAGAAGTATGAGGAGTAATTCAAAACTTTCTCAGTTCTTTTGGACTGAAGCACTTAAGACGATTGTGTATATAGTAAATCGGGTCCCAACAAAGGTTGTTTTTAAAAACACCTTTTGAGTTATTCAAAGGTTGGAAACCTAGTTTACTACATGTACGCATTTGGGGATTGTCATCTGAAGTAAGAATTTATAATCCACAAGAGAAGAAACTAGACCCAAGGACTATTAGTGGGTATTTCATTGGATATACTGAAAAGTCCAAAAGGTATAGATTATATTGTCCAACTCATAAGACTAAGATTGTGGAATCAAGAAATGTAAAATTTCCTTAAAATGACTTGATCAGTGAGGGTGATTTAAATCAAGATGTTGATCTTGAAAAAGATCACTATGAAACTCAAACCTCTCAATCAAATGATAGATTGGTAGTCATTCACGCTCCTCTAGTTCAAAAGCGTATTAGACAACCAATAATTGAAGTTCCACAAATTGCTGAGAATGATAATATAAATCAAGTTGTTGACGAGGAGCAACAAGTAAATGTTGAACAACAAGTTTCTCATCAAGATGTTGAGACAACATTAAAAAGATCTATTAAAATCAAAAGACCAACATTTTTTAGTGATTACGAAGTGTATTTGTAAGAATCGGATTATAACATTGGAGCCGAAAATGATCCTAAAACGTTTTCACAAGCCAATGGTTCTAAGGAATCAAATTTATGGCATAATGCTATGAAAGATGAGATGGATTCTATGACATCCAATCAAGTCCGGGATCTTGTTGAGTTGCCTAATGGTCTAAAACCCATTGGATGTAGATGAGTCTTCAAAACTAAGAAGGACTCTCAAGGTAAAATTGAAAGATATAAAGCGAGACTTGTTGCCAAAGGATTCACTCAAAGAGAAGGAATTGATTATAAGGAGACTTTTTCTCCTGTATCTAAGAAGGATTATTTCGAATAATCATGGCATTAGTAGCTCATTTTGACTTTGAGTTACATCAAATGGATGTCAAAATAACATTTCTTAATGGTGATCTAGAGGAAGAGGTTTACATGAAACAACCTAAAGGATTTTTCTCTAGAAATAGTAAGCACTTGGTATGTAAGCTTAATAAGTCCATTTATGGATTAAAACAAGCTTCACGCCAATGATATTTAAAATTTTATGAAGTTATCTCTTCTTTTGGTTTTGAGAAAAACATCATGGATTAATGTATATACTAGAAGGTTAGTGGGAGTAAAATTTGTTTTCTTGTTTTATATGTGGATGACATTTTTCTTGCAACCAACGACAAGGGTATGTTATATGAGGTGAAGAAATTTCTCTCAGAGAACTTCGATATGAAGGATATGGATGTAGCATCTTATGTCATAGGCATTAAGATCCATAGAGAAAGATCTCGAGTTATATATTTTGGGTTTGTCTCAAGAGACCTATATCAATAAAGTTCTAGTGAGATTTAACATGAAAGGTTGTTCACCAAGTGTAGCTCTCATTGTAAAGGGTGACAAACTTCAATTAAGTCAATCCTCGAAAAATGATCTTGGGCGGGAATAGATGAAAAATATTCCATTTGCTTTAACTGTCGGAAGTCTTATGTATGCTCAAGTTTGTACTAGACCTGACATTGCATTTGTAGTTGGAGGTTTAGGAAGATAACAGAGTAACCATGTGTTGACCATTGGAAAGTTGCAAAGAAAGTAATGAGATATCTTCAGGGAACAAAATATTTCATGCTCATGTATAGGCGAACTGATAATTTGGAAGTGGTAGGCTAGTCTGATTTAGACTTTGCTGGTTGTGTTGATACCAGAAAATCTACATCTGGCTATGTTTTCATGCTAGCTTGTTGAGCTGTATCTTGGAGTAGCAAAAAGTAGACCTTGACTACTACTTCTACTATGGAGGTTGAGTTTGTTTCTTGTTTTGAGGCTACTTCACATGGAGTATGGTTGAAGAGTTGTATATATGGGCTTAGAGTTATGGACTCAATTGTTAGGCCACTGAAGTAGTATTGTGATAACTCTGCTACTGTTTTTATGTTTAAGAATAATAAAAGTGGAAGTCAAAGTAAGCACATCGATATTAAATATCTAGCCATAACAAAACGTTTTAAAGAAAAGAAAGTGGTCATTGAGCACGTTAGCACTGAGTTGATGATTGTTGATCCTTTAACTAAAGGCATGCCACCAAAGAATTTTAAGGATCATGTAATGCGAATGGGACTTGGTTCCATGATATGACAATCATTGTAAATACTTTCATTTTGATAAAACTCTTATTTAGTTTAATGTTTTCTCAATTATTTGTGCACATAATTAGTTACTTTGAGAAAACTCATTTAATTGTGACCTAGAATAGACTTATGGTTTATTCGTTAGAGTTAAGAGCTTGTGATGTGAGACTTAATACATCGTTATACATGGGAGATAATACTCATTATTAGAGGAACTTTCACCATGATTCATATATTCGTTATCTTATTACGTTTGATGGTTGGATAAAACGGACCAAGTGGGAGAATATTAGCCTTTATACAGAAGAAAGGTTACAATAGAGTGCCTCCATTTTTTAAGGTTATATCCTCTCCCATTTATTTTATTTCATTTTCATAGTTAGGATCCTTTTGAAAGTGGTTCATTTTTAAAATTGTTTTCAAACGTGCATGGATGTGTCGTGATTCCCGTAACAAACTCTTCCAATGTTAAAAGACTCTATGATGGTTTTGGAGTTCTACAAAAAATTTGGATAATCAAGTCACTGATCCTACTCTTTACTTCATAGACATCACCATTGTGTTTTAAGAGCAAGGGTTCAAAAACTAGAAGTTAAGCAAGCATACAACAATGGCTGGAGGTTGGTCTTTCTACTTCCGCTTTCTTTCTTATAATCTGAATATGCTTAAATGTGCTTGTTTGACATATTTAGATTTATTAAATCTTTAGTATAAATTTGTTTCATCCTTTTGTTTAGATGTAGTTCTCTAGCAATTTAATTGTTGGTTTTGATCGAATTATGATAAAAGAAACTATATCATAAAGATCCCTTATTTCTTCTCATTCTTTTTATAGATTATGATGATAATGTTAGTTCTAAGTGTAGTGAACATTTCCATTCATGTTTATTTATTTGTAAGCACAATTCAGGTTTAGTGGTTGCATTTGGGGACTTGACAGAGAATTTCCAAAGTATAAACTTGAAAGTGGGCTTCACCATTCTAAAATGTCTTTCTGAAGAGTAATTGGTACTCATTTGACTGTACCAATGTAATTATTGTATTATATATATATATATATATATATATATATATATATATATATATATATATATATATATATATATATATATATATATATATATATATATATATATATATATATATGTAATAACTACATGGGTTAGAACCAATGTAATAATTGTATTTATATATATATAACAAATAATTAAATGTTAGAGTAATTGTCTTTTATTAACCAATTATAAAGGGATCTAATTAAGAAAATGTGACTAAGGACATATATGTCATGAAATGTTAATAATTTTAATTTGTTGAAGGGGCAACTTATAATTATTCAAACTAAAGAAGAATAATCGTTAGAGGTTACGAAAAGGGTCATGGTCCTCATTTGTGAGTACATGTATCATTTCAGTTTCTTTTTCTTTGTCCCCAACAATAGAGAAAATTCAGAAGGAACTATATGTGTTCTATAGAGGAAAGATCATATATCGAAGGTTGATTATTAATAGTTTCCAATGTCTAATTCTTTAGGTACACTTCTGATATTTTATTCTAAAGGGAATTGGGAACTGCTCTATTGGAAATAGTTTATTATATTATTATTAATCTGTGTGAATCATAAATCTAACCATTGTTATCAGAGTATGTTAATTTATGATTATTGGACTCAAATATTATTTTTTATCTTTCTAATTTATAAGAAATTGTGTATGGAATTTAGGGTTTTTTCATTTAAATTGATTATGAATTCATATATTAATCAATTTCTGTGCATTGATTCGTAGTTTGATTAAAAAAGGAAATCAAAACCCAATTAACAATCCCTTTTGTAATATCTGAAGAACCCAAATTACAATTGTAAAACCCTAATTTGGGAAAAATCTTAATTTCTAGTTCTACCCTCTTCTTCCATGCCTGGTTCATCACACACATATAAGAGAAAGAAGAAGTTTCCCCTTCTCTTCTTCTCCTTCGACGCACTGCTCTACAACCATGGCCACTTCCTTTCTTGCATGAGTGGCAGTGTAGCGACAACGATTATTCGGTGCGTCAAAATGGCAGAGGCGCGACCCATGGGGGTTTCATGGTGGTGAGTGGATTTATAGAATACTTGTCGTCGCGGCGGGCTCACGGGTTGCTTGCGTTTGTTGTCTACAAAAGAGTCACGTTGTCACTTCTTCATTTTACCATGGACAAGCTTCTCCTTTTGTGTTTGTTCATGGTGGTGTTGAGTTACATAAGTGGTTTGCGTTCTTTGTTATTTGTTAGTTTAGATTAAGAGGAGAGAATCGTTCTTTGTCGCGACACTCTTGTGCTTTGGTGCAGTAGTAGAGCTTGCACAATAGTGGCGGCTCACAACGACATTGGTTTTGTTTGGTGTTCTTTGAACAAAACTTGTGTGGTGGTTTGCAAGGTGGCTTGTAGTGATTATTGTGGTTGAGAGTTTGCATATCTGTTTTGGGTTGTTGTTGTTGTACACCACAAATGTTGGAGTGTTGTCATGGTGGCATGAGGTGGTTAGCCGAGTTACCGAGGATGATGTAGTTATGGTTTGTCAGCGGTAGTTTCGCAGTTCACAACGGTGACGTGGTAGTTCTGCCGCCAGTTTTGTTCATCACGATTTAGTTCGTAGCAATGCCCAATCTAGGGCAGATCATGTTTTGGTTTTTGAGGAGATCTGTTTAGAAAGATTCATTTTGGAGACCTAGATCTGATGTTGGATCTGATTTTGTGCTTTTTATGAATTTTTAAAAAATAAAATTCTAAAATAAAATGAAGTAAAAATAATAATTAATTTGGAATAAATAAAATTCAATTTTGGTCTTGTTTATAATTTTGAATCAGCTATTGATAATTAAGAAATCACCAAAGTGAGTCTTCTTTATCTTGTAGTTCATAGAGAAATTATGTATGTTCGTGTTTATGCATATCTATGCGAGTATTGGTTGGCCTAAAGGATGATTAATATTTGGCTAGATTGTTTACACACCTGCAATGGTAACATGTGATAATTATAAGGTTTTACATGCCAATGATGAAATCAATCCAAAGATAGGTTTGTTATTGGATATGTTTTTATTATCAGTGTTGATTATTAACCAAGATACCTCTAGCAATTAATATTATTGTCTAGAGACTCAATATTAACAAGGCATTGAGTGTCTTGAGATGAGATAAACCATTATTTGGATATATTTATATAATTATTAACTTTATGGTGTGAGCTTAATTCCTTTTTTTCCTCTTGTACAAAATACAACTACAATGACTTCAATATCTGCCAACTTAAATCCAGTTTTGGTCCTCAATGATACAAATTTTAAGGACTAGAAAGAGAAACATTGTGTTAAGGATTGAAAAACCTAATTCTCTTAAGGACTCAAGTACCTCTTTCGAGAGGAAAGAATATGAGAAGTGAGATCACTCAAATCACATGAGTTTGATGATGATTAAGCATGTCATTCTAGAGGTCTATAGAGGTACTATATTTTAAGAAATTACAAGTGCTAAAGATTTCCTTGCTGAGATTTAAAAATGCTTTTTGAAAAGCGATAAGGAGGAAGCAAGTGCACTTTTACAAAGCTTGGCTTCCATGTAGTATCAAGGCGAAAGAAATGTTAGAGAGTACATTATGGAGATATCATACATTGCTTCAAAATTTAAGGTGTTGAAACTTGAGTTGTCGGAAGTCTTACTCGTACATTTTGTTTTGATCTCTCTTCTTATACAATTTGGACAATATAAGATTTCATATAATGGTCAGAAGGAGAAATGCTCTCAAGGAGAAATGGTCTCTTAATGAACTCATTTCATATTGTGTACAAAAAGAGGAGAGACTAAAGCAAGAAAGGACTGAAAGTGCTCACTTAACCAATACATCTATTGTCAAGGGCAAAAGGAAGAAACCTAAGAATGAGAGGGATCTTGAGACTGTATAGGTATGGACACATGGATGAATCGAACATACACCGGAATGAGAGGGATCTAGAGACTGTATAGGTATGGGACTATACAGTTGAAGGATAGCTTAAAGGGATTGATTCGGCTACTCATATCACCAAAATGCATTTGCTTTTCGGTAGCCTAACCCATAAGAACTCGATGGTTAAGCGTGCTTAGCCTGGAGTAATTTATAGAAGTAGTCGACGAGAGAGATGGAAATTAGCTGCTGAGAATTTATTATGTTTTAAAGTTATTTTATGTTTTTGAATAATGGATTTGATATTTGTAGAGGTTTAAACTTTATGCTCTAAGACATTTGAACTTATGACGTTTTTGTTTTCGCGACATTATTCAAATGAAAAACATTTAGCGTAAATTTTGGATATTATTATACTTATCAGTCAACCTCAAAATGCGTCATACTTATAAGTCATCTTCAAGTTCATAAACCCTACATTACTTGGCCCAAATACAAAGTTCAAATGAAAACTTATACCACATGGCCTATTATACAAGACCCAAAGCAACGAAAACTCACTGATAACCCGTGATGATAAGAGCTTAGACCTTTGACATATGATTAAACTTTTCTTATGTGTGCTTAACCATGGCTGAGGTATACACTAGTGCAAAATTTGCCTTTCACGTCACCCAATAGACGTCTGTCCACATAAACACCAACGTAAATAATTTACCGGTGGCATTTTCGTAAATAAGTTTGACGGTAGAAGTCCATTATGGAGAGGCCCGATGTCTATAATATTATAAACATCGGGGCCCCTCCACAACGGACGTTTAAGCGGCTGACAGTAGTTGAAGAGATAATTGTTTCAGCCTCTTAAACATCTGTTGTGGACGGGCCCCGACATTTATACTATTATAGACAACGGGCCCCTCCACAACGGACGTTTAAGAGGCTGACAGGGTAGTTGAAGAGTTAATTGCTCCAGCCTCTTAAACGTCCGTTGGAGGGGCGCCAACATTTATAATACTATAAATGTCGAGGCCCCTCCACAACGGACGTTTAAGAGGCTAACAGGGTAGTTGAAGACTTAATTGCCTCAGCCTCTTAAACGTTTGTTGGAGGGGCCCCGATGTTTATAATATTATAGACGTCGGGGCTCCTCCACAACGGACGTTTAAGAGGCTGACAGGGTAGTTGAAGAGTTAATTGCTTCAGCCTCTTAAACGTCCGTTGTGGAAGGGCCCGACGTCTATAATATTATAAACGTCGGGGCCCCTCCAACGGACATTTAAAACCCCCCGTGAATATCAATATTTCAATCCAAAACACGTCATATTAGTTATGGCCCCGACGTCTATAATATTATAAACGTCAGGGCCTTCGAGTACCGGACGTCTAGTGCCATTTATACGAAAACGTGAACCCGCGAGGAGTTACGCTTACTGTTCATTGTCTTCCCCGCGATTTCACTCTGCGGCATTGCATTTCCAGGTGCATTTTCTCTGTTTTGGACCGTTTAAATTTACTTTTAATCCGATTAAATTGTTCTGTGATGAAATATCTTTGATTTGAACCGATTAAAAATCATTTTGGGTGCGTTTTGGTGCAGTTTCTTGCGTGTTCTTAGGCGGCATTTTTGACTGTGATTAAAAATCGTTGATTTGAACCGATTAAAAATTGATTTCCCTCCATTTCATTTGGAATCTACTTTTCAGGTTAGATTCTTCTTTGATAATTTTTTTGTAAGCATGTTATTGGGTTTTGTGTATGCATGTTTTTGACTTTAACATCTACATGTGTTATTGGCTTTTGAATATGCATGTATTAGTTGTGTTGTTATAATTGTCATGTTAGATTATAAGTATCAAATCATTGAGTGACACTTAGTTCCCGTTTGAAATTTAACACAAACGATTAATCTTTTAATCGTTTGTGTTAAATTTTGAATTGTCTGTTTGGACAGTTTGAGAAAATTAATTTTCGTAATTTGCAATAACTTGTAAGTTGGAGTTTATGGATAAGATTGATAAAATTTCGGTTCAGTATTTGTGTTGTTCTCCGGATGCATATTTGATTGTGGTCATCGTTGACTACTCTCATTTCGTGTATTTCGGAGACCAATGCGAAATGTTGTCGAAATCTTATCAAATTTATGATGTAGACTTCTTTGCACGTGTCTTAGCAAATTATGAAAATTAATTTTTTTGAATGGGTAGGGCCTAACCTTGTGAGAGTTAAAAACTTAAACTGATGATTTTACGAACATAGAATGGATCGAAGCTGGATGAATGAACGTCGCATCAGTGAAGAATATGATAAGGGTGTTTCGAAGTTCTTGCAATACGTTGAACAAAATGCTAAGTCTGTGAACGGGACATATTTTTGTCCTTGTGTGCGTTGTCTTAATCGAATACGGCAAGACTTAGGCAATGTGCGTGACCATCTATTCATGTTCAGCATCATGAGGACTTATACCGTTTGGACTTGGCATGGAGAAGTATTGGACCAACCTACCACGTCACGAGGAACGGATTATGTGGAAGAATGGATGAGTAATCATTTAGAGGACATGATAAGTGATGTCGGTGAAGATAATTTTGGAAGAGCTAATTTGTATGATTCTCTTATAAATGATTCAGAGCAACTGTTGTTCCCCGGATGCTCAAACTTTACACGTCTGTCTACAACTTTAAAGTTGTTTAGTTTAAAAGCAAGGAATGGATGGACCGATAAAAGATTCACCAAGTTGTTGGAGTTGTTGAAGGAGATGCTTCCAGAAAATAATACTCTACCTATTCGTAGTTACGCGGCAAAAAAATTTTTATGTCCAATGGGTCTTGAATATCAAAAGATACATGCTTGTTCTAATGATTGTGTTTTGTACACAAAAGAGTTTGCTTCGCTAAATTATTGTCCAACATGTGGTTTATCCCGTTTTAAAAGGAAATCTGACAGAAACACTGTTGATGAAGGTGATGTGGTATTTGCCTATAATACCTAGGTTCAAACATATGTTTTCTGTTAAAGAAGATGCAAAGAACCTTAAATGGCACTTTGACGAAAGAAAGTGCGATAATCTTCTTCGACACCCTGCGGATTCACCCCAATGGAAAAAGATTGATGAAAAATTTCAAGAGTTTGGTGCAGATCCAAGAAACTTAAGACTTGCACTTGCAACTGATGGTATGAATCCTTATGGAAACTTAAGTAGCAAACACAGTTCATGGTCAGTTATGTTGATGATTTACAATCTTTCTCCTATGTTGTTCATGAAGAGAAAATATGTGATGTTGTCCATGATGATATCGGGTCCTGGGCAACCTGGAAATAACATTGATGTTTACTTAAAACCTTTAATTTATGATTTGAAATTGTTGTGGGAAGAAGGGGTCAACTGATTCACATGTTCTGGAACAGTTCTGTTTGCGTGCAATGTTGTTTGCACTATAAATGATTTCCCAGTGTATGGTAACTTGAGCGGTTATAGTGTTAAAGGTCATTTTGCATGTCTCATATGTGAAAAAAACACTAGTTACCTTCAATTGAAGCATGGACAGAAGACGGTATATACAAGACATCGAAAATTCCTTCCTCGTAATCACCCTTATCGTAGATTGAAAAAAGCATTTAATGGAAGTGTTGAGGATGAGGTTGTGTGTAGACCCCGGAATGGTGAAGAGGTGTACAACGAAGTCAAAAACATTGACATTGTGTTTGGAAAACATCATAAAAGTACCCTTGCAAAAAACATTTGGAAGAGACGATCAATATTTTTTAAGCTTCCATATTAGTGTCAACTTGATGTTAGACATTGTATTGATGTGATGCACGTTGAAAAAAATGTTTATGACAGTGTATCGAAACTTTGTTAAACGTCAAAGGGAAGAGCAAAGACGGAATAAAAGCACGACAAGATTTGGCTAACATGGAAATCCGATCTGAGTTACATCCACAAATAATAGGAAGATGCACCTATCTGCCCCCAGCCTGTCATACACTTTCTAAAAAAGAAAAACAATTTTTGTAACTGTTTAAGAAGTGTGAAGGTTCCACAAGGTTATTCTTCAAATATTAGTAACCTTGTTTCTATGCAAGAGTTAAAGTTAGTTGGTTTAAAGTCTCACGATTGTCATGTATTGATGCAACAGTTGTTACCTATTGTTATTCGAGGCATATTACCTCCTTCTGTTAGGGGTATTCTGACACGTCTGAGTTTGTTCTTTAATGCCATATGCAAGAAATTTGTTGACCCTCGAGGCTTAGATGAATTGGAAAATGAAGGAATAAGACTACTATGTCAATTGGAGATGTATTTTCCACCTTCTTTTTTTGATATCATGGTACATTTGATTGTTCATCTAGTCAGAGAAATTTGAATATGTGGGTCGGTCTTCTTAAGGTGGATGTACCCAGTTGAAAGATACATGAAGATCTTAAAGGGATATGTCAAGAATTAGTATAGACCAGAAGCTTCAATCATAGAGCGATACATTGCAGAGGAAGCCATTAAATTTTGTTCAAGTTATATGCCATCTTGTGAACCAGTGGGTCTTCTGGTACGACTGTCGCGGTCATACAAATTTTATGTGCAAAATTAATGCAGTATAGTTACTAGGAAGTGACTCCTAGGTCGTCTCACAAGGACCAAATTTGGTTCAGTTTCGGATCAACACGTTATGGGGGGTTTTGTGATTTTTTGGTTTTGAAATGCGAAGTAAATTAAAACTGAAAATAAAATGAAACAGAATTAAAAATGTTGAAGTCAATTTTTAATATGGTAAAAACTGAACGGTTAAAAACCAAATGGTAAAAGATATCAAAAATTAACGCGGGATCATTAAACGTGAACAAAACGTAAATCATTAAATGCGAAAGTAAAAGCATCAGTAAAAACATACTGTAAAAATAAAACTACAATGGTAAAAATAAAATTAAAACAGTAAAACGAAATTAAAACAGTAAAAATGATTTTGCTACAGTAAAAGGAAAATACAGCAAGGTAAAACAGTAAAAAATAAATCCGGAACAGAAAACTAAAATACAGAAAACGAAAATACAGAAAAACGAAAATACAGTACATAATAAACATAGAATACAGTAGAAATAGAAAATAAATTACAGCAGTAAATAATTACAACAAAAACAGTAAATCTGAAATGGAAAAATTGCAGTACAAAAAAAATGAAAATATAGAAAACAGTAAATACAGAAAACTATCAAAACAGTAAAATAGTAAAACAGTAAATTTTAGAAAATAAAATTACAACAGTAATTAAATACAATAAATACAGAATTGCAGAATCCAAATAACAAAAATACAAAAACAGTAAAAATGGAATACAGAAATACAGTAAAACAGTAAAATACGTAAAACAGTAAATTGTAAAATATGAAAACAGAACAGAATTACTGCACCCAAATATAGAAAACCAAATTACAGTAAATAATTCAAAGCGAAGTAATTAACATCAAAGACAAAAGAAATTAATTTGTAGAAAACATAATTCACACATTTAATTATAACAGAAATTAAATTACAGCACCATTAAAATACAACAGTAGAAATTAAATTACAGAATCAAAATAAAACAATAACACACTAGAAGTTCAGAAAATTAAATCAAACTGAAATTAATTACAGCAAACAAAATAAAATTGGAACCTATCGTCAATCACACTTAGTGTTGTTCTGTGTACTGTATTGTGCTTTCTTCTGTTCCAGCTACCAGACCGTGAATTTCCAGCCCTTCTCTCCATTGTCCAGCCCTTCTACTGTCAGCTGATTTCTCACCTTACAGCCCCTCACGGCCCTCCAAGGCCTCTCCTCTGGAACCCCCCCCATCTCCACTTCTTCCTATGTCTCATTTTAAAGCCAATTTTCTCCCCTGTTAGCTTGCTCCCGTGACATACAAAATAAAATAAGATGGGCCCTCTTCTTTTCAGATGAATCACGTGAAGCTTCCTCTTTTCCAGCCAACCATGCTTTGCAAAGAAACCGTGAGTATCCTTCTTCTTCCCAAGCTTTAACTGTATGGCATCAACACTTGGAGACTTCTTCCTTGCATTCCAATTCATCCGTGGCCTCTCCATTCTCATCCAAAATCCAACACCATGAGTGCCATTTCTTTTTCTTCTTTCTTCTCCCTTGAACGTAGCTGCTGCCAAGCTGGATGTGTGTTGCAGCTGGACCAGTTTCATCTCTACGGTTGGCTGCATCATGCTAGACGTTGCCTCCCTTCTTGCTGTGTGCTTCCATTCTCTGCCTGAAAACAGGCCTTCCATGTGCGTGCAGCTGCTACTGGACCGTGGAGGCTGCTTTCCACTCTGCTGGAATGTTGATTTCTCTGCTGGATTGTGTCCATCTTCCTCCAAGCTGCTGGATTAGACTAAGACCGTGAGCATCCTCTCCACTGGACCAACTGCTTCTCCTCCTAATTTCCAGCCATCACCGTGCACCTACAAGCTTCTCTAAAAATAAAAACAGCAACTCCAGCGTGGAAGCTTTCTTCCAGGACGTGCAGACCGCTTCTACTCAATCACCATGCTCTCCTTTGCTGCATCGTACACACCAACTCTGGGCCGCTTGGACGTGCTCCTTCTCCACTGCTGGACCGAGAATCTCCTCTTTGCTGGATGGTGCAGCTTCCTTCATAATGAAGCTCCAAAGTTAAGAGAACCATAAGCTTTCTTTCTTCAAAAACGTGGTCCCCTCCATTATCTCACTCCATTATGTGTGGTCTTCTATGTATCATTCCAACAACGTGAGCATGAGTTTTGTTTTGCCAATCATCCATTAAATAACAAAGTGGTGGCCCATGTGTTGTCTCCAACGTGGCCCCTTCTTCAATTCCAATTGATTTGTTCTTTTGTGCTAGCCAATTTACATTGCCGTGGCATATACTCAGAATATGGCTTCCTCCATGATAAAAAAAAATCACAATTGTTATCTTCCACATTTGAGAACCGTGGGCTGAATGCAAGGTGGTCTCTCTCCATCATTTTGCTTCAAATCTACTTTGTTTTCCAAATTATGAGGCCGTGAGGTTGCTTCTTGTTTCTCTTAGAAACCAAAATGAAAACAAAAGTGCCAATATGAGTGTTGAATCCTTGAGTGTTTGGAGGTCTTAGCATCGTCCAATGATCAATTCCAGCTACCACAAGTATGAAACAACAAGCAAACAATGCAAACAAATTAGAAGCCACTTAAACTGTATGAACTTGACTGACACAGGGGAGTAAAACAATTACTGGGAACAACACATAACGAATTTGAACAAAGTAAAAACTATACATGAAAATAGACATCCGTACGAAACTATGAAAAAAAACTGCATGCAAAACGGATAAGAATTGAATTCGAACGAGGACAAACAAGTTGACACAACATTCACGTAGTACTAGGCTGACATAGGAGAGTAAACAAATTACTGGGAACAGTACAGAACGCATTTGAACAAAGTAAAAGTTATACATGAAACTAGACATCTAGACGAAACTATGAAAAAAAACTGCATTGAAAACGGATAAGAATTGATCTCGAACGAAGACACACAAGTTGACACAAAATTCACGCAGCACTGGTAATCGTTTACAGCACCCCTGTAAACGATTACACGAGAGGAATTGCAAATTTGTACAGAAAGTCCAACACAGGTACTCAGTCAGGTGAACACAGGTCACCATTGGCAAAAAAACTGACTTTTAGGCACTTCTGCCCCTGTCTGAGGCTTGTTCAGGTGTTCCAGTGGTGGGAGAGGATGGATGGTGATGTGATGTGAGGCTAAGGAGTGTGGAGTGACCCTCGTTTACAGCACCCCTGTAAACGATTACCCGAGAGAAATTGGGAATTTGTACAGAAAGTCTAAATGTCCAAAAATATTTTCCAAAATTTTTCCTGCACTCAATAATGTAAATAATTCGTTTCAGATAATTCAAATTAATTAAAATAAGAATTTCTGATCGATTTACGCACAAATAGTAAAAATGGGAAAATACTGGACAATTATGCACAATTCCCTAATTAAATTCGGTACAATAAACTAAGTGAAATGTAGAAAATATTGATTCATCATCTTCCCAAGAGCAGACATGAAGGAAAATGTGGAGGTAAGGGTGTTCGAGGTGTGAGAATTCAAAGTGTTAGCAGAAAAGAAGTTGACCAAGCTCATTTGTACATCTTAAACAACCCTGTTGATGTGATTCCTTACATTTCTGACCACGTTAATGAAATAAAGGCAGCAAACCCAAGAATGAGTGAAAAATGGCATTTTAGTGAACATGTGAAAACCTTCTTACAATGGTCTAAGAAAACGATTTATGCGACTCCACATGTTTCTGAAAGTTTATTGAGGTTATCTCGTGGACCGAACGCAAATGTCATTACATATGGTGAGTACTATATAAACAATATTTTTTTTCAGACAAAGGTAGAAGATGACAAAAGTAGAGTTCAAAATAGTGGCGTCACACTACAAACTGAGGCTGTCCACTTTGCTAGTTCTAAAAACAAAAATCCAATCACATCATCCATGAGTTATTTTGGAATAATACAAGAAATATGGGAAGTTGATTATGACATGGCTGAAGCGGAGGATGATCCTTTATCAAAGCTAATGACAAGATTACCCAGGTTGAAGAGAGCACCATTAGAACTATACTGGGATTTGAGAGTATTTGGTCTGCCCCCCCATGTGTCCGTATATATCACATTGCCTGATGCATTGGAGGTGATTGGGGGAGACAGGATGTTGAATATTTCCATCATTCAACTGTGGTGCATGTAAGATAGTTAATTTTGTCTTCCATATTTCTTTTTCTTTCATTCTTATAGTTTCTAACAACTTAACTTTGTTGTTTTAGGTACATGGACACAATCGTTGTAGACCAAGGTCGGTCTTTCATGTACGGATTTGTTGAACCTCAGACCATTCAACCTTCTGGTAACACACTTGAAAACAGACAACATTATTTGCAAACATGGATGGATGAGTCAAAAAGAGACGTATACCTTGTGACATACATTGATGGGTAGGTGTTGTTATATGTAAAAGTTCATTATTAAAGTTTCCTTAATTACTTAGTTAAATAACTATTTGTCCTTCGTGATAGGTCGCACTGGCAGCTGATGGTCATCATTCCCAAACAATGTAAAATTATATGGTTTTGTTCGTAGCACAGGAAGATAAAAAATGAATTGAGAACCATGCTTCAAGGGTAAGTGTTTCTCCAAAAATGACTTTGAATTTGATGTTCACCTTAAACGTTTATGATATATATATAGTTATGATAATTTTACTTTGTGTTTTCAATCTGTACAGAGTTATTGGTAAATCTCGAGGTCAACTAGTTTAAATTTTATATCCAAAGGTTGGAAGTCATTTATAGTTTAATTCATTTTCTATGTTATTGAATGATCTAAAGTCTTGACTATTTAGTTTGTCATTTTAGTGCAACCAGCAGCAGGATTCATGGGAATGTGGCTTCTATGTCATGTGTTGGATTAAGATCATCATTCGAGCTGTCATTACAGATAACTGGAATTAGGTAATGATGCATACCTTGAATACATTACAAATCAAATTCATCTTTAAACATATATGAAACCATAATGAATCTTTCTTCAATTTTGCGACGCTTCAAGAGTACATCTCCTATACCAAAGGACACAGTTAGGCAGATAAGGCAGGAGTGGACAACTTATCTTCTGCAAAGATGGAGTTAGGAACAATTTTATTTGTTGTTGAACATTGCTTAATTTTAGTTTAAGTTTATATCTTGATAGTTTTGGTATTGGATTATTTTGTACATTAAGTAGAACTTTCTTTATATGAAACGGAGATATACTATACTATATTGTTCTAGGACAATTTTCTGCTTTTCTGGTGTCGTTTTAATGCAAAAATAAATTGATTTTTTAAAAAAAAAAATGCCCAGTAGACGTCAGTTAGTGCATTGACGGACGTCTATAGACGTCTGGCAGTGCACAAACCGATCCAACCCCCTAATCCCTAAACAACCCATTCAGGCATATAGACGTCCGGGATGGCTTCATCGGACGTCTCTATAGACGTCGGGGGAATGTGCCTCGGACGTCTATATAGACGTCCGACCTGACACAACGGACGTCTATATAGACGTCCGGCTTGACACAACGGACATCTATATAGATGTCGGACCTGACACAACGGACGTCTGACTAACCTCACCCACAAAGACGTCAGGTACAGGTCAGACGTCAAAAAGCAAAAAGAACAGATATGTAACGCCCTTTCTGCACTGGTGATATCATCACAATCTTTGAACTTAATTTTTTTTTTTTAGTTAATTCATCTTAATTTATTTTATATTTTAAAATAAATATTTGTTTCTCGTGTTAATTAAGCGTAAAGTAAAGGATGTGATGTTTATGTATCATCATCTTTTATTATCCAATTAATGCTTTATTCGCCTAACTTTTCTTTCAAAAATATTTTTTAGTCTTTTTTTACTCTAGCATTTGTATTAATTCTTTAAAATTAAATTTTAATATTTTAAAAATAAAAATGAATAGTCAAAATTAACTTATACCAAAATTGTTTTTCATGAATTTAAAATATTACAAATTTTATTTATTATATAATTCATATATTCCAAAGTGTTGATTTATTTTAATAATTAATTCTTATATAGCTTAAATTTCTTTTTTTTAACTCAAAGTGTCACCTTATGTTTTAGAGTATTTTATAATATAAAGTGAAACTTGGTTAATTAATTTTTATATTATAGCTTGAGCTTTCTAAAATAATAAAATAATATTAGGCTAAATAAGTTTTCTATCAAAAATATCCCTTATTTAATGTCAACATTTGTCTTATCCACTTTGACTCACCTATTCTACTACATTTATACATGGCTCTGTTAAGACAAAATCATTTGTAAAATTTATATGTTTAAATGATCTTGTGTTTTGAAGTTTAATCAAATAACATTAAACGAGATAAGAATCTGAAAACACCTAAACTTGAAGAATAGAATTATAGAAACACAAATGTCAGATACAAGATTTCCAAATCATCCATCAAAATACAAAAACCTTAGAAAAACAACTAGGTTAAAAGCTTTCAAACACAACGCTAAACAACTTACAAGTCAAAGCGTCTATAGAGAGTTATGTTAAACGTGTAAGTTATACCCAATGATATTCAGTTAAACTCTCACGAAGCAAAAAGATGTCGAGACATTGTCTTTGACCAAAACCCTCTAAAAGCTAAAAGCTTATAAAAAGAAGAAACATGTTAAACGTTCTTGCTCTAAAAAGACATTATCCCAAAAAAACGTTTATAGACTAGACGATACCATGAGCGAAACCCTTTACTTCATCCAACGATGAAGTTCTTACTCAAGGAATGGTATCTTTAGAAAAAAGCTTAAATGATAAATGCTACCTCAACAGTAGAAAATATAAAAAGCACATTGTTGTTCTGAACAAGCATTAAATGCTTAACGTTCAAAAACAATAAAAGTGATAAGAGATAAGACATATTTGTTGCATGCACAATCTACTTTATTTTATACAAACAACCTACTACACGCATCATTGTGTTATTTGAAATATATCACAAGTGGACGTTAGCGACAAAAGAAACATTCTCAGAATGTTCTCTTCATAAGACGAAGTGTCTGAAAGAAAGTACAACCTATATTGCAAAAAGCACTGAAAAAGCATGCCTCCTCTGACAAGTTGCTTTAACCAACGACTTCCTCAGACGCAAGACAAAGAAAACACAATAATTAAGGCCAAGAGCTCAGTTTAACGGATACCTTTTGAAAATACCTTTAAATAGAAGATCATTCAAAGAAAGAATCAAAAGGATGACCCAAGATAATAGCTTACAACAAAAATATCAATCCTACGAAAAGCATTTAGAAGAGAAGCACAGAGAAAATCAAGCAAAAAGAAAATATTTGAGTAGAGAAAAAGAAAAGTCAAGAAATAGTCTCGAGCATCATTGTAATATTTGCTTACTATTGTAAGAAAAGAGAAAAGAGAAAAGAGAAAAACACCCAATGAGTCTATAGATTGTATTGTATTAAACATATATCCTCCCTACACGAGAGTAATAGTCTAAATGACTTGTAAGCAAATGTTGATTGCAATTTTGAAGATAATAAAAACACTTGTTGGTGAAACTCTGAGGAGTTAAGGAAATCTCGACAATATATCATTGGATACCAAGATTGTCTAGTACCAAGAGTGGTGCGAATACTCTACTAGTCTAAGATAATGGGAAGTTATTCTCTGAGTAGAGATATCAAGAGTGGTGTGAATACTCAGCTAGTTTAGGGTAACGATAAGTTATTCACTAATTAGGGATACCAAGAGCGATGAAGAATACTACACAACAAAGAGTGAGTGAAACTCAACTAGGTAGCGTATCGGGCGATACCAAGAGTGCTTAGGGATACCAAGAGTTATGAGAATACTGAGTTGTAATCTTGTTGAAGATTATAGTGGAACCCTCTATGGATAGATAAGACTAGACGTAGCTTAGTTGGAGTGAACTAGTATAAAAATATTTGTGCATTTATTGATTAATTCTATTTAAATGTTTCTCTTATTAAACTTGTAGTTGCATTTTTGTTTCAAAAGCAAGAGCTTTCCATACTAAACGATTGTTCACTTAAAATAAATCTCTTACAAACACTGTAGAGAATATCCCATATAGCACGAAGAAAATGTAGGGAGGGACAAAACACACACACATACACATAGATATCTCCACAATGATAAGATATTGTCCGCTTTGGGCAAGGCCCTAACGAATTTGCTTTTGGTACCACTCCAAAAGGCCTTTTATCAATGGAGGTATGTTATGTGTATATAAACTCATGTTCATCTCTTATTTTATCCGATGTGGGACTTTGTTTGTACCCAACATCCTCCCCTCAAACAAAGGACCACTTCCCCTACAACGGAAGTCTTTTTTCTTATCCTCGAGTACACCATGGTTAACACTCTCTCTTTCACGGTCCATGGTCAAACACTGAGCATCTCTTGCTCTCCACCTCTCATGATTCACTTCCAGGCTATGTGCCACTGGCCACCTGTCAGGGCTTCACTTGATCATGGAGGGACATACTCAACTGAGCCCGGTCACCAGACCTAAACCATGGGCTCTAATACCATTTGTAGGGCTCTGATATTTTCCTGAAAATAAGTCTTATTATTCATTGATAATTGAAGGGCTTTAAATAGCCATAACACTTACAATATCAAGGGGAATAAAAATAAAATATCAACTATCTTAAAAATAAAATGTTTAATCTATCATAAAATAATATTATACTTAGATAAATCGAAAATCATAACTACGTATCCTTATTTTATCTTTATCAAATCGAACTAAATATTACTATACCCAAAAACTAATAAGATAAGATTTAAACAAAATTATTAACAAAACCCTAAAATTTAAGTTTATCCCAACAAACTCCCCCATAAACTTAAATTCTTCCTTTCTTCATTCGACTTTCCATGTGCATCATCCCACACCGAGTTTGCTTCTTTCAATCAAATTTGAGTTCTTCTTTTTCCTTATTGCCCTCCTGTCTTTTACCTTGGTTGACCTCTTTAATGCTTTGACTGACTTTGTTATGTCCGACTTCTCAATAATTTTAACCAACTTGTTTCTAACCTTAGGCGATTTCTCAACCATCTCTGCCGACTTCTTCATCGGGTTCTTCGCAACATCTTCATCTTCCTCTTCGTCTAGTTCAAGAACACTAGATACTTCCTCTACCTTTTCAAGAGTCGCCTTCTTCAGCTCCTCAAGCTCAACCCTCTATTTATTCATAATTTCATTAGCTTCATCTAGAAGTCTCCCTATTCGCTGAATCTCTTCATCTTTTTGTTTGAGTTCTTTCTCCAGGTTTTCCTTCTCCACAATTGTTTCATCCTTTGCTAAGATCACTTCATCCATTGTTGGGATTGGGCTCTCTATGTCCATTGCATCCAAGCTCTTTGCCATCAACAGGATTCCACACTCTTGCAATATGGCCTACCTTACCACAATTGTAGCACTTGCTTGATCTATACTCATTTGCATAGTGGCCTTATATGTCACACTTAAAACACTCAACTCCTGACCGATCATCTCGGTCTTTTCCTTGTCCTTGGTCACGCCAATTCTACTGACCGGTTTGCTCTTCACTATCATTCTCAAAATTACCTCGGCCACGTCCAGCTCGTCCTCGTCCTCCTCACCCTCTACCGCTAGGACCTTGGGTCTGAGTAATTCGAGATTTATTCGAGTCAAACTGTACCTGTAGTAATTGATTGTTGGGTTCCCTCTTTTTCTTTTTCTTCCTCAACTCGTGGGCTTTTAATGACCCAGCTAACTCCTCCACAGTGAGAGTTGAAAAATCCTTTGTCTGTTCAATAGTGACCACGATACTTTCAAAATCATCCGTCAAATTTCTCAAGATCTTTTCTGCAACCCGGCTAGGAGGAACCTCTTCTCCGTTCATTCTGAGTTGGTTGGCCATCTTCTGCAGGCGAGTTATAAACTCGGCAACTCCCTCATTTTCATCCATCTCCATATGTTCAAACTCTCTTCTGAGAGCTTGTACTCGAACCTGCTTCACGCAGGTATCTCCTTTGTATGACACCTTCAGAATTTCCCATGCTTCTTTTGTTGACTTTGCATTAGCTATTTTCTCGAATCCAGATTCATCCACTACATTATATAGAAAGTACAAAGCTGATTTGTCTTTCACTCGTGTCTTTTTCAATGCAGCAATCTGGTCTACTGTCGGATGCTCATCATCCGCGGGTTCATTATACCTGTCCTCCACAATGTCCCATACATCTTGGGATCCAAGAAGAACCTTCATCTGCAAAAACCAATTGTCATATTTGATATTTTCCGACAATTGTGGCACACTGATCCCATTTACTACCTTAGTCATCTCTCTCAAAAAAATCAAGCACTCACTTTTTCTCTCACGGTGTTTGACTCTCTCCTCTCTCTCGGTACTTAGAGCATAAAGCTCTGATACCACTGATGAGAAAATCTCACAATACACGCACTCTGATATTTTCCTGAAAATGAGTTTTGTTATTCATTGATAATTGAAGGGGTTTAAATAGTCATAACACTTACAATATTACAGGAAATAAAAATAAAATATCAACTATCTTAAAAATAAAATTTGTTTAATCTATCATAGAATAATATTGTACTTAGATAAACCGAAAATCATAACTACGTATTCTTATTTTATCTCTATCAAATCAAACTAAATATTACTATACCCAAAAACTAATAAAATAAGATTTAAACAAAATTATTAATAAAAGCCTAAATTTAAGTTTATTCCAATAGAAAAGAATTTATTGATCAATATTATTTGCAAAGTCGAGTGTTTAATAACTACTTGAAAAATCTTGTACTCGACGATAGTACTATATAAGGAGGGTTGCGAAAAAGTTTTTTCATTCAAATTATTCAACGCCCCACCCCTTCTAGTGTTTTCCAAGTACTTTAGTCTTGTTTATACTGTAACATCAACACAACCTCGTCTAGTCCTCTGACTATCTCATAGTGTTTATTTACTATGCTCAACTACACAACATCTATGAGAGCATATACTATTATTTACCATTCTTTTCCACACTTAACGTCTATTACACTAGCATCTAATGCTCTATGCATCTTCCACACTCATCCATATTTAGCTTCTTTTAAGATTTTGACAATTATAAGATTTACAACTGATCTCATTTATTCTTACATATAACATTTTTCACATGCTTACATATATGATTGGATATAATTACAAAATATTTATATAATTAGATATGATGAAGAACCGTCTAAAGCTAGCATAGGACCTCTAACAAGAGTCATGACAAGAGAAATACAAAAAGGAGAAGGATTGGAAAAAAAAAAGCTTTGCTTCTATGGAGATTGATTATTAGTTCTTCCTTCTTTTCTCTTAAAACCTTGTATATTTTTGTTTTGTAGAATCCAAATAAGGTTTAGGACACATCCCTAGGCCCTATGGACCATCAACCAAGTCTTCCTTTGGGGTTAAGAATCAAGCTGGATGAAAGGTTTGGAGGAACTTGATGAACTTCTAGATTCACAACCGCTCAACAAGAACCCCTAGGCGTCCAGCGCCTACGAGATAGCTTCCACATGTGTGCCACATTTTCTGTGTGACTTGGCCTGTAAAGTGTAACTAATCTAGCTGGCGTTTACAACTAGCATTTGCTTCAAAATTAGGAGGGAAAACTAAACATAATTAGAGGCCTCCCTTAGATAGGAGCGCCTAACTATTGTAAAATTACTTTTGATGCAAGTTTTGAACTGTTGTTGGAATATCCAGCCATGCTTGCTCTTGAGTCTTCTTCATTTCTGTGTTCTTATTCTTCTCCTTTAGCTTCCTTCCTTAGTAGGAAGGTTGTCTGTGCTTGAGGCACCACTCACACACCATACGTTCACCGAAATTCACCTTCAACTACACCAATTCATCTATTCGGCTACGTTTTCAATATTCATCAGCTACACTTCGGTCTTCTACCTCTGGAATCAAAGTTCCATACCAAAGGATATATATATATATATATATATATATATATATATATATATATATATAAAAATTAAAAAATATAATCCACCAATTTATTAAAGATTTCTAACCCACTTTAGTGTTGGGTTAGTTTCACCCACCACATTTTTTGCAAACCAATGGTGGAATGGATAAAATGACTTAAACTTATCTATTTTGTGATTCTACTTACAAATTGGAAATTAAATTTTATTTATCTAAAAATTTTAAATTTAAAAAGAATTTAATGACTGATTTTCGAGGTAGTTGAAAAGAATTAATCATACATAATAGCTTGTGATTGATTGAAAGATACTATAAAATTATTTTATTCTTAATGCGGCCTATTTTTTTTTTCAGAAAAAGCTATTTATGTTTTTTTAAATAATTAGAATAAAAATATTGTTTTTAATTCGAAACCTATCGACAAAACACACCTAACATAATCCCGTGTTTTATTTTGTTTTATAGCTCTCTCTATATGTTCAACGTCCACATATTATTTTTCAAAGGCAAGGAGGGGATTATACCAATCTTTATAACTTAAAAAATTACATAATTTAAAATTTTTTAATATATTATTCTATCATACATTGTTATACATGTGTGCGTGAGGGAGAGATAATGTTTTTAATTTTTTACAATAGCTAGATTAAAAATTAAATTATTTATTGGTGTACAATTCTTTATGAAATTATCAAAGTGTTTAGTTTTTAGTTTTCTTTGTTATTTGCTTTTGGAAACGAAATGAAAAAGTTTTGCAAATGGGCTCAATTCAATGTAACGGAACCATAAAAAGCCCACAATCTTTAATAAAGTCTATTATTTTTCGTTTCGTTCTTTCAACTATCATTTGTCCGCTACGTTATTGCGCATCATAACAAGAAATTGGAATTGCTCCCTTCATTCCATCAAATTTCTTCTTATACCCCCCAAAATATAAGGAAAATATTCAGATATCCTTCACCGTTGGATCACACCTCCACTCTCATTACCACAGCTTTCCACAGCTGTCATCACCACTGGACCCCTACTGCATATAGAAAGAAGAGATACAGTGCTAAAAGAACTCATTTTAAAAACTATTTTCAGAAAAATGTTTCATGTATTTCAAAAGTGTTTTCCGGAACACATTTTATATGAGTTGTGTTGGAGTTTTGGAGTTTTCAAGTTTCTGCTCTTTAACTTTTCTTGAATTTTCTTTTCTTTTTCTAAGTATTCTTAGCTCTTCCTAGAGATGATAAGAAGGACATTTCTTTCAATTTTTTCTTTTTCTTTTAAGATTGTGTCTTGCTTCTTCTAAAGTTTAACTAATTTTTGTTTGAGTTACATTGTTCAAACTTGGTTGACTTCTTCACTAGAATCACTTCCAAATTGGTAGGAGAAGTTTTAGACATGTTAATTAGGTTTTCTAAATATTATGCACAAACAAAACTTGTATTTCAAAAAGATATTCATTAAGGAAGACTTAAAGAGGTCAAACGAGCTCAAGTTTACTTCTAGAAAAGGGAGATGAATCACAAAAGATTACTTAATCACCAAGTTTTTCCTAACCAAGGTTTATCTCAAGCCCTCTTACACCAAACTTCTCAAATGAAATTAAGTTTGATACACAAGTGGACACACATTAAACTATAAGTAATTAAAGAAAACAATTAAACTAGACTATTGGCCTAATGTTGAAGTTAGAAAGCACTTAGAACCTTCAAACCTTTACCAACTAAAAACATTTTTAATATGGTAAAAAGGGGTTCTAAATATGAGATGAGATTGAACACCAAAGACTCCCCCAAGACACCTAATTAGACTGTGAGATACAAGATGAAAGAAGAAGCAAATACAACACAAAAGAAATACAAACAAATTGAAGATCTTCGTCCCAAGTATTTCTTTCTTTTCCTTCTATTGCCTCCTTGCAATACTTTAAACTCCAACTAGGTCTCCACCACCTAGGATGCTACTTCAAGATGTTGGTTCACCTAAAAAAAGAACCTACATCATAAAATACTACCAAAACTAAGAAGAGGTTCAATGAAAAAGCAAGAAAATGTTTTAAAATGATGCAAGGCTAGACAAAAAGGAGTTTTAGCTTGAAGAAACCAAAAATGATTAAAAAGACAAGCAAGAAAATAGAAGCTAAGAACAAAGGTTAAGCACTCAAAAAGGAAATACTAAAAAAATGCGCTAGAATAGATGCTCAAGACCAAAAACAACTAAAATAGAATATTTGGGTGCTTCTTGTCTACAAAAGTAATGAGCTAATCGTGCACTTAGGACACTCTTTTAGCATCAAATACTGAGACCAAGCTACTAGAAATGGACCAGAATTCACGCACGCACAATGAGAAAAAATTTCACAAAACAAAAGCTAGGGGTAGTGGTCATATACACATAATTTTCAATATTTTTCTAGGCTCTTTTGGTACTTCTTTAGTAGCCTTTCCATTCAGCATAACAACTCTTTTTCATTCTTTTTAAGTGCAAATAGAGAGCACTACACACACAAAATAGATTATATATTTTCTTTTGAAAGCTAAAAAATAATACAAAGCACAAAATGGAATAAACCTACTATGATAAAAAAAAATTGAGTATGAAACTCAACAAACATAAGAGAAACGTAATTCTAAAAGCATGCCAATGAACTAATGACAAGTATGAACTCAAAAATTCAAGGAAAAAGTACGCAAATGCAGGTATATGGTGTAGTTTTGAAATTTAACTTGAACATATATTTTTGTGATTTTTCAAAAACATAGACTTAGAAGAAATGACATTAAAAGAATTGCACATGACTTTAGACAACATGGATGGATTTAAAAATTAAAACGACCTAATATATGAAAACATAAGAAAAACATTAGAGGAGGATGAATAGTGATTTTTAAATTCTTTTGCAAAGCAACGTCTAATGGTTTTTAAAGAAAATATATAGAAATTGTAAGACGTTTAGACATTGGCTTTTATAAAACAAGCAAATGGAAAACATTTTAAGTAGCACAACAATAAACCATAGATTTTATACTAGTTCACTCAACTTAGTTATGTCAAGTTTTCCCTTAAGAACTCTTAAGGGGTTCCATTGATATTTTCAAAGATTACACGAGTTTTACCTCTCCAGGTTTACAACATGTATTCTCACCACTTTTGGTTCCCTAGTCAACATGAATAGTCCAAGTTTAACCACTCGTATTTACAAGTATTCTAACCACTTCTACTCTCTAGTATTCTAACCACTTATGGTCTTAAACCTAGACAACATGTCTAGATAAGTGTTTTAATTCTCTTCATAATTTACATCATAAATAATGTTAAGAGTAAAAGTACAGAGGATAACTCGCAAAGAGAGGATATAAATAATATAAGGAGTTCTATTATTTGCTAAGAATTTTTCTCTCAAAAGATATTCAACTTCAGACGATAGATGAGCGCAACAAGCTTGAGTTCATTATTCTATTCTTTCTATATTATTCCTTTTGTGATCTTATTCTTCTTCTTGTCTTCTCTTCAAGATTTCTTCTATATATATAGTTTTTCTTTAAAGATGACCGTCAAATAAGGAAGTTGACTTTAGGAGAGTAGGTAGAGTTTAGGTAGGAAGTTAAACTTATCTTCTTTAGAGGGGTAAAAGCTTTATCATAACCTTAAGCGAAAATAACCTTATACGATGTGACAGAGAAGAAGGCTTTAAGGAAACATTCTTAAAATGTTGTTTTTCGAGCAGGTAGAGTTTAGGTAGGAAGTCAGACTTATCTTCTTTAGAGGGGTAAAAGCTTTATCATAGCCTTAAGCGAAAATGAGCTTATACGATATGATAGAGAAGAAGGCTTCAAGGAAACATTCTCAAAATGTGGTTTTTCTCTCACAATGTCTTTCTCTTGGGTGTAGTGATTTTGATTATATCTTTTTTCTTTAGTGGTTTGCATAAATATCAAGAAACAAAGTATACAAGCATCGAGGTATTTTATTGTATATACATTAAATGTTTTGAACGTTGATAAGCATAAGACTATATTGTCTGTTCAAGACATTTTATCATTTGTCATGTCAGTCATAAATGCATCGTTTTCTAAAACATATAACATGTATAATCATCAGATGATAGAAACAAAAGATGTTTTTTCAAAAGCTATAGTGTTTAATGGTCATTTATTAGATCATGTTTTCTTTAAAAAACTTTGCTTGAGATAACACTATATTGAATAAAAACTTTTATTCAACTTGGTGTTATATAGAAGATAGACTTTCATTTTCATGAAACACTAGCTTGTTTTACTCATATAGTCTATTAGATGATTTCAAAGAGAGATACTTTGTTTAGACACTGTTTATGATTTTATAATTCAATAGACAATTTAGTCTTAGAAAACGTTGTTTATAAGCTTGGCTTCAAACATTACAAAATATTTTTTCTTTAGACGTTATTTCTTTAAACAATTTTTCATACACATCAATATTTCATTTAATGCTTTTTGTTAAACATCAAAATCTAGGTTACTTAGACAGTCTATTCTCTAGATGATCTTTTGTTAACAATCTTCCCTTTTTTTATGTTTAACAAGTACACATTCTAAATGAAATAATCTTAAAAGATTTTCAAAACCTATGGATCAGAGAATGAATACTTTTGTAATAGGTATCAAAACAAATGTGAAATTTTCCAAAACTTTCTTCAAAATGTTTTTATCTCAATATTTATATTAGAGCTATTAAGGTGTAAATATTAGATAATTATATTATAGTGTGATGTAAAACTATAACGAGGAAGTATTAGAGCGAATCACAGTTATTAAATATTCATCAGAGAAAACATATCATCAGTTTTACTTTTTCATGTATTAAAGTATGTTGTTTTAATCATTGTTAAAGCAAAATATTATCAGAGCATATGTGATTTATAACATCATACGATTATCATTTTGTTCAAGATAAACGATATTACTTCCTTAAATCATATTTATGCTTGATATATGTAACAACAAAGACAACTATGTGTATCAGAGCATAAATACCTTTTATATATGAGAGTTGAAATAAACGTAGATATTGATAACGGTTTAAAATACCATTATCTGTGATGTAATTTTGATACTAAATACACTCTTTTTGACTTAGAAACTTGCTTGGACTCATGTTTTTTCATTAAGTTGTGTTAATAAGAGAGTTGAGATTGAATTTGATGATTTTATGATTAATTCCCTTTGTTTTGATAGAAAATGAGTTAATACAGGAAGTAGAGATGAAGTGCTAAGTATATAGAGCTCAGAAAGGCCTAGAAAAGCACTAGAAGAGGGAACCACACGAACCTTGGGCGACCTACAAGAGGCTTAGGCATGGAAAAATCGACGCCCGACGGTCCCCTGAAACCCGAGTGGCCAAATGGGGCGCCCGAGCGGCGTGCACGTGGATTAGGCCCAATTTTTGCTCTGTTTCAACTATTTTGGACTGGGCCCTGTTTCTACTCTTTTCCGACTCTATTTAAAGGATCCAGGCACTCTAGGTTTAATATCTTTTGATGGCTTGAGCACAGAAACATACTTTTCACCCCTTGGGGGTAGATTTGGGGATGATGACAGCTCTCCTATTCTTGGAGGGTAGATTTTGGGATGGTGACAACTCTCCTTTTCTCTTTCTAGGGTTTTTCTATCTCTTCCATTCTTTCATTCCATTGTAATTCTATTTGTTGATTGAGGGATGATGTAACCTTGTAAACTCTCATGTATTTGAATTGATTCTTAATTTATATGCTTTATTCATTATTTGTTAGGGAATTCATCTATTTCTAATGCTTGCTCTATTTAACTCATTTAGTGCATGATTTATGAATTGCATGAGTGTTGGGAGGTTCCTTACAATTCAGGTTCTTGTTGAATTCTCCCAAGGATAATATTTCTAAGGGATGAGGGTATGAGTACTTGGTCGTCTTAAGTTCTTGATCTTCAAACTTAATTTTCTAGGAACGCTAGGAATTGCACGAACTAAGAATTAAGGCAGGCTCATTGCGCCAAGGGATTGGGTTCTAAGTACTTTAGTGAGTGACATTAACATTAATGCATAAAAAAGAATTCTTATATACATGAGAGTAAATTTGGTGAAATCAAACCCCAACAACATATTCATCTCATATTATCAACTTCATCCATTCATTCTTGTGTTTAGCCTCAACTGATCAAATTGCATTCATGTTTATTTTATTGTATTTGCATTCAAAAACCCCAAAATATGTTCTTTAGAGTCTTAATTAGTTAAGTAATCACATAACTGTTTAGTGTCGTGAGTCCTCTAGGATACGATACTTGGTCTTACCATTTTATATTACTTGTGCGATTTGGTACACTTGTCAATCCATCAACAATATTCATACATGTACCAGAGTATAAATATAAACGTGAATATTCATAAATGTTTCAGAGTACAAAGATTAGATTTAAGCCATATAGATGATTAACACAAAACATAAGTAGTTGTATATTTTAACAAATAAGCATTATAATCATATGGTTACAATGAGGGTGGATGTATGATAAGGTTGGGTACAATGAGGGAAAGTTCCATTTGGAGATGATGTTATTGGCATGAAAGGACTTTCTTTGAACCATAGTCCCTTCCTCCCTCTACATAATTTTCCATATAAGGTTAAGCAAGTCCAACGTTCAACAATTCTTTCAGAAACCATTTTCTTCATCATCATACTTTATTCACTGAAAGAGACATTAAGTTGGATCTACTCAAGAGAGAGTTATGGTGGCTTTTATTTGACGAGGTCAGTATAGGTGGCCTTTCTTACGATGAAAACATCATTTATAGAGATGTTTTTTGGTAGTTTGACAAACATTGAAAAGGATGATTATAAGGTTTTTCTAAGAGTGTTTAGAAATCTAATGTTTCTAAGAGTTAATGTTTTGAAAGTGAGAGAAAGGGAGAAAGATCATAAGATGATAGCAACCCTCCAAGCAAAGGTGGACTAAGCTAGAAGAGAAGCTATGCTTTTGTTCCATTTGGTGAGTGTTTAAAAAAATATGGTGGGTAAGGTGGAAAATGCGGACATGGTGGGAAAGGGACAAGTTATTTGTGGAAGCTATGAATGCAAGTGGAAGGATCATGTCCTTGGGTGGTTTGATAGTGGTGGTGTAGTGTTTTGTGGGTCAAAGAGAGGTTAGGCCAACTCTATGAATGCAAGTGGAAGGATCATGTCCTTGGGTGCTCTAGTCTTGATTTTAAGGAGTGTAGTATGACCATAAATGGAGGCCCTCTAAGGAGTGGACAAGTGTCTAAAAATCCTCTCCAAATAGTAAAGGACACATAACAACTAACTTTTAGAAATCCTCTCCACTCCTAAAGTGTGATGTGGTCACCACTAAAAACAAATCCTCTCCAATGGAAACATGACACATGACACATACTTTCCACATGGATTGGATATCCAACTAAGAAAAAATCCTACATTAATGGGCTTAATACAAGCCTTAAAGAAAACCTATTCTACTTGGCTGAATACATGGCCTAAACATCCTACACTACTCTTGTTCTTCAATGATGGCTAAAGTGAAGAAAAGCTTGGTTTTACCCTCTAAAGATGGTTGAGCTTGGTCATGCTTCTAGTGATTGGATCACATATATTAGAAATCTATCTTTGCTCAAATGGAACCAAATCCAATCTCCTTCTTCCAATACCAACTCTCTTTTTCGTTTGTCATTGTATTTAGCATACCTCTTGGTTTGGTGTTGAATTTATGACTTAACGTTTTCATGAATTTTATTCACAAATTTGGACCTAGATGCCCCTTCCTTATGAATCAAATCACTAGGATCTGGGAGACGAATAAGGTCTAAAGGAGTAAGAGGATTTAAGCCATACACAACCTCAAAAGGACACATCTTTGTAGTCTTTTAAACCATCCTATTATATGCAAACTCAATGTAGGGGAGGTACTCATCCCAATATTCGTAGTTTCCCTTTAAAAGAGCCCTCAACATGGTGCCTAAGGTTTTATTGACAACCTTAGTCTGGCGATCCATTTAAGGGTAGCTAGAGATAGAGAAGAGAAGCTTAGTTCCTAGCCTAGACAAAGCGTTTTTTGAAAACGGCTAAGAAATTTGGTGTCTCTATCAGACATGATGGTCCCAGGTAAGCCAAGGAATTTAACCACATCTCTAAAGAAGGGTTTGGCTATGTAACTCGCATCATTTACCTTGTGGCATAGAACGAAATAAGCCATCTTAGTAAACCTATCCACAACCACAAAAATAAAGTTAAATCCCCTTTGAGTTTTTGGGAGACCAAGGATAAAATTCATGCTAATGTCTTCCCATGGGGAGGAGGCAAATGGGGAGGGGAGTGTACATGCCATGAGGCATAAATTTGTCCTTGGCTTGTATGCATGCAATGAAACTATGAAAATGTTTTTGAACATCCTTTCTCATATGGGGTCAATAGAATTTCTTTTGGAGAATGTTTAGAGTTTTATCAACTCCAAAGTGGCTCATGAGACCTCCTTCATCTGACTTCTTGATGAGGACTTTCCTATCGAACCCTTGAGGCACACACAATTTCCCCTCCTTAAACAAGTACCTTTTAGACAAATAGAACCCCTATTGTGACTTCTTTTGGTTAGTATAGGTTTATTCTAAGCTTGAATTTCCTATTGGTTTGGCTTATCTGCAAACTAGTTTTGATGTTCTTTTGCATGTTGGATTTGTAGAACTAGTAACTGATATTTATGCTATTATGTGCAGCTATTATCTAATTATGGATAAAATTTTGTTTGTGGACCAAATTAAAACAAATTATATTAGGTGTTGGGATTTTGATGCATATTTTCTTAATGAGTTATTTGATGATGATCTAATGACCAATACACTGATAATTTGTATGATAAAGTTGACTTTGATTTTAATCTTGCAATTGACACACTTAATGAAGGTGTTGATTTGAAAGATAAGCACTAAAGCAGTTTTTCTAGTGCAAGAAAGGATAATTGCTACTAATGACAAGCCTACACGCTCCATTCCAATTTAATGCACCTACCAGTTGCCAGTTTTGAATGAAAAGTTGTTGTTGTGGAACAAAGAGCTGGAAAAGAGGAAGTAAGTGTAGCCATGGAGACTTTGCTTAGAGTAGATGAGCACCATGGAGAAAAACCAATAAGCCCATTTTTTTCACTTCTTTTCAATTGTGCTTATAGGCTATTTTATAGTAATTAGCATAGTCATAGGTAGTACAGAAATAATCAGGATAGAAAATATGTTGTTTTTCATAAAAATGAAAATAAAATTGATTTGTGGCCAATTTAAACAAGCCTTCGCATTCTTTTAGCCTTTTAGTTTTAATCTTTTGTTATTTTAGTTTTTGTTTCTATGTGAATAATTATTGTTGGCTTGTTTTCCCTCTTCACACATGGAGGACAATGTGTCTCTCAAGTGGGGGGTGTGGAGCTAGTTTGGCAGTCTTGTTGCTTTTCTTTCCTGCTTTGTCTTCTTTTGTTTTTGTTAAAAATTTGGTGTAATTTTTTTTTTCTGAGTGCTAGTATAGGTTTGTTTTAGTTTTAGATGTTTTAATATACAAATGCTTTGCTTGTTTGTAAATTTGTTTTAGGTAGTGTAGATAGACTTAATTTTTATTTTGTTTCAATTTTGTCTTAGCATAATTTCTTAGTTTTTAGGAAATAGTTTCCCTTGTTTTTTAGTCTTTTTCTTTCATATTTTAAAATCTTTTGTGAAAACTTTTTGCAAACTAAATAACCTAGGAAATTCTGTTGTTTTACTAAATTTTTATGAAAGCTTTGAGTTGCATGCATAGTTAGGACAATAAGTTAACTAGGATTAGTCAAAGTAAGGTAGAGATGCTTAGAATTTTGAGAAACCAACTCTAGAATCAACTTGATAGATTTTTACCTAGTGAGTCTTAAGCCTTTAATTCCTTGTTGTGTGCTTACACCTAGGTTAGTAACATTCTAGAACTTGTGCATTTTCTTTTTTATATAGTTGAATTATGATGCATTTTAGATATGATTCAGGCCTTCTTCTCTCCAAGCCTCCTAGCCAAAGAATATATTCAACCATATTGCACCCATGTTTTGAGCTTTTCAGCCTGTTATTTTTTGTCAGCCCATTATAAGCCCACTTTTACCTGAAAACCCAAAAAAAAAACCCAATGAGAGGCTTGTGGGAGGTTGTGTAGGAACAGGTAAATCTAGGAAACTATAATGTAGGGAGATGTTTGGTCAAGGGTGGCAAGAAAGTAGAAAAATCTCAAAGAAAGTCTGGATATTTGTGAAAAAGAATGAATGTTGAAATTACGGATGGTGATTGAAAAAATAAAATAGAAAAATCTGACAAAGAAAGTGAGAAGGTCGAAAAATAAGAAAAGAAAAAAATAGTAATTTAGTTTGAAATAAGTATACCTTGCACTGAAGCTTCATACTTCTTTCCCCGACATTCCCAAATCTCCCTAATTGTTTTCAACCTTGTTTTTCATTCATTTAACCTACCCTCCACCTTAACCACATTACAACAAAGCCCTAATGATCTTGAATGTTCAAGTGTTCAGTAGTTGATATTAGATTTTGCATAAGCTTATGGTAATGTTGCTTAGCTTAAAGTGTTGAGAGAGATACACTAATCCTAAAGCCACATGAGAGTTGAGTGTAGACACTTATATGTGAAGTCAGGTTGAATTTAAAAGTTGGTTCTTTCAAACTTTTATTGCAATTTTACCTTCATTTAGCAAATTCTAGCATACTTGGTTGTCGTAATTGTGTTTTGTTATATTTAAAGTTTCAAGATTTTCAGTGTTGCAATAGAATTTATCTAAGTATTGTCTAGCTTGTGAGATAATTTTCTTTTACCTTCTTTGTATTTGCTTTTCTTTTGTTTTCTTTTCCTCCGCCGACGAGGGTAGTCCTTTAAGTGTGGGCGTGTGATAATTCCCTCTTTATTTATCTTTTTCTTGTGTGAAAATCTCTTTTTAAACTCTTTTAACTTTGAAGTCTTTAGAATTAGGCTAGTTTGTGATCAAGATGTTAAATAAGATTTTCTTGTAAAAAAGTAATTAATTGAGTGTTTTTAGAGGATAGATATGTTTTTGTTGGATTGTGGTTAGTGCTTTTATAACAAAATCCAAATAAAAATTAAAAATCTTTTCTTTTTGCTTGAATAGGTCTTTATTTCTCATATTTGCATTTTAACTCCTCTCCAATTTCTTTCTTTTTGCAGATATGCCCTTAGTTAGAAGGGGCTGGATTTAGTCGGCTAAAAGGGGCTAACGAAGGCTAAGGTTCGAAGGGATTTGAGATTTTTCCCCAAATCGGGAAGGTAGGATTCGAGTGACCATTTGGAGTATTTGAACCAGAGCTGCTGCAGCAGGGCAAATCTTTCAAGGCTGGACTAGTGTGCGCGAACCAGAGTGAATTTTAGAGGGTTGGTTCGGGGGAAGAGGAACAAAATCTGCAAGGGTTCGAGCTCTTACTTTTTTTTTCTTTCTAGTTCTGTTCTTATAAATAAAGGTTCTACTATGCAAAAGGCGATCTTCGTCCTTTTTTTTCTTTTCTTTTAGAGTTCCTTTCGTGTAATCTATAAGGAGTAGAGTAGGTACTATAATCAAAGTGAGGGGATGAGTAGTGTAGAGTAGGACAAATTCTGGTTAAACCTTGTGAGCAGAACAGGTTTGGGACCTTGAAGAGTGCATAGTCACCTCGAGGAGTGAAGTTGATTATGTGTGACTTTTATACATTTCTTTCCATTGATTTCAATACTATTGTTCTTTTCTTTTCCTGATAAATAAACTAGAAGGTGGAAATGGTTAAGTTGTTCAAGTAAGCTAGTGAATTTTATGCATGGAAAATTTTTTACGTACTTTTTTATGCATGATCATTAATTTTCTGAAATAATTTTCAAATTTAATTATGTTTTTATTCTCTAGAATTTAAAATTGTACTCCTACATTTTAAAAGAGTATTATAATATTTCAATTTTTTTCGCTAGTAAATTTAGGGGTTTCAAATGTTTTCTCAAAATCATTCTTTATCGGTAGACTGTAAATGTAAAAAAATTACAACCATATTTTAAAACTTAAAAGATTACAATGACTTTTTAAAAGAAAAATGATTCTTTAACACACCTAAATTTTTTACATTCATTTCACACTATTCTTACTTACTTTTTACTCTCTTCTTTCTCGAAATACAAATTTTTACACTTTTAAGATTATTTTACCCTTATACTTTGTGTCAAATGAATGTAAAAGTGTGTTATGATATCATTTCTCTTTTTAAAATGCGAGTATCAAAACATAATTACTAATAACCTAATTTTAAAATTAAAATTAACTCTTATAAAAGAGATGTCAATTTCTAGGGTCTAGAAAAGATGAATACGTAATGTGAACTTTACTTTCAGAAAAAAGTCGTGCCACCACTATCCAAAGAAAGAGCCTGTGATGAATTGAAAAGAATCAAACCACCATAACAGTGGCAGAAGAGCAGAGTTGCTTCCCTGAACAATAGTATTTGTGCAGTACTCTAATAGTTTTATACTTAACAAGAGTTTCAGACTTTAAAATCTAAAATCGACAATATGGAATGTAACTAATTTTAATGATGTTACCTAAGTGAATTTGAGATCCGGTTGGTTATTTTCTCCAACAATTACTTGGTCACAAATAGATATATATATATATATATATATATATATATATATATATATATATATATATATATATATATATATATATATATATATATATATATATATCTTCATGTCACTTGCTAGCTTCATTTTCAAAGTGGGGCAATCTTTTTTGGACGCACTTTCAGAAGCAGTTTTCATAGAAGCACCGTACGTACTGGTTTTGTTGGCTTTTGAAGAAGTCATGTAGTGAAAAATGAATACCTGTATTCATCTTACATCTTTAAACCGATGTCACAGAATGGAATATCGTAACATAGTCTCTATATCAAGTTGCCATCATGTTGTGGTCCAAATTATAGCAATGGAACTTTGCATAACATCAAAATAACTTAGATACCCAAAGCCCAAACGTAATAACAAACCTACAGATCTTGGTTTTGTCTTTGCTGCATCGCTCCCTTTTTTCACGCACACATTTCTTTGGTAGAGATTGTCCAATTTTGTTTAGTCATTTTCGTGCACTATCAAATTGACGTGGTTCTACAAAATATAGAGTAGACATGCAATTTCAATTCCTAAGAGAATACTATAACAACAGAGCGAAAATATGAGGTAGACCTTTTTTTTAAGCCTTAACCTTATCATCATGACAAACACCGTTTTATTTGTGGTAGCGTGTGCATGTCAGAATTATCCCATCATCGTCTTCAAAAAATATAAAGAAAACCTTGGAACTTAGTTGCGTTCATTTTCTTGCTATCAATTCTGTAAGATCATCGTGGGACACGCATGGCTCACGTACACATTTTGCGAAGTGAAAGTGCAGAACTGTCAATCACTTCGGCCAGCTGTGAAGCAAAACCAAATTACAACTTACACTTTATGTTTTTCGTCGGAGGGATGAACCAAGCAATACCCCACTATTCATAAGAAACAAATCACTCAATTCTGTCTCAAACAGTCAGGAACATTACTAAAAATCATTCACGTAAAACTGAAATGATATGCAAAAATAATCTTAGTTATTTCATTTTAGAGATTTAATCTCAGTTAGTACTCCAAGATTAATATTTTAGAGATTTAATGAACTATAAGTAAAGTAAAAGTGTGTGAAGTTAAGTTGCATTTGAAAATTCTACAACGTTATAGATTAGTATTCTCTACCAATCTTTTTCATGTACTGTAAACAGAAATACATAATCTTTCATGCGTAATTAAGTGGAAAATGATGTTTCATTCATATAGGCTTAAGGGTACGCACGCATTGACACCGATAGCAGCGTAACAAATTCTTTAAAATATATTGTAGCGATCAAGTTTGAATGATATATGAATGAAAATTAACCACTAACCACTCATGAAAAGATTTTCGTGTCGTTCAAAGCGATAATACGTGCTGATAAGAATCAGTGGACGAAGAGAGGATAAGGTCGTAGAAAGAAAGTAGGAAAATTGATTTGATCTCACAGCAGCGAAGAATTAAGTGGAATAATATTATTTAATCTCGTCGTGTTAAGAGTAATGATTAACAAAGTCGCTTAAGGCGTGGACCCAATAACACGAAACGGTCGCAATCTATCACGGTTTGAGTAATTAGAGTCGTATGAATGTTTTGTTAAGTAAAGACATAATAAGATTTAGTTGATCATAGTTTTAATGAACCAAACAGAAAACCACAATAGAAACTGCCAAAGATCGCCGTAACACATGATCACATATATCAATCTTGTTTATCTGTAAAGCACAGGAATTAAAAGTTTCATTAATCATTGTGCTTAATCATCGTCGGTAATAAGAAATGACAAATTGAAAACCATAGCTTTAAAAATAAAAACATTTCAATTTGAACCCTACGTACACACACAGCTGGTGGTGTGTATGTTAAGGTACAGTCCAATTCTTGAAGCTGGCACCGACACGTACATATTATATAATCTCTTCACAAAATAAATGTACAGAAAATATAATTAACGAAAGAACCAAACCAACTTCGGAATTAATCACGCGTGGTGGATTCGTCGGCATGGCAAGATTTTGTTGCCTACGATTTTCTCTTTTTCCGGTAGCGTGAGTGACGGCGAATTCTATTCTATTTGGATATGTTATGTTATGTTATGTTGTGGGTGTAGTTGTACCCACCAACAGCTATACTACAAATTTAAAAGAAAATGAAAATCAAAGGTCACTAGACCATGTTTTGTTGTGGGAACATTGGTCTAAATTTGTGTATGGTCGTATTTGTCTGTTACTTTGTATTTCGACCAGTGAAGAGGACTACATGCATGGTCCATCGACTACTATAAAATATGATTAAATCTAGATGTTGTGCAACTTCTTTTGTCTCTCTTGCTCGTGCTTGATTGACATATATAGTAATAGTTGTTCTCTTTTGCAGACAAATAAATAAGATCCAGAGATTTCTTTTATGATCTTGGTTCTTTTACATTAAATGCAAATGTTGGTAAGATGTCAAAGGGAAATTGAATTGTGCGTTGGAGTGTAAGTATAAGAATTGCGTATTTCAAAATGGCGAAGAAAATTGTTTGTTGTGGAAGAAGAACGTAATAATAAACACGAAGGGAAATTGAAATGGTACTTTGTAGTGTAATTAAGACCTGTATATTTCAGAGCTGGCGAAGAAAGTTCGTGTTGAAGAAGGACCTTAGCTTACACATGGGGCATGGCACATTGTAATAAACTGTAAAGTGAAGAAATATGTTGAATACTTGACTTTCCATAGTTTGAATCTCAAGTATATGTCACTGTCATGTTGGTGAAATATTCCCAAGAGAAGACAGTTATTTAATTCAAATTTATCGTACATATTTTCTAACCAATGCAAAAAGCTGTCAATCATTAATGTTATATTTAATATGCATAAAGTTTGATATTTATATATGGTTTAATGTAAGTTTCAATTTTCGTTTAAAATTTATATAGGTTTTTTTTTTCACATTTCAATTGGATCCTTATTTTTTAAAATTGAAATAAATAAAAATCTTCTATCAAATTAGACATACAACAATTTTTGAATTAAAAAATTGAGGGCAAATTAGGAAAAAAAATTAATGGCAGCTCCTTTCCCTCTTCTACAACTGAGGAATGCGAAATTAGGGTTCCTGAAAAAATAAAGCAGTGGTTTCATGGCAACTCTTTCTCTGCAATTGAAATATGAGGAAAATTGGTAATGGTTTTTCCTTTCTTCTCTTTGGTTTTTGAAATTTTCTTTTCACTTTCCATTTTCCCTTTGCCCATTTTGATGTTTGCTTCTGTGAAGAGATTTATTCTTATACGCTACGTCATGGGTTCTTCGCTTGTTTGCAGTTGTATCACAGGTTTCGATGTCGACTTTCATGGTGTCCACAAACCCAGGGGCGCGTCGGAGGTCGGTGCTCGCTGTCGAGAGGAAAACCGCCACCAACATAGAGCTCCTCTCCAACGACATCGCCGCCTCCCCCGCAGTCGCGACTTCCGACGAAGGTTCCATGGGCGCCGGGCACGACCTTAGCCACTATGAACCCTAATACGAAGCTCCATGAGCGTCGGACACTCATTTTTGTTCGATTGAATATTGGTGTTTGTTTACACACCTTTTGCAACACCGATATTTTTGGAAATTAGCATGATTGTTTAGCTGTTCGCAGATTGTTGTTACCGTGTGGTAACAGTGATCTAGGCATGATTTGGGGCTTTTGATAATGAATCGATTTTCTGATATTTTGGTATCAACTAGAGATTTGCAATAAGGAACAGGTTTTCTTCCGGTTGGGGACTTTGATTGTACAAAAATGAGAGTGCCCGACGCCCATGTGCCCAAGTGGGTGGAATGTTCTTATGAAGTAGTATGAGAGTTTGCAGGCAAAAGAGTCATCTGAGCTGAGCAGCCTGTGCTATCTACCTAGACATAACTAGAAGTAGAAGTTTAGCATGAATGATTCCATTTGAGAGTGTTAAAAACATAGTTCTGAGAGTGCCAATTTTTGTGTCTGGTCCTCCAGCTTCATGATGAAGATATAATCAATGTTAGCATATTTGAAAGGAGCTGCCTTTAATTTTAGAGAAAAGAGCCGTTTTTAATTTCTTTTTTCCAATTTATCCTGAATCTTTTAATTCAGAAATTATAAAATACACATCATAATTATGTACATATAACATCAATTTAAATGCCGTATGTCTAATTTGACGAAAGGTCTTTATTTGTTTCAATTTTATAAAAATAAGGGATATAATTGAGATGTCAAACAAGAAAGAGACCTATTTAAAATTCTGAACGAAAATAAAGACTTAAGGAGACATTAAACCTTTATATATTGCTAAATTTTTCACACTCAGCTAATTAGAGATTGAAACAATGTAAATTTTAAAATATTTATTATATAAGAGTTAATAAATTTATTTTATACACTTAATTAATAGTGATAATATACGATACCTTTACATACGTAGTATATGCAATAATCAATGCAAATAGTCCTCAAGTGCATATTTGGTGTTCTTTGTTATGTGTGTGATTACTGCTGTTCAAAAAACATTTTTTAAAAAAATGGAAAATGTGGAATAATGGCAAAAGACCGTTCGCTATAAAAAGGTGTGAGATTAGTTAGATATTTGAACCCATTAGTCTACATAAGTCCATCAAATATAACTTGCAGTCTTGGTAAGTTATTGGATGACCAGTCCCGCATTATTTTTTTTTTAATTTTATATTATCGTACAGAACCTTTTATATGTTAAATATGACAAAAACTTTCCATCATTATTACATCAATATTATATATTTATAAACGATATTTTTCTATTTTTTAATTATTATACTCTATATTTTTATTTTTATAAAATTCTCAAAATTAATTTTAAAAAATTAAGAACTTTCTAATTTTTTTTTCAATTCTTTTTAATTTATGTAACTAGACTTACAAGTCTGCAAATCTTTTAGCAGACGGTCTACCTTAATCTTCTTTTCATAACATCTCACACCCAAAACAAAACTTATTTTCTTGTTCTCATGTTTTAACTTGTTAGCCATTGTTACCTCCCTAGAAGAGTTGTTTTCAATCAAATCAGCTCATTCTTGGAGTGAAACCGAAGATGAACCACCTATTCAATTAAGCTCTCTACGGGATAGGTTCGATAGGCTCTTCTTACATTACCATTATAATGAGTAATGATCACATTTTCTTTGTTATACATACTATATATATATATATATATATATATATATATATATATATATATATATATATATATATATATATATATTATAGGGTTTTAAACCTGAACTTTTAAGCAAGTGATAAAATTTGAGTAGTTAGAAAAATCTTGTATACTTCTAAAGATTGAAATATAAGAGAAGATTCACATACAAAATATTCTCTAACACTTAAAGTTAATAAGATAGTTGAGATTTTATGAGTAAGAGTAAATGGGTATGAAAATGAGTGTGTATTCTCTGAAAAATATTAGATGTATATATAAAAGTTTAGCATCTAAAACATGTGTTATAAAACAAGTAATGTAATATCAAATAATATCACTAAAATAAACACTTACCTTAAAATAATAATAATAATAATAACGTGATATTTTAGTGTAAATAATAATAATTGAAACTGAAAAAATTTGTCATGATTAGCGTTGATATATGAATAGACGTATTTTAGTTGTTTCAAGACAACAAAATTTATTGAACCTTTGACCGTATTTTTTAATACGTCAGACAAATACAATATACATTAATTATAATGATTTAATAATATTTCTTTACCCTAGGTAGTGGAAGTAATTTATTGAGGTGGTAAATGTTATTTCTTTCAACTAAATTTCTCCATGCAGTGGCAGAGCTTGCTTAGAGATTAAGGGAACCCTTCCAAAACTTTTTCACACATTGCTTATTAAAATATGACAATACTCATTATTTTAAAGTATGAGTCTTGAAAAAAATTTGATTTTCTTAGAAACAAAACTCAAACATCTATTGAATTTGAAAACATAAAGAAAAAATGATAACATTTATCATGACTTTATTACTTAGTTGCTCACTTAATTAATAGCTACTGTTTTACCTTAGAGTTGCATAGGTTTGACCTCTCTTGATTGCATATTCAAATTACAATTCAGGGAAGATCCAAAAGAAAATTTTGCTAAGTTGCCAATATCATATTCTAGAGAAAATTAGTTTAAAATTTTAATTTTAATATTTTATTATTCATGCTCTTAACTATCCAAATTTAAAGAATTTGACAATCATCTTTCAACTACATCAATCCTTTGACAATAATAGAAAGTACATTTTACTTTAACATAGATATCTTTTCTACAATGATAATTTTAAAAATAAAATTGCAAAGTAAATTAAAAGATAATTTAAAAAAAAATAATATGATTATTTACATTGGATAAAAAAACTAATTTTAGTTTTAATTCAAATATTGATGAGTTCAATAAATTTGAAGAAGCCAAAAACAAATATTATAGTTATATTAAATTAGTCTCTAATTTAAAAACTTGAATCAATAATAAGTAGTTAAAATCTTGGTGGCTAATATTAGAGATCAACTTAGACTTTAATTCATAAATTAATTATAATATTTTATTAAAAATAGAGACTATTTTAGATACCAATAATTTTTAGTTTATAAAATGGTCTTTAATTTATTCAACATATTAATTAATTTTTGTTTCTAGATTTGGTTGTTATTTAATGATTTTCTTGTGGTGTTAGTGTTACCTTAATGTTAAACTTCTTTTGGAATGACAAAGCGTAATGTTGTAAGACCCTTTATAATAGCTAGAGGTATAGTAAACAAGTCGAGAGTAGATAAAGTGCATGACTACGCTTGTTAGACAATTAAAGGGTGTGGTTAAACTAGGTGGGCAGTGTTAGAAGAGTCTAGCATTAGACGACACTTCCTGTTAAGCGAGTCTAGAGTTAGAGGACCCTTCGTGTTAGATGAGTCTAACATTAGACGACCCTTCATGTTAGACTAGCACATGTTAGACAAGTGAATCATTAGATGCTCAAAGATTCTAAGTGAGAGTTCCATGCATCATGGTCTACATTGCATGGTTGAGTTCGTTAGATGAGGCCTTGTGCCTTCGGAGTTGAGAATAGATGGAAGATAGAGAAAAGATCTAAAGGGAGAATATGGTCTAACACTTTGATACGTTATTGTCCTTTTGGTAAGTGTCCAATATGAGTTAGTTTTGATGATAATTTGGCATTGATCTTATTTTTATTATGTTAAATAATTGTGTTAATCATCTTAATTTTACTTGTTTTGCGGGTTTTGATGAACTTATAGAGTCAAAGATTAAATATGGAGAATGTTGAGGAATTATGAGCAAATATAGAAAGTTTGGTGATCTTAGGCTCTAAATGTCAAGGTTGAACCTAGAATTACACTCTAAGAGAACTCCTAGAATTTTATCATTTGCAGCGTCATATTTAATCGTAGAACCATTAATTACAAGAAAGGGACAAAGTGGTGGAGTCAAATTTCAACACGTTTAATCATATGAATGTCAAAATCACTTTAAATCCAAATTGTCTTATAATGTCTTTTACATTGTTATTACAAATCAAGTTTGTTTTGTACATTTTACAACCCATTAAATGTTTTATTAACCATCAAAGTAGTTCGAACATTGCGTTTTCGCCAAATCCCTGTGGATACGACACTTGTTATACTACAAACTATCTAATATACTTGCTGGTATATTTAGTTGTTGTGTGGGCTCCCAACATCTTTCTTAGGATAAAGTTGACCCACACAGTAATATTATATTGTTTTAGTTTCTGTTAGGGAATTTGTGCAAAGCACACCAAAAGGTACTATGTTATCCCCTTAGAAAGGAAATATTAAACTATGTTAGGTTAAAGGAAGCTTAGTAACAAGCTTTTATTTCCCATACATTCTCTTCTTTTGTTCTTGCTAAGTTCTTTCTTTTCTCTCTAAGTCTCTCCTTTACTGGGGTTGGTTGTGCTTGTTGAGTCACAATATGAGAGTAAGGTCATGATTAAAATCCTTATCAAAGGAAGTTGTGTTAAGTTGGTGGTTGTGTTACGTTGATGGTAAACCCCTTAGCCATGGCCAATCACACACATGAAGAGTGAGCTTCATCTGTGGAAGGTGGACCCAAGCTGATGGAAGACCATCAAGAAATCACATTGGACCTCTTACTAGAGCCATGGCTAGGAAGATTCAAGAAGAAGAAGGATCACCTAACATTTTAATTCTATGGAAGGTTACTTATAAAAATCCTTCTTCTCTTAACTAAAGAACTTATACGTTGTTTTGTAGAGACTAATAAAGCTTGGAGACCATGATTGAGTCATCCAAGAAGTTAAATCAATAAAGGAAAGCAAAGGAGCCAAAAAGGGAGGTGCTTGCGGAATGGGAAAGGCACCAGAATTTTTCACGTGACTTGGCTGACTTGGAATGAGGCATGAATCTTACTGGCTGAGCTGGAATGAGGCATGGACCTTGCTGGATCAAAATGGATGTGCATTCTATTTGAATTTACGAGGGAATTAAATCAGAAATTAGGCTCCTCTTCACCTATAAATAAGAGGGCCTCCTCTTTTCCTCACTTTTGAGCTTAATGATATGCTGCAAGATTTGCTTTCCCGTTTTTGTGCTCTTAAGTCACCTTTTATTTACTACTTCTTCTTCCTTTCCTCAAGCTTCCTTCCTCTTTAGGAAGGCCCTCTGAGCTGTGAGGCTTCACCCATACATCTTCTCCATTAAAACACTTCAAACCACCGCACTGTTTCATCAATAATCACAAGCTCTTATCCTTTTGGGCCTTATATTATGAGCCTAATAATATAGAGTTTTCTTTTAGGTATTGTATAATGGGTCAAGTAGTCTAGGATTTTCTTTTGGACCTTATATCATGGGCCAAGTAGCATAGTGGCAACTCACAAGTAGATAAAATTATCAAATCTATTTGCACATTATTTTTCCCCTTTAAAAATTACAATATTTAACCACTACATAAGAGACAACATAATAATAAGAGACAAGAGGAATTTACCTATATTGGTATGAAACTTATTGGGATAACATTGCAAAAATGAGTCATTGATGTGCAACATCAATCAAAGAAATCGTGAAAATATTTTGTAAGAGAAAAAAGGATTATCTCATTAAATAAATGACAAAGAAACTAAAGACTAATTTGAATTCCCTTAAATGATGGATGCACTTGAAACATGTCTTGAAAGTGCATACAGAGTAAAATAAAATTGAAGTCAATTGTGTATGCTCTTACAAAACTGAATGTGTATCCTGTAAAACCTCCAAGGGCACTTCAAACACTTCAAATTTTAAATCTCCAAGATACTTGTCCTCCCTCTAGGTACTCGTCCTCCTTTAGTTGTGTAGAGGTTGTTCCTATAGAAGATACTCTAACATCCAAGTCAGCCTAGTGCTTCAACAAGTGATAAATATGGTAGTTAATGAACGTAAATAACATATATCGTAATATGTGTTCTCTTTCTTGGATGCTTAGGCCCATTGGCCCAAATACATGTCATAGTTAACCAAGGACTATTCTAAGTAGGTGGCTTGTGTGATGTCATGATGATCAAGTAGGAATGGGCCGAATACATGTTGACTTAGTAGTTCGACATGTATTAAGCCAAGGACAAATCTTATACTAGTATGGTCGAGGGATACTTAGTCATATACAATACAATGTGACTCCATGAAAAGAGACATGTAAGAACTTATTCTAAGAATATGTTTTTTGATTTTACTTACCAATTGGATTATCTCAATTATTTCTTAATGCTAAAAAGTATATTGGAAATAATATAGATATAGAAAGAACAAGATAATTTGTCAATCAACCCAATAACTCTTTGATTCTCTAATAATTTATTTTTTTAAAATCATATCTAGCTAGCATCCAAAAGTTATGACTTATTAGGTAATTTGTAAATAAAAATATTTGTTTAATAGTAAATAAATTTGACACTATTAATAGAAATAACAATTATACTATACTTTTTTCATGCATTTTGTATTTGTAGTCAAAATTAGATGAACAAAATAGAATAATGATTGAACAAAACAAACAGTTTGAAGAATGTAAAAAAGATTAAAAGACAATCATTAACATTTTTGCTCAAAATTATCAAGGAAAATGTTTCCTGAGATGGTTATGTTTAATCCTTCATCGGTAATGTTTATAAAGGTTATATCTAATTATGATAGATATTATTATTGTGTGTTTTTATTATCAAGTAAGTGTGTCAAATAATAGAAAAATATTTGGAATGAAAAGCATATGTGATAATTGAAGAAAATTGTTTGATATGGAAGTTATTTGCCCCATTTTGTACTTTTAGAACGATATATTAGGTTTTCATTTTTATTATTGCATAGCATGTGTGTGTGTTGTACTTTTAGAATCATTTGTTAGGTTTTCATTTGTAGTACTACATAATGTTTGTGTGTAGGTGTGTATGTGTGTGGGAGGGGGTTATATGTATGAGTGTGTGTGTGTGTGTGTGTGGGAGGGGGTGTATGTATGAGTGTGTGTGTGTGTGTGTGTGTGTTTGTCTGTCTATGTACCTGTGTGTGTTTGTATGTGTGTGTGTGTGTGTTTGTGTGTGTGTATGTATTTATGTTTGTGTGCTTATGTTTTTGTGTGTGTTTTTCTGTTTGTGTTTGTGTTTGCATGTGTGTGTGTGTTTCTATGTGTCTGTGTTTGTGTGTGTGTGTGTGTGTGTGTTTGTGCGTCTATGTTTGTGTGTGTGTTTGTGTGTATGCGTTTGTGTCTATATACGTGTATTTGTGTTTGTGTGTCTATGTCTATGTTAGTGTCTTTGTGTTTGTGTGTACGTGTTTGTGTTTGTGTCGATGTGTATATGTGTTTGTTTGTTTTTGTTTGTGTGTTTGTGTCTATGTGTTTGTGTATCTATGTGTTTGTGTTTGTTTGTCTGTTTGTCTATGTGTTTGTGTCTGTGTGTTTTTGTGTTTATGTGTTTGTGTGTCTATGTCTATCTATGTGTCTATTTTTCTATGTCTTTGTGTGTCTTTTTGTGAGTATGTCTGTGTTCCTTTGTGTGTGTTTGTGTGTGTTTATGTGTGTTTGTGTGTGTGTGTTTTCTACTCATATGAACAAAAACACAATATTTTCTACCTCTTACTATTATTAAAGATAGGGATGTTATAATAAAAATAACTAGAGTAGTGGTGAAGGACATTGATTAAAGAAAGGGTGTTAATTTTAATGATATTTTCTTATTTTTTTTATGAAAATATCATCCATTACAACTATGTTAAGTTTAACTATCACTATTGATATGGAAATAAAGTGAATGGATATGAAAATTCTTTTTTTTTTCATACTTATGTATTGAAAGATGTTTACATGAAACAAACTTATGGTTTTCTTGTTAAAGGCAGAAAAATGTATGTTTATATGCTAAGAAATTACATATATGGTCTAAGGTACGTAGATCCAAAATAATAGTATAAGAAGTTTAAGTTGGTTATATCACTACAACAAAACAGGCTTTCGACAATGGTTAAAATAGTTTTCCAACAATGATTTTTGAATGGTCGTACATATATTCGTCGTTAAAAGTCTAGATAAAACGATGACTCAAATGACTATCGTTAAAAGATTAAAAACCACGACAGTTTGGTCTTGCCCATCGTTAAAAATAGAAAAAAAACTTTAGTGAAAACATACGACAAAGGTTCACTCTAGAGCCACATTAAAAGTATAAAATGACAACAGTTAAAGTTTCCACCGATGTTAAAATGATTTTGTTTTTAACGACTATGTTTAATTTCACTACATCCGCCTTTTTTCACTTCATCTTTTTTCTTGTCAGGTTTGCTTTTATTTTTATTTTAACAGATTATACAGCAAATACAATCGATTATATAATTCTCATTATCTAGCAATAAATTCATTTGATCGTTAAAACAATTTAAGCTATTAAATGAAATTGATTTTGACATATGAAACATACTTAACCGATTATGAAACTTGTGTAATTGGTTATGTCAACACTTAAGCAAAATTTCAAATCAACTTTCATTCTAAATAGATCAATACACTAATGAAACATATATTGGCATAGCTTTGTTTTAATCGATTATACAACTTATGTGATTGATTACTTCATAATTGTTTTCCCATATTAAGCATACAATGATATCTGAAGAAATCTAACAAATTATATACATTGCTTAACCGATTATTTCTACCATAAATGATATGTTCAATTTGTTCAAAACATGATTCATTTACAAACAATGCATTCATGTATCAAGCACAAACACAATAAAGTTAAAGCAATTGTTATATCATTTGTTGTGCAAGATACTATAAAGCTCACAAATGGTTGAGGTCATAGCTCTATATTCTACTTCTGAACTACATCATGGCATAACACTTTGTTTCTTGTTTTTCCAAGAGATCAAGTTACCTCCAACAAACACATGGTATCTGAATGTAGACCTTTGATCAGAAGGAGATCCTACCCAATCAACATCTGAATAACAAACCATTTTTTGGTTATTGGAACCATATAACGACCTTTTTTCTTGGAGATCTTTAATGTACTTTGATATATTGATAATCGCATTCTAATGATCTTCACACGGGAAATTAAGAAATTGGTTTACGACACAAACTACAAAGAAAATGTCAGGATGAGTGATTGTAAGATAATTCAATTTTCCAGCTAGTATTTTATATTGCTTAGGGTCTAACACACTCTTCCCCTATTTTGGTAGAAATTTAGTATTACCGTCCATGGGTGTGTCAACAAATTTTGAATTAATCAACCAGTTTCCTTCAAATATCCAATGCATAGTTTCTTTGAGATTTTATAATACCATTGTTGGATTATTTCACCTCAATACCCAAAAAAATATATAAATTTGTCAAGATCTTTGATTTGAAAATGGTTGTAAAGATGTTTGTTTCATCTGAGAGATGTCATGACTATCATTACTTGTAAGAACGATGCCATCAACATATACTATCGAGTAGACTCATCCAACACTCGAGTGACGATAAAAGACTAAATGATCTGCCTCACAGTGAGTCATACCAAATTGTTGAACAATGTTACTAAATTTTTCAAACCAGACCCTAGGAGACTGATTTAGGCCATATAAGAATTTAAGAAGACGACATACAAACCCATAAGACTCTCTTTGAACAACAAATCTTGAAGATTTTGTTCCATATAAATTTCTTTTTTGTAAATCTTAGTTGAATAATACATTTTTCACATTAATTGATAAATATAAACATGAGAAAGACAAGATATAACTATTTAAATTTTCATATTTCAAATATTTTCGTGGATAAAGAAAAATATTGCATGACAAATAGGAAAAAGTTATATATATAATATATCGTGAATATTATACTATGAAATTCATATAAAAAAATGTTTAAATGTTCTTTTCCTCTAATTTTTTGAATTTTTTAATTAAAATAAAATAACGTGTCTTATAATAAAAAATTAAAATTCTTCTAATCTAGTTCTTATTATATATATAATGGTATGCTCTTCCACTGGAGAAAGCTTATATCATGAAAAAATAAGCTTAAAATGTAATAGAGTTATTGATAACTTTTTATATTTAAAAGATGTTAGTTTCAAGTTTTATAGGGAAATATTAAACTAAGAGGGGGAAAAGTATAAGAGTAGAAAAGTTATGCGTGAGAATATAACATATGGTTGTATAAAATAGCATGAGGATTGTCTGATATGATTTAGATAAAGGAAGTAGAGTAATAAGCGGTGTCTCTTTGTTGGCGAAAGAAGAAGGAGGTTTGGATAAATGTTTGGATGATTTAGAGACATAGCACGAGATGGATGCAGTCTGAGTTCAGGGATCCTGGGAGAAGAAAACACGAGCCATGGTGTATGCTATTATGTATGTTATGTTATGGCTTATCCAAGTTAATTGAATGCCAAATTAACAGCGTTTCTCCTGCACCATGAATCAAATGGAAATGTGTCATTTTCCATGGGTACACATATTATTATCACGTTCTTTGAACACGCTCCATTTCCTCCGTGCATAATCCTCCATTATTATTCCTGCTGCCAAACATTCAACTATTTTAGCCAATACGCATATCAGACAATTCAAACCCTTGACTCAACTCAATGCACTAACATGGCGAAATTAATGGCTTTTTCAGAACACCTAGACATAAAGGACTTGGATCAAATTCAAAAGTCTACCATCATCTTTACTTTTTCTCAACAATTTTTTATTTCTCGGAAAATACTACGTTGTCGTGGATTTTCAAGCTATTTATTTCTTCACTTTGCTTTAATCATTTCTCTAACGTTGTCAATGTAGTTTCTTGTGCATTGCTGGCATATGTGTAAGACTTTAACATTGTCGATTAATCGTAAATTTCTCTTGACTTGTTTTTATCAATTTATGTGACTTTTTCTATAAATTTTAAAATTTTCATAAAATATTCGCGCTCAGAATTTCAAGAATTTTAAAACGATTCTAGAGCACTTAATTGTGTAGTGATACACTCCTTAGACACAGTAAAATAATTTCATGAGACAAGCCTACTCAATTATGGTCACAAGAATAAATGGTTTCGAACTAAAGATGTCATTTTTAACTTTTAACCAGATTCATCCGGATTTTCTTTTTTCTATATATGGGTTGTTTTCATGCAACTATATGGCAAAAATTTGGAGAAAATCATTTGTCCATTAAGTTGAATATAGACTTAATAGTTTTCTACTAAATTAAAACTATTGTTGTTATTTATTTATTTATTTATTTATTTATTATTATTATTATTATTATTATTATTATTATTATTGTTATTATTATTATTATTATTGGCAAAGTCATTGTATGTCATGGTCATAGAAAAATCACTTTCTAGTCAGGTTGAAAGATTTAGGATTTTAAGCAGGAAAGAAATATTCTACACGGCTTAGTTTAAATAATCAACACAATATTTATCATTTTAAATATTTTTCATGTATACAAAAAATACAACTTTTCAAGTCATGTTCATTAAAAAAATTAATTTTTTTTATCATTTGAAACTAAAAGAATCACATTCTAAAGATTATTATTATCATATAATATAATACAAAAAATATTGAAATCAATGTGTATATATGTCATTATTAATATTTTTGACTAAATATAATAGCTTTGTTACTTAATTTTGCAATTGAAGTGATTTGATATGTAGATTCGCATGCATACGTTGACAAACCAACAATTTGTTGACAGTAAGAAAGAATATTCTCTACGTTGTGAAACACGGATCAGTGGATTATGGCAAGACCAACTAGGTTCTTATTCAAAACAAGCAAGGTGTCAAATATTCCACACTCTATAAAATATAAATTCAATTCAATAGTCACAGTCATTAGAAAGATATTGATTCGTGTTTTATTTAATCTAGTGGTAGTTAAATACTGATTTAAATTGGAATAGTAATTATATATATTAAGTTTGAAGTATTTCATAAATGTAATATTTTTTATTAAAAATTATGTTTTGTTGAATGTTTAAAATATATTTTATTTAAAATATTATTATTATCATCAAGAATTAAATATTTCGTACATCTTAGATAATAAATAAGCTTAATTTGAAAACATATGGTAAAATATTTCAAATTGAAACTTCAAAGGTTAAATAGTGTTCACTACATGCATGTATCATGCTCCGATGTTAAGCATTTTTTTTATTACTAATATATAGTTACTGTTATTATTATTATTATTATTATTATTATTATTATTATTATTATTATTATTATTATATTGGGTTTAAAGAAAGAAAGTAAAAAATATTAGTAGAGAAGGTAGGTCCAGTGAAAGTTTTGAGTCGCGCATATTTCAGCAATATTTCACTAACGGCTGCTCCTTCATCCGAATTTGAATTACATTATAAACATGCATATTGACGTCAGTCAAACAATTACTTGTTTTTTATTACTCAGCTCAAATTTCGGTCTAAAAGTAAACCTTTTGTCACAAAGTCTAGGCTAAACTCGCTGTCAGTACCATACAACTTAATTCCTGGTGAAATAAACGTGCGTGTGTATATATAATTTCTTCTTTTAATTATAACATACATAAAAATATATATTACTTTTACCAATAATTATTTAAGGAAATTAGGCCTAATTTCTGTCCCTGTAAATATTAGTGTTGTCCCTGTAAAGTTCCTCGAACAAAATAATATGTGCTATGTGACTATAACTAGAATGAATACTTACACTTCACTACAGAAAAATATGTAATAAAATTATCATTTTAAGCAAATCAAAATTGGATTAGTAACATATTTTATTTAAAACTATAGTAGTCGCTAGTATTTCTAATTTTAAGTTAAATATATTATTGTAAATATCGGGGAAAAAAAGGTCATATAGTACTAAAAGAACAGGTAAATTAGTGTTTTTAAGAAACTTTAAATTTGGTCAATAGAATTTTAAAACCATTTCTTGAAAAACATTATTAATGAATTAGAATACAAAATTTAAAATCACTTTCTTTCTTAAAAAAAAAACACAATAATAGAGAAATAATGCTATAAAAAAAATTATATTGATGCAATTTTTCTTCAATCTAGATCCATATTTTAATCACCAAAATATGAGTGAGGATTTTTCATTATATTGAATATTCAACTTACACGCACTTCACGCATAAAAATCTACTCAGAAAATATAAAAGTTATTGAAATTCAAAAGAATATGGAGAGATATCACGTCAATATATATATATATATATATATATATATATATATATATATATATATATATATATATATATATATATATATATATATATATATATATATATATGCAATACTATTCTTTAATGTTTTTATTGTTTGCAAAAAATCTCTTCAAATTTCATTTCAGAAATAATGCACTATTATATTGTATGATCCTCAAACCAAATTATTTCCTATTTAAAAATTCTCTCATCTTCAAATCCGCATTACTTCTTAATTACAAATTTTATCATTAAAAATATTGTTATAACTGTTACTATCATATTTAATAGTTTCACATAGTTAAGAGTTAATACTATTCAATAGTCTATCATATTTTATTAATATTATTTAATATTCTTTTAATATTATAGGTTTTTATATATTTAATCATACACAATTCTCTATTATTTATTTATAAACTCATATTCAAAGGTAACCTCGATAAGAATAACTAAAAAATGTTCATGTGCTATATATATTATTTTAATTCATTAAAATATATAATAAAGTTATTTCAATTTATACGAATAAATTGTTGCATATAGAAAATACTTATCTCCATTATTTACAAAATAAATTATAATTTTAATTATTTAATTTCCATGAATATGCCTATGAACATTGAGTGCAATGATAGGATTTTACAAATCACAAATTTTAATTAACAAAATTATTTAATAAACATAATTTTGTTAAAAAGTATACCAACACCTTTAGAACAAAGTATGCGAAAATTATACTTTCTTTCTAAATTTAGTAAGTGAATTTAATAATTTAAGGAATGATTTGACTAACCTCTTAGTCAGTTTGACTAATTAAAATGTGAAAAACAAAAGGAACGACTAATAGTAACACTGATACCTAACAAACATCACTAAACAGCTCAGCATCTTCCTTATAATTCTATTGTTTATTGACCACTACTAAAACTTTTCATAATTACTTTTAAAAATTTACGAAAAAGTGATTTATCTTGAGATATTCTCTATGGGCCGAAAGATTTTTATGATCCAACAACTTCAGCCCAATGCGATGCCATTTTTCTCTCTCAGTCTTCCTTCGGTTAATGACAACAATTTCTCTGCACTTGAATTATCAAACTCCCAACCAATATGAATGGTTTTGTCTGATTATTATAAATTTCACTTGCAGTTTCAATCACAAAACCAAGAGGTTGCATATATATATATATATATATATATATATATATATATATATATATATATATATATATATATATATATATATATATATATATATATATATATATATATATATATATATTATTTCCCTTTCAGTAATTTTGTATTTAGATTTTTGAAAAGTTCATTGTAAATATAAAAAACATCGAATATCATATAAAAATAAAAATTATAAACCTATTATATTAAAAATTTAAATTTAAAATAATATCAATTGTTTTTATGAGTTGTACTTATACTTTATTGATATATCTTATGAATAAAAAAATACGCACGAATAACATATGTAATGTGAGACTCTCTCAAATATGTAGGAATTAACATTTACAATGATGTGTTCTTTAGGAAATCTCAACCAGATCTATTACAAGGAATTAACAATTAATACCATGCGTTCTTACGGAAAGTTTATCGGGTTGATCCGAGGTGAATTAGCATGAGAATATATGTGAGTTCAAATTTGTCACAAGTTTTAACATTCAAGTAGTAAAAAGTATTTTGTGAGTATAAAAATAAAGAATTAGTATTGAGTTATATTACTCCATGTGATTGGGATATTTGTAAGTTTTTAGGGGCTGGTTAATATCACAACAAGATAACACCAATATATAACAACATATTAACATATATAATAATTGGATTCAATTTATTATAACCTGAATTTTTTTATATTATCATAAATATTATATTTCCTTCATTTTAAAAGTGTTAATATTTAATGTAGATCCCACACTTAGATCTTATGTTTATTGGACCATTTTGGATCTGATAATAATAATATATTTTGCATTGGATATCTACCTAAGTTTCCGAAACTCGAAAGTGAATAACTTTTGCACTTGGATTAAATTATTATATGAACGAATTTATATGTTGTTTTTGGCTTTTCATACTCAGTTTTATATGCTATTTTTAGCTCTCAGAGAAGTTGTATGTTTTTTTTTAGCTTATAGTCAAGTTGTACTCGACACTTATATATTGTTAGAATATGCAAAAACAGAACAGATTCAGTGTATCAGAACAGCTATAAAATCAAATTTAAAACAGAAATACAGTTAGATGTTACTCAGTACCTTGTATGTGTGCTTGCTTTCCATTTTTCTCTCTACTCTCTGATCATCTTCATCTTTGATGTGTGCGTGCCCTAGCAGAGCTCCTTCATTCTTTCTCTGATCTCTCTCTCTTTCTAGAAACATCTCACGCTCTACTTCTCTCTCTTGCCACGACAGATTAGATGTCTTAATTCTAATCTGCTTTGGTGCTTTCTCAGTTTTACCCTTCCCGTAAGTGATTTCTCTCTTTTGCCCTTATCACTAATATGGTATCAAGAGCATAGGTGCTTGGTGTTCCTGGTGTGTACAGTGGGTGTGTGATTGGTGACTGGAAGTGTGTATATCCAGAAGTGGAGAAAGGAGGTTCCTTTTGTGTGTGGGAAAAATCAAGAAGCTAGCAAGAAAGTGATGGCAGGTATTGGAGGAATACAGGGTCAACTGCCTGTATTTGATAGGAAACTATTTGATGACTGGCGCATCAAGATGCAAGCCATCTTTGGTTTTCAAGACGTGTCAGAAGTGATAGAAGATGGGTTACCAGATTTAAGTGAAAGAGCTACTGAAGAGGAGAAAAGAAGTTATAAACTGCAGGTGAAATTGGACAGCAAGGCCAGATTTTTGCTGTATCAATGTGTCAAGCCCAAAGATCTTTAACAAGATTTCTAAGGCTACTATTGCTAAGGAAGTGTGGGACATTCTGGTGAAGATGTATGGTGATGGAGACAAAAACAAGAAAGTGAAATTACAGGCACTAAGGAGGCAGTTTGAGGTTCTGATCATGGATGAGGGTGAAACTGTGGCAGAATACTTTGACAAAGTTCAAGAACTGGTGAATAAAATGAGAGCATGCAAGGATGCAATTTCGGATGAGTACATTGTTGACAAAATCCTAAGAACTCTAACCCCCAGATTTGATCATGTGGTAGTGGCTATTGAAGAAGCCCGTAATCTGGAGTTTATGGAGATTGAGGAGCTGCTTCACTCATTAGAAGCTCACGAGTATCGCATCAATGAGCGCAAGCAGTGCCAAGAACAGGTGATGAACGGGTCGCACCGCTCACAAAAGTTGATTGCAAATAAGAATGCAGTACAGTGCTAGGAAGTGACTCCTAGGTCGTCTCTCAAGGACCAATTTTGTCGGTTCAGTCTCAGATTTTTTTACACGAAGTTTGGGGGGGTTTGTGATTTTGGTTTTGATGCGGTAAAATTAAATTTTACTGGAATTTAAATAAAATGAAATTTAAAAACACTGAAGTAAATTTTAACGACGGTAAAAACTGAACGGTAAAAGACAGTAAAATCACAAAACGGAAAATTACACAGTGTTTAAAATTAAAATGCATGAACAATAACATACTGAAAAACGTAAAAAACATTGTAATTAAAATTTACCAAATTCATCAGTGAAAATAAACCGTAAAAACGACTCTTGAAAATAACATGACCAGTAAAACACAATGACAGAATTTAACGGTGCAGAAAATACTAAACGGTAAAATACAACAGATAAAATAAAAACACTTAATTGAAAATGGAATTCACCGAAGATTCAACACTTAATAATTGGTACAGATGAAAATGAAATAGCAAATTGTAAAAACCTCTACTGAACCACACCCTTCAGAAATAAAATTCTACAACATTTGTGCACTGTGAAAATGAAAATCCAGAGCCCCGGGAAGAGAAGGCAACGAGAGCCTTTCCCAGGCCTCCAAGCCGTCTTCCTCTACTCTGGCTGCTAATTCTCTTTTATAGCCAATTCACTGGGTGGTGCAAAATGGAAACAAGGGACCTCCACTTTTGAATGCCGTGTGATGGTGTTGGTCATTTCCTCATGGAGTTTTGTCCACTAGCAATCTTCTTGACTTCTTTCAATTTAATCACCACAAGAATTTGCATCTCCGTGCACAATATCACTCTCTTTCTTTTATTTTAATTAAGCCTATTCATTCATGTGAAGTGTCGTGTGCAGTATTCTCACACATTGCCGACATAGTCCAAAGCAAAAGGTGTGATTTACATGCGGGGACATCTTTCCACTACTCCATTTTTTTTATTCATGAAGCATTCCATTTCTCCTCCATCTTCACGTGAATGCTACTGTAAAGATGGACCAGCCCTCCTTATGCTCTCTTTGTTTGTGTGTGCATGCTGGAGTGCAAAAGCTGCTGCCTCCATGCGCTAGACTTGTGAGTGTTTCTTCAAAATGTGTGTTGCTTTCCTCTTGGCCGTGACCAAGCTTCCCTTTGCCGAACTGTACAGGTTGCTTCTTTGCATGTGGCTGCTGGATTGGATGCTTGTTGTTGCTGCCTTTGGTTTCCAGAAATAGCCGTGAATGTGGCTGGTATACGTGATAGCTCCCAGCTGGACTCCTTCCTCCCCAACGTGCTCTGCATCTCCTCTCCAAGGTGGCTGCTGGCTCCTGGTTGCTTGCAGCCTTCCCCCAGCCATGCTGTGATGTCTTGCTGGACTTTCTTTGAATCAACTTCTCTTGCTGACCGAGAGGAACAACAGAAGATGAGGGTCCCTCCAATTTTCCAACTAATCTTATTCTCTTCTTTCTTCAACCGTGGGATCCCATAAACTGCTGTAGCTTCCTCTGCTACTTGAACGCCACTTCTTTTCTTGCTCCAGCTCCTCTCCGGTGGTAGCTCCTAGTGCATCCAGCCGTGTTTGCTTCTTCCTCCAACTCAGCTGGACATGAGCTGCTGGATGTGATGGATCGAGAGTGGCTGCCCACCATGAAGCTTCTCGGACGCTTGTTGGATCAGCTGTGGCAGCACCTCCAAAATCCAAACTGTGACAAGTCTTCAAGGAGGAGCTGATTGCCGTGAGCTTGTTGTTGTTTTACTGACTACACGAAAGGCATTCTTCAAGGCTAGAAGTGTTAAAATTATTTCCGTGGGGCACATGTAATAATGCTTTTGTTTAAGAACTAAAATGAAAACAAATGTGTTTCCATTATTCTCTGCCCGTGACAAAGGAAATAACTTTTGGTTATAGAGAAAAAGAAAGAATCAGAATGTAAGGTGTGCCATGAAAATAACTTTTTCACTTTTGCCATTTCCGTAAAAAGACTTCCATGTGCTTTAATAATTTGGAATGTTTACCCCTTTCTTAAAAGCAATCTGAGAAATTACCACCGTACCACTATTATTCCCATTTAATCAAAATATCAATTATCAAAGAGAGAAATGAATTGCAACAACCTTCCAGCCGTGACCCTTCATTAATGACCATGCTATCTTTTCAAAGAAAATTTTCCTGTAATTACTGATGAAAATAATTAGCTAAAATAATTCAAATTAGTTAAAAATCAGAATTTCCGATCAATTTAAGCATAGTTAGTAAAAACAGGAAAATACTGGACAATTAAGCACAATTCCCTGATTAATTATAGTACATTAAACTAAGTAAAATCAATAAAATATTGACTCATCAAAATAGACCACACTTAGTCTTTTGCACTCCTGGGCAAAATCAAGACACAAATCAGGGAATAGTTGATAGGACATTTAGGGAGGTGACACAAAACTCAACAAACAGGAAAATAAAACTCACAAGAAAAATAAAAGAATTTACAGAGTTCTCAAGAATTATGGACAGATGAAAGAAGTAGAAATTTTCCAACACAAAATCAAGAAAAGCACATACTTACAGAAATCATCCAAGCAATTCAAAACATAGCAAAATGATTAATCAGTTCAAGAGGTGATTCAAAAATAACAAAACCTCACATATGCACTCACAGTGTTTCTCTCAAGTGTCTAGGGTAAATAATAATATCAGCTCGATGTAGTCAAGAAAACAAACACAAGTAGACTTGGCAAGCTTCTAATTATCAATACTTAAAACATATGCATGTTCAGATCAAAAGGTCTTTATTGGGTTGTAATGGGGCCAAGGACAGGGGAGGATAAATTTGGATAAGTAGCTATAGCTCAGAAGAAATAGAGGTGCATTAGGGAAAAAAAAAATGTAAACACAATGAAATCTCACCCAAACCTCTAATTCAATCCTCTTCCCGACTCCATTATTCACAAAATTATTTTTCAATTTTTCTCTTTTTCTCATCAAATTTTTTCCATCCTGTCTTTTTTTTTTTTTTTTTTATCACACAACAGGATATATATTATCATTTCAAAATATGATGAGGAACCAACTAGCCAATTCATCAGAATTCCCAAGGAGACCACACTTATTCACAAAATACTTCTATAGCTCCAGACTTTCCTAAGGATAAGGTAATCATTTGTTTTTCACTTAGGATCAGTGTATGAGCTTCAACACAAAGAAATATATACAGTATAGGCTCAAAGGGGTTATCAAAGGATAATAACAAGGTAGGCTTATTTGGCTAAAGAGGCTCAAGAACAAAAATGCCTTTATCACGTCTGAACATGCATATCAATCAAGTATATCAAAAAGAATCAAGCCAAGGCCTATGTGCAAGCAATCAAGATACATATCACACAAGAAAGAAAATTAAGTGGCTCAAATTCTCACACAGGGCATTCGTTACAATCAAATCAACCTCTTAAACATTATAATCATCTTCCAAGCAGAGAAAAACAAGGATTTTAAACCATAAGTATTAATGAAGTGAAGGAAAAATCTACAACTTTAGACATCATCCAGAAATCAAGAGAAAAATGTAAAATTTATTGCACACAAAACACACTAAAAACCACTTAAAACAGAAAAAATTTAACACTCAAAAACAAAAAATTTTCAAAAACAAAAAATTTAACACACAAAATACAAACTTAACAGAAACTAACAGAAAATCAAAATTTCTCCCCAGTAGACCACACTTAAATCACACAATGTCCTCAGTGTGTTACAATCATCAGATTATCAATTTCAGAGCAGTCAAATAATATAGACAAGTGCAATAAAAAGTAAGGAAAAATGGGAAGAAATTTTTCAGTAACATCCATCAGTAGATGTTATCAGGGACATCCATCAGCAGATGTCTAAAACACCTAGCACCCATCAGTAGATGCTAACTAATTTAATTAAATTTTTTTATTTTATTTTATTTTATTTTATTATTATTTTTTTTTTCTGAAAAAGGATACCGGTACTGTGACAACAGTCTCCGTGGCAACGACCGGAACTGTTGCTACAGTGGAAACAATTTGCCTATAATTAGGCCAATCTCAGCGCCTGAGTGGCATTTCCTGACTTCCACTCTCTCTCTGCTCCTGTCTTCTCTACTCCTCTCTCCTCCTCTCTCTTCTGAGCATCTGGAGTCTGCGCGGAGCCTCTGCCACCGCGCCTTCTGAAGAGTCTGAGAACCTCGAGGAGCCTCTGCAAGCCCTACTACTCCAGGTAAGTCCTCTACACCTGGATCCCTTTTTCTTTCTGCTTGCTTAACTTTTCCTGCCGTCTCTTTGCTTCATTTTTCTTCTTTCCTTTCATTCTGCTTATTCTGCTGTTATGCCTTCCTGCTTTCCTTCTTCTCCTTTTCCTTTTTTCCAGATCTTTCATTTTTTTTTTCTTTTTCTTTTTCTGCTTTCTTTTCCTGCTTTCATTTAAGCCTTCAGTTCCTTCTTTATTTTCAACTCTTATTCGCTTTCTTCTTCACCTGCTAAACACTTAAAACACATAAAACACAATTGTCTTAAAACTTAAGGGGTATATCGGCTGGAAACCAGACGTTAATCTCCCTTCGTTTGAAGGTATGGCAGAGACAATCGGGTAGAACAACGCCACGTACCCCACTTAAAACTAAAACACAGAAACTGAATATACAAGAACAATATGGACAAGGACACTGGACGTAGATCCGTTTAGGACCCTTTTGCAAGGACCGTGAAACAGATCTGAGACCAAAAACTGAAACATCAAAGCATGACTGGACAAAATAAATCTAAAAGGAAATAAGAACAAATAAAGAAAACACTGAATAAATTTTTTTTTTATTGTTATTTATGTTATGCTTATTTTTCTTGTTTTTGTTCTTTTTACATTTATTTATTTTTTATTTAAGGATTAGTATATTACGAGAGGAAGGATGAGTGATACGGAATCAGAGAGATATACCAGTCAACGGTGGCGTCCTACCGACGATCAAATCAAGATGATGACCAAAATATTCAACTATGGAGTCACACACCCAAGCCGAGCGCAAGTCGTCGAGATCGCGTCTCGACTAAGGGCTTTCGGCGAAGCCACCGAATACAACGTACACTGCTGGTTTAACAACCACGGCAATCGGGTCAAGCGCTGGCAAGCGGAGATAGACCCTACTGGCACTCTCTTTTCACAACTGCCGCTGTACATGTACGGTAAGACCTCTGATCACACCTCCTATTGAATTTTCCATTCCTCTTCTATAATTAACACAAGTTATTTTTATTTTTTATTTTTTTATTTATTATTTTGTTTTTTTTTTGTTTGAAAGAAAACAACTGGGTGATTATGAGGGCACCGAGGCTGCTGAATCTGTTTCCAGTTCCGATCATCATCGATGACGACAGAAATGAACGAGAAATTCCTCCACCAAAGCCTCCGCTCGTGACTTTTCGAACCAGAGCTCCCTCAACGGAGCTCTCCCTTAGACCACCACAACCAGCTCGAGAATTCTTCCAGTTTTAATGTTTTATGTTATTATTTTTTTTTTTTTTTATGTTTTTGTTGGCCGAGTGTGGCCAGAATATGGACAAGGCATGTAATCTGAACAATTATATTTTTTTATGTTTTTAATTTTTTTTTTTTTTTATGTTGTTTTTGTTTTTTATTTGGTTTGTAATATTAACGATCACTAAAGATCGACCCCCGAACATCTTTTAATTTCATATATGAATCTACTGCAATTTCATTTTCAGATATGTTAAATCTCCAATTTTCCATTACTGTAATTTTTGCTCTTATGACCGAATGAAATCTTTCTTAGTCAAATTTTTCAATCAATAATCTGTATGCACACAACTAAGAAATTATATTTACAGTGAAGGAAAATAAGGAAAAATAAGATCTGAAGTGAAAATTTTTATTGGTATAAAATAATAAGATACTGAGGGTCGAAATAAAATCAAGGAATACGCAAAACAATTTTTGAATTTTTGATTTTTCGAATTTTTTCTTTTTAGTAAAAACACTAAAAATCACGAAGCAAATAAAACACAGAACACATTTTTTTTTTTAAATATATGAAAAATAAATATATGTACATCTCATAACAATTAAATTTGAAAAGAAAAATTTTTGCACACTTAAAAAAAAATAATTATCACAAATAAATTTTTTTTTTTTTTTTATAATAATAACTGGAAAACTAATAAAGAAAAATAAAAGGAAAAATAAACATAAAAGAAAACGAAATTCAGAATCTTCCCGAGACCATACTTAAATTACACTGTCCTAAATGTTTTCTAAGCAAAAGATCATCAATTAAAACACTAACAGATAAAGGACAAATGCAATAAAAGTAGGAAAACAGGGAAGAAAGAAAAAGAAAACTCCCCTGGTCAGGGTGGCAGTTGCCAATTTTGGATTTGTAGGGAGATGTTCTTCGCTTCAGGATCCAGTATGAAATTGTTTAGGACGAACTGCTTCATCCTCCAGATTTGATCAAGCAGTGAAATGTCCTCCACCGCCGGATCTAAGCAGCAAATATTGTTACTAAGCAGATTCAGTAGGTGCCTTTTGATCTTCAAACTGCTGTATGTACTGGCACCTTTGTCTTCGAGCGTGGGTGCATGCTGATCAAATTTATATGTACCTCCTGCAATATGGTTAGTGCAATGTGGCAGTGCAGAAATTTCATGCAGAGGTATAACACCCCATCCCAATTCATCATACTGAGCCTTAGATAAATCCTCATAACATGAATCAATTTCTAAATTGCATGCAATATTAATCATAGACTTAGATTCATGTTCAGTGCATGAAGAATAACCATTCGAATGTGATAGTAAAAAGCGGTTCTCATCATGCACAGAGGAAAAATTAAAATCAGACTCAGCAAGAATATAGTCATTAGCATACCGATCATCATCACAATCAACATAATAATCAAATTGTGGTATGCTTACCTCCTCTTCCTTGAAGATTTCTAGAGTGTGGGAAGGTGAAGGTGGTCTACCTGGTTCAGGATTACTGCTTACTTCTGCCGGGTCCCCAAAATTTTCATCAGTCTCCTCAGGTGCAAGAGTGGCCATCTGCCTGATCTGATCACTCAGATTCTGCATGGCAGCTTGAGTTTCCATGCTCTCTTGCTTGAACTGCATGTTCCCTTTCTGAAACTGAATGTTCTGCATTGTCATCTGCTCTAGTAACTCCTTTAATGTAGGTTCAGAAATAGAAGGCTGAGGAGCTATTTGAATAGGAGAATCATACTGCTGACTCTCATATTGTGGAACTGGCTCCCAAAGAGAGCTCTCAGAAATTGGATGATGGAACATATTGTTCTCATCATAAAAATCAGCAGATTTAAAATCAAAGTAATATGCAGAATAAGAATCATAATCACAGACATTGGCAGAATAAACATTATTCACAACATTAAAATAGGTAGACATGGAAAAATAAAAAGTAAAAACTAAAAATTACGAATCAGATAAAACAAAACACATTTATACATGCTACAAGCACACACAAGACAGAACATCAATAGTAAAAATTTTTAATTAATTTTTTTTTTTTTTAATTTTCAATTTTTTTTAATAACAACTAAATACAGAACATAGCACAATTAAACACATATATACACAATATATATTAACACAGTAAAAATCTAAAACAAAAACCTGGATCTGAAGTGACAACGCCGCCAAAATTTGCTGAAGGTGTCGTTATCGCCTGCAAAAATATACAAGACAAAACACACAAAACAAACATATTAACAGAACAAAACTTTACACAACAAAAATCTAAAACCAAACCGTCATTGGTCCCCGGCAACGGCGCCATTTTGATGAACGGGTCGCACCGCTCACAAAAGTTGATTGCAAATAAGAATGCAGTACAGTGCTAGGAAGTGACTCCTAGGTCGTCTCTCAAGGACCAATTTTGTCGGTTCAGTCTCAGATTTTTTTACACGAAGTTTGGGGGGGTTTGTGATTTTGGTTTTGATGCGGTAAAATTAAATTTTACTGGAATTTAAATAAAATGAAATTTAAAAACACTGAAGTAAATTTTAACGACGGTAAAAACTGAACGGTAAAAGACAGTAAAATCACAAAACGGAAAATTACACAGTGTTTAAAATTAAAATGCATGAACAATAACATACTGAAAAACGTAAAAAACATTGTAATTAAAATTTACCAAATTCATCAGTGAAAATAAACCGTAAAAACGACTCTTGAAAATAACATGACCAGTAAAACACAATGACAGAATTTAACGGTGCAGAAAATACTAAACGGTAAAATACAACAGATAAAATAAAAACACTTAATTGAAAATGGAATTCACCGAAGATTCAACACTTAATAATTGGTACAGATGAAAATGAAATAGCAAATTGTAAAAACCTCTACTGAACCACACCCTTCAGAAATAAAATTCTACAACATTTGTGCACTGTGAAAATGAAAATCCAGAGCCCCGGGAAGAGAAGGCAACGAGAGCCTTTCCCAGGCCTCCAAGCCGTCTTCCTCTACTCTGGCTGCTAATTCTCTTTTATAGCCAATTCACTGGGTGGTGCAAAATGGAAACAAGGGACCTCCACTTTTGAATGCCGTGTGATGGTGTTGCTCATTTCCTCATGGAGTTTTGTCCACTAGCAATCTTCTTGACTTCTTTCAATTTAATCACCACAAGAATTTGCATCTCCGTGCACGATATCACTCTCTTTCTTTTATTTTAATTAAGCCTATTCATTCATGTGAAGTGTCGTGTGCAGTATTCTCACACATTGCCGACATAGTCCAAAGCAAAAGGTGTGATTTACATGCGGGGACATCTTTCCACTACTCCATTTTTTTTATTCATGAAGCATTCCATTTCTCCTCCATCTTCACGTGAATGCTACTGTAAAGATGGACCAGCCCTCCTTATGCTCTCTTTGTTTGTGTGTGCATGCTGGAGTGCAAAAGCTGCTGCCTCCATGCGCTAGACTTGTGAGTGTTTCTTCAAAATGTGTGTTGCTTTCCTCTTGGCCGTGACCAAGCTTCCCTTTGCCGAACTGTACAGGTTGCTTCTTTGCATGTGGCTGCTGGATTGGATGCTTGTTGTTGCTGCCTTTGGTTTCCAGAAATAGCCGTGAATGTGGCTGGTATACGTGATAGCTCCCAGCTGGACTCCTTCCTCCCCAACGTGCTCTGCATCTCCTCTCCAAGGTGGCTGCTGGCTCCTGGTTGCTTGCAGCCTTCCCCCAGCCATGCTGTGATGTCTTGCTGGACTTTCTTTGAATCAACTTCTCTTGCTGACCGAGAGGAACAACAGAAGATGAGGGTCCCTCCAATTTTCCAACTAATCTTATTCTCTTCTTTCTTCAACCGTGGGATCCCATAAACTGCTGTAGCTTCCTCTGCTACTTGAACGCCACTTCTTTTCTTGCTCCAGCTCCTCTCCGGTGGTAGCTCCTAGTGCATCCAGCCGTGTTTGCTTCTTCCTCCAACTCAGCTGGACATGAGCTGCTGGATGTGATGGATCGAGAGTGGCTGCCCACCATGAAGCTTCTCGGACGCTTGTTGGATCAGCTGTGGCAGCACCTCCAAAATCCAAACTGTGACAAGTCTTCAAGGAGGAGCTGATTGCCGTGAGCTTGTTGTTGTTTTACTGACTACACGAAAGGCATTCTTCAAGGCTAGAAGTGTTAAAATTATTTCCGTGGGGCACATGTAATAATGCTTTTGTTTAAGAACTAAAATGAAAACAAATGTGTTTCCATTATTCTCTGCCCGTGACAAAGGAAATAACTTTTGGTTATAGAGAAAAAGAAAGAATCAGAATGTAAGGTGTGCCATGAAAATAACTTTTTCACTTTTGCCATTTCCGTAAAAAGACTTCCATGTGCTTTAATAATTTGGAATGTTTACCCCTTTCTTAAAAGCAATCTGAGAAATTACCACCGTACCACTATTATTCCCATTTAATCAAAATATCAATTATCAAAGAGAGAAATGAATTGCAACAACCTTCCAGCCGTGACCCTTCATTAATGACCATGCTATCTTTTCAAAGAAAATTTTCCTGTAATTACTGATGAAAATAATTAGCTAAAATAATTCAAATTAGTTAAAAATCAGAATTTCCGATCAATTTAAGCATAGTTAGTAAAAACAGGAAAATACTGGACAATTAAGCACAATTCCCTGATTAATTATAGTACATTAAACTAAGTAAAATCAATAAAATATTGACTCATCAACAGGCCCTACAGGGCAGATCTCAGTTTAAAGGGAAAAAGGGGTTCAAGAAATGGAGTAAGGGCAGCAAGAAAGGTAAAGATTCACAGGAACAGCAAGGGGAAGATTCCAGTGAATCTGCACCAGTGAAAAACCAGAAAACTGGAGGAGATTGGAAGTTTGACAAGAAGAAAGTGAAATGCTATAATTGCCAAAAACTTGGGCATTATGCAAAAGAGTGCTGGAAAGGGGAAGGTGCTAAAAACAAACCCAAGAAGAGGGCTAAGCTGGCCCAGGAGGATGAGTCAGATTCAGAGGCTGTGATGTTGATGACCAACACAGGAGAGGAGCAGCCAGAGAGCACAACATGGTACTTGGATTCTGGCTGCTCCACCCATATGACAGGGAGGAAGGACTGGTTTGTGAAAATGCAAGGAGCTGTACAGGGGAAGATCCGGTTTGCAGATGACAGAAGTTTGACTGCAGAAGGATCTGGGAGAGTTGTTCTGAGAGATGCAGAGGGGAAAGAGGTGATAATTGAAGAGGTACTGTATGTACCAGGGCTGAAAACGAATATGCTAAGCTTGGGACAGCTGTTACAGAAGGGATATGTGATGAAAATGGAGAATAACTGTCTCAGCATTTTCAATCAGCATAAGAAGATGATTGTGCAGGCCCAGCTGTCACAAAACAGGACTTTTCGGGTGGTAATGAGTGCAGTAAAACATCACTGTTTTACTGCAACAGAAAATAAAGAAGAATGGCTATGGCATCTCAGATTTGGACACCTAAATTTCAGAGATTTATCACTGTTAAGCCAGAAAAATATGGTGAGTGGCTTGCCTAAAGTGGAAATTCCTGAAACAGTTTGCAAGGAGAGTGTCTAATGCAAGCTGACCAGGGGCAGTTTTCAGAAAATCTTACCCCAGAAGTCAACAGAAAAATTAGGAGTGGTGTATTCAGATGTGTGTGGCCCTATCCAAGTAGAAACACCTGGAGGCAGCAGGTATTTTCTACTTTTTATTGATGACTGGACCAGGAAATGTTGGGTCTATTTGATTAGGAGAAAGGGGGAGGTGCTGCAGACATTTGAGAAATTTAAATGTCTAGTTGAGAGGCAGTGTGAGAAGAAGATTAAGGTGTTGAGGACAGATGGAGGAGGAGAGTATACCTCTACTGAGTTTAAAGAGTTGTGTGAAAATGAAGGGATAGTGCATGAAGTTACCCCTCCTTATACACCACAGCACAATGGTGCAGCAGAGAGGAAAAACAGAACCATATTAAATATGGTTAGATGCATGCTGAAGAGTAAAAAGCTGCCTAACTTTCTGTGGGGAGAGGCTGTGTTGACAGCCACATATGTGCTTAATCTGTCTCCAACAAAGAGACTAAATGGTTTGACACCTGAGGAAGCATGGACAGGGGTGAAACCAGATGTTAAGCATCTGAAAATTTTTGGCTCTATATGCTACAAGCATATACCTGATTAGTTGAGAAAGAAGCTGGATGACAAGGGAGTGCCACTGATTTTGGTTGGGTACAATGCCACTGGAGGTTACAAACTGTATAATCCTATAGGAGGAGCAGTTTGCATCAGTAGAGATGTTGTAGTGGATGAAGCTGGAGTATGGCAGTGGGAGACAGGTGAGCAGGAAACATCAACCATTTATCTGGAAGATGCTACTGCTGGAGAGGAAACAGTGGAGACAAAGGAGAGAAGAGATGACAGCAGGAGAAGGTCATCAAGAGTCACACAACTGCCAGCACATCTAAGAGACTATGACCTATCCTATGAGGCAACACTCACACCAGAAGGTAACTTTGTTCACTTTGCTTTAATAGCAGAAGCTGAACCAGTTGAATTTGATGAAGCAGTGAAAGATGAAAGGTGGTATAAGGCAATGCAGGAAGAGATTGACTCTATAGAGAGAAATCAGACCTGGGAGTTGGTTGATCTGCCCTCTAACAAGAGACCCATAGCATTAAAGTGGGTTTATAAGTCAAAAATAAATCCACAAGGTGTTGTTGTAAGGCACAAGGCAAGGCTGGTTGCTAAGGGTTTTCTACAAAAGGCTGGAGTTGATTATGGTGAAGTCTTTGCTCCTGTGGCCAGGGTAGAGACAATCAGGTTGGTGGTGTCTCTAGCTACCAAATTTCACTGGTCCTTACACCAGTTGGATGTGAAGTCAGCTTTTCTAAATGGAAGGATGGAAGAGGAAGTGTATGTTGTACAGCCACTGGGATTTGAGGTTAAAGGGCAGCATGACAAGGTGTACAGGCTGAGAAAGGCTCTCTATGGGCTGAAACAGGCCCCAAGAGCTTGGAACCAGAGAATTGATGGGTTCATGAGCAGTATTGGCTTTGAGAAGTGTGTGTCAGAACACGGATTGTATGTGAAGAGCTGCCAACACAGTGGCAGACAAGAGAAACTAATTGTATGCCTATATGTTGATGACCTATTAGTCACTGGGAGCTGTGAGAAGCTGATTTCAGATTTCAAACTTCAAATGCTGAGTGAATTCGAGATGAGTGACTTGGGAAAGCTCAGCTATTTCCTTGGAATAGAATTTACTGAGACTGAGAATGGGATTGTGATGCACCAGTCCAGATATGTTCTAGACTTACTAAAGAGGTTTGAAATGGTTGACTGTAATGCTGCTAACACCCCAGCTGAAGTGGGGTTGAGACTAGAGAAGGAGCCAGATGAAGAAGCTGTAGATCCAACAGCTTACAGAAGTATTGTTGGGAGTCTGAGATACCTCTGTAACACAAGGCCTGACTTGAGTTACAGTGTTGGAGTGGTGAGTAGATATATGGAATGCCCCAGATTGTCACACTTGAATGCTGTCAAACGCATTCTAAGATACTTGCAGGGCACTCACTCTTATGGAATGCTGTTGGGAAGAGGAGAGACTGGGGAAGAAGTGCAAATCACTTCTTACTCAGATGCAGACTGGTGTGGTGATAAGGAAGATAGGAAGAGCACTGCTGGTTACATCTTCTTCATGGGAGGAACACCAATTTCATGGAGTTCAAAAAAGGAACCAGTGGTTGTCTTGTCATCATGTGAGGCAGAATACATAGCTGCCTGTGAAGCTACTTGTCAAGCAACTTGGCTGGGATTCCTATTGGAAGGGTTGAAAATCGAGCTAACTGGAAGAGTGAGGCTGCTTGTTGACAACAAGTCAGCCATAGATCTTGCTAAGCACCCTGCATCTCACGGCAGGAGCAAGCACATTGAGACCCGATTTCACTACATCAGAGAACAGATCAGTAGTGGTAGACTGGATGTTGTACACTGCAGATCCGAAGACCAACTAGCAGATATACTCACCAAAGCACTCAAAAGTGAGCGCTTTCAGTCACTCAGAAAGCAGATTGGGATGGTGCGAGCTGAGATCAGTGAAGATCGCACCAGAAGGAGGGTCAAAACCTAGGGTTTCCGCCGGAGAGGAGGAGATCAACCTAGGAAGAGCTTTCTCCAAGTTTAATCGGTGGAAAGTGCTCGTATGCTACAGAGAAAGTGTTTGTACCGAGTTTAATCGGTCCAAAAGGCTCAGAATCACAGGAGAAGAATTTTCACCGATTAAATCGGTGAAACAAGTGTTTTTCTTCAATAAAATCGTGTTTTTGTTCGATTAAACGTTTTTGTTTAGGAGGAGTGTTAGAATAAACAAAAACAGAACAGATTCAGTGTATCAGAACAACTATAAAAGCAAATTTAAAACAGAAATACAGTTAGATGTTACTCAGTACCTTGTATGTGTGCTTGCTTTCCATTTTTCTCTCTACTCTTTGATCATCTTCATCTTTGATGTGTGCGTGCCCTAGCAGAGCTCCTTCATTCTTTCTCTGATCTCTCTCTCTTTCTAGAAACATCTCACGCTCTACTTCTCTCTCTTGCCACGACAGATTAGATGTCTTAATTCTAATCTGCTTTGGTGCTTTCTCAGTTTTACCCTTCCCGTAAGTGATTTCTCTCTTTTGCCCTTATCACTAATATATATTGTCACGCTTTTGGACACTTAATTTATTCTTTGATTTTCTGAGTAAGTCTATAACCGAACATTCGTAAGTCCATATTAAGTTTATGACTAAGGATATAGTTGTTATGAAATGATATGTATAGAAGTAATATTTTGATTTGATAAGATAGTAAATTAGAATTATTAATGTCTCGATTGTGACTGACAATTATAAAATGGATTATGGTCCTTATTTGTAAAGTAGGTAACGTTATCACTAGAGCAAAATAGACTGTTTATAGCGACATTTTATACCGGTTGAAATCCATCAGATATAGAAAATGATGCGAAGACAACACCATAAATATGATAAGTTTTTCTATATTGATTGGACCCAAAACCTCTATAGAAAGTGGTGTAGTGGAAAACCTGTAATAAATTACAATGATTTTCTTTATTGCTTGCACTTAAAACTGATATAGAAAGTGACACAATGGAAAAACTGTAAGAGATTACAAAGTTTTTTTATACTGGTTGCACTCATAACTAGTATAGAAAGCCATTTTTCTATACCAATTAGACCTAGTATAGAAAGTGGCAATTGACAAAAATGTATTAATGGAGGACACTTTCCATATTAAGCGGTATATAATGTTTATTATCCATCTCCTTCTTCCTTTCGCGCTTCACTATTATGAAATATTTATGCTTTCACTATGCTTCTTCTTCTTTCTTGTCTAGTTCATTGAATGTTGGTTATCCCGTTTGTCATTTCTTGTTGTTCTTCTTTGCCATGGACGTGTTCCCATGTTCCCTGGTCGTTGGTTGCCATCATTGTGGTGAGTCAAGCTCTCGTGCATTCCCTCCTTCCTTCATCGTTGGTGGTGTTGCAATGCATCATTGGTGGTTGTAAGTGTGTCATAATGTGGTGGGTCACACTCCTTTCGTCGCATTGAAGCTATCGTGGAGTGGCAGGTCACACTCTTTCTGTCGCGTTTTTGTTTCCGTATTGCTAGTGGTGTTTAGGGTTTTGTTTTCGTTACAAGTAACTTTCGATCATTACTTACTTGTTTAATTGTTGAAGATATTGAGTTTGTTTATATTTACTATTAGATTTCATTTCTTGTGAGGAAAATTTAATATTGTTAGGTTCTCCATTTCTTGGATATTTACATGTCTATGTTATTGCATTCCATTGGTTTGATTATTCTTCTGTGTTAGAACTGATGAGAAAATAGTGAGGCATGTGTGATCAATGAGTTTAGAGTTTAGGGTTTAGGCTGAGTAAGGCACCAATTTGTTTTACCATTTTGTTTGGAAGCTGCCAAACTTTTCACTATAACCAAAAATATGAAAATTTAATTTCCATGTATAATAATAAAATCAATTTGTATCTCATTTTTTTTATGTTGAATCCAATGCCAAAGGTGATGGATTTTTAGTGGTGATGAAAATCACCAAATAAATTCTAGGAAGAAAAATGGACATCGATAGGAGTTCTAATTAGTAGGATTGTTTAGGAATGAGATATTAGTCTCTTAGATACTTTAAAGTGAAACGCATAAACTAGATCCATTGATTAATTGTTTATGTTGTGGTTTAGTTGTAAGGTTGAGTTCACATATTGGATTGCATGTTTAACTATTTCTTAGCTCCACCTAAAATGTGTTGGTTTTTACAAATAACAACATATCAAAGTTGGATAAATTTGATACGCACAACAAATGAATATGAGAGTAGAGTAGAACAATTTCTTGAATTTACAAAGATGAATGTTCCAAACAATAATAAAAGATTCTAGTGTTCGTGTATTAATTGTTTGAATGAGAGAAAACTATCAACTGAAGTTATTCGAGAGCATGTTATTTCTGATGGATTCTTAAATATCTACACAAAATGGACATGACATGGTGAATTAATACACATGTCATGTGTAACTGAGTCTCAAGTAGAAGCAAAAGAAGTTGATTTAGAGATGGGTGGTCGATTAGATGACATGATACATGATGTTAAACATGATTCCTTCCAACGTGCTCATGTGTATGACAACTTGTACAGTGACAGAAAAACCTTTGTATTAAAATTGTTAAATGTGAAGGCAAGAATGGGTGGATTGATAAAAGTTTCATATAATTGTTGGAGTTGTTGAGTGACATGCTTCCTAAAGATAACACATTGTCAACATGCAATTATGATGCGAAGAAGCTATTGTGTCCCATGGTATATAATATAAAAAATTCATGCATGCCCAAACGGTTATCTTGTATAAGAGCGAGTTTGCCAAGTTACATCAATGTCCTCAATTTTGGGTGTCACGATACAAACAAAAATAGAGTGAGTTTGAATGTGATAGTAAGAGTCCTCCTATAAAAGTCTTGTGGTATTTTTCTCTTGTTCCATAATTGAAACACTTATTTAGAAACCCAAATTATGCAAAACTCATGAGATGGCATGCAGATGGATGTATAAAAGATGAGAATTTCAAGCATCTGATAGATGGTTTGCAATGGAAGAATATTCTCCCATGTTCCCTAATTTCTCTAATGAACATTAGGTTTGGACTTGCTACAAATGGAATGAATCCATATGGAAACTTAAGTTGTAAACATAGCTTGTGGCATGTGATGTTAGTGATTTACAATTTAACTCAGTGGTTGTTCATGAAATGTAAATATGTGATGTTATCATTGACGATCTCAGGTCCAAGACAACCTGGAACGACATTGATGTTTATTTAGTCACATTAGTTGAACATCTGAATATGTTGTGGGAGGAATTTAATGGTTACATCGGTGATTCCTTTAATTTGCATGTTGTGTTTTTTTGTACAATCAACGACTTTTAAACTTTTGGTAAGGGTCACAAAGCATGTCGTATATGTGAAGAAGAGACATGTCAACTACAACGTGGAAGGGAAAAAGTATACCTTGGACATCAAAGGTTTCTTAGTACAAACCATTCATATCGTAAGTTAAAGAAATCATTTAACGAATATCAAGAAAATGAATTAGCTTCAATGACTTTAAGTGGATCACAAGTATATGAGTGTGTATAGGACATTGGGGTTGTTCTTGGAAAGATGAAAAAAAAGGCACTTCAAGCAACATGTGTAAGAAAAGGTTAATTTTCTTTATTTGCCATATTGGAGAGTGCTTGATGTTAGACATTATTTACATGTTATGTATGTAGAGAAAAATGTATGTGATAGCATTATCGGAACACTGCTCAATATTCAAGACAAGATGAAAGATGGTGTCAATGCTCGCTTGAAGCTGCTTGAAATTGGTATAAGGAAAAACAAGCTCCAATATGACATGGTAAGTTGACATAATTGCCTTCAACATGTCACACATTGTGTAAATAAGAGAAGAGAATTTTTGTGAGTTCTTACAAGGTGTGAAAGTTTCACTAGGTTACTCTTCCAATTTTAAATGAGTTATATCTATGAAAGATAAAAAATTACTTGGGTTAAAATCTCAGGATTGTCATGTATTGATGCAACAACTTCTAGTAGAGACTATTCAAAACATATTGCCTAAGAATGTTAGATACATATTGACAAGATTGTACTTCTTTTTCAATGCAATATGTACTAAAGTTATTAACATTCAGAAATTGGACCAGCTAGAAAATGAGACTGTGGTCATATTGTGTCAGTTGGAGATGTACTTTTCTCCATCATTATTTGATATTATGATGCACCGTAACACCCAAACATTTTAAAGGGTATTACTGATAGTAGAGACTAAATTAATTTGATACCTCATATAAACAATCAAACTTTATTTCAATTACTCCAAAGTACAATACCAAACTTACAAACTTTAAACAATATAGTCTTCACCGTTGACATTTCAACTTTTAAATTTTACACAACATAATCTTCCCAATACAAATTTATTCTTTTTACAAAAATCCCTGAAAGGTTTTCCCCGCATCTCTCTCATCTCTAAGCTTTATCAACCACATCTGCAACATTATCTAATCACATATAACGTGAGTTATATGATCATAGCACAAACAAATAAGGGTAAGCCAACCATATCATAAAATCATTAAACTTGTAATAAAAATATTATAATCATGTATTTCTGCAATTGATAAAATATCATTATTCCGATGTCATTAATTCATCATTATCAAAATCATCTTTCTCATTTCCATAAATCTTACAAGTGTTCCATGCTTACTCATGAAGCCTTATGGTCAGACCGCTCTCTGCCTGCTTCCTTAAGCCTCACTTATATACTATGTCTTACTTTCTGAAGCCTTATGGTCAGACCCCTCTCTGCCTGCTTCTATAAAACTTACGAATCATATGTTTATGTCAAAGCCTTATGGTCAGAACACTTTCTGCCTGCTTTCATAAACCGCAAGTGTTACTTTGCTCATACCACACTCTCATGGTATAACTCGAACAAACTACTCCCGGTAGTAAACATCATTTCATAAGTAATGATTTTTCATATCCACCCCAACATTTCATAAAACCAACAATTCATACCCTCTTATCCACCTAACTCAATCATGTTCATTCTTTAATCATGAATTCATAATCACCCGTTTTGGTATCAATAAATCAAACATATTGCCAGATATCATACTTCATATTATAAACTCATTTTGCCCATAACGAGTATAACTCAACATATTTTCACCAAACAAAGATCATGGATCAACCAAAATATATCAACATATCTTAAGAACTACATATTAAAGTCTGGGCTCAATGTAATGATAAATAAAATATATATGAAATTTTTACCATGATAATATTATGCATCTACAATCAATTTGTTTTATTTTATTTTCATCCTATTATAGATTTTTCTTTACCCCAATTGGTCACCGGAGAGGACCCAGATGTCTGAACGCATCAAACTCACCTTCGACGCCAGCACATATGACTAGTCACAACTGACTGGACCAGGCCAGGGCTGCTCTATGATCAGGGATGTGCCAACTCAGGTTTTTAAGGTTCCTCTATCCTACCAACAAAGGGAGGTCCTCAATAATTAACAATTTATTTATTTAATTTATCTACCTTATTTTCTTATGCTCTAAATCTTAAAATGCTTAATTTTACTTCCTCTCACAACAACCTCAACCAGTATCTGTATATCTATTTAATACCCATATACAAGTTATTACAGAACCCTTATTCCAAACCTCCCAACAAGATCAATTTCAGCCAACAAACTCATTCAATAAATTCATCACAATAAACATCCATAATAGAATTCATACAAGATAATTATAAACAATTAACAATAATAAAACATTACAATAAATGGTCATAGAAGAATACAATATTTGACAATCATAAAAATAATCTTAATATAAAAATTCATGGGGAAACAAGAAGTTGAATCTGGCAGAGCCGGTTAGACAACTTTTAATCCATCCAAAAATACAATATAATTAAATAACAAGAACAATAACATGTATGGGGAAATAAGAAGTTGAATCTGGCAGAGCCGGTTAGACAACTTCTAATCCTTCCAAAAATGCAATAAAATAAATAAGTAAAGCAATAAATAGTTTGGGGAAACAAGAAGCTGAATCTGGCAGAGCCGGTTAGACAACTTCTAATCCTTCCAAAAGTGCAATAAAATAAATAACTGAAGCAATAGAAAGTTTGGGGAAATAAGAAATTGAATCTGGCAGAGCCGGTTAGACAATTTCTAATCCTTCCAAAATACAATAAAAATAAATAAGGAAAACAATAGAATGTTTGGGGAAACAAGAAATTGAATCTGGCAGAGCCGGTTAGACAATTTCTAATCCTTCCAAAATACAAAAATAAACAACTAATAACATACAAATGGCATAACATAATCAATATCACGTTTTACAACTATCACACTCGGATATTAACACAAAAACATACTCTCATTTAAATTCAAAATCATACAGAAACAAAATACTCCATAATCAAGATTTAAGATCAGACAAAAGCAAAATATAGCATATTCAAGGCTTAAGATAATACAAAAGGAGATACTCAAGGTTAGCTTCCCTTACCTCTATTACAGACTTAATCTCCTCGCCCTCTGAAAACTTCCAGAATATCCCCTTTGCAAAATTTGAAATTCTTCCAACTCTCTTCTCTCAAAAAATTTTCTAAGTTCTTTGGTGTAAATTTTCAGCCTCCCCCCTTGGCTATTTATAGCAAAAAAATTTACTATTCATTTTTACTATTCATTTTAACTATTCATTTTTTTATTCATTTTACTATTACAAAAATAATTTTTTATTTGCAATTTGATAAATTCTGATCTCAAAGCTACGTGGAACACTTATCCTTTCCAAAAATATTTTTATTTTATTTTTTTTTTTATTTTTTGTTTTACTATTCACTTTTTACTATTCACTTTTTACTATTCACAATTTACTATTCATTTTTTTTTATCTAGTATTTTAACTTACAAATATTTTCAAGGATCTTACAATCTCCCCAACAACAATTATTTTCGCCCTCGAAAATTATTTATTTAAATAAAGACTATCTAACAAAAGATTACTTACAAAAGAGATATGGATATTCCTTTATCATAAATTCTTCCAATTCCCAAGTCATTTCCTGTGTGTCTTCATTCCAAAGTACTTTTACTGTGCGAATATCTTTCCCTCTTAGCTTTTTCATTTGAACATCTAGTATACGCACTGGTCCAACTTCCATTGTTAAATTTTCCTTGACCTGAATTTCATCAACTTCTAACACATGCTTTGGATCTGGAATATACTTCCTCAGTTGGGATACATGAAAAACGTTATGCAAATTTGCCAATCCAGGTGGTAATGCTACCTCATAAGCCACTGGCCCAATCTTTTTGAGAATTTGATACGGTCCGAGAAATTTTGGTGTCAGTTTCCTCATCTTGATAGCTCTCCCGACTCCTGTAGTTGGTGTTACTCGTAAGAATACATGATCTCCTTCTTCAAATTCTAATGGTCTTCTTCTTTTGTCGGCATATGACTTTTGTCTACTTTGAGTTGCTTTCATCCGATCTTGGATTAATTTTATTTTTTCTGTAGTTCGCTGTAATAGCTCGGGTCCCACTGTTAGTGCTTCCCCATCTTGAAACCAATACAACGGGGTTCTACATCTTCTTCCATATAAAGCTTCATATGGTGGCATACCAATACTGGAATGATAACTGTTGTTGTAAGTAAATTCTACTAATGGTAGTATCTCATTCCAACTTCCAAGATGATCTAATACACAAGTTCTTAGCAAATCCTCCAAAGACTGAATAGTCCTTTCTGTTTGACCATCAGTCTGAGGGTGATAAGCCGAACTCATCCTCAACTGCGTTCCCAGAGCCTTCTGTAGCGTCTGCCAAAACCTTGAAGTAAACCTCGGATCTCTGTCTGACACAATGCTCGTAGGTATTCCATGCAACCTCACTACTTCCCTGATGTATAACTCCGTCAGCTTTTCTAGAGACATACGTTGATTAATGGGCAAAAAGTGAGCGCTCTTGGTTAGTCTATCAACGATAACCCAGATAGAATCGTGACCTTTTGATGATTTTGGTAAATGTGTTACAAAGTCCATCGAGATACTGTCCCACTTCCATTGAGGAATGTCTAACTGTCGTAACATCCCTCCCGGTTTTTGATGCTCCACTTTTGCCTTCTGACACACCAAGCAGGCTGCTACAAACTCGGCCACATCCCTCTTCATTCCATTCCACCAAAATGACTCTTTCAGGTCCTTATACATCTTAGTCATACCTGGATGTATGCTAAGACGACTTTTATGGCCTTCGTCTAAAATTAAATGTTTTAATTTACTCTTTGCAGGTATACACACTCTGTTCTTAAATCGAAGGATGCCATCTTTACTTAGAACGAAGTCCTTAGCTTGATCGGTGTCCAACAACCTGATCTTTTGCTGCAACTCTTGATCCATCGACTGCTCAACCTTCACTTGTTCTAAGAAGTCACTAGTGATTACTAAATGACCACACCATATATGATCTGGGGTTAACTGCAACCCCAAGTTCATATCACGTAACTTTTCTAACAGTTCTAACTCCTTCACCATCATTGTCGTTATTTGAGCTTGTCTCCTACTCAATGCATCTGCCACCACATTGGCTTTTCCTGGGTGATATAAAAGCTCGAAATCATAGTCCTTCATATATTCCATCCATCTTCTTTGTCGCATGTTCAGCTCCTTTTGATCGAACAAATACTTTAGACTCTTATGGTCACTAAAAACTTGGAAACTTGCCCCATAGAGGTAGTGTCTCCATGTCTTTAATGCAAATACTACTGCTGCAAGTTCTATGTCATGCGTTGGGTAGTTCTTCTCATGCGCCTTTAGCTGCCTAGATGCATAAGCTACAGGTCTCCTTCCTTGCATTAGGACGCACCCCAATCCTTGATATGACGCATCGCAGTACACCTCAAAAGATTTGCTAGAGTCTGGAATGATTAATACTGGTGCTGACGTTAGTCGTTGCTTCATATCCTCAAAACTGGCTTCGCACTTGTCAGTCCACAGAAATGGTTGATCTTTACGAGTTAACTGAGTTAGAGGACTTACAATCTTGGAAAACCCTTCAACAAAACGTTGGTAATAACCGGCTAATCCTACAAAACTTCGTACTTCAGTTACAGTTTTCGGCCGCTCCCACTTTAGCACAGCTTCCACCTTTGCTGGATCCACTGAGATTCCTTGAGTAGAAATCACATGACCCAAAAATTGTACTTTCTCTATCCAGAACTCACACTTTGACAGTTTCCCATACAGTTGATGTTTTCTTAAAATTTCCAACGCCACCCTCAAGTGTTCTGCATGCTTTTCCTTATTCTCTGAATAGATAAGAATATCGTCTATAAATACTACCACGAACTTATCTAAACATGACCGAAATATTCTGTTCATGTAGTCCATAAAAATCGCTGGAGCATTCGTCACGCCAAACGGCATTACCACGTACTCAAAGTGTCCGTAGCGAGATCTGAAAGCCGTCTTTTGCACATCTTCCGTCTTGACCAGAATCTGATGGTACCCAGATCTGAGATCAATTTTTGAAAACACCTCTGCTCCTCTCAACTGATCTAATAGATCATCGATTCTTGGCAAAGGATATTTGTTCTTTATTGTAACCTTGTTCAGCTGTCGATAATCCACGCACAACCTTGAACTTCCATCCTTCTTCTTCACCAGCAATACAGGAGCTCCCCATGGAGACACACTTGGACGGATAAACTTCTTCTCCAGCAGATCTTCGATTTGCTTTTTCAACTCTACTAGTTCGGCAGGAGCCATTCGGTATGGAGCCATAGAAACTGGGCCAGCTCCGGGCATTAGATCTATTGTGAAATCGATCTCTCGACTAGGTGGTAAACCTGGTACTTGTTCTGGAAAAACATCAACATATTCTTCTACCACAGGTATTCCGATGATTTGTTCTTCAGTATTCTCTCTTTTCTCCTGAGCTAACACCACATAGCAGGTAGCTCCATCTTTGATATCCTTCGCAACTACTCGAGTTGAGCTTAGTTCTAAATCGTTCAAATTTAGAAACTCTATCTTTTGTTTCCCACAATCAATAAGAACGTGATTGGCAGTCAACCAATCCATTCCCAAAATAATGTCTAGATTTTGAAGGGGTAAGCAGATCAAGTTCACTTTGAACTTGCGTCCTGCAATTTGGATCGGGCATCCGACACAGACTGAACTGGTCGTAACTGGTCTCGATGCTGGTGTAGAAACTACTAATTCACACCCTAGATCAAGCATCGGTAATCCGAGTCTTTCTAAACATGCTAGGGATATAAAGGAGTGTGTGGCTCCAGAGTCAAACAAAACATATACGCATTCTCCTAACAACATACAGGCGTGTAAAATTAATGTACCTGGCTTAGTAGCCTCTTCTGCAGACATTGTGAATACTCTTCCTGTTGCCCGGGGCTTTACTTCAGCAGAATCTTGTTGTTGTGGTTCTCCCACCTTCTTTTTCTTTGGACAAACATTAGCAAAGTGTCCCGGATCATTGCAGATGAAACATCTCTTCCCTTCAACTTTTTCCCCAATAAGTTTAGGGCAGTCACGTCTGAAATGTGCCCCTCCACACTCAAAACACTTCACTGTTCCTCGATATGATAATTGTGGTTTTTCATAAGGTTTTTTGTTGAATTTCATTGAAGATTCTCCCTTGGCAAGTCTGGAAACTCTACTTGGATCAAACTCCAATAATTCTATCATTCTGGCTTTCTCTACCAATGCTGGAAACTCTTGTATTTCCAATGGCATAAGTACCTTCTTCAGTTCATGCCTTAGTCCTCCCTCGAATTTTCGACATCTCCATTCTTCTGTGATATTCTGAGTATAAAACCTCGAGAGATAATTAAATTTTACTACGTACTCTTGTACTGATAACCTCCTTTGTTGTAAGGTCAGAAACTCCGCCTCCCTTGCAAATTTTGCACTGTTTGGAAAATATTTTTCCAAGAACCTTATCTTAAAGTTCTCCCAATTCACAGCCTCACCACGAACCGTCATCAACTGTTGCATACTTTCCCACCAATATTCAGCCTCACCCACCAAAAGAAATGATGTATAAGTTAATTTTTGTTCTTCTGAGCAAGTTATTACCCGGAAAATCTTCTCATTCTGCCTTAGCCAAGAGTCAGCCTCATCAGGAGTAGCATCCCCATTAAATTTAGTTGGATCATGCCTTAAAAAGTCATTCAAGCTAGAATGATTTTGAGGTGCTTGATCAACTTGTTGTTGTTGCATCTTTGTCGAGTTTTAAATGATTTCTCTTCAAAAAGATAACAATACAATTTAGCATATGATATCAATTTCCTCCAATAGTCATTTTCATCATAACAATTAATAGTTTTACTAAGAATAATAATTTCACTCCCCATAGTCCCAAAATACTTTCGAAAACCATTGCTCTGATACCATAATGTAACACCCAAACATTTTAAAGGGTATTACTGATAGTAGAGACTAAATTAATTTGATACCTCATATAAACAATCAAACTTTATTTCAATTACTCCAAAGTACAATACCAAACTTACAAACTTTAAACAATATAGTCTTCACCGTTGACATTTCAACTTTTAAATTTTACACAACATAATCTTCCCAATACAAATTTATTCTTTTTACAAAAATCCCTGAAAGGTTTTCCCCGCATCTCTCTCATCTCTAAGCTTTATCAACCACATCTGCAACATTATCTAATCACATATAACATGAGTTATATGATCATAGCACAAACAAATAAGGGTAAGCCAACCATATCATAAAATCATTAAACTTGTAATAAAAATATTATAATCATGTATTTCTGCAATTGATAAAATATCATTATTCCGATGTCATTAATTCATCATTATCAAAATCATCTTTCTCATTTCCATAAATCTTACAAGTGTTCCATGCTTACTCATGAAGCCTTATGGTCAGACCACTCTCTGCCTGCTTCCTTAAGCCTCACTTATATACTATGTCTTACTTTCTGAAGCCTTATGGTCAGACCCCTCTCTGCCTGCTTCTATAAAACTTACGAATCATATGTTTATGTCAAAGCCTTATGGTTAGAACACTTTCTGCCTGCTTTCATAAACCGCAAGTGTTACTTTGCTCATACCACACTCTCATGGTATAACTCGAACAAACTACTCCCGGTAGTAAACATCATTTCATAAGTAATGATTTTTCATATCCACCCCAACATTTCATAAAACCAACAATTCATACCCTCTTATCCACCTAACTCAATCATGTTCATTCTTTAATCATGAATTCATAATCACCCGTTTTGGTATCAATAAATCAAACATATTGCCAGATATCATACTTCATATTATAAACTCATTTTGCCCATAACGAGTATAACTCAACATATTTTCACCAAACAAAGATCATGGATCAACCAAAATATATCAACATATCTTAAGAACTACATATTAAAGTCTGGGCTCAATGTAATGATAAATAAAATATATATGAAATTTTTACCATGATAATATTATGCATCTACAATCAATTTGTTTTATTTTATTTTCATCCTATTATAGATTTTTCTTTACCCCAATTGGTCACCGGAGAGGACCCAGATGTCTGAACGCATCAAACTCACCTTCGACGCCAGCACATATGACTAGTCACAACTGACTGGACCAGGCCAGGGCTGCTCTATGATCAGGGATGTGCCAACTCAGGTTTTTAAGGTTCCTCTATCCTACCAACAAAGGGAGGTCCTCAATAATTAACAATTTATTTATTTAATTTATCTACCTTATTTTCTTATGCTCTAAATCTTAAAATGCTTAATTTTACTTCCTCTCACAACAACCTCAACCAGTATCTGTATATCTATTTAATACCCATATACAAGTTATTACAGAACCCTTATTCCAAACCTCCCAACAAGATCAATTTCAGCCAACAAACTCATTCAATAAATTCATCACAATAAACATCCATAATAGAATTCATACAAGATAATTATAAACAATTAACAATAATAAAACATTACAATAAATGGTCATAGAAGAATACAATATTTGACAATCATAAAAATAATCTTAATATAAAAATTCATGGGGAAACAAGAAGTTGAATCTGGCAGAGCCGGTTAGACAACTTTTAATCCATCCAAAAATACAATATAATTAAATAACAAGAACAATAACATGTATGGGGAAATAAGAAGTTGAATCTGGCAGAGCCGGTTAGACAACTTCTAATCCTTCCAAAAATGCAATAAAATAAATAAGTAAAGCAATAAATAGTTTGGGGAAACAAGAAGCTGAATCTGGCAGAGCCGGTTAGACAACTTCTAATCCTTCCAAAAGTGCAATAAAATAAATAACTGAAGCAATAGAAAGTTTGGGGAAATAAGAAATTGAATCTGGCAGAGCCGGTTAGACAATTTCTAATCCTTCCAAAATACAATAAAAATAAATAAGGAAAACAATAGAATGTTTGGGGAAACAAGAAATTGAATCTGGCAGAGCCGGTTAGACAATTTCTAATCCTTCCAAAATACAAAAATAAACAACTAATAACATACAAATGGCATAACATAATCAATATCACGTTTTACAACTATCACACTCGGATATTAACACAAAAACATACTCTCATTTAAATTCAAAATCATACAGAAACAAAATACTCCATAATCAAGATTTAAGATCAGACAAAAGCAAAATATAGCATATTCAAGGCTTAAGATAATACAAAAGGAGATACTCAAGGTTAGCTTCCCTTACCTCTATTACAGACTTAATCTCCTCGCCCTCTGAAAACTTCCAGAATATCCCCTTTGCAAAATTTGAAATTCTTCCAACTCTCTTCTCTCAAAAAATTTTCTAAGTTCTTTGGTGTAAATTTTCAGCCTCTCCCCTTGGCTATTTATAGCAAAAAAATTTACTATTCATTTTTACTATTCATTTTAACTATTCATTTTTTTATTCATTTTACTATTACAAAAATAATTTTTTATTTGCAATTTGATAAATTCTGATCTCAAAGCTACGTGGAACACTTATCCTTTCCAAAAATATTTTTATTTTATTTTTTTTTATTTTTTTTTTTACTATTCACTTTTTACTATTCACTTTTTACTATTCACAATTTACTATTCATTTTTTTTTATCTAGTATTTTAACTTACAAATATTTTCAAGGATCTTACACACCTGGTTATTCATCTAGTAAGAGAAGTTAGAATTTGTGGTCATCTAGTAAGAGAAATTATAATTTGTGGTCTAGTATTCTTATGATGAATGTATCCTATTAAGTGATATATGAAGACATTAAAAGTCTATGTAAATAATCAATATCATCCTCAAGCATCAATCGTTGAAAGATATACTCTTGAGAAAACTATAACCTTTCACATTGTCATCATAGCCCAACAATATATATAAATCTTGAATACTTTGTCACTCTCGTTGTACTCAATACTCTTGTTGTGTTCATTTGTTCTTAAGTGTAAAGTCAATCCTAATTTGAAACAATGTTTCAAGTATTCATTGTCACTTATCATTTCGTTGTCTTTCACCGTTGAAATTAATTACATCAACTCCCACTCACATCTAATAGCTTTAATATGCAATCTCATGAAATCCTCTAACTTAATATATACATAAAATATAAACAACTCCATAATATGAAACATAATCACTACCAACATAGCACATGTATCTATCATAATAATACCACTCATTACGGATCAATATTAACATCTTTCAATTAGTCCACATAATAAAAATAAGCAATAACATAAGCAATTTCCAAAAAATCAAATTAACTTAAAATCTAAATAAAAATTGTTAAAGGAAACATGTGTATAAAGTTTTAATTAATATACTCCATGTGACCTAGTTATCTTTATTCTATCAAAATAGATTGTAGGGTTCAATTGTACCTTCATTGATATTGGTTATTGGGTAAAATCTCATCCTGTGGGCAAATTCATGGAATTTATTAAACATGTTACTATTCATAGGTTGAAATCAAGAAAGAAATTAATCATTTACTCTTTAGATTACATTCATTGGGCGAAATCTTATCCGCTTGACGAATTATATAGCGCCATACATTTTTCAAAATCAACGACATACGTACAATTCAAAATAGCTAATTGTAACCATCTTATCAAGTTTTAAATCTCAATTTAAATTTTATATTACAATATAGATGTATACCAACTCAAGTAATTTACTATTCACTAAAAAAGCAAGCCGAAACAATAGTAAAATGACTTATTCTCAATTCACTTTTAACAAATTAAAACTTCTAAATAAGTATTAAACTCTTGAAATTCAACTCTACCAAGTTTCAATTGCATAGTTATTCTCTTATGTTCAAATTATTTCTTCATTTAGTTATTCATTATCAGTTTGACTACTCAAAACCCAAAACTATTAAAATGTACAATATCCAATTACTTAAGAAATTTCAAAACAAAAACTACAACTCTCCAAAACATCAAAATATAGCTTCTCTGGAATTATCTATGCTACTAAAATCAATTAATCTCATAAATCAAATTACTTGTTCATTACTTTATATTACCTTATAATTACTTGTTCATTAGACAAAAAAACAATCTTAAAGAAGAAAAGGAGTTGAAAGTACACCTAAAACCTTTAAGAACCCAAGAAAATGTCATCCAAACAATTCATAACACAAATCAAAACTTGAATCGATTGAAGTGATACTTTCTTAACTCACTAAAAGGAATTGACAAGATTAAAAGTTTTAAATAAAAATATCATTTACTCTAAAACAAAATTTTGACTGATCAAAATTATTTTTTACTCTCCCTGTTCCAACAATGAAGTCGGTTAGGAAAAAAATAGAAACATTAAATGTAACAAAACTAAAGGAAAAATAAAAGAAAAAATATAAAAACAAAAGAAAAAGAAAAGATTGATAATTAAAAAATAAAAAACTCAAAGTTTTCATAAAAGAATAAAATTAAATATGAAGAAAAGTATAGAAGCTAAAAAATATTTCTAAACTTTTATTTGTAGTAGTAACTAAAGATCGTGCCAGGTAAATTCATTTCTTAGCGTGTAACTAAATTTTTTAATAATTTTATTTGTTTAATTTTTATTTTACTTACTCATGGTGTATGTCTTTATCGGAACTTTATTTTTTTAATTAATAGAAAAATATGGAAGCGTATTATACTATCCTCTTAAATATCACCCATTAGTTGTCTTGTTTTGGATTGATAGTGACATTTTTCCCTCTTGTTTGTGTACAACTTTTTTTTTTTTTTTCTCTTTTTTGTATGTAAGTTTACTCGGTGAATGCTCTGAGTTGGGACCCAAATTTCCTGTTCATTTTACACGATTCTTCCTCCTTTTATCCAAAACGATCCAAACAAATTACGTACCACACCAGTGCAGTACAAGAAGCCAACTCGTGATAATCATTTTCTAATCACTTATTCTAAAACTAACTTGAGTCGTATAACAATAAAATACCAAATAAATCGTATTTAAAGTTTTTATTTTTATGTGCATTTAAAATTTTATAAGTCAAAATATATTAATATTGTCAAGTTCAAAATAACTTAAAAAATATGATATTATTAGTATCCTAACAAAAGATTATGATAATATAAATAAATTCAAGTTATAATAAATTGAATTTAGTTATTATATACGTTAAAGTGTTTACAAGTGCATAAAAGTGATTTTATATCGGTTAAAAGTAGTTTATTTTTGTACCCGATTCTTAAATTAGTATAGAAAGAATTGACTTTTTATACTGATTAAAGATACAGCTGGTAGAGAAAGCGAAATGTTCATAATTTGTTTTGGAGTTGGTTTAAGTTATTCAAGGTCACAAATTTTCCCAAGATTTTGTTTTCAATTTTTTTTAGATTTTTCATAGATTTTAAGATGTTGATGACAGCAACTCTAGATCTCATCATTGGCCACCACCAATCTTCAGCGTCCCACCGTGCTTGGAACAAAACCATCGCGCCTGGAACAAAACCATCGCGCCTCCTTCATTGAACCCCCAAATCAAAACTAGAAACGCATTGTGAGGCTATACCTTAAGAACCTAAATAGCAAATCAACACCCACACTACGAACCAAATTCATATCTACACTTTGAACCACTACGTTGCTCAACCTCTCACCATCCAACAAAAACTCTAGCGCCACCAAACTGTTAATAACATCTAGCGACTAGGTTCATTCAATACACAACCATTATTCAAAACTGCAAACAACCTGTAGTAGAACCACAATAAATCTAACGCAAACATCTAAATCGTACCCTCAAGCAACACCATGTCTTCTTGCGCACCATCATTCTCGCAATTTGCCACATAAACGAATCGTAGTTCGTGCAAGCTCCGCTAGACAAGAATCACAAATTTGGTGGATTAACTCATGGGTTTGTCTTTATAAAAAAAAAGAAACTACTTTCTATTCGAATTATATCTAGTATAAAATTTTTTTCATATTTATTACAAAATTCCACTGTGTACAAGTTATAATTAGAACTAGTACAAAAAGTTTTTTTTATTTATGACAAAAATACCATTACGTCCACTTTCTATATCAGTTATAATTAGAAACAATATAGAATATTTTCTTATTTACAATTATGTCATCGCATCACTTTTTATACGTGACGAATTATAACCAAATTAAAACTAGAAATACATTGTGAGGCTAACTTAAGAACCTAAATAGCAAATCAAAACCTACACTACGAACCAAATTCATGTCTACACTTTGAACCACTATGTTGTTCAACCTCTCACCATTTAGCATAAACTTAGCGCCACCACACCGTTAACCACATCTAGCTACTAGGTTCATTCAACATGCAACCACTATTCAATATTGCAAGCAACCTGTTGTAGAAGCACAAGAAACCTAACGCAGACTTCCAAATCGCACCCTCGAGCAACACCATGTCTTATTGCGCATCACCATTCTCGCAATCCACCACATAAATGAATCGTAGTTCGTGCAAGCTCCGCTAAACAAGAATCACGAATTTGGTGGATTGACTCATGGGTTTGTCTTTATAAAAAAATTATAAGAAACTACTTTCTATAGCAATTATATCTAGTATATAAATTTTTCATATTTATTACAAAATGCTATCGTGTCCACTTTCTATACAGGTTATAATCAGAACCAGTACAAAAAGTGTTCTTATTTATTACAAAAATACCACTACTTTCTATATCGGTTATAATTAAAACAAGTACAGGAAATTTTCTTATTTACAATTATGTCATCGTGTTACTTTTTATACCTGACGAATTATAATTGGTATAAAAAGTTGCTATAAAAAATGTTTTTTACATTGGTGTTACGAAAGCCTATAAATATTTCTAATCATCGAGGGTAATCTAACTGAACACTCATTCTTTACTCTCATACTCACAAAATACTATTTAGTGACTTGAGCTTCATAGTTTTTATATGTGGACTTCCTCCCTCATAAGAGATCAAAGCTAACACCTGCTCCAGATATCAAGCTAGTTCACCTCATATAAACTCAACAAATTTTCGGTAAGAACATTTGATGTACACCATGGACTTAGGTCAAACTTTATCCTACCTCCATGTTTTATATTACATCACTCATATTGTCATCGACATTTATGGTAAAAATGTTGCAACATCTTGGAAGAGTTTTATCTTGACATTCAATCTCTTTTTTACATTAATATTTTGTTATGATATAATATATATTAAAATTATCATTTTTTAAATATCTTTCAAAAGTAAGTTAAAATTGAATGACAATGTTTTCTTTTCATGTCATCTATGTATAGTTTAACCTGAGATGATGAGGTTCCTTGGTAAAAAGAGAAATCTTCAAAAAGTTAACATACTTTATCAATTAAAATGAGTGCATTAAAAAAAGAAAAGTGAGTTAACCCATATATAGTCTCTTTATATTATTATTATTGTGAATTGTGCAATTATAGAAGGCAACATTGATTAATAATAGTTTATGCATCATTTAAACATTAAATTATTATTATATAGTCTAACTGCATTCTAGCTAACGAAAGAAAATAACTTATAGAAATGAAGGAAAATCCTAACATGATCTCATGCAAATGAGAGAGAGAAATATGGAGATTGGTGCAATTTTATGAAATTTTAGATGGCTAAATGATATTAGACCTATTCCTAATAAACATTAATTGTCAATTAACGTTGATCTCACACTACAAAAAATTTAGATTTTTACCGGGGGTTATTTTTTTCATTTCCGGCGGTTTTAACCCCCGAAAAATATGTTACCCGCGGTTAAGAAAATCGTTGGGAAAAACTGCGTCGCTAAGTAATTACCGGCGGTTTTGTGAAAAACCTCCGAAATTAGCGGGGGTTTTGGAAAACCGCCGGAAATAACAGGGGTTTTGGAAAACCGCCGGAAATAGCGGAGATTTTGGAAAAACCGCCGGAATTAGCTGGGTTTTAGGAAAACCGCCAGAATTAGCTGGGTTTTAGGAAAACCGCCGGAATTAGCAGGGGTTTTTGCTGGAATCGCCAAAAATGTGTACACTTTTCTTTTTAGTTTTTTATTGTAAAATGAGATTATAATAAAATTATTTTTATTAACCAAACAGGAATAATATGAACTAAAATTGAATATTATATATAAAATAAATTACATTGTTCAACATATTAATATGTTCATACAACTAATTGTTCATATATTAAAAAGATATTCAATACTAAATTAACATACTAAAAATATGACTAAGATGTACATTACATTACTAAAAAAAAAACAATGTCGAATTTTGTTCTTCTTCGTTACTTTTATTGTTTGGCATGTTCGCTTGGTCAAATACCTACAATATAACATAATAGTTAGTCAGTAATATATTTAATAAAAACATACTTTGTTATATGTTATAACATTATTTACAACCTACACAACATTAAAAAGAAATCAATTTCAAATTTATTCACAAACATTCAAAGAAGCGAGAGAAAGAAAGTTTGAGAAGTCATTACCTTATGTTTCTCGTTAATGTCAATGTAATCAAATTTGGGGTCCTTCGACTTTGTAACCAAGCTATGCCAAGACATTTCATTGCTCATTTGGTATGCCTAACCTTACAGAACATTAATAAAATCCAAAACAAAGTTAAACAGAAATCAATAGATTAAAATGTACTCAAATCAAATTTAGCTAACATAGTAGATATTCATAATATGTAAAATAAAACAATTTAAAGAATAAAACGTCAAGTAATCATACTGATACTGCTCCTACAAAATCATCCATTAAAAAATATGACAACTCTATATTCACATAATGATCCATTTTGAAACATTGAGAAACCTGAAACCTGGTGGAACCAAACCCATGTTTGACAAAGGAAGCATACATTAAATTACGTAAGGAAGTATTAACTATTGCTAGATTATCTTTTGAACACCTTTCTTCTTGTTGGGTAAATTTTTTTAGTATTCTCACAGATAAAAAGTGAATCCAAATGATGATTTAGTGGAGCTCATAAAAAATTTAACCAAACAATAACAATTTTTAAAACAATGTCTTGTCTCTCTTCCTTAAAACATAATTTAAATCCCAATACAGAGTATGCAAATATAAAATCCATGAACAGAACCTAAAAAGAGAGGTGACTGCTTGCTGCGAGAATACCACAGAAATATGAATACATATCAGATAATTATATATTAAGAACATATTACTATGGTGGCAACAAGTATTGTACTATGTCAAGAAAAAGAAAAGGACGAAACATCAGGAATGAAGGCTTATTTTGGTCCAGCAAGTTCAGGGAAAAGGCTATAATACAAAGATTTTCACTCCTACAAGGACGAAAAACTCTTGAAATTGAAGATGGTAATTTTCTTTTTCTTTCTAACAGTGAGAAACCACAACAAAATTACTAGATAGCATGAAGACAAAAAGTTAGGTTAGATTGTGGATTACCATTGTTGTCATAATTGAATGATGCGACCTCTATCATCTACTTTAACCAATCCATAATCTGAAGCAGGGCTGTAAAGCAGATAAATAAATATGTAAATTTTGTTACAAGGAAATTAGTCGTTTCTATTTACTCACCCTAGAAAAACAACTATAATACTTGCTTCGATCCTTTTTATAAGAAAAACTATAATTTCTTCTTTATATAAAAGAGGGTACTATCAAGCAATAGAAAAGAAACATATCTGCATGAACACACATGTTACCCACAATAGCACATGAAACAATGATATCAACATTTCTATCAATGTGACTCTGTTCATTTGTAACCAAAGTAAATCAGAAAAGTTTTGATGAATAAAAATAGTATCCATTATACAAAACAATTACAAGCCAATCCTTGCTAAGTTGCAAAATCAATTCAAGTTGAACAAAATTCTAAAAGTCAAATTTACAACAGAAAAGTGAAGAAAAACACTTGGCTCAAGCGGACGCGCCTAACCTAGACTCTGATACCACATGATGACCCCTGGTCATGGCGGATTGGTGAGAAACCATGAATCTGGTGAAAATCGAGTGGAAGCCGCGGAAGAAGGGGAAACGAACTACGAACCCTAGGTTCGAAGGATTCGTGGAAGAGAACAATTTAAACGGTGGAAAAGATGAATTAGTCAATGGAAATGAAGAAATTAAAGTTACGAAGGATTTTAAACGATACAAACCTCTAGACGAAAAGGAACAAAGAAGAATCGGTAGAAAATGGTAGAAAACCCTACCTATTGAACTGAGGGTGGATTTGAGCAAATTTAATCGGTGAGAAAGTGAGAAGAAAGTGACAGATTTGTTCCAAGTTTACTTGCTTGATTGCCACAGTGAGATCAAGCCCCCAAGAACTTCATATCTTGAAGATGAACAAACGGCACAGGAAATGGATTCGATTGAAAGAAAATGAGACCACAAAGACGAGAAGCGAGAAGGGAGGCGTGCGGGAAGAAAGCTAGGGTTAATAGAAAATATCTAGTGATTACCCTGAAAAATTATTTAAAAATAAATAAATAGATGTTAGGGGTAGTTTAGCTTATAAACCGCAGGAATTATTTGGGGTTTCAAAAACCGCCGGAAAATAACCCCTATTAAAATATATTATTTTTGTAGTGTTAGGACTAACAAACATTATATAACATCAGACTTAGAATAGTCCAGCATTATTTAATGTTTATTGACTTTAGGAGAGACATTAAATTGACAATTAACAATTAGATTTTGTTAATGGGAGTTAGTTGAAAATCTTTTTGTATTAATGTTTAAATCATAATTTTTTTGTTTATATTGATGAACATTTGATTTTATCCTTTGTACCTTATTGTTCTCCATATTCTCATTCAAACTGAGTTATAGGGATTCCCAGTGACCTCTCATATCAAGGTATCAAAAATTAATCTTGATTATTAAAAGCAATTCAAGTGCAAGTCAATAAGAGTAATGTTTTTTAGTTTCGATTTTTGCTTTGTTGTATAATGCAACTCAACGTATAAATTTTTATTCTGCACCTTCCACAAATTTTAAAATGATGTTTTAAATTCATTCTCAAGCTTTTAAACATGTTACATTAGATGGATTATAGTTAGAACTTGATTTATGAAAATATCAAAAGTTAGGTAAGTTTGGGATTTATCCCCTTGTGTTTTTTTTTTTTTTTGAGTTTTGATTTTTGATTTCGACTATTTTTAGCTAAATTTCAACTTATTTTTTGTATTCATATAATGCTTAGAAACATGCTTGCATGTTCATTTAGTGTTTAGAGTTTCATTTTAGAGTTTGTATAGTTTGACAGTTAATTTTGTTATTTAGTTCCTAGAGTAGGTTAGAATTAAGGAATTTTTTTATTCTAGTTGTGTTTTCATGCAATTATTTGTTTCATTAGTTAATTATGTGTGAATCTGCATTGCATCAATTTTCCATTTTGCATCATATAACAGTAATTCAGAAGTGCTGTGAAAGTTGATAAGCACCAATGCAACACAAAAGTTCTGCCAGAACTGATATTGATCTATAATTTTGGATATGTCAAGTCGTTTTCTAGTCTTGCATGCATAACAAAATGCATTATAGATAGGTAGATGTATTTCATGTATTTCCATTGTAAAAACCATAGTTTAGTTAGTTGTGACATTTTATCAAATACTTGGTAGAAATTAGGTTTTCGTTGCATTTATCTCTGCATTGTTTTAGTAATTTCAAAGTTTAAAACATGTTCATTGCCCCATATTAATAGAATTCATACATTCATATTATCTCATTTACATGCATTCAATTCATTTTTGGAATCAAATCATCATGTTCATATCAGAGTTCATGCATTTTACTTATAGACTCAGTTTTTAAGTTCATGCATCATATTGTTTTTGCACATTTTAGGATTGTTTTTAGTTTAATTGTCTTTCATATATTTCTTGGTTGAGCATTCCACTACATTACAGGGAAAAATTAAGATTTTGTTAATTTCTAAGGGACTAGAGAGTCTAACACATGTTTGGACTTTATTACTTCTTTCCAACTTACCAGATTTCATATTTTATTAGTTGTATATCCATAAACTACAACATAGACTTACATTATATGTATTAGAGAATACCATTTGGAATCTAAAAAGGCGTATATGGTAATGGAAGCCAAAATTGAGTTTTATAGGGCAAATATTTGCGATGAATTTCCAAAAATTGTTCAAAGATTTTAATCTTTTCAAGAAGGAATTTCTTTGAGCATGTAAGTACTGATATTTGAAGGTTAATTTTTAAACAAGGCCATCTAAAGTGACTGAAATTAAAATGTCCCTTAATATATATATAAAGGTCTTTCTAAATATGACAATAGGCTACCAGTCTCGTTTCATAAAATGGTGATTTATTGGCAAAATTAGTTTCTTCATATAAATGACAAATAAGTTACAAGAAATAAGATCCTTTGTCTTAACCCCATGAAAGACATAAATTGAACTCATTCCAAACAATAAATAGACTTGCCTCACGAGAAATTCTTACATAATTAAATTCAACGTTCTACAAATAGGGAGAGATAAGATTTCATTGTCTTAGACCATGTGAAAGAAGGAAATTCTTAAGTTGGGACATATTCCAAAAAATCAATATACTAATTTACATTACACTTAAACTTATTTTAAAAAAACTACTAGAATATGTTATTTTAATTACAATCAATAAATTTTAAAATATTTATTATTTGACAATTTTCAACAAGTTTTTAATTAGACTAAGTTTTCTGATATTTCAAGTAAGATTTTTTTTAATAAAATATTTAACTCAATTAGTAAATAATTAAATATAAAGTAAGATACTAAAAGTGATTTTTTTTTTAAAAATATACTTGATATTTATTTAATTTATTTAAATGACTTATAGATGATTTTTTGTGTTGCGCAAACATCACCAAAGAAATCTAAGTTTCTTTCTTAACTAATTTAATATAAAAGTTAACCAAGGTCAGTCTAATAAACACTATCACATACGTTTACTAATTGAATGCGAAATATCATATTTTGGGGTTTTAGTGAAAATAGAAAATTCGATTAAACAACACTAAAACTAAAAAATTGAAAATACAAGATTGAAATGTAAAGTATAGTAGAAATTAAATGAAATGTATAATCAAACTAAATAATAAAAGCATATATCAAAAGAAAAAGCATCAACAAAATAGAAGTGTTCCAACCAAGTGCTTAAAAATATGAAGAAAGTAGTGAATGCATTGTAAAACAGTGCATAATCGAGAGGTGGAATAGTAGTTCAGCCAATTAGATATTAACATTAAATTAAAGTTCATTGTGCAAAACTAAAATTAGGTGGAAGGACAATAAAATAAAAGAAAAGGAACAATGAAAATAAGAGCTTAAAACACATCAAATTAAAAACAAACCATCGAAAACAAGTCTACAACATTCTTAAACTCGGAAAATGAAAAGGAAAATAATAGTACCTAATGTCTCCTCCTTTCAACACTTAGAAAAAAAAAATAAAGTTTGCTTCTCCACTTCCCTTCCCTCCCCTGTTGTATTCTCAAAATATATATATATATATATATATATATATATATATATATATATATATATATATATATATATATATATATATATATAATTTATTCCTCATGACTATTACCCCTCGTTTCAAACTCATAATTTTTGCTTGACGAAAATCTAAAAAATTGTAAAAAGTTATCATAACAAAATTGGTTTATATTTTTTCTACTAATGTGATAGTGCACAATCCTCGGTTGACTCTATATGGGTACTTGTAGTGAAAGTTATAAGTGAAAATATTTCTCTAGGACAAACTTTTTTTTTTTGTTGGCCGAGCTTCTCCTCTATTGGTTGAGTTTCTTCCGACTGGCAAGATTAGATGACACGAAATAACACGACTTGAAATTTGCACCTCCAAGTATTTGATTTGTAGCTTCTAACTTATTTCTTTATATAAACCTCTCCTCTTGTCCTTCTCGAATTACATCTAAGTTTCCATTAATGTAGTTTTTAAGGTCAACTTAGGAGCTTAGCATTATGATATAACAAGTGAAAATTCTTGTAGATCAACAACTCAACAACATAACAATACGATAATCCGATCTCAAGAGTTTAACAACATGACACCTTAACTTAGCAACTTAGTAACAGACACTCCACGACACATGAAAATTATAAAACTTCCTAACATACATAAATCTAAGTTAAAATTAAAAGATAAAGAAAAACAAAAAGTAGATAAAGAAAAACAAAAGGTATAAAAAGAGTGTAATAAGCTTTAATATAATATAAAAGTATAAAAATAGATCTATCTAACGTATATATTTACAGAAATAAAAACACGTGAAGTAATAAGTATTTCAAAACAAAATGAATAATTAAAAAACCCATCAATTATCATCTCTAAAATATTATTCTTACTCCTAGATATGTACTAAATTAAACATATTATATAATAAATCCTCAAATATTAAAAATGATTCTAAATATTTTTTTAACTATGGAAAAATTCGTCAAATTAACTCTTTTAGCTTAATAAAATATTTCAATATAAAATTAAATTAGTGATGTTTGAAATACTTTAAAATCTATTTATATGACTTTAAAATCTATTTATATATCACTGTATACAAAATTGATGGTGTACTAGAGTAATTAATGTTTAAAATTCTTAGAGCGTGTTATTATTTTTAAGGGTTCCCAACAAACAAAAAGCATCATAATCTTTCCTATTTATGATAATTGGAGTGCCATTTATTACTATGACTAATGTGAAAGAGAAAACAAATTGATGACATTAGACCAGTCAAATGTACTGCCTCTGCTGCATGAGAAAGAGTTACTTACTGCTTTTAAAGATTTCTAACATTTTATGTCCTCAGATCTGTATATATAGAGACCACACACCCTTTTAGTTTTGTCACAGACCATCCTTTCCTGACTCCTCCACACCACTGCATCCCTTTCTTTCATCATTTTCCTTCTTCATAACTTCCATTTCCAACCCAAAGAAACACACTCTCTCTCTTTCCCACATGGCAGCTTTTTCATACCAGTACCATCCTTTTCTGGTTGATCCTGCATTCTTTCCCAGCAACATGAACACCCCTTCTTCTCCTTCTCCTCCCCAGTTTCACCTCCCTCAGGAAACATCTTTTAATCTCACTAACCAGGAGACTAGCTGTGTTGACCAAAGCTCCAAGATCACCATCAGTGACAATGAGCCTTCTGTCACAAAAAACCTTAGCCCTCAGTCCTCTGTGGTGGTGGACAAGCTTGAAACCGGTGAACAGGTCACTCAGAAGGTGAACACTCCGCCGTTGAAGAAAAGAAGAACCAGAAATGGATCTTCCTTGACTAGTAACACTCAATCCAAGGTAAATATTTTCAGTTTAATTTCTTTATACTCACAAAGTTTCATTCTGTTAATCCAGCAGAAATCATTCTTGCTTTAACAACTTTTAAGATAAACTTACTGTACAGAGTTTGTTGCGGCTAGACTATACTATATAACTTTTTACAGTAGAAATGAATGATTTATGTTCTAGCTTTATTTGTTTGTTTTCAGAAAATGTTGTAGCTTTATTAATTATTCAAGTTTGGGGCCTTTTTCCAGCATTAAAATTTGCTATAATATAATTAGAGTTTAGTGTGTTAACCAAATTAGTATTGTTGTTTGTTTATTATTCTAGGATACTGCAACAGAAGGAAGAAGCAAGAAACAAAGGAAGAACAATGGTGGGGTGAAAGAAGAAGACAAGGCAAAAGAAGAGAAGAAGGAGCAGAGAAAATGTCATGAAGAGCCCCCAACAGGCTATATCCACGTCAGAGCAAGAAGGGGTCAGGCAACGGATAGCCACAGCCTTGCGGAGAGGGTACTGTACTCTCTTAACAACTTGAAATTATCTATGGCTGTGGGGCCCACTAATGTGCTCGCTGCCTTGAGTTTTATCTTCATGTCTCATTCTAATGTTGCAAGAAAATGGATTTCAGGTGAGAAGAGAGAAGATAAGTGAAAGGATGAAGGTGCTGCAACGGCTTGTGCCAGGCTGTGATAAGGTAGGTAAAGTAGCACTTCATGTCCACTTCTGTAGGACCAATAATTTTATTTTCCTTAAAAATAATATTGAAATAAGTTTATGACTTAACAACAACTCCTTTGTTATTCTTTGTGTGATTTGTGAAATGTGGTTGTGTTCTTGTAAGAACTGCCTTTATACTTTAGTTTTTTTGCCCATTTCTTCTGACAGCTTCATGTGGTTTGGTTTTTATCTAGGTGACTGGAAAGGCCCTTATGTTGGATGAAATAATCAATTACGTTCAGTCTTTACAGAATCAAGTTGAGGTACCCTTAACGGATGCAATTGTTTTTCTGATTAATACTTCACCTCGATTATTCATCATGTGGATTAGCTATATACCATTTGTATTATTCTAACAAGCTAGCTATGCCTGTAATTTCTGCAGTTCTTATCAATGAAGCTTGCTTCCGTGAATCCCATGTTTTATGACTTGTCAGCGGATCTAGATACCCTCTTGGTTAGACCAGAGGTGAGGATTGATAAAGAAAATTAATAATTTCCTTGTTGACTGATCAAGTTAAACATGTCTAATCATGAGCTAACATGTTCTCTTTGAACTTTTCAGAAACTAAATAGCATGGCATCACCATCACCACTACCATGTGTATCACATTGCAACAGCCCCAACCAAGCCACAACTTTTGCTGATACAACCACCATGACCCCCACCAACATCTTTCACAATGCCACTGACTATCTTTTGGATAATTCAGCTTCATTTTTTCTTCAAGGCCAGAGGTCAACTATGTTCTCTGAGGAGGTATAAACGCAATTAACCAATTTTCAATGTTAGAAAAAGAAAAAAAAAAGGTTTTCTATACTACTACTACTATCATTATTTTTGCTGACAAAAACATCATTTTCAGGATACCGGTAGTCATTTCTGGGACGCAGAGGACCAGCGACAAAAGTTTCTTCATCCATATGGATTCAGCAACAACTTATGTTCCTTTCATTAATAAATTTTTTTCCCAAAGCTTCCCTAAAAAATTACGAAATTGATGTAAGTTTTCACATCCTATCTCTTATTAAAACATTATAATATAACTCAATGATATGTGGTTCTGAGTCTGACCCTTTTTTTTAATAAAACTTCCTCAGGATTTAGCTTTTACACTAGGTAAGAAAACCCAAAGAGGAGCCAGAATGAGCCAAAAGGAAATTAGACATTAGGAGAAAAAACCAAAGCTACGCTTGGTATCGGTATAAGTACATCATTTCAGTCGAAGAAAAGGGTAATTGGTGGCGTAAAGAGTCTGGCTTGGTTCCTTGTCCATCAGATTAAAGTGACCTTTGAAGATGAATAAAGGGCACCAAAGTTAATGGATGAAGAACCAGAAGGACAGAAAATACCGACCAAATAAGACCATATCTTTTCTAGATCCATTGTTCTGTTCCAGTGATTTTTGACTCTCCAAGGACTTATGATGCACAAATTCCGAGAGACTATCAATCCTATACACAGAGCAATGTCATGTAAATTATCAAAGTATTGATTCTTGTGGTGGCAGTTATTCTGTTGGTACAGTTAATTTCACCATTATTGAGAAACGAGGGTTGATGCTACTGATTATGTTCTTGAAATGACTGGCCATGCATTTCGTTCTTGGTCTAGCTTTTATGCATATGTATCTGCAGAATCTTCATAGTTTTGGCATCCTTATGATTATTGTTGTTATATATTTATCCATCCACAGCCAAAGTTTCTATAAGTAGATGTTCAACCTCAAACTGTCAGAGTTTAAAAATTAATAATGATTAATTTCGTATACTATGATTCATTATTTTCCTTAAAATTTAATATTCTGACGCTGCTTAACGAACCAATGCATGCGCGCCTATATATGTTCCACTCACATAAGAAAATTCGGTGTAGTTGTAATATTGATTGAGAAGTCATATTCATGTATCAATGGTAGAGTCGTGATCCTTTTATATTGTTAATTATATACAAGTTATAATCAACGAGTGTGTACTTGCGTTACTCCATTGAAATATTGGTCAGTTTCGTTTAATTTCAAAGGTAATCAATTTAATTCGCCTGTTTAAAGATAGTAAATGAATTGACGTGACAATTTTTTGTTTCCATAGACAAAGGAGTTCTGTCTTTGTTACAAGGATAGAACTGTCAAAAGGCTAAGAAGATCCTCCATACTTTCAGAGTGCATGTGCAATGGGAACACAGAAGAAATGCTCTCAATCTATGTACATTGAACCATTACTAAAATGTGGCGAGGCTGCATGATAGAAATATTAAGTACAATGACCTTTTACAAATAGCTCACAAGGACGTGGTTAATTGGTTATCTTAAAGATTTTATCAGCTAAATAATCATAAAACTGAAGTAAATTATCTTTCAACTTTACCCTAAACCGATCTTCTTCTTGTTATCGTTGATGTAATAAATTAATAGTGAGTTGAATTTTTTCTGTCAGGGCCAACTAATGAATGATTTATTTTTGTTAGCTTTATATATGCATATGAAATTCAAATCATAGATATTTAAACATGGGCTCTTTTATAGAGCTTGTGCTCAATTTGAGAGGACAGAAAATTCCAAATTTTCCTTATCCCTATGAGCGAGCAACTGGTTTAGTAGATGCTAATGTGAAAACAAAGAGAAGTTGGTTCTAAATAGTTTGAAAATCAATATGTCTATGTATCAATGGACTATCTATTTGTTTTGACAAAGATGTCAACTAGCATTTATTCATAGCAAATAAACCAGATACTCCATCTACCTCATAAACTGCTGCTCAATAACGAAAAAGCCTACATTTTGGGCACCATATTTAAAAGAAGAATAGACGTCTACATTAAAGTGAAGACACAAAAGTCACATGTGGTTTAGTTACAAGAAAAATAGAAACGAATGCACATAAAATGAAGTGAAGAGAGAGAATTTCACTCCCAAGAAGCTAAAAGAATTCTTTCCCTTAACCTTTGCGTATGTGTGGATATAGACAGTCCATGTGGATTTTGTGTTCCACTTGTTTTCTCTGTGTCGACCCCCATGTTGCACTGTCCTCTCCAATCATATGCACCATCTTCTTCTATGCGTCTTTTCCAATTGAGGCTACAGATATACACACAACATGATCAACTGGGTTTTTGATGTATCTTGCATAACTAGCGTTAGTTGCCAGAAAGAAAGAAAGAAACTAGAAAAGAGCTTCATATTTATTCAGTCATGTGTCTAATCCTACCCTTTTTCCCACGGACACTAGCTTGATCTAGAACCAACTACATCATCTAGATTATCTGTTCATGCTTGTAATTTGCAATAGATACGTGAGTATATGGCACCCACCAATTTATCATGCCAGAAGCTATCTAAGTTAATGGTGATTAGTGTGAAGAATGAAGTCCCACATTGGTGGGAACTTCTAAAGTGGTATGGCAAGGTGGTTATAAAAGAAACCCCTTGTCCCCTTTGTAATATATCCCTTCTCTCCTTTCTTCTCTCCTTTCTTGAATTCTCATAATTTTGAGAAGTTCTTTAGTGAAAGAGAGAGGTGCTGTAAATTTCTTCCAGTAGTATAAAATTTCCATTTTGTCTTTCATCGGTATTTTTCTCTTCTCTGTTTTAGTTGTGTGTGCTTGTGCTGTATGACTGATACCCAACAGTGGTATCAGATCTATTGGTTAGTATTCCGCTGCTATTGTCATTAGAATAGTGCTGGTAAAATTCTGAGTATGCTCTGTGGTTGCGGTTTAATCCGATCTTCCGCATCAGAAAAAAGTTATTACTGGAACGGTTCTTAAAAACCATGACAACAAAATACGAGATAGAGAGGTTCAACGGCAACAATTTCGCGTTGTGGAAATTGAAGATGAAGGCAATTTTGAGAAAGGACAATTGCATAGCTGCAATTGAAGGAAAACCCGCAGAAATGACGGAACAGAAGTGGAAAGAAATTGACAATAACGCCATCGCGAATTTGCACCTATCAATGGCAGATTCAGTGTTATCCAGTGTGGCAGAAAAAGAAACAGCAAGGGAGATTTGGGATGCCCTCATAAAATTATATGAGGTAAAGTCTCTCCACACAAGAATATTCGTGAAGAGGAAACTCTACACTCTCCGGATGAGTGAGTCCACAACGGTGACGGACCACATCAACCATCTGAACACTTTGTTTGCCCAACTATCAGCGGCTGATTTCAACATAGTTGAAAATGAACGCGCGGAGCTTCTACTGCAGAGTTTACCCGACTCGTATGATCAACTCATCATGAATATTACGAATAATAATATTGAAGGTAGTCTACACTTTGAGGATGTTGCCGGAGCAATTCTTGAAGAAGAATCCAGGCGAAGGAACAAAGAAGACATGCTGGAAAGTTCAAAGCAAACACAAGCTTTGGTGATGATGAGAGGAAAATCAACGAAATATGGGTCTAGTGGGAGTCAGTCCCATGATATATCTCAAAGTAAGAAGCATCTCAAATGCTACAATTGTGGTAAGAGGGGGCATGTCAAGAAAGAATGTTGGCACGGGAAGAGTGAAAGAAAGAACTCTGAGGCATCAACATCACAAGGTTGTATGGCAAATACCTCAGAGGATGAAAATATTCTGTGAGAAAGAAGGGAGGTCTGGTAAGTCATAAAAGCTTAGAAGATCATGGCATATGCTTATGGGAGATACGTTGCAAAAGGCTAATGCAATGGTTACATCGACAAGTCAAGAAGAAGCGGTGTTGACGTGACATCGTACTTGGACAAATGTCAGAGTGAAGTTTGCAAGGCAGAACGTAATCTGTACCCGGGCTTAAACATAGATCGAGGTTTACTAGTTTGACTACCAGAAAAGAAAACACAAGAAGACTTGGTTCATTCTGATGTAAGGAAATCACCGGAGTTATTCCTAGGAGAAGCAAAGTTTATTCCAGGAGTTTGAGTGTATTACATCAAGAGGAAGTCAAATGTGTTGTTACCAGTTCAAGGAAACTACAGCACAAGCTTGAAACTGGGGAAAGAATTAAGTGCTTGGATATGCTAACAATGTGAAGGGGTATTGCCTGTGAGTTTCACCGTTCACAAGGTTATTGTTAAGCAGGAATAAAATGATGCTCCAACCAGAAGGCTTTGAAGAACAAGAAAACTTGGTTTGTAGGTTGAACAATGGCTAGGGAGTTTGATATGAAGGACTTGGAACCGACAAACAAGATTTTAGGGATGCAAATTCACCGAGACAGAAAAAGATAGGAAGATTTGGCTTTCTCAGAAGTAAAACTTACTGAAAGTCTTGCGGCGCTTCAACATGCAAGAGAAAGCAAGCCAGTTTTACCCCATCTCCTATCAATCATCCTCAAGTATGAGTCCTAGCAATGAAGCGGAGAAGATGGAGAAGTCTCGAGTACCGTATGCATCAGTGGTGGACAGCCTTGTAATTGCTATGATGTGTACAAGACCCAGACATTGCACAAGCAGTGGGAGTGGTTAGTAGGTTCGTAGCAGGTTTTGGTGGAGAGCAGTGAAATATTGATCGGGTGTTGCATTGCGTTTCGGAGATTCGATTCTACTGAAAGTTTAACGAGCAACATGAAGGCAAAAATGGTGTGAAGATTTGATTAGTTTCATCAAAATCTTCAAGTGGGAGATTGTGAAGAATGAAGTCCCACATTGGTGGGAACTTCTAAAGTGGTATGGCAAGGTGGTTATAAAAGAAATCCCTTGCCCCCTTTGTAATATATCCCTTCTCTCCTTTCTTCTCTCCTTTCTTGAATTCTCATAATTTTGAGAAGTTCTTTAGTGAAAGAGAGAGGTGCTGTAAATTTCTTCCAGTAGTATAAAATTTCCATTTTGTCTTTCATCGATATTTTTCTCTTCTCTGTTTTAGTTGTGTGTGCTTGTGCTGTATGACTGATACCCAACAATTAGTTTTCATATTAAATTGTTTTGGATTTCACATCATGACTCATCAATGCTGGATTTGGACACTGTAGAAACTGTTCTCTGGGCCGTTGATGCATGTTTGTCACTTGACACCTTAAGTATGCCTAAGAAAAGCACATGACTTAGAAAGCAATGTTAAAAGTTGGAACACACTTCCCAACCAAACCAGTTTGAGAAGACAAGGTGCTGCCATTTGTTTAGCAATAAACATATTTGTTGGTGCCCAAAGAAGTAAATGCTGTACATATTTGTTGCTCACCAACACGTCCATCTGCAATTCAGGGGTCCCCCCTGTTTTTATTATTTTAGGGTTTCCTCAACTGACAAGCAATGCAGCACTGGCCTTGTCTCTGCTTGACATTACTTCTTGGTTCTGTTTTTCTCTTCATCTTTCTACCAATCATGTTTTCCGAACTCTGGTCACAATTTTGTAACAAATTACAATTAAGTGTCCTTGATACAGCTACAATTGCAACCTCAATATTGTGTGACCCTCTAAATCTTGATGATGTGGCCAAAATCCCAGTGATAACCAGTTGCCATACCTCCTCTTTATACTTATTGATCATGACATTCAATGTTGAAATTGAATTTAATTAATGATGTTTTGTTCTTGTTGAGCCCGTAGCAATTAATATCTTCCTTCAAAATCCTTGATTACTGATATTCTTGATAACCCGTCAAAGTCCACCATTCACACAAGATTACCTTAAAAGGCTTAAAGTCGTTAGCAAAAGTACATGAATTGTTTCATCTTTAATTCTATCTCGTGCTCAAACTTAACTTCAAAGCAGGGATTTGCCTCTTCAAAGTTAGGGGAGTGCATGATAAACTATATTTATAACTAATTGTTCATAAAATCAGCAATTGCAGTAGAAGTTAACTTCAGAATTAATTATACATTTTATCAATATAGCTCTATTCTTACACACTTTTATTTGGAGGAATTGGATTCTTTATTCGCTTGGTCTCAAAAATTCTGATGTTAGATGGTTCCTGGCAAAAGGAATATATCTAAATAAATTAAGTTTATTTATATTTAGATAAGAAAAAGTTAACTTTTTTAACAAATATTAGGACCTTATCTTTTTTTTTTTAAAAAAAAGGTTACTTAATCTTGAAAAGAAAATATTTAAAATGCATTTTTAAATAAAACATGGTTTTGAAAAATTAAACAAATAGATGGGTCCTATTATTGTCTGTGGGTACAACCTATGACAAGTCTGAACCTAAGCCCCCTTCTGACTTGTGCATATAAAGCAACAAGCATGAGCTTGAAAGATGTTAAAGTGTCTTCCTCAGACGGTGTAATAAAGAAGTTAGAGAAAGGTTAATTATTGATTTATTAAATTTTTCCCAAGTTATTATTATATGCCTCAAGAAGAAGAAGAAGGAAGGAATAAAAAAAAAATGGAATAATATAAATGAGGCTTTGAATCTGTATAATAATCAAGTACTAGCTATGTAACCAACCAACTGTACGTTTCATCATGTCTAAGGTAATCATAATGGAGTTCTATAGTTTCCCAAGTAAATACTCCCATGGACCCTTCTCTTCCATTTACCACAGTAAGCTAAATTGTACGACTAATTATTTACTGTTGCTACTTTCAAACTTAGGATTTAATCATCAACATGGATTCGAGTCCTTCAGGACCATCATTTCTAGGTAACTTTTGGGAGATAAAAATGAACGACCATAGACACACCCTTATATACTGTAGCTGGTTTCAGTGATTTTCCATGATAGTTAAAGCTGCAGTCATTAATGACTTGGGTTGGGTTGGCTTGGGACATGGCTAATCGAGAAGTACAAAAGATTCGTGCGTACGTTAAGGGTGCATTAACTTTTTACCAGTCACTAACTGATACCAAAAAAAGCAGTAACATGGTCAATTACTAAACCGTGAAGGTTATTCCATATTGATGAGGTTTTGGAACTAATTTAAAAAATAAACAGTTAATAGTGTCACAATCTGATGTCAAATGTAAATCTACATCCATTTCTCATTTGATAAAAGATAAATGACAGGATCAGGATCAGGATCAGTCTTGTGATAAGGTTGATGTAGAAGCTTGTCTGTCGTGATGATTAAGTCTACATCTATGTATGACACGAACTTCCTCTATACAAAGATTGATTTAGAATATTCAAGACCAGAATTTTTGTAGGAAATTTAGAAAATTAAAAGAATATGGATTGAAAAGTTACTAAAATTTTAAGATTTTTTTTAATAAAGTTATCGAACTTCAATGATTTCAAGATGAGGTAAATGTTTATGTTACGAGATTTAATTTAGGTTTAAGAACACTTAATTTGGGTGTATAAAACTGAAGATATGACTACGAGATCAATCTAAACAAAAATGAATTTTTGAAAATCTAGTGAAGGAAAAAGATGAAATGATGTCAATGAAAAATGAAATGAAAAAAATCAATCTTTTCAAGAGAGATAACACAAAGTATGAGAAAGTTTTTTTATATAGTCAAAGAAATTTTTGAATCACTAGAAAACTTAGAAAAATTAATTTCATTAAGATAAAAGAAATAAAATTAATTATTTATAAATAAAACTCCATTTGTTCTTTCAGAAATGGTTCGACTTATTTAGAAGCTTTAGCTATCATAATTATAAAATAAATCATTAATTATAATTACATTCTATTTACACTAGTAATGATCTCACTACTTAATGATTTATTATAACTGAGATTATGATAATCAAAAGTCATCTAAAAACATTCAGTTATGCATCTTTTTTTATCTTTCAAAGGCTTATGACTAAGTGATGAATTGGGCTTGATCAAGATCGTATCCAAATCAAATTAATATGCAATTAAGTATAGTATATTAGGAATGAATTTCTAGGTTGTATCTCAAGGACCAAATGTGGTTCGATCATTAGATCGATTACGTACTGAGGGGGTTTGAACGGTTTTACAAATTCAAATTAACATAACAAATAACACAAATTACACGATGATTAAAACAGATTGGTTACTAATCAGATTGCAATGCTCCCAATCACGGATCACAAATAAATCATTTGCTCCTCTCACCCTCAATCCAACATGAATCAATCAACTAATCGGAGATTAAAATTATTTTCATGACTGCGAATTAAGCAAATGCACACACATATTCATTGAGTTATGCACAAAATTATCATGGACAAATAAGACCACTAAGTGTGAGCAAAATTCAACTACACAAAACATATTTCATATGTGTGACAGGACAATTAAGAACAAAATCACAACAATTGTCCAATAATCTCAAGGAAACATCACAATCTTCATAGTTAGTAACCCAACAGAAATCAAGCTTCCATTAAATACAAAACGAATCATAAAATTCAATGATGAACAAGGTATGGATATGAAACAAATAAAAACGCTTAGAAATGAAAATCTAGCAATAAAACAAACCCAGAAAACGCAAATGAAATTGAAAACGAAATGCAAAGTCAAGAACATAAAATGTAAATGATGCTGCAAAACATAAAAGATGGATAACAAAAATGAAACAAGAACAAAAAATAGAATTGGAAATCAAAACAAATTTCAAATTAAATTTGCAAAACGAAAAATATAAAGAAACCTCAAAGGAGAAATTGTTCTGCATTTTTGCCCAATGGAATAGTAGAATCAGCGAATGGGAATGATGGGCTACTGAGCACTAAACCCTAGACTGCAAAGTCAGCCTCCAGTTTTGAGCTTCTTCCAAATCTGTCCAAAAATGGACCCAAAACCTAAATTTGGTCCAATATTCAAATCTGGTCCAAAAATTAAAAGAATTAAAATTACAAACGAAATTAAAAACAATTGTTGATATGAAAAATAACAAATGATGTGGTAGTACTCTTATTGTCCCAAAATATGATTCCAAAATTTGTCCTGAAAATTAATAATAAATAGCAAAACTAATGAAATATTAGACAATTAAGTACAATTCACTAATTAAATTGAGTGCAGAAAGCCAAGTGAATATGACAAAATAATGATTCATCAAGGCCCTTATTACAACCTTATTACAAACTAAAATAAAACCAAACTAAAACTCATTGCACTTAGAATGAACCAATCCCCCTTTCTTGAAGCTTTGATTTCCTTTGTTCCAGAAATCTTTCCTTTCTCAAGTGCACCCAAACCCAATCTTCGAGTTGGAACACAACCTTCTTTCTACCTTTGTTAGCTTGCCTTGCATAGATCTCACTTTTCTTTTCAATTTTAGCTTTCACTTGCTCATGTAGCTTCTTCATACTTCAATTTAGCATGTGTTTCTTTATGCTTAAACATGTAATTGTTAGGCACAAGTAGCAAATCAGGAGGAGTTTGGGTTAAATCCATTCGTAATCTCAAAAGGTTAAAAATTAGTTGTGTTATGGACTATCTCTCATCCAATCTTTACTCATCAATGTTGAGACAAGATTGTTTAGAGAAACTAGACTGTCCAACAACTCATATTTTGAAGTTTAACAAACAAACACCCAAAGAAATATTGATCATAAGATATGATGTTTAATGGTGACATGTACTAAAGGATAATATTGAATTAAACATGTGTCTATCAGATATAACAATATAACTAATGCATTGAACAAGAGAAACGTTTATAAAGAATGCAATGTTTGAAGTAAATTCTGTCTAAATGAAAGTAGCGTCTGATACAATAACAACACATCTATATAAACGTTGACGCTTAAAAGTTCAACATTCAAACGTGTAAGGCCATCACAAATTTTTCAAGACGGGCTACCTATGATATCAAGATAACACATTAAATGCCATCAAAAGATGCATAATTATTTGATATCTCAAACAACTCCAACGCACAAGATACATGACGCTTCAACATTGACGCTTAAAAGTTCAAAATTCAAACGTGGAAAACTATCAAACGTCTGTCAAGACGAGCTACCTAGGATATCAAGATAACACATTAAACGCCATCAAAAGATGCATAATTATCTGATATCTCAAACAACTCCAAGACATAAGATACATGACGTGCCAAACGCTATAGAATCCTCAACAAAATATCCTATCAACATAACATTTTAACAAAATTTGTAGCATTTAAAAAGAAGTTTTGCTAAATGTGTCTAAACGATGTACTTGAGCTTAGAGAACTAATGAAACAAAAGGCTTATAAAATCATATCATACCAAACATTTTACCTTCAAACAATGTATTCATCAAAATGTGATGACATGTGACAAAATATTTTGAACACGCAATGTGGTTAACGATCATCAATGTTTAAAACTTTTAATGTTGTACGAAAAAGTTCCACTTTGCTTGCATGCTTTGTTCTTGTTATTTATGTAAGTAATGTTAATACTAAAGCTTTATTCAAAAGCGTTGCACAAAGGACAAAAATATGTTGGGTGATAAGAAGACATTCTTAGAATTTTTCCTTAAGCTTTTGCACTAAAAGGTCCTACAAGCTACATTTGAAAGAAACCACTGATAAATCACTGCGACATTACAACATAGACCTAAGTTTGACCAACTATCTAAAAAGGGCTATGAAGTCTACCCAAATGTCAACTCTATGTCTAATGGTCATTTCTCAAGAAGGCTACATAAAGAATGTGAAAACAAAAGAGAAAAAAATGAGAGTGAGAGAGAACATGCACAAGAAAGATCATTAAATACTCTCTACTCTACCTCGAAGCATATGTCGTTTGATGCTCTTCAACCTAAAAGGAAGAACCTCATATGCTCAGAGATTGTATTGTATTGTATTGATACTCTCTTTGAGAGTCACTCATATTTGTATTTGTAATCAAACATTGATTGTGTTTGTATTGAAACACTTGTATTGAGCTAATGGATTAGTCATGATTGACTAGGGAACCAAGAGTGGTAGACAATACTCAGTGTACACCTAAAGTGGTTATAATACTTGAAAATCAGGAGTGAGTAAACTCAAACTAGTCAGCATTGACTATGGTTGATACCAGAAGTGGTTAGAATACTTGGATACTAAGAGTGGTTAAACTCGGACTAGTCAGAATTGATTAGGAGACCAGGAATGACGGGAATATTCGTATATATCAGGAGTGATTTGTACTCAATTGTAATCTTGGATAAGATTAGTAAAACCTCTCAAGAGCTCTTGAGGGAAACTAGACGTAGGTTAAATTGAGTGAATCAATATAAAAATATTTGTGCTATCATCTTATTTGTAATGTTTTTTTAAAAACACAATCATTTAACCCTTATATCATACCGTCTAACTCTTACTATAGTTGACAAGCTTTTGTTTTTGAAAATACTATTCAACCTCTCCTTTTGATCTTCAAAAGAGTGATGGCTAAGTGCTCAATTAGACTTGTATTAAAACTTAAAATAAAACCAAACTAAAACTCATTAATTTATTGATCTAAAACATAATTTAGTCAACCAATTTTATAAAATTATTGAACTATTATTTAAATAAACTAATTATTTAGAGACTAAAAATAAAATAATACGTTAGTCTTTGAAAATTTAAACCATGATGACATTAATAATAAGGAGAACTCTTATTTTCTTAATCTTGTCATATTCATATATAAACATCTTTGTCTCTGGTGCAATCATAAAACATGATTAAAAAAGTGAATATGCGGTCTTATCATGGGTTATTACAAAGCTTGAGTGGGATTAACATGACTGCAGGTCTAATCGTGAGGTGTACTAGTAAATCTACAAAAACCCCTTTAAATGGTAATGATAACAAGTTACCAGGTCAGAAGACGCACATATTGCCCGATTAATCTTGGTCCTAGATGGTAATGATGAGTTAGATTTGTGATTGGGATATGATTTAAGATTTCTTTTTGTATTTTGTAATATATGATGATATGTGTATCTTGTTATCTAATCTGTCAATAATTAAGGCTTATTGGGAAGATATTGATCCAGCATTAAGGATCTAAAGCTATAACTAAATTGTCGGATACATGGTTTGTCGGGTATACCTTACATAAATCCAGTTACGTATTGATTTGCTAAAATGTGGATGTAGCTGTGACATTGACACCACAACTTTCCCCCAACAAATAAAAACAGTGATTAAAACTTAACAGTGCTTATATTCATGATTAACATCAATTATACATTATAAAGAGGGGAGTGCACGTAGAGGACGTCAACCACTCATTCAATTGCCAGAAACATCCCAAAGACGACAGAAAACATCTCAAGGATGTGTCTCCGGCTGCTTCAACTTCGACTGAGATTAGCTAAAAAACAACAAAGACCTATAAAGACAGATACAGATTCTTTTTAAACCCAATTAATACAATAAATGAGCCCATTTTCTTCCTACAATGTATTCAAATATTTGAGTTATTTGAGTCCAAATATGCATTTCTTAAATATATTAGGAAACAGAGTTTTGTTAAAATATGTTTGAATGAATTTTTTTATAAGCATTTCTATTAAAATGAAAATGAATTTATTTATAAACTAAAAATCATATTATGTATGAATTAATTAGTAGAAGTTTTAATATGCTGTTTAAAATAATATTTGTATCCTAACTGTAAGTGAAGAATTGACCACATTCACAATAATCTAAGCATCTTACTAAAATCTGTTTAGGTAGACTCATTATTTATGTTAAGTATTTTAACATAAAGAGAATATTTATTTATTTATTTAATTTTCTTTTTATTATATTTTTCCAGAAGTATTTATTAGAACTTTATTCAAACAAATTCTTAATTATTTTGAATAGACTTAATTGCTGTGCAAACGCCTGTAATTTCTATCAAAAAAGGATATCAGAATATCTAGGATTATTAATGATATATTAAGTTAAACTATATATGGTATCATAGACTATCAAAGTATTTTACGTGACATTATTCCTTATCTATGCACTAAATCAATCTTTATGTGCATGTGATTAACATTATTAATGACTTAATCTTAAATTGAAAAAGTTGAATGTGTATGATTTAAAAATTGAAATTTAGAAAAGAAAATTGAGTGATAATTGTATTAGGAGGTGAGAGACCAAGGAAGTGGAAGTAGTAATCTTAAATGAAAGAGATGTGTTCCTTGGTGTCTGTGTTGTTGGGGAATGGATAAGGACAGGAGATTATCTTGTAGCTATTAGGTTGTTTATGAGTCCCATACACAGAAGAGAGACTTAATTTGGAGGATGAGGGACCAGGTGAGGGTGCAGATAACAGTGGGAAGCAATGAGGGGGTGAGGCCCACATGGGGCCCGACAGTGGAGGGAGGAGCAAACCTGGGCTCATGGCATGGCCCCTTAGGCCATTGAATTGGCTTGTCCCTTTTGTCTAGAGAAACAAGAAATGAAGAAGATAGAAGGTGACATTGATTTAATGCAGAGGTATCGATACCCCTTTGCATTTTTAGACATCCCATGTCCCAACAATGCACTTCCAGGTTTACTCCATTTACAACCAATCACTCGACTTTTCTTTTCTTAATTTATCACTACCACCACACATTCTAATAATATGCACTATCCCAAAATCTCTTAATTTTAAAATAATATTTTTTAAATATGTTTTTCGATGGAATCATGAACACGACCTTCCGATGACAAGATTTTAATTAATACTAATGTGTATTCTTGAAAGTTGAAATATAGGAGAGATTTACTCTAAAACAAGTTAATAAGAGATTTTGGATCTTTTGAGTAAAACAAAATGAGTATGAGTGAATATGTATTTTTAGATGAAATATTACTTGTATGTATAGGGTTTGTGGACTCTTTGACTTATGTGATAAAATTGGTAATATCAAAATAATATTAATATTAAGTAATATCGACAAATATGTTGGAATAAACTTAAATTTTAGGATTTTATTAATAATTTTGTTTAAATCTTATTTTATTAGTTTTGGGTATAGTAATATTTAGTTTGATTTGATAGAGATAAAAAGAGATAGGTAGTTATGATTTTCTATTTATTTAAGTGTAATATTATTTTATGATAGATTAAGCAAATTTTATTTTTAAGATAGTTGATATTTTATTTTCAGATTTTATTTTTATTTCCGTAATATTGTAAGTATCATGATTATTTAAAGCCCTTCAATTATCAATGAATAACAGACTCAATTTTAAGAAAAATATCTGAGTGTGTGTATCATGAGTTTTTCTCAACAGTGGTATCAAAGCTGATGGTTCGTCTTGGTGACTGACTCAGACGAGTATAATGATCCCTATATCGAAAGTCTTCCTAGAAAAGGGTATTCAGGTAAGCAAGTTCCGTTAAGATGAACAACAGTTGGAAATGACTATTCGTGGTTGTGGTTGGTTAGGAATGCTTCCACTGAAGGGGGAGCGTACCTATGTGGAAGAGACTCACTCTTGAGGAGGAGATTGTTGGGAATCCAAGTGTGAGTCAAACTCCACATTGGGTAGAAATGAGAAAGTAGAGCACTATATAAAGATGAAAGACCCATTAACCCATTGCCTTAAGGTTTTGGGTAAAGAGTGATGTTAATCCCTTATGTGGTTGGACTCATATCTCATTGGTGTTTGTGTCTGCCCGGTGAAACCCCTCCTTGATAATCTCAACAATGGTATCAGAGCTTTATGCTCTGAGTATCGAGAGAGAGAAAAAGAGAGAGAGGAGAGAGTCAAACACCGTGAGAGAAAAAGTGAGTGCTTGATTTTTTTGAGAGAAAGATGACAAAGATAGTCAACAAAATGAGTGTGCCATAATTGTAGAAAAAGACCAATTACGATAATTGGTCTTTGCGGATAAAGGTTCTTCTTGGATCCTAAGATGTATGGAACATAGTGGAGGATGGGTACAATGAACCCGTTGATGATGAGCATTAGACAATGAACTAGATTGTTGCATTGAAAAAGACACGAGTGAAAGACAAATTGACTTTGTACTTTCTGTATAATGCAGTGGATGAATCATGATTCGAGAAAATAGATAATGCAAAGTCAGCAAAAAAAGCATGGAAAATTCTGAAGGTGTCATAAAAAGGAGATACCCGCGTGAAGCAGGTCCGAGTACAAGCTTTCAAAAGAGAGTTTGAACATATGGAGATGGATGAAAATAAGGGAGTTTCCAAGTTTATAGCTCGAGTGCAAAAGATGACCAACCATTAGAATGAACGGAGAAGAGGTTCCTCCTAACCGGGTTGCGGAAAAGATCTTGAGAAATTTGACGAATGATTTTGAAAGTCTCGTGGTCACTATTGAAGAGACAAATGATTTGTCAACTCTCATTATGGAGAAGTTAGTTGGATCATTAAAAGTCCACAAATTGAGGAAGAAAAAGAAAAAGAGGGAACTCGATGATCAAGCACTAGAGGTACTGTTTGACTCGAATAAAACTCGGATTACTCAGAGCCGAGGTCCTGGCGATAGATGGCGAGGAAGCCGAGGACGAGGTGGACGTGACTGAGGTAATTTTGAGAATGATAATGAAGAGCAAAACCGATCAGCAGAATTGGCGTGACCGAAGATAAGGAAAAGGCCGAGGAGATTGGTCAGGAGTTGAGTGTTTTAAGTGTGACAAGTAGGGCCACTATGCAAACGAGTGTAGATAAAAAAAGTGCTACAATTGTGGTAAGTCCGGTCACATTGCTAAATTTTGTTGAATTGAAAAGAAAAGTGAGAGAAACCTTCTTCTTCAGAAGAGTGTGGAATTTTGTTGATGGCAAAGAGCTCGGATGCAGTGGACATGGAGAGCTCAATCCCAACAATGGATGAAGTGATCTCAGTAATGGATGTAACAATTGTGGAGAAGGAAAACCTAACCCGGAGAATGAACTCAAACAAAAAGATGAAGAGATTCGGTGGATAGGGAGACTCTAGATGAAGCTAATGAAATTATAAATAAATAGAAGGTTGAGCTTGAGGAACTGAAAAATACGTCTCTTGAAAGAGAAGAGAAAACATATAGTATTCTTGAACCAGACGAAAAGGATGATGAAGATGTTGAGAAAAACCCGACGAAGATGTCGGCCAAGATTGTTGAGAAATCGCTTAAGATTAGAAACGAGTTGGTCAAGCTTATTGAGAAGTCGGGCATAACAAAGTCAATCAAAGCATTAAAGAGGTCAACCAATGTAAAAGACAGGAGGGCCATAAGGAAAAAAGAAGAAGTCAAATCTGATATAAAGCAACAATCTCGGTGTGGGATGATGCACATGGAAAACTGAATGAAGGTAGAAAGAATTTAAGTTTATGGAGGAGTTTGTTGGGATAAATTTAAATATTTGGGTTTTATTAATAATTTTTTTAAAATCTTATTTTATTAGTTTTGGTTCTAGTAATATCTAGTTTTATTTGATAGAGATAAAACAGGGATACATAGTTAGGATTTTCTGTTTATCTAGGTACAATATTATTTTATGATAGATTAAGCAGATTTTATTTTTAAGATAGTTGATATTTTATTTTCAGATTTTATTTTTATTTCCATAATATTGTAAGTATCACAATTATTTGAAGCCCTTCAATTATCAATGAATAACAGACTCCATTTTAGGAAAAATATTTGAGTGTGTGTATCGTAAGTTTTTCTCAACAAAATATAATGACTTGTCGTATATATTATAATTAATGACACCTTACATATTTTACCAAATATATATATATATGGGATTAAAGAATATTACGATATAACCAGACTATTGAGATTTGACTACATATACGGTTAATATATGAATATTTATACTAATAAATATATCTTAGAATTCTAACTATGTTAGGATTGTGAAGTATATTAAGGCTTATTCATTGCATTATTCATCATATGTATTGGGGTCAGGTATATACAAAGTATATACCACAATAATAATAATATTTATTTATTTTTATTATTAATTACTATTGTTAGATATATTATATCTTATATAGATATGTTATGTTTAGCTTTTATCTTTATCTTTTACCTTTAGTTTGTTTGTTATTATTTCTTATTTGTTTTTTGTGTTTAGCTCATGTCTCTTCTATTATAAATATAGTACCGTATGTGTATTTTTAACACAAGGGAGATTAATCTCATACATAATTTTTACTATATTCAACATGGTATCAGAGTCATGGTTAGAGTTTATCTTAGCGAGATTTGTTGTTTGTTAGGCATATTGTTCTAACCGCTATAGGATCGATATTGGACCACCTATTAATGTTTAGTTCCACGCACAAGATGTATATACCTCGACATGAGGAGGTGTGTTGGAAGTCTCACATCGACTAGAGATAAGACCAATTTAAACTATATAAGTAAACCTCACCTTACAGGCCGGTTTTGTGGGGTTGAGTTAGGCTTAAAGTTAACTTCTTAACATGGTATCTAAAGCCAAGTTCTTTTGAGAAAAAAAATTTGTCGCCACTCCTAGTAGTGGTATGGTCTACCGCCATTGCGTGCCATCGTAGGATTTGATCGTCTTGGTTGACCGTTGTAAGAATTTTGTCTTTCAACACCTGTGTCTAAGTACCTTAGTAATGTTTTTCTAATTTTAGAGTGTCTTTTTCACTGTCATCCACTGTCCATTGTCTTTGTCCACCGACGTTCTCCATGGGGAGTATTTTTCTAGCTGCTTTAATGAATAAAGGAGACCATTCTTTAGAAACGCTAGATCTTCCACCTTCATTGTCTATCTTCGATGTGCCATTTCTAGGAGGGAGAGTTTGTTTCTATGTCGTTCATTCTAGTTCCTACAGTCTATTAGGTTCATCCACTACAGGCCACCATATGTTACTAATGTCCTTGTAGTTTGTCGTTGTCTGCCACTACTGGTTGTCGTCCACTACTAATGGTAATCTTCTTTTATCATAGTTGAAGTTTCGTGATAGTCCATATTTGTGCAATATTATTCTCCACAACTATTGTTAGTTGTTTGTTGACTTCTATTCACACTTTTTATCAACTGGATGTCAATAATGCCTTCCTTAACAAAGATTTGCAAAAAGAGATTTATATAGAACAACCTCCCAAATTTGTTGCTCAAGGGGAGTCTTATGGCTTTGCATTTCATCTTTATGTTGCCTTCCCAAATGATAACAGTTGAAAAGCTGTTATTTTTATACTTAATTTTGACATAAAAAACAACCTTTATGACTTATAAACTAGCTTGGAATAATGTTTTTGTTTATGTTTTGGAACTAAGAGAGTTGGATGGGTTTTGTGCTTGGTTTTCCTTGTTTTTGCAGGTTTTAAGATGAATTGAATGAAAGAAGTGAAGTAGCCAGAAGTTGGACTCAGAAAAGGAAGAAAAAATGCACAAAAGAAGAGCTACAAGTACCACTCAACACCACTTTTACCACTGAGTGGCACTCTAAAATCCCACAGTTAACGCTGAGGGGCAAAACTACAGCTGAGCGAAAAAATAGAAGAATCAAACTTACCGTTGAGCGCCATTTTATTGGCCTTGGGCCAATTTTTTGTAATTTTTAGGAAGCTATATAAGGTTTTAGCCGAATTAGGGTTAATATCTTTAGACAGAAAGAGGCGAAATCACACTTTCTTCACTCCTTGGAGGAGGATTTTGGATGTTCAAGCTCTATTCTTCACCTTCTAGGGTTCTGCTTTCATTCTTTCATTATTTTTCATCTAGTTTCACCATGATTATGGTGAACTAAACCTTCATTGTTGTTAGGGAACCAATGTAATCCTTTGAAACTCTTATGTATTGAATTAGTTCTTTAATCTATATGCTTTCTTTCATTAATTGTTAGGGCTTTTCTTCTATACTCTATGCATGTTTTCTTTAACTCATTCAATTGCATTATCATTGATGTTATTTGTATGGACACATATAAGTAAATCTAGAACTGAAGAAATTCTCCTAAGAGTAATATTGCCTAGACATAGGGATAGGAGGATTGGTTGTCTTTAAGCTTCTGTGCAAATGTAATGCATGAATAATTGCTAGGGAGACAAGACATTGTAAACTAGTGATTAGGAGTAGGCTTTCTTCACCGAGACATCGGGTTTAAGGTAAATTAGAAAGTGACATTAACATTAATGAAGAAAGATGAATTCTTAAATACATGAGAGTGGATGGGATGAATCGGAAACACCAACAACATAATCATTCATATTATACATCAACCGTTTTTGCATCTTTCAAGTCCATTGATCAAAACTTTGCATTCATGTTTATTTTTCATAGTTCAACAACAATATTTTCGGTTACAAGTCTAAGATAATCAACAAATCACATAACTGTTTAGGTCGTGAGTCCTTTAGGAAACGATACTTGGTCTTACCATTTTATTATTACTTGATACAATTTGGTACACTTGCCGAGGGTTAACACCAAATCATTAACAATTTGGTGTCACTCGAGTATAGAAGCATATATTTTCACTAAGTCTTTATGGGCTATATTAGTAACAAGCTGGTACATACGATTTTTATGCTCCAACTTGAGGGGAAGTGTTAGATATATTATATCTTAGATAGGTATCTTATGTTTATATTTTATCTTTAGTTAGTTTATTATTATTGTTTATTTGTATTTTTGGCTTAGCCCATATTTCTTCTATTATAAATACATAATTTTCGTTAATACAAGATCGTCTATAAGACACGACCGTATAACACCTTCATATTTTTAAGTTTAACAAACAACGATAAAAAAAATGAGTATTTGACAAAGTATAATCCTTGTAAAATTAATATCGTTGAATGAAAGATGTTAAAACCTCGGAAAGTGTACTGAATCATTTCAAATAATAAACTGGTAAGATCGGATATCGTTTCCCAAGAGACTTGTACAACACCAAACAATAATATAATTTCTAACTAATACAAACTAAAGAATGATTCCATTAAATGAGATTTAAGTGTAATTAAAATAAACATAATGCTTCAATAGTAAAATGACCTTTTGTAGCTAAAATACTTAGAAATGGAAAGATTAGAAATGAAATGAATTGGTAATGTTGAGGCATGATTTCACTTACTACAGTCTTATGCAAATACATATTACGTCTTCTTCATTAAAATGCTCATTTCAACATACTAAGTTACTCAAACCCAATCCCTCTGTAGAGAAAGCCAGACTTACTCATTAAACTCCAATCCCTTGGAAAACCTAACAAGTTCATCCGCTTTAAGAAATGAGATTTAAGAACACCAAAGGTCCAAGTTCTATTCCTATATATAATTTCCTTTAGGTGTTTAGTCCAGTTCAAGATTCACATCATATTTTTCAATATTAAGCAAATAAAAAAATCATGCTATTATTGATCAAATCATAACAAGCTTTAAGAGAACGAAATAAACACTAATAATCAATGAAAGAAGCTTATACAAGTGCATTTACATAAGAGTTTCATAGTTACATCATTCTCCAACAAAAAATGGAGTTAGCTTTCCATTGTCATGGAGAGCTCAAACTTACAATGGTAGAAGGTGGAAGAGATCGAGACCTAAGGAAGAGGAAGGGAGAGCTCCCACACATCCATACTCGGTCCAAGTGCTCCAAGAAAGTGTTTTTGAGCTTCACCTGCCAAAAGATAGCACTTTCGTTGCATGGTAGCCTTAAATAGGTCTAGGGTGCCACATAAGAAAATGTCGCGCTCAACGCCTAAACAAGAGGGCGCCCAGGCGCTAATTCTGCAGAATTGAATGGCACTCATCGCCTTGGAGGGGGCGCCCAAGCGCAAACTTTTCGAATCAAATGGTGTTCAACGCTCTGGATGGGGCGCCCAAGTGTGGAGTTTGAGAACCAAATGGAGCTCAGCACCCTTAAAGGGGCGCCCAGGCACGAAACTTGAATTCATGAGGCTGCTCTTTTGATGCTTATGATGCTTTTCCTAGGTTCCAACTCCTTGTTAGTTTTAATATTCTTCTAAAGCACATAATTAGCCTATAAAAAAAATGAGGGAATTAGCGTTGAAAACTCCTAAGTGTAACCTAGATTACAATTATTTACAAAAGCAAGATAAAAGAGATGATTAAGCAAGTTTCAAGCTAAAGGGGAGTTGATTTTGACTATAAAATGAACCTCATGTAATGGTAAGAATTACGGTTATCAAAAGACATCGTATGAAACAACTGTTACAACATCTGCGTAAACAAAGGAAAAGTTTCAGTAAATACATTAGGACTAAATGATCCTATTGATAGTAGATGCATTGTTAAACGATGTTTTACTATGAAAAGGTCAATACATGATAGTTAAGTAAAGGCTATATTAAATGATGTTTTAGTAAATACACTTCTTCTGTATTTCGCCAAAACATTGAAACATGTGCTAACTAATGTTTTTGTTAAACAGGTTAAATTTGTAAACAACACTTCAAACACAATATAAAATAAATACACAATAATAGAACCATAACAACAACAACATATATTCATTATCTTAAAATTTTGGCTTAAAAGTTGTGTTAATTCTTTATGTGGGGTGAGTTTAGATCACATTATGTAATCTTTTCTTAATGAATCCTCTCTTAACAAAAAAAGGCTTATTAATCAAGAGTCATAATTTATGTGGGACCATGGAAGAAAGTCTCTTACAAGTGGTTATTCCATTATTTGATGGTGAAAATTATGATCTATGGATAGTAAGAATGCAAACATATCTAGAGGGGATATATTCATGGGATGTCGTTGAGGAAGATGACAAAGGAAAGAAAGAGAAAGAAGGCAAAGACAAATTCATTTTTGTTTTCATGATATGAAGAAAATATGAATTTTGGGATTATTTGAAAGGAAAATATGAAGAAAATGATAATATTTGAGGCATGAAATCTTATGATAAAGAATCACATGACTGATGATAAGGAAATTTTCAAAGAGCTCAAGAAATTAGATATTTCCAAAGTAACAATTGGAAATGGAGAAAAACTTGTCTCATGTACATGAACAGTTTCAATTAAAACTCATCCAAGTGTCAATTTACATTTTGATCTTATATGTTCTTGATATAGGTGTGATGTGACTCTAGAAGCAAGACGATGGATAAAGCATGTATAAAAGTTCAAACAAACTTTCATGCACACACTAGTGGAAAAACAGCGTATAACGTCACGCGTTTAACGTCTAACCACTAAATAACCAACGTTAAAAATGACCGGTGACAATTTTGTAAATAAATGCAATTATTAAACTTCGTTTAGAATTATAATTCGATGTAAGACGATATAAAACATCGAATGCCTCAGCGTTACACGACAAAAGGCCAGTGAATTTAATAAAAAATTGAGCGGGAGATTGAAAATTCATTCACTTTGTCTTAGTGCGTGAGACCTTCTTCTCTGCTCAAACTTTTCTCGAATGAAGTTTAACGACCATCACATGTAATTTTTCTTTCATTTGATACAAATGCATGTTAATTAACTACTTTAGGTATGATTTTCGTTTGTTTTCACCGATTATTTTCGTGTTCTTGTCCTTCATAGGCGCATTTTGCTTTCTCTCTCACTGGTGTCAAAATTCGACGTTAAATTAACGTCGTATATTGACAAAATTCAACGTTAAATTAACATCGAATATTTTAAATTCGACGTCAATTTAACGTCTCCCTATATGACGTCGTTCTCGAATTCGACGTGAATAGCAAAAAATATTTGACGTTGTACGCTATTTTTGTATTAGTGACACTAAATGATTTATACTGGCTCACATCACCATTGAGGGTACATTTAGCCTCTTAGGCAACATGCTTGAGATATTTCTGTAAGAAAAGTTATGGGTTTTTTCTCTTACTAAGAGGAGGGGGGTGAATTGGTAATCAATAAAAATGCTTTCTTTTTTAATCACTTGAGAATTAAACTGTAAAATAATTCTAGAGGGCTTAATTGATCCCTCTCAATCTTTTATTTATAAGAATAAATTGATACAAGAGTACATGATAAATAGGGTAACCTAGACACAATATAATCATGATAAATAGGGTAACCCTATACACAATATAATCATGATAAATAAGGAAACATTAGACACAATATAATCATGATAAATAGGGTAACCCTTAACACAATATAATCATGATAAATAGGGTAACCTTAACATAATATAATGATGATAAAATAGGATAAATATCCTAACACTCTCCCTCAAGCTGGAGCATACATATTGTATGTACCAAGCTTGAAATAAATAAACTCAATCCAACAAAATCAACTTGTCTAAAATGTCGAGATAATAGACATGGTAACTTTGGCTTCGAACAAGATACACATATACTTCAGACCATCGAGAGAGAATGTTTATAAACCAAATTGAACTCACAATCCAGCATAGGCAAAGAGACACTTCTTGAAATATAGGACTCGTCTTCAAGAGTGTGCAACAAACCAATGATAATAGTCAATGGATAGCAAAAGTGCAAAAACATAGATTGACAAACAACTCACAACACCTTATGGGGGAATAATATTGGCCATCAATGGACAACCACAAAACTTCAACTAAGATCACGAAACTTCAACAAGGATGACTTTGATAAATGAGATTTCCATTAAAAGTGGATGATAGCCAACAATGGTAGACAACAACAAACTGTAGGGACTAAAATTCCATCACTGACTGATGAGGCATGTAATGGCTGGAAGAGACAAAACTACATGGACTGCCATCACTGACTGACGAGGTGCTAGGGGCCTACAGTGGCTGAAAAGACAAAACTGCAGGGACTACCATCACTGACTGATGGGACATGCAGTGGCTGGGAACATACTCCCCCTCACGACAAACGACAGAAATGACAACGCGTTGATGACAAATCATGAAGGTGGAAGATCATAATGGGCTCCTTTATTCACCAAAGGATTTAAAAACATATATGACAAGGGACTGGTGAAATTGTTTGACTAAGATTCTAAATCTTGATAGAAATAGACTCCCCTCAGGCCATGAGGAACCTTCAACCTATGACTTTGGTGTTGAAATTCCTTGGTGTTAACCAACTATAGCCCTGACTCTCCTTGGAGACTTGTAAATAAATGACACAAGCCATCAGGAACATCACAGCTGCTACAATATGCAAAGCTAAACACACATTATGAAAGAGGATAAGGAACAATGCTGAAACAAAGAATATTTTTTTTTCTTTTGGTCCAGCAAGATGAACGACAACGACGCAATATGATTTTGACATTGGGAATGTGACTTGTGACAAACACGTACCGGAAGCTGATCAGAGAAAAGTTGTTTGTGATAGTGGGTGTGGAGGAGAATGAGGTAATGACTACCAAGGATGAGTTACGCTTCTTGACGCGACAAAACCCCTAACTTTGTCAAAGAAAACATGATGGTGTCGGTAGACGTCGGACAGATGTGGCGCACGACGCCTTGATGAGAACTAGACCTCGACACTGGCGAGATTGGCCATTGCTTTAGGAGGCGATCGAGATCCACTGGTCGCCGAACTATACTGAGGCAGCGGATGGTAGCAGACGACAGTGTGATTGGTCATTGAAGTATTTCAGAAAAGATGAAATTTCTAATGTTGCCGATGGCGGCACTGGCCATCGGCGACATCAAAGATAGAGTAGGAAGAGACTCAAACAATTGAGCCTATCCTAACGATTTTTATATGGGTATTCTATTCTTCTATTCAACCTGCTATGGGGTCGTTATCGGACCACCCAATTTCTACTATCATGCACGAGATGTCTATACCTTGGCATAAATGGTGTGTGTTGAAAGTCTCACATCTGTCAGAGCGGCTGCAGCGGATGGGTTAGCGTGGAACAACAAACCAAGAGGGGTTTCTAATACTAACGTGTGCCTTTTAATTTCTACCCAATTAAACTTACTTAGCAATTAATAATAACAGTTAAATAGAGTAAGGTTGAGAGAAATTTGCACAGATGATTTTATCCTGGTTCGGATCTTACCAATCCTACGTCCAGTTGCTTATCTCAAAACAAGATAAACAGTTTCACTATCACAAAACAATTACAAACTACAATCACAAAGATACAATTTGTAAGAGTTTAGAAAACACCTCTCTTGATACCACAAGAGATGAAACTACACCTCCTTTGAGTCTTCACAAAGGATGAACACCTCCTCCGAATACTTCACGAAGGATGATTCTCTTCCGAACACCTCCTCAGACACACCAAGGATGAACCGGCTATTTCCTCTGTCACCGTAGCAGCACTTCACCAGCTCCACAGACAAGAGTTTCACAAGCCGAACAAGAACACACAAGTCTCAAGAATTTCTGAGTATTTGAGCACAAGGGAAGAGTTTCTGTGTCTCTGGATTCTCGTTTGAGAGGAAATGAGAGTCTATTTATAGACTCATCCAAAGGGCTCTTCCATTTTTCATTTTCAGCCTTTCACACTGTGTTAATCGATTAGCTACAGTGGTTAATCGATTAACACCCCAACGGATAGTCCAACGGCTATAAAAACGGCTAGTTTTTCAAACGGCTCCTGTGTTAATCGATTAACACCCTCTGTTAATCGATTAACGTTAATCGATTAACACCCTCTGTTAATCGATTAACACTGCAATGCTGTGCTTCGCCATTTGTCTCTGGAACAATCGATTAACAGCCCTTGTTAATCGATTAACGTTAATCGATTAACACCCTCTGTTAATCGATTAACACTGCACAAATTTTGCTGTTGGTTTATTTTTACATCACTTTTGAATGAATACATAAAACTACTAACAATCTAAGTCCTAGATACTAAACTATAATTATTACAAAAGCTTTCCATAGCAATACAAGTCTTCATAACATCTTGAATCTTGATTTCTCTTGACTTGATTTGGACATCATCAAAACTTCATCTTCATCATTTTGCTAACAATCTCCCCCTTTTTGATGATGATCAAAACCTTCTTGATTTAAAGCTTTTGGTAATAAAATACAAACTTAAGGAAGAGACAATTGTTAGTGAACTTAGAAATAAGTTTAAGGCTTTAAATATTTGTCAATTGTCAGAGCGGCTGCAGCGGATGGGTTAGCGTGGAACAACAAACCAAGAGGGGGGTGAATTGGTTCTTACTAAAATCATGTGCCTTAAAAATTTCTACTCAATTAATCTTACTTAGCAAATAATAAAGACAATAAAATAAAGTAAAGTTGAGAGAAATTTGCACAGGTGATTTTATCCTGGTTCGGATCTTACCAATCCTACGTCCAGTCGCTTATCTCCAAAACAAGATAAACACTTCCCTAATCACAAAACTATTACAAACTACAATCACACAGATACAATTTGTAAAAGTTTAGAAAACACCTCTCTTGAAGCCACAAGAGATGAAACAACACCTCCTTTGAATCTTCACAAAGGATGAAACACTTCCTCCGAATACTTCACGAAGGATAACTTCCTCTTCCAAACACCTCCTCAGATGCTCTAAGGATGAACCGGCTATTTCCTCTGTCACCGTAGTAGCACTTCACCAGCTCCATAGACAAGAGTTTCACAAGCCGAACAAGAACACACAATTCTCAAGAATTTCTGAGTATTTGAGCACAAGGGAAGAGTTTCTGTGTCTCTGGATTCTCTTTTGAGAGGAAATGAGAGTCTATTTATAGACTCATCCAAAGGGCTCTTTCATTTTTCGTTTTCAGCCTTTCACACTGTGTTAATCGATTAGCTACAGTGGTTAATCGATTAACACCCCAACAGATAGTCCAACGGCTATAAAAACGGCTAGTTTTTCAAACGGCTCCTGTGTTAATCGATTAACACCCTCTGTTAATCGATTAACGTTAATCGATTAACACCCTCTGTTAATCGATTAACACTGCAATGCTGTGCTTCGCCATTTGTCTCTGGAACAATCGATTAACAGCCCTTGTTAATCGATTAACGTTAATCGATTAACACCCTCTGTTAATCGATTAACACTGCACAGATTTTGCTGTTGGTTTATTTTTACATCACTTTTGAATGAATACATAAAACTACTAACAATCTAAGTCCTAGATACTAAACTATAATTATTACAAAAGCTTTCCATAGCAATACAAGTCTTCATAACATCTTGAATCTTGATTTCTCTTGACTTGATTTGGACATCATCAAAACTTCATCTTCATCATTTTGCTAACAACATCGACTAGAGATAAGGCAAAAATATAATATATAAGTGAGGTGCAAACCTCACCTTACAAGCCGGTTTTGTGGGGTTGAGTTAGGCTTAAAATTCACTTTTTAATATGGTATCAAAGCCAGGTTAGAGCCTATCCTAGCGATATTTGTTGTTTGCTGGACATATTGTTCCACCCGCTATCGGGTCACCAATTAAAAATGTCTAATCACACACTCGAGATGTATATACCTCGGTGTAAGGGGGTGTGTTGGAAGTCTCACATCGACTAGAGATAAGGCCAATTCATACTTTATAAGTAGGTACAAACCTCACCCTACAAGCCGATTTTGTGGGGTTGAGTTAGGCTTAAAGTCCACTTCTAATATGGTATTAGAGCCATGGTTAGAGCCTATCCTAACGCGTTCTATGTGAGCATTCTATTAATCTATTCCACCCGCTATCGGGCCGTTTTCGGACCACCCAATTTCTATTATCACGCACTAGATGTCTATACCTTGGCATAAAGGGGGTGTGTTGGAAGTTTCACATCGAGTAGAGATAAGGCCAAAATATAATATATAAGTGAGATGCAAGCCTCACCTTACAAGCTGGTTTTATGGGATTGAGTTAGGCTTAAACCCACTTTCTAATAGAATCTTTTTGGAAATTTTAGATGATCTTTAAATGCGCACAATAGAAATATCAAAATAATGCAATAGAAATATTAAGGACAGAAAACAAACATAGTCTTTTTATCCTAGTTTGGTCTTAATGCCTACATCCAGTCTCGTTCAATCAACCTTTGATTGAAAGACTTTCCACTATAAATATTTTGAGTTTTTACAACAAGGATTTACACAAACCACAATGCCAAAATGTAAAACACCTCTCTTGTCAGGAGCGGCTGCAGCGGAAGGGTTAGCGTGGGATAACAAACCAAGAGGGTTTTTAATACTAACGTGTGTGATGAATCATTATTTTCTTCACTTCACTTAGCTTATTGTGATAGAATTAATCGGGGAATTGTGCTTATTTGTCCAGTATTTTTCTGTTTTTGCTAATTACGCTCAATTTAATCAAAAATTCTTATTTTAATTAATTTGAATTGTTTGAAAGTAATTATTTACATTATCAATTGCAGATAAAATTTTGGAATTATATTTTGGGACATTTGGAAATATCTCACTTCTTAGAATTTTTAAGAAGTAAAATTGGTTTGGGAAATATACACTCCACACACCCATTCACGGTTTAGTGAAAGCAAATAAAAAATTAAATGTTGAATTCTATTGAAGTTGGTCACTGACGTGTGCAGCTTTCTTTAAGCATTTAATTGTGGATCTTAGATTTGGAAAAGAAACTCACGGAACAAGGAGCTCACTTACTGATTTCTCAATTCAATACACGGACACATGGGATCCCTTGCTCAGTTTTGCAGGTCCAATTGATTGAAGAATATTATTCAAGATTGCTAAAGGAGAAAGGGAAATCATGGGGCCACCACTCACGGTTTTATTGAAATGCATTTAGTTGATGGCTTGGCAAAACTCATGCGGTACAAATTCAAAATGTAGCATGCATATGGACAAAAGAGGGGGCTGCCACTAAGAGAGGAAATATTATTCTAAAAGCATAAAGGATGACACATGAGGGGCCACGTTGAAGGAAGGAAGTTCACGTATTTAGAGATACTAAGTCTAGAGAAAAGATGTTTGCCACAAAAGAATATTTTATTCTAGCTTGAAGTGGTACACATGAAAGGGCTGCACTTCCACGCTAGCAAAGAAAAGGTGAAGAGCTTGTTACTGCTGGAAAAAGATACAAGGTGCCTCAGCTTGGAGCAGGTCCAGCAAGCAACGTCCAGCACGTTGGCAGCAGCATGGTGATTCATGGGAGTTGATCTAGAGGCATGGCACTTCACGGTAGCCGTACCAGTCATGTCCAGCAGAGGAGATGCTTCACAATCCAGCTTCACGTGTAGCAATAACAGCAGAATCTTCACGTCCAAGAAGTCCAGAGTTGGTGTGCATGGTGATGAAGGCAGCATCTTGGTCCAGCAGGTGGAGAGGAGCTCACGGTTCATGCAAGGTGCAGCAGTAGGGAAGAGAAGAACGTCCAAGTGGACAACAACTTAGTGCAGCACGCTGATTTCAACTTTGGAGTTGGTAGAAGAAGCATACGATGATTGGAAGAATTGGTGTGCACGGTGATTAAGGAGTTGGAAGCACACTGTCATGAAAGAAACACGGCCAATGGGAGGTTGCAAGTCCAGCAAAAAGGGTCCAATTTCATTTTGAAAGAAGAGTAATTAATATTGAAGAAGGGCCCAGCATGATTTGTCATTATTTGTTGAAGGGATTGAATTATTTGGCTTAATGAAGCAGACGGAGAAGTTTCTTTTGTTTTAAAATGAAGAAGTAGTGCACTTAATTGGACGTGTGAAGGGAGCTCTTATCCTCACGTTTGTCTTTTCTTTGGAGTAAATTCACACACTAAATAGTGGAGGGCCCATGGTTTCATTATGCACCATCCATTGAGCACAAAAGGTCTGGGATTTTACTTTAAAAGGGTATGTGCCGAGAGGTGAAAAAGGGGACATTTTCCAGCAAAGGGAGGACGTTACAGCAGACAGCAGGGGTGATACAGCTGTCGCGGCCGATCAAATTTGATGTGCAATTAAGAATGCAGTACAGTGCTAGGAATTGACTCCTAGGTCGTTTCTCAGGGACCAAATGTCGTTCAGTCTTTTGTCAACACGTAATGGGGGGGTTTTGAAAATTGTTTTGGTTGCGGATGAAATTTAAAAGCGTTGAAATAAAATTAAAACAGTAAAACGAAATTAAAAAAAAATGAAATTGCTACAGTGAAAATGAAAATACAGTAACGTAAAACAGTAAAAATAAATCTGGACCAAAAAATTAAATACAGAAAACGAAAATACAGTAAATAATAATTATAGAAAACAGTAGAAACAGAAAATAAATTACAATAGTAAATAATTACAGCAAAACAGTAAATACAGGAACAGAAAAAATTCAAATATGAAAACAGAATTAAAATTACAGCAGCAAAATACAACAAACAAAAATACAGAAAATCATTTCAACATATGATATAAAATATTTTAAGACAAGAAATAAAATTAAAATGTGTCTACCATTAACCATGAACCATTTTACTAGAAGAAAATAATTTAAATGAATGCCTTTAAAGCTTGAAATGAAAGACGTTACACTCCTCCTAGATTGGCTTAGTTTTCCACTTGAAATACAATTAAAGAAGACCTTTAAAACTAACAAAACAAGGACGTGCAGCAGCTATAAATTGGCATATGTTTCCATGTGAAATGAATTAAAATAAGGCCTTGGAACTAATACATAAAAACGTGGCAGCAGCACTTGAATTGGTTAAATCCACCTATTTACCAAGAGCAATTGAAAGCTATTAAAATGAAAGCAATTAACGTGCAACCATTACTCCATTATAGTCATGTCTAATTCCAAATAGAATAAGAAATGCAAGAAAGGGGTCGTGGGCCACTTCTTCTCAATCACATGAAAGAAAGCACTTGGTTTAAGAATTCTGAAAAGTTGTTTCCATTCACGTAAATTCCTCCTCCAAAAGATGCTCTTTGAAAGCTTTTGTCTTCTTCTCCAAAGCACTCTTCACACGGCTCCACCCTCCTTACTTTCCATCTAAAATCAATCACTACTTCTTATAATAATAACAATAACAATCCTATTCTAACAAACCAAACTCGGTGCTGCATAAATGATTCACGTTTCCCTTCATTTTAATCAAAACAAAACAAGATGGAAAGGTGCAAAGGTGCTGCTCCATGGACTCAACACTACACGGCATTATATAAAAGAAAGGCAAAGATAACATAGCATTTAGAAAAAACAAGTAGGACCCTACTACTTTCTTCAAAGCTAAATAAAATTGTATATGCTGGCTGAATTCATATCCACATCACCATGCAAACAATTACTTGGCCATGTTCAAATGAATAAAAAGATGCAAGACCGTGGACACTTGCACTTTTTCTGCAGAATTTAATGCACACACCCTTTCTATAAGCTAATGACCGTCCACTTTGCTGCATCCATTCCAGTTGCACTCTCCTTTCCTCCTTCTTCAACTACGTTCCCTTCTCATCAAAAATCACTTCTCCCCTTTGTAACAAATCCTTCTCTTCCTCTCTACTCTTTAGCAAGCAAATAAGTGTGTGTGGTTTACTCTTCCATACAGCAGAAACAAATCAGCATCTACAAGGTTTCACTGGCCTCTCCTCTTCTCTTTACCGTGAACTCCCATCTCATATTAAACAACTTTCTTTTTGTGGTTTTTTATGTTGAATAGGTGACGGCAGTTCCTTTCTACTCTACTATGAAAGCAAAACAAATGAACATGATATTTGGTTCTACACAAAGCCATGAATCATCTTTTCAAAGGTTACAAGATGCTAAGAGATTGTATGAAAATGCAGAAAACCAAAATGGAAGATGCAATTACAATTCAAGAAAGAAAATAAACATAAGCTATTCATTCATCATGAACATGTTTCCAGTTCTCAAGGAAAAGCATTCAAAGTACAAAGAAGCAAAGCAAAGTAAAGGAAACAAACTAGCTGCCTCTTGGTCTTGTGTCTTCTTCCAGTAGTGTTTCAAGAATCAAATACAGTTTTGCTTCCCTCTTCTAGCTCTCTGGACGTATCATCTCACACCAGCACCTTCTCTTTCTTCATGAAGCCATGATCTCTGTAATACTCTTGCTATACTCCACGGGAAAAGAGAAAAGATAGGATGCCCCCCAAATTGCCGAGAGGAAGGAGGTTTTAAGAGACCCCAAAAATCAGCATGTGTGTTGTCTCTTTGTGCCATAGAGTAGCGACTGATCCACCACCTAGTAGTTAGCCTTTTTCATTTTTCTTCAATTAATCCCCTGTGCTTGGATTTAGCTCTCCAATTGGTGTTTCACGGGATGACTTTGTTCTTGGATTTAGCTCATTCTACCTTTTCTCAATTGTATGTTGAATTTTCCAAAGGTGGTATGTGTATGGCCGAGACTTTCAAGTATGGTCACTTCCCTCATTCCCTCATTTAATTTGTAATGTGAATTGTATACATAAGACAATGCTATTCTTTTCCAAAACAATTCATAAAACAGTGGGCTGCACTTGGAACTTGGTGGTCTCTTCTCTTTCATTCCAACTTAGGCTAAATGTTTTGCAAAATTCTTCATTTGAATCCAAAGAGTTGCCGTGAGGTGTAATGATGCCAAGCCTATTTTGCTTTTACAAACTCAAGAAAAATATTTCATTATACGGATCAATACACAGATTAATTCAATGCAGTACGGCTTCGACTAGATAACACAGTGTGTAAATAAATATTCTTCCTAATGTTCTAAAATATTTACAGAATTTTCCCTGCATTCACTAATGTAAATAATTATTCTCAGATAATTCAAATTAAGTAAAATAAGAATTTCTGATCAAATTAAGCACAATCAGTAAAAACGGGAAAATACTGGACAATTAAGCACAACTCCCTGATTAATTTTAGTACAGTAAACTAAGTGAAGTGAAGAAAATAATGATTCATCAAAATAGACCACACTTAGTCGTTTGCACTCCTGGGCAAACTTAAGACACAAAACCAGGGAGCAGTTCAAACATTAGAAAAGTGACACAGACTTGACAGACAACACAAACTCCAAAACAGAAACACACTTTCACAATTCCCACAAAATCTGGACAGTAAAAGGTACAGGCAGAATCCTACACAAAATCAATGAAAGCAAATACTCAAAGAATCATCCAAACAGTTCAGTACAAGGAAAACAATCAATCAGTTCAAGAGATGAATCGACAGCAACAGAGCCTCACAGATGTACACAATCAGTGTTTCTCTCAAGTGTTTAAGGTAAATCAATGTCACTCAATGAACTCAAGAAAGCAAACACAAATAGGCTTGGCAAGCCTCTAATATCAACACTCAAACAGATACGCATGTTCAAATCAAAAGGTCTTTTTATGGTCATAATGGGGTCAAGGACAAGGGAGGATATATCTGGATGAAAAGCTATAAACCATAAGGGATAGATGAGCAATGGGGAACAAGTATAAACACATTCAAACTCACCTACAGCCTCTAATTCCATCCTCTAGTTAACTCCATTATTCACCGTTGTTCACAATTTTTTTCTGTTTTTCTGATTTTTTTTTTTTTCATCATTTTTTTTTCTTCATCCTGTCTTTTTTCTTTACTCTGTTCAACACACAATTTCAAGAGACAAGATGCACCACATATTTACAAACAGAAACAAGATATGAAGAGAACTCACTAATTCATCTGAAATTCCCAGGAGACCACACTTATTCCCAAAACAATTCCAAAGCTACAAAATTCCCTAAGGTTCAGGTAATAATGGTTTTTCACTTAGGGCTAGTGTATGAGCTTCAAAACAAAGAAATGGGGAAAAACATAGGCTCAAAAGGGTATCAATGGATCAAAACAGGGTAGGCTTATCTGGCTTAGAGGCTCAACAACAAAATGCCTTTATCCCTTTCAAACATGCGTATTAGTCAAGAATCAATTCAAAGAGTGAAGCCAAGACATATGTGCAAGCAATCAAGGCATATATCACACACAAGAAAGATCATCAAATGGCTCAAATCTCACACAGGTAATATGGTCACCATCAATTCAACTCTCAAATATCATGATTATCTCCCAAGCAAAGTAAAGCAAGGAATTCAACAGTTTAGAGTATCAATGAAGTGCAGGAAAACTGACAACCTAATCATAGTCCAGAATTCACGAAAATCATGCAAAACTGTACATAAGACACCACAAAATACACAAAAACGAAACATAAACAAAGAAACAACCTCCCCTAATAGACCACACTTAAACGACACAATGTCCTCAGTGTGTCACATTCAGCAGATCAAAACAATCAGAATAGTCATCAGATATCGACAAAGTGCAACAAAAGTGAGGAGGGAAGGAGAGAAGAAACTCCCTGAGTCAGGTGGGAGGGTAGGTGGGGTAGACCAAAGACGTCTCCTCCACCACTGCATCCAACAGAGAAGGATTGCTGAGGAAGGGCTTCAGTCTATGCCCGTTCACCTTGAAGCTTTTAGCTGCAGATGGACCCTGGATTTCTACTGCACCATAAGGATAAACATTAGTCACAACAAAGGGTCCAGTCCACTTTGATCTCAACTTACCACCCATGAGGCCGAGTCTAGAGTTATACAATAAAACCTGTTGGCCAACCTCGAAGTCCTTTCTAACAATGGAGTTATCATGGAACCTCTTGGTTCTTTCCTTGTAGAACTTCGAATTCTCATATGCTTCCAATCGGATTTCATCCAGTTCATTCAGTTGCAACTTCCTTTCCTCTCCAGCTTGGTCCATGGAGAAGTTGCATGTCTTCACAGCCCAATATGCCCGATGCTCAATTTCAACTGGTAGATGACATGCCTTTCCGAAGACAACCCTGTACGGAGACATCCCAATCGGTGCTTTGTATGCAGTCCTGTGGGCCCAAAGAGCATCGTCCAATCTACTACTCCAATCTTTCCTGTTGGGCTGGACAATCTTTTCCAAAATCCTCTTAATCTCCCTGTTGGAGATCTCAGCCTGCCCATTTGTTTGGGGGTGGTAAGGTGTAGAAACTCTGTGCGTCACCCCATATTTCTTGAGTAAAGCTTGCATGGATCTGTTGCAAAAATGGGTTCCCTGATCACTAACAATTGCTCTAGGTACTCCAAACCTGCAAAAGAGGTGAGATCTAACAAAATCCACAACAACCCGAGCATCATTAGTTCTGGTGGCTTTAGCTTCCACCCATTTTGAAACATAATCCACAGCAAGGAGAATATAGGAAAAACCAAAAGAAACAGGAAAAGGACCCATGAAATCTATACCCCAGACATCAAACACCTCACAGAATAGCATAGGTTGTTGAGGCATCTCTTGTCTCTGTGAAATTTGTCCTCCTGCTTTCTGACAAGGCTCACAAGTGCTACAAATCTTCTCCGCATCCTTGAAGATGGAAGGCCAATAGAACCCACAATCAAGCACCCTACGAGCTGTTCTTTGTATCCCCAGATGACCACCAGGTGAGGAGGCATGACAAAACTGCAGGACCGAGTCAATCTCATGGTCTGGAATGCATCTCCTAGTAACCTGGTCACTGCACAACTTCCACAGATATGGGTCATCCCAAACATAATACTTAGCATCACTCTTAATTTTAGCAATCTGAGCACGTGATGCTAAGGGAGGAAAAATAGAAGCAACCAAATAATTTACAATGTGTGCAAACCAAGGAGTCGGGTGAGAAGAAGAAATCATCAACAAACTCTCATCAGGAAAGTCATCCTGGATGGGCAGCACATCAACTTCATTCCCAGCTCTCTCAATCCTGCTAAGGTGGTCCGCAACTAGATTCTGTGCTCCACTCCGGTCCTTAATCTGCAAGTCAAACTCCTGGAGCAGTAGCATCCATCTGATCAATCTAGGCTTTGACTCAGCCTTTTTCAACAGAAACTTAAGAGCTGCATGGTCAGTATATACAATAACAGATGATCCAAGCAAATATGACCTAAACTTATCAAGAGCAAAAACAATTGCCAACAATTCTTTTTCAGTGGTGGTATAGTTTGCTTGGGCAGCATCCAAAGTGCGTGATGCATAGTAAATCACTCTTGGCAGCTTGTCAATTTTCTGTGTCAAGACAGCCCCCAATGCATAGTTAGATGCATCACACATGAGCTCAAATGGGGCTGTCCAATCCGGTGCCTGAATGATAGGGGTGGTAGTCAAAGCTTCCTTGAGGCAATCAAAAGCCTGCTTGCATTTTTCATCACAAACAAAGTCAACATCCTTCTGCAGTAGTCTGGACAAGGGAAGCGCCTTCTTGCTGAAATCTTTGATGAAGCGCCTGTAGAAACCTGCATGTCCAAGGAAAGATCGCACCTCTCGCACGCAAGAGGGGTAAGGCAACTGTGAAATCACAGATATCTTAGCAGGATCTACCTCTATTCCCTTTTCAGAAATGATATGCCCTAAAACCAAACCTTGTTCAACCATAAAGTGACATTTCTCAAAATTGAGAACAAGGTTTGTTTCTATGCATCTTTTCAAGACTTTTTCCAAACTGTCTAAACATACATCAAAAGAAGATCCATACACAGTAAAATCATCCATAAACACCTCTATACAACTCTCAAGAAAGTCACTAAAAATGCTAAGCATGCACCGTTGAAAGGTACCAGGAGCGTTGCATAGACCAAAGGGCATCCTCCGATAGGCAAAAGTGCCAAAGGGGCAGGTGAATGTGGTTTTCTCTTGATCCTCAGGAGCAATATTGATCTGAAAATATCCAGAAAAACCATCAAGAAAACAATAATGAGATTTACCTGCCAGGCGCTCCAGCATCTGATCAATGAATGGCAGGGGAAAATGATCTTTCCTGGTTGCTTGGTTGAGCCTCCTATAGTCAATGCAGACTCTCCAGCTGTTCTGCACTCTAGTTGGGATAAGCTCATCCCTCTCATTCTTCACCACAGTGAGGCCAGTTTTCTTGGGTATGACATGGATGGGGCTCACCCACTGACTGTCTGAAATAGGATAGATGATTCCTGCTTGCAAAAGCTTGGTCACCTCCTTCTTGATGACTTCCATGATCACGGGGTTTTGCCTTCTTTGTGGCTGTCTCACTGGCTTTGCCCCTTCTTCCAAAAGAATTCTATGCATGCATGTGGATGGACTAATACCAGGTATGTCAGCCAAACTCCAACCAATGGCCTTCTTGTTGTTCCTCAGTATACCAAGCAACTTCTCCTCTTGAACAGAATCAAGGGAGGTAGAAATGATCACCGGTTTCTTTTCATCATCCTCCAAGTACACGTACTTGAGGTTATCTGGTAGCTGTTTCAGCTCAAGAGTGGGTGCCTGCAAGTCAGATTCAAGTGTACTTCCTGCAACATTGTTAATGCATTCTGACTCTAAAGAGTGTACAGGTAAAGGCAGATCACTTATCTCATCACAATCCAAATCAATGTCCATCTCAGATATGTCAACAACATCATCAATATCATTCATAGCATCAATATCCTGGACATCACAATCCTCATCAAAATCCACAACATTATCAACATCATTCTCAAAACCTGATTCGAATCTAGATTCAATACATGAATGCAAAGAAGATAGAAAAGAATGCTTCTTCTCATGCACAGAATTAAAGTTGTCAACAACAAATTCATCAATAATGTCATCCAATGTATCAATCCTAAACAGAGAATGGTCCTCAGCTGGAAATTTCATTGCATCAAAGATATTAAAATGAACAACAATATCAGCAAATTCCATAGACAAAGTTCCAGCATACACATCAATCTTAGTTCGGGCAGTTTTCAAGAATGGCCTGCCTAAAATAATGGGAGCGGATCCATGAGAGAATCCCTCCTCCATTTCCAAAACATAAAAATCAGCAGGAAAAATCAATTCACCAACCCTTACCAAGACATCTTCTATGAAACCTGTTGGGTGAGTAACACTCCTATTAGCCAACTGAATGACCACACCCGTGGTTTGCAAAGGACCAAGAGATAAAGATTCATATATAGACAAAGGCATGACATTAACAGAAGCACCCAAATCAAGCATGGCATTCTCAAATTTATTATTTCCAATCACACAAGGAATGCAAAATATACCTGGATCTTTGCACTTTTCAGGAATGTGCGGGACCGACTTACCAATAAGTGCAGATACATTTCTTCCCATGCTAATCCTTTCATTTCCCTTCATCTTCCTCTTGTGTGTGCACAGCTCCTTCAAGAATTTTGCATACTTTGGTATCTGCTTGATTGCATCAAGTAGAGGTATGTTCACCTCCACCTTCCTGAAGGTCTCCAGAATTTCTTTATCTACCTCTTCCATCTTTTTGCTAGGAAGTGCTCGTGAAGGGAATGGAAGAGGGATAGGTCGGTCAATCAATGGAGATGGTGTGGCAGCAGTAGTGGTGGTTAAGGGAGGAGATCCTCCTGAAGAAGAACCACCGACTGGAGAAGAAGATTCACCTGCCTCAAATGTCCTGCTTGGACCAGCTTGGTCCTCCTTTTTGTGAGAAGTAGCAGGCACGGGTGTCGGTATAGAGGCGGGCTCTGAAGGTACAACAATCTGCTTCCCTGATCTGAGGGTTATGGCACTCACATTTCTTGGATTCTGCACAGTCTGCGATGGTAACTTACTAGAATTTTGAGACTGCGCCTGGTTTATCTGAGTGGCCATCTGACCTATCTGGTTAGTGAGGCTCTGTATGGACGCTCTAGTCTCCTGCTGAAATTGCATGTTGTCTTTCTGAAACTGCATGTTATCTTTCTGAAACTGCAGGTTTTGCACAGTCATCTGTCTCACTAACTCTTCCAATGAAGGTTCAGACGAAGTGGAAGGTTGGGCAGCTGGTTGGGCAGGTGCCTCTTGCTGTTGCTGTTGTTGTTGCCTTTGGTGTTGTTGCATGGGTGGAGGCACATATCTGTTAGGTGTTCCAGCATTCTGAAAAGGTGGCGCCTGCTGCTGTTGCTGTGGCGCATTGTTCCATCTAAGATTGGGGTGATTCCTCCACCCTGGGTTGTACCTGTTGCTGGACAAGTCATGATTTTGCTGTTGTGGCTGCCTGTTGTTGTAGATGTTTGTAGTATAAGCCTGAGGCACATCAGAGGCAGCAGGATGTTGCAAAGAAGGACATGCATCTGTGTAGTGGTCACTGGAAGGACAAATAGCACATAGTCGTGCAACAGATGCAGATTGAGATGTCGATCTCTGGTTGGTAGTCAACTGTGTCACCATCTTCGCAAGAGAGTTAATCTGGCCTTCTAACTTGCTTTCAACAGCTGATAAAGACTGGGCAATATCTTGTACGCCCTTCACCACAATGGCATCATTCCTGTTGCTAAACTGCTGGGAGTTGGAGGCCATCTTCTCAATCAATGGTCTGGCCTCAGCAGGTGTGATGTCTCCAAGAGCTCCACCACAGGCAGCATCGATCATACCTCGATCCATGTTGTTCAAACCCTCGTAGAAATACTGAATAAGGAGTTGTTCAGGTATCTGATGGTGGGGGCAGCTAGCACAAAGTGTCTTGAATCTCTCCCAATATTCGTACAGGTTCTCTCCACTAAGCTGTCTAATCCCAGTTATGTCTTTCCTGATAGCTGTGGTCCGGGATGCTGGGAAAAATTTCTCCAAGAACAGCCTCTTCAGATCATCCCAGCTAGCAATGGATCTCGGCGCTAAACTATACAACCAATCCTTAGCAACATTTTCCAATGAATGAGGGAATGCCTTCAAGAAGACGTGCTCTTCAGGAACATCGTGCGGTTTCATACTGGAACAAACAACCAGGAATTCCTTCAAATGCTTATGTGGACTCGCACCTGCAAGACCATGAAACTTGGGCAACAAATGGATCAGTCCAGTCTTGAGAACATACGGAACGTCCTCATCAGGATATTGGATGCACAAGCTTTCAATATCGAAATCAGGTGCAGCCATCTCCCTAAAAGTCCTCTCGCGAGGTGGAGGTTGTGCCATATTGTTCTCAGTGTGAAAAACAACAGAATCAGAATCAAGTACAGATGCAGTAGATGCAGTATGCACAGAATACTCAACAGTAGGATGCACAATATCTAATGGAACAGGTTCAAAAACAGACTCTAAAGACAAATTCCTAGAATGCCTAATTAAGCTATGAAAAGTCCTATCAATCTCAGGATCAAAGGGTGGTATGAATCCAGGATTTCCTCTAGTCATGCACTAAATCACGACACCCTGTAATCAAGAAACAATAGCACAGAAAATTCAAACCACAGAAATAAACACAAGGTAGCAAAACAACACTATCACAAACACATACACAAATCACACAACACAGACACAAGACTCAAAACTGAACCGTTGGTCCCCGGCAGCGGCGCCAAAATTTGATACAGCTGTCGCGGCCGATCAAATTTGATGTGCAATTAAGAATGCAGTACAGTGCTAGGAATTGACTCCTAGGTCGTTTCTCAGGGACCAAATGTCGTTCAGTCTTTTGTCAACACGTAATGGGGGGGTTTTGAAAATTGTTTTGGTTGCGGATGAAATTTAAAAGCGTTGAAATAAAATTAAAACAGTAAAACGAAATTAAAAAAAAATGAAATTGCTACAGTGAAAATGAAAATACAGTAACGTAAAACAGTAAAAATAAATCTGGACCAAAAAATTAAATACAGAAAACGAAAATACAGTAAATAATAATTATAGAAAACAGTAGAAACAGAAAATAAATTACAATAGTAAATAATTACAGCAAAACAGTAAATACAGGAACAGAAAAAATTCAAATATGAAAACAGAATTAAAATTACAGCAGCAAAATACAACAAACAAAAATACAGAAAATCATTTCAACATATGATATAAAATATTTTAAGACAAGAAATAAAATTAAAATGTGTCTACCATTAACCATGAACCATTTTACTAGAAGAAAATAATTTAAATGAATGCCTTTAAAGCTTGAAATGAAAGACGTTACACTCCTCCTAGATTGGCTTAGTTTTCCACTTGAAATACAATTAAAGAAGACCTTTAAAACTAACAAAACAAGGACGTGCAGCAGCTATAAATTGGCATATGTTTCCATGTGAAATGAATTAAAATAAGGCCTTGGAACTAATACATAAAAACGTGGCAGCAGCACTTGAATTGGTTAAATCCACCTATTTACCAAGAGCAATTGAAAGCTATTAAAATGAAAGCAATTAACGTGCAACCATTACTCCATTATAGTCATGTCTAATTCCAAATAGAATAAGAAATGCAAGAAAGGGGTCGTGGGCCACTTCTTCTCAATCACATGAAAGAAAGCACTTGGTTTAAGAATTCTGAAAAGTTGTTTCCATTCACGTAAATTCCTCCTCCAAAAGATGCTCTTTGAAAGCTTTTGTCTTCTTCTCCAAAGCACTCTTCACACGGCTCCACCCTCCTTACTTTCCATCTAAAATCAATCACTACTTCTTATAATAATAACAATAACAATCCTATTCTAACAAACCAAACTCGGTGCTGCATAAATGATTCACGTTTCCCTTCATTTTAATCAAAACAAAACAAGATGGAAAGGTGCAAAGGTGCTGCTCCATGGACTCAACACTACACGGCATTATATAAAAGAAAGGCAAAGATAACATAGCATTTAGAAAAAACAAGTAGGACCCTACTACTTTCTTCAAAGCTAAATAAAATTGTATATGCTGGCTGAATTCATATCCACATCACCATGCAAACAATTACTTGGCCATGTTCAAATGAATAAAAAGATGCAAGACCGTGGACACTTGCACTTTTTCTGCAGAATTTAATGCACACACCCTTTCTATAAGCTAATGACCGTCCACTTTGCTGCATCCATTCCAGTTGCACTCTCCTTTCCTCCTTCTTCAACTACGTTCCCTTCTCATCAAAAATCACTTCTCCCCTTTGTAACAAATCCTTCTCTTCCTCTCTACTCTTTAGCAAGCAAATAAGTGTGTGTGGTTTACTCTTCCATACAGCAGAAACAAATCAGCATCTACAAGGTTTCACTGGCCTCTCCTCTTCTCTTTACCGTGAACTCCCATCTCATATTAAACAACTTTCTTTTTGTGGTTTTTTATGTTGAATAGGTGACGGCAGTTCCTTTCTACTCTACTATGAAAGCAAAACAAATGAACATGATATTTGGTTCTACACAAAGCCATGAATCATCTTTTCAAAGGTTACAAGATGCTAAGAGATTGTATGAAAATGCAGAAAACCAAAATGGAAGATGCAATTACAATTCAAGAAAGAAAATAAACATAAGCTATTCATTCATCATGAACATGTTTCCAGTTCTCAAGGAAAAGCATTCAAAGTACAAAGAAGCAAAGCAAAGTAAAGGAAACAAACTAGCTGCCTCTTGGTCTTGTGTCTTCTTCCAGTAGTGTTTCAAGAATCAAATACAGTTTTGCTTCCCTCTTCTAGCTCTCTGGACGTATCATCTCACACCAGCACCTTCTCTTTCTTCATGAAGCCATGATCTCTGTAATACTCTTGCTATACTCCACGGGAAAAGAGAAAAGATAGGATGCCCCCCAAATTGCCGAGAGGAAGGAGGTTTTAAGAGACCCCAAAAATCAGCATGTGTGTTGTCTCTTTGTGCCATAGAGTAGCGACTGATCCACCACCTAGTAGTTAGCCTTTTTCATTTTTCTTCAATTAATCCCCTGTGCTTGGATTTAGCTCTCCAATTGGTGTTTCACGGGATGACTTTGTTCTTGGATTTAGCTCATTCTACCTTTTCTCAATTGTATGTTGAATTTTCCAAAGGTGGTATGTGTATGGCCGAGACTTTCAAGTATGGTCACTTCCCTCATTCCCTCATTTAATTTGTAATGTGAATTGTATACATAAGACAATGCTATTCTTTTCCAAAACAATTCATAAAACAGTGGGCTGCACTTGGAACTTGGTGGTCTCTTCTCTTTCATTCCAACTTAGGCTAAATGTTTTGCAAAATTCTTCATTTGAATCCAAAGAGTTGCCGTGAGGTGTAATGATGCCAAGCCTATTTTGCTTTTACAAACTCAAGAAAAATATTTCATTATACGGATCAATACACAGATTAATTCAATGCAGTACGGCTTCGACTAGATAACACAGTGTGTAAATAAATATTCTTCCTAATGTTCTAAAATATTTACAGAATTTTCCCTGCATTCACTAATGTAAATAATTATTCTCAGATAATTCAAATTAAGTAAAATAAGAATTTCTGATCAAATTAAGCACAATCAGTAAAAACGGGAAAATACTGGACAATTAAGCACAACTCCCTGATTAATTTTAGTACAGTAAACTAAGTGAAGTGAAGAAAATAATGATTCATCAAAATAGACCACACTTAGTCGTTTGCACTCCTGGGCAAACTTAAGACACAAAACCAGGGAGCAGTTCAAACATTAGAAAAGTGACACAGACTTGACAGACAACACAAACTCCAAAACAGAAACACACTTTCACAATTCCCACAAAATCTGGACAGTAAAAGGTACAGGCAGAATCCTACACAAAATCAATGAAAGCAAATACTCAAAGAATCATCCAAACAGTTCAGTACAAGGAAAACAATCAATCAGTTCAAGAGATGAATCGACAGCAACAGAGCCTCACAGATGTACACAATCAGTGTTTCTCTCAAGTGTTTAAGGTAAATCAATGTCACTCAATGAACTCAAGAAAGCAAACACAAATAGGCTTGGCAAGCCTCTAATATCAACACTCAAACAGATACGCATGTTCAAATCAAAAGGTCTTTTTATGGTCATAATGGGGTCAAGGACAAGGGAGGATATATCTGGATGAAAAGCTATAAACCATAAGGGATAGATGAGCAATGGGGAACAAGTATAAACACATTCAAACTCACCTACAGCCTCTAATTCCATCCTCTAGTTAACTCCATTATTCACCGTTGTTCACAATTTTTTTCTGTTTTTCTGATTTTTTTTTTTTCATCATTTTTTTTTCTTCATCCTGTCTTTTTTCTTTACTCTGTTCAACACACAATTTCAAGAGACAAGATGCACCACATATTTACAAACAGAAACAAGATATGAAGAGAACTCACTAATTCATCTGAAATTCCCAGGAGACCACACTTATTCCCAAAACAATTCCAAAGCTACAAAATTCCCTAAGGTTCAGGTAATAATGGTTTTTCACTTAGGGCTAGTGTATGAGCTTCAAAACAAAGAAATGGGGAAAAACATAGGCTCAAAAGGGTATCAATGGATCAAAACAGGGTAGGCTTATCTGGCTTAGAGGCTCAACAACAAAATGCCTTTATCCCTTTCAAACATGCGTATTAGTCAAGAATCAATTCAAAGAGTGAAGCCAAGACATATGTGCAAGCAATCAAGGCATATATCACACACAAGAAAGATCATCAAATGGCTCAAATCTCACACAGGTAATATGGTCACCATCAATTCAACTCTCAAATATCATGATTATCTCCCAAGCAAAGTAAAGCAAGGAATTCAACAGTTTAGAGTATCAATGAAGTGCAGGAAAACTGACAACCTAATCATAGTCCAGAATTCACGAAAATCATGCAAAACTGTACATAAGACACCACAAAATACACAAAAACGAAACATAAACAAAGAAACAACCTCCCCTAATAGACCACACTTAAACGACACAATGTCCTCAGTGTGTCACATTCAGCAGATCAAAACAATCAGAATAGTCATCAGATATCGACAAAGTGCAACAAAAGTGAGGAGGGAAGGAGAGAAGAAACTCCCTGAGTCAGGTGGGAGGGTAGGTGGGGTAGACCAAAGACGTCTCCTCCACCACTGCATCCAACAGAGAAGGATTGCTGAGGAAGGGCTTCAGTCTATGCCCGTTCACCTTGAAGCTTTTAGCTGCAGATGGACCCTGGATTTCTACTGCACCATAAGGATAAACATTAGTCACAACAAAGGGTCCAGTCCACTTTGATCTCAACTTACCACCCATGAGGCCGAGTCTAGAGTTATACAATAAAACCTGTTGGCCAACCTCGAAGTCCTTTCTAACAATGGAGTTATCATGGAACCTCTTGGTTCTTTCCTTGTAGAACTTCGAATTCTCATATGCTTCCAATCGGATTTCATCCAGTTCATTCAGTTGCAACTTCCTTTCCTCTCCAGCTTGGTCCATGGAGAAGTTGCATGTCTTCACAGCCCAATATGCCCGATGCTCAATTTCAACTGGTAGATGACATGCCTTTCCGAAGACAACCCTGTACGGAGACATCCCAATCGGTGCTTTGTATGCAGTCCTGTGGGCCCAAAGAGCATCGTCCAATCTACTACTCCAATCTTTCCTGTTGGGCTGGACAATCTTTTCCAAAATCCTCTTAATCTCCCTGTTGGAGATCTCAGCCTGCCCATTTGTTTGGGGGTGGTAAGGTGTAGAAACTCTGTGCGTCACCCCATATTTCTTGAGTAAAGCTTGCATGGATCTGTTGCAAAAATGGGTTCCCTGATCACTAACAATTGCTCTAGGTACTCCAAACCTGCAAAAGAGGTGAGATCTAACAAAATCCACAACAACCCGAGCATCATTAGTTCTGGTGGCTTTAGCTTCCACCCATTTTGAAACATAATCCACAGCAAGGAGAATATAGGAAAAACCAAAAGAAACAGGAAAAGGACCCATGAAATCTATACCCCAGACATCAAACACCTCACAGAATAGCATAGGTTGTTGAGGCATCTCTTGTCTCTGTGAAATTTGTCCTCCTGCTTTCTGACAAGGCTCACAAGTGCTACAAATCTTCTCCGCATCCTTGAAGATGGAAGGCCAATAGAACCCACAATCAAGCACCCTACGAGCTGTTCTTTGTATCCCCAGATGACCACCAGGTGAGGAGGCATGACAAAACTGCAGGACCGAGTCAATCTCATGGTCTGGAATGCATCTCCTAGTAACCTGGTCACTGCACAACTTCCACAGATATGGGTCATCCCAAACATAATACTTAGCATCACTCTTAATTTTAGCAATCTGAGCACGTGATGCTAAGGGAGGAAAAATAGAAGCAACCAAATAATTTACAATGTGTGCAAACCAAGGAGTCGGGTGAGAAGAAGAAATCATCAACAAACTCTCATCAGGAAAGTCATCCTGGATGGGCAGCACATCAACTTCATTCCCAGCTCTCTCAATCCTGCTAAGGTGGTCCGCAACTAGATTCTGTGCTCCACTCCGGTCCTTAATCTGCAAGTCAAACTCCTGGAGCAGTAGCATCCATCTGATCAATCTAGGCTTTGACTCAGCCTTTTTCAACAGAAACTTAAGAGCTGCATGGTCAGTATATACAATAACAGATGATCCAAGCAAATATGACCTAAACTTATCAAGAGCAAAAACAATTGCCAACAATTCTTTTTCAGTGGTGGTATAGTTTGCTTGGGCAGCATCCAAAGTGCGTGATGCATAGTAAATCACTCTTGGCAGCTTGTCAATTTTCTGTGTCAAGACAGCCCCCAATGCATAGTTAGATGCATCACACATGAGCTCAAATGGGGCTGTCCAATCCGGTGCCTGAATGATAGGGGTGGTAGTCAAAGCTTCCTTGAGGCAATCAAAAGCCTGCTTGCATTTTTCATCACAAACAAAGTCAACATCCTTCTGCAGTAGTCTGGACAAGGGAAGCGCCTTCTTGCTGAAATCTTTGATGAAGCGCCTGTAGAAACCTGCATGTCCAAGGAAAGATCGCACCTCTCGCACGCAAGAGGGGTAAGGCAACTGTGAAATCACAGATATCTTAGCAGGATCTACCTCTATTCCCTTTTCAGAAATGATATGCCCTAAAACCAAACCTTGTTCAACCATAAAGTGACATTTCTCAAAATTGAGAACAAGGTTTGTTTCTATGCATCTTTTCAAGACTTTTTCCAAACTGTCTAAACATACATCAAAAGAAGATCCATACACAGTAAAATCATCCATAAACACCTCTATACAACTCTCAAGAAAGTCACTAAAAATGCTAAGCATGCACCGTTGAAAGGTACCAGGAGCGTTGCATAGACCAAAGGGCATCCTCCGATAGGCAAAAGTGCCAAAGGGGCAGGTGAATGTGGTTTTCTCTTGATCCTCAGGAGCAATATTGATCTGAAAATATCCAGAAAAACCATCAAGAAAACAATAATGAGATTTACCTGCCAGGCGCTCCAGCATCTGATCAATGAATGGCAGGGGAAAATGATCTTTCCTGGTTGCTTGGTTGAGCCTCCTATAGTCAATGCAGACTCTCCAGCTGTTCTGCACTCTAGTTGGGATAAGCTCATCCCTCTCATTCTTCACCACAGTGAGGCCAGTTTTCTTGGGTATGACATGGATGGGGCTCACCCACTGACTGTCTGAAATAGGATAGATGATTCCTGCTTGCAAAAGCTTGGTCACCTCCTTCTTGATGACTTCCATGATCACGGGGTTTTGCCTTCTTTGTGGCTGTCTCACTGGCTTTGCCCCTTCTTCCAAAAGAATTCTATGCATGCATGTGGATGGACTAATACCAGGTATGTCAGCCAAACTCCAACCAATGGCCTTCTTGTTGTTCCTCAGTATACCAAGCAACTTCTCCTCTTGAACAGAATCAAGGGAGGTAGAAATGATCACCGGTTTCTTTTCATCATCCTCCAAGTACACGTACTTGAGGTTATCTGGTAGCTGTTTCAGCTCAAGAGTGGGTGCCTGCAAGTCAGATTCAAGTGTACTTCCTGCAACATTGTTAATGCATTCTGACTCTAAAGAGTGTACAGGTAAAGGCAGATCACTTATCTCATCACAATCCAAATCAATGTCCATCTCAGATATGTCAACAACATCATCAATATCATTCATAGCATCAATATCCTGGACATCACAATCCTCATCAAAATCCACAACATTATCAACATCATTCTCAAAACCTGATTCGAATCTAGATTCAATACATGAATGCAAAGAAGATAGAAAAGAATGCTTCTTCTCATGCACAGAATTAAAGTTGTCAACAACAAATTCATCAATAATGTCATCCAATGTATCAATCCTAAACAGAGAATGGTCCTCAGCTGGAAATTTCATTGCATCAAAGATATTAAAATGAACAACAATATCAGCAAATTCCATAGACAAAGTTCCAGCATACACATCAATCTTAGTTCGGGCAGTTTTCAAGAATGGCCTGCCTAAAATAATGGGAGCGGATCCATGAGAGAATCCCTCCTCCATTTCCAAAACATAAAAATCAGCAGGAAAAATCAATTCACCAACCCTTACCAAGACATCTTCTATGAAACCTGTTGGGTGAGTAACACTCCTATTAGCCAACTGAATGACCACACCCGTGGTTTGCAAAGGACCAAGAGATAAAGATTCATATATAAGCAAAGGCATGACATTAACAGAAGCACCCAAATCAAGCATGGCATTCTCAAATTTATTATTTCCAATCACACAAGGAATGCAAAATATACCTGGATCTTTGCACTTTTCAGGAATGTGCGGGACCGACTTACCAATAAGTGCAGATACATTTCTTCCCATGCTAATCCTTTCATTTCCCTTCATCTTCCTCTTGTGTGTGCACAGCTCCTTCAAGAATTTTGCATACTTTGGTATCTGCTTGATTGCATCAAGTAGAGGTATGTTCACCTCCACCTTCCTGAAGGTCTCCAGAATTTCTTTATCTACCTCTTCCATCTTTTTGCTAGGAAGTGCTCGTGAAGGGAATGGAAGAGGGATAGGTCGGTCAATCAATGGAGATGGTGTGGCAGCAGTAGTGGTGGTTAAGGGAGGAGATCCTCCTGAAGAAGAACCACCGACTGGAGAAGAAGATTCACCTGCCTCAAATGTCCTGCTTGGACCAGCTTGGTCCTCCTTTTTGTGAGAAGTAGCAGGCACGGGTGTCGGTATAGAGGCGGGCTCTGAAGGTACAACAATCTGCTTCCCTGATCTGAGGGTTATGGCACTCACATTTCTTGGATTCTGCACAGTCTGCGATGGTAACTTACTAGAATTTTGAGACTGCGCCTGGTTTATCTGAGTGGCCATCTGACCTATCTGGTTAGTGAGGCTCTGTATGGACGCTCTAGTCTCCTGCTGAAATTGCATGTTGTCTTTCTGAAACTGCATGTTATCTTTCTGAAACTGCAGGTTTTGCACAGTCATCTGTCTCACTAACTCTTCCAATGAAGGTTCAGACGAAGTGGAAGGTTGGGCAGCTGGTTGGGCAGGTGCCTCTTGCTGTTGCTGTTGTTGTTGCCTTTGGTGTTGTTGCATGGGTGGAGGCACATATCTGTTAGGTGTTCCAGCATTCTGAAAAGGTGGCGCCTGCTGCTGTTGCTGTGGCGCATTGTTCCATCTAAGATTGGGGTGATTCCTCCACCCTGGGTTGTACCTGTTGCTGGACAAGTCATGATTTTGCTGTTGTGGCTGCCTGTTGTTGTAGATGTTTGTAGTATAAGCCTGAGGCACATCAGAGGCAGCAGGATGTTGCAAAGAAGGACATGCATCTGTGTAGTGGTCACTGGAAGGACAAATAGCACATAGTCGTGCAACAGATGCAGATTGAGATGTCGATCTCTGGTTGGTAGTCAACTGTGTCACCATCTTCGCAAGAGAGTTAATCTGGCCTTCTAACTTGCTTTCAACAGCTGATAAAGACTGGGCAATATCTTGTACGCCCTTCACCACAATGGCATCATTCCTGTTGCTAAACTGCTGGGAGTTGGAGGCCATCTTCTCAATCAATGGTCTGGCCTCAGCAGGTGTGATGTCTCCAAGAGCTCCACCACAGGCAGCATCGATCATACCTCGATCCATGTTGTTCAAACCCTCGTAGAAATACTGAATAAGGAGTTGTTCAGGTATCTGATGGTGGGGGCAGCTAGCACAAAGTGTCTTGAATCTCTCCCAATATTCGTACAGGTTCTCTCCACTAAGCTGTCTAATCCCAGTTATGTCTTTCCTGATAGCTGTGGTCCGGGATGCTGGGAAAAATTTCTCCAAGAACAGCCTCTTCAGATCATCCCAGCTAGCAATGGATCTCGGCGCTAAACTATACAACCAATCCTTAGCAACATTTTCCAATGAATGAGGGAATGCCTTCAAGAAGACGTGCTCTTCAGGAACATCGTGCGGTTTCATACTGGAACAAACAACCAGGAATTCCTTCAAATGCTTATGTGGACTCGCACCTGCAAGACCATGAAACTTGGGCAACAAATGGATCAGTCCAGTCTTGAGAACATACGGAACGTCCTCATCAGGATATTGGATGCACAAGCTTTCAATATCGAAATCAGGTGCAGCCATCTCCCTAAAAGTCCTCTCGCGAGGTGGAGGTTGTGCCATATTGTTCTCAGTGTGAAAAACAACAGAATCAGAATCAAGTACAGATGCAGTAGATGCAGTATGCACAGAATACTCAACAGTAGGATGCACAATATCTAATGGAACAGGTTCAAAAACAGACTCTAAAGACAAATTCCTAGAATGCCTAATTAAGCTATGAAAAGTCCTATCAATCTCAGGATCAAAGGGTGGTATGAATCCAGGATTTCCTCTAGTCATGCACTAAATCACGACACCCTGTAATCAAGAAACAATAGCACAGAAAATTCAAACCACAGAAATAAACACAAGGTAGCAAAACAACACTATCACAAACACATACACAAATCACACAACACAGACACAAGACTCAAAACTGAACCGTTGGTCCCCGGCAGCGGCGCCAAAATTTGATACAGCTGTCGCGGCCGATCAAATTTGATGTGCAATTAAGAATGCAGTACAGTGCTAGGAATTGACTCCTAGGTCGTTTCTCAGGGACCAAATGTCGTTCAGTCTTTTGTCAACACGTAATGGGGGGGTTTTGAAAATTGTTTTGGTTGCGGATGAAATTTAAAAGCGTTGAAATAAAATTAAAACAGTAAAACGAAATTAAAAAAAAATGAAATTGCTACAGTGAAAATGAAAATACAGTAACGTAAAACAGTAAAAATAAATCTGGACCAAAAAATTAAATACAGAAAACGAAAATACAGTAAATAATAATTATAGAAAACAGTAGAAACAGAAAATAAATTACAATAGTAAATAATTACAGCAAAACAGTAAATACAGGAACAGAAAAAATTCAAATATGAAAACAGAATTAAAATTACAGCAGCAAAATACAACAAACAAAAATACAGAAAATCATTTCAACATATGATATAAAATATTTTAAGACAAGAAATAAAATTAAAATGTGTCTACCATTAACCATGAACCATTTTACTAGAAGAAAATAATTTAAATGAATGCCTTTAAAGCTTGAAATGAAAGACGTTACACTCCTCCTAGATTGGCTTAGTTTTCCACTTGAAATACAATTAAAGAAGACCTTTAAAACTAACAAAACAAGGACGTGCAGCAGCTATAAATTGGCATATGTTTCCATGTGAAATGAATTAAAATAAGGCCTTGGAACTAATACATAAAAACGTGGCAGCAGCACTTGAATTGGTTAAATCCACCTATTTACCAAGAGCAATTGAAAGCTATTAAAATGAAAGCAATTAACGTGCAACCATTACTCCATTATAGTCATGTCTAATTCCAAATAGAATAAGAAATGCAAGAAAGGGGTCGTGGGCCACTTCTTCTCAATCACATGAAAGAAAGCACTTGGTTTAAGAATTCTGAAAAGTTGTTTCCATTCACGTAAATTCCTCCTCCAAAAGATGCTCTTTGAAAGCTTTTGTCTTCTTCTCCAAAGCACTCTTCACACGGCTCCACCCTCCTTACTTTCCATCTAAAATCAATCACTACTTCTTATAATAATAACAATAACAATCCTATTCTAACAAACCAAACTCGGTGCTGCATAAATGATTCACGTTTCCCTTCATTTTAATCAAAACAAAACAAGATGGAAAGGTGCAAAGGTGCTGCTCCATGGACTCAACACTACACGGCATTATATAAAAGAAAGGCAAAGATAACATAGCATTTAGAAAAAACAAGTAGGACCCTACTACTTTCTTCAAAGCTAAATAAAATTGTATATGCTGGCTGAATTCATATCCACATCACCATGCAAACAATTACTTGGCCATGTTCAAATGAATAAAAAGATGCAAGACCGTGGACACTTGCACTTTTTCTGCAGAATTTAATGCACACACCCTTTCTATAAGCTAATGACCGTCCACTTTGCTGCATCCATTCCAGTTGCACTCTCCTTTCCTCCTTCTTCAACTACGTTCCCTTCTCATCAAAAATCACTTCTCCCCTTTGTAACAAATCCTTCTCTTCCTCTCTACTCTTTAGCAAGCAAATAAGTGTGTGTGGTTTACTCTTCCATACAGCAGAAACAAATCAGCATCTACAAGGTTTCACTGGCCTCTCCTCTTCTCTTTACCGTGAACTCCCATCTCATATTAAACAACTTTCTTTTTGTGGTTTTTTATGTTGAATAGGTGACGGCAGTTCCTTTCTACTCTACTATGAAAGCAAAACAAATGAACATGATATTTGGTTCTACACAAAGCCATGAATCATCTTTTCAAAGGTTACAAGATGCTAAGAGATTGTATGAAAATGCAGAAAACCAAAATGGAAGATGCAATTACAATTCAAGAAAGAAAATAAACATAAGCTATTCATTCATCATGAACATGTTTCCAGTTCTCAAGGAAAAGCATTCAAAGTACAAAGAAGCAAAGCAAAGTAAAGGAAACAAACTAGCTGCCTCTTGGTCTTGTGTCTTCTTCCAGTAGTGTTTCAAGAATCAAATACAGTTTTGCTTCCCTCTTCTAGCTCTCTGGACGTATCATCTCACACCAGCACCTTCTCTTTCTTCATGAAGCCATGATCTCTGTAATACTCTTGCTATACTCCACGGGAAAAGAGAAAAGATAGGATGCCCCCCAAATTGCCGAGAGGAAGGAGGTTTTAAGAGACCCCAAAAATCAGCATGTGTGTTGTCTCTTTGTGCCATAGAGTAGCGACTGATCCACCACCTAGTAGTTAGCCTTTTTCATTTTTCTTCAATTAATCCCCTGTGCTTGGATTTAGCTCTCCAATTGGTGTTTCACGGGATGACTTTGTTCTTGGATTTAGCTCATTCTACCTTTTCTCAATTGTATGTTGAATTTTCCAAAGGTGGTATGTGTATGGCCGAGACTTTCAAGTATGGTCACTTCCCTCATTCCCTCATTTAATTTGTAATGTGAATTGTATACATAAGACAATGCTATTCTTTTCCAAAACAATTCATAAAACAGTGGGCTGCACTTGGAACTTGGTGGTCTCTTCTCTTTCATTCCAACTTAGGCTAAATGTTTTGCAAAATTCTTCATTTGAATCCAAAGAGTTGCCGTGAGGTGTAATGATGCCAAGCCTATTTTGCTTTTACAAACTCAAGAAAAATATTTCATTATACGGATCAATACACAGATTAATTCAATGCAGTACGGCTTCGACTAGATAACACAGTGTGTAAATAAATATTCTTCCTAATGTTCTAAAATATTTACAGAATTTTCCCTGCATTCACTAATGTAAATAATTATTCTCAGATAATTCAAATTAAGTAAAATAAGAATTTCTGATCAAATTAAGCACAATCAGTAAAAACGGGAAAATACTGGACAATTAAGCACAACTCCCTGATTAATTTTAGTACAGTAAACTAAGTGAAGTGAAGAAAATAATGATTCATCAAAATAGACCACACTTAGTCGTTTGCACTCCTGGGCAAACTTAAGACACAAAACCAGGGAGCAGTTCAAACATTAGAAAAGTGACACAGACTTGACAGACAACACAAACTCCAAAACAGAAACACACTTTCACAATTCCCACAAAATCTGGACAGTAAAAGGTACAGGCAGAATCCTACACAAAATCAATGAAAGCAAATACTCAAAGAATCATCCAAACAGTTCAGTACAAGGAAAACAATCAATCAGTTCAAGAGATGAATCGACAGCAACAGAGCCTCACAGATGTACACAATCAGTGTTTCTCTCAAGTGTTTAAGGTAAATCAATGTCACTCAATGAACTCAAGAAAGCAAACACAAATAGGCTTGGCAAGCCTCTAATATCAACACTCAAACAGATACGCATGTTCAAATCAAAAGGTCTTTTTATGGTCATAATGGGGTCAAGGACAAGGGAGGATATATCTGGATGAAAAGCTATAAACCATAAGGGATAGATGAGCAATGGGGAACAAGTATAAACACATTCAAACTCACCTACAGCCTCTAATTCCATCCTCTAGTTAACTCCATTATTCACCGTTGTTCACAATTTTTTTCTGTTTTTCTGATTTTTTTTTTTTCATCATTTTTTTTTCTTCATCCTGTCTTTTTTCTTTACTCTGTTCAACACACAATTTCAAGAGACAAGATGCACCACATATTTACAAACAGAAACAAGATATGAAGAGAACTCACTAATTCATCTGAAATTCCCAGGAGACCACACTTATTCCCAAAACAATTCCAAAGCTACAAAATTCCCTAAGGTTCAGGTAATAATGGTTTTTCACTTAGGGCTAGTGTATGAGCTTCAAAACAAAGAAATGGGGAAAAACATAGGCTCAAAAGGGTATCAATGGATCAAAACAGGGTAGGCTTATCTGGCTTAGAGGCTCAACAACAAAATGCCTTTATCCCTTTCAAACATGCGTATTAGTCAAGAATCAATTCAAAGAGTGAAGCCAAGACATATGTGCAAGCAATCAAGGCATATATCACACACAAGAAAGATCATCAAATGGCTCAAATCTCACACAGGTAATATGGTCACCATCAATTCAACTCTCAAATATCATGATTATCTCCCAAGCAAAGTAAAGCAAGGAATTCAACAGTTTAGAGTATCAATGAAGTGCAGGAAAACTGACAACCTAATCATAGTCCAGAATTCACGAAAATCATGCAAAACTGTACATAAGACACCACAAAATACACAAAAACGAAACATAAACAAAGAAACAACCTCCCCTAATAGACCACACTTAAACGACACAATGTCCTCAGTGTGTCACATTCAGCAGATCAAAACAATCAGAATAGTCATCAGATATCGACAAAGTGCAACAAAAGTGAGGAGGGAAGGAGAGAAGAAACTCCCTGAGTCAGGTGGGAGGGTAGGTGGGGTAGACCAAAGACGTCTCCTCCACCACTGCATCCAACAGAGAAGGATTGCTGAGGAAGGGCTTCAGTCTATGCCCGTTCACCTTGAAGCTTTTAGCTGCAGATGGACCCTGGATTTCTACTGCACCATAAGGATAAACATTAGTCACAACAAAGGGTCCAGTCCACTTTGATCTCAACTTACCACCCATGAGGCCGAGTCTAGAGTTATACAATAAAACCTGTTGGCCAACCTCGAAGTCCTTTCTAACAATGGAGTTATCATGGAACCTCTTGGTTCTTTCCTTGTAGAACTTCGAATTCTCATATGCTTCCAATCGGATTTCATCCAGTTCATTCAGTTGCAACTTCCTTTCCTCTCCAGCTTGGTCCATGGAGAAGTTGCATGTCTTCACAGCCCAATATGCCCGATGCTCAATTTCAACTGGTAGATGACATGCCTTTCCGAAGACAACCCTGTACGGAGACATCCCAATCGGTGCTTTGTATGCAGTCCTGTGGGCCCAAAGAGCATCGTCCAATCTACTACTCCAATCTTTCCTGTTGGGCTGGACAATCTTTTCCAAAATCCTCTTAATCTCCCTGTTGGAGATCTCAGCCTGCCCATTTGTTTGGGGGTGGTAAGGTGTAGAAACTCTGTGCGTCACCCCATATTTCTTGAGTAAAGCTTGCATGGATCTGTTGCAAAAATGGGTTCCCTGATCACTAACAATTGCTCTAGGTACTCCAAACCTGCAAAAGAGGTGAGATCTAACAAAATCCACAACAACCCGAGCATCATTAGTTCTGGTGGCTTTAGCTTCCACCCATTTTGAAACATAATCCACAGCAAGGAGAATATAGGAAAAACCAAAAGAAACAGGAAAAGGACCCATGAAATCTATACCCCAGACATCAAACACCTCACAGAATAGCATAGGTTGTTGAGGCATCTCTTGTCTCTGTGAAATTTGTCCTCCTGCTTTCTGACAAGGCTCACAAGTGCTACAAATCTTCTCCGCATCCTTGAAGATGGAAGGCCAATAGAACCCACAATCAAGCACCCTACGAGCTGTTCTTTGTATCCCCAGATGACCACCAGGTGAGGAGGCATGACAAAACTGCAGGACCGAGTCAATCTCATGGTCTGGAATGCATCTCCTAGTAACCTGGTCACTGCACAACTTCCACAGATATGGGTCATCCCAAACATAATACTTAGCATCACTCTTAATTTTAGCAATCTGAGCACGTGATGCTAAGGGAGGAAAAATAGAAGCAACCAAATAATTTACAATGTGTGCAAACCAAGGAGTCGGGTGAGAAGAAGAAATCATCAACAAACTCTCATCAGGAAAGTCATCCTGGATGGGCAGCACATCAACTTCATTCCCAGCTCTCTCAATCCTGCTAAGGTGGTCCGCAACTAGATTCTGTGCTCCACTCCGGTCCTTAATCTGCAAGTCAAACTCCTGGAGCAGTAGCATCCATCTGATCAATCTAGGCTTTGACTCAGCCTTTTTCAACAGAAACTTAAGAGCTGCATGGTCAGTATATACAATAACAGATGATCCAAGCAAATATGACCTAAACTTATCAAGAGCAAAAACAATTGCCAACAATTCTTTTTCAGTGGTGGTATAGTTTGCTTGGGCAGCATCCAAAGTGCGTGATGCATAGTAAATCACTCTTGGCAGCTTGTCAATTTTCTGTGTCAAGACAGCCCCCAATGCATAGTTAGATGCATCACACATGAGCTCAAATGGGGCTGTCCAATCCGGTGCCTGAATGATAGGGGTGGTAGTCAAAGCTTCCTTGAGGCAATCAAAAGCCTGCTTGCATTTTTCATCACAAACAAAGTCAACATCCTTCTGCAGTAGTCTGGACAAGGGAAGCGCCTTCTTGCTGAAATCTTTGATGAAGCGCCTGTAGAAACCTGCATGTCCAAGGAAAGATCGCACCTCTCGCACGCAAGAGGGGTAAGGCAACTGTGAAATCACAGATATCTTAGCAGGATCTACCTCTATTCCCTTTTCAGAAATGATATGCCCTAAAACCAAACCTTGTTCAACCATAAAGTGACATTTCTCAAAATTGAGAACAAGGTTTGTTTCTATGCATCTTTTCAAGACTTTTTCCAAACTGTCTAAACATACATCAAAAGAAGATCCATACACAGTAAAATCATCCATAAACACCTCTATACAACTCTCAAGAAAGTCACTAAAAATGCTAAGCATGCACCGTTGAAAGGTACCAGGAGCGTTGCATAGACCAAAGGGCATCCTCCGATAGGCAAAAGTGCCAAAGGGGCAGGTGAATGTGGTTTTCTCTTGATCCTCAGGAGCAATATTGATCTGAAAATATCCAGAAAAACCATCAAGAAAACAATAATGAGATTTACCTGCCAGGCGCTCCAGCATCTGATCAATGAATGGCAGGGGAAAATGATCTTTCCTGGTTGCTTGGTTGAGCCTCCTATAGTCAATGCAGACTCTCCAGCTGTTCTGCACTCTAGTTGGGATAAGCTCATCCCTCTCATTCTTCACCACAGTGAGGCCAGTTTTCTTGGGTATGACATGGATGGGGCTCACCCACTGACTGTCTGAAATAGGATAGATGATTCCTGCTTGCAAAAGCTTGGTCACCTCCTTCTTGATGACTTCCATGATCACGGGGTTTTGCCTTCTTTGTGGCTGTCTCACTGGCTTTGCCCCTTCTTCCAAAAGAATTCTATGCATGCATGTGGATGGACTAATACCAGGTATGTCAGCCAAACTCCAACCAATGGCCTTCTTGTTGTTCCTCAGTATACCAAGCAACTTCTCCTCTTGAACAGAATCAAGGGAGGTAGAAATGATCACCGGTTTCTTTTCATCATCCTCCAAGTACACGTACTTGAGGTTATCTGGTAGCTGTTTCAGCTCAAGAGTGGGTGCCTGCAAGTCAGATTCAAGTGTACTTCCTGCAACATTGTTAATGCATTCTGACTCTAAAGAGTGTACAGGTAAAGGCAGATCACTTATCTCATCACAATCCAAATCAATGTCCATCTCAGATATGTCAACAACATCATCAATATCATTCATAGCATCAATATCCTGGACATCACAATCCTCATCAAAATCCACAACATTATCAACATCATTCTCAAAACCTGATTCGAATCTAGATTCAATACATGAATGCAAAGAAGATAGAAAAGAATGCTTCTTCTCATGCACAGAATTAAAGTTGTCAACAACAAATTCATCAATAATGTCATCCAATGTATCAATCCTAAACAGAGAATGGTCCTCAGCTGGAAATTTCATTGCATCAAAGATATTAAAATGAACAACAATATCAGCAAATTCCATAGACAAAGTTCCAGCATACACATCAATCTTAGTTCGGGCAGTTTTCAAGAATGGCCTGCCTAAAATAATGGGAGCGGATCCATGAGAGAATCCCTCCTCCATTTCCAAAACATAAAAATCAGCAGGAAAAATCAATTCACCAACCCTTACCAAGACATCTTCTATGAAACCTGTTGGGTGAGTAACACTCCTATTAGCCAACTGAATGACCACACCCGTGGTTTGCAAAGGACCAAGAGATAAAGATTCATATATAGACAAAGGCATGACATTAACAGAAGCACCCAAATCAAGCATGGCATTCTCAAATTTATTATTTCCAATCACACAAGGAATGCAAAATATACCTGGATCTTTGCACTTTTCAGGAATGTGCGGGACCGACTTACCAATAAGTGCAGATACATTTCTTCCCATGCTAATCCTTTCATTTCCCTTCATCTTCCTCTTGTGTGTGCACAGCTCCTTCAAGAATTTTGCATACTTTGGTATCTGCTTGATTGCATCAAGTAGAGGTATGTTCACCTCCACCTTCCTGAAGGTCTCCAGAATTTCTTTATCTACCTCTTCCATCTTTTTGCTAGGAAGTGCTCGTGAAGGGAATGGAAGAGGGATAGGTCGGTCAATCAATGGAGATGGTGTGGCAGCAGTAGTGGTGGTTAAGGGAGGAGATCCTCCTGAAGAAGAACCACCGACTGGAGAAGAAGATTCACCTGCCTCAAATGTCCTGCTTGGACCAGCTTGGTCCTCCTTTTTGTGAGAAGTAGCAGGCACGGGTGTCGGTATAGAGGCGGGCTCTGAAGGTACAACAATCTGCTTCCCTGATCTGAGGGTTATGGCACTCACATTTCTTGGATTCTGCACAGTCTGCGATGGTAACTTACTAGAATTTTGAGACTGCGCCTGGTTTATCTGAGTGGCCATCTGACCTATCTGGTTAGTGAGGCTCTGTATGGACGCTCTAGTCTCCTGCTGAAATTGCATGTTGTCTTTCTGAAACTGCATGTTATCTTTCTGAAACTGCAGGTTTTGCACAGTCATCTGTCTCACTAACTCTTCCAATGAAGGTTCAGACGAAGTGGAAGGTTGGGCAGCTGGTTGGGCAGGTGCCTCTTGCTGTTGCTGTTGTTGTTGCCTTTGGTGTTGTTGCATGGGTGGAGGCACATATCTGTTAGGTGTTCCAGCATTCTGAAAAGGTGGCGCCTGCTGCTGTTGCTGTGGCGCATTGTTCCATCTAAGATTGGGGTGATTCCTCCACCCTGGGTTGTACCTGTTGCTGGACAAGTCATGATTTTGCTGTTGTGGCTGCCTGTTGTTGTAGATGTTTGTAGTATAAGCCTGAGGCACATCAGAGGCAGCAGGATGTTGCAAAGAAGGACATGCATCTGTGTAGTGGTCACTGGAAGGACAAATAGCACATAGTCGTGCAACAGATGCAGATTGAGATGTCGATCTCTGGTTGGTAGTCAACTGTGTCACCATCTTCGCAAGAGAGTTAATCTGGCCTTCTAACTTGCTTTCAACAGCTGATAAAGACTGGGCAATATCTTGTACGCCCTTCACCACAATGGCATCATTCCTGTTGCTAAACTGCTGGGAGTTGGAGGCCATCTTCTCAATCAATGGTCTGGCCTCAGCAGGTGTGATGTCTCCAAGAGCTCCACCACAGGCAGCATCGATCATACCTCGATCCATGTTGTTCAAACCCTCGTAGAAATACTGAATAAGGAGTTGTTCAGGTATCTGATGGTGGGGGCAGCTAGCACAAAGTGTCTTGAATCTCTCCCAATATTCGTACAGGTTCTCTCCACTAAGCTGTCTAATCCCAGTTATGTCTTTCCTGATAGCTGTGGTCCGGGATGCTGGGAAAAATTTCTCCAAGAACAGCCTCTTCAGATCATCCCAGCTAGCAATGGATCTCGGCGCTAAACTATACAACCAATCCTTAGCAACATTTTCCAATGAATGAGGGAATGCCTTCAAGAAGACGTGCTCTTCAGGAACATCGTGCGGTTTCATACTGGAACAAACAACCAGGAATTCCTTCAAATGCTTATGTGGACTCGCACCTGCAAGACCATGAAACTTGGGCAACAAATGGATCAGTCCAGTCTTGAGAACATACGGAACGTCCTCATCAGGATATTGGATGCACAAGCTTTCAATATCGAAATCAGGTGCAGCCATCTCCCTAAAAGTCCTCTCGCGAGGTGGAGGTTGTGCCATATTGTTCTCAGTGTGAAAAACAACAGAATCAGAATCAAGTACAGATGCAGTAGATGCAGTATGCACAGAATACTCAACAGTAGGATGCACAATATCTAATGGAACAGGTTCAAAAACAGACTCTAAAGACAAATTCCTAGAATGCCTAATTAAGCTATGAAAAGTCCTATCAATCTCAGGATCAAAGGGTGGTATGAATCCAGGATTTCCTCTAGTCATGCACTAAATCACGACACCCTGTAATCAAGAAACAATAGCACAGAAAATTCAAACCACAGAAATAAACACAAGGTAGCAAAACAACACTATCACAAACACATACACAAATCACACAACACAGACACAAGACTCAAAACTGAACCGTTGGTCCCCGGCAGCGGCGCCAAAATTTGATACAGCTGTCGCGGCCGATCAAATTTGATGTGCAATTAAGAATGCAGTACAGTGCTAGGAATTGACTCCTAGGTCGTTTCTCAGGGACCAAATGTCGTTCAGTCTTTTGTCAACACGTAATGGGGGGGTTTTGAAAATTGTTTTGGTTGCGGATGAAATTTAAAAGCGTTGAAATAAAATTAAAACAGTAAAACGAAATTAAAAAAAAATGAAATTGCTACAGTGAAAATGAAAATACAGTAACGTAAAACAGTAAAAATAAATCTGGACCAAAAAATTAAATACAGAAAACGAAAATACAGTAAATAATAATTATAGAAAACAGTAGAAACAGAAAATAAATTACAATAGTAAATAATTACAGCAAAACAGTAAATACAGGAACAGAAAAAATTCAAATATGAAAACAGAATTAAAATTACAGCAGCAAAATACAACAAACAAAAATACAGAAAATCATTTCAACATATGATATAAAATATTTTAAGACAAGAAATAAAATTAAAATGTGTCTACCATTAACCATGAACCATTTTACTAGAAGAAAATAATTTAAATGAATGCCTTTAAAGCTTGAAATGAAAGACGTTACACTCCTCCTAGATTGGCTTAGTTTTCCACTTGAAATACAATTAAAGAAGACCTTTAAAACTAACAAAACAAGGACGTGCAGCAGCTATAAATTGGCATATGTTTCCATGTGAAATGAATTAAAATAAGGCCTTGGAACTAATACATAAAAACGTGGCAGCAGCACTTGAATTGGTTAAATCCACCTATTTACCAAGAGCAATTGAAAGCTATTAAAATGAAAGCAATTAACGTGCAACCATTACTCCATTATAGTCATGTCTAATTCCAAATAGAATAAGAAATGCAAGAAAGGGGTCGTGGGCCACTTCTTCTCAATCACATGAAAGAAAGCACTTGGTTTAAGAATTCTGAAAAGTTGTTTCCATTCACGTAAATTCCTCCTCCAAAAGATGCTCTTTGAAAGCTTTTGTCTTCTTCTCCAAAGCACTCTTCACACGGCTCCACCCTCCTTACTTTCCATCTAAAATCAATCACTACTTCTTATAATAATAACAATAACAATCCTATTCTAACAAACCAAACTCGGTGCTGCATAAATGATTCACGTTTCCCTTCATTTTAATCAAAACAAAACAAGATGGAAAGGTGCAAAGGTGCTGCTCCATGGACTCAACACTACACGGCATTATATAAAAGAAAGGCAAAGATAACATAGCATTTAGAAAAAACAAGTAGGACCCTACTACTTTCTTCAAAGCTAAATAAAATTGTATATGCTGGCTGAATTCATATCCACATCACCATGCAAACAATTACTTGGCCATGTTCAAATGAATAAAAAGATGCAAGACCGTGGACACTTGCACTTTTTCTGCAGAATTTAATGCACACACCCTTTCTATAAGCTAATGACCGTCCACTTTGCTGCATCCATTCCAGTTGCACTCTCCTTTCCTCCTTCTTCAACTACGTTCCCTTCTCATCAAAAATCACTTCTCCCCTTTGTAACAAATCCTTCTCTTCCTCTCTACTCTTTAGCAAGCAAATAAGTGTGTGTGGTTTACTCTTCCATACAGCAGAAACAAATCAGCATCTACAAGGTTTCACTGGCCTCTCCTCTTCTCTTTACCGTGAACTCCCATCTCATATTAAACAACTTTCTTTTTGTGGTTTTTTATGTTGAATAGGTGACGGCAGTTCCTTTCTACTCTACTATGAAAGCAAAACAAATGAACATGATATTTGGTTCTACACAAAGCCATGAATCATCTTTTCAAAGGTTACAAGATGCTAAGAGATTGTATGAAAATGCAGAAAACCAAAATGGAAGATGCAATTACAATTCAAGAAAGAAAATAAACATAAGCTATTCATTCATCATGAACATGTTTCCAGTTCTCAAGGAAAAGCATTCAAAGTACAAAGAAGCAAAGCAAAGTAAAGGAAACAAACTAGCTGCCTCTTGGTCTTGTGTCTTCTTCCAGTAGTGTTTCAAGAATCAAATACAGTTTTGCTTCCCTCTTCTAGCTCTCTGGACGTATCATCTCACACCAGCACCTTCTCTTTCTTCATGAAGCCATGATCTCTGTAATACTCTTGCTATACTCCACGGGAAAAGAGAAAAGATAGGATGCCCCCCAAATTGCCGAGAGGAAGGAGGTTTTAAGAGACCCCAAAAATCAGCATGTGTGTTGTCTCTTTGTGCCATAGAGTAGCGACTGATCCACCACCTAGTAGTTAGCCTTTTTCATTTTTCTTCAATTAATCCCCTGTGCTTGGATTTAGCTCTCCAATTGGTGTTTCACGGGATGACTTTGTTCTTGGATTTAGCTCATTCTACCTTTTCTCAATTGTATGTTGAATTTTCCAAAGGTGGTATGTGTATGGCCGAGACTTTCAAGTATGGTCACTTCCCTCATTCCCTCATTTAATTTGTAATGTGAATTGTATACATAAGACAATGCTATTCTTTTCCAAAACAATTCATAAAACAGTGGGCTGCACTTGGAACTTGGTGGTCTCTTCTCTTTCATTCCAACTTAGGCTAAATGTTTTGCAAAATTCTTCATTTGAATCCAAAGAGTTGCCGTGAGGTGTAATGATGCCAAGCCTATTTTGCTTTTACAAACTCAAGAAAAATATTTCATTATACGGATCAATACACAGATTAATTCAATGCAGTACGGCTTCGACTAGATAACACAGTGTGTAAATAAATATTCTTCCTAATGTTCTAAAATATTTACAGAATTTTCCCTGCATTCACTAATGTAAATAATTATTCTCAGATAATTCAAATTAAGTAAAATAAGAATTTCTGATCAAATTAAGCACAATCAGTAAAAACGGGAAAATACTGGACAATTAAGCACAACTCCCTGATTAATTTTAGTACAGTAAACTAAGTGAAGTGAAGAAAATAATGATTCATCAAAATAGACCACACTTAGTCGTTTGCACTCCTGGGCAAACTTAAGACACAAAACCAGGGAGCAGTTCAAACATTAGAAAAGTGACACAGACTTGACAGACAACACAAACTCCAAAACAGAAACACACTTTCACAATTCCCACAAAATCTGGACAGTAAAAGGTACAGGCAGAATCCTACACAAAATCAATGAAAGCAAATACTCAAAGAATCATCCAAACAGTTCAGTACAAGGAAAACAATCAATCAGTTCAAGAGATGAATCGACAGCAACAGAGCCTCACAGATGTACACAATCAGTGTTTCTCTCAAGTGTTTAAGGTAAATCAATGTCACTCAATGAACTCAAGAAAGCAAACACAAATAGGCTTGGCAAGCCTCTAATATCAACACTCAAACAGATACGCATGTTCAAATCAAAAGGTCTTTTTATGGTCATAATGGGGTCAAGGACAAGGGAGGATATATCTGGATGAAAAGCTATAAACCATAAGGGATAGATGAGCAATGGGGAACAAGTATAAACACATTCAAACTCACCTACAGCCTCTAATTCCATCCTCTAGTTAACTCCATTATTCACCGTTGTTCACAATTTTTTTCTGTTTTTCTGATTTTTTTTTTTCATCATTTTTTTTTCTTCATCCTGTCTTTTTTCTTTACTCTGTTCAACACACAATTTCAAGAGACAAGATGCACCACATATTTACAAACAGAAACAAGATATGAAGAGAACTCACTAATTCATCTGAAATTCCCAGGAGACCACACTTATTCCCAAAACAATTCCAAAGCTACAAAATTCCCTAAGGTTCAGGTAATAATGGTTTTTCACTTAGGGCTAGTGTATGAGCTTCAAAACAAAGAAATGGGGAAAAACATAGGCTCAAAAGGGTATCAATGGATCAAAACAGGGTAGGCTTATCTGGCTTAGAGGCTCAACAACAAAATGCCTTTATCCCTTTCAAACATGCGTATTAGTCAAGAATCAATTCAAAGAGTGAAGCCAAGACATATGTGCAAGCAATCAAGGCATATATCACACACAAGAAAGATCATCAAATGGCTCAAATCTCACACAGGTAATATGGTCACCATCAATTCAACTCTCAAATATCATGATTATCTCCCAAGCAAAGTAAAGCAAGGAATTCAACAGTTTAGAGTATCAATGAAGTGCAGGAAAACTGACAACCTAATCATAGTCCAGAATTCACGAAAATCATGCAAAACTGTACATAAGACACCACAAAATACACAAAAACGAAACATAAACAAAGAAACAACCTCCCCTAATAGACCACACTTAAACGACACAATGTCCTCAGTGTGTCACATTCAGCAGATCAAAACAATCAGAATAGTCATCAGATATCGACAAAGTGCAACAAAAGTGAGGAGGGAAGGAGAGAAGAAACTCCCTGAGTCAGGTGGGAGGGTAGGTGGGGTAGACCAAAGACGTCTCCTCCACCACTGCATCCAACAGAGAAGGATTGCTGAGGAAGGGCTTCAGTCTATGCCCGTTCACCTTGAAGCTTTTAGCTGCAGATGGACCCTGGATTTCTACTGCACCATAAGGATAAACATTAGTCACAACAAAGGGTCCAGTCCACTTTGATCTCAACTTACCACCCATGAGGCCGAGTCTAGAGTTATACAATAAAACCTGTTGGCCAACCTCGAAGTCCTTTCTAACAATGGAGTTATCATGGAACCTCTTGGTTCTTTCCTTGTAGAACTTCGAATTCTCATATGCTTCCAATCGGATTTCATCCAGTTCATTCAGTTGCAACTTCCTTTCCTCTCCAGCTTGGTCCATGGAGAAGTTGCATGTCTTCACAGCCCAATATGCCCGATGCTCAATTTCAACTGGTAGATGACATGCCTTTCCGAAGACAACCCTGTACGGAGACATCCCAATCGGTGCTTTGTATGCAGTCCTGTGGGCCCAAAGAGCATCGTCCAATCTACTACTCCAATCTTTCCTGTTGGGCTGGACAATCTTTTCCAAAATCCTCTTAATCTCCCTGTTGGAGATCTCAGCCTGCCCATTTGTTTGGGGGTGGTAAGGTGTAGAAACTCTGTGCGTCACCCCATATTTCTTGAGTAAAGCTTGCATGGATCTGTTGCAAAAATGGGTTCCCTGATCACTAACAATTGCTCTAGGTACTCCAAACCTGCAAAAGAGGTGAGATCTAACAAAATCCACAACAACCCGAGCATCATTAGTTCTGGTGGCTTTAGCTTCCACCCATTTTGAAACATAATCCACAGCAAGGAGAATATAGGAAAAACCAAAAGAAACAGGAAAAGGACCCATGAAATCTATACCCCAGACATCAAACACCTCACAGAATAGCATAGGTTGTTGAGGCATCTCTTGTCTCTGTGAAATTTGTCCTCCTGCTTTCTGACAAGGCTCACAAGTGCTACAAATCTTCTCCGCATCCTTGAAGATGGAAGGCCAATAGAACCCACAATCAAGCACCCTACGAGCTGTTCTTTGTATCCCCAGATGACCACCAGGTGAGGAGGCATGACAAAACTGCAGGACCGAGTCAATCTCATGGTCTGGAATGCATCTCCTAGTAACCTGGTCACTGCACAACTTCCACAGATATGGGTCATCCCAAACATAATACTTAGCATCACTCTTAATTTTAGCAATCTGAGCACGTGATGCTAAGGGAGGAAAAATAGAAGCAACCAAATAATTTACAATGTGTGCAAACCAAGGAGTCGGGTGAGAAGAAGAAATCATCAACAAACTCTCATCAGGAAAGTCATCCTGGATGGGCAGCACATCAACTTCATTCCCAGCTCTCTCAATCCTGCTAAGGTGGTCCGCAACTAGATTCTGTGCTCCACTCCGGTCCTTAATCTGCAAGTCAAACTCCTGGAGCAGTAGCATCCATCTGATCAATCTAGGCTTTGACTCAGCCTTTTTCAACAGAAACTTAAGAGCTGCATGGTCAGTATATACAATAACAGATGATCCAAGCAAATATGACCTAAACTTATCAAGAGCAAAAACAATTGCCAACAATTCTTTTTCAGTGGTGGTATAGTTTGCTTGGGCAGCATCCAAAGTGCGTGATGCATAGTAAATCACTCTTGGCAGCTTGTCAATTTTCTGTGTCAAGACAGCCCCCAATGCATAGTTAGATGCATCACACATGAGCTCAAATGGGGCTGTCCAATCCGGTGCCTGAATGATAGGGGTGGTAGTCAAAGCTTCCTTGAGGCAATCAAAAGCCTGCTTGCATTTTTCATCACAAACAAAGTCAACATCCTTCTGCAGTAGTCTGGACAAGGGAAGCGCCTTCTTGCTGAAATCTTTGATGAAGCGCCTGTAGAAACCTGCATGTCCAAGGAAAGATCGCACCTCTCGCACGCAAGAGGGGTAAGGCAACTGTGAAATCACAGATATCTTAGCAGGATCTACCTCTATTCCCTTTTCAGAAATGATATGCCCTAAAACCAAACCTTGTTCAACCATAAAGTGACATTTCTCAAAATTGAGAACAAGGTTTGTTTCTATGCATCTTTTCAAGACTTTTTCCAAACTGTCTAAACATACATCAAAAGAAGATCCATACACAGTAAAATCATCCATAAACACCTCTATACAACTCTCAAGAAAGTCACTAAAAATGCTAAGCATGCACCGTTGAAAGGTACCAGGAGCGTTGCATAGACCAAAGGGCATCCTCCGATAGGCAAAAGTGCCAAAGGGGCAGGTGAATGTGGTTTTCTCTTGATCCTCAGGAGCAATATTGATCTGAAAATATCCAGAAAAACCATCAAGAAAACAATAATGAGATTTACCTGCCAGGCGCTCCAGCATCTGATCAATGAATGGCAGGGGAAAATGATCTTTCCTGGTTGCTTGGTTGAGCCTCCTATAGTCAATGCAGACTCTCCAGCTGTTCTGCACTCTAGTTGGGATAAGCTCATCCCTCTCATTCTTCACCACAGTGAGGCCAGTTTTCTTGGGTATGACATGGATGGGGCTCACCCACTGACTGTCTGAAATAGGATAGATGATTCCTGCTTGCAAAAGCTTGGTCACCTCCTTCTTGATGACTTCCATGATCACGGGGTTTTGCCTTCTTTGTGGCTGTCTCACTGGCTTTGCCCCTTCTTCCAAAAGAATTCTATGCATGCATGTGGATGGACTAATACCAGGTATGTCAGCCAAACTCCAACCAATGGCCTTCTTGTTGTTCCTCAGTATACCAAGCAACTTCTCCTCTTGAACAGAATCAAGGGAGGTAGAAATGATCACCGGTTTCTTTTCATCATCCTCCAAGTACACGTACTTGAGGTTATCTGGTAGCTGTTTCAGCTCAAGAGTGGGTGCCTGCAAGTCAGATTCAAGTGTACTTCCTGCAACATTGTTAATGCATTCTGACTCTAAAGAGTGTACAGGTAAAGGCAGATCACTTATCTCATCACAATCCAAATCAATGTCCATCTCAGATATGTCAACAACATCATCAATATCATTCATAGCATCAATATCCTGGACATCACAATCCTCATCAAAATCCACAACATTATCAACATCATTCTCAAAACCTGATTCGAATCTAGATTCAATACATGAATGCAAAGAAGATAGAAAAGAATGCTTCTTCTCATGCACAGAATTAAAGTTGTCAACAACAAATTCATCAATAATGTCATCCAATGTATCAATCCTAAACAGAGAATGGTCCTCAGCTGGAAATTTCATTGCATCAAAGATATTAAAATGAACAACAATATCAGCAAATTCCATAGACAAAGTTCCAGCATACACATCAATCTTAGTTCGGGCAGTTTTCAAGAATGGCCTGCCTAAAATAATGGGAGCGGATCCATGAGAGAATCCCTCCTCCATTTCCAAAACATAAAAATCAGCAGGAAAAATCAATTCACCAACCCTTACCAAGACATCTTCTATGAAACCTGTTGGGTGAGTAACACTCCTATTAGCCAACTGAATGACCACACCCGTGGTTTGCAAAGGACCAAGAGATAAAGATTCATATATAGACAAAGGCATGACATTAACAGAAGCACCCAAATCAAGCATGGCATTCTCAAATTTATTATTTCCAATCACACAAGGAATGCAAAATATACCTGGATCTTTGCACTTTTCAGGAATGTGCGGGACCGACTTACCAATAAGTGCAGATACATTTCTTCCCATGCTAATCCTTTCATTTCCCTTCATCTTCCTCTTGTGTGTGCACAGCTCCTTCAAGAATTTTGCATACTTTGGTATCTGCTTGATTGCATCAAGTAGAGGTATGTTCACCTCCACCTTCCTGAAGGTCTCCAGAATTTCTTTATCTACCTCTTCCATCTTTTTGCTAGGAAGTGCTCGTGAAGGGAATGGAAGAGGGATAGGTCGGTCAATCAATGGAGATGGTGTGGCAGCAGTAGTGGTGGTTAAGGGAGGAGATCCTCCTGAAGAAGAACCACCGACTGGAGAAGAAGATTCACCTGCCTCAAATGTCCTGCTTGGACCAGCTTGGTCCTCCTTTTTGTGAGAAGTAGCAGGCACGGGTGTCGGTATAGAGGCGGGCTCTGAAGGTACAACAATCTGCTTCCCTGATCTGAGGGTTATGGCACTCACATTTCTTGGATTCTGCACAGTCTGCGATGGTAACTTACTAGAATTTTGAGACTGCGCCTGGTTTATCTGAGTGGCCATCTGACCTATCTGGTTAGTGAGGCTCTGTATGGACGCTCTAGTCTCCTGCTGAAATTGCATGTTGTCTTTCTGAAACTGCATGTTATCTTTCTGAAACTGCAGGTTTTGCACAGTCATCTGTCTCACTAACTCTTCCAATGAAGGTTCAGACGAAGTGGAAGGTTGGGCAGCTGGTTGGGCAGGTGCCTCTTGCTGTTGCTGTTGTTGTTGCCTTTGGTGTTGTTGCATGGGTGGAGGCACATATCTGTTAGGTGTTCCAGCATTCTGAAAAGGTGGCGCCTGCTGCTGTTGCTGTGGCGCATTGTTCCATCTAAGATTGGGGTGATTCCTCCACCCTGGGTTGTACCTGTTGCTGGACAAGTCATGATTTTGCTGTTGTGGCTGCCTGTTGTTGTAGATGTTTGTAGTATAAGCCTGAGGCACATCAGAGGCAGCAGGATGTTGCAAAGAAGGACATGCATCTGTGTAGTGGTCACTGGAAGGACAAATAGCACATAGTCGTGCAACAGATGCAGATTGAGATGTCGATCTCTGGTTGGTAGTCAACTGTGTCACCATCTTCGCAAGAGAGTTAATCTGGCCTTCTAACTTGCTTTCAACAGCTGATAAAGACTGGGCAATATCTTGTACGCCCTTCACCACAATGGCATCATTCCTGTTGCTAAACTGCTGGGAGTTGGAGGCCATCTTCTCAATCAATGGTCTGGCCTCAGCAGGTGTGATGTCTCCAAGAGCTCCACCACAGGCAGCATCGATCATACCTCGATCCATGTTGTTCAAACCCTCGTAGAAATACTGAATAAGGAGTTGTTCAGGTATCTGATGGTGGGGGCAGCTAGCACAAAGTGTCTTGAATCTCTCCCAATATTCGTACAGGTTCTCTCCACTAAGCTGTCTAATCCCAGTTATGTCTTTCCTGATAGCTGTGGTCCGGGATGCTGGGAAAAATTTCTCCAAGAACAGCCTCTTCAGATCATCCCAGCTAGCAATGGATCTCGGCGCTAAACTATACAACCAATCCTTAGCAACATTTTCCAATGAATGAGGGAATGCCTTCAAGAAGACGTGCTCTTCAGGAACATCGTGCGGTTTCATACTGGAACAAACAACCAGGAATTCCTTCAAATGCTTATGTGGACTCGCACCTGCAAGACCATGAAACTTGGGCAACAAATGGATCAGTCCAGTCTTGAGAACATACGGAACGTCCTCATCAGGATATTGGATGCACAAGCTTTCAATATCGAAATCAGGTGCAGCCATCTCCCTAAAAGTCCTCTCGCGAGGTGGAGGTTGTGCCATATTGTTCTCAGTGTGAAAAACAACAGAATCAGAATCAAGTACAGATGCAGTAGATGCAGTATGCACAGAATACTCAACAGTAGGATGCACAATATCTAATGGAACAGGTTCAAAAACAGACTCTAAAGACAAATTCCTAGAATGCCTAATTAAGCTATGAAAAGTCCTATCAATCTCAGGATCAAAGGGTGGTATGAATCCAGGATTTCCTCTAGTCATGCACTAAATCACGACACCCTGTAATCAAGAAACAATAGCACAGAAAATTCAAACCACAGAAATAAACACAAGGTAGCAAAACAACACTATCACAAACACATACACAAATCACACAACACAGACACAAGACTCAAAACTGAACCGTTGGTCCCCGGCAGCGGCGCCAAAATTTGATACAGCTGTCGCGGCCGATCAAATTTGATGTGCAATTAAGAATGCAGTACAGTGCTAGGAATTGACTCCTAGGTCGTTTCTCAGGGACCAAATGTCGTTCAGTCTTTTGTCAACACGTAATGGGGGGGTTTTGAAAATTGTTTTGGTTGCGGATGAAATTTAAAAGCGTTGAAATAAAATTAAAACAGTAAAACGAAATTAAAAAAAAATGAAATTGCTACAGTGAAAATGAAAATACAGTAACGTAAAACAGTAAAAATAAATCTGGACCAAAAAATTAAATACAGAAAACGAAAATACAGTAAATAATAATTATAGAAAACAGTAGAAACAGAAAATAAATTACAATAGTAAATAATTACAGCAAAACAGTAAATACAGGAACAGAAAAAATTCAAATATGAAAACAGAATTAAAATTACAGCAGCAAAATACAACAAACAAAAATACAGAAAATCATTTCAACATATGATATAAAATATTTTAAGACAAGAAATAAAATTAAAATGTGTCTACCATTAACCATGAACCATTTTACTAGAAGAAAATAATTTAAATGAATGCCTTTAAAGCTTGAAATGAAAGACGTTACACTCCTCCTAGATTGGCTTAGTTTTCCACTTGAAATACAATTAAAGAAGACCTTTAAAACTAACAAAACAAGGACGTGCAGCAGCTATAAATTGGCATATGTTTCCATGTGAAATGAATTAAAATAAGGCCTTGGAACTAATACATAAAAACGTGGCAGCAGCACTTGAATTGGTTAAATCCACCTATTTACCAAGAGCAATTGAAAGCTATTAAAATGAAAGCAATTAACGTGCAACCATTACTCCATTATAGTCATGTCTAATTCCAAATAGAATAAGAAATGCAAGAAAGGGGTCGTGGGCCACTTCTTCTCAATCACATGAAAGAAAGCACTTGGTTTAAGAATTCTGAAAAGTTGTTTCCATTCACGTAAATTCCTCCTCCAAAAGATGCTCTTTGAAAGCTTTTGTCTTCTTCTCCAAAGCACTCTTCACACGGCTCCACCCTCCTTACTTTCCATCTAAAATCAATCACTACTTCTTATAATAATAACAATAACAATCCTATTCTAACAAACCAAACTCGGTGCTGCATAAATGATTCACGTTTCCCTTCATTTTAATCAAAACAAAACAAGATGGAAAGGTGCAAAGGTGCTGCTCCATGGACTCAACACTACACGGCATTATATAAAAGAAAGGCAAAGATAACATAGCATTTAGAAAAAACAAGTAGGACCCTACTACTTTCTTCAAAGCTAAATAAAATTGTATATGCTGGCTGAATTCATATCCACATCACCATGCAAACAATTACTTGGCCATGTTCAAATGAATAAAAAGATGCAAGACCGTGGACACTTGCACTTTTTCTGCAGAATTTAATGCACACACCCTTTCTATAAGCTAATGACCGTCCACTTTGCTGCATCCATTCCAGTTGCACTCTCCTTTCCTCCTTCTTCAACTACGTTCCCTTCTCATCAAAAATCACTTCTCCCCTTTGTAACAAATCCTTCTCTTCCTCTCTACTCTTTAGCAAGCAAATAAGTGTGTGTGGTTTACTCTTCCATACAGCAGAAACAAATCAGCATCTACAAGGTTTCACTGGCCTCTCCTCTTCTCTTTACCGTGAACTCCCATCTCATATTAAACAACTTTCTTTTTGTGGTTTTTTATGTTGAATAGGTGACGGCAGTTCCTTTCTACTCTACTATGAAAGCAAAACAAATGAACATGATATTTGGTTCTACACAAAGCCATGAATCATCTTTTCAAAGGTTACAAGATGCTAAGAGATTGTATGAAAATGCAGAAAACCAAAATGGAAGATGCAATTACAATTCAAGAAAGAAAATAAACATAAGCTATTCATTCATCATGAACATGTTTCCAGTTCTCAAGGAAAAGCATTCAAAGTACAAAGAAGCAAAGCAAAGTAAAGGAAACAAACTAGCTGCCTCTTGGTCTTGTGTCTTCTTCCAGTAGTGTTTCAAGAATCAAATACAGTTTTGCTTCCCTCTTCTAGCTCTCTGGACGTATCATCTCACACCAGCACCTTCTCTTTCTTCATGAAGCCATGATCTCTGTAATACTCTTGCTATACTCCACGGGAAAAGAGAAAAGATAGGATGCCCCCCAAATTGCCGAGAGGAAGGAGGTTTTAAGAGACCCCAAAAATCAGCATGTGTGTTGTCTCTTTGTGCCATAGAGTAGCGACTGATCCACCACCTAGTAGTTAGCCTTTTTCATTTTTCTTCAATTAATCCCCTGTGCTTGGATTTAGCTCTCCAATTGGTGTTTCACGGGATGACTTTGTTCTTGGATTTAGCTCATTCTACCTTTTCTCAATTGTATGTTGAATTTTCCAAAGGTGGTATGTGTATGGCCGAGACTTTCAAGTATGGTCACTTCCCTCATTCCCTCATTTAATTTGTAATGTGAATTGTATACATAAGACAATGCTATTCTTTTCCAAAACAATTCATAAAACAGTGGGCTGCACTTGGAACTTGGTGGTCTCTTCTCTTTCATTCCAACTTAGGCTAAATGTTTTGCAAAATTCTTCATTTGAATCCAAAGAGTTGCCGTGAGGTGTAATGATGCCAAGCCTATTTTGCTTTTACAAACTCAAGAAAAATATTTCATTATACGGATCAATACACAGATTAATTCAATGCAGTACGGCTTCGACTAGATAACACAGTGTGTAAATAAATATTCTTCCTAATGTTCTAAAATATTTACAGAATTTTCCCTGCATTCACTAATGTAAATAATTATTCTCAGATAATTCAAATTAAGTAAAATAAGAATTTCTGATCAAATTAAGCACAATCAGTAAAAACGGGAAAATACTGGACAATTAAGCACAACTCCCTGATTAATTTTAGTACAGTAAACTAAGTGAAGTGAAGAAAATAATGATTCATCATATAGCAAAATATATTACACAAGTCTAGTAATACACATCATACGAGTCTGTCCATATACTGATTAGATGAGTATAAAAATAAATATAAGATGAGTCAATCCATATGTAAGATCCAAGAAAAATAATATATCTAGAAAGGTGGTGGAAGTGGATGTCATTAATTAAAATAATAAAAGATAAGTTATTCAAAAGTGAGGTGTGACATAGTTTGTTAAAGCTTCTTATTATGGACTAACGACCATGGGATCGATTATTGCTATATGCATAATACATGTTTTATTTCTTTTATCAACGTATATAATGCTTAAGATTCATGAGCATTAACATGCAAAATAAGGCAACTTAGAAGAAATTAAAATAGAATATTTTAATAAGGATTAAAATATATTTTATTTTGCTTTTATGGGCTTTTAAGAGGCTTGGGGGCTAAACCTAGACACTCTAAAATTAGGGTTCAACATGCTCCTATTTAAGATAGGTTAAGATAAAAACCCTAGACCCTAGGAAAAAGGGGCAAAAAAGTGAGTGTGCTGTGAGAGAAAATAATGTTTATGTTGAAGGTTCGTGAGAGCTCGAGGGTACGACAAAATGACATTTTTTGATCAAGGAAAGAGAATATTGGAAATCTGGGTAAAAAGTTATCCTTTGATTGTTATACGTATGGTTGATATGTTCTTTTGTTTCATGTTGTGCTATGTTACTGTTATTTTCTATGACGTTGGTTGTTTGTGAGCGTTTATTGAAATTTTCCATGGTTTATAATATTCACGTTCCCTTGTCTCATGTTGGTTGTCCTTCTAATTTACTGTGTTGTTTATTATTTTTTGTTTTTAAGATGCATGCTTCTATCAATGTTGGGTTCTGTTTTGTTGTCATTATGTTGTCCATTATTGCTACAATACATGCTTCTGTTTCATGTTGAATTCATCTTGCATTTATTGTACTGTCAAACCATTGTTTTGTAGTGGATGATCTTTTTCTCACGTTTAATCCTTGATACTATGCATGCCAGGGTGTTATGTGTTGACAATTGTGTACTATGTTTGTTTAAGGGTTATGTTTGGTTTTTGTGAATGGTATGTTGTTGGTTTATGAGAAGTGTAGGCATGTGATCCTTTTATGTTCCAAAAATTAAATGAGTTAATTTCGTAAGACCTATAAGTTTTCTTAGAATTAAAAATAACATGGGAATATGATATGTGCATAAGAATGGATTTTCAGTGGTATATGAACTTCCGTATACTATTTGATGGTTAAGAGTATCTTGGATATACTTTTGACTTTGTGCATAACAATGTTAGTCATTATTTTTGTGTTCTTTATGTTCCATAAGGGTTTATTATATGGGGAATGTGCATAAGAAATTAATGCCAAAGTGGATTAATCACCAAAATGGAATGATGTCGGGTTGTTTAATTTTGAACCATTATATTTGAACAGGTTGTAGTTGAAGTTGCGGGAAAACATTAGAATGGGGTTGTATAGTGTTTTCATAACTCTTTTCGTGGCTGATAAGCTGATTGTGAAATAAATGATCCTCATGAGCTAGTTGTTCTTAATGTTATAAACATTATCCTACCATAAATGTTTATATAACTAGCTTTAATTCATTCTCCTAGGGTTTGGTGAGGAACAAAACTTATGTAGTATTGGTGTGTGTGATGAGACATTGTTTTTGACATGGTGTGATTGGTTGTAAGATAGATTCCAACACACAAGAGTTTTATACTGGTTCACTCAAACAAAGCTACGTCTAGTTCTCATCTAAGATAACTTAGATGGTTTCATTAGATGTTTAACAACGTACATTTGAGTATTCTAACCACTCCCAATATCCCTAGTCACACCAAGTAACCACTGTTACCTTGAGTAGTTGAGTTTCACCCACTCTTGGTTATGCAATATTCTTCATCACTCTTGGTATCCTTAGATGCTCATGGTATTAACCTGATACATCGTTAGTTGAGTTTAACCCATTCCTGGTTGTGGTTCTACACCAATAACCACCTGTTACTCTGACATTGACTGAATTTAACCAACTCTTGGTAATGTAGTATTCTTCACCTCTCCTAGTATCCCTAGACAATCCTAGTATCCCTAAACAATCCTGGTATCTCCTGATACGTTGCCTAGTTGAGTTTAACCCACTCCTTGTTGTCAACCTCATACGCTACCTAGTAATCCTTAACTCACATGAGTTAATCAACAAGTGTTTGAATTTTCTTCAGAATGTGCAATCAACCTAATTGCTTATATGTCATTAGATGATTACTCTCATAAAAAGGATATATCTTCAATACAATACAATCTATAAACTCTCTAACTATTGTTTCTCTTTTCTCTCTTCTTACAATAGTAAGCTTATACATTAATGAATCTTGAGACTGTTTCTTATTTTCTTTCAGCTGTTTCTCTCTATCTCTTTTTTTTTCTTCTCTTCTTCTAGTAATGAGTATGTATATCAATGAAGTTTGAGAGAAATTCTTCTTTTGAACTCTTCTTTTTTTCTCTTCACTTGTGTAAGAGGATTTGACTTTGATAGTTCAAAGAGAGATATTGATTCTCCTTAGGGAATGATTTTCCTTTTTCTTCCTTAATTTCCCATCATTCTCATATTCTTCTCCTTTGCTCCTCTGTTTATACACCTTTGATAATATAGCTGATAGACGATGTTTGTCCTTGAGATTTGGTGATAGTGTAATGTAGGACCAAAGGAAAATGTGGTATTATGAAATAATATGGTTGTAAGACTTGAGTATTATTGGTTGGTAAGTGGTCTATAATTCTTAAGTGTTTCTTTTTATGATTATAATTACTATGTTTATTAATTAATGTTATTGTTGATTAAGTGGAACACATGATTGATATGTTGTCATTTTAATGATTTATATATGAGTGATACTACCAATATGATGTGTTGACTTGTTGATAGAAGGGGTACTTTAAGATTGAATAGGTGTGGGTTCAATTCTAGAAGAAAAAAGAGTTAAGGAAGACTTTTGTTTTAATTGAATTTTAGGCCCAAGGGTAAAACGGTCTTCTTGCCTCCATTAATTGGTGTAGAAATTAATATAAGGGGTGTAAAAAGTAAAAAATAAAAGTACAATCTGAATAATAAGAAAGAGGTTTTGTGGATTTAAAAATATTTAGTGGTTGTTGATATTTTAAAAAGTAGTTAAGAGAGGAAAGCTTGGTGATTTTATAGATAAAGTGAGAGATATTATTTTAACCACAAAGATAGAGATAAAATAAAAGAAGATAAAAAGAAGAAGAGTAAAAGGGTTATGCATATTACTACCCTAAAATAAAAAATGAAAATTAGAAAGATAAAGGAGAGAAGAAACATTTTCTAGGAAAAAAGAGGAAGAGCTAGAGAAAACCATAGTGCAAGGGAAGGTGTGTGGTGTTTTAAAGTTAGATAAAGCCCTAGTATTGCTAAGGTATGAGAAAGCTTACCATTGTTTGGGGTATGCTATGCATTCTTTATTTACTTCCATGAAAATACTTGGTTGATATATGTTTATATGATTATGCTTATGATTATCTGTTGTTATTGCTGGACAAGGGTTGTGTGTGCATGGGAATAGGTTTTTGGTAATAATTGTGATGAGTTTTCCCTATGAATGTATTATGTATGTTTTGTTTTGTTATCCCAATAAAGGGTTTAATGCTAAGGGAGAAGAAAAGTTATGATGCTTGGGTGTTCCGATTCAAATATATGTTTGATACGCTATAGTTGAAGCTATCAAATTAATACTACTTTTCAAGGCAGTTTCAGTATTGCCAAGTAGTATTCAAGAAAGTAGATAGGGTTAAAGTAACCCTGAGTCGTCTCCCAATGAATACGGAATTGCCTTTCAATATTTCAATCTTATGAATGCAATGCAATGCTCAAGAATAAAAGTAATGTTTGGAGAATGTTTAAAGAACAAATAAGAAACTTAAAAACAATTATGAGGAAATAGGCTAATTTCACTGTTTTTCCAAGATAAATTCATCATCGATTATTCCCAGATAATTGTTCAATTGATTATTATTTAAGTTTCAAATTAATTAAAGTACATTCTTAATTAATTTGAGGGAGATCACGCATTTAACCAAAGTAAATTCTCAATCAAATGCAAAACCTTTCTAGATTATTCACAATGAATTCAACCAAAGTACATTCTCAATCAAATCCTATTGTGTTTAATCATGTCTATTCTTAAATCCCCTAACCAAATTAAAAGTTAATCAATCAAAGTAAATTCTCAATTGATTATAGTCGAAATTATTACTAATCAATCAATGTATATTCTCAATTGATAGTAAAAAACCATTTAATCATATGAAAGTTCCTAAATTAAATCAAAGTAGATTCTCAATTAAACCTAGAAAACCTAAAACTCATATAATCAATATGCATGTAGATTTAAACACATTATGATGCAAAAATCTTTGCTTTTAATTTGATAAAGAGATGAAAGACATAGAGAGAGAACAACTTAAATCAATAATCAAAATAAATAATTGCATTAACTCAATCTAACCTCAAAATCCATAAAGAAATTACAACAGAATAGCCTTAGATGCTTAGCTCTCCATGAAAGGAGTTGAAAATACCATGAAAGAAAAAAGAGAGAGAAGTGGTGAATGAATGAATGAAGTCCATTTTCTACCTCCCCTGGGTCTCTTTATATAAGGCTTGATTGGGCCTCGACTCTGAATATTCACTTGACAGAATCTTTTATCTTTTATCTTCCAATTAACTAAAAGATTTAGATAATTATAACATTATTTAGAAGATATTTTCTGTTGATATTCCTAAATTAAATTAACTCAACAACTGAATTTTATCTCTTAGCTTTTCTAACTTACCAAAATTGCATAAATGCCCCTGAAATTTTCTCTATCTACAACAGAACCCCTGTTTGACCAGATTCAAATCTGTTGACTAGTTTTGACCAGAGAGGCGTGCCCAATGTGGGACTGACACATGTCAACCCCTTTCCCACCCAAATTAGAGTTTCAGATTCGGGGGAAAGGGAGCTCCTGTGCTGTCGTGAGAATGGGAGAGGGGTTTCGCTCTCTAGAGGCGTTGGTCTTCTCATTTTCAAATTGGTTCGAGCTCGCCCTCTGTTACCTCTGCCTGCGCCGCAAAAGGAGAGAATTCACGTTTTCTCTAGTGTAGTGCGAAGAAGAAAATGTCTCGCTATTTGGCTCTCACCAACGCTATTGATTTCTCTGCTCCACGATAAGGATGCGCGAGACGACATTGGGTTTTCTATTTCTGGGTTTGTTTGCTACAGGTGTGGTGGAGAAATTCGCGGGGTTGATGATGGATGGAGGCGCGAAGAAGATGAGGGTGGCCGTGGATGGTGATGAGCATGTCACGCGAGAAGCGTGGATGAGAAGGCCATGGTCGATGTGTGTTAATGTTCGACGGAGGCGTTACTCTTACAGCGGCGGCTCGACGAGGAAGATGGTGGCCTAAAGATTGATGATAAACTCGCGATGAAGGCTAATGTGATTTGCGTCATGGCATGAGTGACTAGCGGCTGACAGTGCGGCGGCGTGGAGGACTCGCGATGGTAACGACCTGACGGTGGCGGTTGAAGATGGCACCAACACCAGGCGATTAACGACGATAATGTGTTGTGGCCTGTAGTGGCGCAACGACAAGGTGGTTGCTGGTGACTGATGACGCTTAGGGTTTAGATTGGGAATTAGGGTTTGAGTGGGTGAAAGATGATGATGTGGCAGAGGGATGTGATGTGGCAGCATGTGGTTGGCTAAATCTGTGTGTGGAGGATTTTGACACGTGGCATGATCTGGTGAAGTCTGACTAGTTAGTGGTAAGATGGGTATGGGTAGGAAAATTTAGGGGTGTAGGAGAAAAGGCTTAGTGTTTGGGTTTACTTGTTGGGTCTATTTTAGAAATAGGAGTGTATGTAAGGAAATTTAGGAGGTGCAAGGGTAAAGTTTGTCTGTTTGGCCCATTTGTATATTATTTTCCAAAAAATTTGACTTTGGGCCTTGAATTGCCTTATGGACCAATAAAACTTATATTTCAGCTGCAAAAATAAATGTAAGAATATCCAAGAATAAGTTATCTGCTAAAATTCACCTTTTAAGTCTCTTTTAATTCCCAAAACCAACAATTCCAATCATCACAAATTCACTTAAAATCAACCATTTAAGCACAATTATGCCATAAAAAAATTTGAATTTTAAAACATAAACGTGGGCATAAATATGCACTCATCAATGTTGTAAGAGTGTGGTAATAATTATATACAGTATAATTCGGTTTATTGGGGTATAACATGTCAATGATTGGATTTGGATTATTCAAGTGATGTATTATATGTGTTTGAGTATGTTTACATGGGTATGTGATGTTAAAGACAAAATCGTATATGCGAACAAACAATCTCATGTTTTGAAGTTTAATAAAATAACATTAAAACGAGTTAACATCAGAGAATAACCTATGATGAAAACACAAAACATAGAGCCAAAATCCCAAAATGCACACAACCTGCTAGAACCTGAACCACAAACATAGGAAAACATATAGAAAAACACTTAGGTCTTAGGAATAGAAAAACATCTAGGAAAACACTTAGAAATATAAAAACATCTAGGTTAAAATACCTAGACACATGACTAGACGATGTCTTATCTAAAAGCATCTAAGAGATATTGACCTAAATGCTCAATGTTTATAATACCTTGAGTAGGTATTCAGCGTCTCTTGAAAAAAAAAATGGGTTGAGACAATATCTCTAACAAAACCTTCTTAAAAGACTTAATTACTAAAATATATAAGAAAGCCTAAACAAGTTAAACGCTATCTATCTAAAAAGAGACAAAAGCCAAAGAAATGTTTACTTGATAAAAAATGATACCATTATCTTAACAAGCACCTCATCTTTTGATGAAGTATTTATATACGTTGGTATCTTGAGATTAAAGAACTAAATTGTAAAATACTACCTAATGATAGGAAATTATTGATAGAGGAACAATGTGAGTGCTCAACCACTCCCTAATAAATTTGTAAACACATTGACAATAACAATACATGGATGTTGTCATGACAAAACAAGAAATAAGTTTGCATTAATTAATACATATGTGTATATGGACATGCTTAGTGTGATTAATTAGTGGGTATGCCCCTTCTTCACTGCCGCGAGCTCTTGCACGTCCGCCCGCTGGAAGAGCTGGTCGTCATTTGGAAGCTTTAAACATTGCCTCAGAAAGACCTCTGAAAGCACTTTCGTCCCAATATGAAAGCCTTGGAAGAAGGAGACGACCTCGGTACCCTTGATACAGCCGTCACGATCCAAATCGGCACATAAAAAATAAGCATCAAATAGGTTGACGTTTAGGCGCTGCAGATGCCGTGGCAGAGTTCAACATCACTGCCATCTGAAGAACAGAATTGACGAATCCCTTGGTTTGCAGTTTGATTGCCTCTGCCTCCCATCCACCCGACACACTCACCCAACAACAAAATTACAGATTGTCCCTATCACGGGTGAACCCTAGGAATGATCCCACCGTGTTGCGGGCGGCAACTCTAAAACAGTTGCTAGTCTCGCCCTGCGGGCACTCGAGAAGAAGAGTTTGCAGATCTGCAATATACAGCAAGGAAAGCGAGAGTTTCCTTCCCATGACGTTCAGGCGCGGCGTGATTGAAACGCCATCGCTTACAATGGACGATTTCATGAGTTGGTTTTTGCTGAACCGCGCGGCGTTTGAGCCGTGATATAGTGACTACATCAAGCACTTCACAGCGTATGTTACTCTCCTGGACCGTCTTGTGAACACTTACAGAGATGTTGAGTATTTGTGTGAACTCTGAAGGCTCCCTTGTGACACCAATTGCGAAGGCTTGGACCTTTATTAAAGTGTCACGAGAATCTGAGGTCTGTACTATGCATGATGCAAAAGAGGATCTTTTCGGAAATCTTTTTCTGCTACTACAGAATCTCATTCCGCATGATGTTTAATGGTCCATCAACTGTCAGATCAGTAATGTATATAGAATAGAGTTTTTCTGGGCAATTTCTTATATCTTACCCAAAATATAATGCTTGAATCATATCGGGTTGCATTGTAATAATATCCTCGTGAAATTTCAATGCCTTATTGACAAACATGTTTAGAAATGGTTTAAAAAGTCATGAACTTTTATTACGTTGATGGGATTAAGAATTACCCACAACAGGAACAAATATTTTGAAATATTCGAATGAACCATACATAGTGGAAATAAACATTTTGAAATATTTGAATGAACCACACAGTGGAAATATTTCAGCATTGGGGCAGCACTACTTTTCCTCTGAACCGCTATTTCTCCCCATTTTGATGAGGTTTTTGATGAAATTATTTATCCAAAGGGGAGTCTGATGCAACCTTTACAGCTGCAGACATTCATTAATGATAACATCCTTGACTTTTATATCAAGTATTTGAAGAATAAAACTCCCTACTGATGAACAGTTCCAGTTTCACTTTTCAATATAAGTTCTAAGAAATGAATATTTTTTTAATAAAGTTTAACTGTTCCTTCCTAAATAATGGAGTAAAAGAAAGAAGCAGGCCAAAATAATGTATTGTGACCTCCACTGGAAGTTGACGTAACAGTTAAAATTATTGACAACATTATCATATATGACATTTTTAAAGATCTATGTGATTATCATATAACTAGAAGGAAAATGTTATTCCAACAACGCTTTTTTAACACAGTTTTGACAATGTGCACGTGGCAGCTTTCCATTGGCTCAGTAATTTGAAAATGGAACAGAGAAGGGGTTACGGTCATAGGGGTTACGGTCATAGGGGTATTTTGGGCTTTCCAAATAAAATTTTGACAAAATTTGGATTTCGCGGTTTAGGGTGCCACAGACGTTCGTTCAAGCCTTCGTTCTTCTCGTTCGTTCAAGCCTTCTTCTTCAAAACGTGCGTTGAAGCTTCTCGTTCTTCTCGTTCTTCTCGTTCGTTCTTCTCGTTCTTCTCGTTCGTTCTCTTGCCGTGTTCGAAGCTTCCATCCTCGGTTTCGTTCTCTCCTCCTTCTTCAAAACGTGCGTTGAAACCCTTACATTTTGGTGTAAGTAAAAATGGGCGAGCCCTGACATTGTGTTTTACTCTGTGTTTTTGGTTTTCATTAAGTTGAATGATATAACTGAGTGTGGAAAGTTGTCTTCTTAGGGCCGTTGCAATGGAAGGGAAAAAAGCAAGTGTAAGAAAAAAATTAAATTTTTTGTTTATATATTATTTAATTATCTTACGGATTGTAGTTAGTAATAAATTTTTATGATTTTTTTTGTAGTGGCGACTTCTTATCTCGATGGATTCATCCATCATTATTGAAATGAATCGTTTGCTCCGACAGTGTCATGTGGATTGGATTAGTATGACACCATTTATGTGGTGTTTGAATATTAATAACCCTGTGGAGGTGAATTTAAAATTATTGAAGGTTATGGTTAGCAGGTGGGTTGGAAATGATAACAGTTTCAGAGTTAGTCAAAACTTGGTGCCCTTTAGAGTTGTTGATGTGTTGATGAGCTTAGGTTTGGAAATAGGTGGTTTAGAGATTCCCTTTGATGAAGTAGTTTGTGGATTGGTTGGTGAAATGTTCAAATCAAAAACCATCAGTTTGAAGGACTTGACAGACATGTTTAATGTCATTGTTGATGATAAAAACATTGAAGTCGATGTAGTGTGTAGGTTATATATATTAGTTTGTTTGGTTGTTTTCTATTTCCCTAGGAAATCAAGGCATGTTTGTAACATGCCTTTTGGAGTGTTAGATGACTTAGACCGTTTGTGTGTATATGATTGGTGCACCGGTGTACATAAACACATTGTAGAGAATTTAAATAAATGTAAGAAGAAAATTATGGGAGCAGGTATCCCCCAGTCAGTCACTCTTAGTGGCAATGTGGCAGTGTTGCAGGTAATATGATATGTAGTTCACTATTTTGATGTAGTGCAGAACATTGTGAATTATGTTTGATGAAATAATTTTATGATGTTTTAGGCTTGGGCGGTTGAGAGACTTTCTTTGCATGGTCATCCTTCGCACCGGTTTTTCCCGCGCATAATGAGATGGTTCCCGTTTAAATCAAGGACCGAAAAAATTGAAAATATTTTTATGACCGGAGATGTAAGTGTTTTGTTTTTCGTTATTTTGTATGTTAAAATGGATTGTGTATTTTGTCTGAATTTGTTGTGTGCTATTGGTGCAGTTAAATATGGAGTGGTATATACGAAATGAAGATCGTCATAGGCCGGAAATCCGTGCAGCTTTCAACTTGGATGACGAAGGATCCTTGGGTGAAGGATCCAAGGTTGACAAAGACGATGATGAAGACGAAAGCTCTGATGACGGGGCATGGGAAGCAGGTGCGGAGGAGAGATTGAGGAAAAATAACGAACATATCAGAGCATTGAATGCCAAGATTTGAGTTTTGACTAGGGAGCTATTTGAAATTTATCAAACTCCAATCTTCTTCCCATGTGCCACTGATGAAGAGGTTGGGGGTGGAGTTGGAGGTGAGGATAATGCTGAAGTTGGGGGAGAACAAGAAGGTGATGGATAGGGAGTTGGAGGTGAGGAGAATGCTGAAGTTGGGGGAGAAGAAGAAGGTGATGGAAATGAAGTTGATGACCCCCTAGGTGCACATGCCGAAGTAAGAGGGGATGATGAAACTGTTCGTAACATTAATTTTATTGAAATAGAAGATGATGCTGATGAAGGAGAACCGGAGGTCGTTCCATTGGCTATACCCCCATTGCGGAGTTTTGTTGGTGATCCAAGCACCAGTGTTGATGTTAACCAATTGTATACAGTAGTCAGCATCAGAGAGATGAACGTACACAGGTATGTGGTATGAATTGTAGTTGTGGTTGAGGAATATGTATTGTTTGTCATTGACTAATATTTGTATGTTTAGGGTTGTAAGCGAGATAATTGGCCAAAGCTTGAGCACGACTTCAATTTACACTTTGGCCCCATTGAAATACGTTGATAACATGGTTAGTATTGTCACATTTGGTTGTGTTTCATGTTATAGTTTATTTTAGTAATGTGAAAATTTTTTATTGTGTAGGTGGTGTTCTTTGCTTGTACGGTCTTTATGTACTTTGAGAAAAGGCTGTCTGGTGTTGTTAAGAGGTTTCATTTTAGTCTGTTATACTCGGTAAATAAAATTTGATATTGTCTCATATTTATGATTGAAGAAAGTATTTTTGATCGAATTTTTATTGATGATTTTGAAATTGTCCACAGCACCATATTCTTACAGATTATAGGAAACGTCCACAGAATCGCCATGTATTCACGCTTCATAACTATAACACTTATTTGCGTTCCGATCATTTTGGACTTGAAGAATTACCCACGGCGGACTTTGTGAGTAACCTTGAATTTCCAAATCTTGTCGACTTTTGGTTGTAAATGTGTTACTGAAATTGTTTATATTTTTTGTAGTTGTTTCTGCCATTTGTCCACGATGATCATTGGTGGTGTTATTCAGTGAAGTTGAGGTCAATGGAGATTTTTGTGATCGATTCATTGGGGAAGGGGATCAGAGACCGCAAAAGGATAGACACAGCCGTTGTAAGATTCGACATCTTTCATTGTTGAATACCGTGTGATTATGACATAACCCTGCATTGTTTAAGTATTTATTGTTTTTGTTAACTGGTAGGCTGAAAATATGGCACGGTTTTTTTGCATCCTGATGAATATACCGGAAGGTAGTATTGCTCCTTTGACAGTTAAACAAGCAAATATCCCATCCCAACCAAACTTGTAAGTTTCTTGAACTGTAGTGCCGGATTATATTGTGATGTATATGGGCAAAAGTAATCTGATGTTGTGGGTATATTATTTCAGACATGATTGTGGAGTAATAATGTTGAAAGCAATGGAAATCTGGGATGGAGATGAAAAATACAACGGGAAAAGCATGCCTGAATATACAACTGTAAGTTAGAACTGTGTGTTTGATAATATTCTTGTATGTCCTGGTTTCTAATGTGGAAAATGTTGGTTTCAGGAGGAGCTGCTTGGGATTAGAAAGAAATATGTGTGTGACTGGATCCTGGACAACGAGAACACTAGCAGAATGGAAGCCCTATATCTATACGGCATTGTCTAGGATTGCTTAGAAATTATCAAATTTTGACATGTATAAGATGTTCAAATATGTACCTAATGTTATTTGACAATTTTGACATGTATAAGATGTTGAAATATGTACCTAATGTTATTTGACAATGTACAGTATGTGTTTGTAATAAGAATAGTGGTTGGATTTCGAAATGAATTGTTTTTACTTTGCGTTTGTGTTTGTTATAATGACAAAATTAGTGATTGAAAAATGAACGCAACATTATAATAAAAATTTCAAAAAGTACGAGAGCATTTTCACTAAAATTAATGGTAATTAATGCGAAGGATTTGATCAATTTCTGAGTGGGGAGATGGGTGTTGGTGATTGATGTGAACGCAAGAAGCGTGGAGTTACCCGTGATGAGTAGGGGGACGAAGTAGTGCAAGGAATGAGTGAGACTGCTGAAAAAAAGCTCTGGTAATCGTTTACAGGACCCTTGTAAACGATTACCCGAGAGAAATTGCCCATTTGTACAGAAAGTCCAACACAGGTACTCAGTCAGGTGAACACAGGTCACCATTAGCAAAAAAAGTGACTTTTAGGCACTTCTGCACCTGTCTGAGGCTGGTGCAGGTGTTCCAGTGGTGGGAGAGGGTGGGTGGTGATGTGATGTGAGTCCAAGGAGGCTGGGGAGACCCCCCATGAGTTGGTGGAGCAACCTGTGCAAGGAATGAGTGAGACTGCTGAAAAAAGGGGCTGGTAATCGTTTACAGGACCCCTGTAAACGATTACCCGAGAGAAATTTAAAATTTTTACAGAAAGTCCAACACAGCTACTCAGTCAGGTGAACACAGGTCACCATTGGGCAAAAAACTTACTTTTATGGTAATCTGCACCTGTCTGAGGCTTGTGCAGGTGTTCCAGTGGTGGGAGAGGGTGGGTGGTGATGTGATGTGAGTCCAAGGAGGGTGGGGAGACCCCCCATGAGTTGGTGGAGCAACCTGTGCAAGGAATGAGTGAGAGTGTTCAAAAAGGGCTCTGATAATCGTTTACAGGACCCCTGTAAACGATTACCCGAGAGAAATTGCCAATTTGTACAGAAAGTCCAACACAGGTACTCAGTCAGGTGAACACAGGTCACCATTGGCAAAAAAAGTGACTTTTAGGCACTTCTGCACCTGTCTGAGGCTGGTGCAGGTGTTCTCGTGGTGGGAGAGGGTGGGTGGTGATGTGATGTGAGTACAAGGAGGGTGGGGAGACCCCCCATGAGTTGGTGGAGCAACCTGTGCAAGGAATGAGTGAGAGTGCTGAAAAAAGGGGCTGGTAATCGTTTACAGCACCCCTGTAAACGATTACCCGAGAGAAATTTGGAATTTGTACAGAAAGTCCAACACAGGTACTCAGTCAGGTGAACACAGGTCACCATTGGGCAAAAAACTGACTTTTATGGTAATCTGCACCTGTCTGAGGCTTGTGCAGGTGTTCCAGTGGTGGGAGAGGGTGGGTGGTGATGTGATGTGAGTCCAAGGAGGGTGGGGAGACCCCTCATGAGTTGGAGGAGCAAGTTGTGCAGGGAATGAGTGAGAGTGTTCAAAAAGGGCTCTGGTAATCGTTTACAGGACCCCTGTAAACAAGTACCCGAGAGAAATTGCCAATTTGTACAGAAAGTCCAACACAGGTACTCAGTTAGGTGAACACAGGTCACCATTGGCAAAAAAAGTGACTTTTAGGCACTTCTGCACCTGTCTTAGGCTGGTGCAGGTGTTCCAGTGGTGGGAGAGGGTGGGTGGTGATGTGATGTTAGTCCAAGGAGGGTGGGGAGACCCCCCATGAGTTGGTGGAGCAACCTGTGCAAGGAATGAGTGAGAGTGTTCAAAAAGGGCTCTGGTAATCGTTTACAGGACCCCTGTAAACGCTTACCCGAGAGAAATTTGGAATTGGTACAGAAAGTCCAACACAGGTACTCAGTCAGGTGAACCCAGGTCACCATTGGCAAAACAAATGACTTTTAGGCACTTCTGCAGCTGTCTCAGGCTGGTCCAGGTGTTGTAGTGGTGGGAGAAGGTGGGTGGTGATGTGATGTGAGTTCAAGGAGGGTGGGGAGACCCCGCATGAGTTGGAGGAGCAACCTGTGCAAGGAATGAGTGAGAGTGCTGAAAAAATGGGCTGGTAATCGTTTACAGCACCCCTATAAACGATTACCCGAGAGAAATTTGGAATTTGTACAGAAAGTCCAACACAGGTCATCAGTCAGGTGAACACAGGTCACCATTGTGCAAAAAACTGACTTTTATGGTAATCTGCACCTGTCTGAGGCTTGTGCAGGTGTTCCAGTGGTGGGAGAGGGAGGGTGGTGATGTGATGTGAGTCCAAGAAGGGTGGGGAGACCCCCCATGAGTTGGAGGAGCAACCTGTGCAAGGAATGAGTGAGAGTGCTGAAAAAAGGGGCTGGTAATCGTTTACAGCACCCCTGTAAACGATTACCCGGGAGAAATTTGGAATTTGTACAGAAAGTCCAACAGAGGTCATCAGTCAGGTGAACACAGGTCACCATTGGGCAAAAAACTGACTTTTAGTTAAATCTGCACCGGTCTGAGGCTTGTGCAGGTGTTCCAGTGGTGGGAGAGGGTAGGTGGTGATGTGATGTGAGTCCAAGGAGGCTGGGGAGACCCCCCATGAGTTGGTGGAGCAACCTGTGCAAGGAATGAGTGAGAGTGTTCAAAAAGGGCTCTGGTAATCGTTTACAGGACCCCTGTAAACGAGTACCCGAGAGAAATTGCCAATTTGTACAGAAAGTCCAACACAGGTACTCAGTCAGGTGAACACAGGTCACCATTGGCAAAAAAAGTGACTTTTAGGCACTTCTGCACCTGTTTGAGGCTGGTGCAGGTGTTCCAGTGGTGGGAGAGGATGGGGGGTGATGTGATGTGAGTCCAAGGAAGGTGGGAAGACCCCTCATGAGTTGGAGGAGCAAGCTGTGCACGAAATGAGTGAGAGTGCTGAAAAAATGGGCTGGTAATCGTTTACAGCACCCCATTAAACGATTACCCGAGAGAAATTTGGAATTTGTACAGAAAGTCCAACACAGGTCATCAGTCAGGTGAACACAGGTCACCATTGGGCAAAAAACTGACTTTTAGTTTTACAGACAACTGCAGTGTTATTAAGTGGTATTGGTTAGTGTTATTGGTTAGTATTAAGTGGTATTGGTTACTGACTTTTACTCACAACTGCCATGGTATTCAGTGTATCATAAATTGAACATAACACAGCTACTCAAGCAGGTGAACAGGGGTTACCATTCGAAAAAAAACTGACTTTTAGGCACCATTGTCTTGGACTTTCTGTACAAATTCCAAATTTCTCTCGGGTAATCGTTTACAGGGGTGCTGTAAACGATTACCAGCCCCTTTTTTCAGCACTCTCACTCATTCCTTGCACAGCTTGCTCCTCCAACTCATGCGGGGTCTCCCCACCCTCCTTGGACTCACATCACATCACCACCCACCCTCTCCCACCACTGCAACACCTGGACCAGCCTAAGACAGGTGCAGAAGTGCCTAAAAGTCACTTTTTTTGCCAATGGTGACCTGTGTTCACCTGACTGAGTACCTGTGTTGGACTTTCTGTACAAATTCCAAATTTCTCTCGGGTAATCGTTTACAGGGGTGCTGTAAACGATTACCAGCCCATTTTTTCATCACTCTCACTCATTTCGTGCACAGCTTGCTCCTCCAACTCATGAGGGGTCTCCCCACCCTCCTTGGACTCACATCACATCACCACCCACCCTCTCCCACCACTGCAACACCTGGACCAGCCTAAGACAGGTGCAGAAGTGCCTAAAAGTCACTTTTTTTTTCAATGGTGACCTGTGTTCACCTGACTGAGTACCTGTGTTGGACTTTCTGTACAAATTCCAAATTTCTCTCGGGTAATCGTTTACAGGGGTGATGTAAACGATTACCAGCCCCTTTTTTCAGCACTCTCACTCATTCCTTGCACAGCTTGCTCCTCCAACTCATGAGGGGTCTCCCCACCCTCCTTGGACTCACATCACATCACCACCCACCCTCTCCCACCACTGCAACACCTGGACCAGCCTAAGACAGGTGCAGAAGTGCCTAAAAGTCACGTTTTTTGCCAATGGTGACCTGTGTTCACCTGACTGAGTACCTGTGTTGGACTTTCTGTACAAATTCCAAATTTCTCTCGGGTAATCGTTTACTAGGGTCCTGTAAACGATTACCAGCCCATTTTTTCAGCAGTCTCACTCATTCCCTGCACAACTTGCTCCTCCAACTCATGAGGGGTCTCCCCACCCTCCTTGGACTCACATCACATCACCACCCACCCTCTCCCACCACTGGAACACCTGCACCAGCCTAAGACAGGTGCAGAAGTGCCTAAAAGTCACTTTTTTTTGCCAATGGTGACCTGTGTTCACCTGACTGAGTACCTGTGTTGGACTTTCTGTACAAATTGGCAATTTCTCTCGGGTAATCGTTTACAGGGGTCCTGTAAACGATTACCAGAGCCCTTTTTGAACACTCTCACTCATTCCTTGCACAGGTTGCTCCACCAACTCATGGGGGGTCTCCCCAGCCTCCTTGGACTCACATCACATCACCACCCACCCTCTCCCACCACTAGAACACCTGCGCCAGCCTCAGACAGGTGCAGAACTGCCTAAAAGTCACTTTTTTTTCCAATGGTTACCTGTGTTCACCTGACTGAGTACCTGTGTAGGACTTTCTGTACAAATTGGCAATTTCTCTCGGGTAATCGTTTACAGGGGTCCTGTAAACGATTACCAGAGCCCTTTTTTCAGCACTCTCACTCATTCCTTGCACAGCTTGCTCCCCCAACTCATGAGGGGTCACCCCACACTCCTTGGACTCACATCACATCACATCTTACTCAAAATGACCACTCAAACACCAACATTTTACAAACAAGCCTGCAACTTAGGAGACAAAAAAAAAATTACGACATTCTGAAATCGACAAACCCACAACTCATAATAACAATGGTATTGAATAGATAAAATATGAGACCAATTCAAACCAAAACTCAAATTTTATTTCATTGAACCAAATCGGATACATTGAACATTGTTTTCTTAATCTATTTACAATGATTACAATTTTCATTACTTTCCAAATAACATTTTCAATCAACTAAATACACAGATCACTCATTCTTTATTCTAAGCGCTACGGTCCCGGTGTATGGAGTCCTAAGTGCTCTTCCCTTGTAACGCCTTCGTGATCCAACCCTAACATACGTCTTCAAAGGTTGTTTATTTCCGTCAATGTCAGTAGGGGATACAAAACCAGTGTTCACAGATGGTTCTGTACGAGGCACACTTTGTCCAACGTCATCTTTATTTTGCCTTCTTGCCTTCTCTTCAGCCAATTGTGCCTCCAAAGTTGCAACCCTCCTTTTAAGTTCTTCAATTAGAAATTCTTGTTCCTCTAAGGCACGCATAAAAGTTTCTCTACGAGCTCTTTTTTGTTTCTTCATTCCTCTTGGTTTAGCATCCTTTCTTTTAGGTGTTGGTCTGTATTCCTCCTTATCCTTCGTTGAAGGACCACCATAAACATCGTCAACAACCTGAAATTTAACAACACATTACAGATTACACAACTTTGGTCAATATATGAAAACATAACAAAACTTTCGATAACAAACAACTTACCAAACCTGTCTCCATACACCGTTTAACGAACTTGTCTCCAACACTTATATTCATCCAATACAATATTCGTGGAAATTTATCAATAGGACCTTTTGGTGGAACAAACAGCTCAAAAAACCATACCTAAGACAAATAAATCATCTTAACTTGTAACAAACTTAATTCAAATAACATTTTAAGTAAGTACATCAAATACTATTAATTACCTGCAGCATGTACACACAGCCGTTGACGTAAACGTTTGAAATACCTTTTCCTTTCTTCAAGCCTTTTGAAGCTTTGCACAAACTATGTAACAGAAAACGATAAACTAGACTACCCCAACAATAACTACCCAAAGCACTTAAGTTGTCAACAACATTAAACATTACAGGAAACACTTTCCCGCTACGTTTTGGAAATAAAATCTCACTTATCCCTACCAGGAGGTAAAGGCTACAAAAATGAGAACAAGGAATCTTCTTCTTTTGTTTTCGCATTAGAATTTTGTATATTGAATTCAATTCCTTTGTTCCTTTGCCTATGTATTTCAGACATTCACTATTGCCCAGTTCTTCCTTTAAGTTAATGTTTGCACCATCTGTACTCAGTCCCAACCCTAAATAAATATCATTTTCATTTATATTCAAAACTTTATTCCCAACTATAAAACCACTACTACAGTCGTCCCACTTACCCAATAACTCACTCAGTATATTTCTACCTACTTTAACATTGACATTGACATCTAAAAACCAAGCAAATGGAGTTGTCGCAATCAATGATCGATGCTCCTTTGTTAAGCGTTCGTTCAAAGTACATATATACTTTGTCGAAAAAGAGTGACGAACACTCAACTGCATAAACCAAAATCAAATCATCAAAACAACGAAACCCAATAACCCAAGCACCACAACACAACGATACGAACCCCAAACATTAACCCAAATCAAATAACCATGCTACGTGATGCCCAAACCGAATAACCAAGCTACGACATGGAATGGAAAACCACTTACCTTAGTCGTCGGACAATCGTCACCGGAACTTCCCATTACGCACGATAACAGGAGACCAAACTGGCCGCAGACAACAGGATGCAAATGGAACGAAGCGGGACGAAACGCGACCTTCGTCCTCCCAAGAGAACAGACCTTTTGCAATGGAACAGAGAAAGGGAAAGGCAATGGAACAGAGAAAGGGAAAGGGGTATTTTAGGATTTTCACTCAAAATAAGGGTTACGGTCATAGGTTTAAAAAAAAAAAAATTAAACGAACCAATGAGGTGGCGACACGTGGCGTTGTCAAAAGAGTGTTAAAAATCTGTTGTTGGAATATCGCGGTCCTAACTAGAATAGGTAAAATAATAAAATATTAATGAGAAAGTTTAGAATTTTAGGGATTTCCCACTCATCTTTTACTGAACTTCAACCGACGGCACCAATATGATGAGCCTTTCCAATGTAGACTCAAGATCAATGTCCAATATCTGAATATTCCTAGAAATTCTTAAAACAAAAAACATCAAATTTATTATTGAACTTTTTTTCTTGGTGCAAAACCTGGTATTGATCTGAAGTAGCGATGTCGAGACCGAGCACGTGTCTGGTTTTATGTGGCTTCATGGGATGCCGCTCGGCCCCACGGTGGGTGCCAAAATGTTTCGACAGGATTTAGAACCCTAATCCAAAACATTCAAAAGTTGTCTGCTCCGATGTTCAGTTGTGTTGTCTTCTATCTTCTCCTTGTTCGAGCCTGGGGAGGGTGCCTGCAAAAGACACTCCGACCCTCAAGTCAGTGACTTTGCGTAATAATCTTGTAATCAAGATTTAATTATCAGAACTTTAAGTTTCAGTTCAAGGTAAGTTACCTGTCTTCCTTACCAGACAAATATTTATAAATTATAATGAGCTTACCGTTAGGTCTCACTCATTAACCACCAATCAATGACAATATTAATTGCCAATAAATGACAATTATTTTCACTAACTCCCCGATAGTTATTACTATCGATTACCTTAACGACTCTTTTTACCGATCGGTTCATTGACCTGAGAGGTATCATCGATCGGGCTGATTTAACCGATCGGTTCATTGACCTGAGAGGTATCATCGGTCAGACAACTCTTCTGCACCCTTACCGTTCGGTCGGCTATGATCCCATAGTAACATATACTATTGATCATGAAATGTTTATATGTTTATATTCATATTGTGTTACTGTGTGGATGTGGATCACAAGCACAAAAGCATATCTGCATGAATTAATCGATTGCAATGTTATTGTAATCAATTAAGTTCATCAGACAACTTATGTTTTAAACTGTGGCAAAACATCAAGTTTGAATTTATTACATTAGTTGTTGAATCGATTAAAACTCATGAATTTTGAAGGAGAAACGTTTTCAAAATGTGTTTAAGTGTTAAGCTTAATCCATTACACATTTTATCTAATCAATTAAGTTTTTTATCTTTTGAAAACAAATTTTATGCTTGTCATAACTGCTTTAACGGTCATAGTTTTAAATATTTTTGACCAGCATTAATTGCAAATCGATTACATTAATTGATCATTCAATTAAGAGTTGAGTTTGTTGTAATGTTGTTACATCTATTTTAATGTAATTGATTACATAAGTAACGTAATCGACTGTTTTTGTGTCTGAACTGATAAAAATTATATATTGACGCATTGCTTGCAATACAAAAAACTTTTGATCAATATTAAATTGTCATATATGATATTCTCGGTGAGAAAATATTTTACAGGTTGCACATACGCTCCAAGAATCAATAACGTGAAGAATTTGAAGAATCTTGAGGCATTCTTGAGATACATTTTCGTGGACTACATTGGCTAATCACATTAGCACTACTGTAGGTGTATCTGGTTTGATCAGAAGAAGTTTATGGAATCTTTAATTTGTTGTTTACCTGGAGGTGCGCATCAGGAAGAGGATTGAGTGTAACATCCGTATAAATAAAATAATATTTTAATTTAATTATTTTATTTTGGGATATTAAATAATAAACAATTTTCTGAAATGATATTGAAAAATATTTAAAGAGGTGAATAAAATTAAATTAGTAATTTGAAAGAGTACATAAGTATAAATGTTTATGAAATGATATAAGTGGTTGAAGTCTGATCTAGTGGTTGTTAGGTGTGCAAGGGAGAGATGTGTGCTTGATTTCAAGTTTAAACTCTTCCAAGTACAAAAAGGCTCTTAGCTAGACTCTTAGCCCTTTTATTTGGTGTGTTGCACGAGGAAAGAGAAGATGTATTAGTAATATTTTGTTACTTTATGCATGTGCTTTGGTGAGAGAAATAAGAAAAATTGAACTCCCTTTGTTCCTGAACTGAATTGCTGCAGCGTTAAATGTGTTATGATCCGTGAGGTGGTTTTAAAAGCCTTTCCTTTTCTTTTGCTTGTTTTTATCACAATGAAGATGAAAGAGAAAGGTGAAAAAGGGGATTATATTGTATAATTGTGAGGAAAGAGAAATGCAAAGTGTGCTCTCCATGCATTATGTGCGTGCTGTAATGTATGTAACTCATTGGTTGCTTTCATTTCTTTTTGCCTTGCATGGTAGGAGAGAGAAAAGTTAAGGAAATGGGTTAGTTCTTTTGGTGTAACCGTGAATCCAAGGGGTTGTAGTTCCTTTATTATTTTTCTTCGACGTTACCATGCTTTGCTCATGTATTTATTTTTCCACCCTTGCATGGTTGTGGACACATTGTGACACCCGGGCACGGAGACGAGGGCGGGGAGTGACGCCGGTGCAAGAAGCATGGTGCAGGGGGCACAGACAAGGAGCGGCTCCTGGCAGCTTCGGGTGGAAGGGGTACATGGATGAATCGAACATGCACCGGAATGAGAGGGATCTGGAGACTGTATAGGTATGGGACTATACGGTTGAAGGATAGCTTAAAGGAATTGATTTGGCTACTCATATCACCAAAATGCATTTACTTTTCGATAACCTGACTCATAAGAACTCCATGGTTAAGCGTGCTTAGCCTGGAGTAATTCTGGGATGGGTGACCTTCTGGGAAGTTTTCCCAGAAAGTGTGCGAGTGAGGACAAAGCACACTGGAAAGCCTGGTGGTGATCTGTGGGGGCAGTCAACGGTCCCTGGGAGCTGCCGGGACGTTACACACATGATTTCTTAGACTTAGGAAGTTGCAAGTGGCTTTGAATTTCTTGGGGATGTTACCATTTGGGGAAGTGTTTGCGCAATGGAAATGCACAAACATTTTTCACCCGAGAGAAGACCAATCCACGTGACTTGGCTGATTTGGAATGAAGCATGCACCTTGCTGGCTGAGTTGGAATGAGACATGGACCTTGCTGGATCAAAATGAACGTGCCTCCTATGCTAAATAATTTGAATTTAGGAGGGAATTAAATCAGAAATTAGGCTCCTCTTGACCTATAATTTAGAGGGTCTCTTCTTTGTATTTTCTCACTTTTGAGCTTAATGATATGCTGTAGAATTTGTTTCTAGCTTTTGTGCTCTTAAGTCACCTTTGATTTACTACTTCTTCTTCCTTCCTCAAGCTTCCTTCTTCTGTAGGAAGGCCCTCTGAGTTGTGAGGCTTCAGCCATACACCTCTTCTCCATTAAAACACTTCAAACCATTGCACTGTTTCATCAATCCGCTACACCTTCAGTCACTACTGGTCTCTTTTGGTTTGGAGCTTCTGCCTACTTGTTTCTAGCTGGGACTAGTCTCCATCAAGTGGTATCATGAGCTTAGGTCGTCCACGCACCAAGATCTAAGCTATTCCTCCATCTTTGCACTCCATTTCTGCATTCTGTTGTGTTTTTTGTTTCAGTTTTCCAGTTTCAGTTTTGAGTATTTTTGTTGCTTCTGTTTTACTTTTTCCAGTCATTAATTTCGTGTTTCCTGTTCCTGTGTTGTGTTTCCAGTGTTCATACATGTTTGTTACTCATTTTAAACGGTGAATCATTCTTGCTTATGTCTCTTCCAGCTTTAGAATTCAATTCCAGTATGTTAAAGTCATGTGCTCAAAATTCTGATGCAATGTTTTAATTTGTTAATAAATCTGGTTTTTCCTGCTTTGGTTTTTGGATGTGCTTGAGTTCAGATGAAAGTGAATTCATATATAAACCAAATAAGGGAATGAGAGCTTAATCTAGCCTTGGTGATATGAGTAGAATCACTAAAACTCTGGTTCAAGTTTCAAATGTGATTGAAAATTCATTTCTAGTTTAAGTTTTCTTTGAATCTGTTTCAGTTGAATTTTTCTGTTTCTGAACCATTGTACAACTTTATTTGATGTTATTGGACATGGCTAAAAGTGTAGCAAACCATTACAAGCAATGAAATGCAATTTGCATAGCTTGGTTGCTCACAATTAATAACATTCCATTGTTTTAGTTTTTAATCCAAGCTTTTCACCGTGCTAAGTTTCTTTGAACTGTGTAATCTGAGTTTGGTCATGCTAAGCATCTAAATTCTAGCTTAGTTCAGTAGTGTTAGGTCTTCTTGAGTCAATTTGATCATTGTTCCAACCTTTGTTTCTTTTAAAACTGATTTTGGTGGAAATTTGATGCATTTTACTGCATAATTTGGTACAACAAAGGTGATATTTTGAAATCTGTTGTTTCTGTGCTGTTTAATAGTTTGAGCAAGTCTAAATTGATGATTGAAAGTTGCTAGCACTGTTCATTTGGTCAAAACTAGGCCTATATGCAGATTTTCACTTTAAACCATAACTTTTTGGGTTAATTTGGAAGTGAACCAGTGAATTCACATTGCAATTTGTTTTGCAGCTGTTTCAATGTTTAAACATCTTTAAAATGATGATACAAATTTGTTTGATGCATCAATTGAACTGCTGAATCACTTCCAATCAAAATTGGGTTTAAAACCACCATTTCAGTCCACTTTTTCTAGTGCAGAATACACTTTCCAGCCACTGTTTTGGTATTTCTTGTTCAAATTCATTTCTGGATTGTGGAAAAAGATGGTTCAATGTTTGAGAATGAAAATGAATGATTAAAAGACGTATAATCAAGTGATAAAAGGCTTATAGAACCTTAGAATCCAGTTTAGAGGCCCTAAATCTCAAAAACTCAAAATCTGAAATTCATTGGGGCATTTTATCAAACACCTTTCCAAAATATCAAACAGTTTGGGTCTGGATGGATTTTGATATGCGATTTTGATTTTTATTGCTTTCTTCATCTATTATAGTGCCATTGTTAGGTTCCTTTTGAGTGCTTGTTGTTATTCCATCCCTGTTTCCATTTGATTTCCGCATTCTTGGCTTCCAAATTGTCAAAAGTTTAAAAATCTGGTTTGAAATTCTAGTGCAGTTTGCTAATTATGTTTGGTGTGTTTTGAGTGGAATCGTGAGGTGTTGTGGTAGCTATTGTGAGGCATCCAGGTGCAGAAACCTTCACCTACTGAGGTAGCATATTAGGAAGTGAAAAGGGGGCTGAAGTGGGAACAAAAAGGGAGCTTTTGAGCAGCTGCAACTCTACTATTCCAGCAGCTAGAAATACACCAGAAAAGCTTGAAGTACAACCTGTTTTGGAGTAGCAATCTGCAGCACCAAGAGAGTGAAGCTTACATTAGTTTTAGGCTTTATTTTAAGTTTGTTTACACCACATATCATGGAACCTTTGCTGTTTAAAGTCAATTTTCGTTTCCTTGACTAAGTGACTTGGGAAAATGCTCTTGCAGCAATTCCAAGATCATATTTAAACATTGTAATAGTGCAATTTCGTTTTCTTAGTGTGGAAGTGTGTCAAGGGGCTCCAAGTGTCACTTGCACTTTCACTTAGGGACGTCTAGCATTTACATTTTGCATCTTTGTTCCTTTCTTTAAATTGGTTGCTTGATTTTTTTGTTTTAAGTCTCCATGTTATATAGGATTCCATAGCATATAGCTAAACCTTCTTTTGGTTTTTAGGAGCATTTCATTATCATTTGAAAATATTTTGAAGAATTTCTACTTCGAAACTAAGGTAAAAGATAACTCTAAGGAAACTCTGGCTAAGGATTATTTCTACATACTTGTCAAGAATGAGTCAATCTAGTGTCCAAGGGAGTGTAAAACCTAAAAGTGAGAGCTTACAACTAAGAGAGGAATTTGAGCAAAAGTTCCGACAAAGGGACAAAGAGATTAGTGAGCACAAGGATATGATTGGTCAACTTTTGATCAATCAAGACAAGGGTAAAAGGAAAGAAGGGTCTAAACATAGAAAAAGAGAATACCTTGGAGATACACCTCTCCACCTAGTGAACCTGAGCATTATAGTAGTCATCATAATGATGACCACTATCAAATACCTCCTAGGAGAAATCATAGAGTGAGAGAGCATCACCCAAGGGAACCCAAAATTGATCTTCCTCCTTTCCATGGAAAAGATGATATGGAAGAATATCTAGAATTTGAGATGAAAGTTGAGCAATTGTTTAAGTGTCACCAAATAAATGATGAGGGGAGAGTAACTATGGCCTCTTTAAGCTTTCAAGGCTATACCTTATATTGGTGGACAACCTTGGTCAAAGATCTGAGATTGAGAAACCTACCTTCCATTAGGTATTGGAATGAGTTAAGGTCTGCCTTAAGAAGAAGGCATGTGCCAACTTACTATGATAGGGAGTTAATGGACAAGCTCCATAAACTCCAACAAAGAAACATGAGTGTTGAAGAATATAGGCAAAGAATGGAGTTACTCATGTTGAGAGCTGGGATAAGAGAGGAACCAAGGATAATAATTGCTAGGTTCCAAAGTGGACTTAATTATGACATAAGAGATAAGGTAGAACTCTTACCTTACAATGGTCCCAATGAATTAGTCCAACTTTGTGTGAGGGTGGAGCAACAACTCAAGAGGAAAAGCTCCACTAGAAAGGACTTCCCTACTAGTTCTAGCTATAAGAGAGAATACAAGAGGGAGGGTAGTCTATCTAAATCAAGGTATGATGGGTCTAGGGAAAGGGAGAGAGAAAAAGAAAAGGTTAAAGAACCTTCAAGAGACCATAAAAGTAAAGAGACTAAGTGCTTTAGATGTGGGGAAAAAGGACATTATGCATCTGAGTGTCGAAATAGAAGATCAACTTACATTCTTGAGCATGAGAGTGACGATGAGGGTTCTTCATATAGTGAGTTTGAAACATCCACTTCTAAAGAAGAAGAAGCTTTACCTTGTGATGGTGACTTACTCATGGTAAGAAGACTCCTTGAAAATAAACATGTTGAGTTAGAACAGTCACAAAGAGAGAATCTATTCCACACAAGGTGTTAAGTTTTTGAAAAGACATGTTCAATGATTGTGGATAATGGCTCTTTTTGCAATTGTTGTAGTTCAAGAATGGTAGAGAAGCTAGGCTTAACTAATACTCCTCATCCTAAACCTTATAAACTTCAATGGATCAAAGAGGATGAAGGAATAATATTTAAAGAACAAGTGAGTGTACCCATTTCCATTGGAAAATATGAAGACCAAATTGTTTGTGATATAGTACCAATGGAAGTTGGGCACATATTACTTGGAAGGCCTTGGCAATTTGATAAACAAGCTCTACATGATGTAGTCACCAACAAAATCACCATTCAACACAAGGGCAGGAAAATTGTTTTGTGTCCTCTTACACCTTCAAATAAGAGGACCAAATATTTCTTAAGAAGAAGTTGGATGGAGAGAAGAAAAAGGAAAATAGGAAAGAGAAAAAGGAGAAGAATATGAGTTTGGTAAACAATGCCTCAACCAAAGAAGTTGTCCAACCTCAAACCTTAAAAGTTTCTAAAAATCTTTTGCTTGGACAACCTCATCTTCTTCTCTATTGCAAAAAGGCACTTGTTTCAGTAAATTATGAACTTGGTTCTCTACCAAAGGGGTTGCAAAAACTTTTAAAAGAATTTGATGATGTATTTCCTAAAGAGGTACCAAGTGGATTACCACCTTTGAGGGGAATAAAACATCAAATAGATCTGGTGCCTAGGGCAAGGCTTCCTAATAGGCCAACCTATAGGACCAACCCCATGGAAACAAAAGAGATAGAGAAACAAGTTAATGAATTATTGAACAAAGGGTGGATCCAAAAGAGCTTAAGTCCTTGTGTTGTGCCTGTGTTGTTGGTTCCTAAGAAGGATGGATCTTGGAGAATGTGTACGGATTGTAGGGCCATCAACAATATAATTGTTAAATATAGGCACCCCATTCCTATATTAGATAACATGTTGGATGAATTACATGGAGCAAAGATTTTCACTAAAATTGATCTCAAAAGCGGATATCATCAAATAAGAATTCAAGAGGGAGATGAATGGAAAACCGCTTTCAAGACCAAGTTTGGTTTGTATAAATGGTTAGTCATGCCCTTTGGTTTGACCAATGCTCAAAGTACATCCATGAGGTTGATGAATCATGTCCTTAGGGAATGCATATGGAGGTTTATAGTGGTCTACTTTGATGACATCTTAATTTATAGTCAAGGTCTTCAAGAGCACCTTAGCCATGTTAAACAAGTCTTGTTTCTTCTTAGAGAACATCATCTCTTTGCCAACTTTGATAAATGTACTTTTTGTCAAGAAAGTGTAATTTTCCTTGGATTCAAAGTTGGAAAAGAAGGTGTACTTGTTGATCCTGAGAAGATCAAGGCTATACAAGAATGGCCCACCCCTAAAATAGTAGGAGAAGTGAGAAGTTTCCATGGATTAGCCAGTTTTTATAGAAGATTTGTAAAAGACTTCTCTACCTTAGCTGCTCCTTTGAATGAACTAGTCAAGAAAGATGTTCCTTTTCTTTGGGGTGATAAACAAGCTTTCTCTTTTGAGACCTTGAAACATAAGTTAACTCATGCACCTATTCTAGCCTTGCCTGATTTTTCCAAAGCCTTTGAACTAGATTGTGATGCATCTAGGATAAGGATAGGAGTTGTTTTAATCCAAGAAGATCATCCCGTAGCCTACTTTAGTGAAAAACTTAGGGGACCTACTTTAAACTATCCTACCTATGATAAAGAGTTATATGCCCTCATTAGAGCTTTAAAAACTTGGGAGCATTATTTAGTAATTCGAGAATTGATCATACATACTGACCATGAATCTCTCAAGTATATTAAAGGGCAAGCAAAGCTAAAGAAAAGACATGCCATCAAACACAAAAAAGGGAAGTACTAATGTTGTTGCAGATGCTTTATCTAGAAGACATGCATTATTAGTAACCTTAGACTCACAAATATTAGGATTTGATGATATAAGAGAACTATATGAAAATGATGAAACATTTGCATCCACTTATTCTTCATGTCTTAAGAAGCCTTTTGATGGATTCTGTCTTTCTGAGGGGTATCTTTTTAATAAAGGAAAACTTTGTATACCCTAAGGATCCATTAGAAAACTTCTTATCAGAGAGAGTCATGGAGGAGGACTCATGGGCCATCATAGAGTTGATAAAACTCCAAACATTTTGAAAAGTAAATTCCATTGGCCACACATGAGAGTACATGTTCAAAGGCATTATTCTAAATGCATAGCTTGTTTACAAGCTAAGTCATAAATTATGGTTCATGGACTCTATACACCTCTTCCCATAACTAATACCCCTTGGGAGGACATAAGCATGGATTTTGTTCTAGGATTGCCAAGAACTCAAAAGGGGTATGATTCTATATTTGTGGTAGTAGATTGTTTTAGTAAAATGGCACATTTTATACCCTACCACAAAGTAGATGATGCTAGCTATATATCTAGACTCTTCTTCAAAGAAATAGTGAGATTGCATGGCTTACCCAAAACCATAGTGTCTGATAAAGATGTTAAGTTCCTAAGCCATTTTTGGAAAATTTTATGGGAAAAGTTAGGAACTAAACTTATATTTTCTACCACATGTTACCCACAAACTGATGGGCAAACTGAAATAGTAAATACATCTCTATCTACTTTGTTAAGGGTAATATTAAGAGGTAATAATAAAAGTTGGGATGATCATCTACCTCAGATTGAATTTTCTTATAATAGAGTAGTTCATAAGACTACTAATCTTTCTCACTTTTGAGCTTAATGATATGCTGCGGAATTTACTTTCCAGCTTTTGTGCTCTTAAGTCACCTTTGATTTACTACTTCTTCTTCCTTCCTCAAGCTTCCTTCCTTTGTAGGAAGGCCCTCTCAGCTGTGAGGCTTCACCCATACACCTCTTCTCCATTAAAACACTTCAAACCACTACACTGTTTCATCAATCCGTTGCACCTTCAGTCACTGCTGGTCTCTTCTGGTTTGGAGCTTCTGCCTGCTTGTTTCCAGTTGGGACTAGTCTTCATCAAGGGGTAATTCCGAAAAACCGTGGGAGAGAGTTGGAGAGGCACTTTTGAGAGCAAGAGTGGAAGTCACTCTAGCACTTGGAATTTTGGACGTGACTTGAAGGAAGCTTAGAGGAGTGAAGGCTTGGTGTTTAGTGAAGGAAACAAGCCGAAGAATCTTTTAAGCTAGCGTGGAATAGAGGTAAGGGGTGTAACTTTTGAATATAAAATGGTGTATGATGGGTGGGTGTTATTGTTAAATGATGATGCTTATATGTTCCTTGTAATATTTGTGTTTCTATGTGTTGGGTTGTATGAAGGAGGCTTAAGCATGGATGTTTCGAAAATTGGGGTTGTTGTAAATGGATACATTGTTTGGTTTCATTTTGGATGTTGAGAATATATGGTTATTCACTTTCTTATGATTAAAACTTTGCCTGGCTTATTTCCCTCGTTTAATTTGTCAATGGTAAACTTAGGACACATTCATACACTCCCTAATCAAGAGTGTGGGTGTGAGGCTTGAGAGTTTCTTTTCCTAGTAATGGAAGAGAAGGGTGAGAGAGTTGGAACCAAGAAAAATGATAACAGTGACACTTTGGGTTTGGTTGGAATAAAAAGAGAGATGGTTTTTTGGGGTCTCACGTAAGATGGGTAGAGAAGAGAAGGGAAGAAAGGTTGGAAATTGGTAGAGGTACATATGATTGTCCACATACGTAAAAGCAGGGGAGGAGAAAGATGGAAATGTTTGTGTGCTACATGAGTAAAGGTAAACAGAAGGTGTGTGTGGGAATGGGTATTATGAAAAAAAGAAATAAAAAAATGAGAGTTAGTCAAGTATTATGGGTTTTATATGAAAAACAATTATAGAAGAGAGTAGGGGTAGAAGATTAACATAAGTGAGGGTGAGAAAAGTGAGAGTTAAAGTGTGCATTGAAAAGTCAAAGGGAAGTAAGGAATGAATTTAGAAGTGTGTGTGATGTGTGCGTAGGGCACTGGAATGAAAAACAGGAAGAGATGGGGAAGGTGTATGCATGGGAATATATGTAAATTGTAGTGATTGAAGAGTGTGAGTAATAAATGAAACAGAGACAAAAGTGTAGGTATGAATTGTGTTTTACGAAGAGTGAAGTGAGAAAATCAAAATGAAAGAAGGTGTGCGAGAAGTGTGTGGCCGTGACCATTGAATGAAAGAGAGAAGTGTGAAATGAAAAATGTAGTGTGTGAAGGGTGAGGAGAGTCCTACGTAAATGATTGGTACAAAAGTTGCAACTTTTAGCTTAGTAAAAGAGAGCAAAAAGTGGGCTAAAAGGGGAATGGGATTGTTGAACGGGTCGCACCGCTCACAAAAATTGTGCATAAAAGAAATGCAGTATAGTTTACTAGGAGGTGACTCCTAGGTCGTCTCTCAAGGACCAATTTGTGTCGGTTTAGTCTCAGATTTTATACACGAAGTGGGGGGGGTTGTGATTGTTTTTCGTTGAGGTAAAATAAATTAAAACTCGAATTTAAACAAAACAGAATTAAAAATACTAAAATACATTTAAAAGACAATAAAAACTGAACAGTGAAAGACGGTAAAAACGGAACAGTAAATATGCAGAAATGGTAAAAACATTGTAATTGAAAATGGAATTCATCACAAATTGAACACTTAAATTAAAATTATGGACAGTACAAAGTAAAAAGGAAACGAGTAATTAAAATTTACCAAAAGCATCAGTAAAAATAAAGGGTAAAAACAACGTCTGAAAATAAGATGAATAGAAAAATACATTGACAGAATTTCAACGTTTCAGAAAATAGTAAACGGTAAAAATAGAAGCACTTGACTGAAAATAAAATTCATCAAAGATTAACACTTGAAATAAAACTCTTTAACAATTAAGGTAAAAAAAAAATTAAATGAACATATCCAAATACGGTGACAAACTTCTACTCTACTACACGTTCAGAAATAAAATTACATTTTCACTGTTTGAAATGGAAATTCAGAATCTCTGGAAGAGAGGAACCGAGAGTTGCTTCCTAACTATCCTAAATCCTACTCCTAAAATCTAATGCTCACACTAAAATCTACTGAATTCTCCTGCCTTATTTCTTCTCTGCTGCTCCATTTTATAGCCCAATTCCGAAGCTATTCCCGTGAGCCTCTCCTTTTGCAAACTTGTCTTCTTCTTTTGGAGACCATTCCAATCTTCTGTAGCTTCCTCTGTCCGTGAACTACTCTTTCTTTCCAATCAATCCATCACGTGAATATCTTGCTTCCGTGAATTCCTCTCCACTTCCTGCACCAAGTTGTTGCCTTCATCACCATGCACACCAAGCTACTGGATCAAGATGCTTCTACCTCCATTGACCGTGAGCTTCTACTGCTGCCTGGTTGCTTGGAAGTGGCCGTGGCTTGCTGGAAGGTGGATGAAGTTGGAACGTGATGCTTTTGCTGGATTCAAGCCGTGAGACATCTCCTTGCCGCGCTGCAGTATGCTTTTCACTTCACTTTTCAGTTGCACACGTGGATATGATTCCACTTCTCTAATTTTTCGGCAAGCAAAAATGTGGATGTGTGTTTTTGTTGTATGAATTCCGAGAACCATCATGTAGCCAGCCCTCAATAATTGATGAATTGGTGGTCCCTTGATGTTGGCATATTTCAGCAAAAAGATAAGAAGTTGTATACCGTGAGGTGGCCTCTTATTCCATTTAGCTTCCTTGTTAAATTGCTGGATGGGATAAAGTGTGAAAGTAACGTGGTCCCCTCATCATTTCCCATGCTTTTGGTGTTTCTCAAGTGAATTTTCCAAGTGATGGATGTGCAGGCCGTGGGGTGTGGTCTTGTTGCAAGCCAAATGTTTCTTTAATATTCATTGTCATCCCAGTCAAAAATAGTTTGCCCTTCCATTTTTTATTCCAAACATATATTGATGCTTATCAATCAATTTGAGTTTGCCGTGTACTACTCTTTCTTGGTGGTCCCCCCTTTTGCCATTTGATTTACTTCTTGCAATTCAATAGCAATGGCCGTGTGTTGTAATTCTCCAATTGTTAATTGTTGGACCAAAAGAAAGAACCCGTGGAATGTGAGCTGCAAATGCATATTGAATTTTCATTTCCAAAATAATATGCTATGATGTAGCATTTAATCAAATTGCAATCCCATTTCTCTATCCCCTCCATTAATGCCATGTTAGCCAAAGAAAGGGTGCAGTTTCCACTTCAATATTAGTGTTGAATCCTTGAGTGTTGGGAGGTCTTAGCACCGTCCAATGATCAATTCCAGCCACCACAAGTATCAAACAACAAGCAAACAATGCAAACAAATTAGAAGCCATTCAAACAGTAAGAACTTGACTGACACAGGGGAGTAAAACAATTACTGGGAACAGCACATAACAAATTTGAACAAAGTAAAAACTATACATGAAAATAGACATCCAGACGAAACTATGAAAAAAAATTGCATGGAAAACGGATAAGAATTGAACTCAAACGAAGACAAACAAGTTGACACAAAATTCACGCAGCAACCAGCGAAAATTGAAATGGCTGAGATGCATTGGGCTCAATTGTCATTTCTCATTTAGCCTTCAAATGTCCCAATAAGATATCCAAAATTTTCCCATAATTAATAATGCAAAATAATAAGCTCAGATAATTCAAATTAGTTAAAATAAGAATTTCTGATCGAATTAAGCACAATTAGGAAAAATAGGAAAATAACGGACGATTAAGCACAATTCCCTGATTAATTCTAGTACAATAAACTAAGTGAAGTGAAGAAAATATTGACTCATCAAAATAGACCACACTTAGTCTTTTGCACTCCTGGGCAAAATCAAGACGCAAATCAAGGAAAAAGACATCAAAGGACTGACACAGATGCAGCATACAGAAAATAAAAACTCGCAAGAAAATAACCAAAATTTACAAAGTTCTCAAGAATTCTGGAGAGATAAGAGAAAAGAAGTAGAAATTATCCAACACAAAACAAATAAAGCAGATACTTACAGAAATCATCCAAGCAATTCACAGTATGTCAAAATAATTAATCAGCTCAAGAGGTGATTTAAAAGTAACATAACCTCACATATGCACTAATAGTGTTTCTCTCAAGTGTTTAAGGTAAATAATTTCAACTCAATGTAATCAAGAAAACAAACACAAGTAGACTTGGCAAGCTTCTAATATCAACACTTAAAACATATGCATGTTCAGATCTAAAGGTCTTTCAGGGTTGTAATGGGGCCAAGGACAGGGAAGGATAAAATATGGATAAGTAGGTGTAGACCAGAAGAAATTAGAGGAATACTGAGGAACAAGTGTAAATACAGTGAAATTACGCCCAAACCACTAATTCAATCCTCTTCTCGACTCCATTATTCACAAAATTGTTTTTCATCATTTTTCTCTTTTTCTCATCATTTTTTTTTTCCATCCTGTCTCTTTTCTTTTCTCTCTTTATCACACAACAGGATAGAATTCATATTTTCAGAACAAGATGAGGAACCAACTAGCCAATTTATCAGAATTCCCAAGGAGACCACACTTATTCTCAAAATACTTCTATAGCTCGAGACTTTCCTAAGGTTAAGGTAATCATTTGTTTTTCACTTAGGATCAGTGTATGAGCTTCAACACAAAGAAATATATACAGTATAGGCTCAAAGGGGTTATCAAAGGATAATAACAAGGTAGGCTTATTTGGCTAAAGAGGCTTAAGAACAAAAATGCCTTTATCACGTCTGAACATGCATATCAATCAAGTATATCAAAAAGAATCAAGCCAAGGCATATGTGCAAGCAATCAAGATACATATCACACAAGAAAGAAAATAAAGTGGCTCAAATCTCACACAGGGTATTTGTCACAATCAAATCAACCTCTCAAACGTATAATCATCTTTCCAGGCAGAGAAAAGCAAGGATTACAAACTATAAGTATTAAGTAAGTGAAGGAAAAATCTACAACTTAGACCTCATCCAGAAATCAAGAGAAAAATGTAAAATTTATTGCACTCAAGACACACTAAAACAACTTAAAACAGAAAAAATTTAACACTTAAAAACAAAAAATTTAACACACGAAATAAATACTAACAGAACTAACAGAAAAATCAGAATTTCTCCCCAGTAGACCACACTTAAATCACACAATGTCCTCAGTGTGTCACAATCATCAGATTATCAATTTCAGAGCAGCAAATAATATAGACAAGTGCAATAAAAAGTTAGGAAAAATGGGAAGAAATTTTTCAGTAACATCCATCAGCAGATGTTATCAGGGACATCCATCAGCAGATGTCTTAAACACCTAGCACCCATCAGTAGATGCTAATAATTTTTATTATTTTTTATTTATTAATTAATTTTTTTTTTTTTGGAAAAGGAGAAGACCGGTACTGTGGCAACAGTTTCGGTGGCAAAGACCGGAACTGTTGCTACAGTGGAAAGAAATCTGGCTATAAATGAGGCACTCCTCCGCGTCCAGCGCCATTTCTGATCCCTCACTCTCTCTCTACTCCTCTCTCTGCTCTCTTCTCTGCTCTCTCCTCTCTCTACTCTCTTCTCTGCTCTCTCCTCTCTCTACTCTCTCGAGCGTCTGGATCTCTGCAGGGAGCCTCTCCCCCCCGCGTCCGCGTGCTCTGAAGGTGTACGAGCCCTGCAAGGAGCCTCTGCCACCGTGCCAACTGAAGAGTCTGAGATCCGCGAGGAGCTTCTCTGCCAGCTCTACTACTCCAGGTAAGTCCTCTGCTCCTGGATCTGCCTTTCTTTCTCCTTTCATGTAAGTTTCCAGATCTTTCACTGCTTTCTTTTCCTTTCTCTTCTTTCCAGTCTTTCCCTTTCAGTATTTCCTTTATTTTTCATCTGATCTCTTGCCTGCTCTCCCTCTTTTCCATTTTTTTTTTATTTTTATTTTTTTGTAATTTAAACACTTAAACACATAAAACACAACTGTCTAAAAACTTAAGGGGTATATCGGCTGGAAACCAGACGTTAATCTCCCTTCGATTGAAGGTATTGCAGAGACAATCGGGTAGAACAACGCCACGTACCCCACTTAAAACTAAATAAACACATAAACATAATATACAAGAACAATATGGACAAGAACAACCGGACAACTGGACGTAGATCCGTTTAGGACCCTTTTGCAAGGACCGTGAAACAGATCTGAGACCAGACACTGAAACATCAAATACAGACTGGACAAAATAAATTTAAAAGGAAACAAGAACAAATAAAGAAAACAGAGAACTAATCTAATTTTTTTTTTATATGCTTCATTTTTTTTAGTTCTTTTTATTATTTTTTTTTATGTTTATTTTTTTCTTTTTTTTATGTTTTTGTTCTTTTTATTTTTATATTTTTTTTATTAAGTTTTAGAATATTTCAAGAGGAATGATGACGAGTGAGATGGAATCAGAGAGATACACTAGTCAGCGATGGCGTCCTACAGATGATCAGATCAATATGATGACCAAAATCTACAACTATGGGGTCACACACCCAAGCCGAGCGCAAGTCGTCGAGATCGCGTCTCGACTAAGGACCTTCGCAGATGCCACCGAATATAACGTGCACTGCTGGTTTAACAACCATGGCAATCGGGTCAGGCGCTGGCAAGCGGAGATAGACCCCACAGGCACTCTCTTTTCACAACTGCCGCTGTATATGTACGGTAAGAACTCTCATCATACTTCCATTGAAATTTTTTCACTTCCTCTTCTATTATTAACACATTTTTATTTTATTTTTTTTTTGTTTGAAAGAAAACAACTGGGTGATAATGAGGGCACCGAGGCTGCTGGATTTGTTTCCAGTTCCGATCATTATCGATGACGACAGAAATGAACGAGAAATTCCTCCACCAAAGCCTCCTGTATTTCGAACCAGAACTCCCTCAACGGAGCTCTCCCTTAGACCACCACAACCAGCTCGAGAATTCTTCCAGTTTGAATGTTTTATGTTTTTTTTAATGTTTTTGTTGGCCGAGTGTGGCCAGAATATTAATGAGGACTGTAATATGAACACTTATGTTTTTTTATGTTTTTAATTTTTTTTTTTTATGTTGTTTTTGTTTTTATTTATTATGGTGTGTAATATTAACGATCAGAAATGATCGACCCCTGAACAACTTTATTTTCACATATATCTATTGCAATTTCATTTTCAGATCTGAAAAATTTCCTTTTCTCAATCACTGTAATTTTTGCTCAAATGAATGAAATCTTTCTTAGTTAAACAAAATTTTTCAATCAAAGATCTGTATGAAACAACTAAGAACTTATTTTTACAATGAAGGAAAATAAGGAAAATTAAAAAAATGAGATCTGAAGTGAAAATTTTACATGAATTATTGGCAAGAAACTGAGGGTCGAAATAAAATCAAGGACTACGCAAAACAATTTTTGAATTTTTTGAATTTTTTTGAATTTTTTTTTTAAGGATAACAATTTGAAAACTAAAAAAAATAAATATACATATCAGAATACAGATTTGGCACGCTTTTAAACAAAAAAAAAATTTTATCACAAAATATTTTTTATGTTTTTTTTTATTATTTATTAATTATTATTTTTTTTAAGATAACAATTACGAAAACTAAGAAGAAAAGGAAAAACAAACTTAAAAGAAAAACAAAATGCAGAATCTCCCCCAGACCACACTTAAAATACAATGTCCTAAACGTGTTCTAAGCATAAGATCATCAGTTAAAACACTAAACAGATAAAGGACAAATGCAATAAAAGTAGGAAAACGGGGAAGAAAGAAAAAGAAAACTCCCCTGGATTATGGTGGCAGTTGCCAAAATTGGACAATCAGGGAGATGTCTTCTTCAGGATCCAAGACGGAAATTTTGAGGAAAAATTGCTTCATCCTCCAAATCTGATCAAGCAGAGAAATATCTTCCACCGCCGGATCTAAGCAGCAAATATTGTCACTGAGCAGATTCAGTAGGTGCCTTTTGATCTTCGAACTGCTGTATGTACTGGCACCTTTGTCTTCCAGCGTGGGTGCATGCTGATCAAATTTATATGTACCTCCTGCAATATGGTTAGTGCAAAATGGTTCCACAGAAATATCATGCAGAGGTATAACACCCAATCCCAATTCATCATACCGAGCCTTAGATACAACCTCATAACATGAATCCGTTTCAAATGTAGAAACAATATCTATAACAGGTTCAGATTCATGTTCAGTGCATGGAGAACAAATATTTGAATGTGATAGTAAAAAGCGGTCCTCATCATGCACAGAGGAAAAATTAAAATCATGCTCAGCAACAATATAGTCATCAGCATACCTCTCAACAACATAGTCATCAATATAATCAAATTGAGGTATGCTTACCTCCTCTTCCTTGAAGATTTCTAGAGTGTGGGAAGGTGAAGGTGGTCTACCTGGTTCAGGATTACTGCTTACTTCTGCCGGGTCCCCAAAATTTTCATCAGTCTCCTCAGGTGCAAGAGTGGCCATCTGCCTGATCTGATCACTCAGATTTTGTATGGCAGCTTGAGTTTCCTGCTGGAACTCCATGCTCTCTTGCTTGAACTGCATGTTCCCTTTCTGAAACTGAATGTTCTGCATTGTCATCTGCTCTAGTAACTCCTTTAAAGTAGGTTCAGAAGTAGAAGGCTGAGGAGTTATTTGAATAGGAGAATCATACTGCTGACTCTCATATTGTGGAACTGGCTCCCAAAGAGAGCTCTCAGAAATTGGATGATGGAACATATTGTTCTCATCATAAAAATCAGCAGATTTAAAATCAAAGTAATATGCAGAATAAGAATCATAATCACAGACATTGGCAGAATAAGCATTATTCACAACATTAAAATAGGTAGACATGGAAAAATAAAAAGTAAAAACTAAAAACTAAAAATTACGAATCAGATAAAACAAAACACATTTATACATGCTACAAGCACACATAAGACAGAACATCAATAGTAAAAATTTTTAATTAATTTTTTTTTAATAACAACTAAATACAGAACATAGCACAATTAAACACATATATACACAATATATATTAACACAGTAAAAATCTAAAACAAAAACCTGGATCTGAAGTGACAACGCCGCCAAAATTTGTTGAAGGTGTCGTTGTCTCCTACAAAAATACAACAGACAGAACACACAAAACACATATTAACAGAACAAAAATTTACACAACAAAAATCTAAAACCAAACCTCCATTGATCCCCGGCAACGGCGCCATTTTGTTGAACGGGTCGCACCGCTCACAAAAATTGTGCATAAAAGAAATGCAGTATAGTTTACTAGGAGGTGACTCCTAGGTCGTCTCTCAAGGACCAATTTGTGTCGGTTTAGTCTCAGATTTTATACACGAAGTGGGGGGGGGGTTGTGATTGTTTTTCGTTGAGGTAAAATAAATTAAAACTCGAATTTAAACAAAACAGAATTAAAAATACTAAAATACATTTAAAAGACAATAAAAACTGAACAGTGAAAGACGGTAAAAACGGAACAGTAAATATGCAGAAATGGTAAAAACATTGTAATTGAAAATGGAATTCATCACAAATTGAACACTTAAATTAAAATTATGGACAGTACAAAGTAAAAAGGAAACGAGTAATTAAAATTTACCAAAAGCATCAGTAAAAATAAAGGGTAAAAACAACGTCTGAAAATAAGATGAATAGAAAAATACATTGACAGAATTTCAACGTTTCAGAAAATAGTAAACGGTAAAAATAGAAGCACTTGACTGAAAATAAAATTCATCAAAGATTAACACTTGAAATAAAACTCTTTAACAATTAAGGTAAAAAAAAAATTAAATGAACATATCCAAATACGGTGACAAACTTCTACTCTACTACACGTTCAGAAATAAAATTACATTTTCACTGTTTGAAATGGAAATTCAGAATCTCTGGAAGAGAGGAACCGAGAGTTGCTTCCTAACTATCCTAAATCCTACTCCTAAAATCTAATGCTCACACTAAAATCTACTGAATTCTCCTGCCTTATTTCTTCTCTGCTGCTCCATTTTATAGCCCAATTCCGAAGCTATTCCCGTGAGCCTCTCCTTTTGCAAACTTGTCTTCTTCTTTTGGAGACCATTCCAATCTTCTGTAGCTTCCTCTGTCCGTGAACTACTCTTTCTTTCCAATCAATCCATCACGTGAATATCTTGCTTCCGTGAATTCCTCTCCACTTCCTGCACCAAGTTGTTGCCTTCATCACCATGCACACCAAGCTACTGGATCAAGATGCTTCTACCTCCATTGACCGTGAGCTTCTACTGCTGCCTGGTTGCTTGGAAGTGGCCGTGGCTTGCTGGAAGGTGGATGAAGTTGGAACGTGATGCTTTTGCTGGATTCAAGCCGTGAGACATCTCCTTGCCGCGCTGCAGTATGCTTTTCACTTCACTTTTCAGTTGCACACGTGGATATGATTCCACTTCTCTAATTTTTCGGCAAGCAAAAATGTGGATGTGTGTTTTTGTTGTATGAATTCCGAGAACCATCATGTAGCCAGCCCTCAATAATTGATGAATTGGTGGTCCCTTGATGTTGGCATATTTCAGCAAAAAGATAAGAAGTTGTATACCGTGAGGTGGCCTCTTATTCCATTTAGCTTCCTTGTTAAATTGCTGGATGGGATAAAGTGTGAAAGTAACGTGGTCCCCTCATCATTTCCCATGCTTTTGGTGTTTCTCAAGTGAATTTTCCAAGTGATGGATGTGCAGGCCGTGGGGTGTGGTCTTGTTGCAAGCCAAATGTTTCTTTAATATTCATTGTCATCCCAGTCAAAAATAGTTTGCCCTTCCATTTTTTATTCCAAACATATATTGATGCTTATCAATCAATTTGAGTTTGCCGTGTACTACTCTTTCTTGGTGGTCCCCCCTTTTGCCATTTGATTTACTTCTTGCAATTCAATAGCAATGGCCGTGTGTTGTAATTCTCCAATTGTTAATTGTTGGACCAAAAGAAAGAACCCGTGGAATGTGAGCTGCAAATGCATATTGAATTTTCATTTCCAAAATAATATGCTATGATGTAGCATTTAATCAAATTGCAATCCCATTTCTCTATCCCCTCCATTAATGCCATGTTAGCCAAAGAAAGGGTGCAGTTTCCACTTCAATATTAGTGTTGAATCCTTGAGTGTTGGGAGGTCTTAGCACCGTCCAATGATCAATTCCAGCCACCACAAGTATCAAACAACAAGCAAACAATGCAAACAAATTAGAAGCCATTCAAACAGTAAGAACTTGACTGACACAGGGGAGTAAAACAATTACTGGGAACAGCACATAACAAATTTGAACAAAGTAAAAACTATACATGAAAATAGACATCCAGACGAAACTATGAAAAAAAATTGCATGGAAAACGGATAAGAATTGAACTCAAACGAAGACAAACAAGTTGACACAAAATTCACGCAGCAACCAACGAAAATTGAAATGGCTGAGATGCATTGGGCTCAATTGTCATTTCTCATTTAGCCTTCAAATGTCCCAATAAGATATCCAAAATTTTCCCATAATTAATAATGCAAAATAATAAGCTCAGATAATTCAAATTAGTTAAAATAAGAATTTCTGATCGAATTAAGCACAATTAGGAAAAATAGGAAAATAACGGACGATTAAGCACAATTCCCTGATTAATTCTAGTACAATAAACTAAGTGAAGTGAAGAAAATATTGACTCATCAGGGATCCACGACATTTTTGTGAGAAAAGTTTGTGGAAGGTTGTTCCCTCCACCACCACCGATAGTCCCTGCACCTCCCCATAAAATTTGTAATGACAAAATCACCCTTAAAATTTTAATTTTTTACTTTAACTTTAAAACCCTAAATAATTATTCATCTCTCCTCTCATTCAGCCGCACCCCCTCCACTTTGTCTCACTTTCTTCCCACATCCGTCTTTCACTTTCTTCCCACATCCGTCTTTCACTCTCTTCCCACATCCGTCTCACTTTCTTCCCACATCCGTCTCACTTTCTTCCCACATTCGTCTCTCACTCTCTTCCCTTATTCGTTAGTCATTGTCTTCATGAGATCCGTTTGGTGCCGTCGGAGAGCGGTTGGTGGTGCGGTGGTGTGGAGGTGGTGATACGTCGGTGGTTCGTGGGTGGTGCGTTCATGGGTAGAGAAAGCTATTGGTGGAGGTTAGTTTTGTTTAAAATTTTTGAATTCAATAGGTGTTGTATGTTTGGTTTGGTGGGTTATTTTGATCGCGGATGGGTGTTGTGGGTGCGTTTGGGGTTATCTATTGTGGTGTTTATGTGAAGAAGATGACTGGAGCGCTAGAACGGATGTCGCACATCCGTTTGGCACTGAAACAGATGACCCATATCCGTCGACGGATGTCGCACATCCGTTTGAAGTTGAAGGCGAAACGGATGTGGGACATCCGTAGGGCCGTGGGCTGGTTTTATTTTTTAATTTATTTAGTATTTAAGTATTTTTTTTATAAAATGTAACGTAAATTTAATTTAATTTATTTGATTTAATGAAATTATTATTATAAATTTAATTAATTAATTATAGTTTTATTTAATTGATTATTTAAATATGGGTTTATTAAGTTTGTTTTTAGTTTATTAGTTTATTATATTTTAAAATAATTTATATACTATTTAAAATGTAAATTTTTATTATAATATCTTTAGGAAATTATATGTAAATTAATTTTATTTTATTTAATGAGATAATGATTTATAATTTAGTGAAACAATTATTAATTTAAATAAAATAATTTTTATCAGAAATGGTAAGAACACGCGGTGTATCTCATACTTCTCACAAAGAGAGTTCTCGAGGGGAGAGTTCTGCGTAGGGCGAAGCTAGGAGACGACCTACAGCTTCGGCTCGGAGAAGGCGTGCAACTCCTATTCATGATGACCCTATTGCTGAGGATTGAGCGACTGAGGAGGAGGCATAACAGGCCTATAAGGATGATGTTCAGGAGGAGGCCTATGAGGGTGATGTTCAGGAGGAGGATGCGGATGTTGGTGACATAGAAGAGGATATCGGTGGATTTCCTGGAGGTCCATGTGATGCTTCATTGCTGATGCATTATGTTCAACATGTTGCTTATGGTATTTCGCAAGGTCGGGTGAGTGCAGAACTTAAATTTGAATTATTAATTTGTTTTCGAATACAATTTATATTAAATATTGTTTTGTAGGATCGAGGGGACATGCTAAAGTTGATCTCGCATGGTAAAAAAGTTAATAAGTTACGACCGTGCGCCGAGGGAATTCAATGTTGAATTCCTGTTTGATGCCTCTCATAGACATTTGCTATGATTATGTTGATAAGGGCTTGTTGCTTGGTTTCCATCTCCCTGTAGGGGAGATGTCGATCACTCTTGACGATGTGTCCACTTTACTTCACCTCCTGGTGATGGGTCAATTATGTGATTTGGAGGAGCTGGAGTTTGAAAAGGCTCGTTCATCTCTTGTGGACCTGCTTGGCGTTGATGGTGGCACAACTGGTGCTGAGATGGAGGAGGCATGTGGTCCGAAAGTCAGACTGAGCTGGCTGAGAGATATATATGGTCAGAGGTGTCAGTCGCAACAATGGGATTATGCTGCTGGAACATATCTGCTGCATCTAGTAGGATGCACGATTTTCGCAAATAAGAGTGCCACTTCTATATGCGTGTCATACTTACTATTATTTAGAGATGTACACGCGTGTGGCAGATATGCTTGGGGCATTGCTGCACTCGCCCTTTTGTACGAGTAGCTCGGGGATGCGAGTATGGCTTCCACGAGATAGATGGCTGGATATCTGACTCTATTTCAGGTACACATATACCTTGCACATTTACTTCATTTACTTATTACTATGTCCGAAGTTGGAAAATATTTAATTCAATAATTACTTTTAGAGTTGGATATACGAGCATTTCCCTACCATGGGTAGGAGGCGGTTGGTGTCATCTTATGATGACACGACACCACATGCCGCTAGGTGGCAGAGCCCTAGGCAGAGTTCCACTCTTGCAAAGATTCGGTCACAGGTTGATGGCCTTACATATAGTGGAGTTTTGCCTTTCATACAGTGGAGTTTTCAAAAGCGCAAGTGAAATTGTTTTGCCTTTCACTTGACAAAAATGTAAATGCGGCTGAGAAGGTTAACCCGGTCGACGTCATGCCAACAATCTCAAGCAAAGGAAGTTTGTATTTGTTTGTTTTATATGTTGAATCCATCAACAATACAATATTAAATGTGTTCAACAATTTCATAGCATCTGGATGTGTCCAAAAGACGTCATTAACAACCTCTAAATTGTCAGCACACCTGCTCCAATGAATGTACTTATCCCGGTCCAACAACTCATAAGTTGTTGTAGTTCAATTCTGGAGTCCCTCAATGATCGTTTATATGCTTTTCTTGCATTGTAGATTTGTTTAATCGTTGTCACATTTCGATCATTATTTTCTTTCAGGGTTAGTAAAATATTTGCAGGTGTAACTTTACTCTTTGTCATATCAACGAGTAATGACTGCTCTGATATATTTAACCTCCCAGCATATGGGTAACCAACTAAAGTTTCAGCCAAGTCATGGTTATGATGTCCACATATGACCTTAACCACCCATCCGTCCCCATTTGAAGATGGTTTACCCTTTAACCTAAACGGACACTCACATTTACGACTGCCGTATACACTAGCCACCGCATCGAGTTTGTATTTCCGATATTTGCCCCCTCTTTCACATCCAAGTATGATGAAAGTTTTTCTTCCCCGCACACCAGTAGCTATGTCAGACCTCACTATTACAACAACAAACCCTAAATCATAAGCAATCCCTCTTACCCATTCAATTAACTGCTCCCGAGAAAGAAATATTTCATTTGTGGTAAATTTATTTGTCAAATCTCTCTCTACAACTTCGTTGATGAATGAAGAGAAATCAAATATAAAACTAGAATAATTTGAGAATCCATACAAAGATGTTTATCCACTTTAGATAATAATCACCTATACAATTACAATTATTGTCATTAACATTGATATATAATTAATCAAATAAGTGTAAACAACATTCATATAAACACATAAAAAAATATTTATCTACATATTATACATTCAACTTATACCCATACGTCAACTATATTTCATTCAACTAATAATTATTTTATTAAATTAATAATAATTATTTCATTAAATCAAACAAAATTATTTTACATTTAATTAAACAAAATATTATAAAAAAACATTAAATTTTAAAGATTAACTTAATATTAAAAAACCCACACCTTTAACGGATGCCGCCACATCCATTCACGGATATGGCATATCCGTTTCATTATCAAATTCTTTTAAAAAACCTAAATACTAAATTACTCTCACGGATATGGCATATCTGTCAACGGATTTGCTGACATCCGTTCCAGTTTCACCTTAATATTATAACATTATTACATATATAAAAATAAATTAAAAAATAACAAAACAAATAAAATACAAAATCAAAAATACTAAAATAAAAAAAACAACTAAAACACTTCTACGGATGTCCTAACATTATAAAAAATTATAAACCAAAAACTCAAAAATTAAAAGTTATGCAATCCTTCAGCGGATGTTGATATCCATCGACGGATCATCACATCCGTTGAAGTATTGACATCGCGCACCTGAGACAAAGCTCCTCCTGCTTCTTCGATAAGCACCACCACAAAACGATCTCTCACCACCGCGGTTCCTTGCCAGCCCCACTTGCAACGTTCCAGCACGACCCACCACCACACTGACTCACACCACGCAGACTTACCCCACCACCACAATCTCGCTCGCGAAGAAGAAGAAGAAACAGATGATTTTCGTGTGCAGAGGTTCCTGGTGTGGGGGTGTATTTGTTATAGAGGAGAGAAGAGCAATAATTAATGAAAGTAGGTTAATGTTGTTGGTGAAAATTTACTGCGGGGCAATTTGGTCATGGGGAGGTGCAGGGAGTATTGAGTGGAGGTGGAGGGAGCATATCTCAAGTTTGTGAGAAAAGCTAGGTGAAGTGGACTTTTATGTAATTAGGTGAAAAAAAAAAGAGAAGAAAGTATTTAGTGGTTATGTAAAAGTGTGCTTTTGGTGAGAGAATGAGTGATTCATGTAGGGTCCACATAGAGAAATAGAGTTTTATTTTAAAATAGGCTTAAATGCTTACTTCATCCTCATGTTAAGAGGTGAATTTCTGTTTAGTACCCAGTTTTAAAAATGAAGGCATTGGGTTCCTATGTTATGAAAAGTGTTTGAATAAGGTCTTATCCGTTAAGTTGACAGCAACAACGTTAAGTTCATGCTGATGTTGCTGTACTTTTTTTCTTCTCTCTTTTGTTGTCCAGCTTTTTCTTTGATGATTTGTTGAACTAGTTCTTTCTTTGTGGACCTTATTCATATACTTTTCATAACATAGGGACCCAATGTCTTCATTTTTAAAACCGGATACTAAACAAAAATTCACCTCTTAAGATAGAGACAAAGTAAGCATTTAAGCCTTTAAAATATTAAGAGCTAATGGGTCCCATTTGTAATGGTAAATATAAAAAGAAGTACATTAAAAAAAAGTGTGGTTTCTTTAGTAATGTAAACTTAGTAAAAATGTGGGTGCACTAGAAATACCGTTCTAGTTGATGAGAGTGTAAAATTAGTAATTTCACAGGGGTGCATCAGTAGAAAATTAATTAATTTATTTATTTTGTGAATTTTAATTAATTTTTGGTCAATGAATTTTGTTGACTTTGTATATGATGGTGATCTCTGTATGGTTGTGATGGTGAAGTTGTGAGAGCAATCGTTCTGTCATTTCCTTAGAATTTTTGTTGAATCGATGGTGTTTGTATTGCGATACGATAGTGTGTCGAGTTCTCTGCGGAGACTGAGATTCGAGTGTCATCCTTTCCTCATGCTCGAGGACTAGAGAGGGTTGGATGTCTCGCCCAATGACTTCAGCTCGTGTGAGTATAGTGCTCGGTGGATGCGCCTAACCGAGGTTTTTACTCAGAATTCCTTGAGGAGTTGGGGAGGTAGGTCTGAAGTTGCAATGGAAGATGGCTTGAATTGCCCTGTTTTGCAAAACAGGTTTGGTACGACAAAATTCAAGGAAACAACAGAAGCTTATGTGAATAATCTAAGTCATTGTTTTGAATAATGTGAGGTTTTGTAATGTTACTCACCCTTTCCTTTTGTGGTCTTGGTTCCACCTGCAATGATTGTACTTGTACGAAAGTAGATGATGTTGTAGATAAGGCAGGACAGGAGTAGCAAGACGTGAGCAATGGGGATTTGCTAAGGGGAATTTTATTATGTTTTAAAGTTATTTTTATGTTTTGAATAATGGATTTAATAATTGTAAGGTTTGAAGTTATGTTCTTAGAAGTTTGAACTTTTGATGTTGCTTTGTTTTCACGATGTTATTTAAATAAAAAAAAATTGGCGTAAATTTTGGATCTTATTATTTTCAAGTGGCACTCCGTTAGGGGTGTTACAGTGAGGAGTTCTTGGACTTTGAGAGGGGATTCTCAAAGGGTTTTTGCAACAAGGACAAGTGGTTCTGTGTGTGCAAGTGTATTTTGTTTCTATATTTGATTGAGAGTTTGAAAGGTTTTTACATTTGAGAGAGCTTTTTAAAACCTTTGCTATAATACTTTGATCATTATAGTTAAATACTCTCCAATCTAAGGTTGATTGGGAGAGTGACTAGATGTAGGCATTGAGGCCAAACCAGAATAAAAATCTTGAGTTTAATTTTCTTTCCTTATCTCTTTACTTTCTTTGCAAGCGCATTTACTTACAACACAAGAAAGTTTAAAGATCATTCTAATTTCTCAAAAAGATTTGAAAAGTTGAGAAACAAGCCTCCTTATTTCTAACAAAAATCAAAAAGCACTTTATTGTTCTGAGCAAGCATTAATGACATTAGATGCTCAACGGTCAAAAACAAGAAAAGTAATAAGAAAAGTCATATTTGCTGCATGCACAGTTTGATCTAGTTTTGCAGATAAGCTATTCTACACACATCCACAGTGTAACAGATCAAATATCAAAAAGTGAACATTAAAGACAAAGAAGATATTCACAAAATGTTCCTGACTTAAAGCAAAGTTTAAAAAGATCGTACATCCTACTCCAAGCAAAAGACTGAAAAAGCATACCTACTCTAACAAGAGTTGACTTACACAACGGTTGCTGTAAAAAGAAGAAATAGAAATTACAAGTATTGAGACCACCAATTACAAATCTAGTCTAACGGACACATATCCATGAAGTCTATAAATAGAATCTCTCAAGAAGAAAATCAAGAGGATAGCTCAAGAGCATAAGAAAAGCTTTCAACGATATATCCATCCTGAAGAGAAAAAGTGAGAAATAGCTCAAAGAAAAAGAATGCATCTGAGTTGAAGAAAAGAGAAGAGAAGAGAAAAAGAGAAAGACATACTAACCGTAAATTTTCTTAGCATTGTAAGAGAGAAGAGAGAAACACCTGCGAGTGTTTAGGATGCATTGTATTGTATCAAATCCTCTTTGTGAGAGATTTAGTCTGAACTACTTGTAAGCAATATTCTGAAGAGAATTAAAATATTTACAACTGAGGAGTTGTGGAACGTGATGATAATCAAAGAGTGAGGTTAGTGGTTATGTTTAGTGTCGATGTTGACTTGTGGTTGAGAGTGAAGCATGAGTGAGTGTTGGAATTTGCCTGAGTATGTGATTGATGAGTATGAGAGTGAATGATAAGTCTACTTGTTGTACCTCATAAATCCTAGTGCTATCCAAGCATAAGTGCTTCCTTCTGCCTTATGTGCATAGGAAGAGTTGTTCGGGTATTGAACCTTCCTTATGTGGGGGTGATGGTGTCTTCCTTGTCCTTGTGTGGCAGGATTACATGTTCCTTAGTTGGATTACAGAACTACTCGAGAATATTTGTAGAGGAGTCTACAAATGTCCTGTAGGGAAGGCTACAGGTGGGTTGAAGGAGCGGCTACAGTCAGTGAGGTAGGGTACATGAGTGTGACTGATTCTTTCCACTATGGTGTTATGGTACGATGCTTTTTAAGACCTCGACAAGTGTACCAAATTGTATCAAGTAATAGTAAATGGTAAGACCAAGTATCATTTCCCAAGAAACTCACAACACTAAACAGTTATGTGATTACTCAACTAATTAAGACTCTAAAGAACAAATTTGGGGGGTGTTGAATGCAAATGCAATAAAATAAACATGAATACAATTTGATCAACTGAGGCTAAACGCAAGAATGAATGGATGAAGTTGATGATATTGTTGTTGGGTTTAGATTTCACCTAATTTATCTCATGCATATATGAATTCATCTTCTTCATTAATGTTAATGCCACTTTCTAATTTACCTTAAACCCGATGTCTCGTGGAAGAATGCCTATCCTAATTACTAGTTTACAATGTCTTGTCTCCCTAGCAATTAATCATGCATTACAATTACACAGAAGCTTAAAGGCAACCAACCCTCCTATCCTCATGGCTAGGTAATATTGCTTTTGGGAGAATTTCCTCAGTTCTATATTTTCTCATATGTGTACATAGTGACAAAACCAATAATCATGCAATTCAATGAGTTAAACAAAGCATGCATAGAGTGTAGAGGAAAAACCCTAACAATTAATGATACATTCCCTAACACGTGTAAGTCCTTAAATAGACCAGAAAAATAGCAGAAAACAAGTCCAAACCCACTTAATAACAGAAAACGGGTCCAAGCCCACTTCGTCGGCGCTCAGCGCCCCAATAAGGCTGCTTAGCGATAACTGTGGCACTAAACTGGCGCTCAGCCCAAACTAGCGCTCAACGCTACTTTTCTTTACTCTGGTTGACTTTTATGGATTCCAACTATTTGATACTTTAACTCTTCTTTCAAATCATCCTAATAGCCTACAAAATGAAGGGAATTTAGTGATAAAATTATTAAGTATAATCTCAACTCTCTTATTCACAAAACTAAAGCAAAAACATGAGTTCAAGCAAGCTTCTAAGTCAAAAAGAGTGTTTTTAATATCAAAATTAAGTATAAAAATAACGGTTTTTCAACCGTTTTAATGATGCTCGTTGTGTTGTTCATGAATGGGATAATAATGATCATGATGTATCTGTGATGATGATCATGGTATTTGAAATGCTCCAGGTGATGCTATGTTGATAACAGTGTTACTATAATGATTATAGTAAGTAGTTAACATAGCTGCTAATGAGTGATAGACCAAGGGTCTATGTGTGAGATGTTGGTGATAACATCAAGGGTTAGAGATCAATGATCGAGGATCGATGATCGAGTAATTCACTATGATTGAATAGTTATGTTAGAGGGTTATGATTGTTATTGTTATTACTAGCATGTATAGGGTGTTTCATTATTGTTGATATAATTAATATATTTATATCTTGTTATTATGATTGTTTTATCGGTAACTTAGCCCATACGTGTTTGTGTTCTGTGTTTTTTAATGATATTATCGGCCATGATCGTATAATGTGTTATACGTGAGTAGATGATTTTTCAGACGATGCTGAGACATTATAGATTCGACAGATGACGAGGGATAGACTTGAGATTTTTATTCAAAGTTATTACATTTGACTTTTTAGAGAATGTAATTGAAGTTGTTTTATTTCCTTCATTATCTCTATTAGACAAATGTCTTTGGAACTATTATGTTTTCAATATATTATGTCGTTTAAATGTTAAGGTTTTTGAAAATATGTTTCCGCGCTATGATAGAGTTTTGAAATTTACCGATTTTTGAATAACCCGTGACACCCTAGAATTTGGGGCGTTACCTTTTGGATTTAGAGCCAGGTTTTCAAAAAGTCTTTTGGGGCTTTTAGGGAGTGATCTCGTCTAGCTTTTGTTTTGTGGCTATGTGAAGTACATGCGTATGTGTATAACTATGTGAATTGCATGCGTATTTGTGTGAGAGTGTGGATTGAAGTGTTTAAAGGCTTGAATTGTTGTGTAGATCTTCTAATGGAATATATATGTTGTTGTGATCACATGTTTATATTTTAGTTGTCTTAATGGTGTTATGTTTGATCATGTATAACTAGACTACATTAAATCTTTTGTTTTGTTATAAAATATGATATGCATGGTTGAACATGACCAAAACCCCAAGCATGGTATTTAAGTTTAATGAGAACTTAGATAGTCTTTGCTATATCAGGACAAGTCTCAACTAGTTCAGGTTGTGTTGGGTGCCCGTTGGAGGTAGCATGGCACAAATTCAAAGCTAATTTGGTATGTCTACCACTTGAAGGGATCAAGTTAATTTTGGGAATGGATTGGTTGGCAACCAATGGACTTCTCATTGATTATGGTAAGTAGAAGGTTGTCTTTTCGAATAACGAACAGTTACAAACGATTTCGTCTCGTGAGGTTTTGTAGGATATCCGGGAAGGAGTTGCATGTTTTGTTGTGATAACAAACATAAAGAAGAAAAGTGCATATGAGTAGATTATGGGTATACCTGTGGTGTTGGAATTTGATGATGTGTTTCCAGTCAAAGTTCTAAGTTTGCTACCTAGCTGGGAAGTTGATTTCGCAATAAACTTGGTGTCGGGATCAAGACCAGTGTTTATGGCACCTTACAGAATGGCTCCATTTGAGTTGGGAGAGCTAAAGAAATAGATAGATGGTGTATTAGAAAAGAAGTTTATTCGGCCTAGTGTATTTTCGTGGGGAGCTCTAGTGTTGCTTGTAAAGAAAAAGGAAGAAAGTTCAAGGCTATGTGTTGACTACAAGTAGTTGAATAAGGTCACTATCAAGAATAAGTACCCTTTTGCCAAGGATCAACGATTTCCTTGATCTATTGAGGGTTGTTGGTGTATTCTCTAAGATTGATTTGAGGTCTGACTATCATCAGATCTTAGCCAAACCGGAGGATATACAAAAGACAACTTTCAGGTCATGTTATGGACATTATGAGTATGTCGTGATGTCATTTAATGTAACGAATGCTCCGACAATTTTAATGGATTGTATGAATTGTATATTTTGGTCTTGTCTAGATATATTTTTGTTGTGTTCATTGATGACATCCTCATCTATTCCAAGGATCAGTAGAAGCATGCAAAACATCTGAGAATGACATTGGAGATCTTAAGAGGGCATCAATGGTATGGGAAGTTGTCAAAAGATGAGTTCTTTTGGAGGAAGTTTAGTTCTTAGGGCATGTAATTTTTGCTCAAGTATTTTTTCAGTGGACCTAGCCAAGGTTGAAGATGGGTTGAAATGGGAGCGACCAACTATGATAACAAAACTGAGAAGCTTTGTGGGGTTGACAGTGTTAGCAAAATGATGAAGATGAAGTTTTGATGATGTCCAAATCAAGTCCAGACCAATCAAGAATCAAAATGATTTGAAGATTTGTATTGTGATGGAAAGCTTTTGTAATACTCTTAGAAATATGTATAGGACTTAGATCAGACTTAGATCAGAAAAAGAAAAGTGTTTTGTAAAATTACTATAGTAAATCATTGCAACAAAACACTATAGTACTATTCACATGAATAGTAACACTATTCACGTGAATAGTGACGGTTAACGGTAAGAGTATCGCACTTAACACGGACGTTGGAGAAACTAGTCGTTGAAGAAACTAGTCGTTTATGACCATTGAAGAAACTAGCCGTTTATGACCGTTGGACAAACTAGCCGTTTATGGCCGTTGGAGAAACTAGTCGTTAAGTTTGTCTTTTAGTGAATGGAAGAGCCTTTGGATGAGTCTATAAATAGACTCTCATTTTCTCTCAAACAAACCTACAACCAAGTAGAGAAACTCTTCCCTTGTGCTCTAGAACTCTGAAACTCTTGAGAATTGTGAGCTATTGTTCGGCTTGTGAAACTCTTGTCTGTGAAGCTGGTGAAGTGCTGCTACGGTGACAGAGGAAATAGCCGGTTCATCCTTGGTGTGTCTAAGGAGGTGTTCGGAAGAGAATCATCCTTCGTGAAGTATTCGGAGGAGGTGTCCATCCTTCGTGAAGTATTCGGAGGAGGTGTTTGATACGACTGTCGCGGTCATACAAATTTGATGTGCACAGAAATTAATGCAGTATAACTAGGATTTGACTCCTAGGTCGTCTCTCAAGGACCAATATTTGTGGTTCGGTCTTAGATTTAACACGAAGTGGGGGGGGTTTGTGGATATTTTTGAATGCAAATAAATTAAAATGAACTGGAATTTAAATAAGACAACAAAATTTAAAAACACTGAAATAAATTTTAACAGTGGTAAAAACTGAACGGTAAAAAAAAATGGTAAAAATAGACAATGGAAAAAATTACAGTGTTGGAATTTAAAATACAGAACAGTAAATATGCAGAAGACAAAATAACAGTGTAATTAAAATTTACCAATAGCTCCAGTAAAAATAAACCGTAAAAACGATTCTTGAAAATAACATGACCAGTACAACACAATGACAGAATTTAACGATGCAGAAAATACTAAATGGTAAAATAATAGAGACAGTAAAAAATAAAAGTACTTAATTGAAAATGGAATTCATCAAAGCATTCAATACTTAAATTAAAATTCTGAACAAAAGATAAAAATTAAATGAAGATACAGCTCCAAACACTGACGAAATAAAATTCCACACTATTGCACTGTTTGAAATGAAAATAACTGAGACATCTACTGGGAGGGAAGAGGCAGAGCCTCTTCCGGGCCGTGCATTAAAACTACCCCTAATTCTAATCTAAAATCCCTTCCAAAGTGTGCTCTGCTGCTGCCAATTTATAACCACTTCTCTTAACAAAGTCTCCTGATTTCCTTCTTCATTTCACGGACCTTGTCTGCTTATGGGTTTGTCCTAATTGGCAGCTCCTGTTTTGGGGAATTTCTCCCACCAATTTGCTCCTAGTCGTGCCAAAAGAGGTCCTCTATGTGGTGTCCGTTTGCTTAGGTTGTGCTTAGGCTTCCCCCATTCACGCAAATTCCTTTCAACCGTGTGCCCCACTCCAAACTGCTGTAGCTTCCTCTGCTGTGCATGGTGGATGTTGTTGTTGCTGCACGTGAAGCTGTTGGACCGTGGCTACTCCAGCTCTTTACCGAGAACTCCCTTCTTCATTCTAAGAATCCACTTTTCTCCCTGGACATGTGCTGGAACGTAACTCTCCAAGTGCTGCTGGTGTTGTTGCCTTTGCTTCCATTTTCCAGCTCCTTGCTCACGGCTTCTTCTTCTTCAACTAGATTAAGATTGTGGAGCATCTCCTTTACTGGACCAGCAGCTGGACATGTGGATCTTCTCTACTGGTGGCTGCTCCAAGCTAGACGTCTTCTTCAATTAGTTGCCACACACTTCTTTATCTCTTTACGGAAATGGTTTTCTGCCGTGGGCTCCCACTCCATTGCTTCTACTTCCATCACTTCTAAAATGAAGATCACCGTGAGCACCTCCTTCCAGCATTTGCCTCTTCCAACCTTGATGCTTCACTCCCTTAACATGGTGGCTGTTTGGACGTGCTGAAAGAGGAGGACCTTCCCTGTGCCATCTCCTTATTTCTCTTCAACATGCTGCTGGACGGTACTGGACTGGATGCTCTTTGCAGCAATGGCCGTGTCTTCTCTTTTTGCTTTTCACCTTTGGTTTGGTACCGTGGAAGTGCAGCCCCTTGTACACCACTCCAAAATTAAGAGAACCATAAGCTTTCTTTCTTCAAAAACGTGGTCCCCTCCATTATCTCACTCCATTATGTGTGGTCTTCTATGTATCATTCCAACAACGTGAGCATGAGTTTTGTTTTGCCAATCATCCATTAAATAACAAAGTGGTGGCCCATGTGTTGTCTCCAACGTGGCCCCTTCTTCAATTCCAATTGATTTGTTCTTTTGTGCTAGCCAATTTACATTGCCGTGGCATATACTCAGAATATGGCTTCCTCCATGATAAAAAAAAATCACAATTGTTATCTTCCACATTTGAGAACCGTGGGCTGAATGCAAGGTGGTCTCTCTCCATCATTTTGCTTCAAATCTACTTTGTTTTCCAAATTATGAGGCCGTGAGGTTGCTTCTTGTTTCTCTTAGAAACCAAAATGAAAACAAAAGTGCCAATATGAGTGTTGAATCCTTGAGTGTTTGGAGGTCTTAGCATCGTCCAATGATCAATTCCAGCTACCACAAGTATGAAACAACAAGCAAACAATGCAAACAAATTAGAAGCCACTTAAACTGTATGAACTTGACTGACACAGGGGAGTAAAACAATTACTGGGAACAACACATAACGAATTTGAACAAAGTAAAAACTATACATGAAAATAGACATCCGTACGAAACTATGAAAAAAAACTGCATGCAAAACGGATAAGAATTGAATTCGAACGAGGACAAACAAGTTGACACAACATTCACGTAGTACTAGGCTGACATAGGAGAGTAAACAAATTACTGGGAACAGTACAGAACGCATTTGAACAAAGTAAAAGTTATACATGAAACTAGACATCTAGACGAAACTATGAAAAAAAATTGCATTGAAAACGGATAAGAATTGATCTCGAACGAAGACACACAAGTTGACACAAAATTCACGCAGCACTGGTAATCGTTTACAGCACCCCTGTAAACGATTACACGAGAGGAATTGCAAATTTGTACAGAAAGTCCAACACAGGTACTCAGTCAGGTGAACACAGGTCACCATTGGCAAAAAAACTGACTTTTAGGCACTTCTGCCCCTGTCTGAGGCTTGTTCAGGTGTTCCAGTGGTGGGAGAGGGTGGATGGTGATGTGATGTGAGGCCAAGGAGTGTGGGGTGACCCTCGTTTACAGCACCCCTGTAAACGATTACCCGAGAGAAATTGGGAATTTGTACAGAAAGTCTAAATGTCCAAAAATATTTTCCAAAATTTTTCCTGCACTCAATAATGTAAATAATTCGTTTCAGATAATTCAAATTAATTAAAATAAGAATTTCTGATCGGATTAGGCTCAATTCAGTAAAATGGGAAAATACTGGACAATTAAGCACAATTCCCTGATTAATTCTAGCACAATAAACTAAATGAAGTGAATAAAATAATGATTCATCAAAATAGACCACACTTAGTCTTTTGCACTCCGGGGCAAAATTAAGACGCAAATCAGGGAATGGTTCAAAGGACTTTGGGAATAATGACACAAACTCAGCAGACAGAAAAATAAAAAACTCGCAAGAAAGCAAACAAAATTTTACACAGTTCTCAAGAATTCTAGACAAATAAAAGAAGTAGAATATATCCAACACAAAATCAAGAAAAGCAGATACTTACAGAAATCATCCAAGCAATTCAAAGCATGGTAAAATAATCAATCAGCTCAAGAGGTGATTCAAAAATGTCAAAACCTCACAGATGCACTCACAGTGTTTCTCTCAAGTGTCTAGGGTAAATAATTTCAACTCAATGCACTCAAGAAAGCAAACACAAGTAGACTTGGCAAGTTTCTAATATCAATACTTAAATCATACACATGTTCAGATCAGAAGGTCTTTACTAGGTTGTAATGGGGCCAAGGACAGGGGAGGATAAATTTGGATAAGTAGCTATAGCTCAGAAGAAATAGAGGTGCACTAGGGAAAAAAATGTAACACAGTGAAATCTCACCCAAACCTCTAATTCAATCCTCTTCTCGACTCCATTATTCACAAAATGATTTTTCAATTTTTTCTTTTTCTCATCAAAATTTTTTTTTCTCATCCTGTCTTCTTCTTCTTTTTTTTTTTTTTCACAACAGGATATAAATTATCATTTCAAAACATGATGAGGAACCAACTAGCCAATTCATCAGAATTCCCAAGGAGACCACACTTATTCTCAAAATACTTCTATAGCTTCAGACTTTCCTAAGGTTAAGGTAATCATTTGTTTTTCACTTAGGATCAGTGTATGAGCTTCAACACAAAGAAATATATACAGTATAGGCTCAAAGGGGTTATCAAAGGATAATAACAAGGTAGGCTTATTTGGCTAAAGAGGCTCAAGAACAAAAATGCCTTTATCACGTCTGAACATGCATATCAATCAAGTATATCAAAAAGAATCAAGCCAAGGCATATGTGCAAGCAATCAAGAGACATATCACACACAAGAAAGAAAATTAAGTAGCTCAAATCTCACTCAGGGTGTTTGTCACAATCAAATCAACCTCTCAAACGTATAATCATCTTTCCAGGCAGAGAAAAGCAAGGATTTCAAACCATAAGTATTAAGTAAGTGAAGGAAAAAATCTACAACTTAAACCTCATCCAGAAATCAAGAGAAAAATGTAAAATTTATTGCACACAAAACTCGATAAAAATAACTTAAAACAGAAAAAAAATTTAACACTCAAAAACAAAAATTTTAACACATAAAATACAAACTAACAGAAAAATCAGAATTTCTTCCTAGTAGACCACACTTAAATCACACAATGTCCTCAGTGTGTTACAATCATCAGATGATCAATTTCAGAGCAGTCAAATAATATAGACAAGTGCAATAAAAAGTAGAAAAAATGGGAAGAAATTTTCAATAACATCCATCAGTAGATGTTATCAGTGACATCCATCAGCAGATGTCTAAAACACCTAGCACCCATCAGTAGATGCTAATTTAATTTTTTCATTTTATTTTATTTTTTTTATTTTTTATTTTATTTTATTTTTTTTTCTGAAAAAGGATACCGGTACTGTGACAACAGTCTCGGTGGGAATGACCGGAACTGTTGCTACAGTGGAAAGCTTTGGCTATAAAAGGCTGCTCCTCCGCGTCCAGCGCCATTTCTGAACGCTCAATCTCTCTCTACTCCTCTGCTCTCTCTCTCTGCTCTCTCAACTCTCTGCTCTCTCTCGACTCTCTCAACTCTCTCGAGCGTCTGGATCTCTGCAGGGAGCCTCTCCTCTAAGCATCTGGAGCTGTGCGGAACCTCTGCCACCGTGCCATCTGAAGAGTCTGAGATCTGCGAGGAGCTTCTCTGCCAGCCTACTACTCCAGGTAAGTCCTTTGCTCCTGGATCTGCCTTTCTTTCCGCTTTTTCTGCTCTCTCTCTCTCTGTATTACCTTTATTTTTCATCTCTGCCCTGCTCTCCCTCTTTATTTCCTGCTTTCCTGTTTATTTTCAGCTTTCTGCTCTGATCTCTTGCCTGCTCTCCCTCTTTATTTCCTGCTTTCCTGTTTCTCCTTTTCCTGCTTTCCAGATCTTTCATTTTCATTTTTTTTTTTTTTTTTTCCTGCTTTCAGTTCCATCTTTATTTTCAGCTCTTATTCGCTTTATTTTTCACCTGCTAAACACTTAAAACACATAAAACACAATTGTCTTAAAACTTAAGGGGTATATCGGCTGGAAACCAGACGTTAATCTCCCTTCGATTGAAGGTATTGCAGAGACAATCGGGTAGAACAACGCCACGTACCCCACTTAAAAATAAACACATAAACATAATATACAAGAACAATATGGACAAGAACAACCGGACAACTGGACGTAGATCCGTTTAGGACCCTTTGCGAGGACCGTGAAACAGATCTGAGACCAAAAACTGACACATCAAGCAATCAAAGACAGACAGGACAAAATAAATTTAAAAGAAAACAAGAACAAATAAAGAAAACACAGAACTAATCTAAAAAATTTTTTTTTTTTTTTTTTAGTTCTTTTTATTTTTTATTTTTTTTTATGTTTATTTTTATTTTTCTTGTTTTTGTTCTTTTTATATGTATTTATTTTTTATTTATGTATTTGTATATTACGAGAGGAAGGATGAGTGAAACGGAATCAGAGAGATATACCAGTCAACGGTGGCGTCCAACCGACGATCAGATCACGATGATGACCAAAATATTCAACTATGGGGTCACACACCCAAGCCGAGCGCAAGTCGTCGAGATCGCGTCTCGACTAAGGGCTTTCGGCGAAGCCACTGAATACAACGTACACTGCTGGTTCAACAACCACGGCAATCGGGTCAAGCACTGGCAAGCGGAGATAGACCCCACTGGCACTCTCTTTTCACAACTGCCGCTGTACATGTATGGTAAGACCTCTGATCACACCTCCATTTTTATTGAAATTTTCACTTCCTCTTCTATAATTAACACAAGTTATTTATTTTTTTATTTTTTTATTTTTTTGTTTGAAAGAAAAAAACTGGGTGATAATGAGGGCACCGAGGCTGCTGAATTTGTTTCCAGTTCCGATCATCATCGATGATGACAGAAATGAACGAGAAATTCCTCCACCAAAGCCTCCGCTCGCATTCCGAACCAGAGCTCCCTCAACGGAGCTCTCTCTTAGACCACCACAACCAGCTCGAGAGTTCTTTCAGTTTTAGTGTTTTATTATTTTTTTTTTTTTTTTTTATGTTTTAATTGGCCGAGTGTGGCCAGAATATGGGCTGTAATAAGAACACTTATATTTTTGTTGTTTTTATTTTTTTTTTTTTTATTATGTTTTTATGTTTTTATTTATTATGGTGTGTAATATTAACGATCAGACAAGATCGACCCTCGGACATCTTTATTTTATTTTTATGAATTTTATTTTTATTATTATGTAAGACAGAATGTTTTCTGCGCATATGGTATGTTCAATAAATGCACTCAGATTAGTGTCTCTGCTAAAACTTCACCTCTCTGCCTTACATGTTAAATCTGCTCTTAAAATAATTTTTTTTTTTTAACAAAAACTAAATAAAAAAATAAAAACAGAACACATAATAACGAAACAAAAGACCTAATACAGAATCAAAATATCAACGCAGATAAAACACATATGTCAAAAACATCAAACAAAGCACATAAACATACATTAAGAGACTTGAAACAAAACACAAAAACTTTTTTTTTTTTTTATTTTTTTTTAGATAACAATTCGAAAACTAAGAAGAAAAGGGAAAAACAAACTTATAAGAAAAACAAAAATCAGAATCTCCCCCAAGACCACACTTAAACTACACTGTCCTAAACGTGTTCTAAGCATAAGATCATCAGTTAAAACACTGAACAGATAAAGGACAAATGCAATAAAAGTAGGAAAACGGGGAAGAAAGAAAAAGAAAACTCCCCTGGTCAGGGTGGCAGTTGCCAATTTTGGACTTGTAGGGAGAGGTTTTCCACTTCATGATCCAGCACGGAAGTTTTGAGGACGAACTGCTTCATCCTCCAGATTTGATCAAGCAGTGAAATGTCTTCCACGGCTGGATCCAAACAATTATTGTTGATGACTAGATTCAATAGGTGCCTGTTGATGTTGAAATCGTTCTGGGTGCTTGCACCTCTGTCTTCAATTGTGGGTGTCTGCTCATCAAATTTATACGTACCTCCTGCAGTATGGTTAGTGCAAAATGGTTCCACAGAAATGTCATGCAGAGGTATAACACCCAATCCCAATTCATCATACTGAGCCTTAGATACAACCTCATAACATGAATCAGTTTGAAATGTAGAAACAATATCTATAACAGGTTTAAATTCATGTTCAGTGCATGGAGAACAAATATTCAGATCTGATAACACAAAATTATTCTCGTCATGCATAGAGGGAAAATTAAAATCATGCTCAGCAACAATATAATTATCAACATACCTCTCAACAGCATAATCATCAAATTGAGGTATGTTGGTGGAAAATGAAAGTGGTCTACCTGGTTCAAAATAGCTGCTTGTACCTGCCTGGTCCTCAAAATATTCATCAGTCTCCTCAGGTGCAAGAGTGGCCATCTGCCTGATCTGATCACTCAGATTCTGTATGGCAGCTTGAGTTTCCTGCTGGAACTCCATGCTCTCTTGCTTGAACTGCATGTTCCCTTTCTGAAACTGAATGTTCTGCATGGTCATCTGCTCCAATAACTCCTTCAATGTAGGTTCAGAAGTTGAAGGCTGAGAAGCTACTTGGGCAGGAACATTATACTGCTGACTCTGATATTGCTGGACTGGTGGAGGCATGAAAGGACTCTCGAATGGTGGTTCTAGATAATGATCTTGTGGGGTATCGTACCATTCGTTGTTAAGATCATTCCACTCAGGATCATTATAATTCTCATTATAGAATTCAGCAGAATTACAATCAGAGTAAGATGCAGAATAAGATTCATAATCACAGACATTGGCAGAATAAGCAGAATTCACATAACCAGAATAGGTAGACATGGAAAAATAAAAATAAAACAAATAAAAACTAAATACTAAAAATTACGAAACAGATAAATCACAACACATTTATACATGCTACAAGCACACACAAGACAGAACATCAATAGTAAAAAATTTTTAATTAATTTTTTTTTTTTTTAATTTTCAATTTTTTTTTTAATAACAACTAAATACAGAACATAGCACAATAAAAATATAAAAGACAAAACATATATTAACACAGTAAAAATCGAAAAACACAGCAAAAATCTAAAATGAAAAACCTGGAACTGAAGTGACAACGCCGCCAAAATTTGCTGAAGGTGTCGTTGTCGCCTACAGAAATATACAAGACAAAACACACAAAACAAACATATTAACAGAACAAAACTTAATATAACAAAATCTGAAACCGAACCGTTATTGATTGGTCCCCGGCAGCGGCGCCAAAATTTTGATACGACTGTCGCGGTCATACAAATTTGATGTGCACAGAAATTAATGCAGTATAACTAGGATTTGACTCCTAGGTCGTCTCTCAAGGACCAATATTTGTGGTTCGGTCTTAGATTTAACACGAAGTGGGGGGGGTTTGTGGATATTTTTGAATGCAAATAAATTAAAATGAACTGGAATTTAAATAAGACAACAAAATTTAAAAACACTGAAATAAATTTTAACAGTGGTAAAAACTGAACGGTAAAAAAAAATGGTAAAAATAGACAATGGAAAAAATTACAGTGTTGGAATTTAAAATACAGAACAGTAAATATGCAGAAGACAAAATAACAGTGTAATTAAAATTTACCAATAGCTCCAGTAAAAATAAACCGTAAAAACGATTCTTGAAAATAACATGACCAGTACAACACAATGACAGAATTTAACGATGCAGAAAATACTAAATGGTAAAATAATAGAGACAGTAAAAAATAAAAGTACTTAATTGAAAATGGAATTCATCAAAGCATTCAATACTTAAATTAAAATTCTGAACAAAAGATAAAAATTAAATGAAGATACAGCTCCAAACACTGACGAAATAAAATTCCACACTATTGCACTGTTTGAAATGAAAATAACTGAGACATCTACTGGGAGGGAAGAGGCAGAGCCTCTTCCGGGCCGTGCATTAAAACTACCCCTAATTCTAATCTAAAATCCCTTCCAAAGTGTGCTCTGCTGCTGCCAATTTATAACCACTTCTCTTAACAAAGTCTCCTGATTTCCTTCTTCATTTCACGGACCTTGTCTGCTTATGGGTTTGTCCTAATTGGCAGCTCCTGTTTTGGGGAATTTCTCCCACCAATTTGCTCCTAGTCGTGCCAAAAGAGGTCCTCTATGTGGTGTCCGTTTGCTTAGGTTGTGCTTAGGCTTCCCCCATTCACGCAAATTCCTTTCAACCGTGTGCCCCACTCCAAACTGCTGTAGCTTCCTCTGCTGTGCATGGTGGATGTTGTTGTTGCTGCACGTGAAGCTGTTGGACCGTGGCTACTCCAGCTCTTTACCGAGAACTCCCTTCTTCATTCTAAGAATCCACTTTTCTCCCTGGACATGTGCTGGAACGTAACTCTCCAAGTGCTGCTGGTGTTGTTGCCTTTGCTTCCATTTTCCAGCTCCTTGCTCACGGCTTCTTCTTCTTCAACTAGATTAAGATTGTGGAGCATCTCCTTTACTGGACCAGCAGCTGGACATGTGGATCTTCTCTACTGGTGGCTGCTCCAAGCTAGACGTCTTCTTCAATTAGTTGCCACACACTTCTTTATCTCTTTACGGAAATGGTTTTCTGCCGTGGGCTCCCACTCCATTGCTTCTACTTCCATCACTTCTAAAATGAAGATCACCGTGAGCACCTCCTTCCAGCATTTGCCTCTTCCAACCTTGATGCTTCACTCCCTTAACATGGTGGCTGTTTGGACGTGCTGAAAGAGGAGGACCTTCCCTGTGCCATCTCCTTATTTCTCTTCAACATGCTGCTGGACGGTACTGGACTGGATGCTCTTTGCAGCAATGGCCGTGTCTTCTCTTTTTGCTTTTCACCTTTGGTTTGGTACCGTGGAAGTGCAGCCCCTTGTACACCACTCCAAAATTAAGAGAACCATAAGCTTTCTTTCTTCAAAAACGTGGTCCCCTCCATTATCTCACTCCATTATGTGTGGTCTTCTATGTATCATTCCAACAACGTGAGCATGAGTTTTGTTTTGCCAATCATCCATTAAATAACAAAGTGGTGGCCCATGTGTTGTCTCCAACGTGGCCCCTTCTTCAATTCCAATTGATTTGTTCTTTTGTGCTAGCCAATTTACATTGCCGTGGCATATACTCAGAATATGGCTTCCTCCATGATAAAAAAAAATCACAATTGTTATCTTCCACATTTGAGAACCGTGGGCTGAATGCAAGGTGGTCTCTCTCCATCATTTTGCTTCAAATCTACTTTGTTTTCCAAATTATGAGGCCGTGAGGTTGCTTCTTGTTTCTCTTAGAAACCAAAATGAAAACAAAAGTGCCAATATGAGTGTTGAATCCTTGAGTGTTTGGAGGTCTTAGCATCGTCCAATGATCAATTCCAGCTACCACAAGTATGAAACAACAAGCAAACAATGCAAACAAATTAGAAGCCACTTAAACTGTATGAACTTGACTGACACAGGGGAGTAAAACAATTACTGGGAACAACACATAACGAATTTGAACAAAGTAAAAACTATACATGAAAATAGACATCCGTACGAAACTATGAAAAAAAACTGCATGCAAAACGGATAAGAATTGAATTCGAACGAGGACAAACAAGTTGACACAACATTCACGTAGTACTAGGCTGACATAGGAGAGTAAACAAATTACTGGGAACAGTACAGAACGCATTTGAACAAAGTAAAAGTTATACATGAAACTAGACATCTAGACGAAACTATGAAAAAAAATTGCATTGAAAACGGATAAGAATTGATCTCGAACGAAGACACACAAGTTGACACAAAATTCACGCAGCACTGGTAATCGTTTACAGCACCCCTGTAAACGATTACACGAGAGGAATTGCAAATTTGTACAGAAAGTCCAACACAGGTACTCAGTCAGGTGAACACAGGTCACCATTGGCAAAAAAACTGACTTTTAGGCACTTCTGCCCCTGTCTGAGGCTTGTTCAGGTGTTCCAGTGGTGGGAGAGGGTGGATGGTGATGTGATGTGAGGCCAAGGAGTGTGGGGTGACCCTCGTTTACAGCACCCCTGTAAACGATTACCCGAGAGAAATTGGGAATTTGTACAGAAAGTCTAAATGTCCAAAAATATTTTCCAAAATTTTTCCTGCACTCAATAATGTAAATAATTCGTTTCAGATAATTCAAATTAATTAAAATAAGAATTTCTGATCGGATTAGGCTCAATTCAGTAAAATGGGAAAATACTGGACAATTAAGCACAATTCCCTGATTAATTCTAGCACAATAAACTAAATGAAGTGAATAAAATAATGATTCATCAGTGTTCATCCTTTGTGAAGACTCAAAGGAGGTGTAGTTTCATCTCTTGTGGTATCAAGAGAGGTGTTTTCTAAACTCTTACAAATTGTATCTGTGTGATTGTAGTTTGTAATTGTTTTGTGATTAGTGAATTGTTTATCTTGTTTTGAGATAAGCGACTGGACGTAGGATTGGTAAGATCCGAACCAGGATAAAATCATCTGTGCAAATTTCTCTCAACCTTACTCTATTTTATTGTTATTATTAATTGCTAAGTAAGTTTAATTGAGTAGAAATTTTTAAGGCACACGTTTTTAGTAAGAACCAATTCAACCCCCCTCTTGGTTTGTTGTTCCACGCTAACCCATCCGCTGCAGCCCCTCTGACAGACAGGCTATTATTAGAGGTTTGTTGAAGAGTTTTCCAAGATTATGGGACCGTTGATGCATTTAACTCGTAAGGATCAATCATTCGTTTAGACAGAATAATGTAAGACAAGTTTTAAGGACATGAAGAAGAAGTTGACACCTAGTCCAATATTGATGATTCTAGGATGCGTCATATAAAGGACTAGGATATGTACTAATGCAAGAAAAGAAACCAGTGGCATATGCATCTTGTCAATTAAAGCTACATTCAAAGAATAATCCGACACATGAAAAGAATGGACGTGGATCAAGCCTAAGGAGTTATGGAACGTGATAATAAACAAAGATTGAGGTTGGTGGTTATGTTTAGGATCAGGGTTGAGTTGTGGTTGAGAGTTTAGCATGAGTGAATGTTGGAATGTACCTGAGTGTGGGATTGATGAGCATGAGAGTGGAGGATAAGTCTACTTGTTGTACCTCGTAAATCCAAGTGTTATATGTAGATAAGTTCTTCCGTTTGCCTTGTGCGCATAGGAAATGTTGTTCGGGTATTGAACCTTTCTTGTGTGGGGTGATGGTGTCTTTGTTGTCCTTGTGTAGTAGGATTACATGTTCCTTAGCCGAATTGTGGGACTACTCAAGAAGATCTGTAGGGGAGGCTAGAGATGTCCTGTTGGGGAGGTTACAGGTGGGCTATAGGAGCGACTACAGTCGGTGAGGTAGGGTACATGATTTTGACTAATTCTTTCCACTACGATTTTATGATACGATGATGCTCATGGTGTAGTTCATGATTGGGATAATCATGATGGTTGTGTATCTATGATGATGATCATGTTATTTGAAATGCTCTAGGTGATGCTATGTTCCTAGGGGTGTTACTATATTTGTTATAGTAAGTAGTTAGCCTAGATGCTATTGAGTGGATAGACTCATGGTCTATGTATGATATGTTAGAGATGACATCAAGGGTTAGAGATCAAGGATGCAACAATTTGTTGTGATTGAATTGTTATGTTAGAGGATTAGGAATCATATTGTTTTTACTATCGTGTATGGGGTGTTTGATTATTGTTAATATAATCAGTATGTTTATATCTTGTTATGATGATTGTTTTATTAGTAGCTTACTAATACGTGTTTGTGTTGTGTGTTTATGAATGAAATTGTCGACGATGATTGTATAATGGGTTATATGGGGGACATACTTGAGATTTTTATTCAAAGTTATTGCATTTGATTTTTTAGACAATGTAATTGAAGTTGTTTTATTTCTTTCATTATTTCTATTGGACAAATGTTTTAGAACTATTATGTTTTGAATAAATTATTTTGTTTAAATAGTAAGGGTTTTGAAAATATGTTTTTACGCTATGATAAAGTTTTGAAATTTGTCGATTTTCGAATAACCCGTGACACCCTGGAATTTGGAGCTTACTTGTAGCCGTTTGACAAAGTTTGTCCTTGTGGTTTGACTTTTCGTAGTTTTTATCATAGATGAAGTCATAGGTTGATGTCTTATTGTCAGAGTAGTCTTGCTTTTCAGAACTTTATCAAAAGTAGATTAGACTATTCATGTGGCACGACTTTTAATGAACGAAACATTCTGTTAATATCTTATTCTTCTTTCTAACGTTCATTTCTGGCATTTGCATGTGAAGAAGACAAATGAATGCTTGTAGTAGATAACCTACATATTGTATGTTTGCATAGTACACGTTTTTTTTTTCTTATTTACGTTTTTGCTTTTTATGTGTTCAATAAGATTACAACTGAGTATTGAGGTTCACACACTTCTGGTATCACTAGCCACTCTTTGTATCTTCCTAATACACTATCTAGTTGAGTTTCACCCATTCTTGGTTTCTACTAGACAATCTCGTCTAGCTACCGTTTAACTTCACCAAGTTAAACGTCAGAATTTCACCCACTCCTAGTTTCCACTACACACCTTTCTATATTGTTTAACTCATCAAAGTTAAACATAAAATGTTTTAATTCTCTTGAGAATTTACAATCAAAAGATTGGTTACAAGTCCTTAGACGATAACTCTCGTAGAGAGGATACGTGTTCAATACAATTTAATCTAACAGACTCACTAAATGTTTCTCTCTTCTCTCTTCTTACAACAATAAGCTTATATATCAATGAAGCTTGAGAGTGTTCCTTTTCTTGAGCTTTTCTCTCTTAGATATTCTCTTTTGAGTTTGTATGCTTTTGAGTTTTCTTTCGACGTTGTTCGCTTGAGTATTTTCTTTCTATATGTTATTCTCTTTATTCCCGTTTTGAATGATTTTCTTTCTAAAGGCTTCTCGAAAAGATATCTGTTAGACAGAGCTTTGCTTTGATCTTGAGTCTTCTTAGTCTTATCATATGTATAAGCTATTGGTTAAAGTGAACTTGTCAGAGTAGACTTGCTTTTTCAGTACTTTGCACAATTTTTCTAGCCCAACTTTTGATGAATGGAACATTATGTGATTGTCTTCTTTGTTTCTAACGTCAACTTTTAATTTGTATAGGATGTAGTAGGTGAATGCATGTAATAGGAAATCTGCACAAAGTAGAGTAGATATGCATGCAACAAATATCTCCTTTCTATTATCGCTTTTGTTGTTTTTAAACATTGAACATTTGATGACATTTAATGTTTGTTTAGAACAACTAAATGCTTTTTACATTTTCCATCATTTAGGTAGGATTTGATCGTTTAAGCTCTTTACTAAGATATCAAGTAGTTGTCATGATTAGACAAGCTCGTCTACTTGGTTGTTAGGATAAGATATGACCGTTCAATAGAAACCTAAATCTTGGTTTTGAAGTTTAACTATATAACCTGAAATGAAGAAGTCTCTATGTATGGAAAGTTAACCCCAAAACCAGAAAAATACTTAAAAATCCAAATTGGTTAAAACGTCTAGGCTAAGAAAATGAAAACTCTTAGGATAATAAAACTCTAAGTTAGAAAACCCCAAAACTAAATTAGGAAACCAACCTTTGTTAGATACCAAGATAGAAAAACACTATGTCAGAAAACTCCAAACCTAAATTAGGAAACCAACCTTTAGTTAGACACTAAGATTGAAAAACCCAAGATTAAAGACAAATCTTATGATAGAAAACCAACCTTAAGCCAGAAGAAATAAGAGAACCCTAGATAGATGAACATAAAGCCATAAGCCAAGAAACGGAAATCAAAATACAACTGCTGAGGAAATATAGTAGAAGACAAAATGCATAAAGTTAGAGGATAAAACTCTAGCTAGGAAGAACATAACAAAAAACTGTAAATGATCATCTAGCAGAAAGAATTAATCAACAAAAAGCTAAACTGAGGATTATGACAAACAACTCAAGACTCTAGAAAACAACTTGATAATAATCACAAGAATGAAGGGTGAAAACTGTCGGAACAATCGGTACCGTTACAGAGTCGCGCAACGGAATAAATTATGATAACATAAAGCGTGTTCGATCAAATTCGTATTAAGACGATCCGTTTTAGAAAATCAATTTTCTTATAGAAAACTTATCAAACAGTTTATGAGCATAAAATGTAAAGAGTGTAGGGAGTAGAAAAGTTCAACACAAAATTTTTATCCTGGTTTGAATCAAAAGATTCTATGTCCAGTTGTTAATCACTATAAAAAGTGATTAACGTTTTCACTAAAATCAGTTTCACAAATTTACAATAGAGTTAATGAAACAGTAAGATAAAACCTTCCTTCGACGAACAAATTGGAAGGATGCTTCCTTCGACCAGCGAACCGGAAGCGATCAATCTACCCTTTTCTTCGACCAACGAACGGGAACAGTGCAGAAACAGTCTTCCTTCGACCAACAAACTAGAAGAACAACAACATTGCCAACTCGAAGAGAACCGCTTCGACCTTTGACCCACAAAGCACGAGCTTCTCCTATTCACGACACCAGGCAATGCAATGAACTAGCTTTTCGGAACTTCCTCAGATCACACTGTATTGTCAAAAAGCTCAAAGTTAACCCTCTAAGGGTTTTGGAAAACTTATATATAGGGAATTGCTCTGAGTTTAGAAAAGACAAATTACAACTACCATTGGTAATCGATTATTGTTAGTAATAATCGATTATTTAACTCCGTTACAGGGATTTCAGAAAGTGATAATCGATTATCCTGAGGAACAATCGATTATTCCAGAGACTTGTGCACTTCTCATCAGGACTAGTTGATAATCGATTATTTGAAAGAATAATCAATTATTCCAGAGCGAAATGCTTTTTCCAAGAGTGCTCATGATAATCGATTATAGCTTTACATAATCGATTAAATGCATAACTTAACTAAAGATACGAGATTTTCTAAGTTTTACATATTCAGAAACTTTCCTAACACATTTATATTATACAAAGTGCTTTTACAACAATTATAACAACTTCTTCAAGTCTATCTTCATGCAACATCATCAAAATAGTTTATCTTCAAATTTACCAATGCTTCTCATTGGTAACAATCTCCCCCTTTTTGATGATGATAAAAAATACTTGTTTAAAAGCAACTTTGGTTAGTAGTAACTTTGCAAGTAGATAGACAACAAGAAAGTTAGTAGTAACTGCACTACTTCTCCCCCTTTTTGATCATAAGCAAAAAGATCAATAAAAATGCTCCCCGTTAATATGATATCCCCTTTAATATGATCTCCCCCTTAATTAAACAATGTATGCACGAAAATAAGAGATCATTTTATTCATGAAAAAGAAAGGTTACATTTTTCATCATAAAGAAGAACATAAAACATAAAGTCAAAACAAACAATGATTAAAACATACTAACATAAAATCCTAACTCTAAAACTCGAGACTGGGTGGTCTTTCTGGAGGTTGAATATTAAAGTGATTTTCAATGTTTCCAAGACGAGTATCAAGGTCATTGAACTGGTCAATCACATATTCTTCATGATTTTGTTGCCACTCATATATCTGTGCAAAGTGAGCTTGTTAAGCAAGACACAAATCCTCCATTTGTTTAGAAAGGTTTACGAAAGGCTCCTCCATAGTTAGGGAGGAAGAGGAAGGCATTTGAGAAGGATTGACATCAGCAACATCAGTAGCTTGGACTAGGTCAACCATATGGGCATCCATATCGTTATTGTCATTATCTTGGTGATCATCATCCTTGTGAATGATCACGCGACCACGAGCAACAAATCCCATTTGGCGAAATGTTGTCACGCCAATCTCAATTCCAATTGCTTGAATGGCGTGAGTGAGTTCACCGTCCACACTTACGCCTTTGTACTCTAAAATTCAAGAGATGAGAAGGGCATATGGAAAATGATAAGAATTATAATTCTTGGCCTTCAACATGGTGTCGGAGATGAGTGTTGGCCAATCAATATGGATGTGATTTAAAATCCCATACAAGAGTAGAAGATTTTGCTCCGAAAATTGAGCATGGTTAGTGGCACGAGAACATAAAAGCCACACAATTAAGTAGTGGATCATCCGTTCTTCAACCTTGAATCCACCAACTAGCAGCTGTTGACGGTTGGTTTGTTGTTCAGGATGGCACAAAAAGGATTGAAAGGCGAGGAGACGATTGAAGTCCAGGACGCCAAGATGGACTTTGACAGCATCATCCCAGATTGTGAATGTTGCGACATTTGTCCAGACGTCATCATCCATAATGATTGGGACTTCTTTCACTTTTGTTGTGATGCTTCCGTCACAACACGCAGATTGAAACAGAAGATGATGGAATCCTGCTTGACGTTGTCCTTCTTTTGTAATTTTACCTTTCATAGCTTAGCTTTTAAGGAGCATGGGTTACTATAAATACCCACCTCCTCTCTTGTATTGGGACTTTTGAGATTAATGAGAATTGAATTTTCTGAAATCAGAAATTATTCTCTCTTGAAAGTCAGGCTAGAGAGTCCAAAGACTCCCTCTAACCACCTTCCAAGCACACTCTTTCCCTTCCATATTCCATTTTCACAGTGCTTCTCTCTCATCATCCACGCATAATCACTTCTCCTCCAATCCGCTTTAGTGGCGTTAGTCTCCTTAGCCAGGCGTCATTGATGAATCATTATTTACTTCACTTCACTTAGTTTATTGTGCTATAATTAATCAGGGAATTGTGCTTAAATGTCCGGTATTTTTCTGTTTTTACTGATTGTGCTTAATTTGATCAAAAATTCTTATTTTGATTAATTCGAATTATCTGAACTTATTATTTTCATTATTAGTTGCAGGGAAATTGTTGGATAATATTTTGGGACTTCAAGATAAATGTGACATAAATTTTAGTTTAAAACTAAAAGGAATTTGCATTTCAGTAATTTTGGGTATGGAGAGCATTTAATTGATTACTGTCAATGGCAGCAAGTGACCTTCATTTTGATGATTGGTACGCATGGAGAGAAAGGGTGCTAAGTGTGGTATGCACGTGAATGTGGACTAGGAAAGTAATTATTTTGGTGTGCACTAAGTAAAGAATTTGATCACATCCTAGCATCCACCAAATCACACGGACACATGGCCTCCTTTTTCATGTTTTGATCAAAAGTAATTGAAGAAAAATTTCAAGAGATATATGCGGAAGATAAGCACAACACTGCCAACTCAATTTGGTAACTTGATTTAAAATGAAAGAGCTCACGGTTTCTTTTAAGTAATGAAAGAGAATAGCATGGTCCTATGTGTACAATTCCCATTGGCAAGTGAAATTATGGAGGCCCCCCCTTTCTTCCTTTTGTTACGTGCATGATGTGGTTTTTCTTTCATTTTGGAGCAATATGAGAATTGGAGGGTCCCTTTGGTGTTTTTAGTACGTAGAATCACAAAGATGTGGTGATAAGAAAGTCAAAAAGAAAAAAAGGACAAAACTTAAAAGTGGGCTTTCTTTGTTTTAATCTTGCTGCATGGTGTATGGTGACATAGAGCAATTGGAGAATGGAGAGAATAAAGAGAATGGAACGGTTCAGAGGATGAGAAGCTCACGGACAACAATTATGGAGGGCCCTATCACTTATTTTGTTGGCATGCTTCCAAATGGAAAATGGATTGGTTTTGGAGTATAAGTAAGGGGAGTGCCGTGAGGTTCAGAGGAGGGGGGAAGAAGACCAGCAGAGGGCTGGACAGTGGAGAGAAGGGCTGGAATTTTCAGTCCAGAAAAGAGCAAGAGGGCTGGACAGTAAAGGGGCTGGAACAGTGAAGAATAGCACAGTACAAAGATGGAAGGATACGTTGAGCAGTGCACGTTAGTATCAAATTTTATTTTCTTTGCTGTAATAAATTTGTGAACAAGTTAAATTCAATTCAAAGTTTGATTTCATTTACTGTTTCTGAATTTTCAATTCTGTTTTACTGTTTCTATTTTACTGCTGTAATTTAATTTCTGCTGTATTTTAATTTCTGTATTACATTTTTTATGCAATTTAATTTCTGCTGCTGTTTATCTTTTGCATGTTCATTAATTCTGTTCTCTGTATTTTACTGCAGTAATTTTGAATTTGTTTTTACTGTTTTTGAAATTTACTGTTTTTCTGTATTTCCTGTTTTCTGTATTTTTATTTTCTGTATTTTACTTTTACTGCTTTACTGATTTTGAAATTCTGTATTCACTGTTTTTACTGTTATTGTTTACTGCTGTAATTTCATATTTTTGTTTTTGATGTTTTACTGTTTTTACTATTTTCTGTATTTTCCATTTTCTGTATTTTATGTTTTTTTGTATTTTCGTTTTTACTGTTTTAGATTTATTTTCACTGTTTCATGTTACTGTATTTTCGTTTTTACTGTTTCTAAAATTTACTATTTTACTCTTTCTACTGTATTCTGTATTTACTATGTACTGTATTTTCGTTTTTCTGTATTTTCGTTTTCTGTATTTTAGTTTTCTGTTCTAGATTTATTTTTTACTATTTTACCTTACTGTATTTTCGTTTTTACTGTAGCAAAATCATTTTTACTGTTTAAAATTTGTTTTACTGTTTTAATTTCGTTTTTACCATTTTAGTTTTAAATTTTACGTATTGTTTTTAATTATGCTTTTATTTTTGTGTTTAATGTTTAACGTTTTTTATACGTTTAATGTTCCCGCGTTTATTTTATTTTGATGTCTTTTACCATTGGGTTTTTACTGTACTGCATTTTACTTCACCGTATTTAATTTGGTGTTATTTAAATTCCAGTTCGTTTTAATTTTTTCGCATAAAAACAAAAACATTCACAACCCCCCCCTTTTTCGTGTTTAATCTGAAACTGAACCAAATTTGGTCCTTGAGAGACGACCTAGGAGTCACCTCCTAGTAAACTATACTGCATTTCTTTTATGCAAAAATTTTGTGGGGCCGCGACAGCTCTATCAATTTTGGCGCCGTTGCCGGGGACCAATAACAGTTCGGTTTTGGGTCTTTTGTTATTTTCTGTTATGTGTGTTTTTGTGTACATGTGATATATGTTTTAGTTTTTGTTTTGTTAAAATTTGTTGTTATGTTTTATCTTGTGTTGTGATGTAATGTTTTGTTTTGTGCATGCATGTCGTATGAGTTTTGTTAATTTAAAAAAAAAAATATTAGTTTTCCCTCCATGTTATGTTTCTGTATATTTCTTTCTATACAATCTTTGTTTGAAGAGGAAGTCCAAGTCTGAGAGAGGTTTCGAACTAGACTAGAGGAGATGACAGATTCTCAAGACTGGATGTATGATCTAGTCAAGTGTCTTCCCAAATTCTTTGGGTTGGCACATGAAGATCCATACAGGCACCTCAAGGAGTTTAGTTTGGTGTGTTTATCTATGAGGCCTGCTGGTGTTTCAAAGGAGACAGTGTTGATAAAAATGTTTCCCATGTCCCTGCAAGATGAAGCAAGAGACTGGTTCATATACCAGTATCCTTTTAATAGTTGGCAGGAAACACAACAAAAATTCTTCGACAAGTTCTTTCCAGCAGCAAAGGTGACCAGCATTAGGATGAAGATCACTGCCATTGAGCAGTTTCAAGAAGAAAACCTAGCAGATTATTGGGAGAGGTTTAACAGGCTCTGCACAACTTGTCCAAACCACCAATTTCCAGAGCATTTGCTCTTGACTTATTTTTATGAAGGGCTCCTGGACAATGAAAGGATACTTGTGGATGCAGCTATTGGTGGATGTTGGATGGATATAACCCCAACAGAAGCGAGGAAGTTGCTCTGCAAGCTGGCTGGTGAAAGTCCAATTGAGGTAGCAAAGGAAGAACCTGAGCAGCATGTTTTGGATTCTGACACTGATAGCCCTGAGGATGCAGCTGATAACTTGGAGTTTGGTAAGAAACTTCTGAGTGAGCAAAAACAGGTTTATTCTGAACCTGAGATTCCAACTTTACCTGATTTCCCTACACATTCAAATGCATGTGATTTGACGCACACTGATTTTATAGGGTTTATGACTGATACTGATACAAATTTGATTGACCATTCTAAAATTTTTAATTCAGTGTCAGCCATTGAACCCATTGGTCAAAGTCGCTTCAATATTGATTTTGAAAGAGAAACTGTGCAATCTGATGATTTTATAGAGTTAGGACTAAACTTTGATTTAACACAGTTTTCTGAAAATTTTGAATGTGATTGCGAATCTGGTTCTTGCTCCATTTGTGCTGAAATTGATTATGCATTACAGCCAAACTCTAAGTTTATTACAGATGCTATTAATTGTGAGTTTGATGATAAGGATGCAGAATTCAAAAAGAATGCAGGTGCTGACATTAAGGAATGCATGATTAATGAAGAAGAGTATACTGCTACTTCTTTGAGCGAGCCAGAGATAGCTATTCCGGTGTCACACACTCAACAAATGCTAGTGGAAGGAGAGATACTGCTGAAACAAATTGCTACGAGAAAAATACTGATGAAGCAGTTCTTCCTCAAATTTCCTTTGCTGGATCCTAAGGCGAAGAACATCTCCCTGCTCGTCCAAGTTTGGCAACTGCCACCATAACCAGGGGAGTTTTTCCTGTTCATTCTTCCCTTAATTTTCTTGGTTTGCGAATTAGGGGAGAATTCTGATTTTCTTAGTTTATGATTTTTTTATAAAAAAAAAAATAAAATAAAAATAAAATAAAATAAAAATGAAATAAAAAATAAAAAATTTTGTGTTCTGTTTTAGGTCTGTTATTTTGTTAATTTATATTTTGTAAATATGTGTTTTGTTTGCTATTTTTGAAATATGTGTTTTATTTGGTTTGATATTTTGATTCAGTATTAGGTCTTTTGTTTCGTTAATATGTGTTCTGTTTTTATTTATTTATTTAGTTTTTTTTTTGTTATAATAATAATAATAAAAAAAAAATCAGAGAGTAAAGTTGCAGTAATAGGGCAGAGAGGTGTAGTTTGAGCTGATACTAATCTGAGTGCATTTATTAATAATAAAAAAAAAGCAAATATAACAAAAATACATAAAAATACATAAAAACATAATAAAACACGGGCAGTGATCGATCAGTAATGATCGTTAAGGATTACAGTCCAACAAAAAAAAAAAATAATAATAATAACAAAAATAAAATACATAAAAAGCATAACAAAGATGTTCGGGGTTCGATCATTTCTGATCGTTAATATTACAGACCACAACAAAAACATAAAAAAAAATATTAATAATGAAAGAATTCTTGAGCTGGTTGTGGTGGTCTAAGGGAGAGCTCCGTTGAGGGAGTTCTGGTTCGGAATACAGGAGGCTTTGGTGGAGGAATTTCTCGTTCATTTCTGTCGTCATCGATAATGATCGGAACTGGAAACAAATCCAGCAGCCTCGGTGCCCTCATTATCACCCAGTTGTTTTCTTTCAAACAAAAAATAAAAAATAAAAAAATAAAAAATAAAAAACTTGTGTTAATAGTAGAAGAGGAATGGAAAATTCAATGGAGGTGTGATCAGAGGTCTTACCGTACATGTATAGCGGTAGTTGTGAAAAGAGAGTGCCTGTGGGGTCTATCTCCGCTTGCCAGCGCCTGACCCGATTGCCATGGTTGTTAAACCAGCAGTGCACGTTATATTCGGTGGCATCTGCGAAGGTCCTTAGTCGAGACGCGATCTCGACGACTTGCGCTCGGCTTGGGTGTGTGACCCCATAGTTGTAGATTTTGGTCATCATCGTGATCTGATCATCTGTAGGACGCCATCGTTGACTGGTATATCTCTCTGATTCCATATCACTCATCCTTCCTCTACTAGTATTCTAAAACATAAAAAAAAAATAAAAAAAAAAAGAGAAAAAAATAATAATAATAAAAAGAACAAAAACATAAAAAAAAAAAAAGAAAAACAAAACATAAAAAAGAAGCATAAAAATATATTAGATTCTTAGTTCAGTATTTTCTTTATTTGGTTGTTTTTGTTTCCTTTTCAGTTTATTTTGTCCGATCAGTCTTTGATATTTCTCTGTCTGGTCTCAGATCTGTTTCACGGTCCTTGCAAAAGGGTCCTAAATGGATCTACGTCCAGTTGTCCTGTTGTCCTTGTTGTTCTTGTAAATTAAGATTTGGTGTTTATTTTTAAGTGGGGTACGTGGCGTTGTTCTACCCGATTGTCTCTGCAATACCTTCAATCGAAGGGAGATTAACGTCTGGTTTCCAGCCGATATACCCCTTAAGTTTTTAGACAGTTGTGTTTTATGTGTTTAAGTGTTTAAATTACAAAAAAAGTAAAAAAAAATGAAAATATTGAAAAGGAGAAGAAAGAAAGCAGGAAAGCAGGAAGGTATAACAGCAGAATGAAAGGAAAAAGCAGAAAGAAGATGGAAAGCAGTAAAGGGAGAGCAGGGCAGAGATGAAAAATAAAGGTAATACAGAGAGAGAGAGCAAAAAAAGCGGAAAGAAAGGCAGATCCAGGAGCAGAGGACTTACCTGGAGTAGTAGGCTGGCAGAGAAGCTCTTCGCGGATCTCACTCAGACTCTTCAGAAGACGCAGGGACAGAGGCTCTGCGCAGATCTCAGATCTTCAGCAGACGCGGGGTGGAGAGGCTTCCTCGCAGATCCAGACACTAGAGAGAGAGCAGAGAGCAGAGAGAAGAGAGAGTTGAGAGAGCAGAGGAGTAGAGAGAGAATGGGCGTTCAGAAATGGCGCTGGACGCGGAGGAGTGGCTATTTGTAGCCAAAATTCTGCCACTGTAGCAACAGTTCCGGTCTTTGCCACCGAGACTGTTGTCACAGTACCGGTCTCCTTTTTCAATTAAAAAAAAATAAAATAAAATAAAAAAATAAATAAATAAAAAAAAAATACTAGACATCTGCTGATGGGTGTCACTGAAAACATCTACTAATGGATGTTACTGAAAATTTCTTCCCATTTCCTAACATTTTGTTGCACTTGTCTATATTATTTGACTGCTCTGAAATTGATCATCTGATGATTGTAACACACTGAGGACATTGTGTGATTTAAGTGTGGTCTACTGGGAAGAAATTCTGATTTTTCTGATTTTTCTGTTAGATTGTATTTTGTGTGTGAAATTTTTTTGTTTTTGTGCTAAATTTTTTCTGTTTTAAGTTGTTTTATCGAGTTTTGTGTGCAATAAATTTTACATTTTTCTCTTGATTTCTGGATGATGTCTAAGTTGTAGATTTTTCCTTCACTTACTTACTACTTATAGATTGTAATCCTTGCTTTTCTTTGCTTGGAAAGATAATTATACGTTTGAGAGGTTGATTTGATTGTGACGAATACCCTGTGTGAGATTTGAGCCACTTAATTTTCTTTCTTGTGTGTGATATGTCTCTTGATTGCTTGCACATATACCTTGCCTTGATTCTTTTTGATATACTTGATTGATATGCATGTTCAGACGTGATAAAGGCATTTTTTGTTCTTGAGCCTCTTTAGCCAAATAAGCCTACCTTGTTATTATCCTTTGATAACCCCTTTGAGCCTATACTGTATATATTTCTTTGTGTTGAAGCTCATACACTGATCCTAAGTGAAAAACAATGATTATCTTAACCTTAGGAAAGCTGGAGCTATAAAAGTGTTTTGTGAATAAGTGTGGTCTCATTGGGGATTCTGATGAATTGGTTAGTTGGTTCCTCATCTTGTGCTGAAAATATGAATTATATCCTGTTGCGTGATAAAAAAAAAAGAAAGAAAAGAGACAGGATGAAAAAAAATGATGATGAGAAAAAGAGAAAAATGAAAAATAATTTTGTGAAGAATGGAGTCGAGCTGAGGATTGAATTAGAGGTTTGGGCGAAATTTTACTGTATTTCCACTTATTCCCCATTGCTCCTCTATTTCTTTTGGGCTATACCTACTTATCCATATTTATCCTCCCTTGTCCTTGGCCCCATTACCACCCTGAAAGACCTTTTGATCTGAACATGCATATGTTTTAAGTGTTGATATTAGAAGCTTGCCAAGTCTACTTGTGTTTGTTTTCTTGAGTACATTGAGTGACATTGATTTACCTTAAACACTTGAGAGAAACACTCTGAGTGCATCTGTGAGGTTTTGTTATTTTTGAATCACCTCTTGAACTGATTAATCATTTTGCTATGTATTGAATTGCTTGGATGATTTCTGTAAGTATCTGCTATTCTTGATTTTGTGTTGGATATTTTCTACTTCTTTTATCTGTCCAAAATTCTTGAGAACCGTGTAAATTCTGTTTATTTTCTTGCGAGTCTTTGTTTTCTGTCTGCTGAGTTTTGTGTCACGTCCTTTGATGTCCTTTGAACTATTCCTTGATTTGTGTCTTAATTTTGCCCAGGAGTGCAAAAGACTAAGTGTGGTCTATTTTGATGAATCATTATTTACTTCACTTCACTTAGTTTATTGTGCTATAATTAATCAGGGAATTGTGCTTAAATGTCCGGTATTTTTCCGTTTTTACTGATTGTGCTTAATTTGATCAAAAATTCTTATTTTGATTAATTCGAATTATCTGAACTTATTATTTTCATTATTAGTTGCAGGGAAATTGTTGGATAATATTTTGGGACTTCAAGATAAATGTGACATAAATTTTAGTTTAAAACTAAAAGGAATTTGCATTTCAGTAATTTTGGGTATGGAGAGCATTTAATTGATTACTGTCAATGGCAGCAAGTGACCTTCATTTTGATGATTGGTACGCATGGAGAGAAAGGGTGCTAAGTGTGGTATGCACGTGAATGTGGACTAGGAAAGTAATTATTTTGGTGTGCACTGAGTAAAGAATTTGATCACATCCTAGCATCCACCAAATCACACGGACACATGGCCTCCTTTTTCATGTTTTGATCAAAAGTAATTGAAGAAAAATTTCAAGAGATATATGCGGAAGATAAGCACAACACTGCCAACTCAATTTGGTAACTTGATTTAAAATGAAAGAGCTCACGGTTTCTTTTAAGTAATGAAAGAGAATAGCATGGTCCTATGTGTACAATTCCCATTGGCAAGTGAAATTATGGAGGCCCCCCCTTTCTTCCTTTTGTTACGTGCATGATGTGGTTTTTCTTTCATTTTGGAGCAATATGAGAATTGGAGGGTCCCTTTGGTGTTTTTAGTACGTAGAATCACAAAGATATGGTGATAAGAAAGTCAAAAAGAAAAAAAGGACAAAACTTAAAAGTGGGCTTTCTTTGTTTTAATCTTGCTGCATGGTGTATGGTGACATAGAGCAATTGGAGAATGGAGAGAATAAAGAGAATGGAACGGTTCAGAGGATGAGAAGCTCACGGACAACAATTATGGAGGGCCGTATCACTTATTTTGTTGGCATGCTTCCAAATGGAAAATGGATTGGTTTTGGAGTATAAGTAAGGGGAGTGCCGTGAGGTTCAGAGGAGGGGGGAAGAAGACCAGCAGAGGGCTGGACAGTGGAGAGAAGGGCTGGAATTTTCAGTCCAGAAAAGAGCAAGAGGGCTGGACAGTAAAGGGGCTGGAACAGTGAAGAATAGCACAGTACAAAGATGGAAGGATACGTTGAGCAGTGCACGTTAGTATCAAATTTTATTTTCTTTGCTGTAATAAATTTGTGAACAAGTTAAATTCAATTCAAAGTTTGATTTCATTTACTGTTTCTGAATTTTCAATTCTGTTTTACTGTTTCTATTTTACTGCTGTAATTTAATTTCTGCTGTATTTTAATTTCTGTATTACATTTTTTATGCAATTTAATTTCTGCTGCTGTTTATCTTTTGCATGTTCATTAATTCTGTTCTCTGTATTTTACTGCAGTAATTTTGAATTTGTTTTTACTGTTTTTGAAATTTACTGTTTTTCTGTATTTCCTGTTTTCTGTATTTTTATTTTCTGTATTTTACTTTTACTGCTTTACTGATTTTGAAATTCTGTATTCACTGTTTTTACTGTTATTGTTTACTGCTGTAATTTCATATTTTTGTTTTTGATGTTTTACTGTTTTTACTATTTTCTGTATTTTCCATTTTCTGTATTTTATGTTTTTTTGTATTTTCGTTTTTACTGTTTTAGATTTATTTTCACTGTTTCATGTTACTGTATTTTTGTTTTTACTGTTTCTAAAATTTACTATTTTACTCTTTCTACTGTATTCTGTATTTACTATGTACTGTATTTTCGTTTTTCTGTATTTTCGTTTTCTATATTTTAGTTTTCTGTTCCAGATTTATTTTTTACTATTTTACCTTACTGTATTTTCGTTTTTACTGTAGCAAAATCATTTTTACTGTTTTAAATTTGTTTTACTGTTTTAATTTCGTTTTTACCATTTTAGTTTTAAATTTTACGTATTGTTTTTAATTATGCTTTTATTTTTGTGTTTAATGTTTAACGTTTTTTATACGTTTAATGTTCCCGCGTTTATTTTATTTTGATGTCTTTTACCATTGGGTTTTTACTGTACTGCATTTTACTTCACCGTATTTAATTTGGTGTTATTTAAATTCCAGTTCGTTTTAATTTTTTCGCATAAAAACAAAAACATTCACAACCCCCCCCTTTTTCGTGTTTAATCTGAAACTGAACCAAATTTGGTCCTTGAGAGACGACCTAGGAGTCACCTCCTAGTAAACTATACTGCATTTCTTTTATGCAAAAATTTTGTGGGGCCGCGACAGCTCTATCAGTCATCCAGCACTCGTGTAACGCGACAACCACATCTTCATTCCTCCTTCACTCTCACAGAACCGCGCCTCTCGTTTCTTTCTCTCGCGCATCCATCCACATCTCAGAGCATCTCATTCTCACTCTTGAGAATTCCATTGTCTCCAACCATAGATCAACACTCCATACACGTCTTCGAAGGTATCTTCTCTTCGTTCACCACACTTCCTCATCTTCTACTAGGGTTTCCACTCATCTCCACCATTTTCCACCAAATATCATCTTCTCCACTAGGGTTTCTTCATCTTTCATTATTTTCTCTGATTTTAGCCGACTAAAAACACTTTTGATCCGTTCCAAACCTTTTCCACTGTTTAATCTTCATTTTGAACCGCGTAATCGGTTCATATTGCGTTTCCTTCCATTTCTAGGGTATCTATCGAGTTTAACCCTCTGTTTCTTGTTCTTCTTCGAGTTTTTATCAATTTCCGCTGCGTTCATCTCTGGAGGAAGCTTCGAAGGAGCTCGCGACACGCTCATTCGTCATTTCCTTGGACGATCGTCCATCAGAAGACATAGATAAGATCTGGGTAGATGCACCCCTTTTGTTCCACGAGATGAGTAAGTCCTTGAGCACCAAACAGATCTGGAAATTGAAAACCATAAAATCGATAGAAATCAAGGCGTATGAACTTTACCGCCATGATTCGTCATTCTTGCCAGAAGTGGACATAATACGCATGTTTTTCTTGATCCGAAATCCACCCATCAATGGTTGCAGGACGAGGTCTGGAAGAAGAAGATGCACCAGTGGTTCTCCTACGGTTTCTTCTTGGTTCACCCATGAAAGAAGTGGACAGAGGGAAACTTGGAAAGAATGGAGAGAAATTAAGAAAAATGGTTCAGATTAGAATTGAGCAGAGTTTTGGGTTCAAAGGAGTGACCATTAATCGATTATAGGGGGCTATTTATAAGAAAAATCAAGAAACTAGCCGTTTTGAGCCGTTTATGGCCGTTAGGATTCGCTACAACGACTCTACTTTTGAAACTGGTCACGTGATAATCGATTATTGTAAGTGATAATCGATTATCTACTCAAAGAGTCATTTTCCAGAATTGTATGATCATCGATTACAGATGAAGATAATAAATTATTTGTTCATAAGTGTCCAGATTTGGGTTTGAGTGAGAATAATCAATTGTTGTATGGGATAATCGATTATCTGCGATTAAAGTATTTTGCCAAAGCCAAAAATAATCTATTATTCTTGTGTGATAATAGATTAAAAACGCTAAGGTTAAGAGAATTGTGAAAATTTCATAAATCTTGAGCCTAAGACACATCTAACACTCCTAACTCTCTTCTAAGCTCGTAGAATCTATCTTTAGGCACTACTTTTTTAAAGATATCAGTTAATTGATGTAAAGTATCAATGTATTCTATTTAGCAATATCCCTTTTAAACATGATCTCTCAAGAAATTATGTGTAATCTTAATATGATTTGTTCTTGAGTGCATTATGGGGTTCTTTGTTAGGTTTATAGCACTAGTGTTATCACATTTCAGAGGAATGTGATCGAGGAAGATATCAAAGTCCTCCAATTGCTCTTTCATCCATAAAATTTGGGCACAACAACTGCCAGCAGCAATGTATTCAGCTTCAGTGGTAGATAAGGGTACACAAGCTTGTTTCTTTTAGTGCCAAGACACTAAAGAACAACCGAGAAAGTGACAAGTTCCACTAATAGTTTTCCTATCAATTTTACAACCACCATAATCTGCCTCAGAATAACCTGTTAAACTAGGTGAAGCATTAAAGGGATACCAAAGTCCAAAAGATGTGGTTCCTTTAAGGTATTTCAAAATCCTTTTGACAACAATTAAGTGAGATTCCTTAGGATTAGCTTGGTACCTAGCACACACACATACACTTTGCATAATGTCTGGTCTACTAGCAGTTAGATACAGTAAAGATCCTATCATTCCTCTAAACATGGTTTCATTTACTCCTTCATTAGTGTGTTGGCTTCTTTACAAGTATCCATACCAAACTTCTTAAGGACTTCTCTACAATATTTAGTTTGGGAGACAAAGGTTTCCCATCCATTTGCTTTATTTGCAGTCCTAAAAAGAAATTCAGCTCACCCATCATACACATCTCAAACTCACCTTGCATTATATGTGCAAATCCTTCACACAATGAATCATCTATAGACCCAAAAATAATATCATCTACGTACACTTGAACAATCAAGATGTGTTTTCCTACTTTCTTAATAAATAAGGTTGAATCAACCTTTCCTATACACAAACTATTCTCAATCAAGAAGGTACTAAGTCTTTCATACCAAGACCTAGGTGTCTGTTTAAGACCATACAAGACCTTTCTCAATTTATAAACATGATCAGGATATTTAAAATCCTCAAAACCAGAAGGTTGACTAACATAAACCTCTTCTTTTATGAAACCATTCAAAAATGCACGTTTCACATCCATTTGATACAATTTAAACATCATCAAAGATGCATAAGCAAGTAACAATCTAATTGCTTCTAACCTGACTACCGGGGCATAAGTTTCATCATATTCTATACCTTCCTCTTGATAGTAGCCCTTTGCAACTAGCCTTGCTTTGTTCTTTGTGATGTTTCCATCTTCATCAAGCTTGTTTCTAAACACCCACTTTGTTCCAATGATTTGATAATCATCTTGTTTAGGAATGAGTTCCCAAACATCATTCCTTTCAAATTTATTCAACTCTTCTTGCATAGCAACGCACCACTTATCATCTTGAAGAGATTCTTTTATGTTCTATCTGAGACACAAAAGCTACTGTTAAGCAGAAATTATTAAGATTGTGTCTAGTAGTTACCCCTTTTGATATATCTCCAGTGATGTTGTCCAAAGAAAGTTCTCTTGGTTGTTGATAGCTTTTAGGATCAACCACTTGATGATCAACTTGTGTTTCTGGAGGATAGTTTTCATTTAGATACATCTCTTCAAGAGCTTCCCTCAAATAATCCTCATCACTTTCAATTGGTTTATTTGACTCAAGAGGGTTCACCTCAAGGTCCACAATTTCATCGAAGACAACATGCATTGATTCTTCAATTATCAAGGTTCTTCTATTAAACACCCTATATGTTTTGCTAGTTAAAGAATAACTTAAGAAGATTGTTTCATCCGATTTAGCATCAAATTTACCTAGATTATCTTTACCATTATTCAATACAAAGCATTTGCATCCAAAGATTTTCAAATGAGACACAATTGGTTTTCTACCGCTAAACAAGTCATAGGGAGTTAGCTTAAGAATAGGCCTAATAAGCATCCTGTTCGACACATAACAAGCAATACTAACTACATTAGCCCAAAAGTATTTTGGTACATTAGATTCATTTAAAATAATCCTAGCTAATTCTTCTAATGATCTATTTTTCCTTTCAACAACACCATTTTGTTGGGGAGTTCTTGGTGTAGAAAAATTATGAGCAATTCCATGTTCTTCACAAAACTTTTGAAAGGATTCATTTTCAAATTCACCACCGTGATAACTTCTCAAAGTTTTGATTTTCAAATCCTTTTCATTTTGAACACGTTTTGCAAATGATTTGAATGCTTTAAAAGCTTCACTTTTTAACGTTAAAAAGAATGTCCAAGTAAACTTAGTGTAATCATCAACTATCACAAGAGCATAGTAGTTTCCACCAAAACTTATAATTCTAGATGGACCAAACAAGTCCATATGCAAAAGTTTGTTTTGCCTTTTGACATGCAGAGCATATTTTTTCTTTTTCAAATTTTAATTTAGGCAAACCAATCACAAGATCTTTTGAAATCAATTTATTCAAATGTTGCATGTGAATATGTTCAGCTCTTTTATGCCATAGCCAAGGATTTTCCTATTTAGCAACCACACATGCTATACTATGATTAGATGCACTTTCAATATCAATCAAGTAAATGTTATTATGCCTAACACCTTGCAAAGCAATATCAGTACAATTTTTAAAGTATACAGTGCATTTATCACTTTCAAAAGTTACCTTGAGACCCTTGTCACATATTGGCTTATGCTTAGGAGGTTGTGTTTAAGACCTTCAACATATAACACATCCTTTATTGTTAGTGTGTTTCCTCCTCCAATGTCTCCAGTTCCAATGATTCTACCTATGTTGTTATCCCTATAGGTCACAAATCCTTGCTTTTTCATTTCAAAAGATATGAACCTTCTCTTGTCACTGGTCATGTGTCTTAAACAACCACTATCAAGATACCACAGTGACTTCTTTGGCTTAGTAGGTTCCTACAAAACAAATTAGCAAGAATTTGGGTCCTCAATTTCATTATGGGTCCTTGGGGTTAGTTCATGCAAACATACATCATTTCACAAGTTTAACCCAACCATATTTACCATTTGGAACACCAAAATGTTTGATGTTGCATTTGTTTGAGGTATGACCATGTTTAATGCAGTAAAAACAACTAACCTCATGCACTTTATTTTTCACAAAAGTCCCTTTTTCTACCCAAACTCTACGAGTTCTTTTCACTTTAGACTTTGTGTTGATGCATGTTTCCATTTCGAGCATTGCTTCTTTTAAAGTTTGTTTTAGCATGTGAATTAGGCTTGATTGCCTTTGCAAGTAAGTTCTCAAGAATGTCAATATCAAACATATGACTCTTACACGATGGACATTCAACAGGTTGTACAATAGCATTAGATTCAGACAATTTAGATTCTAGATTACTAACTTTGTTTCTCAAAACAACTTCATCATCTAGCACTTTTTCATACTTCCATTTCAATTCATTATGTTCTTTCTTTAACTTTTTATGAGCAACATCAAGTTTTTCAGATTCATTTAGCAAATCAAGAAATGCCTTTTGTAAATCAAATTCATCACTTGACTCTAAACTACAATTACTTACTTGGCTTCCAACATCTTCTGAGTTTGCCATTAAGCACATATTAGCTTATTCATCTGAATCGCTTGAGCTTGAAGAACTATAAGCATTTTCTTCCCAAGCTATGTAAGCTTTCTTCTTCTTTGGAAACTTTCTTTCCTTCTGATGGAAACCAATTCCCAGCTGGAAATGTGTAGGAAGAGGCTCCAGACCAGAGGAAACAAGTACTGAATAATGGTGCAACAGATGGATGAAATGATGCAGTGTTTGAGGTGTTTTAATGGAGGAAAGGTGTATGGGTGAAGCCTCACAGCTCAGAGGGCCTTCCTACAGAGGAAGGAAGCTTGAGGAAAGGAGAAGAAGTAGTAATTCAAAGGTGACTTAAGAGCACAAAAGCTGGAAAACCAATTCTGCAGCATATCATTAAGCTCAAAAGTAATCCAATACAAAGAAAAGGCCCTCTTATTTATAGGTGAAGAGGAGCCTAATTTCTGATTTTAATTCCCTCCTAAATTCAAATTATTCAGATTTATTTTGATCAAGCAAAGTCCATGCCTCATTCCAGCTCAGCCAGCAAGGTGTATGCTTCCTTCCAATTCAGCCAATTCACGTGGAAAATGCTGGTGCATGCCGTAAGCACCTCCTTTTTGGCTCATTTGCTTGGTTCTATTGATTTAACTTCTTGGATGGCATAGTCTCCAAGATTTATTAATTCCTACAAAACAAAGTATAAGTGCTTTAGTTAAGAGAAGAAGGATTTTTATAAGTAACCTTCCATAGAAGTAAAATGTTAGGTGATCCTTCTTCTTCTTGAATCTTCCTTGCCATTGCTCTAGTAAGAGGTCCAATGTGATTTCTTGATGGTTTTCCATCAGACCCTCCCTCTTGAAAAAGATCTGTCCTCAGATCTGCTTCATCCTGTTGATCATCTCCTGTGAAAGGAATTAAGTCGCAGATGTTAAAAGTAGGACTGACACCATAACTTTCAGGAAGGTCTAATATGTATGCATTATCATTTATCTTTTTGACCACCTTGAATGGACCATCTCCTCTTGGACTAAGTTTGGATTTCCTTTGAGAGGGAAATCTTTCCTTTCTCAAATGAAGCCAAACTAGGTCTCCTTTTTCAAAAACTATTTTCTTTCTCCCTTTGTTGTTGTATTCTGCATATTTTTGAGTTTGTTTTTCAATTTGGATTTTAACTTTCTCATGTAACTTCTTGATAAACTCCGCTTTAGAAGCACCTTCTTTATGAAGAAAAGAAGATGATTCTGGAAGAGTTAGTAAATCAAGAGGTGTGATAGGGTTTAAACCATAAACAACCTCAAAAGGAGAAAGATTAGTAGTCTTGTGGACTACTCTGTTATAAGCAAATTCAATATGAGGTAGATGTTCATCCCAAGATTTGTTATTTCCTCTTAATATTACCCTTAATAATGTAGATAAAGATCTATTTACTACTTCAGTTTGTGGGTGACATGTAGTAGAAAATAGAAGTTTAGTTCCAAGCTTTTCCCATAAAGTTTTCCAAAAATGGCTTAGAAACTTCACATCTCTATCAGACACTATAGTTTTGGGTAAGCCATGCAATCTCACTATTTCTTTAAAGAAGAGTCTAGAGATATAGCTAGCATCATCTACTTTGTGGCAGGGTATAAAATGAGCCATTTTACTAAAACGATCTACTACCACAAATATAGAATCATACCCCCTTTGAGTTCTTGGCAATCCTAGGACAAAGTCCATACTTATGTCCTCCCAAGGGGTATTAGCTTTAGGAAGAGGTGTATAGAGTCCATGTGGCATAATTTTGGACTTAGCTTGTAAACAAGCTATACATTTAGAACAATGCCTTTGAACATCTACTCTCATGTGTGGCCAATAAAATTTACTTTTCAAAATGTTTAGAGTTTTATCAACTCCATGATGGCCCATGAGTCCTCCTCCATGACTCTCTTTGATAAGAAGTTTTCTAATGGATCCTTGGGGTATACAAAGTTTTCCTTTATTAAAAAGATACCCCCCAGAAAGATAGAATCCATCAAAAGGCTTCTTAAGACATGATGAATAAGTGGATGCAAATGTTTCATCATTTTCATATAACTCCTTTATGTCATCAAATCCTAATATTTGGGATCCTAGGGTTACTAATATTGCATGTCTTCTAGATAAAGCATCCGCAACAATATTAGTACTCCCCTTTTTGTGTTTGATGACATAGGGAAATTGCTCAAGATATTCCACCCACTTTGCATGTCTTTTGTTTAGCTTTGCTTGCCCTTTAATGTACTTGAGAGATTCATGGTCAGTGTGTATGATGAATTCTCTAGCTACCAAGTAATGCTCCCAAGTTTCTAAGGCTCTAATGAGGGCATACAACTCTTTGTCATAGGTAGGATAGTTTAAGGTAGGCCCCCTAAGGTTTTCACTAAAGTAAGCTACGGGATGTCCTCCTTGTATTAAAACAGCTCCTATTCCTACCCCAGATGCATCACATTCTAGTTCAAAGGCTTTGGAAAAATCAGGCAAAACTAGAATAGGTGCATGTGTTAACTTGTGTTTCAAAGTCTCAAAAGACAACTCTTGCTTATCACCCCAAATAAAAGGCATATCTTTCTTGACTAGTTCATTTAAAGGAGCAGCTATGGTGGAGAAGTCTTTCACAGATCTTCTATAAACACTTGCTAACCCATGAAAACTTATCACTTCTCCTACATTTTTAGGGGTTGGCCATTCTTGTATAGCTTTGATCTTCTCTGGATCAACATGTACACCTTCTTTTCCCACTTTGAATCCAAGGAAAATCACACTTTCTTGACAAAAAGTACATTTGTCAAAGTTGGCAAAGAGATGATGTTCTCTAAGAAGAAGCAAGACTTTTCTGACATGGTTAAGATGTTCTTGAAGGCCTTGACTATAGATTAGGATATCATCAAAATAGACCACTACAAATCTGCCTATGCATTCCCTAAGCACATGATTCATTAATCTCATGAATGTACTTGGAGCATTGGTCAAGCCAAAGGGCATGACTAACCATTCATACAAACCAAACTTGGTCTTGAAAGCAGTTTTCCATTCATCTCCTTCATGAATTCTTATTTGATGGTATCCACTTTTAAGATCAATTTTGGTGAAGAGATTTGCTCCATGTAATTCATCCAACATGTCATCTAGCCTAGAATGGGATGCTTATACTTGACAGTTATGTTGTTGATGGCCCTACAATCTGTACACATTCTCCAAGACCCATCCTTTTTAGGGACCAACAACACAGGCACAACACAGGGACTTAAACTCTTTTGGATCCACCCTTTGTTCAACAAGTCATTAACTTGTTTCTCTATTTCTTTTGTTTCCATAGGGTTGGTTCTATAGGCTGGCCTATTGGGTAGGCTTGCCCCAGGCACCAAATCTATTTGATGTTCTATTCCCCTCAAAGGTGGTAATCCACTTGGTACCTCTTTGGGAAATATATCATCAAATTCCTTTAAAATTTTTTGCAACCCCTTTGGTAGAGAACCAAGTTCATGAGTGATTGAAACAAATGCCTCTTTGCAATAAAGAAGGAAATGAGGTTGTCTAAGAAAAAGATTTTTGGAAATATTCAAGGTTTGAGGTTGGACAACTTCATGGGCTGAGGCATGGGTTACCAAATTCTTTCTTTCTTTCTTATTTTCTTTTTTCTTTTCTCCATCCAACTTCTTCTTAAGAATTATTTGGTCCTCTCTTACTTGTGAAGGTGTAAGAGGACACAAAATAATTTTCTTTCCCTTGTGTTGAATGGTGATTTTGTTGGTGACTCCATCATGTAAAGCTTGTTTATCATATTGCCAAGGTCTTCCAAGTAATATGTGCCCAGCTTCCATTGGTACTATATCACAAAAAAATTGATCTTCATATTTGCCAATGGAAATAGGTACACTTACTTGTTCTTTAACTACTATTCCATCATCCTCTTTGATCCATTGAAGTTTGTAAGGTTTAGGATGAGGAGTAGTGGTTAAGCCAAGCTTCTCTACCATTCTAGAACTACAACAGTTGCAACAAGAGCCACTATCCACTATCATTGAACATGTCTTTTCTAAAACTTTGCATCTTGTGTGGAATAGGTTCTCTCTTTGTGACTGTTCTAATTCTACATGTTTACTTTCCAGGAGTCTCCTTACCATAAGTAAGTCACCATCACAAGGTAAAACTTCTTCTTCTTCAGAAGTGGATGTTTCAGACTCACTATATGAAGAACCCTCACTTTCACTCTCATGCTCAAGGATGTAAGTTGACCTTCTATTGCGGCACTCAGATGCATAGTGCCCTTTTTCTTTTCCTCTCTCTCTCTCTGTCTTCATATCTTGGCTTGGTTTGACTGCCCTCCCTCTTATACTCTTTCTTATGGTAAGAACTATGAGGGTAATCTTTCTTAGTGGAACTTTTCCTCTTTAGTTGTGTTAGCAAAATGATGAAGATGAAGTTTTGATGATGTCCAATTCAAGTCAAGAACAACCAAGACACATGAAGAAAGATCTTTGATGACTTGTATTGCTATGGAAAGCTTTTGTAATAATTATGGTTTAGTATCTAGGACTTATATAGTTAGTAGTTCTATGTATACATTCAAAAGTGATGTAAAAATAAACCAACAGCAAAATTCTGTGCAGTGTTAATCGATTAACAGAAGGTGTTAATCGATTAACGTTAATCGATTAACAGAGGGTGTTAATCGATTGTTCCAGAGACGAATGGCGAAGCACAGCATTTCAGTGTTAATCGATTAACAGAGGGTGTTAATCGATTAACGTTAATCGATTAACAGAGGGTGTTAATCGATTAACATAGTGAACGTTTGAAAAACTAGCCGTTTTTAGAGACGTTGAAGTATCCGTTGGGTTGTTAATCGATTAACCACTGTAGTTAATCGATTAACACAGTCAGAAAGTCTAAAAGCGAAAATGGAGGAGCCTTTGGATGAGTCTATAAATAGACTTTCATTTTCTCTCAAATCCAACTCTTCCCTTGTGCTCAAGTACTCTGAACTCTTGTGAGAACTCAGTGAAATTACTGAAGCTAAGGAAACTCTTGTCTGCAAAGTCCTGAAGTGGTACTGCGGTGACAGAGGAATAGCTTGATCATCCTTTGTGAAGATTCAAAGGAGGTGTAAGTTCATCTCTTGTGGTTTCAAGAGAGGTGGTAATTTCTAAACTGTTACAAATTTTTTTTCTGTGTGACTAATATTTGTAATAGTTTTGTGATAGTGAAAAAGGTTTATCTTATTTGAGATAAGCGACTGAACGTAGGATCCTAGTGATCTGAACCAGGATAAAATACCTGTGTAATTTTTCTCTTTCCCTTACTCTGTTATTTACGTTTAATTATCTGCTTAGTAAGAAATTAAGAGAAAAATATTAAAAAGGGATAATATTTGAATATAACCAATTCACCCCCCCTCTTGGTTTGTTTCCACGCTAACCATTCCGCTACAGCTGCTCTGACAATTGGTATCAGAGCTTGCTTTGATAGTAATTCAAATGGCAGGATCACATCAAACCTTTGCAGAGGGTGCTTCTATCAATAGACCACCACTATTCACTGGTGAGAATTACGCATTTTGGAAGGTAAGAATGCAAATATTTATGGAGTCTATTGATATAGATATTTGGGATGCAGTTGCATCTGGTCCTTTTGTTCCAACTAACAATATGCAGGAACCAAAGCCCCGTGACCAATGGACTGCTGAAGACAAGAAAAAATTTGGTAATGATGTAAAAGCTCGCAATATTATTTCATCTGCTTTAACTGTTGATGAGTTTTACAGGATATCTGTTTGTAAAACTGCACAAGAAATGTGGGAAATACTTCGAGTAACCCATGAAGGTACAGATGATGTTAAGAGAGCTAGAAAGAATACCTTGATCCAGGAATATGAGATGTTCAGGATGAAGCAAGGAGAAACAATAGTAGATGTTCAGAAACGCTTCACCAACATCGTAAATCATCTTATTGGACTAGGTAAGTCTTTCGATACTGACGAACTTAATATAAAAATTTTGAAATCTTTAGACAGGGCTTGGCAACCAAAAGTGACTGCAATTTCTGAGTCACAAAATCTCAACACAATGACCATGGCGGCATTATTTGGAAAGTTGAGAGAGCATGAACTAGACCTTGGAAGATTAGATGAAGAAGAAGCAAAAACAAAGAAAAAGACTCTAGCATTCAAATCTGAGGTAGAAAAGAGCAAAAACAAGATGGAAGATGAAGACTCAGATGAAGATGAAAACTTGAGTTTGTTAATCAAGAGGTTCAACAGGTTCATGAAATCAAAAGGCAAAGGAAAATTCAGAAATGAAAAGAGAGAAAATCAAGGATCTTCCTCAAACTATAGATGTTATGGTTGCGGAGAAAAAGGACATTTGAAAGCAGACTGTCCAAATCAAAAGAAGGGTGAAGAAAAGAAAGAAAAGAAATTTTTCAAGAAAAAGAAGGCATACATTGCTTGGGAAGACGACAATGAAACAATCACAGATTCAAGCGACTCAGATGAAGAAGCAAACATCTGTTTGATGGCAGATGACGATAATGACAGCCAAGTAAGTAGTTCAAACTATTCTGATGATGATAGTCATATTGATGAAAATGAAATGTATACTGCATTATTAATTGAATCTGAAAAATTAGATGTTGCTCATAAAAAGCTGAAAAAGGACTTTAAAAATTTGAAATCTGAACTTAATAGCCTTCTTAAAGAAAATGAAGATTTGAAGCTTACTTCTGAAAGTTTTTCTAAATTAAATGATAATTTGAAAACTGAATTTACAAATTTATCTGAAGAAAACAGAAGTTTGAAAAATAAATTTTTATATCAAGCAGAAGAAATTAGAAATTTAAAAGGTAAAGTTTTATATTATGAAAAAGGCAAATTTTCTAGTAGTAATGAATGTGCATCCTGTATTAATTATAAGAAACTACTAGATGAAACAACCTTAGGAGAATGTAGTAAAATCAATGAAAATAAGGTTGTTAAGAATAAGTATGTTCCTAGAATTAAAAATAAGCATAATTATAGAACCCATAGAACTTGGGTAGAAAAAGGAACAACTTATAGGAACACAAATACTGCATCATGCTTTTATTGTATGAAAAAGGGTCATACATCTAATAAATGTAAAATTAAGCATTATGGTGTTCCAAGTGGTAGATATGCTTGGGTTGTAAAATGATTTTAATCTTTTTAATCTAACCCAAAGGACCCATACAAAATAGTTGGGTACCTAAATAGCTTGTTCTTTTTATGTTGTAGGAATTATCAAAACCAAGGAAGTATATGTGGTGTCTTGACAGTGGATGTTCAAAACACATGACCGGAGATAAAAAGAAATTTACAAGCTTCCGGAAAAAGGAACGAGGCTTTGTCACCTATGGTGACAACAACAAAGGAAAAATCCTTGGAATAGGAGATATTGGAAGTGAAGATACCTTGATGATCAAAGATGTACTATATGTGGAAGGATTAAAGCACAACTTAATTAGCATTAGTCAATTATGCGATAAAGGATTCAAGGTAACCTTCGAACAAAATTCTTGCATTATTTATAAAAATGATTCTTCTGAAATTGCTTTGAAAGGAATTAGGCATAACAATATTTATTTGATTGATTTAGAAAATGCATCAAATAGTAATATTTCATGCTTAGTAGTAAAAGAAGAAAATCCATGGTTATGGCATAAAAGAGCTGCACATATTCATATGCAACAATTGAATAAACTCATTTCTAAAGACTTAGTAATTGGTCTACCAAAACTAAAATATGTGAAAAATAAATTGTGTGATGCATGTCAAAAGGGAAAACAAGTGAAATCATCTTTTCATTCGAAAAATGTTGTTTCTAGTTTAAAACCCTTAGAACTTTTGCACATGGATTTATTTGGTCCCTCTAGGATAAAAAGTTTTGGAGGAAATTATTATGCTTTAGTTATTGTAGATGTCTATTCAAGATATACTTGGACTTTCTTTCTTACTCTTAAAAGTGAAGCTTTCAAAGAATTTAAAAAGTTTGCAAATTTAGTTCAAAATGAAAAGGACTTGAAAATAAAGGCTATTAGAAGTGACCATGGAGGTGAATTTCAAAATGAATCTTTTGAAACTTTTTGTGAAGAATATGGCATTTCTCATAATTTTTCTGCACCTAGAACTCCTCAACAAAATGGAGTTGTAGAAAGAAAGAATAGATCCTTAGAGGAACTTGCTAGAACTATGTTAAATGAATATAGTGTTCCTAAACAATTTTGGGCTGATGCTGTGAGTACTGCATGTTATGTATTAAATAGAATGCTTATTAGGCCAATTTTGAAATGTACTCCTTATGAACTTTTTAAAGGTAGAAAACCAAATGTTTCACATTTAAGAATTTTTGGATGCAAATGTTTTGTCCTAAACAATGGAAAACAAAATTTGGGAAAATTTGATTCTAAAGCCGATGAAGCTATTTTTCTAGGATACTCTCTCACTAGCAAAGCTTACAGAGTTTGTAATCGAAAAACATTTGAAATAGAAGAATCTGTGCATGTTGTCTTTGATGAAATTGTGGACCTTGAGGCAAAACCTCTTGAGTCAGATGAATCAGATGCAGGTGAAAATGAAGACTTGCAAAAGACAACAAATGAAGAGAAAATGAATAATCCTCAAGATAATGAAGATCTAAACAAAATATGGCAACAACCCAGAGGATTATCATTGGACAACATCATTGGCGACATATCAAAAGGGGTAAACACTAGAAGAAATTTAGTAAATTTTTGTATGAATGTAGCTTTCATGTCGCAGATAGAACCTAAGAACATTAAGGAAGCTCTTCAAGATGAACAATGGTGTATAGCAATGCAAGAAGAACTCAACCAGTTTGAAAGAAATCAAGTTTGGGAATTGATTCCTAGAGAAGATACTCATCAAGTAATTGGAACAAAATGGGTATTCAGAAACAAACTGGATGAAGATGGAAATATCACCAAAAATAAAGCTAGGCTTGTGGCTCAAGGATATAGTCAAGAAGAAGGTATAGATTATGATGAGACATATGCTCCAGTTGCCAGGTTAGAGGCAATACGCCTCCTTCTTGCTTATGCATCTATAATGAAATTTAAATTATTTCAAATGGATGTTAAAAGTGCATTTCTAAATGGTTTTATAAAAGAAGATGTGTACGTTGAACAACCACCCGGTTTTGAAGATTTTAAATTTCCAAATCACATCTATAAGTTAAAGAAAGCACTTTATGGTTTAAAACAAGCACCTAGATCTTGGTATGAAAGACTTAGTAATTTTCTTTTAGAAAATAATTTTAATAGAGGAAAAGTTGATTCCACTTTGTTTATTAAAAGAGTCGGAAAACATATTTTGATTATTCAAGTATATGTTGATGATATTATTTTTGGATCAACTAATAAATCTCTTTGTGAAGAATTTGCTAAGACTATGCAGGGTGAATTTGAAATGTCTATGATGGGAGAATTAACATTCTTCCTCGGTCTTCAAATTAAGCAAATGAAAGAAGGTACGTTCATTTCTCAAACTAAGTATTGTAGAGAAATTCTTAAGAAGTTTGAAATGGACAAAGCAAAGGAAGCATCTACACCTATGGGAACCTCTTGCTATCTTGACAAAGATGAGTCAGGTAAAGAGGTAAATCAAACTAAATATAGATGTATGATAGGTTCTTTGTTATATCTCACTGCTAGTAGACCGGATATTATGCAGAGTGTTTGTGTGTGTGCTAGGTATCAATCTAGTCCTAAAGAATCTCACCTTACAGCAGTTAAAAGAATATTGAAATATCTTAAGGGAACTGCATCCTTTGGTTTATGGTATCCATCTGGAACGGAACCTAGTCTTGTAGGATTTTCAGATGCAGATTATGGAGGTTGTAAGATAGATAGAAAAAGCACTAGTGGAACATGTCATCTTCTAGGTAGTTCCTTAGTTTCTTGGCATTCTAAGAAACAAGCCTGTGTAGCCTTATCTACCACTGAGGCGGAATATATTGCTGCAGGAAATTGTTGTGCGCAAAGTTTATGGATGAAACAGAAATTAGAGGATTATGACATTCATTTAGATCATATTCCACTTAAGTGTGATAATACAAGTGCAATAAATCTTACAAAGAATCCCATAATGCACTCTAGAACCAAGCACATTGAGATTAGGCATCACTTTCTTAGAGATCATGTGCAAAAAGGAGATTGTGAGATAGAATATATTGATACTCAACACCAATTAGCAGATATTTTCACCAAAGCATTGTGATAAACGGGTCGCACCGCTCACAAAAGTTTGTGCATAAAAGAATATGCAGTATAGTATAACTAGGAAGTGACTCCTAGGTCGTCTCTCAAGGACCAATTTTTTTGTGGTTCAATCTCAGATTAAACACGAAGGGGGGGGGGGTTTGTGAATATGTTTGGATGCAATAAAATTAAAGTGGACTGGAAATTAAGCACAACTGAATTTAAAAATACTGAAATGAATTTTAACGGCGGTAAAAACAAGCGGTAAAAGACAATAAAAATGGAAAATGGAAAATTACGCAACGGTAAAAACAACGTCTAAAAATAAAATGAACAGAAAAATAAATTGACAGAATTTAACGGTGCAGAAAATCATGAACGGTAATTTTAACAGATAAAAACATTTAACTGAAGTTCAACAAGGATTTAAAAAATCAAATTCATCAAGGATTCAACATTTAAATTGAAGTTCAAACACTTAAAATAAAATGAAAATGAAAATGAGAAAACTGTGAAACAATTAAACTACACGCTTCAGAAATAAAATTTTACATTTGTGCACTGTTTGGAAATGAAAACTGAGAGAGTTTGCTACTGGAAAATGCAAATTGAATTAAATCATAAAACCTCCCCAGAGGGGAGGAGAAAACCAGAACGTCTGCTAATTTCTACTCCTAAATTCTGATTGTTTTCTTCTCTGCATGCTGCCTTCCTTTTATAACCAAAACTCAGAATCCGTGAGCCTCTCCCAATCTGTACAGAATTCTTCCCGTGAGCATCTTTTCCTTGCATGCTGAGCAATAGTTTCTTGGCCCTGAGAAAATAGGGTGAGGGCCCTCAATCTTGTCCTCTTGCACACCATTCCAACACATCATGCTTTTGCTCCTCCAAGCTGCTACTGTATTGTTCAAGCTGGACGTTGATGCTTCTTGGGTGGTGGTGCTGCTGTATTCTCTCCAAGCACACACCTAAAGCCCATCATCACTCCTCGTTCTTGGTTGGCAGTTTGGACGTTTCTTTCTCCCAACTGCTGGATTATTTTTCTCCAACTTCATTCTTCATTTTGTCTTTTCTTCTAGAGCGTGACAGCAGCTTTGAGGCATTTCTTCCAGCTCGTGGTGCTTCCTTTCTTCAATTCCAACAGCCACCATGCACTGCCATGCTTCCAGCTCAACGTGTTGGACTCTTCATAAAAGCTGGCTGCTCTTTTATTCCAGCCGTTACATATCCAGCTTGTTTATGTTTGAACGCTGCTGTCCAAGAAGCCACTACTGTCTAGACTTGCTGGATACTGGACCGTGATGGAGTTGGATGCATCTCCTTCCCCGCTGCTGCCTCCAGCCGTGAGTGATGTTGTTACCACTGGAAAGCTCCTGGACGTTTGTTGCTGGTTGAGTGCTGCTGCCGACTTGCTGGATTGCTGCACCACCGTGAATTTCTTCCTCTCAAGGTGCTGGCTTTGGATCAGTTGCTCTTCACTCTTTCGTTGGCTTGTCTTCAGCTCACGGCTCCTACTACACTGCTGGAATACCGTGACATGCTAAGTGCTGGACTGGTGGAGATGGCTGGATGCATGGACGGAGCTGCACCGCTTGCTGGCTTCTCTTCTCCAATCAACAAGTGGCTGGTTCCATCTTCCTTTCCGTTACAGCCTCTTTCTCCAAAACCAAGCCAAGAATGTTTAATCTTTAGCAAACTTTTCTTCCACTCCTCTTCAATCCAAACAAGAGAAGAAGGACCCTCCACTTGTGCAGCTGTGTGAACAATGGATGTCCGTGAGCTGCTCCAAAGAAACCGTGACTTCCATGTATGTGGTTCCCACTTCCCATCAAGGAGTTGGCCGTGAATGTGGAGCTTTGCTTTAGTTAAGTATGTTCGTTGTGTTCTTCCATTAGTAGCCTTGCTGGACATTACTCACCATTTTGTTCAAGCCAAACCGTGACAGCACTTTCAATGTAGCATGTTTCCTTTGCTTTGCTTCACATATGTGCTTTCCTCTCCACGCCTTAATGTGCATGTGGGACATGATGTCTCCCACTTCTTAAAAGAGAAAGAATATTCCTTATTAAAATTTAGCTAGGCCGTGTGGTGTGTGCAAGTGCTCCCCATTTTCACGTGATCTTTCTCAAACAAATGCACATCAATTTTAAATTGATATTCCATGCAGCCTTATCTCCTCCAAACCGTCCCACTTTTGCTTCTTAAAGTGAATGGATTCCTTTTCCATAATTGCTAGACGTTGGCAGCTTTCACGTGAAGAGTGCAACACCTATATTTCATTAATCAAATACACACCAATTCTCCTCTACCTTCCGTATTAAAATTAAAATTCAAAAGTTTCTAATTAATGGCTTCACAAAAGAAATTAGTCCCTGAATTTTACCCAAGAATTTCCCTATAATTAATAATGCAAATATTAAGCTTAGAAAATTCAAATTAATCAAAATAAGAATTTCTAGTCAATTTAAGCACAATTAGTAAAAATAGGAAAATACTGGACATTTAAGCACAATTCCCGGATTAAATTCGGTACAATAAACTAAGTGAAATGTAGAAAATATTGATTCATCAAAATAGACCACACTTAGTCTTTTGCACTCCTGGGCAAAATCAAGACTCAAATCAGGGAACATATCAAAGGACATTAAGAAGGTGACACAAAATTCAGTAGACAGAAAAATAAAAACTCACAAGAAAACCAAGAGAATTTACATTGTTCTCAAGAAATCTGGACAGAGAAAAGATGTAGAAAATATCCAACACAAAATCAAATACAACAGATACTCACAGAAATCATCCAAGCAATTCAATACACAGAAAAATAATCAATCAGCTTAAGAGGTGATCTAAAAATAACAAAACCTTATAGATGCACTCACAGTGTTTCTCTCAAGTGTCTAGGGTAAAGAATTTTCAACTCGATGCACTCAAGAAAGCAAACACAAGTAGACTTGACAAGCTTCTAATATCAACACTTAAAATATATACATGTTCAGATCCAAAGGTCTTTCAGGGTTGTAATGGGGCCAAGGACAGGGGAGGATAAATTTGGATAAGTAGCTATAGCTCAGAAGAAATAGAGGTGCACTAGGGAAAAAAAAATGTAAACACAGTGAAATCTCACCCAAACCTCTAATTCAATCCTCTTCTCGACTCCATTATTCATAAAATTATTTTTCAATTTTCTCTTTTTCTCATCAAATATTTTTTTTTCATCCTGTCTTCTTTTTTTTTTTTTTTTTTTTCACACAACAGGATATAAATTATCATTTCAAAACATGATGAGGAACCAACTAGCCAATTCATCAGAATTCCCAAGGAGACCACACTTATTCACAAAATACTTCTATAGCTCCAGACTTTCCTAAGGATAAGGTCATCATTTGTTTTTCACTTAGGATCAGTGTATGAGCTTCAACACAAAGAAATATATACAGTATAGGCTCAAAGGGGTTATCAAAGGATAATAACAAGGTAGGCTTATTTGGCTAAAGAGGCTCAAGAACAAAAATGCCTTTATCACGTCTGAACATGCATATCAATCAAGTATATCAGAAAGAATCAAGCCAAGGCATATGTGCAAGCAATCAAGATACATATCACACAAGAAAGAAAATTAAGTGGCTCAAATTCTCACACAGGGCATTCGTTACAATCAAATCAACCTCTTAAACATTATAATCATCTTCCAAGCAGAGAAAAGCAAGGATTTCCAACCATAAGTATTAAGTAAGTGAAGGAAAAATCTACAACTTAAACATCATCCAGAAATCAAGAGAAAAATGTAAAATTTATTGCACACAAAACTCGATAAAAAAAAACTTAAAAGAGAAAAAATTTAACACTCAAAAAATTTAACACACAAAATACAATCTAACAGAAAAATCAAAATTTCTTCCCAGTAGACCACACTTAAATCACACAATGTCCTCAGTGTGTTACAATCATCAGATTATCAATTTCAGAGCAGTCAAATAATATAGACAAGTGCAATAAAAAGTAAGGAAATGGGAAGAAATTTTAAGTAACATCCATCAGTAGATGTTATCAGTGACATCCATCAGCAGATGTCTTAAACACCTAGCACCCATCAGTAGATGCTAATATTTTTTTTTATTTTCTATTTTTTATTTTTTATTTTTTATTTTTTTTTTCTGAAAAAGGAGATGACCGGCACTGTGACAACAGTCTCGGTGGCAAAGACCGGAACTGTTGCTACAGTGGAAAGAAATCTGGCTATAAATGAGGCACTCCTCCGCGTCCAGCGCCATTTCTGATCCCTCACTCTCTCTCTACTCCTCTCTCTGCTCTCTACTCTCTAATCTCTCCCCGCTCTCCTCTCTTCTCTGCTCTCTCTGCTCTCTACTCTCTAATCTCTCCCCGCTCTCCTCTCTTCTCTGCTCTCTCTGCTCTCTACTCTCTCTCGAGCGTCTGGATCTGCGAGGAAGCTCTGCCACCGTGCCATCTGAAGAATCTGAGTGAGATCCGTGAGGAGCCTTTGCTTGTGTGCCTTCGGAGCGTCTGAGATCTGCGTCAAGCTTCTGTAAGCCCTACTACTCCGGGTAAGTCATCTGTACATTGGATCTCCTTCTTTCTGCCGTTTAAGCTTTCTGCTCTTTTCTTTGCTTTTCAGTTCTTCTCCTTTTACAGCTTTCAGATCTATCATTTTTTTTTTTCCTGCTTTCAGTTCCTTCTTTATTTTCAGCTCTTATTCGCTTTATTCTTCACCTGCTAAACACTTAAAACACATAAAACACAATTGTCTTAAAACTTAAGGGGTATATCGGCTGGAAACCAGACGTTAATCTCCCTTCGTTTGAAGGTATGGCAGAGACAATCGGGTAGAACAACGCCACGTACCCCACTTAAAACTAAAACACAGAAACTGAATATACAAGAACAATATGGACAAGGACACTGGACGTAGATCCGTTTAGGACCCTTTTGCAAGGACCGTGAAACAGATCTGAGACCAAAAAACTGAAACATCAAATACAGACTGGACAAAATAAATCTAAAAGGAAACAAGAACAAATAAAGAAAACAGAGAACTAATCTAATTTTTTTTTTATATGCTTCTCTTTTTTTTTAGTTCTTTTTATTTATTTTTTTTTTATGTTTATTTTTTTTTTTATGTTTTTGTTCTTTTTTATTTTTTATTTAAGTATTTGTATATTACGAGAGGAAGGATGAGTGATACGGAATCAGAGAGATATACCAGTCAACGGTGGCGTCCAACCGACGATCAAATCAAGATGATGACCAAAATATTCAACTATGGGGTCACACACCCAAGCCGAGCGCAAGTCGTCGAGATCGCGTCTCGACTAAGGACCTTCGGCGAAGCCACTGAATACAACGTGCACTGCTGGTTTAACAACCATGGCAATCGGGTCAGGCGCTGGCAAGCGGAGATAGACCCCACAGGCACTCTCTTTTCACAACTGCCGCTGTATATGTACGGTAAGAACTCTCATCATACCTCCATTGAAATTTTTTCACTTCCTCTTCTATTATTAACACATGTTTTTTTTTTTTTTATTTTTTTTTTTTTATTTTTTTTTTTTGTTTGAAAGAAAACAACTGGGTGATAATGAGGGCACCGAGGCTGCTGAATTTGTTTCCAGTTCCGATCATTATCGATGACGACAGAAATGAATGAGAAATTCCTCCACCAAAGCCTCCGCTCGTGACTTTTCGAACCAGAGCTCCCTCAACGGAGCTCTCCCTTAGACCACCACAACCAGCTCGAGAGTTCTTTCATTTTTAAAGTTTTATGTTATTTTTTATTTTTATGTTTTTGTTGGCCGAGTGTGGCCAGAATATGGGCTGTAATATGAACAACTAAAATTTTTGTTGTTTTTATTTTTTTTGTGTTTTTATGATGTTTTTGTTTTTTATTTGGATTGTAATATTAACGATCACTAAAGATCGAACCTCGGACATCTTTATTTTATTTTTATGAATTTTATTTTTATTATCAATGTAAGACAGAATGTTTACTGCGAATTTGTTATGTTTCAATAAATGCACTCAGATTAGTGTCTCTGTTAAAACTTCACTTCTCTGCCTTACATGTTAATTCTACTCTTATGACTATATATATATATATATATATATATTTTTTTTTTTTTACACAAAAACTAAATAAATAAATAAAACAGAACACAATTTAACAAAACAAAAGACCTAATATCGAACACAAAAAATCAAAACACACAAAACGCAAATGTCAAAAACAGCAGACAAAACATATATTTACAAAACATACATTAACAAAATATCATACTTAAAACACAACACAAATTTTTATTTTTATTTTTATTTTTTTTTATTTTTTTTTATTTTTTTTTATTTTTTTTTGAATTTTCGAATTTTTTTTTTTTTTTTTTTTTTAGTACAAACACTAAAAATCACGAAGCAAATAAAACACAGAACACATTTTTTTAAATTTTTTTTTTTTTTTTTTTTTTTTTTTAAAAAAATAATAATTCGAAAACTAAAAAGAAAAGGAAAAACAAACTTAAAAGAAAAACAAAAATCAGAAACTTCCCGAGACCACACTTAAACTACACTGTCCTAAATGTTTTCTAAGCATAAGATCATCAATTAAAACACTAAACAGATAAAGGACAAGTGCACTAAAAATATGAAAACGGGGAAGAAAGAAAAAAAAACTTCCCTGGTCAGGGTGTCAGTTGCCAATTTTGGACTTGTAGGGAGAGGTTTTCCACTTCATGATCCAGCACGGAAGTTTTGAGGAGGAACTGCTTCATCCTCCAGATTTGATCTCGCAATGAAATGTCGTCCATCGCTGGATCTAAGCAGAAAAAATTGTTGATGATTGGGTTCAACAGGTGCCAATTGATTTTCAAACCGTTTTGTAAGCTTGCACCTTTGTCTTCAATTGTGGGTGTTTGTTGATGCAATACATGTACACCTCCTGCAACATGGTTAGTGCAATGTGGTTCCAAAGAAATGTTATGCAGAGGTATAACACCCAAATTATCATACTGAGCTTTAGATAAATCCTCATAACATGAATCAATTTCTAAATTGCATGCAATATTAATCATAGATTCAGATTCATGTTCAGTGCATGAAGAATAACCATTCGAATGTGATAGTAAAAAGCGGTCCTCATCATGCACAGAGGAAAAATTAAAATCATGCTCAGCAACAATATAGTCATCAGCATACCTCTCAACAACATAGTCATCAATATAATCAAATTGAGGTATGCTTACCTCCTCTTCCTTGAAGATTTCTAGAGTGTGGGAAGGTGAAGGTGGTCTACCTGGTTCAGGATTACTGCTTACTTCTGCCGGGTCCCCAAAATTTTCATCAGTCTCCTCAGGTGCAAGAGTGGCCATCTGCCTGATCTGATCACTCAGATTCTGTATGGCAGCTTGAGTTTCCTGCTGGAACTCCATGCTCTCTTGCTTGAACTGCATGTTCCCTTTCTGAAACTGAATGTTCTGCATTGTCATCTGCTCTAGTAACTCCTTTAATGTAGGTTCAGAAGTAGAAGGCTGAGGAGTTATTTGAATAGGAGAATCATACTGCTGACTCTCATATTGTGGAACTGGCTCCCAAAGAGAGCTCTCAGAAATTGGATGATGGAACATATTGTTCTCATCATAAAAATCAACAGATTTAAAATCAAAGTAATATGCAGAATAAGAATCATAATCACAGACATTGGCAGAATAAGCATTATTCACAACATTAAAATAGGTAGACATGGAAAAATAAAAAGTAAAAACTAAAAACTAAAAATTACGAATCAGATAAAACAAAACACATTTATACATGCTACAAGCACACACAAGACAGAACATCAATAGTAAAAAATTTTAATTTTCTTTTTTTTTTTTTTTTTTTTAATTTTCAATTTTTTTTTAATAACAACTAAATACAGAACATAGCACAATTAAACACATATATACACAATATATATTAACACAGCATAATCGAAAAACACAGCAAAAATCTAAAACAAAAAACCTGGAACTGAAGTGACAACGCCGCCAAAATTTGCTGAAGGTGTCGTTGTCGCCTACAAAAATACAAAACACAAAACACAAAACACACAAAATACACATATTAACAGAACAAAAATTTGCACAACAAGAATCTAAAACCAAACCGTTATTGATCCCCGGCAACGGCGCCATTTTTGATAAACGGGTCGCACCGCTCACAAAAGTTTGTGCATAAAAGAATATGCAGTATAGTATAACTAGGAAGTGACTCCTAGGTCGTCTCTCAAGGACCAATTTTTTTGTGGTTCAATCTCAGATTAAACACGAAGGGGGGGGGGGTTTGTGAATATGTTTGGATGCAATAAAATTAAAGTGGACTGGAAATTAAGCACAACTGAATTTAAAAATATTGAAATGAATTTTAACGGCGGTAAAAACAAGCGGTAAAAGACAATAAAAATGGAAAATGGAAAATTACGCAACGGTAAAAACAACGTCTGAAAATAAAATGAACAGAAAAATAAATTGACAGAATTTAACGGTGCAGAAAATCATGAACGGTAATTTTAACAGATAAAAACATTTAACTGAAGTTCAACAAGGATTTAAAAAATCAAATTCATCAAGGATTCAACATTTAAATTGAAGTTCAAACACTTAAAATAAAATGAAAATGAAAATGAGAAAACTGTGAAACAATTAAACTACACGCTTCAGAAATAAAATTTTACATTTGTGCACTGTTTGGAAATGAAAACTGAGAGAGTTTGCTACTGGAAAATGCAAATTGAATTAAATCACAAAACCTCCCCAGAGGGGAGGAGAAAACCAGAACGTCTGCTAATTTCTACTCCTAAATTCTGATTGTTTTCTTCTCTGCATGCTGCCTTCCTTTTATAACCAAAACTCAGAATCCATGAGCCTCTCCCAATCTGTACAGAATTCTTCCCGTGAGCATCTTTTCCTTGCATGCTGAGCAATAGTTTCTTGGCCCTGAGAAAATAGGGTGAGGGCCCTCAATCTTGTCCTCTTGCACACCATTCGAACACATCATGCTTTTGCTCCTCCAAGCTGCTACTGTATTGTTCAAGCTGGACGTTGATGCTTCTTGGGTGGTGGTGCTGCTGTATTCTCTCCAAGCACACACCTAAAGCCCATCATCACTCCTCGTTCTTGGTTGGCAGTTTGGACGTTTCTTTCTCCCAACTGCTGGATTATTTTTCTCCAACTTCATTCTTCATTTTGTCTTTTCTTCTAGAGCGTGACAGCAGCTTTGAGGCATTTCTTCCAGCTCGTGGTGCTTCCTTTCTTCAATTCCAACAGCCACCATGCACTGCCATGCTTCCAGCTCAACGTGTTGGACTCTTCATAAAAGCTGGCTGCTCTTTTATTCCAGCCGTTACATATCCAGCTTGTTTATGTTTGAACGCTGCTGTCCAAGAAGCCACTACTGTCTAGACTTGCTGGATACTGGACCGTGATGGAGTTGGATGCATCTCCTTCCCCGCTGCTGCCTCCAGCCGTGAGTGATGTTGTTACCACTGGAAAGCTCCTGGACGTTTGTTGCTGGTTGAGTGCTGCTGCCGACTTGCTGGATTGCTGCACCACCGTGAATTTCTTCCTCTCAAGGTGCTGGCTTTGGATCAGTTGCTCTTCACTCTTTCGTTGGCTTGTCTTCAGCTCACGGCTCCTACTACACTGCTGAAATACCGTGACATGCTAAGTGCTGGACTGGTGGAGATGGCTGGATGCATGGACGGAGCTGCACCGCTTGCTGGCTTCTCTTCTCCAATCAACAAGTGGCTGGTTCCATCTTCCTTTCCGTTACAGCCTCTTTCTCCAAAACCAAGCCAAGAATGTTTAATCTTTAGCAAACTTTTCTTCCACTCCTCTTCAATCCAAACAAGAGAAGAAGGACCCTCCACTTGTGCAGCTGTGTGAACAATGGATGTCCGTGAGCTGCTCCAAAGAAACCGTGACTTCCATGTATGTGGTTCCCACTTCCCATCAAGGAGTTGGCCGTGAATGTGGAGCTTTGCTTTAGTTAAGTATGTTCGTTGTGTGCTTCCATTAGTAGCCTTGCTGGACATTACTCACCATTTTGTTCAAGCCAAACCGTGACAGCACTTTCAATGTAGCATGTTTCCTTTGCTTTGCTTCACATATGTGCTTTCCTCTCCACGCCTTAATGTGCATGTGGGACATGATGTCTCCCACTTCTTAAAAGAGAAAGAATATTCCTTATTAAAATTTAGCTAGGCCGTGTGGTGTGTGCAAGTGCTCCCCATTTTCACGTGATCTTTCTCAAACAAATGCACATCAATTTTAAATTGATATTCCATGCAGCCTTATCTCCTCCAAACCGTCCCACTTTTGCTTCTTAAAGTGAATGGATTCCTTTTCCATAATTGCTAGACGTTGGCAGCTTTCACGTGAAGAGTGCAACACCTATATTTCATTAATCAAATACACACCAATTCTCCTCTACCTTCCGTATTAAAATTAAAATTCAAAAGTTTCTAATTAATGGCTTCACAAAAGAAATTAGTCCCTGAATTTTACCCAAGAATTTCCCTATAATTAATAATGCAAATATTAAGCTTAGAAAATTCAAATTAATCAAAATAAGAATTTCTAGTCAATTTAAGCACAATTAGTAAAAATAGGAAAATACTGGACATTTAAGCACAATTCCCGGATTAAATTCGGTACAATAAACTAAGTGAAATGTAGAAAATATTGATTCATCACATTGCCTAAGGATAGGTTCTATGAGCTTAGAAGAGATTTAGGAATATTAAAAATCCTTTAAAAAGTGAAAATAGGTCATTTTTGCTGATTTTCGGAAATCAGCGTCTGTTAATCGATTAACACGTCCTGTTAATCGATTAACGTTAATCGATTAACACACCCTATTAATCGATTAACATACGTACAGCCTGAAAAATTTTAAATTTTCTAGCCGTTGTAACGGCTATAAACGGTTAAAAACGGCTCTTTTATGGAATTTGGACGTTGAGGGAGCTAATTCCAGCCTATATAAACCCATATCATCCCTCCTTTTCACCCATTCACTTTCCCATTCCTCTAAAACTCATATTTACCTCATCTTTCACTCCAAATCACATTTTGTTCTTGCTGTCCACAATATTTTCACTCCATGGCTGAACCATCCAGAAGAAGAAGAAGAAGAAGCTATGGCTCTGAAAGTACTCCTCCCGCTCGCGGTCCAAATATTCACGGTTGGATCTCCGATGAAGGAAGGCACGACGAATACTTGCAATGGTGGAAAGAACGCAAAATTCTTCGCCAAAAATTTGTGGATCTTAATTGGTTTGCGGTACATCAATTTCAATTCTCTCAACAATTGATGGCTCAAGGCGTCCAATATCTACTGCAACTTCAAGGGCGCTATTACCCCGATTTGGTACGCGTATTTTACTACAATCTGAAATCCCAAAACGGTATTGTTCACACTCGCGTCAAAGGAGTAGATATTATTCTAGATCACGATATTTGGTTAAATGTTGCTCATATTGCTCCTTTAGAAAATGCCATGCATGTGCCAAATGATTTTGGTGAGTTTAACAAAATTTTGGCATATCGCTCCTTTATGAGGAATCCTCAACAACCTCTACCAAATAGGCGATATCTTCTAGTGGGAAATCTAAGAATGGAGGAAAGGGTCCTTCATTATCTCATTGTTTGGATGCTTTGTCCAAGAGGTACAAACCTTGCTCAATGTTTTGAAACTGATTTGATGATTATGTTCGCCATCACTCAAAATATCAACATCAATTGGGCAAGTCTCATCTCAGATACTATGGTCCGTGCCAAGAGGTATGACAGAGGTCATCTCCCATATCCTCTCCTTGTTTCATTGATATGTATCTATAAAGGGGTGGATGTCACCGGAGAAAAACATCTCACTGTCTTACCTACCCATCAAATTGAAGAGTCTGCTTTGCATCAATTGGGATTTATAAGACAAGGAAATTTGTTTGTCCGCGCTGATGAAGATATTGCACAAGAAGATGATGCCTCAGCTGAAGAGGAGGAAGATATCCCTATGCCTCAACCAACCAATGTTGCAGGACCATCAAATCCTCCACAAGAATATAGTCTAGAAAGTATTTCTAGACAAATTGAAGCCATGGCCACAATGCAACAAACAAGAATGGACGATATGATGGCATATCACACTCTTCGCTATGATGAGATTAACACTCACCTCCAGGAAATAGATGACAAACTAGCCAAATTATATGTTCCAGATAGTGATGATGAGTCTTAGGCACTTTATGTGTTTTTCTTAGTGTGTGCTCTTTATATTTCCTTGTATGCTTGCCTCTTTCAAATTCAAATAAAATGTTTGTTGTTTTTCTTATTACTACTATGCATACATGCTTTTATTAAGGGGGAGTATAATTTGTAATAAATTTAGGGGGAGCTATTATACATCACTTTTTAATAATGATCAAAAAGGGGGAGAAATATTTAAAGTCTTAAAATTATTTCTAAGTTCACTAACAATTGTTTCTTCCTTAAGTTGTTTTTCAAATACAGATTATTACCCAAAAGCTTTAAAATCAAGAAGGTTTTGATCATCATCAAAAAGGGGGAGATTGTTAGCAAAATGATGAAGATGAAGTTTTGATGATGTCCAATTCAAGTCAAGAACAACCAAGACACATGAAGAAAGATCTTTGATGACTTGTATTGCTATGGAAAGCTTTTGTAATAATTATGGTTTAGTATCTAGGACTTATATAGTTAGTAGTTCTATGTATACATTCAAAAGTGATGTAAAAATAAACCAACAGCAAAATTCTGTGTAGTGTTAATCGATTAACAGAAGGTGTTAATCGATTAACGTTAATCGATTAACAGAGGGTGTTAATCGATTGTTCCAGAGACGAATGGCGAAGCACAGCATTTCAGTGTTAATCGATTAACAGAGGGTGTTAATCAATAAACGTTAATCGATTAACAGAGGGTGTTAATCGATTAACATAGTGAACGTTTGAAAAACTAGCCGTTTTTAGAGACGTTGAAGTATCCATTGGGTTGTTAATCGATTAACCACTGTAGCTAATCGATTAACACAGTCAGAAAGTCTAAAAGCGAAAATGGAGGAGCCTTTGGATGAGTCTATAAATAGACTTTCATTTTCTCTCAAATCTAACTCTTCCCTTGTGCTCAAGTACTCTGAACTCTTGTGAGAACTCAGTGAAATTACTGAAGCTAAGGAAACTCTTGTCTGCAAAGTCCTGAAGTGGTACTGCGGTGACAGAGGAATAGCTTGATCATCCTTGGTGTGTCTGAGGAAGTGTCTGGAAGAGAATCATCCTTCGTGAAGCATTCGAAGGAGGTGATCATCCTTTGTGAAGATTCAAAGGAGGTGTAAGTTCATCTCTTGTGGTTTCAAGAGAGGTGGTAATTTCTAAACTGTTACAAATTGTTTTTCTGTGTGACTAATATTTGTAATAGTTTTGTGATAGTGAAAAAGGTTTATCTTATTTGAGATAAGCGACTGAACGTAGGATCCTAGTGATCTGAACCAGGATAAAATACCTGTGTAATTTTTCTCTTTCCCTTACTCTGTTATTTACGTTTAATTATCTGTTTAGTAAGAAATTAAGAGAAAAATATTAAAAAGGGATAATATTTGAATATAACCAATTCACCCCCCCTCTTGGTTTGTTTCCACGCTAACCATTCCGCTGCAGCCGCTCTGACAAGTTGTTGCTCAACCCTTACACAAAGTTGGACTAACTCATTGAGATCATTGTAGGGTATAAGTTCAACCCTATCTCTTATGTCATAGTTGAGTCCACTTTGGAACCTAGCAATTGTGATTCTTGGTTCCTCTCTTATCCCAGCCCTCAACATGAGTAATTCCATTTTTTGTCTATATTCCTCAACACTCATGTTCCTTTGTTGGAGTTTATGGAGTTTATCCATTATCTCCCTATCATAGTAAGCTGGTACATGCCTCCTCCTCAAGGCAGTTCTCAACTCATTCCAATATCTAATGGGAGGTAAGTGTCTTAGCCTATAATCTTTGACCAAGGCTGTCCACCAAATTAAGGCATAGCCTTGAAAGCTTAGAGAAGCCATGGTGACTCTCCTTTCATCATCTATTTGGTGGCACTCAAACAATTGCTCAACTTTCATTTCCCACTCTAGGTATTCTTCTACATCATCTTTTCCATGAAAGGAAGGAAGATCAATCTTAGGCTCTCTTGGGTAATGCTCTCTAACTCTATGTTGTCTTCTAGGAGGCATTTGGTAGTGGTCATCATTGTGATGACTACTATTTTGCTCAATTTCACTTGGAGAAGATGATGATTCTTCTCTTCTCCTATGGGAAGACCTCTCTTTCTTTTTATCCTGATTAATCAAAAGTTGACTAATCATATCTTTGAGCTCATTAATCTCTTTACCCCTTTGTTCAAATCTTTGCTCAAATTCTTCCCTTAAAGACATTTCACTATTGGGTTTCAAACTTCCTTGCACACTTGATTGACTCATTCTTGTCAAAGGAAAATTTTTCAAAAGGTTTTCAAAATGTTTGACAAGTAATGAATGAAAAAAAAAATTTCACAAACTTCCTTTGTTTTTGGTGAAAAATTTCTAAGAGATTCTAGAAGTAAAAGATGTTTCTAAGTAGCTCCCAGGAAGAAGAGGTGAGTCACAAATGGACAAGCTTAGAAACCAAGTTCTTCCTTAGCCAGAGTTTCCTTAGAATGTTCTTTTACTTTAGTTTCTAAGTAGAAATTCTTCAAATTCTTTTTAAATGTTATGAACCTACAAACCAAAGAAAGGTTTACTATATGCTATGCTATCCTATATATACCACGGAGACTTAAAAAAAAACAAAAAGATTAAGCAAGAAATTAAAGAAAGCAATAAAGATGCAAGAATGTAAATGCTAGACGACCCTAAGTGAAAGTGCAAGTGACACTTGGAGCCCCTTGATACACTTCCACACTAAGAAAACGAAATTGCACTATTACAATGTTTAAATGTGATCTTGGAATTGCTTCAAGAGCATTTTCCCAAGTCACTTAGCCAAGAAATGAAAATCAACTTTAAACAGCAAAGGTTCCGTGATATGTGGTGTAAACAAACTTAAAAGAAGGCCTAAAACTAATGTAAGCTTCACTCTCTTGCTGCTGCAGATTGTTACTCCAAAACAGGTTGCACTTCAAGCTTTTCTGGTGTATTTTTAACTGCTGGAACAGCAGAGCTACAGCTGCTCAAAAGCTCCCTTTTTGTTCCCACTTCAGCCCCCTTTTCACTTCCTAATATGGTGCCTCAGTAGGGAAAGGTTTCTGCTTCTGGATGCCTCACAATAGTTACCACAGCACCTCAAGATTCCACTCAAAACACACCAAACAGAATTAGCAAACTGCACCAGAATTTCAAACCAGATTTTTGAATGTTTGACAATTTGGAAGCCAAGAATGGGAAAATCAAATGGGGACAGGGATGGAATAACAGAAAGCACTCAAAAGGAACCTAATAATGGTACTAGAACAGATTAAGAAAGCAACAAAAACAGAAATAGCAGATCACAAACTCATCCAGACCAAACTGTTTGATATTTTACCAAAGTGTTTGTTAAAATGCCCCAATGAAAACCAGATTTTGTGTTTTGGGGTTTTTAACTGTCAAAAACTGGATTGCACGATTCAACAGGCTTTTTAACACTTGCACTGACTTATTTTGATCATTTATTTTCAATTTAAAATAATGAACCAGCTCTTACTACAATCCAGAAATGAATTTGAACAAGAATGACCAAAACAGTTGCTGGAAAATGATTTCTGCACCAGAAAAAGTGGATTGAAATGGTGGTTTTAAACCCAAAATTGATTGGAAGTGATTCAGCAGTTCAATTGATGCATCAATCAACTTTGTATCATCATTTTAAAGATGTTTAAACATTGAAACAACTAGAAAACAGATTGCAATGTGAATTCACTGGTGCACTTCCATTTTAAAGGCAATTTTAAGGTTCAAAAAGGAAAATCTGCATATAGACTAGAAAATGACCAAATGAACAGTGCAAACAACTTTGGAATGACAATTTAAACTTGCTCAAATGTTGTAAATGCACAGAAATAGCAAGATTCAACAATTCACCCTTGCTATAGCCTATTTATGCAGCAAATTCCCACCAAAACTGCACCAGATATAAGAAACTTGTGGAAATAAGGCTGGACAGCACACACAATGACTCCAGAGAATGTTATCACACTGAACTAAGCTAGAATTAAAGTGCTTAGTATGAAAAACTCAGACTGGACTAAGCAAAGAATGATAGCACGGTGAAAAGCTAGAACAGAAAAAAACTAGACAGCAAAGGCTACTGGTTTTTAAGGCAACCAAGCTATGCTAGATGCATTTCCTTGCTTTTAATGGTCTGCCACACCTTTAGCCACTTCCAATAACAGCAAACAAATTTTTGCCAAACAGCAGAATCAAATAAAATCAGCTGAAACAGATTTCAAATTTTAAAACCAGATTTGAATTTCTTGAGCAGAGTTGAAACCAGAATTAGTTTCTAGTGCTTTTGCTTCTATCACCAAGGCTAGAACATGTTCTCATTGCCTTATTTGGTTGATTTAAAGCTTTTCCAGCACTCTAAACTCAAATAAACCAAAATGAAACCCAGCAGAACAGAAAACCAAAGTGAAACAGAATTAAAACTGCAAATATGGATTGCACAAGACTAAAACATAACTGGAATTGAAAAATAAAGCTGGAAGAGACATAAACAAGAATGATTCACCGTTTAAAATGAGTAACAAACATGTATGAATACTGGAAACACAAATAATGCAACAGGAAACACGAAATTAATAACTGGAAAAGCACAAAACAGAAACAAAATTACTCAAAACAGAAACTGGAAAAGCTGAAACAGAGAGCACAACAGAATGTAGAAATGGAGCGCAAAGATGGAGGAATAGCTTAGCTCTTGGTGCGTGGATGACCTAAGCTCTGATACCACTTGATGGAAACCAATTCCCAGCTGGAAATGTGTAGGAAGAGGCTCCAGACCAGAGGAAACAAGTACTGAATAATGGTGCAATGGATGGATGAAATGATGCAGTGTTTAAGGTGTTTTAATGGAGGAAAGGTGTATGGGTGAAGCCTCACAGCTCAGAGGGCCTTCCTACAGAGGAAGGAAGCTTGAGGAAAGGAGAAGAAGTAGTAATTCAAAGGTGACTTAAGAGCACAAAAGCTGGAAAACCAATTCTGCAGCATATCATTAAGCTCAAAAGTAATCCAATACAAAGAAAAGGCCCTCTTATTTATAGGTGAAGAGGAGCCTAATTTCTGATTTTAATTCCCTCCTAAATTCAAATTATTCAGATTTATTTTGATCAAGCAAAGTCCATGCCTCATTCCAGCTCAGCCAGCAAGGTGTATGCTTCCTTCCAATTCAACCAATTCACGTGGAAAATGCTGGTGCATGCCGTAAGCACCTCCTTTTTGGCTCCTTTGCTTGGTTCTATTGATTTAACTTCTTGGATGGCATAGTCTCCAAGATTTATTAATTCCTACAAAACAAAGTATAAGTGCTTTAGTTAAGAGAAGAAGGATTTTTATAAGTAACCTTCCATAGAAGTAAAATGTTAGGTGATCCTTCTTCTTCTTGAATCTTCCTTGCCATTGCTCTAGTAAGAGGTCCAATGTGATTTCTTGATGGTTTTCCATCACCTTCTTTTCTTCACTTTTCTTATTCTTAGGACAGTCAGTCTTCACATGTCCTCTTTCTCCATATCTATAGCATTTGATGCTTGATGGAGATCCTTAATTATCTTTCCTTTCTCCATGGTATTTGTCTTTTCCTTTTGCTCTCATAAATTTAGCAAACTTCTTAATCATAAGGCTCATGTTTTCTGTCAGAGCGGTTGCAGCGGAAGGGTTAGCGTGGGATAACAAACCAAGAGGGTTTTTAATACAAAAGTGTGCCTTTTAATTTCTACTCAATTAAACTTACTTAGCAAATAATAAAGACAATAAAATAGAGTAAGGTTGAGAGAAATTTGCACAGATGATTTTATCCTGGTTCGGATCTTACCAATCCTACGTCCAGTCGCTTATCTCAAAACAAGATAAACAATTCACTAATCACAAAACAATTACAAACTACAATCACAAAGATACAATTTGTAAAAGTTTAGAAAACACCTCTCTTGATGCCACATGAGATGAGACAACACCTCCTTTGAATCTTCACAAAGGATGAACACCTCCTCCGAATACTTCACGAAGGATGAACACCTCCTCCGAATACTTCACGAAGGATGATTCTCTTCCGAACACCTCCTTAGACACACCAAGGATGAACCGGCTATTTCCTCTGTCACCGTAGCAGCACTTCACCAGCTCCACAGACAAGAGTTTCACAAGCCGAACAAGAACACACAAGTCTCAAGAATTTCTGAGTATTTAAGCACAAGGGAAGCGTTTCTGTGTCTCTAGATATTTTTCTTCTTGAGAGAAAATGAGAGTCTATTTATAGACTCATCCAAAGACTCTTCCATTCACTAAAAGACAAACTTAACGGCTAGTTTCTCCAACGACCATAAACGGCTAGTTTGTCCAACGGCCATAAACGGCTAGTTTGTCCAACGGCCATAAACGGCTAGTTTGTCCAACGGTCATAAACGGCTAGTTTCTTCAACGACTAGTTTCCCCAACGTCCGTGTTAAGTGCGATACTCTTACCGTTAACCGTCACTATTCACGTGAATAGTGTTACTATTCATATGAATAGTACTATAGTGTTTTGTTGCAATGATTTACTATAGTAATTTTACAAAACACTTTTCTTTTTCTGATCTACGTCCTATACATATTTCTAAGAGTATTACAAAAGCTTTCCATCACAATACAAATCTTCAAATCATTTTGATTCTTGATTGGTCTTGACTTGATTTGGACATCATCAAAATTTCATCTGCATCATTTTGCTAACAATCTCCCCCTTTTTGATGATGATCAAAAACTTCTTGATTTAAAGCTTTTGGTAATAATCTGTATTTAAAACACAACTTATGGAAGAAAGAGTGCATTAGTGAATAAACACAAATAAGCTAAATAAGCAAATAAGCTTTAATAAGTTTTAAGCATTTTCTCCCCCTTTTTGATCATAATTAAAAAGTTGTGTTGAATGTTCTCCCCCTAAGATAATACTCCCCCTTAATAAAAGCATGTATGCATATGAGCTAAAAATATTTCAAATTTAAAGATTCATTCAAACATGCACAATAGGATATTTAAAGCAAATATTTTTAGGAGAAAGAGCTTATAAAACATTGTTGAGATCTTCATCTTGAGGATTGTCATCATTCTTTGCTTCATTTGTTGTCTTCTACAAATCTTCGTCGTTGCCTGCATGAAATTCAACTGACTCAAGAGGTTTTGCCTCAAGGTCTACAATTTCATCAAAGACAACATGCTCACATAAAAGTTTTTCCGATTTAAAACTATATATACTTTATATATTAAATAAATTAAAATAATTCCATCTACCTTGGAATAATAATTAAATATTGTTTTAAAGAAATTCTAAATTTTAAACAATAGGTACCCAACTATTTTGTATGGGTCCTTTGGGTTAATTTAAAAATTTGAAATCATTTTATTGTCAGAGCGGTTGCAGCGGAAGGGTTAGCGTGGGATAACAAACCAAGAGGGTTTTTAATACAAAAGTGTGCCTTTTAATTTCTACTCAATTAAACTTACTTAGCAAATAATAAAGACAATAAAATAGAGTAAGGTTGAGAGAAATTTGCACAGATGATTTTATCCTGGTTCGGATCTTACCAATCCTACGTCCAGTCGCTTATCTCAAAACAAGATAAACAATTCACTAATCACAAAACAATTACAAACTACAATCACAAAGATACAATTTGTAAAAGTTTAGAAAACACCTCTCTTGATGCCACAAGAGATGAGACAACACCTCCTTTGAATCTTCACAAAGGATGAACACCTCCTCCGAATACTTCACGAAGGATGAACACCTCCTCCGAATACTTCACGAAGGATGATTCTCTTCCGAACACCTCCTTAGACACACCAAGGATGAACCGGCTATTTCCTCTGTCACCGTAGCAGCACTTCACCAGCTCCACAGACAAGAGTTTCACAAGCCGAACAAGAACACACAAGTCTCAAGAATTTCTGAGTATTTAAGCACAAGGGAAGAGTTTCTGTGTCTCTAGATATTTTTCTTCTTGAGAGAAAATGAGAGTCTATTTATAGACTCATCCAAAGACTCTTCCATTCACTAAAAGACAAACTTAACGGCTAGTTTCTCCAACGACCATAAACGGCTAGTTTGTCCAACGGCCATAAACGGCTAGTTTGTCCAACGGCCATAAACGGCTAGTTTGTCCAACGGTCATAAACGGCTAGTTTCTTCAACGACTAGTTTCCCCAACGTCCGTGTTAAGTGCGATACTCTTACCGTTAACCGTCACTATTCACGTGAATAGTGTTACTATTCATATGAATAGTACTATAGTGTTTTGTTGCAATGATTTACTATAGTAATTTTACAAAACACTTTTCTTTTTCTGATCTACGTCCTATACATATTTCTAAGAGTATTACAAAAGCTTTCCATCACAATACAAATCTTCAAATCATTTTGATTCTTGATTGGTCTTGACTTGATTTGGACATCATCAAAATTTCATCTGCATCATTTTGCTAACATTTTCCTCACCGGAATCATCATCCTCAATTCTTTTAGAACTTTTTCCTATTGAGATTTCAGACTTGAAGGCAAGCGTCTTTCTTTTGCCTTGATCCTCTTTTGCAGTTAATCTTCTCAACTCAAGCTCGTGGTCACGAAGCTTCCCAAAGAGAATTACCATTGACATCTGAGTGAGGTTTTTAGACTCCGAGATGGCAGTCACTTTTGGTTGCTAAGACCTGTCCAATGATTTCAATATTTTCACATTCATTTCATCAGTGTCGAAAGTCTTACCCAAACCTGTCAAGTGGTTTACAATGTGAGTGAAACGCTTCTGGACATCAGAGATTATTTCTCCAGGTTGCATTTTGAACATCTCATACTCCTAGATGAGTGTGTTCTTCCTTGCACGTTTCACGTCATCTGTACCCTCATGTGTGACTCTGAGGACCTCCCACATCTCCTGTGATGTCTTACACACTAAAATTCTATAAAATTCATGAAGTACCACAGTAGATGAAATAATATTACGAGCCTTAATGTCAAATTGAGCTCGTCTATTTTCTTCAGCAGTCCAGTTAAAGTATGGTTTTTCTACTTCTACACCATCAACAATACTTTTAGGAATATATGGACCATTTTGTACAGCTTCCCAGATGCCTCTGTCAACAGACCCCATAAAGATTTCCATTATGACTTTCCAGAATGCATAGTTATCACTAGTAAAAAATGGTGGTCTATTGATGGAAGCACCTTCGGCATACACTTGAGTTTGATGACCAGCCATTTTTGCAAAAGTTTGAAAGAATATCAAAGAAAGCTCTGATACCAACTGTCAAAACAATCGGTACCATTATAGAGTCACGCAGCGGAATAAATTAGGATAACGGAAAGCGTGTTCAGTCAAATTCGTATTAAGATGGTCTGTTTTAGAAAATCAATTTTCTTAGAAAAAATTTATCAAACAGTTTATGAGCATAAAATGTAAAGAGTGTAGGGAGTAGAAAAGTTCAACACATAATTTTTATCCTGGTTCGAATCAAAAGATTCTACGTCAAGTTGTTAATCATTATAAAAAGTGATTAATGTTTTCACTAAAATCAATTTAACAGATTTACAATAGAGTGAATGAAACAGTAAGATAAAACCTTCCTTCGACGAACGAACCATAAGGATGCTTCCTTCGACCAACGAACCGGAAGCGATCAATCTACACTTTCCTTTGAGAAATGAACCGGAGCAGTGCAGAAACAATCTTCCTTCGACCAACGAACTGGAAGAACAACAGCGTTGCCAACTCGAAGAGAACCGCTCTGACCTTTGACCCACAAAGCGCGAGCTTTACCTATTCACGAGACCAGGCAATGTAATGAACTAGCTTTCTAGAATTTCCTTATATCAAACTGTATTTTAAAAAAGCTCAAAGTTAACCCTCTAAGGGTTTTGGAAAACTTATATATAGGCAACTGGTCTGAGTTTAGAAAAGACAGATTACAACTGCCACTGATAATCGATTATTGTTAGTGATAATCGATTATTTAACTCCGTTACAGGGATTTCAGAAAGTGATAATCGATTATTCTAGAGACTTGTGCACTTCTCATTAGGACCAGTTGATAATCGATTATTTGAATAAATAATCGATTATTCCAGAGCGAAATGCTTTTTCCTAGAGTGCTCATAATAATCGATTATAGCTTCACATAATCGATTAAATGCATAACTTAATTAAAGATACAAGATTTTATAAGTTTTACATATTCAAAAACTTTCCTAATACATTTATATTCTACAAAGTGCTTTTACAACAATTATAACCACTTCTTCAAGTCTATCTTCATGTAGCATCATCAAAATCGTTTATCTTCAAATTTACCAATGCTCTGTTAGCAAAATGATCAAGATGAAGTTTTGATGATGTCCAAATCAAGTCAAGAGAAATCAAGATTCAAGATGTTATGAAGACTTATATTGTGATGGAAAGCTTTTGTAATACTCTTAGAAATATGTATAAGACTTAGATTAGAAAAAGAAAAGTGTTTTGTAAAATTACTATAGTAAATCATTGCAACAAAACACTATAGTACTATTCATATGAATAGTAACACTATTCACGTGAATAGTGACGGTTAACGGTAAGAGTATCGCACTTAACACGGACGTTGGAGAAACTAGTCGTTGAAGAAACTAGCCGTTTATGACCGTTGGACAAACTAGCCGTTTATGGCCGTTGGACAAACTAGCCGTTTATGGTCGTTGGACAAACTAGCCGTTTATGGCCGTTGGACAAACTAGCCGTTAAGTTTGTCTTTTAGTGAATGGAAGAGCCTTTGGATGAGTCTATAAATAGACTCTCATTTCCTCTTAAAAGGAAACTAGAGACACAGAAACTCTTCCCTTGTGCTCAAATACTCAGAAATTCTTGAGACTTGTGTGTTCTTGTTCGGCTTGTGAAACTCTTGTCTGTGGAGCTGGTGAAGTGCTGCTACGGTGACAGAGGAAATAGCCGGTTCATCCTTGGTGTGTCTGAGGAGGTGTTCGGAAGAGAATCATCCTTCGTGAAGTATTCGGAGGAGGTGTTCATCCTTTGTGAAGACTCAAAGGAGGTGTAGGTTCATCTCTTGTGGTATCAAGAGAGGTGGTTTCTAAACTCTTACAAATTGTTTCTTTGTGATTGTAATTTGTAATTGTTTTGTGATTAGTGAATTGTTTATCTTGTTTGAGATAAACGACTGGACGTAGGATTGGTAAGATCCGAACCAGGATAAAATCATCTGTGCAAATTTCTCTCAACCTTACTCTCGCTTTATTTGTCTTTATTATTTGTTTGGTAAGTTTATTTGAGTAGAAATTAAAAGGCACACGTTCGTATTAAAAACCCTCTTGGTTTGTTATTCCACGCTAACCCTTCCGCTGCAGCCGCTCCTGACAATTGGTATCAGAGCTTGCTTTGATAGTAATTCAAATGGCAGGATCACATCAAACCTTTGCAGAGGGTGCTTCTATCAATAGACCACCACTATTCACTGGTGAGAATTACGCATTTTGGAAGGTAAGAATGCAAATATTTATGGAGTCTATTGATATAGATATTTGGGATGCAGTTGCATCTGGTCCTTTTGTTCCAACTAACAATATGCAGGAACCAAAGCCCCGTGACCAATGGACTGCTGAAGACAAGAAAAAATTTGGTAATGATGTAAAAGCTCGCAATATTATTTCATCTGCTTTAACTGTTGATGAGTTTTACAGGATATCTGTTTGTAAAACTGCACAAGAAATGTGGGAAATACTTCGAGTAACCCATGAAGGTACAGATGATGTTAAGAGAGCTAGAAAGAATACCTTGATCCAGGAATATGAGATGTTCAGGATGAAGCAAGGAGAAACAATAGTAGATGTTCAGAAACGCTTCACCAACATCGTAAATCATCTTATTGGACTAGGTAAGTCTTTCGATACTGACGAACTTAATATAAAAATTTTGAAATCTTTAGACAGGGCTTGGCAACCAAAAGTGACTGCAATTTCTGAGTCACAAAATCTCAACACAATGACCATGGCGGCATTATTTGGAAAGTTGAGAGAGCATGAACTAGACCTTGGAAGATTAGATGAAGAAGAAGCAAAAACGAAGAAAAAGACTCTAGCATTCTAATCTGAGGTAGAAAAGAGCAAAAACAAGATGGAAGATGAAGACTCAGATGAAGATGAAAACTTGAGTTTGTTAATCAAGAGGTTCAACAGGTTCATGAAATCAAAAGGCAAAGGAAGCTTCAGAAATGAAAAGAGAGAAAATCAAGGATCTTCCTCAAACTATAGATGTTATGGTTGCGGAGAAAAAGGACATTTGAAAGCAGACTGTCCAAATCAAAAGAAGGGTGAAGAAAAGAAAGAAAAGAAATTTTTCAAGAAAAAGAAGGCATACATTGCTTGGGAAGATGACAATGAGACCATTTCAGATTCAAGCTACTCAGATGAAGAAGCAAACATCTGTTTAGTGGTGAACGACGACGCTGGAAGCCAAGTAAGTACATCTAGCGATTCTGATAATTATAGTCAAATTAGTGAAAATGAATTGCATGAAATTTATGCTGCTTTAATAGTAGAATCTGAAAAGTTAGATAAAGCCCATCAAAAGTTGAAAAAGGATTTCAAAAATTTAAAATTAAATTTTGAAAATATTCTTGAAGAAAATAAGAATTTAAAATTAAATTTTGAAAATACTTTTGAAGAAAATAAAGATTTGAAAAATAAAGTTTTAATTTTTGAAAAGGGTAAATTTACTAGTAGTAATGAATGTGCATCTTGTGTTAATTATAAGAAACTACTAGATGAAACAACCTCAGGAGAATGTAGTAAAAATAATGAAAATAAGGTTGTTAAAAATAAGTATGTTCCTAGAATTAAAAATAAACACAATCATAGAACCCGTAGAACTTGGGTAGAAAAAGGAACAACTTATAGGAACACAAATGTTGTATCATGCTTTTATTGTATGAAAAAGGGTCATACATCTAATAAATGTAAAATTAAGCATTATGGTGTTCCAAGTGGTAGATATGTTTGGGTTATAAAATAATTTCTTTTTTCTAAATCTAACCCAAAGGACCCATACAAGTAGTTGGGTACCTATTGTTTAAAAATTTAAGAATTTCTTTAAAACAAATTTTAAGAAAAGTTTTTCAAGACCGGTAAAACTATTTTTATATCTTCTAATATACAAAGCATATATAGTTTTCAATCGGAAAAATTTTTATGTGAGCATGTTGTCTTTGATGAAATTGTAGACCTTGAGGCAAAACCTCTTGAGTCAGTTGAATTACATGCAGGCAATGACGAAGATTTGTAGAAGACAACAAATGAAGCAAATAATGATGACAATCCTCAAGATAAAGATCTAAACAATGTTTTATAAGATCTTTCTCCTAAAAATATTTGCTTTAAATATCCTATTGTGCATGTTTGAATGAATCTTTAAATTTGAAATATTTTTAGCTCATATGCATACATGCTTTTATTAAGGGGGAGTATTATCTTAGGGGGAGAACATCAACACAACTTTTTAATTATGATCAAAAAGGGGGAGAAAATGTTTAAAGCTTATTTGCCTATTTGTACTATTTGTGCTTATTCACTAATGCACTCTTTCTTCCATAAGTTGTGTTTTAAATACAGATTATTACCAAAAGCTTTAAATCAAGGAGTTTTTGATCATCATCAAAAAGGGGGAGATTGTTAGCAAAATGATCAAGATGAAGTTTTGATGATGTCCAAATCAAGTCAAGAGAAATCAAGATTCAAGATGTTATGAAGACTTATATTGTGATGGAAAGCTTTTGTAATACTCTTAGAAATATGTATAAGACTTAGATTAGAAAAAGAAAAGTGTTTTGTAAAATTACTATAGTAAATCATTGCAACAAAACACTATAGTACTATTCATATGAATAGTAACACTATTCACGTGAATAGTGACGGTTAACGGTAAGAGTATCGCACTTAACACGGACGTTGGAGAAACTAGTCGTTGAAGAAACTAGCCGTTTATGACCGTTGGACAAACTAGCCGTTTATGGCCGTTGGACAAACTAGCCGTTTATGGCCGTTGGACAAACTAGCCGTTTATGGCCGTTGGACAAACTAGCCGTTAAGTTTGTCTTTTAGTGAATGGAAGAGCCTTTGGATGAGTCTATAAATAGACTCTCATTTCCTCTTAAAAGGAAACTAGAGACACAGAAACTCTTCCCTTGTGCTCAAATACTCAGAAATTCTTGAGACTTGTGTGTTCTTGTTCGGCTTGTGAAACTCTTGTCTGTGGAGCTGGTGAAGTGCTGCTACGGTGACAGAGGAAATAGCCGGTTCATCCTTGGTGTGTCTGAGGAGGTGTTCGGAAGAGAATCATCCTTCGTGAAGTATGTTAGCAAAATGATGCAGATGAAATTTTGATGATGTCCAAATCAAGTCAAGACCAATCAAGAATCAAAATGATCTGAAGATTTGTATTGTGATGGAAAGCTTTTGTTATACTCTTAGAAATATGTATAGGACGTATATCAGAAAAAGAAAAGTGTTTTGTAAAATTACTATAGTAAATCATTGCAACAAAACACTATAGTACTATTCACATGAATAGTAACACTATTCACGTGAATAGTGACGGTTAACGGTAAGAGTATCGCACTTAACACGGATGTTGGAGAAACTAGTCGTTGAAGAAACTAGCCGTTTATGACCGTTGGACAAACTAGCCGTTTATGGCCGTTGGACAAACTAGCCGTTTATGGCCGTTGGACAAACTAGCCGTTTATGGCCGTTGGACAAACTAGCCGTTTATGGCCGTTGGACAAACTAGCCGTTTATGGCCGTTGGACAAACTAGCCGTTTATGGCCGTTGGAGAAACTAGCCGTTAAGTTTGTCTTTTAGTGAATGGAAGAGCCTTTGGATGAGTCTATAAATAGACTCTCATTTTCCTCTCAAGTGAGAATCCAGAGACACAGAAACTCTTCCCTTGTGCTCAAATACTCAGAAACTCTTTGAGACTTGTGTGTTCTTGTTCGGCTTGTGAAACTCTTGTCTGTGGAGCTGGTGAAGTGCTGCTACGGTGACAGAGGAAATAGTCGGTTCATCCTTGGTGTGTCTGAGGAGGTGTTCGGAAGAGGTGTTCATCCTTCGTGAAGTATTCGGAGGAGGTGTTCATCCTTTGTGAAGACTCAAAGGAGGTGTAGTTTCATCTCTTGTGGTATCAAGAGAGGTGTTTTCTAAACTCTTACAAATTGTATCTTTGTGATTGTAGTTTGTAATTGTTTTGTGTTAGTGAAACTGTTTATCTTGTTTTGAGATAAGCGACTGGACGTAGGATTGGTAAGATCCGAACCAGGATAAAATCATCTGTGCAAATTTCTCTCAACCTTACTCTATTTAATTGTTATTATTAATTGCTAAGTAAGTTTAATTGAGTAGAAATTAAAAGGCACACGTTAGTATTAAAAACCCCTCTTGGTTTGTTATTCCGCGCTAACCCATCCGCTGCAGCCGCCTTCTGACAATTGGTATCAGAGCTTGCTTTGATAGTCATTCAAATGGCGGGATCGTTTCAAACATTCGCAGAGGGTGCTTCTATCAATAGACCACCACTATTCACAGGTGAAAATTACGCATTCTGGAAGGTTAGAATGCAAATTTTTATGGAATCTATTGATATAGATATTTGGGATGCTGTTGCATTTGGTCCTTTTATTCCAACTAACAATATGCAGGAACCAAAGCCCCGTGACCAATGGACAGCTCAAGATAAGAAAAAATTTGGTAATGATGTAAAAGCTCGTAATATTATTTCATCTGCTTTAACTGTTGATGAGTTTTACAGGATTTCTGTTTGTAAAACTGCAAAAGAAATGTGGGAAGTACTAAGAGTAACCCATGAAGGTACAGATGATGTTAAGAGAGCTAGAAGGAATACCTTAATCCAGGAATACGAAATGTTCAGGATGAAGCAAGGGGAAACAATAGTAGATGTTCAGAAACGCTTCACCAACATCGTAAACCATCTTATTGGACTAGGTAAATCTTTCGATACTGATGAGCTTAATATAAAAATTTTGAAATCTTTAGACAGGTCTTGGCAACCAAAAGTGACTGCAATTTCTGAGTCACAAAATCTCAACACAATGACTATGGCTGCATTATTTGGAAAGTTGAGAGAGCATGAACTTGACCTCGGAATACTTGATGAAGAAGAAGCAAAAGCCAAAAACAACAAGAAGAGTTTGGCGTTAAAGTCGGAGGTTGAAAGAAGCAAAGGTAAATCGGAAGATGAAAACTCAGATGAAGAAAAAGAATTGAGACTCATGATAAAAAGGCTCAACAGGTTCATGAAGTCTAAAGGTAAAGGAAAATTTAGATACGAAAAGAAAGATAATCCAGTATCTTCCTCAAATTACCGATGCTATGGTTGCGGAGAAAAGGGGCATTTAAAAGCAGACTGCCCAAATCAAAAGAAGGGTGAAGAAAAGAAATTCTTCAAGAAAAAGAGAGCGTACATCGCATGGGAAGACGACAATGAGACCATTTCAGATTCAAGCTACTCAAATGAAGAAGCAAACATCTGTTTAGTGGTGAACGACGACGCTGGAAGCCAAGTAAGTACATCTAGCGATTCTGATAATTCTAGTCAAATTAGTGAAAATGAATTGCATGAAATTTATGCTGCGTTAATAGTAGAATCTGAAAAATTAGATAAAGCCCATCAGAAATTGAAAAAGGATTTCAAAAATTTAAAATTAAATTTTGAAAATATTTCTGAAGAAAATAAAAATTTGAAATCAGACTTTGAAAATATTCTTGAAGAAAATAAGAATTTAAAATTAAATTTTGAAAATATTTTTGAAGAAAATAAAGATTTGAAAAATAAAGTTTTATTTTTTGAAAAGGGTAAATTTACTAGTAGTGATGAATGTGCTTCTTGTGAAAATTTTAAGAAACTACTAGAACAAACAACCTCAGGAGAATGTAGTAAAACTAATGAAAATAAGGTTGTTAAAAATAAGTATGTTCCTAGAATTAAAAATAAAAATAATCATAGAACCCGTAGAACTTGGGTAGAAAAAGGAACAACTTATAGGAACACAAATGTTGTATCATGCTTTTATTGTATGAAAAAGGGTCATACTTCAAATAAATGTAAAATTAAGCATAATGGTGTTCCAAGTGGTAGATATGTTTGGGTTATAAAATGATTTCTTTTTTCTAAATCTAACCCAAAGGACCCAAACAAAATTGTTGGGTACCAATTTTTTTTCTTTAAAACAAAATTTAAGAAACTTTTTATTCCAAGACCGATAAAACTATTTTTTTTGGATATCGTCTAATATATAAAGCATATATAGTTTTAAATCGGAAAAATTTTTATGTGTGCATGTTGTCTTTGATGAAATTGTAGACCTTGAGGCAAAACCTCTTGAGTCAGTTGAATTACATGCAGGAAATGATGAAGATTTGTAGAAGACAACAAATGAAGCAAAGAATGATGACAATCCTCAAGATAAAGATCTAAACAATGTTTTATAAGATCTTTCTCCTAAAAATATTTGCTTTAAATATCCTATTGTGCATGTTTGAATGAATCTTTAAATTTGAAATATTTTTAGCTCATATGCATACATGCTTTTATTAAGGGGGAGTATTATCTTAGGGGGAGAACATTCAACACAACTTTTTAATTATGATCAAAAAGGGGGAGAAAATGCTTAAAACTTATTAAAGCTTATTTGCTTATTTAGCTTATTTGTGTTTATTCACTAATGCACTCTTTCTTCCATAAGTTGTGTTTTAAATACAGATTATTACCAAAAGCTTTAAATCAAGAAGTTTTTGATCATCATCAAAAAGGGGGAGATTGTTAGCAAAATGATGCAGATGAAATTTTGATGATGTCCAAATCAAGTCAAGACCAATCAAGAATCAAAATGATCTGAAGATTTGTATTGTGATGGAAAGCTTTTGTTATACTCTTAGAAATATGTATAGGACGTATATCAGAAAAAGAAAAGTGTTTTGTAAAATTACTATAGTAAATCATTGCAACAAAACACTATAGTACTATTCACATGAATAGTAACACTATTCACGTGAATAGTGACGGTTAACGGTAAGAGTATCGCACTTAACACGGATGTTGGAGAAACTAGTCGTTGAAGAAACTAGCCGTTTATGACCGTTGGACAAACTAGCCGTTTATGGCCGTTGGACAAACTAGCCGTTTATGGCCGTTGGACAAACTAGCCGTTTATGGCCGTTGGACAAACTAGCCGTTTATGGCCGTTGGACAAACTAGCCGTTTATGGCCGTTGGACAAACTAGCCGTTTATGGCCGTTGGAGAAACTAGCCGTTAAGTTTGTCTTTTAGTGAATGGAAGAGCCTTTGGATGAGTCTATAAATAGACTCTCATTTTCCTCTCAAGTGAGAATCCAGAGACACAGAAACTCTTCCCTTGTGCTCAAATACTCAGAAACTCTTTGAGACTTGTGTGTTCTTGTTCGGCTTGTGAAACTCTTGTCTGTGGAGCTGGTGAAGTGCTGCTACGGTGACAGAGGAAATAGTCGGTTCATCCTTGGTGTGTCTGAGGAGGTGTTCGGAAGAGGTGTTCATCCTTCGTGAAGTATTCGGAGGAGGTGTTCATCCTTTGTGAAGACTCAAAGGAGGTGTAGTTTCATCTCTTGTGGTATCAAGAGAGGTGTTTTCTAAACTCTTACAAATTGTATCTTTGTGATTGTAGTTTGTAATTGTTTTGTGTTAGTGAAACTGTTTATCTTGTTTTGAGATAAGCGACTGGACGTAGGATTGGTAAGATCCGAACCAGGATAAAATCATCTGTGCAAATTTCTCTCAACCTTACTCTATTTAATTGTTATTATTAATTGCTAAGTAAGTTTAATTGAGTAGAAATTAAAAGGCACACGTTAGTATTAAAAACCCCTCTTGGTTTGTTATTCCGCGCTAACCCATCCGCTGCAGCCGCACTCTGACAAAGTATTCGGAGGAGGTGTTCATCCTTTGTGAAGACTCAAAGGAGGTGTAGGTTCATCTCTTGTGGTATCAAGAGAGGTGGTTTCTAAACTCTTACAAATTGTTTCTTTGTGATTGTAATTTGTAATTGTTTTGTGATTAGTGAATTGTTTATCTTGTTTGAGATAAACGACTGGACGTAGGATTGGTAAGATCCGAACCAGGATAAAATCATCTGTGCAAATTTCTCTCAACCTTACTCTCGCTTTATTTGTCTTTATTATTTGTTTGGTAAGTTTATTTGAGTAGAAATTAAAAGGCACACGTTCGTATTAAAAACCCTCTTGGTTTGTTATTCCACGCTAACCCTTCCGCTGCAGCCGCTCCTGACATGCTCCTCATTAGTAACAAAACCAAAAGACTTGGAACCTGAAACCCAAAACACATAATCTCATTAGGACCAGTTGATAATCAATTATTTGAATAAATAATTGATTATTCCAGAGCGAAATGCTTTTTCCTAGAGTGCTCATAATAATCGATTATAGCTTTACATAATCGATTAAATGCATAACTTAATTAAAGATACAAGATTTTATAAGTTTTACATATTCAAAAACTTTCCTAATACATTTATATTCTACAAAGTGCTTTTACAACAATTATAACAACTTCTTCAAGTCTATCTTCATGTAGCATCATCAAAATCGTTTATCTTCAAATTTACCAATGCTCCTCATTAGTAACAAAAGCAAAAGACTTGGAACCTAAAACCCAAAACACATAACCACAATCCCCAAAACATAGGAAAACACATAGGTCTTAGGAAATAGAAAAACATCTAGGATATAACACCCAAATTCTTAATGCTTATAATACCTGAAATAAGTATTCAACTTCTCTCAAAAACAATATATGTCGAGGCAATGTCTTTGACAAATTATATTAGAATACTTAATTATTAAAATGTGTAAGAAATCTTAAGCAAGCTAAACATTATCTATATAAAAAGAGACAAAAGCTAAATAAGCATTTAATTGACTAAATGATGCCATGAGCTTAACAAGTACCTCATCTTATGATGAAGTATATATCTACGCTTGTTATCTTCAAAGAAAAGAACTAAATTGTAGAATGCTACCTAATGGTAGGGAATTAAAAGCACTTTGTTGTTCTAAGCAAGCACTAAATGACATTAAATACTCAACATTCAAAAACAACAAAAGTGATATCTAATCAGAAGTAGGTAATAGGAAAGACATTCATGGAATGTTCTCTTCCTAGAAAATAGTGACATAAAGCTGATAACAGTTGAAAAACTGTTATTTTCATGCTTAAAAGTGATACTAAAAGCAACCTTTAACACTTAGAAACCAGTTTGAAATCATGCTTTTGGTCATATTTTCATAAATAAGAGAGCTGGACAGGTTTATGCTTGATTTCAGTGTTTTATGCAGTTTTTAAGGTGAATTTGGTGAAAGAAGTGAAGAAGGATAGAAATGGAATCAGAAAAGACATCAAAAAGTGCAAAAGGAGAAGTTGCAATTACCGCTCAGCGGTAGTTTACCGCTGAGCGACACTCAGGCAATCACGTTGGATCCGTTGAGGGGTGAAAATGCCGCTAAGGGGGAAGAATCAACTCACACACTTACCGCTGATCGGTAGTTTACCGTTGAGCGGAACTTTTATGGGCTTGGACCTAATTTTCTATATTTTTAGAATAGTATATAAGCTTTAAGACGTCCTAGGGTTTGTATCTTTGCTTGAGACGAAGAAAACACTCACTTTTCCACCCCTTGAAGGAAGATCTTGGATGCTCAGGCTACCTCCTCCTCTTTCTAGGGTTTTATCTTTCATTCTTTCATTATTATTCATCTAGTTTCACCATGAATATGGTGAACTAAACCTTGTATTGTTGTTGGGGAATCAATGTAGTCTTGTGAAACTCTCATATATGGAATTTGTTTTAACATCTTATTTTTAAGACTTATGCTTTCTTTCATTATTAGTTAGGGTTTTTCCTCTTTGCGTAAAGCTTGCTTTGTTTAACTCATTCATTGCCATGATTAGTGATTTTGTCGATATGGGAACGTACAGGGAAATCTAGATCCGGGGAATTTCGCCGAATAGCATATTGGTTGTCGTTAAGCTTCAGCACTTAAGAATTAATTACTAGGAATGCTAGGAATTGTATGAACTCATAATTAAGGATAGGCCTTCTTGCAAGGTGATTTAGAGAGTGACATTAGCATTGATGAAAAGAATGATGAATTCCTAAAAGTATATGAGAGTGGATAAGATGAAATTGATAACCCCAACAACATACTCATCCATCTAATTCATTAAAGTGTTTGTATTCTGCTTTTCCATTGATCAAATTCATGCATACATATTTAATTACTGTCTTTTGCATTTAAACCTACAATCAATTTTTTTTCAAGTCTCAAATAATCAACAAATCATATAGCTAAACTAGGCCGTGGGTCCTTTGGGAAAACGATAGTTGGTCTTACCTAGGTTTATTACTTGATACGATTCGGTCACACTTGCCGATTGTTAAACAAGTTTGTGGCGCCATTTTTCGGTGTTCATAAATTTGTCATCAAGTTTTTGGTGTCGTTGCCGGGGACTCGTGGTTTAACTAGTTCATTTGTGTGATTATTGATTATCTTTGACTTGAATTTTGAATTTCTGTTTGATTTTCTGTTTTTATTTTATTTTCTGTTTTTATTTTATTTTATTTTATTTTTTGTTTTTATTTTTTTCTGTTTTCTTTTTATTTTTTGTTTTTATTTTATCTTCTTATCTCTGAATCTTATATCTTCTTTTATATCTTTTTGTGCTAACCAATTCTTCTAGGGATTTGTTTTCTTGTGTATGCAAAGGCAATCCGAACCAGAAGCAAGAAAACTGCAGAACCTCTTCTTGAAGGTTTAGACGAGAGTAAACGGAGGAGAAGAATCCATACATCTAGAGAACTTTTCCCTCCTCCGGAAACTCTGTTGCAACCATCACCACAAGGTTCTTACCATAGCACTGAGAATATGGAGAATAATAATATCAGAAGAACTCTTGCAGATTACACAAATATAGCTGGACCTCAGCATTTTAACAGCATAGCAAGACCAAGAGTCAATGCAGCCAACATGGAGGTGAAACCAGCATTAATCCAACTGGTGAAAAGTAATCAATTTAATGGGTTGTCTCACGAAAGCCCATATGAGCACCTCACAACTTTCAATGAGATCTGCAACACGGTGAAAATAAATGGGGTGTTGGACGAAGCAATCAAACTTAGCTTGTTTCCATTCTCATTAGGAGGCAACGCTAAGCTTTGGTTAAATTCTTTTCCAAAAGGAAGCTTTACAGAGTGGGAAGCAGTGGTGACAAAGTTCCTAAACAAATACTTTCCATAATCAAAGGTGAATAAAGGAAAGCAAGAGATTTCATCATTCAGGCAAGGCATGGAGGAATCACTAGGTCATGCATGAGACAGGTATAAATGCTTATTACGAAAGACTCCCACGCATGGATTTGAAGAAGTGGAAGTAGTTCTAATCTTCCTTGGAGGTCTTGGTTCACAAACCAAGATGATGCTTGACGCCTCAACCGGAGGAAATATCAAATGGAAAACTCCAGAGGAAGCTACAGAAATCATTGAAAATATGGCTACTAGTGACAACGAGCTAAACAGCGAAAGAGGAGCTCCTATTCAACAAAAAGGAGTTCTACAGCTACAAACAAATGATGCCTTGCTAGCACAGAACAAGATACTAACTCAACAACTGGAGACTCTTACAAAAACACTTGCACAACTGCCAAAAGAGTTAAAGATTGTTGCACAGGTTCAATCACAGATGTGTCAATTATGTGGGGGTGACCATATCAATGGTCAATGCGCATTTCCAGCAAAAGCCTTAGAGGATGTTAACTTCATGGCCAATCAATACCATCAGGGGAATTTCAATCAAGGGTGGAAACCAACCCAAGCATTGGTCAAGGACAAACTGGGCAATTTAACAAGCAACAGCAACAACCAACCTTATGGCAACAGATTTCTATACTTAATGAAAGGTCAATAAGGATGGAAGAAACTCTTCATCAGTTCATACAGAAAACTGAGTCTACTCAAAAGAGCACTGAAGCTGCTATCAAGAATTTGGAGATTCAGATGGGTCAGATTACCAAGCAGTTGGAAGAGAAGCCAGACAAAAATTTTGGGGCTAATACTGAGGTTAACCCCAGAGAAGAATGTAAAGTGTTGGAGAGTACAAATGATGAGACAGTTGAGTTAGAAAAAGGAGAGAAAGAAAAAGAAAAGAGAGAAAAAGAAAAAGAAGAGAAAAAAGAGAAAGGAGAGAAAAGAGAGATAAAGAGTAAAGATATTTTTCCTTTTCCAATAAATCAAGAGAAACAATTTGATTTTACAGAATTATTCAAGATGGTGGACAATGATGCACCTTGGAAGGAGATATTACAACAAATTGCAGTTTATACTAAATCTGAGGAAGAAATCTCTACAAAGAAAACACGTAGAGATGATGATACAAAGAAGTATAAAGTTGTTAAAAAGGAGCCATTTCCTCCAAAAGCAAAAGATCCAGGAGGCTTTTCCATTCCATGCACAATATGGAACAAAAGGATTAAAAAAGCTTTACTTGATTTAGGATCAAGTGTTAACTTGATACCTTATTCTTTACTGGAGCAGATCGGTGATGTTGATGTGAAGCCTATAAAGGTTAACTTAGTAATGGCAGATGGATCTTCAAAGGAACCATATGGAATTGCAGAGGATATTATAGTTTGTGTAGGCAAACTTCAGTTCTTGGTAGACTTTGTGGTGATGGAGATGGAGACTGAAAAGATACCCATTATTCTTGGAAGACCGTTTATGAAAACGGCCAAAGCCATCATTGATGTGAATGAAGGTATAGTGGTGTTCCAAGACCGAGAAGAAAGAGTTGGTGTAGATGTCTTCAAAGAAGAGAAGCAGATGCAGTAGGAAGAAGCTAGTCATAAAGCTGCATATCAAGATGTACTCATGACTAGCCCTGAAGATGAAAAGCCCAAGCTTAAAGGTAAACATTGTTTGTTGTTTTAGGCACAGGAAGGAGAAAAGATTGGAAGAGGAAGAAAAGTTCCTGATGACTGGATGAAAGAACGACTCCAACTTGGTACACTTGTGAGAATCAAAAACAAGTTGTGGGTTGTGAAAGGCTACAAAGAAAAGGAGATGATAGAGATAGAGTCTCTGTATGCTAGAAGAGTCAAAACAGTACACTGAAAACAGTTGAGGAGTTGGTGGGACAAGGACATCAACCATGAAGAATGAACTTGAACTTTATTGGGTCAAGCTACTGATGGGTGTTGGTAAGAAAGTTTAGCACCTACTGATGTGTGTTGGTGGATTTTGGGTCAGGCTCATGACGTTAAACAAGCGCTACCTGGGAGGCAACCCAGTTGATTGATTATATGTTTTGTTTGTTTTATTGTAGTTGCATAATAGGGTTTTGCATGAGTAATATGAAAAATTAATTGCAGGGAACCAGTGAGGGGCATGAGTAGGTGGCACCGAGGTTAAGTTAGGAAGAAGAAGAAAACTTTCCAAAAGTGTCACTGAGCGGCAAACTACCGCTGAGCGGTAGTATCGCACTTTGGGGCTTAGGTTGCCCCTTAGCGGAACCCGAGCCCATTAGGGTATTTTTATACCCTAAGCTGCGCTTTAATTTCTCTTTTCAGACTTTTCTCTGCACACACACTCCTACATACCTTTTCAAAGGTTCTCTACATCTTTTCCCTCTTCCCTCTTGAGAAAATCTCCCTTTCACTCACTTTCTCACTAGTTTTCCATCTAAGTTTGGGGTTGGGAGAGAGCATCATTAAAGGGGCTGATTTCTTCATTGTGGTTTACTAATGCTTAACAATGTATCTTTTGGTTTTGTGAATTATGTTTGATGCAGGGATGGCCTCCTCATCGGGCAAAAAGAATCAAGACTATAAGATCCAAGAAGAAGGAGAGGAAGAAGACTCTGACGATAGCATGAGTTGATGAGGAACTGAGATAGCATTCACTGATGGATGCTATCAACACTAGAGCAGGATTTGTTTTATCTTATGTTTTGTTTTGAACTTATTTACTTTTGTTTTAGAATAGGGTTTGATGTACTCAGTTGGAAACTTTGTCTGTTATGATGGTTTGCTTATGATTGTGATTGTTTGATAAGTAATGCTTGATGATGCTTTGAGATTGATTGATGTTGAGATGTGCACATTATATGCTTATACAGGTACAAGCTTTGTGAACAAATGCATGATGTAGTGATTGTGATTATGATACTAAGCAGGATGTGTATGTCAAATGTGAATGAGCTTATATGTGAGGTTTTGAGCTCCATAGTTTTCATGATTGAATGATATTACTTTGAAAGCATTAATGATTTTGCACAGGTTTTCTATGATTGAATCAATTGCTTGTTTTGCATCATATGATCAAGGCCATTTGTTGGTAACCTTTTTATTGGCCAAATTCATGAAGTTAGCCCACTAAAAGATATAGGAGAAGCATATATTCAGAAGATAAAAGATTCAGAAGATAAAATAAAATAAGATAGAATAAAATAAAATGAAATCTAATCTAATCTAATAAGATAAAATCAAATCAAATCAAATCTAATCTAATCAAATCAAATAAAATAAAATCAAATATAATCTAATCAAATCAAATAAAATCTAATCTAATCAAATCAAATCAAATAAAATAAAATAAAATCAAATAAGATAAAATAAAAACCGAAAAAAATAAAAACAGAAAATAAAAACAGAAATTCAAAATTAAAGTCAAAGATAATCAATAATCACACAAATTAACCAGTTAAACCACGAGTCCCCGGCAACGGCGCCAAAAACTTGATGGAAAAATTTATGATCACCAAAATATGATGTCACAAACTTGTTTTACCATCGGCAAGTATAACCGAATCGTTCAAGTAATAAACTTGGTAAGACCAAGTATCGTTTTCCCAAAGGACTCACGGCCTAGTTTAGTTATGTGATTTGTTGATTAGCTAAGACTTACAAACGAAATAATTGAGATTTTATATACAAGACAGAAAATAAACATGTATGCATGAAGTTTTGATCAATGGCAAAAGCAAAAGATAAACACTTTCAATGAAATATATGGATGAATATGTTGTTGGGGGTCAATTTCATCTTATCCACTCTCATATATTTTAGGAATTCAACATTCAAATCATCATTGTTAATGCCACTCTCTAATGTACCTTTCTAGAAGGCTTCTCCCTAATCACGAGTTCATACAATTCCTAGCATTCCTAATGATCAGTTCATAAGCGCAGGAGCTTAACGACAACCAACATAATATTGGGAGAAATTCCCCGGATCTAGACTTCCCCGTACGTTCCCGTATCGACAAAACCAATAATCATGCATCGAATGAGTTAAACTATGCAAGCATTAAGCAAAGAGGAAAAACCCTAACTAATGATGAAAGAAAGCATAAGTCTTAATTAAAAGATATAAAAACAGATTCCATATATGAGAGCTTCAAAAGATTACATTGATTCCCCAACAAACATACAGAGTTTAGTTCACCATATTCATGGTGAACCTAGATGAATAACAATGAAAGATTGAAAGAATAAACCCTAAAAAGGTGAAGAGGTAGCCTGAGCATCCAAGATCCTCCTTCAAAGGGGTGGAAGAGAGAGTGTTTGCCTCGTTTCTGCCAAAGATACTAACTCTAGGACGTGCAAGTCCTTATATACTATTCTAGAATTACAAAAGATCTAAGCCCAAGCCCATAAAAGTGCCAGAAAACAAGTCCAAGTCCATTAAGAATGGCGCTCAGCGGTAAATACCGCTCAGCGGTGACTGCGTGTCTTGTTTCTTCCCCTCAGCGGCCAGTTTGCCCCTCAGCGGACCTCCCGTGACCTCCTGAGTGCCGCTTAGCGGTAAAATACCGCTGAGCGGTGCCTTCGACTTCTCCTTTTGCACTCTTTGATTCCTTTTCTGATTCCATCTCTCTCCTTCTTCACTTCTTTCACTAAATTCACCTTAAAACCTGCACAAAAACACTTAAATCAAGCATAAACCTGTCCAGCTCTCTTATTTCTGAAAATATAGATAAAAGCATGATTTCAAGCTAGATTTTAAGTCTAAAGGTTGCTTTTAGTATCAATTTTAAGCATGAAAATAACAGTTTTTCAACTGTTATCACAACCCCAAACTTAGTACTTTGCTTGTCCTCAAGCAAACAAAATGTAACTCAATCTCCAACCAATTCATATGATGGTTCACTCATTCAAAAATTCTCTTTTTCAAGATAAGTAATAACTTCACTCAAACTTATGACCAAGAGTTCAATCAAGATATGCACATGGTTTAGTGTTCACAAAGTCATTTAAGTTCCAACAAATACTATTTTTCATGAATGATTAATCAATTAAGCATGGATGTTCATGTGCTTATGGAATATTTCCTCACTAGGTAAAGTGTTTCACTCAACACACAAGTGTATAAGAGGTAAAGTGTTTCACTCATTCACTCCACTATCACAATGTCACATGAATCAACTTTTCCTTTCATTTTACCACATCAAAAACATTCACAAGCATGCATCATCACAAGGACTTTTCAATGGCTTATAATGTGGCTAGGCTAACAAGAAAATTGGTTTTTCTGGATCACAAAATCCTTGAGTTAAGAGAATCATACCAACACAATTATTCTTATTCATTCCCAACTTTCTTTTGCCTTTGCATTTGCATTGAGCTTTGTTTCTTTTTCTTTTTCTTTGCATATTCTTACTTTTTTAGCTCTTAGCTCAATGCTTTTCCTTTTTCATGTTTTCCCAACAACCCCAAACTTGAACATTTAACAATACCACACAAGATCTTCTACTTAACTCAAGGTAAAGATTTTCAATCAAGGGTTTTCAGTGTATGTTCAAGGCTAAGGGTTCAAAGGATAGAACACAAAGTGTTCTCTTTTAGTGGGCTAACTTTATGAATTTGGCCAATAAAAAGGGTTCCAACAAACGGCCTTGATCATATGATGCAAAACAAGCAATTGATTCAATCATAGAAAACCTGGGCAAAGTCATTCATGCTTTCAAAGTAATAGCATTCAATAATAACAACTCTGGAGCTCAAAACCTCACATATAAGCTCATTCACATTTGACATACACATCCTGCTTAATCTCACAATCACAATCATAATATCATGCATTTGATCACAAAGCTTGTGAATCACCTGTATAAGCATTTTAATGTGCACATCATCTCAACATCAATTAATCATAAGCATCATTCAAGCATTACTTATCAAACAATCACAGTTAATAGCAAACCATCATAACAAACCAGGTGTTCAATAGAGTACATCAAACCCTAATCTAAAAACAAAAAAACAAATAAGATTAGAAAACTTAAACCAACAAAAGCATAAGCATATGATAGCATTCATCAGTAAATGCTATCTCAGCTCCTCCTCAATCTGAGCTATCATCTGTATCCTCCTCTTCTTGGATCCTATAGTCTTGATTCCTTTTGCCCGATGAGGAGGCCATCCCTGCATCAAACATAATTCACAAAACCAAAAGATACATTGTTAAGCATTAATAAACCATAATGAAGAAATCAGCCCCTTCAATGATGCTCTCTCCCAACCCCAAACTTAGATGGAAAACTAGTGAGCAAGTGAATGGAAGGGAGATTTTCTAAAGAGGGATGAGGGAAAAGTTGTAGAGAAGCTTTGAAAAGGTATGTAGGAGTGTGTGTGCAGAGAAGAGTCTGAAAATAAAAGCATTTGCACAGCTTAGGGTATAAAAATACCCTAATGGGCTCGGGTTCCACTAAGGGGAACTAAAGCTCATTCTGTGAGAGTACCGCTCAGCGGCACTTTCGTGATGTGCTCTTCTCCTTCTTTTCTTAACCTACGTGCCTCCTAGACATGCCCCTCATTGGTTCCCTGCAATTCAATGTTTAAAAATGCTTATGCAAACCCTAACTAAAATAAACAAACAAAAATATTCAATCAACTGGGTTGCCTCCCAGGTAGCGCTTGTTTAACGTCACGAGCCTGACCCAAAATCCACCAACACCCATCAGTAGGTGCAAAATTTTCTCACCAACACCCATCAGTAGGTGTTACAAACTTAGTATCCTTCAGTAGATACTTAACCACCTAGCATCCTTCAGTAGATGCTGGATCCAACAAAATATTTACAAAATAATGTCCACAGATATAAAACCAAAATCAAAATTAAATGTTTGTCAATCACTGGGTTGCCTCCCAGCAAGCGCTCTTTTAACGTCATTAGCTTGACCCAGTAAAGCTCAAGTTCCTTCTTCTTTTTCTTCTTTCTACTGAACTTCTTCAGAAATTTGATCAAACCAGGAACTTGTTGCAGTGTCTCAATCATAGGAACTTTAATCTCCAATTTCTTGAAGATTTCCATAAAGCACTCAAATTCCTTCTTCCTATGATACTTCTTTGGATGGGGACGAGATTTTTCATATGATTCTTTATTTTTTTCTCTCGTCCTCTTTCTCTTTTCTCTCACTTTCTTTTTTTCTTTTCTTTTTCTACTCACCTTCTCAATCTTCACACAAATTTTCTCTTCTTCTTTCTCTTCTCTCTCTTTTCTCTCTTCTTTTTCCAACTCAACTTTTTCAACATTTACACTCACTAGCTCTTGACACTCTCCCCTGGGGTTAACCTCAATATTAGCCCCAAAATCCGTGTCAAGCCTTTCTTCCAACTGCTTGGTAATCTGCCCCATTTGAATCTTCAAGTTCTTAATAGCAACTTCAGTGCTCTTTTGAGAAGATTCAGTTTTCTGTATAAATTGCTGAAGAGTTTCTTCCAACCTTATTGATCTTTCATTAAGTATAGAAATTTGTTGCCATAAGGTTGGTTGTTGTTGTTGCTTGTTAAATTGCCCAGTTTGTCCAGCTTGCCCACTTTGTCTTTGACCAACACTTGGGTGTGGTTTCCACCCTTCATTGAAATTCTCCTGACTGTATGGAAATTGATTGGCCATGAAGTTAACATCCTCTAAAGCTTCTACTGGACAGACGCATTGACCATTGATATGATCACCTCCACATAATTCACACAACTGTGATTGAACCTGTGCAACAATCTTTAACTCTTTTGGCAGTTGTTCAAGTATCTTTGTGAGATTCTCCAATTGTTGAGTTATTAACTTGTTTTGAGCTATCAAGGCATATTTGGATTGCAACTGTAGAACTCCTTTTTGTTGAATAGGAGCTCCTCTTTCACTGTTCCACTTATTGTCATTAGTAGTCATGCTTTCAATTATTTCTGTGGCTTCCTCTGGAGTCTTCCATTTGATATTGCCTCCAGCTGAGGCGTCAAGCATCATCATGGTTTGTGAACCAAGACCTCCAAGGAAGATTAGGACTACTTCTCCTTTGTTAAATCCATGCGTGGGAGTCTTTCTTAATAGGCTTTTGTACCTGTCCCATGCATGCCCCAGTGATTCTTCCATGCCTTGTCTAAATGAAGAGATCTCTTGCTTCCCTTTGTTGATTTTAAAGCTTTGTTGCTGCCATTGTTGTTGTGGTTGGTTCTCAAATTGTCCGGCAGCTTGCCAAAATTGATCATTATCCATGCTTGAGTAAGATCCCACCAGTGATTGAAATTACCTTAGTAGAATTGAGTGCCTATTAAATCCTTGTTCGAATTGCATCCTGCAAACATTAGGCACAAAACTCTAGAAAACATTTGTTAGCACAAAAAGATATAGGAGAAGATAAAAGATTCAGAAGATAAAATAAAATAAGATAGAATAAAATAAAATGAAATCTAATCTAATCTAATAAGATAAAATCAAATCAAATCAAATCTAATCTAATCAAATCAAATAAAATCAAATCAAATATAATCTAATCAAATCAAATAAAATCTAATCTAATCAAATTAAATAAAATAAAATCAAATAAGATAAAATAAAAACCGAAAAAAATAAAAACAGAAAATAAAAACAGAAATTCAAAATTAAAGTCAAAGATAATCAATAATCACACAAATTAACCAGTTAAACCACGAGTCCCCGGCAACGGCGCCAAAAACTTGATGGAAAAATTTATGATCACCAAAATATGATGTCACAAACTTGTTTTACCATCGGCAAGTATAACCGAATCGTTCAAGTAATAAACTTGGTAAGACCAAGTATCGTTCTCCCAAAGGACTCACGGCCTAGTTTAGTTATGTGATTTGTTGATTAGCTAAGACTTACAAACGAAATAATTGAGATTTTATATGCAAGACAGAAAATAAACATGTATGCATGAAGTTTTGATCAATGGCAAAAGCAAAAGATAAACACTTTCAATGAAATATATGGATGAATATGTTGTTGGGGGTCAATTTCATCTTATCCACTCTCATATATTTTAGGAATTCAACATTCAAATCATCATTGTTAATGCCACTCTCTAATGTACCTTTCTAGAAGGCTTCTCCCTAATCACGAGTTCATACAATTCCTAGCATTCCTAATGATCAGTTCATAAGCGCAGGAGCTTAACGACAACCAACATAATATTGGGAGAAATTCCCCGGATCTAGACTTCCCCGTACGTTCCCGTATCGACAAAACCAATAATCATGCATCGAATGAGTTAAACTATGCAAGCATTAAGCAAAGAGGAAAAACCCTAACTAATGATGAAAGAAAGCATAAGTCTTAATTAAAAGATATAAAAACAGATTCCATATATGAGAGCTTCAAAAGATTACATTGATTCCCCAACAAACATACAGAGTTTAGTTCACCATATTCATGGTGAACCTAGATGAATAACAATGAAAGATTGAAAGAATAAACCCTAAAAAGGTGAAGAGGTAGCCTGAGCATCCAAGATCCTCCTTCAAAGGGGTGGAAGAGAGAGTGTTTGCCTCGTTTCTGCCAAAGATACTAACTCTAGGACGTGCAAGTCCTTATATACTATTCTAGAATTACAAAAGATCTAAGCCCAAGCCCATAAAAGTGCCAGAAAACAAGTCCAAGTCCATTAAGAATGGCGCTCAGCGGTAAATACCGCTCAGCGGTGACTGCGTGTCTTGTTTCTTCCCCTCAGCGGCCAGTTTGCCCCTCAGCGGACCTCCCGTGACCTCCTGAGTGCCGCTTAGCGGTAAAATACCGCTGAGCGGTGCCTTCGACTTCTCCTTTTGCACTCTTTGATTCCTTTTCTGATTCCATCTCTCTCCTTCTTCACTTCTTTCACTAAATTCACCTTAAAACCTGCACAAAAACACTTAAATCAAGCATAAACCTGTCCAGCTCTCTTATTTCTGAAAATATAGATAAAAGCATGATTTCAAGCTAGATTTTAAGTCTAAAGGTTGCTTTTAGTATCAATTTTAAGCATGAAAATAACAGTTTTTCAACTGTTATCACAACCCCAAACTTAGTACTTTGCTTGTCCTCAAGCAAACAAAATGTAACTCAATCTCCAACCAATTCATATGATGGTTCACTCATTCAAAAATTCTCTTTTTCAAGATAAGTAATAACTTCACTCAAACTTATGACCAAGAGTTCAATCAAGATATGCACATGGTTTAGTGTTCACAAAGTCATTTAAGTTCCAACAAATACTATTTTTCATGAATGATTAATCAATTAAGCATGGATGTTCATGTGCTTATGGAATATTTCCTCACTAGGTAAAGTGTTTCACTCAACACACAAGTGTATAAGAGGTAAAGTGTTTCACTCATTCACTCCACTATCACAATGTCACATGAATCAACTTTTCCTTTCATTTTACCACATCAAAAACATTCACAAGCATGCATCATCACAAGGACTTTTCAATGGCTTATAATGTGGCTAGGCTAACAAGAAAATTGGTTTTTCTGGATCACAAAATCCTTGAGTTAAGAGAATCATACCAACACAATTATTCTTATTCATTCCCAACTTTCTTTTGCCTTTGCATTTGCATTGAGCTTTGTTTCTTTTTCTTTTTCTTTGCATATTCTTACTTTTTTAGCTCTTAGCTCAATGCTTTTCCTTTTTCATGTTTTCCCAACAACCCCAAACTTGAACATTTAACAATACCACACAAGATCTTCTACTTAACTCAAGGTAAAGATTTTCAATCAAGGGTTTTCAGTGTATGTTCAAGGCTAAGGGTTCAAAGGATAGAACACAAAGTGTTCTCTTTTAGTGGGCTAACTTTATGAATTTGGCCAATAAAAAGGGTTCCAACAAACGGCCTTGATCATATGATGCAAAACAAGCAATTGATTCAATCATAGAAAACCTGGGCAAAGTCATTCATGCTTTCAAAGTAATAGCATTCAATAATAACAACTCTGGAGCTCAAAACCTCACATATAAGCTCATTCACATTTGACATACACATCCTGCTTAATCTCACAATCACAATCATAATATCATGCATTTGATCACAAAGCTTGTGAATCACCTGTATAAGCATTTTAATGTGCACATCATCTCAACATCAATTAATCATAAGCATCATTCAAGCATTACTTATCAAACAATCACAGTTAATAGCAAACCATCATAACAAACCAGGTGTTCAATAGAGTACATCAAACCCTAATCTAAAAACAAAAAAACAAATAAGATTAGAAAACTTAAACCAACAAAAGCATAAGCATATGATAGCATTCATCAGTAAATGCTATCTCAGCTCCTCCTCAATCTGAGCTATCATCTGTATCCTCCTCTTCTTGGATCCTATAGTCTTGATTCCTTTTGCCCGATGAGGAGGCCATCCCTGCATCAAACATAATTCACAAAACCAAAAGATACATTGTTAAGCATTAATAAACCATAATGAAGAAATCAGCCCCTTCAATGATGCTCTCTCCCAACCCCAAACTTAGATGGAAAACTAGTGAGCAAGTGAATGGAAGGGAGATTTTCTAAAGAGGGATGAGGGAAAAGTTGTAGAGAAGCTTTGAAAAGGTATGTAGGAGTGTGTGTGTGATACGACTGTCGCGGTCATACAAATTTGATACAAAAATTTATGCAGTATAATTACTAGGAAGTGACTCCTAGGTCGTCTCTCGAGGACCAATTTTTGTGGATTCAGTCTCAGATTTTTTTACACGCAATGGGGGGGTTTGATGGTTTTGTTTGGATGCAGAGAAATAAATTTAAATCTGGAAATTAAATAAAACGGAATTTAAAAACACTGAAATAAATTTTTACGACGGTAAAAACTGAACGGTAAAAGATGGTGAAAATAGAAATGGTAAAATTAAACGATTCAGAAAATAATAAATGGTAGAATAAAAGAGACAGTAAAAATAAAAGGCACATGGAAATCAAATTTAGCAAAGACACAAGACTTGAAATAAAATGCTGTGAAAATAAAATTAACGAACTGATTCAAAACACTGATATACTTCCGAAATAAAACACTACATTTTGCACTTTGCACTGCTGAAAATGGAAACTAATAGAGCTTAAAGGAAAAAGGAAGAAGGAAGAGGCATAAGCCTCTTCCAAGCCGTGAGTGGTACTAACTACTCCTAAATTCTGATGCCTTCTTCTCTGCTTGCTGCTGCCATTTTATAGCCAACAATATGAACATCCTGTACTGCTGGCCTCCCAAACCCGTGACAGCACACCACTTATTATTCATTTCTCAATTGCACATTCTGCCTCTGCATCCAAAAATCCGTGCACACCATTATCTTCACACTACATTCTCTTTATCAACCCGTGACCTCCTTTTCTCCATCTGCTCCTTCTATTCTCCAAAAACAATTTCTGCCAAATGTCCCATCATATTATACTTTATCCTAATCCACTCTTGAATCAGCGTGCACACCACTTCATCTCTCAATCTCCTATTAAACTAAAATAAGCTTTGCTAAAAGCGTTAAAGGTGCTGCACCATGGACTCATCATTCCAGCAGCTTGCACCGTGCACACCATTTCACTTTTCAATCAACGTTCTCCTTTTCTTTCCAGGATGTTTCGTATGCATATCATCCTTGCTCCAGCTCCCTCTCGGTGGCTGTTCCAACATCCATAAAAAAAATGATTTCTCACAGCCCAGCCGTGACAGCGTTCCAGCGTTGCCTCCTAGTTGCTTCACCAAGCTGCTCTTCTCCAATAAGAATGCCAAAGCCGTGACACCACAATCAAAACGAATAAGTCTCTTCTCTTTAACAGAAAGAAAAACCGAGTAACTCTACTGGACGGTGCTAGCTGGAATGAAGCTTCCAAAGTGTAAAACCCAAACGAAAAGGGGCAATGAGAAATCAGCAAAAATAATCACCATCACCTCTTCATTCATTCATTGCAAAACGTGTTCAGCCCCCCTAAACCAAAGCTGAGACCGAGAGAAAAAAGTGCCTAGTAAGCAGTGGCCTCCATCTTCACCGTCCAGCCATGATAACCTTCATCTCCTCTCCAAGGTGGAACACCACTTCTTCTCTTCTTGTTGGACGCTGCTGGACGTGGAGGACTGAGACACCTTCTTCCCAACGTGCAAGCCACCAGCTGCAAAGTTTCTCTTTCAAATGTGTGGAGTTATCCAATTTGATGGTTGCTTCCTGCCTCCACTGAAATTCACATTCCAGCAAAAAGTGTGGTGGTCCGAAATGCTTTCCAAAATAAGTTTGCATGTGGGCCGTGTGTTTTTGTTATATAAAAGAGAGGAATCAAAAACACATGTGTAATGGAGAAGGATGATATTAAAATCTGCAAGCCAAAGTGAATGGACGTGCACCACTTCCACTAAACCAATAAAATTCAGCACTTAGCATTTTTTTTTTGGAGTCCCATCAACGTGAATTTTTAAAATGGTGGTCCCTTCTTGGTTCACGGTTTATCTCAAATGCTTGACAAAAATTGAATGAGCAGTGTATGACTTTGCCGTGTGATGTGTATGTTGCATCAATAATTATGCTTTAAAATGAATGACTACCCCTTTCCATATCCAAGACCATTTTCACGTCCAAACACATGTGCAATTTTGGGTTGCTGCCAAATTTCTTTGTAAAGGAAAATCCATTCCCAAAATAAAATGTGTTGTACATCAAAATAAATCTCCACCTCTCGATTCAATTGCCATTTTATTTTCATTAAACCTTCAAATGTCCCAAATTGTATTTCCAAAAATTTCCTGCAATTACTAATACAAATAATTAGCTTAGATAATTCAAATTAATCAAAATAAGAATTTCTAGTCAATTTAAACATAATTAGTAAAAACAGGAAAATACCGGACAATTAAGCACAATTCCCGGATCAATTCTAGCATAATAAACTAAGTGAAGTGAATAAAATATCGACTCATCAAAATAGACCACACTTAGTCTTTTGCACTCCTGGGCAAAATCAAGACACTGATCAAGGAATAGTTCAAAAGACATTAGGGAAGTGGTGACACAAACTCATCACATAGAAAACAAAAGCTCACAAAGAAACAAATCGATTTACATAGTTCTCAAGAAATCTGGATAGACAAAAGAAGTAGAAATTATCCAACACAAAATCAAGAATAGCAGATACTTACAGAAATCATCCAAGCAATTCAATACATAGCAAAATAATTAATCAGTTCAAGAGGCGATTTAAAAATAACAAAACCTCACAGATGCACTCACAGTGTTTCTTTCAAGTGTCTAGGGTATACAGTTTCAACTCAATGCACTCAAGAAAACAAACACAAGTAGACTTGGCAAGCTTCTAATATCAACACTTAAAACATATGCATGTTCAGATCAAAAGGTCTTTCAGGGTTGTAATGGGGCCAAGGACAGGGGAGGATAAATTTGGATAAGTAGCTATAGCTCAGAAGAAATAGAGGTACACTGGGGAACAAGTGTAAACACAGTGAAATCTCACCCAAACCTCTAATTCAATCCTCTTCTCGACTCCATTATTCACAAAATTATTTTTCATTTTTCTCTTTTTCTCATCATTTTTTCATCCTGTCTCTTTTCTTTCTTTTTTTTTTTTTTAAAAAGGATATAAATTATCATTTCAAAACATGATGAGGAACCAACTAGCCAATTCATCAGAATTCCCAAGGAGACCACACTTATTCACAAAATACTTCTATAGCTCCAGACTTTCCTAAGGTTAAGGTAATCATTTGTTTTTCACTTAGGATCAGTGTATGAGCTTCAATACAAAGAAATATATACAGTATAGGCTCAAAGGGGTTATCAAAGGATAATAACAAGGTAGGCTTATTTGGCTAAAGAGGCGCAAGAACAAAAATGCCTTTATCACGTCTGAAAATGCATATCAATCAAGTATATCAAAGAGAATCAAGCCAAGGCATATGTGCAAGCATTCAAGATACATATCACACACAAGAAAGAAAATTAAGTGGCTCAAATCTCACTCAGGGTATTCGTTACAATCAAATCAACCTCTTAAACATTATAATCATCTTCCAAGCAGAGAAAAGCAAGGATTTCAAACCATAAGTATTAAGTAAGTGAATGAAAAATCTACAACTTAAACATCATCCAGAAATCAAAAGAAAAATGTACAATTTATTTCACACAAAACACACTAAAAACTACTTAAAACAGAAAAAAAATTAACACTCAAAAACAAAAAATTTAACACACAAAATACAAACTTAACAGAAAAATCAGAATTTCTCCCCAGTAGACCACACTTAAATCACACAATGTCCTCAGTGTGTTACAATCATCAGATTATCAATTTCAGAGCAGTCAAATAATATAGACAAGTGCAATAAAAAGTAAGGAAATGGGAAGAAATTTTAAGTAACATCCATCAGTAGATGTTATCAGTGACATCCATCAGCAGATGTCTTAAACACCTAGCACCCATCAGTAGATGCTAATATTTTTTTTATTTTTTATTTTTTTTATTTTTTATTTTATTTTATTTTTTTTTCTGAAAAAGGATACCGGTACTGTGACAACAGTCTCGGTGGGAATGACCGGAACTGTTGCTACAGTGGAAAGCTTTGGCTATAAAAGGCTGCTCCTCCGCGTCCAGCGCCATTTCTGAACGCTCAATCTCTCTCTACTCCTCTGCTCTCTCTCTCTGCTCTCTCAACTCTCTGCTCTCTCTCGACTCTCTCAACTCTCTCGAGCGTCTGGATCTCTGCAGGGAGCCTCTCCTCTAAGCATCTGGAGCTGTGCGGAACCTCTGCCACCGTGCCATCTGAAGAGTCTGAGATCTGCGAGGAGCTTCTCTGCCAGCCTACTACTCCAGGTAAGTCCTTTGCTCCTGGATCTGCCTTTCTTTCCGCTTTTTCTGCTCTCTCTCTCTCTGTATTACCTTTATTTTTCATCTCTGCCCTGCTCTCCCTCTTTATTTCCTGCTTTCCTGTTTATTTTCAGCTTTCTGCTCTGATCTCTTGCCTGCTCTCCCTCTTTATTTCCTGCTTTCCTGTTTCTCCTTTTCCTGCTTTCCAGATCTTTCATTTTCATTTTTTTTTTTTTTTTTTCCTGCTTTCAGTTCCATCTTTATTTTCAGCTCTTATTCGCTTTATTTTTCACCTGCTAAACACTTAAAACACATAAAACACAATTGTCTTAAAACTTAAGGGGTATATCGGCTGGAAACCAGACGTTAATCTCCCTTCGATTGAAGGTATTGCAGAGACAATCGGGTAGAACAACGCCACGTACCCCACTTAAAAATAAACACATAAACATAATATACAAGAACAATATGGACAAGAACAACCGGACAACTGGACGTAGATCCGTTTAGGACCCTTTGCGAGGACCGTGAAACAGATCTGAGACCAAAAACTGACACATCAAGCAATCAAAGACAGACAGGACAAAATAAATTTAAAAGAAAACAAGAACAAATAAAGAAAACACAGAACTAATCTAAAAAAATTTTTTTTTTTTTTTTTAGTTCTTTTTATTTTTTATTTTTTTTTATGTTTATTTTTATTTTTCTTGTTTTTGTTCTTTTTATATGTATTTATTTTTTATTTATGTATTTGTATATTACGAGAGGAAGGATGAGTGAAACGGAATCAGAGAGATATACCAGTCAACGGTGGCGTCCAACCGACGATCAGATCACGATGATGACCAAAATATTCAACTATGGGGTCACACACCCAAGCCGAGCGCAAGTCGTCGAGATCGCGTCTCGACTAAGGGCTTTCGGCGAAGCCACTGAATACAACGTACACTGCTGGTTCAACAACCACGGCAATCGGGTCAAGCACTGGCAAGCGGAGATAGACCCCACTGGCACTCTCTTTTCACAACTGCCGCTGTACATGTATGGTAAGACCTCTGATCACACCTCCATTTTTATTGAAATTTTCACTTCCTCTTCTATAATTAACACAAGTTATTTATTTTTTTATTTTTTTATTTTTTTGTTTGAAAGAAAAAAACTGGGTGATAATGAGGGCACCGAGGCTGCTGAATTTGTTTCCAGTTCCGATCATCATCGATGATGACAGAAATGAACGAGAAATTCCTCCACCAAAGCCTCCGCTCGCATTCCGAACCAGAGCTCCCTCAACGGAGCTCTCTCTTAGACCACCACAACCAGCTCGAGAGTTCTTTCAGTTTTAGTGTTTTATTATTTTTTTTTTTTTTTTTTATGTTTTAATTGGCCGAGTGTGGCCAGAATATGGGCTGTAATAAGAACACTTATATTTTTGTTGTTTTTATTTTTTTTTTTTTTATTATGTTTTTATGTTTTTATTTATTATGGTGTGTAATATTAACGATCAGACAAGATCGACCCTCGGACATCTTTATTTTATTTTTATGAATTTTATTTTTATTATTATGTAAGACAGAATGTTTTCTGCGCATATGGTATGTTCAATAAATGCACTCAGATTAGTGTCTCTGCTAAAACTTCACCTCTCTGCCTTACATGTTAAGAATGCAGTACAGTGCTAGGAATTGACTCCTAGGTCGTTTCTCAGGGACCAAATGTCGTTCAGTCTTTTGTCAACACGTAATGGGGGGGTTTTGAAAATTGTTTTGGTTGCGGATGAAATTTAAAAGCGTTGAAATAAAATTAAAATAGTAAAACGAAATTAAAAAAAAATGAAATTGCTACAGTGAAAATGAAAATACAGTAACGTAAAACAGTAAAAATAAATCTGGACCAAAAAATTAAATACAGAAAACGAAAATACAGTAAATAATAATTATAGAAAACAGTAGAAACAGAAAATAAATTACAATAGTAAATAATTACAGCAAAACAGTAAATACAGGAACAGAAAAAATTCAAATATGAAAACAGAATTAAAATTACAGCAGCAAAATACAACAAACAAAAATACAGAAAATCATTTCAACATATGATATAAAATATTTTAAGACAAGAAATAAAATTAAAATGTGTCTACCATTAACCATGAACCATTTTACTAGAAGAAAATAATTTAAATGAATGCCTTTAAAGCTTGAAATGAAAGACGTTACACTCCTCCTAGATTGGCTTAGTTTTCCACTTGAAATACAATTAAAGAAGACCTTTAAAACTAACAAAACAAGGACGTGCAGCAGCTATAAATTGGCATATGTTTCCATGTGAAATGAATTAAAATAAGGCCTTGGAACTAATACATAAAAACGTGGCAGCAGCACTTGAATTGGTTAAATCCACCTATTTACCAAGAGCAATTGAAAGCTATTAAAATGAAAGCAATTAACGTGCAACCATTACTCCATTATAGTCATGTCTAATTCCAAATAGAATAAGAAATGCAAGAAAGGGGTCGTGGGCCACTTCTTCTCAATCACATGAAAGAAAGCACTTGGTTTAAGAATTCTGAAAAGTTGTTTCCATTCACGTAAATTCCTCCTCCAAAAGATGCTCTTTGAAAGCTTTTGTCTTCTTCTCCAAAGCACTCTTCACACGGCTCACCCTCCTTACTTTCCATCTAAAATCAATCACTACTTCTTATAATAATAACAATAACAATCCTATTCTAACAAACCAAACTCGGTGCTGCATAAATGATTCACGTTTCCCTTCATTTTAATCAAAACAAAACAAGATGGAAAGGTGCAAAGGTGCTGCTCCATGGACTCAACACTACACGGCATTATATAAAAGAAAGGCAAAGATAACATAGCATTTAGAAAAAACAAGTAGGACCCTACTACTTTCTTCAAAGCTAAATAAAATTGTATATGCTGGCTGAATTCATATCCACATCACCATGCAAACAATTACTTGGCCATGTTCAAATGAATAAAAAGATGCAAGACCGTGGACACTTGCACTTTTTCTGCAGAATTTAATGCACACACCCTTTCTATAAGCTAATGACCGTCCACTTTGCTGCATCCATTCCAGTTGCACTCTCCTTTCCTCCTTCTTCAACTACGTTCCCTTCTCATCAAAAATCACTTCTCCCCTTTGTAACAAATCCTTCTCTTCCTCTCTACTCTTTAGCAAGCAAATAAGTGTGTGTGGTTTACTCTTCCATACAGCAGAAACAAATCAGCATCTACAAGGTTTCACTGGCCTCTCCTCTTCTCTTTACCGTGAACTCCCATCTCATATTAAACAACTTTCTTTTTGTGGTTTTTTATGTTGAATAGGTGACGGCAGTTCCTTTCTACTCTACTATGAAAGCAAAACAAATGAACATGATATTTGGTTCTACACAAAGCCATGAATCATCTTTTCAAAGGTTACAAGATGCTAAGAGATTGTATGAAAATGCAGAAAACCAAAATGGAAGATGCAATTACAATTCAAGAAAGAAAATAAACATAAGCTATTCATTCATCATGAACATGTTTCCAGTTCTCAAGGAAAAGCATTCAAAGTACAAAGAAGCAAAGCAAAGTAAAGGAAACAAACTAGCTGCCTCTTGGTCTTGTGTCTTCTTCCAGTAGTGTTTCAAGAATCAAATACAGTTTTGCTTCCCTCTTCTAGCTCTCTGGACGTATCATCTCACACCAGCACCTTCTCTTTCTTCATGAAGCCATGATCTCTGTAATACTCTTGCTATACTCCACGGGAAAAGAGAAAAGATAGGATGCCCCCCAAATTGCCGAGAGGAAGGAGGTTTTAAGAGACCCCAAAAATCAGCATGTGTGTTGTCTCTTTGTGCCATAGAGTAGCGACTGATCCACCACCTAGTAGTTAGCCTTTTTCATTTTTCTTCAATTAATCCCCTGTGCTTGGATTTAGCTCTCCAATTGGTGTTTCACGGGATGACTTTGTTCTTGGATTTAGCTCATTCTACCTTTTCTCAATTGTATGTTGAATTTTCCAAAGGTGGTATGTGTATGGCCGAGACTTTCAAGTATGGTCACTTCCCTCATTCCCTCATTTAATTTGTAATGTGAATTGTATACATAAGACAATGCTATTCTTTTCCAAAACAATTCATAAAACAGTGGGCTGCACTTGGAACTTGGTGGTCTCTTCTCTTTCATTCCAACTTAGGCTAAATGTTTTGCAAAATTCTTCATTTGAATCCAAAGAGTTGCCGTGAGGTGTAATGATGCCAAGCCTATTTTGCTTTTACAAACTCAAGAAAAATATTTCATTATACGGATCAATACACAGATTAATTCAATGCAGTACGGCTTCGACTACATAACACAGTGTGTAAATAAATATTCTTCCTAATGTTCTAAAATATTTACAGAATTTTCCCTGCATTCACTAATGTAAATAATTATTCTCAGATAATTCAAATTAAGTAAAATAAGAATTTCTGATCAAATTAAGCACAATCAGTAAAAACGGGAAAATACTGGACAATTAAGCACAACTCCCTGATTAATTTTAGTACAGTAAACTAAGTGAAGTGAAGAAAATAATGATTCATCAAAATAGACCACACTTAGTCGTTTGCACTCCTGGGCAAACTTAAGACACAAAACCAGGGAGCAGTTCAAACATTAGAAAAGTGACACAGACTTGACAGACAACACAAACTCCAAAACAGAAACACACTTTCACAATTCCCACAAAATCTGGACAGTAAAAGGTACAGGCAGAATCCTACACAAAATCAATGAAAGCAAATACCCAAAGAATCATCCAAACAGTTCAGTACAAGGAAAACAATCAATCAGTTCAAGAGATGAATCGACAGCAACAGAGCCTCACAGATGTACACAATCAGTGTTTCTCTCAAGTGTTTAAGGTAAATCAATGTCACTCAATGAACTCAAGAAAGCAAACACAAATAGGCTTGGCAAGCCTCTAATATCAACACTCAAACAGATACGCATGTTCAAATCAAAAGGTCTTTTTATGGTCATAATGGGGTCAAGGACAAGGGAGGATATATCTGGATGAAAAGCTATAAACCATAAGGGATAGATGAGCAATGGGGAACAAGTATAAACACATTCAAACTCACCTACAGCCTCTAATTCCATCCTCTAGTTAACTCCATTATTCACCGTTGTTCACAATTTTTTTCTGTTTTTCTGATTTTTTTTTTTTCATCATTTTTTTTTCTTCATCCTGTCTTTTTTCTTTACTCTGTTCAACACACAATTTCAAGAGACAAGATGCACCACATATTTACAAACAGAAACAAGATATGAAGAGAACTCACTAATTCATCTGAAATTCCCAGGAGACCACACTTATTCCCAAAACAATTCCAAAGCTACAAAATTCCCTAAGGTTCAGGTAATAATGGTTTTTCACTTAGGGCTAGTGTATGAGCTTCAAAACAAAGAAATGGGGAAAAACATAGGCTCAAAAGGGTATCAATGGATCAAAACAGGGTAGGCTTATCTGGCTTAGAGGCTCAACAACAAAATGCCTTTATCCCTTTCAAACATGCGTATTAGTCAAGAATCAATTCAAAGAGTGAAGCCAAGACATATGTGCAAGCAATCAAGGCATATATCACACACAAGAAAGATCATCAAATGGCTCAAATCTCACACAGGTAATATGGTCACCATCAATTCAACTCTCAAATATCATGATTATCTCCCAAGCAAAGTAAAGCAAGGAATTCAACAGTTTAGAGTATCAATGAAGTGCAGGAAAACTGACAACCTAATCATAGTCCAGAATTCACGAAAATCATGCAAAACTGTACATAAGACACCACAAAATACACAAAAACGAAACATAAACAAAGAAACAACCTCCCCTAATAGACCACACTTAAACGACACAATGTCCTCAGTGTGTCACATTCAGCAGATCAAAACAATCAGAATAGTCATCAGATATCGACAAAGTGCAACAAAAGTGAGGAGGGAAGGAGAGAAGAAACTCCCTGAGTCAGGTGGGAGGGTAGGTGGGGTAGACCAAAGACGTCTCCTCCACCACTGCATCCAACAGAGAAGGATTGCTGAGGAAGGGCTTCAGTCTATGCCCGTTCACCTTGAAGCTTTTAGCTGCAGATGGACCCTGGATTTCTACTGCACCATAAGGATAAACATTAGTCACAACAAAGGGTCCAGTCCACTTTGATCTCAACTTACCACCCATGAGGCCGAGTCTAGAGTTATACAATAAAACCTGTTGGCCAACCTCGAAGTCCTTTCTAACAATGGAGTTATCATGGAACCTCTTGGTTCTTTCCTTGTAGAACTTCGAATTCTCATATGCTTCCAATCGGATTTCATCCAGTTCATTCAGTTGCAACTTCCTTTCCTCTCCAGCTTGGTCCATGGAGAAGTTGCATGTCTTCACAGCCCAATATGCCCGATGCTCAATTTCAACTGGTAGATGACATGCCTTTCCGAAGACAACCCTGTACGGAGACATCCCAATCGGTGCTTTGTATGCAGTCCTGTGGGCCCAAAGAGCATCGTCCAATCTACTACTCCAATCTTTCCTGTTGGGCTGGACAATCTTTTCCAAAATCCTCTTAATCTCCCTGTTGGAGATCTCAGCCTGCCCATTTGTTTGGGGGTGGTAAGGTGTAGAAACTCTGTGCGTCACCCCATATTTCTTGAGTAAAGCTTGCATGGATCTGTTGCAAAAATGGGTTCCCTGATCACTAACAATTGCTCTAGGTACTCCAAACCTGCAAAAGAGGTGAGATCTAACAAAATCCACAACAACCCGAGCATCATTAGTTCTGGTGGCTTTAGCTTCCACCCATTTTGAAACATAATCCACAGCAAGGAGAATATAGGAAAAACCAAAAGAAACAGGAAAAGGACCCATGAAATCTATACCCCAGACATCAAACACCTCACAGAATAGCATAGGTTGTTGAGGCATCTCTTGTCTCTGTGAAATTTGTCCTCCTGCTTTCTGACAAGGCTCACAAGTGCTACAAATCTTCTCCGCATCCTTGAAGATGGAAGGCCAATAGAACCCACAATCAAGCACCCTACGAGCTGTTCTTTGTATCCCCAGATGACCACCAGGTGAGGAGGCATGACAAAACTGCAGGACCGAGTCAATCTCATGGTCTGGAATGCATCTCCTAGTAACCTGGTCACTGCACAACTTCCACAGATATGGGTCATCCCAAACATAATACTTAGCATCACTCTTAATTTTAGCAATCTGAGCACGTGATGCTAAGGGAGGAAAAATAGAAGCAACCAAATAATTTACAATGTGTGCAAACCAAGGAGTCGGGTGAGAAGAAGAAATCATCAACAAACTCTCATCAGGAAAGTCATCCTGGATGGGCAGCACATCAACTTCATTCCCAGCTCTCTCAATCCTGCTAAGGTGGTCCGCAACTAGATTCTGTGCTCCACTCCGGTCCTTAATCTGCAAGTCAAACTCCTGGAGCAGTAGCATCCATCTGATCAATCTAGGCTTTGACTCAGCCTTTTTCAACAGAAACTTAAGAGCTGCATGGTCAGTATATACAATAACAGATGATCCAAGCAAATATGACCTAAACTTATCAAGAGCAAAAACAATTGCCAACAATTCTTTTTCAGTGGTGGTATAGTTTGCTTGGGCAGCATCCAAAGTGCGTGATGCATAGTAAATCACTCTTGGCAGCTTGTCAATTTTCTGTGTCAAGACAGCCCCCAATGCATAGTTAGATGCATCACACATGAGCTCAAATGGGGCTGTCCAATCCGGTGCCTGAATGATAGGGGTGGTAGTCAAAGCTTCCTTGAGGCAATCAAAAGCCTGCTTGCATTTTTCATCACAAACAAAGTCAACATCCTTCTGCAGTAGTCTGGACAAGGGAAGCGCCTTCTTGCTGAAATCTTTGATGAAGCGCCTGTAGAAACCTGCATGTCCAAGGAAAGATCGCACCTCTCGCACGCAAGAGGGGTAAGGCAACTGTGAAATCACAGATATCTTAGCAGGATCTACCTCTATTCCCTTTTCAGAAATGATATGCCCTAAAACCAAACCTTGTTCAACCATAAAGTGACATTTCTCAAAATTGAGAACAAGGTTTGTTTCTATGCATCTTTTCAAGACTTTTTCCAAACTGTCTAAACATACATCAAAAGAAGATCCATACACAGTAAAATCATCCATAAACACCTCTATACAACTCTCAAGAAAGTCACTAAAAATGCTAAGCATGCACCGTTGAAAGGTACCAGGAGCGTTGCATAGACCAAAGGGCATCCTCCGATAGGCAAAAGTGCCAAAGGGGCAGGTGAATGTGGTTTTCTCTTGATCCTCAGGAGCAATATTGATCTGAAAATATCCAGAAAAACCATCAAGAAAACAATAATGAGATTTACCTGCCAGGCGCTCCAGCATCTGATCAATGAATGGCAGGGGAAAATGATCTTTCCTGGTTGCTTGGTTGAGCCTCCTATAGTCAATGCAGACTCTCCAGCTGTTCTGCACTCTAGTTGGGATAAGCTCATCCCTCTCATTCTTCACCACAGTGAGGCCAGTTTTCTTGGGTATGACATGGATGGGGCTCACCCACTGACTGTCTGAAATAGGATAGATGATTCCTGCTTGCAAAAGCTTGGTCACCTCCTTCTTGATGACTTCCATGATCACGGGGTTTTGCCTTCTTTGTGGCTGTCTCACTGGCTTTGCCCCTTCTTCCAAAAGAATTCTATGCATGCATGTGGATGGACTAATACCAGGTATGTCAGCCAAACTCCAACCAATGGCCTTCTTGTTGTTCCTCAGTATACCAAGCAACTTCTCCTCTTGAACAGAATCAAGGGAGGTAGAAATGATCACCGGTTTCTTTTCATCATCCTCCAAGTACACGTACTTGAGGTTATCTGGTAGCTGTTTCAGCTCAAGAGTGGGTGCCTGCAAGTCAGATTCAAGTGTACTTCCTGCAACATTGTTAATGCATTCTGACTCTAAAGAGTGTACAGGTAAAGGCAGATCACTTATCTCATCACAATCCAAATCAATGTCCATCTCAGATATGTCAACAACATCATCAATATCATTCATAGCATCAATATCCTGGACATCACAATCCTCATCAAAATCCACAACATTATCAACATCATTCTCAAAACCTGATTCGAATCTAGATTCAATACATGAATGCAAAGAAGATAGAAAAGAATGCTTCTTCTCATGCACAGAATTAAAGTTGTCAACAACAAATTCATCAATAATGTCATCCAATGTATCAATCCTAAACAGAGAATGGTCCTCAGCTGGAAATTTCATTGCATCAAAGATATTAAAATGAACAACAATATCAGCAAATTCCATAGACAAAGTTCCAGCATACACATCAATCTTAGTTCGGGCAGTTTTCAAGAATGGCCTGCCTAAAATAATGGGAGCGGATCCATGAGAGAATCCCTCCTCCATTTCCAAAACATAAAAATCAGCAGGAAAAATCAATTCACCAACCCTTACCAAGACATCTTCTATGAAACCTGTTGGGTGAGTAACACTCCTATTAGCCAACTGAATGACCACACCCGTGGTTTGCAAAGGACCAAGAGATAAAGATTCATATATAGACAAAGGCATGACATTAACAGAAGCACCCAAATCAAGCATGGCATTCTCAAATTTATTATTTCCAATTACACAAGGAATGCAAAATATACCTGGATCTTTGCACTTTTCAGGAATGTGCGGGACCGACTTACCAATAAGTGCAGATACATTTCTTCCCATGCTAATCCTTTCATTTCCCTTCATCTTCCTCTTGTGTGTGCACAGCTCCTTCAAGAATTTTGCATACTTTGGTATCTGCTTGATTGCATCAAGTAGAGGTATGTTCACCTCCACCTTCCGGAAGGTCTCCAGAATTTCTTTATCTACCTCTTCCATCTTTTTGCTAGGAAGTGCTCGTGAAGGGAATGGAAGAGGGATAGGTCGGTCAATCAATGGAGATGGTGTGGCAGCAGTAGTGGTGGTTAAGGGAGGAGATCCTCCTGAAGAAGAACCACCGACTGGAGAAGAAGATTCACCTGCCTCAAATGTCCTGCTTGGACCAGCTTGGTCCTCCTTTTTGTGAGAAGTAGCAGGCACGGGTGTCGGTATAGAGGCGGGCTCTGAAGGTACAACAATCTGCTTCCCTGATCTGAGGGTTATGGCACTCACATTTCTTGGATTCTGCACAGTCTGCGATGGTAACTTACTAGAATTTTGAGACTGCGCCTGGTTTATCTGAGTGGCCATCTGACCTATCTGGTTAGTGAGGCTCTGTATGGACGCTCTAGTCTCCTGCTGAAATTGCATGTTGTCTTTCTGAAACTGCATGTTATCTTTCTGAAACTGCAGGTTTTGCACAGTCATCTGTCTCACTAACTCTTCCAATGAAGGTTCAGACGAAGTGGAAGGTTGGGCAGCTGGTTGGGCAGGTGCCTCTTGCTGTTGCTGTTGTTGTTGCCTTTGGTGTTGTTGCATGGGTGGAGGCACATATCTGTTAGGTGTTCCAGCATTCTGAAAAGGTGGCGCCTGCTGCTGTTGCTGTGGCGCATTGTTCCATCTAAGATTGGGGTGATTCCTCCACCCTGGGTTGTACCTGTTGCTGGACAAGTCATGATTTTGCTGTTGTGGCTGCCTGTTGTTGTAGATGTTTGTAGTATAAGCCTGAGGCACATCAGAGGCAGCAGGATGTTGCAAAGAAGGACATGCATCTGTGTAGTGGTCACTGGAAGGACAAATAGCACATAGTCGTGCAACAGATGCAGATTGAGATGTCGATCTCTGGTTGGTAGTCAACTGTGTCACCATCTTCGCAAGAGAGTTAATCTGGCCTTCTAACTTGCTTTCAACAGCTGATAAAGACTGGGCAATATCTTGTACGCCCTTCACCACAATGGCATCATTCCTGTTGCTAAACTGCTGGGAGTTGGAGGCCATCTTCTCAATCAATGGTCTGGCCTCAGCAGGTGTGATGTCTCCAAGAGCTCCACCACAGGCAGCATCGATCATACCTCGATCCATGTTGTTCAAACCCTCGTAGAAATACTGAATAAGGAGTTGTTCAGGTATCTGATGGTGGGGGCAGCTAGCACAAAGTGTCTTGAATCTCTCCCAATATTCGTACAGGTTCTCTCCACTAAGCTGTCTAATCCCAGTTATGTCTTTCCTGATAGCTGTGGTCCGGGATGCTGGGAAAAATTTCTCCAAGAACAGCCTCTTCAGATCATCCCAGCTAGCAATGGATCTCGGCGCTAAACTATACAACCAATCCTTAGCAACATTTTCCAATGAATGAGGGAATGCCTTCAAGAAGACGTGCTCTTCAGGAACATCGTGCGGTTTCATACTGGAACAAACAACCAGGAATTCCTTCAAATGCTTATGTGGACTCGCACCTGCAAGACCATGAAACTTGGGCAACAAATGGATCAGTCCAGTCTTGAGAACATACGGAACGTCCTCATCAGGATATTGGATGCACAAGCTTTCAATATCGAAATCAGGTGCAGCCATCTCCCTAAAAGTCCTCTCGCGAGGTGGAGGTTGTGCCATATTGTTCTCAGTGTGAAAAACAACAGAATCAGAATCAAGTACAGATGCAGTAGATGCAGTATGCACAGAATACTCAACAGTAGGATGCACAATATCTAATGGAACAGGTTCAAAAACAGACTCTAAAGACAAATTCCTAGAATGCCTAATTAAGCTATGAAAAGTCCTATCAATCTCAGGATCAAAGGGTGGTATGAATCCAGGATTTCCTCTAGTCATGCACTAAATCACGACACCCTGTAATCAAGAAACAATAGCACAGAAAATTCAAACCACAGAAATAAACACAAGGTAGCAAAACAACACTATCACAAACACATACACAAATCACACAACACAGACACAAGACTCAAAACTGAACCGTTGGTCCCCGGCAACGGCGCCAAAATTTGATACGACTGTCGCGGTCATACAAATTTGATACAAAAATTTATGCAGTATAATTACTAGGAAGTGACTCCTAGGTCGTCTCTCGAGGACCAATTTGTGGATTCAGTCTCAGATTTTTTTACACGCAATGGGGGGGTTTGATGGTTTTGTTTGGATGCAGAGAAATAAATTTAAATCTGGAAATTAAATAAAACGGAATTTAAAAACACTGAAATAAATTTTTACGACGGTAAAAACTGAACGGTAAAAGATGGTGAAAATAGAAATGGTAAAATTAAACGATTCAGAAAATAATAAATGGTAGAATAAAAGAGACAGTAAAAATAAAAGGCACATGGAAATCAAATTTAGCAAAGACACAAGACTTGAAATAAAATGCTGTGAAAATAAAATTAACGAACTGATTCAAAACACTGATATACTTCCGAAATAAAACACTACATTTTGCACTTTGCACTGCTGAAAATGGAAACTAATAGAGCTTAAAGGAAAAAGGAAGAAGGAAGAGGCATAAGCCTCTTCCAAGCCGTGAGTGGTACTAACTACTCCTAAATTCTGATGCCTTCTTCTCTGCTTGCTGCTGCCATTTTATAGCCAACAATATGAACATCCTGTACTGCTGGCCTCCCAAACCCGTGACAGCACACCACTTATTATTCATTTCTCAATTGCACATTCTGCCTCTGCATCCAAAAATCCGTGCACACCATTATCTTCACACTACATTCTCTTTATCAACCCGTGACCTCCTTTTCTCCATCTGCTCCTTCTATTCTCCAAAAACAATTTCTGCCAAATGTCCCATCATATTATACTTTATCCTAATCCACTCTTGAATCAGCGTGCACACCACTTCATCTCTCAATCTCCTATTAAACTAAAATAAGCTTTGCTAAAAGCGTTAAAGGTGCTGCACCATGGACTCATCATTCCAGCAGCTTGCACCGTGCACACCATTTCACTTTTCAATCAACGTTCTCCTTTTCTTTCCAGGATGTTTCGTATGCATATCATCCTTGCTCCAGCTCCCTCTCGGTGGCTGTTCCAACATCCATAAAAAAAATGATTTCTCACAGCCCAGCCGTGACAGCGTTCCAGCGTTGCCTCCTAGTTGCTTCACCAAGCTGCTCTTCTCCAATAAGAATGCCAAAGCCGTGACACCACAATCAAAACGAATAAGTCTCTTCTCTTTAACAGAAAGAAAAACCGAGTAACTCTACTGGACGGTGCTAGCTGGAATGAAGCTTCCAAAGTGTAAAACCCAAACGAAAAGGGGCAATGAGAAATCAGCAAAAATAATCACCATCACCTCTTCATTCATTCATTGCAAAACGTGTTCAGCCCCCCTAAACCAAAGCTGAGACCGAGAGAAAAAAGTGCCTAGTAAGCAGTGGCCTCCATCTTCACCGTCCAGCCATGATAACCTTCATCTCCTCTCCAAGGTGGAACACCACTTCTTCTCTTCTTGTTGGACGCTGCTGGACGTGGAGGACTGAGACACCTTCTTCCCAACGTGCAAGCCACCAGCTGCAAAGTTTCTCTTTCAAATGTGTGGAGTTATCCAATTTGATGGTTGCTTCCTGCCTCCACTGAAATTCACATTCCAGCAAAAAGTGTGGTGGTCCGAAATGCTTTCCAAAATAAGTTTGCATGTGGGCCGTGTGTTTTTGTTATATAAAAGAGAGGAATCAAAAACACATGTGTAATGGAGAAGGATGATATTAAAATCTGCAAGCCAAAGTGAATGGACGTGCACCACTTCCACTAAACCAATAAAATTCAGCACTTAGCATTTTTTTTTTGGAGTCCCATCAACGTGAATTTTTAAAATGGTGGTCCCTTCTTGGTTCACGGTTTATCTCAAATGCTTGACAAAAATTGAATGAGCAGTGTATGACTTTGCCGTGTGATGTGTATGTTGCATCAATAATTATGCTTTAAAATGAATGACTACCCCTTTCCATATCCAAGACCATTTTCACGTCCAAACACATGTGCAATTTTGGGTTGCTGCCAAATTTCTTTGTAAAGGAAAATCCATTCCCAAAATAAAATGTGTTGTACATCAAAATAAATCTCCACCTCTCGATTCAATTGCCATTTTATTTTCATTAAACCTTCAAATGTCCCAAATTGTATTTCCAAAAATTTCCTGCAATTACTAATACAAATAATTAGCTTAGATAATTCAAATTAATCAAAATAAGAATTTCTAGTCAATTTAAACATAATTAGTAAAAACAGGAAAATACCGGACAATTAAGCACAATTCCCGGATCAATTCTAGCATAATAAACTAAGTGAAGTGAATAAAATATCGACTCATCAGTGTGCAGAGAAGAGTCTGAAAATAAAAGCATTTGCACAGCTTAGGGTATAAAAATACCCTAATGGGCTCGGGTTCCACTAAGGGGAACTAAAGCTCATTCTGTGAGAGTACCGCTCAGCGGCACTTTCGTGATGTGCTCTTCTCCTTCTTTTCTTAACCTACGTGCCTCCTAGACATGCCCCTCATTGGTTCCCTGCAATTCAATGTTTAAAAATGCTTATGCAAACCCTAACTAAAATAAACAAACAAAAATATTCAATCAACTGGGTTGCCTCCCAGGTAGCGCTTGTTTAACGTCACGAGCCTGACCCAAAATCCACCAACACCCATCAGTAGGTGCAAAATTTTCTCACCAACACCCATCAGTAGGTGTTACAAACTTAGTATCCTTCAGTAGATACTTAACCACCTAGCATCCTTCAGTAGATGCTGGATCCAACAAAATATTTACAAAATAATGTCCACAGATATAAAACCAAAATCAAAATTAAATGTTTGTCAATCACTGGGTTGCCTCCCAGCAAGCGCTCTTTTAACGTCATTAGCTTGACCCAGTAAAGCTCAAGTTCCTTCTTCTTTTTCTTCTTTCTACTGAACTTCTTCAGAAATTTGATCAAACCAGGAACTTGTTGCAGTGTCTCAATCATAGGAACTTTAATCTCCAATTTCTTGAAGATTTCCATAAAGCACTCAAATTCCTTCTTCCTATGATACTTCTTTGGATGGGGACGAGATTTTTCATATGATTCTTTATTTTTTTCTCTCGTCCTCTTTCTCTTTTCTCTCACTTTCTTTTTTTCTTTTCTTTTTCTACTCACCTTCTCAATCTTCACACAAATTTTCTCTTCTTCTTTCTCTTCTCTCTCTTTTCTCTCTTCTTTTTCCAACTCAACTTTTTCAACATTTACACTCACTAGCTCTTGACACTCTCCCCTGGGGTTAACCTCAATATTAGCCCCAAAATCCGTGTCAAGCCTTTCTTCCAACTGCTTGGTAATCTGCCCCATTTGAATCTTCAAGTTCTTAATAGCAACTTCAGTGCTCTTTTGAGAAGATTCAGTTTTCTGTATAAATTGCTGAAGAGTTTCTTCCAACCTTATTGATCTTTCATTAAGTATAGAAATTTGTTGCCATAAGGTTGGTTGTTGTTGTTGCTTGTTAAATTGCCCAGTTTGTCCAGCTTGCCCACTTTGTCTTTGACCAACACTTGGGTGTGGTTTCCACCCTTCATTGAAATTCTCCTGACTGTATGGAAATTGATTGGCCATGAAGTTAACATCCTCTAAAGCTTCTACTGGACAGACGCATTGACCATTGATATGATCACCTCCACATAATTCACACAACTGTGATTGAACCTGTGCAACAATCTTTAACTCTTTTGGCAGTTGTTCAAGTATCTTTGTGAGATTCTCCAATTGTTGAGTTATTAACTTGTTTTGAGCTATCAAGGCATATTTGGATTGCAACTGTAGAACTCCTTTTTGTTGAATAGGAGCTCCTCTTTCACTGTTCCACTTATTGTCATTAGTAGTCATGCTTTCAATTATTTCTGTGGCTTCCTCTGGAGTCTTCCATTTGATATTGCCTCCAGCTGAGGCGTCAAGCATCATCATGGTTTGTGAACCAAGACCTCCAAGGAAGATTAGGACTACTTCTCCTTTGTTAAATCCATGCGTGGGAGTCTTTCTTAATAGGCTTTTGTACCTGTCCCATGCATGCCCCAGTGATTCTTCCATGCCTTGTCTAAATGAAGAGATCTCTTGCTTCCCTTTGTTGATTTTAAAGCTTTGTTGCTGCCATTGTTGTTGTGGTTGGTTCTCAAATTGTCCGGCAGCTTGCCAAAATTGATCATTATCCATGCTTGAGTAAGATCCCACCAGTGATTGAAATTACCTTAGTAGAATTGAGTGCCTATTAAATCCTTGTTCGAATTGCATCCTGCAAACATTAGGCACAAAACTCTAGAAAACATTTGTTAGCACAAAAAGATATAGGAGAAGATAAAAGATTCAGAAGATAAAATAAAATAAGATAGAATAAAATAAAATGAAATCTAATCTAATCTAATAAGATAAAATCAAATCAAATCAAATCTAATCTAATCAAATCAAATAAAATCAAATCAAATATAATCTAATCAAATCAAATAAAATCTAATCTAATCAAATTAAATAAAATAAAATCAAATAAGATAAAATAAAAACCGAAAAAAATAAAAACAGAAAATAAAAACAGAAATTCAAAATTAAAGTCAAAGATAATCAATAATCACACAAATTAACCAGTTAAACCACGAGTCCCCGGCAACGGCGCCAAAAACTTGATGGAAAAATTTATGATCACCAAAATATGATGTCACAAACTTGTTTTACCATCGGCAAGTATAACCGAATCGTTCAAGTAATAAACTTGGTAAGACCAAGTATCGTTCTCCCAAAGGACTCACGGCCTAGTTTAGTTATGTGATTTGTTGATTAGCTAAGACTTACAAACGAAATAATTGAGATTTTATATGCAAGACAGAAAATAAACATGTATGCATGAAGTTTTGATCAATGGCAAAAGCAAAAGATAAACACTTTCAATGAAATATATGGATGAATATGTTGTTGGGGGTCAATTTCATCTTATCCACTCTCATATATTTTAGGAATTCAACATTCAAATCATCATTGTTAATGCCACTCTCTAATGTACCTTTCTAGAAGGCTTCTCCCTAATCACGAGTTCATACAATTCCTAGCATTCCTAATGATCAGTTCATAAGCGCAGGAGCTTAACGACAATCAACATAATATTGGGAGAAATTCCCCGGATCTAGACTTCCCCGTACGTTCCCGTATCGACAAAACCAATAATCATGCATCGAATGAGTTAAACTATGCAAGCATTAAGCAAAGAGGAAAAACCCTAACTAATGATGAAAGAAAGCATAAGTCTTAATTAAAAGATATAAAAACAGATTCCATATATGAGAGCTTCAAAAGATTACATTGATTCCCCAACAAACATACAGAGTTTAGTTCACCATATTCATGGTGAACCTAGATGAATAACAATGAAAGATTGAAAGAATAAACCCTAAAAAGGTGAAGAGGTAGCCTGAGCATCCAAGATCCTCCTTCAAAGGGGTGGAAGAGAGAGTGTTTGCCTCGTTTCTGCCAAAGATACTAACTCTAGGACGTGCAAGTCCTTATATACTATTCTAGAATTACAAAAGATCTAAGCCCAAGCCCATAAAAGTGCCAGAAAACAAGTCCAAGTCCATTAAGAATGGCGCTCAGCGGTAAATACCGCTCAGCGGTGACTGCGTGTCTTGTTTCTTCCCCTCAGCGGCCAGTTTGCCCCTCAGCGGACCTCCCGTGACCTCCTGAGTGCCGCTTAGCGGTAAAATACCGCTGAGCGGTCCCTTCGACTTCTCCTTTTGCACTCTTTGATTCCTTTTCTGATTCCATCTCTCTCCTTCTTCACTTCTTTCACTAAATTCACCTTAAAACCTGCACAAAAACACTTAAATCAAGCATAAACCTGTCCAGCTCTCTTATTTCTGAAAATATAGATAAAAGCATGATTTCAAGCTAGATTTTAAGTCTAAAGGTTGCTTTTAGTATCAATTTTAAGCATGAAAATAACAGTTTTTCAACTGTTATCAAAGGGCAAAGCTCAATGAAAAAGAAAGTTGGGAATAAATAAGAATGATTGTGTCGATATGATTCTCTTAACTCAAGGGTTTTGTGATCTAGAAAAACCAATTTTCTTGTTAGCCCAGCCACATTATAAGCCATTGAAAAACCCTTGTGATGATGCATGCTTGTGAATGTTTTTGATTGTGGTTAAATGAAAGGCAAAGTTAATTCATGTGACATTGTGATAGTAGAGTGAATGAGTGATTACCTCTTATACACTTGTGTTTGAGTGAAACACTTTACCTAGTGAGGAAATATTCCATGAGCACATGAACATCCATGCTTAGTTGATTGATCATTCATGAAAAATAGCATTTGTTGGATATTAAGTGACTTTGTGAACACTAAAGCATGTGCATGTCTTGATTGAAATCTTTGTTATGAGTTTAATTGAAGTATTTACTTATCTTGAAAAGAGGTTTTTTGAATGGAGTGAACCATTGTATGGATTGGTAGAAGATTGAGTTACATCTTGTTTGCTTGAGGACAAGCAAAGTTCTAAGTTTGGGGTTGTGATAACAGTTAAAAACTGTTATTTTCATGCTTAAAAGTGATACTAAAAGCAACCTTTAACACTTAGAAACTATCTTGAAATCATGCTTTTGGTCATATTTTCATAAATAAGAGAGCTGGACAGGTTTATGCTTGATTTTAGTGTTTTATGTAGGTTTTAAGGTGAATTTGGTGAAAGAAGTGAAGAAGGATAGAAATGGAATCAGAAAAGACATCAAAAAGTGCAAAAGGAGAAGTCGTAATCACGTTGGATCCGCTGAGGGGTAAAAATGCTGCTAAGGGGGAAGAATCAACTCATGCACTTACCGCTGATCGGTAGTTTACCGCTGAGCGGCACTTTTATGGGATTGGACCTAATTTTCTGTATTTTTAGAATAGTATATAAGCTTTAGGACGTCCTAGGGTTTGTATCTTTGCTTGAGACAAAGCAAACACTCACTTTTCCACCCCTTGAAGGAAGATCTTGGATGCTCAGGCTACCTCCTCCTCTTTCTAGGGTTTTATCTTTCATTCTTTCATTATTATTCATCTAGTTTCACCATGAATATGGTGAACTAAACCTTGTATTGTTGTTGGGGAATCAATGTAGTCTTGTGAAACTCTCATATATGGAATTTGTTTTAACATCGTATTTTTATGACTTATGCTTTCTTTCATTATTAGTTAGGGTTTTTCCTCTTTGCGTAAAACTTGCTTTGTTTAACTCATTCATTGCTATGATTAGTGATTTTGTCGATATGGGAACATACGGGGAAATCTAGATCCGGGGAATTTCTCCCAATAGCATATTGGTTGTCGTTAAGGTTCTGCACTTAAGAATTAATTAATAGAAATGCTAGGAATTGTATGAACTCGTAATTAAGGATTTGCAAGGTGATTTTAGAGAGTGGCATTAGCATTGATGAAAAGAATGATGCATTCCTAAAAGTATATGAGAGTGGATAAGATGAAATTGATAACCCCAACAACATACTCATCCATCTAATTCATTAAAGTATTTGTATTTTTGTTTTCCATTGATCAAATTCATGCATACATATTTAATGATTGTCTTTTGCATTTAAACTTGTTGGTATCAGAGGGGGTATTTTTCGAAGAGTATAGCGCAGCGGAATTAAAACTCAGAGAGTGGAAAGCATGTTCGATCACAATTAAAATTAATTTGGTCCTTTTAGTAAAAATAATTTTCTTCCAGAAAATTAATCGAACAGTTGATATACGTAAAATAATATGAGTGTAGGGAATGGAAAAATCACACAGATATTTTTTACTGGTTCAATTCAACAAAATCTACGTCCAGTCGTTAATCACTATAAATAGTGATTAACAGTTTCACTAAAAATGGTTTAACATATTACAATCAAATGAACAGGAATAAAACGAAAAGAACTACTCTACCAACTTGAAGAGAACCGCTCCGGCAATCGACCAACGATTCACAAGCTTCTCCTTTCACAAGACCAGGCAGAGTACCTTGCTAACTTGAAGAGAGTCTGCTCCGACTATCGACACACGATACACGAGCCTCTCCTTTCACAAGACCAAGCAAGGGAACAATGAACAAAAAGCTCTCTAAGAACGTTCCTCTGGCACACAGTGTTCTAAGCTTTCTCAGTTAAAAAAAAAAAGTTACCTTCTGATTTCTCCAAATCAAATTATATAGCCAAGTACACTAAATGCCAAAGGTCAGTTCCCAACTGCCATGAATAATCGATTATTGTAAGTGATAATCGATTATTCAAGTCCATTACATAGTTTTCAAAAAAAGTGATAATCGATTATATGAAGTGATAATCGATTATTCAAGTATGATTTATGATAATCGATTATTGCTTAACCATAATCGATTATACTGGTAAAAATTACAATGATTAACATTTTCCTACTACATTCAAAATCTAAAAGTTGCTTTTTTTAAATATTTTCCTACTACATCCAAAATCTATAAGTTGCAGCATCATCAAAACACATCTTCAGGTTTTACCAATACTCTGTATTGGTAACAAAACCTACAATCAATTTGTTCTCAAGTCTCAAATAATCAACAAATCATATAGCTAAACTAGGCCGTGAGTCCATTGGGAAAACGATACTTGGTCTTACCTAGTTTTATTACTTGATACGATTCAGTCACACTTGCCGATTGTTAAACAAGTTTGTGGCGCCGTTTTTCAGTGTTTATAAATTCGTCATCAAAAGCCTGTGTAGATATAAACCTTAAAGAAGTAAAACACTGAAAGGCTCTCAAGCCAAAGTAATAACAAGACACAAGAATAAGAACCTTAAAACGAAAGATAAAAACACTAAATAAAAATGAGATATGCATATATATATATATATATATATATATATATATATATATATATATATATATATATATATATATATATATATATATATATATATATATATATATATATATATATATATATATATATATATATTTGTCTTGTGTAGGATAATCTCTACGAGTGTTCATCTTATAGATGATAGAATGAACGTAAGTATGAGACAAAGAGGATTGTTGATCGGACTATCAAAAGTTGTGCCAAAAGATAAGTCAAGATCACGTTTGATAAAAGCTCTGAAAAGCACATCTACTTTGACAAAGACTCAATGCTATGACTAACACCTACATAAATAGCCAGAAAGGAACAAATCTCAAGAAAAGCTTCATCAAACAGTCATATTATAAAATCTCAAGACAAGCACGTCACATTGACTATATCCTCAAGGTGTATAAATAGAAGACATAAGAAAGAAAAAGATGATGATGAGAGGAGAGAAAATATGAAGGTATGAAGATATTTAATCATCCATTGAGCGAGGAAATATCTTTAAGCTATCAATGCTAAATAACTTATATTAGAGAAAAGGAGAAAGACAAGAGCTCAAGAAAATAAGAACATTCTTAAGCTTCATCAAAATATCCACTTGAAGAAAGAAGATAGAGTGATAGAGAAACACGAAAAAACTTTATTGTAATATTTGCTTGTGTTTATCACATGAGAGAAAGTGAGAGAAGAGAAAAGTAAAGCATCCCTCTAGTACTTCAATGATTACATGCTTACTTATGTAAGGAGAGAAAAATAGAGAGATGAGAGAAACACCTGCGAGCGTTTAGATTGTTTTTTATTGTACTCAAATCCTCTTTGTGAGAGTTATAGTCTGAACGACTTGTAAGCATTCTATTATTTCAATTTTGGAGAGAATCATAACACTTATAACTTAACTCTGAATGGTTTAGGAAATCTAGGCGAGATCGTCTAGTACCAGCAGTGGTGCGAATACTCAACTGATCTAGGGTAATTGAAGGTTATTTGTTGATTAGGAATACTAGAAGTGGTGAAGAATACTGCACAACCAGGAATGCGTGAAACTCAAGGAAATCTCGGCGGATTGTTGAGTACCATGAGTGGTGCTAATACTCAAGGAAATCTTGACGTATTGTTGGGTACCAAGAGTGGTGCTAATACTCAAGGAAATCTCGGTTGGTTGTTGAGTACCAAGAGTGATGCGAATACTAAAGGAAATCTCGGCAGGTTGCTGAGTACCAGGAGTGGTGGAAATAATCAACTCTAGGGTAACTGGAGGTTATTTGCTTATCAGGGATATCAAGAGTGTTGAATAATACTACACAACCAGAAGTTGAGGAAACTAAACTATATGGGTTTCTCCAAGTTATTGAGAGTGTCTAGGTATACCGGGAGTGATTAATAATACTACACAATCAGGAGTGAGTTAAACTCAATTGTACTTCATTGAATATCTAATGGAACCTTCTAAGTTAAATTATAGGAGAATAGAACGTAGCCTTAACAGGTGAACTAGTATAAAACATTGTGTATGTTTTAATCTCTTGATAAATGATGTAGTCTATTAACTTCTCCCACATTCTCTTTGATATTATAGTTTGTGCTACTTAAGACTATTGCCTATGCTCAATTGGCCAAGTAAATAGGTTCCTTATGTCAACTTTTACTAACCAAGTTTCTCAACTCATAAGTATCACGTACATCAGGATCAAAAGGCAAGATGCGAAAAAAAACCCCTTTTAGTGTTTGGCACATGGTATCGTCTAGCCTATGTAAATGCTTCTTTAAGTTTTTCTTTGTTTTATTCGAAAAAATCATTTAGCAAGGTGTCTTTCAACACAATTTTTGGAATATCATTTAAGTCTTTTAGCGTGCTTTCCAAAAATATTGTTTGACACTTTTATCTATCAAGACATATTGAGAGTTTGTTTGATCATCGCTTAGCGATATATAACGTTCGTTGCATCCAACAAGACTCTCATTGACACATTAATTAGGAAAATCGTTTAGTGTTGCATCTATTCATACCTAGGTGTTTCTACTAAGGCTTTCTTTAAGGTGTTTAGGTTTTTCAGAGTATTTTCATAAATCACTTATCTCAACTATATTGTTATTCTAATGATAACATTGTCATATGCTCAATTCATTTAATGTTCTTTGTTAAACTTCAAAACATATGAGATTGTTTAGATAGTTCAGTCTTATAGACAATCTTGTCTTAACATTTTGCACCCTATAAACTGACGTGTGAGAGAGAGAGACATCCTTGGGAGAGGAGACTATACGTGAGTGAGAGAGAAATTCACATGGATTGGGAGGAGAAGAAAAAAATTAGAGTTGTTTGATCTTTGTAGTTAGAGAAAGCCTTAGTATTGAACAAGGTGTGGGAAATCTTACCTTTGTTTTATTGTGTGATGAATATGGTATGTGTATGTGTTTTTAACACTTGATATTTGTCCATAATAAGTTTGGATTCGGCAATAATCGATTATCGTAAGTGATAATCAATTATTTATGCGTCGTTTTTTAGTTTTGTCACTATAATAATCAGTTATTTGGGATGATAATCGATTATCCTTTCATACGTTGTATAGTTGAGAAATGAAGTATTGTAGCTGTCTGGAATAATCAATTATCATTAGGTGATAATCGATTATCCTAGTGCATTCAGGTTGGAAATTTCATTTTTAATGAAGATTGGACGTTCACCAAGTCTCAAGAGTTGTAGAATGTGATGTGATGTCATACCTGTCGTAACCGGAATCGCGACGGGACGACGATCCGTAAAAATACGGGTTTGAAAAAGAGATTTGGAGTCGCCACCATAGTTTATTCTGGAAAACTACGGAAAAACCATAAAATGATAAGGCATGGTCAATTTGAACCAGATTCTTGGTTCGGGAGTCGGTTACGTGTAGGGAAGGTATTAGCACCCTACAACGCCTGCCCTAGGGCAGTACCTTTAACTAAATGTGCGAAGGTGGATGTGGTTTTCAAAGTGTTTAACTTTCCCTTAAAATAAAACTCAAAAGAAACAAACAATATTTTTTAGTTTTTTGGGCCCGACAAGGATTGACCTTGCTCCTACGTATTCTCATTCAAAATGAGAAATCAGGGTTACGTAGTTCTTTTGAAAACTGTTTGAGAAACTTGTTTGAAAATTTGTTTGAGAATTTGTTATGGATAAGTTTGGATTTTTGGGAGAGTGAACCTGACAAGGACTGGCCTTGCTCCTACGTATCTCCACTTTTGATGGAGAATCAAGGATCACGTAGTTCTACAAGGCGATTTTGTTTGTAGACTTGAAAAATAGATGTTTTTTAGTTTTTGATGATTTTATGTTTTTTTGTATTTTTATGAAACAGGAAAGGTTTTTAGCACAAGGACGATGCGTGCGATCACACATGTGCCTAAACCTTTGAAACATATTTTTGGCATTTTTGAAGAAAAAAGAAAAGATCTTTGGCACAAGGACGATGCGTGCGATCACACATGTGCCTAAACCTTCAAAACATATTTTTTGTAATTTTTAAATTATCTTTTAATTTTGCATTTTTTTTGTCCTTAATTTTTATATTTTATTTTTTTTTTATATTTTGTAATTTTTTATGTAAAACGGAACAAACAAGTTCAAAAAAAAAAAAAAAAATATAAATAAAACAAAAGGATGGGGAAACTATACAAAGGGAGATTACAGACAATAAAACCAATTAAGAAAACAAGAGCAAAAGAAAAGCCAGGAATAGAGGTACAGAGATAAAACCAGTGCTGCGTGCGGAGTAAAATTGGAGCTCCCTTAGTTTGGGCCGAAATTCACTTTCTTCAACTTTGTATCTGTCGAAGTGTAAATATAAAAACGGAAGTGCATCCTGAAATGTGTGTTCGGTCCAATTCCTCTTTTTTTTTATCTTTATTTGCAGAGTGGGCTTAAGCCCAACTGAAATGGGGTGATGAATGGAAATTTATGTCTGGGAAAATGATTTAATCCACAGCTGGGCCCGAGGCCTCTTTCCTTTTTCCTTACATCAGAAAAACTTCCAGAACTCTTATCCTCTTCATCCAACCCCCAAAAACCTAGGTATTTCTTCCAAAGCAGCTAACTAGAGGTACCCCCACCCAGTTACGCACACTTGCCACTGTCTGCGCCCAAACCGGCCGCCACCGGCTACATCCAAACCGCCACCAGCATGCTCACCGTCAAGACCATCGTCGGCCGTCACCGGAGCCCTTCTCCTCCTTTCTCGCGTGCAAGGTTCTCTCTGTGCTGCGTCTTCGCCATCTGAAGGAACCCGACCATCGCGAGTCGCGGCTGATGCCACCAAACCAGGGCCACCGTCTTCAACCAGTTTTGAAATCGCCGGAGACAGCAGGTATGCCCAAAGCCACCGATGGCCACGGCGTCACTGCTTCCAGCCAAAACCAGCCTCTGCGTCACTGCTTCCAGCTACTGCCTTCTTTACTGCCAGGATCATCGCCGGCTGTGACGAAACGGCCACCGCGACCCAGCCACCTCCACCGTCGAGACCAATCGTCGGCCGTCACTGGGGCTCTTTCGTGTGCGGCCCAGCTTCACTGTTGCTGCTCGCCGGAGCTTGCTTCCTTTTCCGGCGTCCTCACTACCCTTTTCCCATTTTTTGTTTATTGATTGGTTTGGCTGCTTTGCTGGGATCGAAAATTACTAATGTGTTGGGTGCATATGATTGTGAGGGATATCAATTTGCAGGTTGAAGAGATGAATTTAAAATTGAACTTGAAGTCGGAATATGAAAATGGGTGATAGTATGAAGGTTGTAGTATCTGGGTTTGAAGATCAAGTGTTGGAGGTAATAGGATAAAATGAAAAGGGCCGTGAGGTTAGGATGAAGAAGCAAAGGGAGTCAGCCACTGGAGGTGATTATGGGGGTGGTTCAGAGGTGTTTTAGATGAAAATGGTTGGGGAATGGTAGATTCCCGCGATGTGCTTGATGGAGGAAATCGGTTTCTCTAGAGGTTTCTGTTTGATGAGTGTATGGCTGCCTTTCAGTTCACGCATGTTTCAACTATCATTACTTACACTTAGTGAATCTGGATATTGAAATTACATATTGGTGTGTGTTCTTGATCAAACCGTGAAGTCACAGGTGAAGCAAACTAGTACGTACTGATCGAACATATTTCATACATACGACATCATCCATTCGTACTCAACCTCATTCATTCATATCTAAACAGAGGGCATGCGTTTACACAGAAAAGGCTGAGAGTTTAGATAAAGAACATACCTGCGCAGCTTTAAAACGTTTCTCCTCTTGGATTCTCCTTCTCCTCTCTTCTCGGAGAGATGTCTCTTGTTCCTTTTTTTTTGATAAGATTGTTGGATCCTATTTCATGCAGGTTTGAGGGGATAAACAAAAACGCCTGTGCAGTGATGGTAGGGAGGTATGGTTGTAACAGGTGTTGGCCGTGAGGTGAGGTTGATTGGTTACGGGCTGGGAGCTGGAATGAAGTTGGTCCCGAGATGAGGATGTTGATGCGGAATGATGAGGAAAAGGACGATGGCGATGGGTTCTATGGGATGGTTCCCTTAGGAGCAGAGTGAGGTCGAACTGATAGTTTGAGCTAGATTTTGATGAGTGAAAAGGAAGCACTGGAAAATGGAAGGATTCTCTGAATATGTGGAGTGATCAAGAGCCAACAAAAATCCTTTCTTTTTTCTGCTGCTTGCTTTCTTTTATAGCCAAATCTCAGAACCCGTGAGCTTCCCAATCTGTTCAGAATTCCTCTCGTGATCCTCTTTTCTTTGCATGCTGATCAATAGTTTTTTTTGGCCGTGAGAAAATAGGATGAGGGCCCCTCAATCTCGTCTTCTTCTTCATACTGTGGACACCCTGTGCGTGTGGTTGCTTCGTGCATGTTGAGCAACAGTTTTTTTTGGCCGTGAGAAAATAGGGTGAGGGTCCCTCAATCTTGTCTTCCTCTTCATACTGTGGACACCCTGTGCGTGTGGTTGCTTCCTCTTCTGTGCAAGCTGGATGGTGATGCTGGAGATGGTGGAAGGGAATTGGAGATTCGAGGGGTATCAATGAGAATGGATTATGATTCTCCTGAGGATGAGGATCCGGGTTCTTAGGGGTCCAGTGGAGGTGCTACATAGTGGCAGATGAGTGAAGTGGTCACGGTGGTGATTGAAGGATTCGAGATGATGAGGCAGTGAAGAAAGGGTTGAAGAGGAAGTGATGATCCCTGGTAGCATTGGGTTTCACGGTTGGTGTATGGTGAGTGGGAAGCAAAGGTGGTGTCGGCCAGGATTGGGGAAGTGGGAGAGGTTAGAAGTGGACCGTTGGAAGATTGTGGGAATTGTTTAGGACGAGCGGCAGAGGCGAAATTATGGACGAACGCTTGAAAGGGGAGGTGAGTTGGACGAGCGGCAGAAATTGAGTGATTAGGACGAACGACAAAATAAGAGTGACTTGGACGAGCGGCAAACAGAGAGAACGAACGGCAGAAAAGGGGGAGCGAGCGGACGAACGTCTCATCAAGACCGAACACGGCTAAATGAGAACAAAACCACATTAATAACGAACGTTCAAATAGGAATAATCAAGAAGTGACCGAACGTTCAAAACAACACGCTAATTACCACTAACACAAAAAGGACGAGCGTTCAACTAAGGATAAAAAACTTCAAAACCGAACGTTGACCAGTATGACCGAGCACTAACGTCCAAATGAAGACCGAACGGTTGAAAAGCCTGTGGACGACCGAACTGTTGTGGATGAGGACGAACGTACCAAAGGACCGAGACGAACGTTTATTCAATAGAGAACGAACGTTCATCAACATCAAGTCGAACGTTCAACACAAAAGACCGAACGTTCATCAATAAACAAATCAAGACCGAACGTTATACAATAAACTGATTAATAACGAACGTCCAAAAAGAAAATGAACGAACGTTCATCAGTAAAGACACCAAGACCGAACGTTCGACAAACAATTTAACCGAACGCTTGCTAACACATTACAAATCAAAACCGAACGATCACTAAGAATAAACATGACCGAACGCTATTTGCTGAACACCACAATGGGCCGAACGTCCAAAGCCGAACGCTGAAGACATATATCATTGAGCCCGAACGTTCATCAAAACATTATGACCGAACGGTTGAAGATGAGAAATGCCGAACGTCCTAAAAGTGTGAAAGACCGAACGCTCAAGCAGTCGCTTCTGGGCGAACGGTCGCAGCAACAGTGGGGAAGGACGAACGGTTTTCTTTTTGCGAAAGAGGACGAACGCGCTCAGTTGAGGACGAACGTTTTCTTTCCTTCTTTTCTTTTTTATTCCTGTTATTATATACCCTTTTTTTAGTATTTTTTTGATATTTATTTCTTTTTGATGAAAATAAATTTTTATTTAATCAACCCGGACGAAATTGAGTGTTGACAGCTGCCCCTCTTTACTTAGATTCTACTAGATCATATGATAAACAATGTTTTCATATTATTAGAGTAAAAGATAAGTAAAGATAGAAATACTAATTTCGTCTGGGTTTCAAGATAAACAAGGAACAAACAGGGATTAAAACAAACAAACAAAGCTGAGAGCAATGAAGTGTGACAACCTCGCGGAGGGTGTACCAACGCTAAGGATGAACAATATTTTGAAAAATGAACAACATTGAGTGCATAAATAAAATGAACAACTCTTTTTTTTTTTTTTTTGAGTGCATAAATAAAATGAACAACATTGAGTAAATGGGAAACTTGAATTTGATTGGGTTCGACCATTGCCATGCATAGGGTCGTTTTGAAAAAAATTAAAATCTGGACTTGACCATTGCCATGCAGAGGGTCGTTTTGAAAATTTGGACTGACCATTGCCATGCAGAGGGTCTTTTGAAATTTTGAGAAAATATTTTTTTGATTTTGATTTTTGAGAAATTTTGAAAATTGAAACCAATGACCATTGCCATGCAGAGGGTTATTCGAAAAAATTTGGTCTGACCATTGCCATGCAGAGGGTCTTTTGAAATTTTGAGAAAATATTTTTTTGATTTTGATTTTTGAGAAATTTTGAAAATTGAAACCAATGACCATTGCCATAAAATCTGGACTTGACCATTGCCATGCAGAGGGTCGCTTGAAAAAAGCAAAATGGGCTCGACCATTGTCTTACAGAGGGTCGAGATACCAATGACAGAAAGCAAAATTGAGCTCGACCATTATCTAGCAGATGGCCGAGATAAAACAAGAGAACAGTGCTTTCGACCATTATCTAGCAGATGGCCAAGATAAAACAAAACTGAAAGGTGCTTTCGACCATTATCTTGCAGATGGCCGAGATAAAAACAAAATTGAAAAGTGGTTTCGACCATTATCTAGCAGATGGCCGAGATAAAAAAACAGAACAAAAGGTGCTTTCGACCATTATCTAGCAGATGGCCGAGATAAGAGAAAAGTGCTTTCGACCATTATCTAGCAGATGGCCGAGATAAAACAAAACTGAAAGGTGCTTTCGACCATTATCTTGCAGATGGCCGAGATAAAACAAGAGAAAAGTGCTTTCGACCATTATCTAGCAGATGGCCGAGATAAAACAAAACTGAAAGGTGCTTTCGACCATTATCTTGCAGATGGCCGAGATAAAACAAGAGAAAAGTGCTTTCGACCATTATCTAGCAGATGGCCGAGATAAAACAAGAGAAAAAGGTGCTTTCGACCATTATCTAGCAGATGGCCGAGATAAAAAATGGAAGAGAGAAAAAAGTTTGATTGCTTTTGAATTGCAAAATTGGAATTGGTTGAAATTTTGAGACAATTTTTTATTTTGATTTTGATTTTTTTTTTTTCAAAATTTTGAAATTAAGAAACAAGTGTTGCATTTTTGTACAAGTATATGGATTTTGAAATCTCAATGTGCAAGAGAAACATGGTTGATGTAAATTTTGAAATTTGGAGAAGAAAACTTTGATGCATGTTGATCTTTTTTGAAGGAAGAAAATTTGATGAAATTTATGAAAATGTGTACATGATGTTGGCTCTTGATCCGTGATGAGTAGGGGGACAAAGTGGTGCAAGTAATGAGTGAGACTGCTGAAAAAAGGCTCTGGTAATCGTTTACAGCACCCCTGTAAACGATTACCCGAGAGAAATTGCAAATTTGTACAGAAAGTCCAACACAGGTACGCAGTCAGATGAACACAGGTCACCATTGGACAAAAAAACTGACTTTTATGCTAATCTGCACCTGTTTGAGGCTTGTGCAGGTGTTCCAGTGGTGGGAGAGGATGGATTGTGATGTGATGTGAGGCCAAAGATGGTGGGGAGACCCCTCATGAGTTGGAGGAGCATGCTGTGCAAGGAATGAGTGAGAGTGTTCAAAAAGTGCTCTGGTAATCGTTTACAGCACCCCTGTAATCGATTACCCGAGAGAAATTTCAAATTTGTACAGAAAGTCCGACACAGGTACCCAGTCAAATGAACACAGGTCACCATTGGATAAAAAAAACTGAGTTTTAAGCATTTTTTTTTCGAGTCAATTTGTTTTCTTTGGAATCATCAAATTTATGAAGATTTAGACCTTCATTTTATTTTTACGATGGATATCCAAATTCTAAAGTCAAATGTTCAAAATGAAGTTTGTGCTGGACATTTTCTGATGAAATACCTATGTATACATGCTTGATGTCAGGGGTTGGGACAAATATGTGAAAGGATTTGGAGAGTACCTGGTTGGCTACTTGGGCCTCTTACTCCTTGAAACAAATACAAATGCCAACGTGAAGTCAGGAGTTGCCCCAGTTTGGGGGCGTGGTAAAAAGATAAGTATGGACAAATGTATCTGTGAATTGTGAGGGTGTGAAATTCACATAACTCTTGCAAAATTGCCCCTGGTTTTGGGTATGAGTCACTTAAGTGAGGTTCAAAAAGAAGTTGCCCCCCAATTCGGGTTTACGAATGATGGACTCAGAGCCCCAAAGTGTCTGCCCCTATCTTGAGGGTGGATTTATGAATCTTAGTGTGGACAAATCTGAGAGGCCCAACAAGGGATGCCCTGGTCTTGATATGAACTTTGCATATACAGATGTGGTACGACTGTCGCGGTCATACAAATTTGATGTGCAGAAATTAATGCAGTATAACTAGGATTTGACTCCTAGGTCGTCTCTCAAGGACCAATTTTGTGGCGGTTCAATCTCAGATTTTTTTTACACAAAGCGGGGGGGTTTTGTAGATGTTTTGTGCGGTAAAATAAATTAAAATTAAAAACAACAGTGCAGAAAACGTAAATGACAGGAATGAAGAAAATACAGAAAAACGGTAAATTTGGAAAACGGTAAAAATGGAATTTAACTTTATAAATTGGAAATGAAATTTTGACAAAATTAAAATGCAAAAGTAAAATTCACAATAGCACAGAAAATGAAAATAATTGCATCCAAAATCTAAAATTGAAAACGGAATTGTAAATGAACTGTAATACGTAGTAGATGAGAATAGAATTCAACAAGATTGATTGGAAAATGCAGAATGAAGATTACAATTAACATTCAACTTGAATTGGAATAAAGAAACACAAAACCTCCCCCAGAGGGGAGGAGAAAACCAAAGCCAGAACGTCTGCTAATTTCTACTCCTAAATTCTGATAAAATCTAATGCCTCTCCTTCTCTGATGCCATTGCTCTTTTATAGCCCAAACTCTCTGGACGTGAATTGCTGGCCTCCCAAACCCGTGAGTTTCCAGTAAAAACCGTGACCTTCTTTTGATTCAATGTGGTCCCCTCCAAAATGCTGCTGCCCAAGCTGCTTGATTGTGCAGGCCGTGATTGTGGCTTCTTCATCCACCTCCATATTTGTTGCCAACTTCTCTGCAGATAGGGAACCCTTTCTCACTTCCATGTTGTCCATCACGTGCAGCTGCTCTCCTGGACCCGTGGGCTTCTACTGATGCCTGGTTGCTTGGACAAAGCTTGTTGGTCCATTCTAGCTCCATCATCACGTGAATGTGGCTCCTTTCTCCATTTCCAGAATCAATTCTTCTCCTTCTTAGCTGCTGTCCGTGGCTACTCCCATTCTTTCTGGATGGACGTGATTGTAAGATATTACCATGCTTTTCACCAAACCGTAATCTCCATCTCTTCTCCCAGCTGCCTTCCAACGTTTCTAGAAACAGCCATGACATCCTCTTCTAATTCCAGCAGCTCCTTCAAAGTGTTGGACGTGCTGCTGCCCTCTCATTCCAGCTCCTTCATCAATGCATTCTTTCCAGCCCGACTGCATGAGTGCTGCTTGCTGGACGCTAGTGCTGGATGGTAATGCTTGGACGTGTGAATCAGCAAGGGACCCTCCATTCTTGTACGCATGCTGCTTCTTCATGGTTTTCTTCTTCTTCCAGCAGCAGCTGCTTCTTGGACGTGTCTCTCTTTGTTGGATGGATGCTGCTGCTGTATGAGAATTGCTTCAAGTTGCTGGACTTGCTTCCTCTCAAAGGCTGGACGGTGTAAACCGTGAGCTCTTTTCCAGACGTAACACCATTCTCCTTGTGCTCTCTGCTTGCTTCTCTGAACCAGCTGTAAGCTTCTCAACACCGTGATCTCCCACTCCTAGGTGGTGGCTGCTCTCCTTCCAGCTTCTTCTATTTTTTTATCATTTGAAGAATCAAAACCAAAAGCTTATGGAGTGGGAAAACACCGTGAAACACCTGCACATCTCTTCAAGCCAAAATGCATTTCTTTTGTGTGGGGGCCGTGACACCACTTCCTTTAATAACATTAATTTAATAACATTCAGGATATGTTTGGAGCTGTGCACATGTAGCTACATCCAACGTCCGTGTGCTTTCAACCAAGTAGTGGCTCCCACTTTTATTTACTTTGGTTGATGTTTGCCAAAATAAATTGTCTCATATGGGCACCCTGCAACTTCTTCCAAATAATTGAGAAAACCGTGACCTCCACTTCCTTAAACGGTCCCATCCATATGCTTCTTAAATTTCAAGAAAGTAGATTCCTCTTTGATAGCTGCCTGTGTGTATATCCACATTTCTTCAAGATGCATTTCTTATATGTGGGGTCGTGACATTATGTGGCAGCCATTTCCAAGAATTACACTTGAAGTATGAAAGACGTGGCAGCAACCCTTGAATCCATGTGCTTCACGTTAAAATGCATCACCATTCTATGATTTATTCCTCAATTCCACACTAAACCAAAACACCATACACCAATATCACTAAGTGGCAACTTCCTCTTCACGTGAATCACCCATGACTGTTCCATTTTTGCTTTCTTCAAAGCTACTCCACATTTATTTGTCCATGGGCCCTGCTCCTCTTTTCCAATGAATGAAGTCCCTATACGTGAGCATAAAAAGAAATTGAATTTCACTTCGTTTCTCAATTTAATTTATTAGAAATTTCTCTTTAAAGTCCCAAAATATTATCCACAATTTTCCTACAAGTAATAATGCACATAATTAGTCTCAGATAATTCGAATTAACTAAAATAAGAATTTCCGATCAAATTAAGCACAATCAGTAAAAATGGGAAAATACTGGACAATTAAGCACAATTCCCTAACTAATTCTAGTAAAATAAACTAAGTGTAGTGAATAAAATAATGATTCATCAAAATAGACCACACTTAGTCTTTTGCACTCCTGGGCAAAATTAAGACGCAATCAGGGAATAGTTCAAAGGACTTTCAGAGGACGTGACACAAATGCAGCATACAGAAAATAAAGACTAAAGAGATAAATAAACAGAATTTACAAAGTTCTCAAGAAGTCTGGACAGAGAAAAGAAGTAGAAATTATCCAACACAAAATCAAATTAAGCAGATACTTACAGAAATCATCCAAGCAATTCACAGTATGACAAAATGATTAATCAGCTCAAGAGGTGATTTAAAAATAACATAACCTCACAGATGCACTAATAGTGTTTCTCTCAAGTGTTTAGGGTAAATAATTTCAACTTAATGCACTCAAGAAAGCAAACACAAGTAGACTTGGCAAGCCTCTAATTATCAATACTTAAAACATATGCATGTTCGGATCAAAAGGTCTTTTCTGGGTTGTAATGGGGCCAAGGACAGGGGAGGATAAAATATAGATAAGTAGCTACAGCTCAGAGAAAATAGAGGTGCTCTAGGAAAAAATGTAAACATAGTGAAATCTCACCCAAACCTCTAATTCAATCCTCTTCTCGACTCCATTATTCACAAAATTGTTTTTCAATTTTCTCTTTTTCTCATCAAATTTTTTTTTTTCATTATTTTTTTCTTTCATCCTGTCTCTTTTCTTTTCTCTCTTTATCACACAACAGGATCATATTTTCTAAACATGATGAGGAACCAACTAGCCAATTCATCAGAAACTCCCAGGAGACCACACTTATTCACAAAATACTTTTATAGCTCCAGACTTTCTTGAGGTTAAGGTAATCATGGTTTTTCACTTAGGATCAGTATATGAGCTTCAACACAAAGAAATGGGGAAAGTATAGGCTCAAAGGGGTTATCAAAGGATAATAACAAGGTAGGCTTATTTGGCTAAAGAGGCTCAAGAACAAAAATGCCTTTATCACTTCCAAAAATGCATATAAATCAAGTATATCAAAAAGAATCAAGCCAAGGCATATGTGCAAGCAATCAAGATACATATCACACAAGAAAGAAAATTAAGTGGCTCAAATTCTCACACAGGGCATTCGTTACAATCAAATCAACCTCTTAAACATTATAATCATCTTCCAAGCAGAGAAAAGCAAGGATTTCAAACCATAAGTATTAAGTAAGTGAAGGAAAAATCTACAACTTAGACATCATCCAGAAATCAAGAGAAAAATGTAAAATTTATTGCCCACAAAACACACTAAAAACCACTTAAAACAGAAAAAATTTAACACTCAAAAACAAAAATTTTAACACATAAAATACAAACTAACAGAAAAATCAGAATTTCTTCCCAGTAGACCACACTTAAATCACACAATGTCCTCAGTGTGTTACAATCATCAGATGATCAATTTCAGAGCAGTCAAATAATATAGACAAGTGCAATAAAATGTTAAGAAAAATGGGAAGAAATTTTCAGTAACATCCATCAGTAGATGTTATCATTGACATCCATCAGTAGATGTCTAAATCACGTAGCACCCATCAGTAGATGCTAATTAATTTTTATTATATTTTTTATTTTTTATTTTTATTTTTTTTTATTTTTATTTATTTTTTTTATTTTTATTTTTTATTTATTTTTTTTTTCTGAAAAAGGATACCGGTACTGTGACAACAGTCTCGGTGGCAAAGACCAGAACTGTTGCTACAGTGGAAAGCAATCTGGCTATAAATGAGGCACTCCTCCGCGTCCAGCGCCATTTCTGATCCCTCACTCTCTCTCTACTCCCCGCTCTCCTCTCTTCTCTGCTCTCTCTGCTCTCTACTCTCTCTCGAGCGTCTGGATCTGCGAGGAAGCTCTGCCACCGTGCCATCTGAAGAATCTGAGTGAGATCCGTGAGGAGCCTCTGCCTGTGTGCCTTCGGAGCGTCTAAGATCTGCGTCAAGCTTCTGTAAGCCCTACTACTCCGGGTAAGTCATCTGCACCTTGGATCTCCTTCTTTCTGCCGTTTAAGCTTTCTGCTCTTTTCTTTGCTTTTCAGTTCTTCTCCTTTTACAGCTTTCAGATCTATCATTTTTTTTTTCCTGCTTTCAGTTCCTTCTTTATTTTCAGCTCTTATTCGCTTTATTTTTCACCTGCTAAACACTTAAAACACATAAAACACAATTGTCTTAAAACTTAAGGGGTATATCGGCTGGAAACCAGACGTTAATCTCCCTTCGTTTGAAGGTATGGCAGAGACAATCGGGTAGAACAACGCCACGTACCCCACTTACAACTAAAACACAGAAACTGAATATACAAGAACAATATGGACAAGGACACTGGACGTAGATCCGTTTAGGACCCTTTTGCAAGGACCGTGAAACAGATCTGAGACCAAAAACTGAAACATCAAATACAGACTGGACAAAATAAATCTAAAAGGAAACAAGAACAAATAAAGAAAACAGAGAACTAATCTAATTTTTTTATGCTTCTCTTTTTTTTAGTTCTTTTTATTTTTTTTTTTTTATGTTTATTATTATTTTTTTTTTATGTTTTTGTTTTTTTTTTTTTTTTTTTTTTATTTAAGTATTTGTATATTACGAGAGGAAGGATGAGTGATACGGAATCAGAGAGATATACCAGTCAACGGTGGCGTCCTACCGACGATCAAATCAAGATGATGACCAAAATATTCAACTATGGGGTCACACACCCAAGCCGAGCGCAAGTCGTCGAGATCGCGTCTCGACTAAGGGTTTTCGGCGAAGCCACTGAATACAACGTGCACTGCTGGTTTAACAACCATGGCAATCGGGTCAGGCGCTGGCAAGCGGAGATAGACCCCACAGGCACTCTCTTTTCACAACTGCCGCTGTATATGTACGGTAAGAACTCTCATCATACCTCCATTGAAATTTTTTTCACTTCCTCTTCTATTATTAACACATGTTTTTTTATTTTTTATTTTTTGTTTGAAAGAAAACAACTGGGTGATAATGAGGGCACCGAGGCTGCTGAATTTGTTTCCAGTTCCGATCATTATCGATGACGACAGAAATGAACGAGAAATTCCTCCACCAAAGCCTCCGCTCGTGACTTTTCGAACCAGAGCTCCCTCAACGGAGCTCTCCCTTAGACCACCACAACCAGATCGTGAATTCTTCCACTTTTAAAGTTTTGTTTTTTTTTTTTTTTTATGTTTTTATTGGCCGAGTGTGGCCAGAATATGGGCTGTAATATGAACACTTATATTTTTGTTGTTTTTATTTTTTTTTTTTTATGTTTTTTATTATTATGGTCTGTAATATTAACGATCACTAAAGATCGACCCCCCGAACATCTTTTATTTATATATATCTACTGCAATTTTATTTTCAGATCTGTTAAAGCTCCTATTTTCCATTACTGTAATTTTGCTATTATGAATGAAATATTTTCTTAGTCTAAAAATTTGCAATCAAAGATCTGTATGAAAACAACTAAGAAATTGTATTTACAGTGAAGGAAAATAAGGAAAATAAATGAGATCTGAAGTGAAAATTTTTAATGAAATATTGGTAAGAAACTGAGGGTCGAAATAAAATCAAGGACTACGCAAAACAATTTTTGAATTTTTGATTTTTTTTTTTTTAAGGGATAACAACTGGAAAACTAAGAAATAAATATACATATCGGAATAAAGATTTGGCACGCTTAAAACAAAATATTTTATCACAACAGAAAATTTTTTTATGTTTTTTTTTTTTTTTTTTTTTTAATTCATGCTAACAATTTTAAAAATGAAATAAACACAACCATGAAAACACACCAGAAAAGCTAAATAATATGTACATAATGAGGAAAAAGAGTGCTCCCTGGTCATGGTGGCAGTTGCCAATTCTGGACTATCAGTGAGATATCTTCCACCTCAGGATCCGGCGAAGATGTCTTCAGGAGCAGCTCGCCCAGTACTGCCCTCTCACTTGAATCAGGACAAATCCCAGTAGCCACGCCACTTCTCCGAGCAAGTTGTTGAATCAATAAAATCAGGAGCCTTCTGTCCACCAGCAGTTGTTGAGTCTGTGACACCGGAGTAATAAGAGAAATAGCAGTATACTTTCCTTCATCTATCATTGTTTCCTCTATGTCAGTACCTGTATTCTCATTTACTTTTGTAACCTGGTCATCAAACTCACAATCAATAGCATCTGTTATGAATTTAGAATCTGTTTGTAACACATAATCAATTTCAATACAAATCGGGCAAGAACCAGATTCACAATCACATTCACAATTCTCAGAAAACTGAGTCAGATCAATGTTTTGTTCTAACTCTATCATGTTATGCGACTGCAAAATTCCTGTCTCAAAATCAATATTGACATATGCATCATCAACAAAATCCACATTCAGTGCAAAGCTATTATCAATGAGAAATTTATCACTGTAATCATGTTCATTCAACACAACATTTATACCAATGGTTTCAGAGACTAATACTGAATCAAAAACTTCAGAATTGTCAATCAAGTCTGTATCAGTTTCAATCCTAAAACCTGTAGAATCATTGTGCAACAAATCACAAGCAATTGAATGTATAGGTAGATCTGGTAAAGAGCTTGTAATCTCAGTTTCAGAATAAACATGTTTTTGCTCAGAATAAATTTTCTCATGAATTTCCAATTCATCAACTGCACATTCAAGTTGAGGTACGTTTACCTCCACGGTGGAAGATAAAAATGGTCTACCTGTCTCAACAGTGTTACTCGTACCTGCCTGGTCCTTAAAATAATCATCAACAGTCTCAGGTGCAAGAGTGGGATCATAGAAAGGTAGGAAAGTGGGTGTAGTAGTAAACTCATAGCTTTGCTCCCCATCTTCTATGTTGATGCCACTATCATCTTGAAAGTGTTGAGTGGCCATCTGCCCGATCTGATCACTCAGATTCTGCATGGCAGCTTGAGTTTCCATGCTCTCTTGCTTGAACTGCATGTTCCCTTTCTGAAACTGAATGTTCTGCATTGTCATCTGCTCTAGTAACTCCTTTAATGTAGGTTCAGAAATAGAAGGCTGAGGAGTTATTTGAATAGGAGAATCATACTGCTGACTCTCATATTGTGGAACTGGCTCCCAAAGAGAGCTCTCAGAAATTGGATGATGGAACATATTGTTCTCATCATAAAAATCAGCAGATTTAAAATCAAAGTAATATGCAGAATAAGAATCATAATCACAGACATTGGCAGAATAAGCATTATTCACAACATTAAAATAGGTAGACATGGAAAAATAAAAAGTAAAAAGTAAAAACTAAAAATTACGAATCAGATAAAACAAAACACATTTATACATGCTACAAGCACACACAAGACAGAACATCAATAGTAAAAATTTTTAATTAATTTTTTTTTTTAATTTTAAATTTTTTTTTTTAATAACAACTAAATACAGAACATAGCACAATTAAACACATATATACACAATATATATTAACACAGTAAAAATCTAAAACAAAAACCTGGATCTGAAGTGACAACGCCGCCAAAATTTGTTGAAGGTGTCGTTGTCTCCTACAAAAATACAACAGACAGAACACACAAAACACACATATTAACAGAACAAAAATTTACATAACAAAATCTGAAACCGAACCGTTATTGATTGGTCCCTGGCAACGGCGCCAAAATTTGGTACGACTGTCGCGGTCATACAAATTTGATGTGCAGAAATTAATGCAGTATAACTAGGATTTGACTCCTAGGTCGTCTCTCAAGGACCAATATTTGTGGTTCGGTCTTAGATTTAACACGAAGTGGGGGGGTTTTGTGATTTTGGTTTTGATGCGGTAAAATTAAAGTTGACTGGAAATTAAATAAAATATAATTAAAAACACTGAAATAAATTTTAACGGTGGTAAAAACTGAACGGTAAAAATGGAAAATGTCTAAAAATAAAATGAACGATAAAATGCAATGATAGAATTTAACAGTTTAGAAATAAAAGAGACAACAAAAATAAAACACTTAACTGAAAATAAAATTTATCATGCATTCAACACTTCAATTAAAATTCAACACTTGGAAAGAAAATGAAAATGAAAAGGAAATGAGCAACCGTGAAATTCTGGAGACCTTCAGGAAGGTGGAGGTGAACATACCTCTACTTGATGCAATCAAGCAGATACCAAAGTATGCAAAATTCTTGAAGGAGTTGTGCACACACAAGAGGAAGATGAAGGGAAATGAAAGGATTAGCATGGGAAGAAATGTATCTGCACTTATTGGTAAGTCGGTCCCGCACATTCCTGAAAAGTGCAAAGATCCAGGTATATTTTGCATTCCTTGTGTGATTGGAAATAATAAATTTGAGAATGCCATGCTTGATTTGGGTGCTTCTGTTAATGTCATGCCTTTGTCTATATATGAATCTTTATCTCTTGGTCCTTTGCAAACCACGGGTGTGGTCATTCAGTTGGCTAATAGGAGTGTTACTCACCCAACAGGTTTCATAGAAGATGTCTTGGTAAGGGTTGGTGAATTGATTTTTCCTGCTGATTTTTATGTTTTGGAAATGGAGGAGGGATTCTCTCATGGATCCGCTCCCATTATTTTAGGCAGGCCATTCTTGAAAACTGCCCGAACTAAGATTGATGTATATGATGGAACTTTGTCTATGGAATTTGCTGATATTGTTGTTCATTTTAATATCTTTGATGCAATGAAATTTCCAGCTGAGGACCATTCTCTGTTTAGGATTGATACATTGGATGACATTATTGATGAATTTGTTGTTGACAACTTTAATTCTGTGCATGAGAAGAAGCATTCTTTTCTATCTTCTTTACATTCATGTATTGAATCTGGATTCGAATCAAGTTTTGAGAATGATGTTGATAATGTTGTGGATTTTGATGAGGATTGTGATGTCCAGGATATTGATGCTATGAATGATATTGATGATGTTGTTGAAATATCTGAGATGGACATTGATTTGGATTGTGATGAGATAAGTGTTCTGCCTTTACCTGTACACTCTTTAGAGTCAGAATGCATTAACAATGTTGCAGGAAGTACACTTGAATCTGACTTGCAGGCACCCACTCTTGAGCTGAAACAGCTACCAGATAACCTCAAGTACGTGTACTTGGAGGCATGATGGCTTGGTGAAGGAGAAGAAGATACAAATTCTGAAGTTGGAGATGAAGAGAAGAAGCTGTTGTAATGATGGGAAGAGATGCATATGAGATGAGCTTTTGGAAGAGTGAGCATGGTGATTTGCTTGGAAAAAACTCTTGAAGAAGTAGATGAATATGAAGGTGTGATTCTCGGTCAAAAGAGCTAGAATTGTGTGATTCTTACTTGCAATTTGGAGAAGTGCAGCCATGGTCCAGCAACACATGAATTCTCGGCAAAAGTGGTCCATGTAGTAGTATAGTTTATGAAATTTTTAATGCTTTCAATGACTTTGGTTTGTTTGCACGGTGGTATGCTTTGATTTTCAGAACTTGTAGTTTCAATTTGCTTTAAGAAATTTGAACGGCTATTGCATGTTTTCATCTTCCAATCAACATATTTTTCCTTGTCTTTCTTTTATATAATGTTTATGGGTCCAGCAACATCATTATTTTACACCTTTCTAATTTGTTTACTTTTCAAAGATGAATAGAAACATGAAGTGAATGTGCAGCTACGTTTTTTATTCTTAGTTCTACAACAACAAAAGCTTTCAAAAGATGTATTCTTATATGAAAAACTCTTAAGCTTACGTGAATGAAGAAAGAGAAAAGTGAAGAATTTGCAAAAGTGCAAGTGGCCCATGGTTTTGTTGGCATCTTTGTATTTAATTGATAATGGCCAAATAGTTGTTTGCATGATATGGATATGAATTCAGCAATCACAAATTTATTTTGCTTTGAAGAAAGTGGTAGGGTCCTCTTTGTTTTTCATTTTCTAAATGCTTTATTATCCTTGTTTTGTTGTAGAGAATGTCGTGTGGTTGTGTGTCCAGTAGCAGTCCCTTCCTTTAACATATTGCACTTTGTTTTGTAATTAAATTAAGGGATTTACGTGAATAGGAAAGAGAACAAAGTTTTCAGAATTCTTAACCCTTTTTTCACGTGAAGGGTTGGCCTATGTCCCTTCTTGCAATTATTTTTATTACTTTGAGACTTGTTGACTAAGATGGAGTAGTAGATAGCTTCTATTTTTATTTGTTTTCAATTCTCTTTGCAATTGAGTGGACCTTGTGTGTAGAAGGTAAAATTCACGTCTGGAAGGAAGAGGCAACCAAATTGCTTGACATCTTCTTCTTTGCTTGCCAAATAGCTCACGGCCAAGAGTATTTAAGTGAAGCATTTCTTTTGTTTAAAAAAAAAAAGGGGTATTAAGTAAGGTCACGGCCAAGAAGTGGTTTAAGTAAATTGTAATTTTAAATTTTCTTTTGGTAGATGAATTGGTCACATTTAATAGTAGAGAAGTTTTACAGTTTTTCATTTCTTTTGCTTTTAAAATGTTGTATATTATATATTGAAATACTTTTCAGTATTTTAGTTGTTACGAATTGTTTTTGCTATTTCAATTGGCTGTAATTTTATTTTAATGTATCCATTTTATTTTTACTGTCTCAACTCTGCTTTACTGTTGTAAATTTTATTTAACGCAATCTTAATTTTTCCGCATCGACAAAACTTACAAAACCCCCCCCACTACGTGTTGACAAGAAACTGAACCACATTTGGTCCCTGAGAGACGACCTAGGAGTCACCTCCTAGCACTGTACTGCATTTTAATTGCACATCAAATTTGATCGGTCGCGACAGCTGTATCAAATTTTGGCGCCGTTGCCGGGGACCAACGGTTCAGTTTTGAGTCTTGTGTCTGTGTTGTGTGATTTGTGTATGTGTTTGTGATAGTGTTGTTTTGCTACCTTGTGTTTATTTCTGTGGTTTGAATTTTCTGTTCTATTGTTTCATGATTACAGGGTGTCGTGATTTAGTGCATGACTAGAGGAAATCCTGGATTCATACCACCCTTTGATCCTGAGATTGATAGGACTTTTCATAGCTTAATTAGGCATTCTAGGAATTTGTCTTTAGAATCTGTTTTTGAACCTGTTCCATTAGATATTGTGCATCCTACTGTTGAGTACTCTGTGCATACTGCATCTACTGCATCTGTACTTGATTCTGATTCTGTTGTTTTTCACACTGAGAACAATATGGCACAACCTCCACCTCGCGAGAGGACTTTTAGGGAGATGGCTGCACCTGATTTCGATATTGAAAGCTTGTGCATCCAATATCCTGATGAGGACGTTCCGTATGTTCTCAAGACTGGACTGATCCATTTGTTGCCCAAGTTTCATGGTCTTGCAGGTGCGAGTCCACATAAGCATTTGAAGGAATTCCTGGTTGTCTGTTCCAGTATGAAACCGCACGATGTTCCTGAAGAGCACGTCTTCTTGAAGGCATTCCCTCATTCATTGGAAAATGTTGCTAAGGATTGGTTGTATAGTTTAGCGCCGAGATCCATTGCTAGCTGGGATGATCTGAAGAGGCTGTTCTTGGAGAAATTTTTCCCAGCATCCCGGACCACAGCTATCAGGAAAGACATAACTGGGATTAGACAGCTTAGTGGAGAGAACCTGTACGAATATTGGGAGAGATTCAAGACACTTTGTGCTAGCTGCCCCCACCATCAGATACCTGAACAACTCCTTATTCAGTATTTCTACGAGGGTTTGAACAACATGGATCGAGGTATGATCGATGCTGCCTGTGGTGGAGCTCTTGGAGACATCACACCTGCTGAGGCCAGACCATTGATTGAGAAGATGGCCTCCAACTCCCAGCAGTTTAGCAACAGGAATGATGCCATTGTGGTGAAGGGCGTACAAGATATTGCCCAGTCTTTATCAGCTGTTGAAAGCAAGTTAGAAGGCCAGATTAACTCTCTTGCGAAGATGGTGACACAGTTGACTACCAACCAGAGATCGACATCTCAATCTGCATCTGTTGCACGACTATGTGCTATTTGTCCTTCCAGTGACCACTACACAGATGCATGTCCTTCTTTGCAACATCCTGCTGCCTCTGATGTGCCTCAGGCTTATACTACAAACATCTACAACAACAGGCAGCCACAACAGCAAAATCATGACTTGTCCAGCAACAGGTACAACCCAGGGTGGAGGAATCACCCCAATCTTAGATGGAACAATGCGCCACAGCAACAGCAGCAGGCGCCACCTTTTCAGAATGCTGGAACACCTAACAGATATGTGCCTCCACCCATGCAACAACACCAAAGGCAACAACAACAGCAACAGCAAGAGGCACCTGCCCAACCAGCTGCCCAACCTTCCACTTCGTCTGAACCTTCATTGGAAGAGTTAGTGAGACAGATGACTGTGCAAAACCTGCAGTTTCAGAAAGATAACATGCAGTTTCAGAAAGACAACATGCAATTTCAGCAGGAGACTAGAGCGTCCATACAGAGCCTCACTAACCAGATAGGTCAGATGGCCACTCAGATAAACCAGGCGCAGTCTCAAAATTCTAGTAAGTTACCATCGCAGACTGTGCAGAATCCAAGAAATGTGAGTGCCATAACCCTCAGATCAGGGAAGCAGATTGTTGTACCTTCAGAGCCCGCCTCTATACCGACACCCGTGCCTGCTACTTCTCACAAAAAGGAGGACCAAGCTGGTCCAAGCAGGACATTTGAGGCAGGTGAATCTTCTTCTCCAGTCGGTGGTTCTTCTTCAGGAGGATCTCCTCCCTTAACCACCACTACTGCTGCCACACCATCTCCATTGATTGACCGACCTATCCCTCTTCCATTCCCTTCACGACCACTTCCTAGCAAAAAGATGGAAGAGGTAGATAAAGAAATTCTGGAGACCTTCAGGAAGGTGGAGGTGAACATACCTCTACTTGATGCAATCAAGCAGATACCAAAGTATGCAAAATTCTTGAAGGAGTTGTGCACACACAAGAGGAAGATGAAGGGAAATGAAAGGATTAGCATGGGAAGAAATGTATCTGCACTTATTGGTAAGTCGGTCCCGCACATTCCTGAAAAGTGCAAAGATCCAGGTATATTTTGCATTCCTTGTGTGATTGGAAATAATAAATTTGAGAATGCCATGCTTGATTTGGGTGCTTCTGTTAATGTCATGCCTTTGTCTATATATGAATCTTTATCTCTTGGTCCTTTGCAAACCACGGGTGTGGTCATTCAGTTGGCTAATAGGAGTGTTACTCACCCAACAGGTTTCATAGAAGATGTCTTGGTAAGGGTTGGTGAATTGATTTTTCCTGCTGATTTTTATGTTTTGGAAATGGAGGAGGGATTCTCTCATGGATCCGCTCCCATTATTTTAGGCAGGCCATTCTTGAAAACTGCCCGAACTAAGATTGATGTATATGATGGAACTTTGTCTATGGAATTTGCTGATATTGTTGTTCATTTTAATATCTTTGATGCAATGAAATTTCCAGCTGAGGACCATTCTCTGTTTAGGATTGATACATTGGATGACATTATTGATGAATTTGTTGTTGACAACTTTAATTCTGTGCATGAGAAGAAGCATTCTTTTCTATCTTCTTTACATTCATGTATTGAATCTGGATTCGAATCAAGTTTTGAGAATGATGTTGATAATGTTGTGGATTTTGATGAGGATTGTGATGTCCAGGATATTGATGCTATGAATGATATTGATGATGTTGTTGAAATATCTGAGATGGACATTGATTTGGATTGTGATGAGATAAGTGTTCTGCCTTTACCTGTACACTCTTTAGAGTCAGAATGCATTAACAATGTTGCAGGAAGTACACTTGAATCTGACTTGCAGGCACCCACTCTTGAGCTGAAACAGCTACCAGATAACCTCAAGTACGTGTACTTGGAGGCATGATGGCTTGGTGAAGGAGAAGAAGATACAAATTCTGAAGTTGGAGATGAAGAGAAGAAGCTGCTGTAATGATGGGAAGAGATGCATATGAGATGAGCTTTTGGAAGAGTGAGCATGGTGATTTGCTTGGAAAAAACTCTTGAAGAAGTAGATGAATATGAAGGTGTGATTCTCGGTCAAAAGAGCTAGAATTGTGTGATTCTTACTTGCAATTTGGAGAAGTGCAGCCATGGTCCAGCAACACATGAATTCTCGGCAAAAGTGGTCCATGTAGTAGTATAGTTTATGAAATTTTTAATGCTTTCAATGACTTTGGTTTGTTTGCACGGTGGTATGCTTTGATTTTCAGAACTTGTAGTTTCAATTTGCTTTAAGAAATTTGAACGGCTATTGCATGTTTTCATCTTCCAATCAACATATTTTTCCTTGTCTTTCTTTTATATAATGTTTATGGGTCCAGCAACATCATTATTTTACACCTTTCTAATTTGTTTACTTTTCAAAGATGAATAGAAACATGAAGTGAATGTGCAGCTACGTTTTTTATTCTTAGTTCTACAACAACAAAAGCTTTCAAAAGATGTATTCTTATATGAAAAACTCTTAAGCTTACGTGAATGAAGAAAGAGAAAAGTGAAGAATTTGCAAAAGTGCAAGTGGCCCATGGTTTTGTTGGCATCTTTGTATTTAATTGATAATGGCCAAATAGTTGTTTGCATGATATGGATATGAATTCAGCAATCACAAATTTATTTTGCTTTGAAGAAAGTGGTAGGGTCCTCTTTGTTTTTCATTTTCTAAATGCTTTATTATCCTTGTTTTGTTGTAGAGAATGTCGTGTGGTTGTGTGTCCAGTAGCAGTCCCTTCCTTTAACATATTGCACTTTGTTTTGTAATTAAATTAAGGGATTTACGTGAATAGGAAGGAGAACAAAGTTTTCAGAATTCTTAACCCTTTTTTCACGTGAAGGGTTGGCCTATGTCCCTTCTTGCAATTATTTTTATTACTTTGAGACTTGTTGACTAAGATGGAGTAGTAGATAGCTTCTATTTTTATTTGTTTTCAATTCTCTTTGCAATTGAGTGGACCTTGTGTGTAGAAGGTAAAATTCACGTCTGGAAGGAAGAGGCAACCAAATTGCTTGACATCTTCTTCTTTGCTTGCCAAATAGCTCACGGCCAAGAGTATTTAAGTGAAGCATTTCTTTTGTTTAAAAAAAAAAAGGGGTATTAAGTAAGGTCACGGCCAAGAAGTGGTTTAAGTAAATTGTAATTTTAAATTTTCTTTTGGTAGATGAATTGGTCACATTTAATAGTAGAGAAGTTTTACAGTTTTTCATTTCTTTTGCTTTTAAAATGTTGTATATTATATATTGAAATAATTTTCAGTATTTTAGTTGTTACGAATTGTTTTTGCTATTTCAATTGGCTGTAATTTTATTTTAATGTATCCATTTTATTTTTACTGTCTCAACTCTGCTTTACTGTTGTAAATTTTATTTAACGCAATCTTAATTTTTCCGCATCGACAAAACTTACAAAACCCCCCCACTACGTGTTGACAAGAAACTGAACCACATTTGGTCCCTGAGAGACGACCTAGGAGTCACCTCCTAGCACTGTACTGCATTTTAATTGCACATCAAATTTGATCGGTCGCGACAGCTGTATCAAATATCGACAGTCGTACCAAATTAACACATAAAATACAAACTAACAGAAAAATCAGAATTTCTTCCCAGTAGACCACACTTAAATCACACAATGTCCTCAGTGTGTTACAATCATCAGATGATCAATTTCAGAGCAGTCAAATAATATAGACAAGTGCAATAAAATGTTAAGAAAAATGGGAAGAAATTTTCAGTAACATCCATCAGTAGATGTTATCATTGACATCCATCAGTAGATGTCTAAATCACGTAGCACCCATCAGTAGATGCTAATTAATTTTTATTATATTTTTTATTTTTTATTTTTATTTTTTTTTTATTTTTATTTATTTTTTTTATTTTTATTTTTTATTTTTTTTTTTTTCTGAAAAAGGATACCGGTACTGTGACAACAGTCTCGGTGGCAAAGACCGGAACTGTTGCTACAGTGGAAAGCAATCTGGCTATAAATGAGGCACTCCTCCGCGTCCAGCGCCATTTCTGATCCCTCACTCTCTCTCTACTCCCCGCTCTCCTCTCTTCTCTGCTCTCTCTGCTCTCTACTCTCTCTCGAGCGTCTGGATCTGCGAGGAAGCTCTGCCACCGTGCCATCTGAAGAATCTGAGTGAGATCCGTGAGGAGCCTCTGCCTGTGTGCCTTCGGAGCGTCTAAGATCTGCGTCAAGCTTCTGTAAGCCCTACTACTCCGGGTAAGTCATCTGCACCTTGGATCTCCTTCTTTCTGCCGTTTAAGCTTTCTGCTCTTTTCTTTGCTTTTCAGTTCTTCTCCTTTTACAGCTTTCAGATCTATCATTTTTTTTTTCCTGCTTTCAGTTCCTTCTTTATTTTCAGCTCTTATTCGCTTTATTTTTCACCTGCTAAACACTTAAAACACATAAAACACAATTGTCTTAAAACTTAAGGGGTATATCGGCTGGAAACCAGACGTTAATCTCCCTTCGTTTGAAGGTATGGCAGAGACAATCGGGTAGAACAACGCCACGTACCCCACTTAAAACTAAAACACAGAAACTGAATATACAAGAACAATATGGACAAGGACACTGGACGTAGATCCGTTTAGGACCCTTTTGCAAGGACCGTGAAACAGTTCTGAGACCAAAAACTGAAACATCAAATACAGACTGGACAAAATAAATCTAAAAGGAAACAAGAACAAATAAAGAAAACAGAGAACTAATCTAATTTTTTTATGCTTCTCTTTTTTTTAGTTCTTTTTATTTTTTTTTTTTTATGTTTATTATTATTTTTTTTTTATGTTTTTGTTCTTTTTTTTTTTATTTTTTATTTAAGTATTTGTATATTACGAGAGGAAGGATGAGTGATACGGAATCAGAGAGATATACCAGTCAACGGTGGCGTCCTACCGACGATCAAATCAAGATGATGACCAAAATATTCAACTATGGGGTCACACACCCAAGCCGAGCGCAAGTCGTCGAGATCGCGTCTCGACTAAGGGTTTTCGGCGAAGCCACTGAATACAACGTGCACTGCTGGTTTAACAACCATGGCAATCGGGTCAGGCGCTGGCAAGCGGAGATAGACCCCACAGGCACTCTCTTTTCACAACTGCCGCTGTATATGTACGGTAAGAACTCTCATCATACCTCCATTGAAATTTTTTTCACTTCCTTTTCTATTATTAACACATGTTTTTTTATTTTTTATTTTTTGTTTGAAAGAAAACAACTGGGTGATAATGAGGGCACCGAGGCTGCTGAATTTGTTTCCAGTTCCGATCATTATCGATGACGACAGAAATGAACGAGAAATTCCTCCACCAAAGCCTCCGCTCGTGACTTTTCGAACCAGAGCTCCCTCAACGGAGCTCTCCCTTAGACCACCACAACCAGCTCGTGAATTCTTCCACTTTTAAAGTTTTGTTTTTTTTTTTTTTTTTATGTTTTTATTGGCCGAGTGTGGCCAGAATATGGGCTGTAATATGAACACTTATATTTTTGTTGTTTTTATTTTTTTTTTTATGTTTTTTATTATTATGGTCTGTAATATTAACGATCACTAAAGATCGACCCCCCGAACATCTTTTATTTATATATATCTACTGCAATTTTATTTTCAGATCTGTTAAAGCTCCTATTTTCCATTACTGTAATTTTGCTATTATGAATGAAATATTTTCTTAGTCTAAAAATTTGCAATCAAAGATCTGTATGAAAACAACTAAGAAATTGTATTTACAGTGAAGGAAAATAAGGAAAATAAATGAGATCTGAAGTGAAAATTTTTAATGAAATATTGGTAAGAAACTGAGGGTCGAAATAAAATCAAGGACTACGCAAAACAATTTTTGAATTTTTGATTTTTTTTTTTTAAGGGATAACAACTGGAAAACTAAGAAATAAATATACATATCGGAATAAAGATTTGGCACGCTTAAAACAAAATATTTTATCACAACAGAAAATTTTTTTATTTTTTTTTTTTTTTTTTTTTTTTTTTTTTTTTAATTCATGCTCACAATTTTAAAAATGAAATAAACACAACCATGAAAACACACCAGAAAAGCTAAATAATATGTACATAATGAGGAAAAAGAGTGCTCCCTGGTCATGGTGGCAGTTGCCAATTCTGGACTATCAGTGAGATATCTTCCACCTCAGGATCCGGCGAAGATGTCTTCAGGAGCAGCTCGCCCAGTACTGCCCTCTCACTTGAATCAGGACAAATCCCAGTAGCCACGCCACTTCTCCGAGCAAGTTGTTGAATCAATAAAATCAGGAGCCTTCTGTCCACCAGCAGTTGTTGAGTCTGTGACACCGGAGTAATAAGAGAAATAGCAGTATACTTTCCTTCATCTATCATTGTTTCCTCTATGTCAGTACCTGTATTCTCATTTACTTTTGTAACCTGGTCATCAAACTCACAATCAATAGCATCTGTTATGAATTTAGAATCTGTTTGTAACACATAATCAATTTCAATACAAATCGGGCAAGAACCAGATTCACAATCACATTCACAATTCTCAGAAAACTGAGTCAGATCAATGTTTTGTTCTAACTCTATCATGTTATGCGACTGCAAAATTCCTGTCTCAAAATCAATATTGACATATGCATCATCAACAAAATCCACATTCAGTGCAAAGCTATTATCAATGAGAAATTTATCACTGTAATCATGTTCATTCAACACAACATTTATACCAATGGTTTCAGAGACTAATACTGAATCAAAAACTTCAGAATTGTCAATCAAGTCTGTATCAGTTTCAATCCTAAAACCTGTAGAATCATTGTGCAACAAATCACAAGCAATTGAATGTATAGGTAGATCTGGTAAAGAGCTTGTAATCTCAGTTTCAGAATAAACATGTTTTTGCTCAGAATAAATTTTCTCATGAATTTCCAATTCATCAACTGCACATTCAAGTTGAGGTACGTTTACCTCCACGGTGGAAGATAAAAATGGTCTACCTGTCTCAACAGTGTTACTCGTACCTGCCTGGTCCTTAAAATAATCATCAACAGTCTCAGGTGCAAGAGTGGGATCATAGAAAGGTAGGAAAGTGGGTGTAGTAGTAAACTCATAGCTTTGCTCCCCATCTTCTATGTTGATGCCACTATCATCTTGAAAGTGTTGAGTGGCCATCTGCCCGATCTGATCACTCAGATTCTGCATGGCAGCTTGAGTTTCCATGCTCTCTTGCTTGAACTGCATGTTCCCTTTCTGAAACTGAATGTTCTGCATTGTCATCTGCTCTAGTAACTCCTTTAATGTAGGTTCAGAAATAGAAGGCTGAGGAGTTATTTGAATAGGAGAATCATACTGCTGACTCTCATATTGTGGAACTGGCTCCCAAAGAGAGCTCTCAGAAATTGGATGATGGAACATATTGTTCTCATCATAAAAATCAGCAGATTTAAAATCAAAGTAATATGCAGAATAAGAATCATAATCACAGACATTGGCAGAATAAGCATTATTCACAACATTAAAATAGGTAGACATGGAAAAATAAAAAGTAAAAAGTAAAAACTAAAAATTACGAATCAGATAAAACAAAACACATTTATACATGCTACAAGCACACACAAGACAGAACATCAATAGTAAAAATTTTTAATTAATTTTTTTTTTTAATTTTAAATTTTTTTTTAATAACAACTAAATACAGAACATAGCACAATTAAACACATATATACACAATATATATTAACACAGTAAAAATCTAAAACAAAAACCTGGATCTGAAGTGACAACGCCGCCAAAATTTGTTGAAGGTGTCGTTGTCTCCTACAAAAATACAACAGACAGAACACACAAAACACACATATTAACAGAACAAAAATTTACATAACAAAATCTGAAACCGAACCGTTATTGATTGGTCCCCGGCAACGGCGCCAAAATTTGGTACGACTGTCGCGGTCATACAAATTTGATGTGCAGAAATTAATGCAGTATAACTAGGATTTGACTCCTAGGTCGTCTCTCAAGGACCAATTTTGTGGCGGTTCAATCTCAGATTTTTTTTACACAAAGCGGGGGGGTTTTGTAGATGTTTTGTGTGGTAAAATAAATTAAAATTAAAAACAACAGTGCAGAAAACGTAAATGACAGGAATGAAGAAAATACAGAAAAACGGTAAATTTGGAAAACGGTAAAAATGGAATTTAACTTTATAAATTGGAAATGAAATTTTGACAAAATTAAAATGCAAAAGTAAAATTCACAATAGCACAGAAAATGAAAATAATTGCATCCAAAATCTAAAATTGAAAACGGAATTGTAAATGAACTGTAATACGTAGTAGATGAGAATAGAATTCAACAAGATTGATTGGAAAATGCAGAATGAAGATTACAATTAACATTCAACTTGAATTGGAATAAAGAAACACAAAACCTCCCCCAGAGGGGAGGAGAAAACCAAAGCCAGAACGTCTGCTAATTTCTACTCCTAAATTCTGATAAAATCTAATGCCTCTCCTTCTCTGATGCCATTGCTCTTTTATAGCCCAAACTCTCTGGACGTGAATTGCTGGCCTCCCAAACCCGTGAGTTTCCAGTAAAAACCGTGACCTTCTTTTGATTCAATGTGGTCCCCTCCAAAATGCTGCTGCCCAAGCTGCTTGATTGTGCAGGCCGTGATTGTGGCTTCTTCATCCACCTCCATATTTGTTGCCAACTTCTCTGCAGATAGGGAACCCTTTCTCACTTCCATGTTGTCCATCACGTGCAGCTGCTCTCCTGGACCCGTGGGCTTCTACTGATGCCTGGTTGCTTGGACAAAGCTTGTTGGTCCATTCTAGCTCCTTCATCACGTGAATGTGGCTCCTTTCTCCATTTCCAGAATCAATTCTTCTCCTTCTTAGCTGCTGTCCGTGGCTACTCCCATTCTTTCTGGATGGACGTGATTGTAAGCTATTACCATGCTTTTCACCAAACCGTAATCTCCATCTCTTCTCCCAGCTGCCTTCCAACGTTTCTAGAAACAGCCATGACATCCTCTTCTAATTCCAGCAGCTCCTTCAAAGTGTTGGACGTGCTGCTGCCCTCTCATTCCAGCTCCTTCATCAATGCATTCTTTCCAGCCCGACTGCATGAGTGCTGCTTGCTGGACGCTACTGCTGGATGGTAATGCTTGGACGTGTGAATCAGCAAGGGACCCTCCATTCTTGTACGCATGCTGCTTCTTCATGGTTTTCTTCTTCTTCCAGCAGCAGCTGCTTCTTGGACGTGTCTCTCTTTGTTGGATGGATGCTGCTGCTGTATGAGAATTGCTTCAAGTTGCTGGACTTGCTTCCTCTCAAAGGCTGGACGGTGTAAACCGTGAGCTCTTTTCCAGACGTAACACCATTCTCCTTGTGCTCTCTGCTTGCTTCTCTGAACCAGCTGTAAGCTTCTCAACACCGTGATCTCCCACTCCTAGGTGGTGGCTGCTCTCCTTCCAGCTTCTTCTATTTTTTTATCATTTGAAGAATCAAAACCAAAAGCTTATGGAGTGGGAAAACACCGTGAAACACCTGCACATCTCTTCAAGCCAAAATGCATTTCTTTTGTGTGGGGGCCGTGACACCACTTCCTTTAATAACATTAATTTAATAACATTCAGGATATGTTTGGAGCTGTGCACATGTAGCTACATCCAACGTCCGTGTGCTTTCAACCAAGTAGTGGCTCCCACTTTTATTTACTTTGGTTGATGTTTGCCAAAATAAATTGTCTCATATGGGCACCCTGCAACTTCTTCCAAATAATTGAGAAAACCGTGACCTCCACTTCCTTAAACGGTCCCATCCATATGCTTCTTAAATTTCAAGAAAGTAGATTCCTCTTTGATAGCTGCCTGTGTGTATATCCACATTTCTTCAAGATGCATTTCTTATATGTGGGGCCGTGACATTATGTGGCAGCCATTTCCAAGAATTACACTTGAAGTATGAAAGACGTGGCAGCAACCCTTGAATCCATGTGCTTCACGTTAAAATGCATCACCATTCTATGATTTATTCCTCAATTCCACACTAAACCAAAACACCATACACCAATATCACTAAGTGGCAACTTCCTCTTCACGTGAATCACCCATGACTGTTCCATTTTTGCTTTCTTCAAAGCTACTCCACATTTATTTGTCCATGGGCCCTGCTCCTCTTTTCCAATGAATGAAGTCCCTATACGTGAGCATAAAAAGAAATTGAATTTCACTTCGTTTCTCAATTTAATTTATTAGAAATTTCTCTTTAAAGTCCCAAAATATTATCCACAATTTTCCTACAAGTAATAATGCACATAATTAGTCTCAGATAATTCGAATTAACTAAAATAAGAATTTCCGATCAAATTAAGCACAATCAGTAAAAATGGGAAAATACTGGACAATTAAGCACAATTCCCTAACTAATTCTAGTAAAATAAACTAAGTGTAGTGAATAAAATAATGATTCATCAAGATGAAACAAATGTGAGACTAACAAAGTTGACCATATTTCGGAAGGGTCAAAACACATGGAATAAAGTTGCCCAAAAATTACCCCCTAGTTTGTGAATCAGGGGAAGAGTTTGAATGGGATTTGAATGTGTTCAGGAATTTGTGATGGATATGGAAAGGATTGGCTTGAAAAGATTGCCCCAATTGGCTTGATTTTCCTTTGTATAATTTTGATCAATAGGGAATTCCCTTCATCCGAGGACATTTATTTTTCATCAATTTTTTTAACTGCATTGTTAGTCATTTTTGTCTTGTCTGAAAATTAAGCTTTATGAAAATTTAAGCAACCATTATTCAATCCGTGTGGACTTTTATTGGGCTTGTAATGTGGCTTGGGATAAAGGGTATTGAAAGAAAGGATATAAAGGCTCAAATAAATTTTTATGGGTTATTTGAAACAAGAGTTACCATCTACACTTTGTACCAGTTATTTGTCAAAGCTGTTGATTTTCTTTGCTAATTTGCAAATTTTACTCTTTGTTTGTCATCACTTTGTGATTCTTTGTATTTTTACTTCTCTTTTGAGGAAATCACTTCATTTGATCACTAGGTGTGTTCCTTTGCAATTTGAGTTGACTTCCACCGTGATGGTAAACCTTGTTTGGGTAAATTTTGAAAAGAAATTTCTTATTGGCTCAAAATTGGTATCAAAGGATATATTTTTTTGGTTTTTTTTTTTTTGGATGAAGAAAGATGGCCACACATCATTTCAAATTTTGGTTGTTTCATTTTCAAAAGATTAATTAGGAGACAAGACTAAATGATCTCAACAAGAGTCATTTTTCATCCTTTTTCTTTTTCCCCTTTTTTTTTGTGTCCCAAAGGAATCAGGGATCTCCCAACTGAAAGCCAGTGTAGGTAACGGAAAATCTGCCTTAGTGTAAAACTTTGTGTTTATTATTTGGGCTCTAGAACAATGATTGGGTCAATCTCTTGGTATAGCGAGGGCTGAAGGATGATGTTTTCAAGCAATGCACACATAGATATCTCTTAAGAATATGTGATTTAAACATTTGACCATAGGATATTATGACATCCATTACATTTTTTGAAATCTCATAAAATGGATGATTTGCATCGAAAACAATTGACTCAACTTTTGCGTATTTTTTTTGGTTTTATGTGTGAAGCAAAGTAATATGAAATGGAAATGATGATACCAGTTGAAAAACAGATTTTTTTTTTTTTTTTTTTAGAGGAAATTAGGTTTTGGTGGCGAGTGTGAAAACTGGGCTTACGGGCCAGTGTAAGAACTGGGCTTTTGTGAGCCAATGTGGCAATTGAGATTTTTCAGCCATTGTGGAATTTGGGCCTTGCGAGCCAGCATGAAAACTGGGCTTTGCAAGCCATTATGAAAAAAATGAACTTTCTGGGTTAATGTGGAAAATGAGCTTGGGAACCAGTGCAGAAACTCGGCTTGGTGAGCAATGCAAAAATTGATATGAGAAAACTTGATTTTAGAAAAACGTTTGAAAAATAAAAATGTTTTTTTTTATTCAATCATTTTTTTTTATTTACACAATGTGAAAAAAATTAAGCATATTAGAAAAATGTTTTTGTGTTTTTTATCTTTTAGAAAATAGAAATTAATGAGAAATATGCATGTAATGGGCCGAGTTGGGCCAAAAACGTTTGAACATCTTCAAAAAAACATATTTCGATTTGAATATTATTTATTATTTTTTTTTGTTTTTTACTTTTTTACTTTTCGACACGAGAAAATCCAGATCGGATCGGACCTGAGGAGAAGTAACAAAGAAGGAAGCTGGACTTACCAGGCACATTGACCCAATGGATCAGATGACCTGAGCCGTATGAACTTAACACAAGAAGGTGACAAAGAAAACACATTTTTTTCATTTTTCATAGTTTATGAAACAAGCTAAAAGAAATTTATTTTTTCCATTTTTCATTATCAGAGGATTTCACAAGAAAATTTTGCAACATTACTAGACTCAATGGGCCCAACACTATTCTTTTTACAACCATGACCAAATCTTCAGACCAGGGTCTGAATTCCTGTATTTATTTTTGCACAAATACTTGTTCACACAAATGGAAACATGTATTTTTTATTTTTTCCAGAAATTCAGATGCACTGGTTCAAGAGAAAACACATATGACAACGTGGCTTAATGGGCTCAAAAACTGTTCATCTTTCATTCTCAGTTTTTTTTGACAAAAAATTCAGAGAAAATCACACATGATAATTTTGATAATTGTATTGGAAAGATACTGTTGAAAATTTGTATTTTGAGATATGATTTTGATTTTCTTATGTTTTATTCGACCTTTATTTTACGAGACTACAGAGAAACTTGGGTCAAACTTGGATCTGAAACAAATTGAAATGAATGCACGGTAGTGTAAGCTTAATGGGCCTGACAAACCCAATACCAAAGCGAATCAAGGAACTGAAATTGATTTTTACATTTTTTGTTGTAAATGAAATATGACATATGTGAAAATTATGCAAGGGAAATATTTTTTATATATACCTTTTTTTTTTTTTGAGAAAACAAGCTAAGGAAAAACAAATATTCAAAATGGGCCCAAATGGGTTCGACAACTACTATTCACGCTCTTGCACTAAAATGTTTTTTCTTTTTTTTTTTTTTGAAAATGAACTTGATTCCTTTTTTTTTGATATTATTTTTTTTTTACAACAACCTATTATACAAACGCAAAATGTGAAAACAACATATTTTTTACATTTTGCAAAAGAAGTAAACTCAAGAAAAAAAAAAAAAAATAACACAAAGGCATTGGGCCTAATGGGCTCGAGCACTGTTCTTTTTTTTCAAAATCTTTTCAACTACAAACTCAAAGAAAATCACACAGGACAATTTGAACAAATGTAGAAAGCATTCAAAATTATCATTTTGATATTTTTTATTTTTTTTTTTTTGGTTTTGATTGACTTTTATTTTGCAGGACTTACAAAGAAAAATGGTTCAAGCTTTGACCTGAAGCAAATCGAACCAAATGCAAGGCAGTCTCAGCTTAACGGACCGGACGGACCCAAATGTGAGTGCGACACAAGGAATTGAAAATATTTTTATTTTTTGTGTTTTAAAGTGAAGTCTGACATTATGTGAAAATTATGAAACATGATGAGGGAAATATTTTTATTTTCAATTCTAAGAAAACAAAACTGAGATAAATTTCACACTAAAAATGGGCCCAGATGGACTCAACAAATACTATTCTTACTTTCACCATGAAACTTTGTGAAAAGGAATTTGAATTCTTTTTTTAATTTTTTTTTTATATTTTTTTTTTGACAAATCTCAGAATGATACATCATTCAACAGCAAAATGTGAAGACAAAATATTTTTGACATATTTTCAAAAGAAGTAGACTCGAGAGAAAACCACGAAGGCCATTGGGCCTAATGGGCTCGAGCACTGTTCCCTTTCATTCTCAGATTTTTTTTTTTTACAAATTCAAAGAAAATCACACAGGACAATTTGAACAAAATGTACTAAACATCATTCAACAGCAAAATGTGAAAACAAACTATTTTTGACATATTTTCAAAAGAAGTAGACTCGAGAGAAAACCATGAAGGCCATTGGGCCTAATGGGCTCGAGCACTGTTTTTTTTTTTATTTATTTTTTTTTATTTTTTTAGATTTATTCAAAATGTAGAAGGAAAAGGAATTAAATCAAACAAATTGGTGTGATGTGAAAATTATGAACATTTCCAAAATAATTTTTCACTCAAATTTATATTTCAGAAGAATTGGGTTCAAAGAAGGCTATCCTGACACTGAGGCCCAATGAACCTGAAAAATGTCCTTTATCGCAGATGAAAAAGAATTTTGAACACTTCAAATTTTACATCACTCCAATTATTATTTTTTTTGAAAATTTTCTAATTATCATATTTTTTTTTGTTTTATATTTTTTTTTTGAAATCTGATCCTCCCAGAAGCCTCTTATTGGGCCGGATTGACCCAACAAACCCTACCCGTTTTCATTTTTTCACTCAATTTTTTTTTTTTTTGAAATCAGAAAGACCGGGACTGTGACAACAGTTTCGGTACTGAGACCGGAACTGTTGTAACAGTGGAAACAACTCAGCTTTAAAAGCTCACTCCCTGGCATCTGAGGGCATTTCCTGACCGCTCGCTCTCTCTCTAAAACATTCCTCCGCTCTCCCTTCTCTCTAACTCTCCCTCTCTTGAGTTTCTGGATCTGCTAGGAGCCTCTGTCCCCGCGTGCCTCTGAAGGCCTCCGAGTGCTGCGACGAGCTTCTGTAAGCCTTTCTGCTTCCGGGTAAGTCCTCCTTCTTCTAGATCTTCCTTTATTTTCCTTTTTTTGCTTTTCCTGTCTTTCTTTCCTCCTTCCCTTCCCTGCTTTTACTCTTTCCGTTCATCTTTTGTGCTTATTTCTTTCCGTTATGCTGTCCGATTCTTCTTACTTTTCGGCTTTCCTTTCCCTTATGCTCTTCTATTCTTTTTTATGCTTTCCGACCTTGCTATTTACTTTCATAGCACTTTATTTTTACTCCCCTCTTTACTTTCCGCTTGTTATTTACTTCTGCTTCTTTATTCGCTTTCTTTATTTGCTTTCTTCTTCCTCTTTTATTTTTCTTTAAAAAAACCTAAGAACACACTGTCTTAACAAAGATAAGGGGTATATAGGCTGGAAACCAGACGTTAATCTCCCTTCGTTTGAAGGTATGACAGAGACAATCGGGTAGAACAACGCCACGTACCCCACTTAAAACTAAATAAACACATAAACATAATATACAAGAACAAGGACAACAGGACAACTGGACATAGCTCCGTTTAGGACCCTTTGCGAGGACCGTGAAACAGATCTGAGACCAAAAACTGAAACATCAAAGCATGACTGGACAAAATAAATCTAAAAGGAAATAAGAATAAATAAAGAAAACACTGAATAAATTTTTTTTTTATTGTTATTTATGTTATGCTTATTTTTCTTGTTTTTGTTCTTTTTACATTTATTTATTTTTTATTAAAGTATTTGTATATTACGAGAGGAAGGATGAGTGATACGGAATCAGAGAGATATACCAGTCAACGGTGGCGTCCAACCGACGATCAAATCAAGATGATGACCAAAATATTCAACTATGGGGTCACACACCCAAGCCGAGCGCAAGTCGTCGAGATCGCGTCTCGACTAAGGGCTTTCGGCGAAGCCACTGAATACAACGTACACTGCTGGTTCAACAACCACGGCAATCGGGTCAAGCGCTGGCAAGCGGAGATAGACCCCACTGGCACTCTCTTTTCACAACTGCCGCTATACATGTACGGTAAGACCTCTGATCACACCTCCATTGAATTTTCCATTCCTCTTCTATTATTAACACAAGTTTTTTTTTATTTTTTGATTTATTATTTTTTTTTTTTGAAAGAAAACAACTGGGTGATTATGAGGGCACCGAGGCTGCTGAATCTGTTTCCCGTTCCGATCATCATTGACGATGATAGAGATGAGAGACAAATCCCTCCACCCAAGCTTCTCACATTCCGAACCAGAGCTCCCTCAACGGAGCTCTCCCTTAGACCACCACAACCAGCTCGAGAATTCTTCCAGTTTTAATGTTTTATGTTATTTTTTATTTTTATGTTTTTGTTGGCCGAGTGTGGGCAGAATATGGACAAGGCATGTAATCTGAACAATTATATTTTTTATGTTTTTAATTTTTTGTTTATTTCCGGACTGTAATCTTAACGATCGTCCGCGATCGACCCGTGGACATGTTTACCTTTATTGTTTTTGTGTGTGTTTTGTTTTTTGGTAAGGTAAAGTAACCTTGTGATTTTTTTTTTATTTTTTTAAATTTGTGTATCCTTGTTTTTTTTTTTTTTGCATTTTTATTTTATTTATCAAATGTTAAGATCGTATTAGTATTCAGAATGATGTCTTTGTTCAAAAACATCTCTCCGACCTTACTGTGAATCTTGCCCAAATGATGAAATAAAATTAGATTTTTATGGTTTTTCTTTGATTTCAGTCTAAACAAAATTTCTAATCTAAACGAAAAAAATGGAAAACCGGGTTCATCAGAAAACAAATTATTTACGGAAAAATGACTTCGAATGAAATGAGCCAAAGCGAACGCCATGAGCATGAAGAACACAATTTTGAAAACATTATGCATATGAGACAATGAAATGGGAAGAGAAGAACAAAGATCTCGTAAAACAAAATGAACAGTTTGAAATTTTGATGACCCCCTTTTTTTTTGAATTGTATTATTTTATATATTTTTTTACTTGTTTTCTTCCACGACATCCTTGAGGAGCGAGTTTGTGCTCAATGGAATATACCCGTGATGCTTTAGTCATTGTCATTTCCCTTTATTTTACTTTTAAAACTCAGTGTGATATGAATCGTGTCGAAGAGCAAAGGATGAAAAAGTCGGATAATTTTATTGAAAGAAGTAACACAGAATACAACAAAATTTTCACAAAACAGTGTTAATATCGCTTAGTAGCATCCCCTATCTCAGAATCATCATGCGTAAAACTTTTTTACCGCATCCGAATTAACTGGCGAAGGTAACTCCTCTCCGTCCATCCTTGTGAGGATTAGTGCCCCTCCAGAGAATGCCTTCTTTACCACGAATGGCCCTTCATAATTTGGAGTCCATTTGCCTCTGAAATCCCTTTGTATGGGCAATATCTTCTTTAACACCAGTTCGCCTTCATGGAATTCCCTTGGATGTACTTTTTTGTCGAAAGCCTTTTTCATTCTTCTTTGGTACAATTGCCCGTGGCACACCGCTGTCAGTCTCTTCTCTTCGATGAGATTGAGCTGGTCAAACCGAGCTTGAACCCACTCAGCTTCCTCCAATTGGGTTTCCAATAAAATTCGTAGAGATGGGATTTCCACCTCAAATGGAAGCACTGCTTCCATCCCATACACCAGCGAGAAAGGTGTTGCACCAGTGGACGTTCGTACTGAAGTACGATATCCATGTAAAGCAAAGGGAAGCATTTCATGCCAATCCTTGTAGGTGACCACCATCTTTTGCACGATCTTCTTGATATTCTTATTAGCAGCTTCTACTGCCCCATTCATTTTTGGACGGTAAGGAGAAGAATTAAGATGATGAATTTTGAACTCCTCGCATAATTCTGCCATCATCCGGTTGTTCAGGTTGGTAGCATTATCAGTGATGATCTTGTTAGGCAGCCCATATCTGCAGATCAATTCCCTTTTTATGAATCTGGTCACCACCTTTCTAGTTACGTTGGCATAAGAAACGGCTTCGACCCACTTGGTAAAGTAATCGATTGCGACCAGTATGAAGCGGTGTCCATTTGACGCTTTTGGCTCTATAGCTCCAATAACATCTATCCCCCACATTGAAAACGGCCATGGTGCAGACAACACATTCAAAGTCGTGGGCGATACATTGATATTGTCTGCATGCATCTGACATTTCTCGCACCTCCTTACATGTGTACAACAATCATTTTCCATGGTTAACCAGAAGTAACCAGCTCTCAGGATCTTCCTAGCCATTGAGTGCCCATTCATGTGGGTGCCGAATGTACCTTCGTGTACTTCTTTCAATATCAATTCGGCCTCTTTTGTATCTACACATCTGAGGAGAATCATGTCATGATTTCTCTTGTATAAAATGTCCCCACTTAAAATAAAACTACCAGCCAACCTTCGTAACGACCTTTTATCGTTTTCAGATGCTTTTTTAGGATATTCTTGGGTCTTGAGATAGTGCTTGATATCGAAGTACCAAGGTTTACCATCCACCTCCTCCTTGATGAACTGGCAATATGCTGGCTCCGCATGGCTCTTCATTTCAATCCCTGGTAATTCTGTATTCGGGTCAACCTCAAACATGGATGACAAAGTAACCAACGCGTCTGCTAACTGGTTATCTTCCCGTGGTATGTGGTTAAATGTGATGAAGTCGAAACACTCCATTAATCCTTTGATGTATGCCTGGTAGGGGATTAATTTTGAGTCTCTTGTTTCCCACTCTCCCTTCAACTGGTTGATGACTAAAGCTGAATCTCCATATACTTCCAGAATTTTCACTTTGAACTCTATTGCCGCCCGAATACCCATAGCGCAGGCCTCATATTCTGCAATGTTATTCGTGCAATCAAAACACAGCCTTGACGTCATGGGCATATACTGCTGCTCTGGAGAGATTAGTACTGCCCCTATGCCATGCCCCATCATATTCGATGCTCCATCAAATAGTAATATCCATGTTTCTTCGTCTCGGTATTTCCTGCCTTCTTTGCATAGAGCCATGATATCTTCATCAGGAAACTCGGGTTGCATTGGCTGATAATCACTGATGGGTTGATGCGCCAGGTATTCTGCTAATGCACTACCTTTGACGGATTTCTGAGTGACGTATACGATGTCATACTCTGACAATAGCACCTGCCACCGAGCTATCCTTCCAGTGAGGGCGGGCTTTTCAAAAATAAACTTGATAGGATCCATCTTAGATATCAACAACGTAGAGTGACTCAACATGTATTGCCTTAGGCGATGAGCGGCCCATGCCAATGCACAACAAGTTCGCTCTAACGATGAATATCGTTGTTCGCAGTCTGTGAATTTCTTGCTCAAGTAATATATCGCATGCTCCCTTTTTCCAGCTTCATCATATTGACCCAATACACAACCCATTGACCTTTCCAATACAGTTAAGTACAAAATGAGTGGTCTTCCTGGCTCGGGTGGACGCAATACAGGTGGGTCTTGCAGGTATTGTTTGATTTTTTCAAAAGCGGCTTGACAATCCTCGTTCCAAACCATAACCTGATTCTTTCGCAGCAACTTGAACATTGGTTCGCAGGTAGCGGTTAATTGGGAGATGAATCTAGCAATGTAGTTCAATCTACCTAGAAAACCGCGAACCTCCTTCTCCGTGCTAGGCATAGGCATTTCTGATATCGCTCGCACTTTGTCAGGATCCACTTCTATCCCTTTTTGGCTAACCACGAAGCCCAACAACTTCCCGGATTTCACTCCAAATGTGCATTTGGCAGGGTTTAACCTGAGTTTATACTTTCTCAATCTTTCAAATAATTTCTTCAAGTTGAGGACGTGTTCTTCTTCCGATTCAGACTTTGCAATCATGTCATCCACATAAACCTCAATCTCCTTGTGCATCATATCATGGAAAAGTGCCACCATTGCCCTTTGATATGTTGCCCCAGCATTCTTGAGTCCGAAAGACATCACCTTATAACAAAATGTGCCCCATAATGTAATAAAAGTCGTCTTTTCCATATCTTCTGGCGCCATCTTAATCTGATTATACCTCGAGAAACCATCCATGAACGAAAATAGCGAGTACTTGGCTGTATTGTCAACTAAAGTGTCGATGTGTGGTAACGGAAAGTTATCCTTCGGACTTGCACGATTCAAATCATGATAGTCGACGCACATTCGAACCCTCCCATCTTTCTTAGGTACTGGTACAATATTTGCCACCCATTGTGGGTATTTTGCCACAGCCAGAAATCCTGCGTCAAATTGCTTTTGGACCTCTCCTTTAATTTTTAAGGACATTTCCGGCTTCATTCTTCTTAGTTTTTGCTTGACTGGAGGGCATTCTGGCTTGAGTGGGAGCCTATGCTGCACAATATCGGTATCCAGACCGGGCATGTCATTGTAAGACCATGCGAACACATCTTTGAACTCCTTCAATAGGGCACGCAATCTTTCTCTCACTCCCGTTTTCATACTAGTACCGATTTTCACTTCCTTTATCTCATCCTTCTCTCCCAAGTTGAGTATTTCGATCTCCTCCTGATGGGGTTTTATCTCTTTAGACTCTTGTTCCACTAATCTCAAAAGTTCTGGAGAGGGTTCCAGATCATCTTCCGGATCATCTTCCGTATTAATGACAGGATGCTCCCACTTAGGGATATTGACATTATTATTTTCAAAACATTCATTGTCATATCTGCATTATTTAAGTTTGCGAAAAAGAATAAATAAACAGGAAGAACGCTGAAAAAGGCTAAATGATGATAGAAATGAGAATGAACACGATTCAATTATCACACCGAAAATAAAACGTCAACCCGTAAATCATGAATTCTAAAGCTCCGGGTAAAGCAATTACATTTCATTTGATTTAAACATCACGGGTAAATCCAAAGTCTTCCAATTGTTGAGCTGTGCCTCTGGGGAGCAAACCCACACGAAGTTTGAGCTTCCCGGTCTAGCTTCCACTTCCACGACCGCTACATGGCTAGTGTGCACCCATCCAGCACTACAAAAACTCTCTTTGATACCACAAATGTGGATTTTTCTCGCCTTTGGTTCCCGTTTCCCCATTCGAGCCAGATTGCGCTCCTTCCTTTCCTCAACCAACCTCTTCTTATCGTCCTTGCTGGGCTTGTACCCCAGGCCATATCTGTTTTTGTTCCCAATCACCTCCAATGGGAATGTACGCCCTTGTCCATACCTGCCTAAACCATTCCCGTACTTATACCCTTCTTTGAGCATGACCTTGGCCGTCATGATAGAGGTGCATGATAAATTTGGATTCATAGGAAATGGCTCAACATAGGTGTTTCCCACAATTTCTAATGATTGAAAAGCTGTTTCCAGAGCTTCCTCGGCTGCTTCTATGTAACGGGTGGAGGATGGGCCACTCACAAGGAGATCCTCTTCTCCAGAAACTATGACCAACTTATCTCCCATGATATATTTCAATTTTTGGTGCAATGTGGAGGGCACAACCCCCGCTGAATGGATCCATGGGCGGCCTAACAGACAGCTATAGGCTGGGAGGATATCCATGACCTGGAAAGTTATTTGAAAAACACATGGGCCAATTTGGACCGGTAATTCTATTTCTCCCATAACTTCTCTCTTGCTACCGTCAAATGCTCTCACAATCATAAAGCTTGGCTTCATGTGTACTCCGTCACAAGGTAGCTTATCTAATGTCGTTTTGGGCATGACATTTAGGGAGGAGCCGTTGTCTACCAATACGCGTGCTATGACGTAATCCAGGCATTTCACAGAAACATGGAGAGCCTTGTTATGCCCCCTCCCCTCCTCAGGTATTTCCTCATCGGTAAAGGTGAGATAATTATTAGCAGTGATGTTGCTGGCAATGCCCTCGAAACTTTCCAGGGAAATACCTTGTTCTACATGGGCGTCACTCAGTACCTTCATCAACAGTTTTCTATGGGAGACCGAGTGCATGAGTAACTCTAACAGGGAGATCCGAGCAGGCGTACGATTCAATTGTTCCACCACTTTGTACTCACTTTGTTGTATGAATTTCAAAAATTCGCAAGCCTCTTCCTCAGAGATTTCCTTCTTGTTCGCCTTGTCAGGGGTCTCCTCTACCTGCGCGCCCTTTCCTTTTGAACGCTCCTTAGTATTTGCGTCCATCGGTGTTTCATTATTGCCAGTTCCTCTTTTCATCAAATTTGGTGGCGAGAAGATTCGACCACTCCTTGTCATTCCGCCGATGCCTGATATATTTTCAACAACTGGATTCTGGCTAGAGAAATAGCTTTCAACGCACTGTCCTTCGTTGACTACATGTGTCCCATACCTCCAAGGGACAGCTTTCTCGCTTTTGTAAGGAAAAGGAACAGGTGTATGGATGACAACGGGCGATCTTCCTTGAATTACTGGTGTAGGGGTGGTTCTAGTGAAACGTATTATCAACGGCTCTGGCAAAGTTACATCTGGCTCCATACTAGTTTGTGCAAACACCTCCTCATCCTTGTCTTCATAGCACACTTGCATCAAATTCCTATCAAGCAGATCTTGTAGAAACTTTTCGAATTCAATGCATTCCTCGATAGAGTGTTCCATGCATGGATGGAGTCCACATGCTCTTCCCAAATCATAAGACCCGTTTAAAACTCCCGACTTTAATAATTCCTTGAAAATAAACCTTCTGGAACTTCGGATCTTACTTGCATCCCTTATCAGTTCATGCTTCTTAACTTCAATGGCATTTGTCGAGGCATTACCATGTCCGGATAACGGATTAGTATCAACGCTAGGTTTATCTTCTTGAAATTTTAGCCACCCAGCATCAATTAGGGCCTGCACTTTACGCTTGAAGGCCATACACCTCTCAGTCGAGTGACCCACGCCTTCCCCATGATAACTACACTTGGCATCGGCGTCATAACCCCTGGGGTATGGAGGCTGTATGGGTATCATTGGGCATATAGCAACCAGACCCCTTTTGACGAGGTGAGGTAATAATTCAGTGTAAGTCATGGGGATGGGGGTGAAGTGGACAAAGTTTCTTTCCTGTGTTCTTCGTGGATAACCGCCTTGACCTGCATTTGGATTTGGATTTGCACTTGGCCCAGTCCTCCAAGCATTACTCGTGACGGGTTGTGATTGGTAGAGTCCTTGTTGTTGTTGAGGCCTGATTGGATGAGCAAAAGCCGCATTGGCTGAATATGGAAGTTGGCCTAGGTATGGTCTATAATTGTGCATAGGAGCCTGACCTCTCCATACAGGCATTGCCAATGTCGCATGCACATCTCCCTCTTTTTTCTTTCCTGGATTGAAAGAAGGCTTCTTTTTAGAGTTCTCCATCATAGATGGACCGCCTGCAATCTTCCCGCTCTTCACCCCAATCTCTATCCTCTCGCCAATTATGACGACGTCGGCGAAATTGGCGGACACATTCCCCACCATATATTCATAAAATGGTGGCTGAAGCGTATTTACGAACATCGCCACCATTTCTTTTTCAAACAAAGGCGGCTCCACTTGTGTGGCCAATTCTCTCCAACGTTGGGCATATTCCTTGAAGGTTTCATTGTCTTTCTTCCCCATATTCTGTAGTTGCAGACGGTCTGGTGCTACATGTGTGTTGTATATATACCGTTTTACAAAGGCGTCGGCCAAATCTGCCCAACAATGGATCCAAGATGGCTCTAAGTGAGTATACCAATTTAATGCTGTCCCAACTAGACTGTCTTGGAAAACATGGATAAGTAACTGGTTGTCATAGGCATACGCAGCCATTTTTCTGCAATACATGGCCAGATGGTTTTTAGGGCATGTATCACCCTTGTACTTCTCGAATTCTGGCGCCTTAAACTTATACGGTATTTTTACTCCAGGAACCAAACTTAGTCTTGCAACATTTCCGAACCCATAGTTTTTCATCCCTTCAATAGCCCTCATTTTTTCCTCCAAAATCTCCAGTCTGTTTTTAGCACCGTTAATGATGTCGGTTCCTGCACGCGCCGCGGTTTGTGATGCGGCTCTTGCTGAAGAATCCTGGTTAACAATCATATGCGGTATTGTAGTCACTCGTGTTCCTTCAACTGTGATTGCTTCATTCGTTTGAGTACTTACCAAGGGAGCTGACACAGAGGTAGGTCCATGAGTGGTGAGTGGCGGGACATCAATAGTTGTGGGAATGGGAAACGATGCATGCTCCCCTTCCGAATATTCTCCTACTGGAGGAGTATATCCCTGGGGTAACCCATACAATGGGAAAGGAATCGATTGGCTCATAGTGTTGAATAACGGGGGATAAAAATGGGCATTCCCGCCAACCAGTGTAGATGAAGACTCTCCAGTGGCCTTCAAGGATTCAAGGGCAACCAAGATTTGGCCAACCTGGTCTTTCAATTGACTCATTTCAGCTTTGATGGATTCTTGTGACTCTTCCCAGCTTTCCATGATCCTTGAATTGGCTCGAGTCCTGTAGGGATGTCGTGGAAAGTTGGCCGTTTTTTTTTTACTACTTTATTATTAACTTAAGTTAGATGAAAATGTGCCAAGCAAAAAGGAAAGAAAGAAGAAAAGGAAGAAAATGCGATGCATGCTAGTGATAGGTGGAAATCATAAGATCACGACAACGTTAATGATGGAAATTGATACAAGTTGATACCATACAACACATCTCACGTCTTTCATATAGAGAAAATCTAACAAGACACGAGTCACTTTCTAGCTTGAGCAATGAAGGCTTTCATTTCGCCCACTAGCCATTTACAATGGTTAATAAAAAGCATTATTTCGTGAGGCGGATCACAAAAGTGGGTCATGGCTTCGGCGTCCAACACCATCTTGGGGATGTCTTCAATCGCTCCGTTGGCCAACATAGCCAATTGGGCAAAACTTCCCTTCCAATGCTTCACAACCTCTTCCTGCACTACGATGTGGTCTTTCATTTGTTTTAACAAGGCATGATGCCCCTCTTCAAACTCCATTGACCTCCACCGTTCCTCTTGCTCCTTAATGTACTCCTCCATTTGTTTTATCATGATGCGATGCTCTTTTTCTGCCTCTGCTAGCTTCCAACGCTCTTGGTTCATATCTGTCTCAAAAGACAAGGCCATTTCCTTCATGTTGTGCCCCGCCTTTTCTACTTGAACCTGCGCTTCTCTTAGTCTCTTCAGAGCCTCTCGCTTATCTCTTTTAGCCTCTTCGTAGAGGAGCCTCCATTGTTTTCCCTCTTCTAATGTTGCGTTCTTCTCCTTCACTCTCATGGCCAGCTCTTTGCTTGCGGCTGCGAGGTTTTGTTTCAATCGGAATGTATAATCTCTTTCGGCTTTCTGACTTCTGACAATTTCTTCATAGGCCAGTGTTTTTTCTTCTTTATCATTCCTCATATCAACAAAATCGTTGCGCACAGTTTGTAATTCCTCTTCCATCCTAGCGTTTTTCTCCCTTAGTTTCTCCATTTCTATCTTCAACTGCTTCACCTCTTCGCTCTCTGGTTCTTGGGATCGCTCTTCATTAGCTGGCTGATCACAGATAGGCTTGAAAGGCAGTTTGACTTCCTTTACCCTTTCCCGGATCCAGGTGTGATAACTAACCCTGTCGTCCATCACTCCCAACCTTAAATCCTTTTCCGCTCGCACAATGCTTTCCCAAGCACTTCTTGCTTTCCTCAGCATTTTAGTGCAATGCCCATCTTCATAGTAGATGAAAAATGTTATGAGATAGTCCGGTGAAGGTGCCCCTTTCATGGGATGCCCGAATTGTCTTTGAACCAAGAGAGGGTTGTAATTGATGCCATACCGGGCCCCTATGAGAGGTACATTGGGAAAACGGCCACAATGTTGGATAGGCTGTCTGAGCTCAAACCAAGGAAGACGCCATCTTATTTTTTCTCCATTTAAACTAGCAAAGAAATGAGCCCACTCACTTCCTCCTTTGTTCGTAAGCCCCTGGCATGACGGTTCTTCCGACGGACGCTTGATATTGACCGCACCTTTAAAGAAACGTGCAGTCATCCAAACATACAGTGCCGACACACAACAAAGGATTTTCTTCCCCTTCCTTTCGTGACAGAAACTCATGGTCCCATAAACCTCAGCAAGGACTGCCGTTACAGGATTCTCCGATCTTATTTTTCTTGCCACGAATACATCTATTGCGTTATAATCCACAAAGTCTTCTATTCTAGGGAATAAAACAATGCCGTATATGGTAAGAGCTAACACATCCATAAAAGTCTCCCACTCTCCCTTATCGGCCAGATGTTGTAGGTACTGTTCCAGATACCCTTGCGTCAGCCCAAGCTCTTGATGTCTTGTTACCAACTTGTCTTCAAGTTCCTAGGGCTGTAGTTTCATTATGGTAGCAATGGTCGTGATAGAGGCATGATGCTCCAAATGCTGATATGGCGTGGTACCCTCAAGTGGTAAACCGAGGATATGCTCAAACTCTTCTATAGTCGGGGCTAACTGAAAGTCTAGGAAGGTGAAGCATCTTAGTGGGGAGTCATAATACTGTGCTAAGGCTGTGATGGCAGGCAACTGTACCTCCACTTCCATTAGGCTCAGGTTTCCATATTTTTTCCTGAAAGTTTCTCTTTTTATGGTCGTTAGTTGTTTTCCTAAGCTTATCAGCCCTGTCAGCTTACCCCCATGAATCCTCAGGCGAGGTTTCTTTCTCAACACGACAGAATCGATATGTTGTGTGGCATCAGCTCTTGTATCAACTTCCATCTTGTAAAAAACAAAGTAAACACTTGTGATTTCCCCTAAAACCAGCATGTCACCAAATGATGTATGAACACGATGCATGATAACATAATGAAGTAAAGCATGACCAACAACACAAATGCATGCGTAACATGAAATGCAAAGTCAATACTTTCGAAAAGAACAAACAGGATGCGGGTAGCAGTACACATCTCTCCCTTAGTGCCCTATCAAACATTGAAGGACCAAAGTTCTAAGGCAAAATATATGCACTCACAAGGATAGCTTCCTAATGCTTAAATCAGGCCACCAGAGCTATGGCTCTTTTCACTGTTTCTCCACAACAGTCAGAGTAATCAACTAGATGTGGAGACACAAATGAAGAGAACAGACTCTGGCTGGGGTTCTCACGATAGCCAAACAGGAAGTATGTCCCAAATGACACCGCTACACAACCCCTCTATTTCTAAGTTGCGCTCAGACCCGGGTATAGGGCCCCACTCATGATATGCATATTGTGTGTGTGTGAAGGGAGAATGCAATCGTACACCCCAAACCCTCACCTGCAAAACAACCAGAAAAATCCCAGGCAGATATAACATGTTTTCTACCCTAGGGTTCAATATAAATAAAAGAAACACAGATACAATTATGACAAATATCAAACAAAGATAAAGAAAAAGGGGAATAAAAACACAAAGAAAAACCACATTGAATTCGCACATCTAATTAAATGGCCTGACTCTCTGAAGATCCCCAGTGGAGTCGCCATCTGTCGCAACCGGAATCGCGACGGGACGACGATCCGTAAAAATACGGGTTTGAAAAAGAGATTTGGAGTCGCCACCATAGTTTATTCTGGAAAACTACGGAAAAACCATAAAATGATAAGGCATGGTCAATTTGAACCAGATTCTTGGTTCGGGAGTCGGTTACGTGTAGGGAAGGTATTAGCACCCTACAACGCCTGCCCTAGGGCAGTACCTTTAACTAAATGTGCGAAGGTGGATGTGGTTTTCAAAGTGTTTAACTTTCCCTTAAAATAAAACTCAAAAGAAACAAACAATATTTTTTAGTTTTTTGGGCCCGACAAGGATTGACCTTGCTCCTACGTATTCTCATTCAAAATGAGAAATCAGGGTTACGTAGTTCTTTTGAAAACTGTTTGAGAAACTTGTTTGAAAATTTGTTTGAGAATTTGTTATGGATAAGTTTGGATTTTTGGGAGAGTGAACCTGACAAGGACTGGCCTTGCTCCTACGTATCTCCACTTTTGATGGAGAATCAAGGATCACGTAGTTCTACAAGGCGATTTTGTTTGTAGACTTGAAAAATAGATGTTTTTTAGTTTTTGATGATTTTATGTTTTTTTGTATTTTTATGAAACAGGAAAGGTTTTTAGCACAAGGACGATGCGTGCGATCACACATGTGCCTAAACCTTTGAAACATATTTTTGGCATTTTTGAAGAAAAAAGAAAAGGTCTTTGGCACAAGGACGATGCGTGCGATCACACATGTGCCTAAACCTTCAAAACATATTTTTTGTAATTTTTAAATTATCTTTTAATTTTGCATTTTTTTTTGTCCTTAATTTTTATATTTTTTTTTTTTTATATTTTGTAATTTTTTATGTAAAACGGAACAAACAAGTTCAAAAAAAAAAAAGAAAAAATATAAATAAAACAAAAGGATGGGGAAACTATACAAAGGGAGATTACAGACAATAAAACCAATTAAGAAAACAAGAGCAAAAGAAAAGCCAGGAATAGAGGTACAGAGATAAAAACCAGTGTTGCGTGCGGAGTAAAATTGGAGCTCCCTTAGTTTGGGCCGAAATTCACTTTCTTCAACTTTGTATCTGTCGAAGTGTAAATATAAAAACGGAAGTGCATCCTGAAATGTGTGTTCGGTCCAATTCCTCTTTTTTTTTATCTTTATTTGCAGAGTGGGCTTAAGCCCAACTGAAATGGGGTGATGAATGGAAATTTATGTCTGGGAAAATGATTTAATCCACAGCTGGGCCCGAGGCCTCTTTCCTTTTTCCTTACATCAGAAAAACTTCCAGAACTCTTATCCTCTTCATCCAACCCCCAAAAACCTAGGTATTTCTTCCAAAGCAGCTAACTAGAGGTACCCCCACCCAGTTACGCACACTTGCCACTGTCTGCGCCCAAACCGGCCGCCACCGGCTACATCCAAACCGCCACCAGCATGCTCACCGTCAAGACCATCGTCGGCCGTCACCGGAGCCCTTCTCCTCCTTTCTCGCGTGCAAGGTTCTCTCTGTGCTGCGTCTTCGCCATCTGAAGGAACCCGACCATCGCGAGTCGCGGCTGATGCCACCAAACCAGGGCCACCGTCTTCAACCGGTTTTGAAATCGCCGGAGACAGCAGGTATGCCCAAAGCCACCGATGGCCACGGCGTCACTGCTTCCAGCCAAAACCAGCCTCTGCGTCACTGCTTCCAGCTACTGCCTTCTTTACTGCCAGGATCATCGCCGGCTGTGACGAAACGGCCACCGCGACCCAGCCACCTCCACCGTCGAGACCAATCGTCGGCCGTCACTGGGGCTCTTTCGTGTGCGGCCCAGCTTCACTGTTGCTGCTCGCCGGAGCTTGCTTCCTTTTCCGGCGTCCTCACTACCCTTTTCCCATTTTTTGTTTATTGATTGGTTTGGCTGCTTTGCTGGGATCGAAAATTACTAATGTGTTGGGTGCATATGATTGTGAGGGATATCAATTTGCAGGTTGAAGAGATGAATTTAAAATTGAACTTGAAGTCGGAATATGAAAATGGGTGATAGTATGAAGGTTGTAGTATCTGGGTTTGAAGATCAAGTGTTGGAGGTAATAGGATAAAATGAAAAGGGCCGTGAGGTTAGGATGAAGAAGCAAAGGGAGTCAGCCACTGGAGGTGATTATGGGGGTGGTTCAGAGGTGTTTTAGATGAAAATGGTTGGGGAATGGTAGATTCCCGCGATGTGCTTGATGGAGGAAATCGGTTTCTCTAGAGGTTTCTGTTTGATGAGTGTATGGCTGCCTTTCAGTTCACGCATGTTTCAACTATCATTACTTACACTTAGTGAATCTGGATATTGAAATTACATATTGGTGTGTGTTCTTGATCAAACCGTGAAGTCACAGGTGAAGCAAACTAGTACGTACTGATCAAACATATTTCATACATACGACATCATCCATTCGTACTCAACCTCATTCATTCATATCTAAACAGAGGGCATGCGTTTACACAGAAAAGGCTGAGAGTTTAGATAAGGAACATACCTGCGCAGCTTTAAAACGTTTCTCCTCTTGGATTCTCCTTCTCCTCTCTTCTCGGAGAGATGTCTCTTGTTCCTTTTTTTTTATAAGATTGTTGGATCCTATTTCATGCAGGTTTGAGGGGATAAACAAAAACGCCTGTGCAGTGATGGTAGGGAGGTATGGTTGTAACAGGTGTTGGCCGTGAGGTGAGGTTGATTGGTTACGGGCTGGGAGCTGGAATGAAGTTGGTCCCGAGATGAGGATGTTGATGCGGAATGATGAGGAAAAGGACGATGGCGATGGGTTCTATGGGATGGTTCCCTTAGGAGCAGAGTGAGGTCGAACTGATAGTTTGAGCTAGATTTTGATGAGTGAAAAGGAAGCACTGGAAAATGGAAGGATTCTCTGAATATGTGGAGTGATCAAGAGCCAACAAAAATCCTTTCTTTTTTCTGCTGCTTGCTTTCTTTTATAGCCAAATCTCAGAACCCGTGAGCTTCCCAATCTGTTCAGAATTCCTCCCGTGATCCTCTTTTCTTTGCATGCTGATCAATAGTTTTTTTTGGCCGTGAGAAAATAGGATGAGGGCCCCTCAATCTCGTCTTCTTCTTCATACTGTGGACACCCTGTGCGTGTGGTTGCTTCGTGCATGCTGAGCAACAGTTTTTTTTGGCCGTGAGAAAATAGGGTGAGGGTCCCTCAATCTTGTCTTCCTCTTCATACTGTGGACACCCTGTGCGTGTGGTTGCTTCCTCTTCTGTGCAAGCTGGATGGTGATGCTGGAGATGCTGGAAGGGAATTGGAGATTCGAGGGGTATCAATGAGAATGGATTATGATTCTCCTGAGGATGAGGATCCGGGTTCTTAGGGGTCCAGTGGAGGTGCTACATAGTGGCAGATGAGTGAAGTGGTCACGGTGGTGATTGAAGGATTCGAGATGATGAGGCAGTGAAGAAAGGGTTGAAGAGGAAGTGATGATCCCTGGTAGCATTGGGTTTCACGGTTGGTGTATGGTGAGTGGGAAGCAAAGGTGGTGTCGGCCAGGATTGGGGAAGTGGGAGAGGTTAGAAGTGGACCGTTGGAAGATTGTGGGAATTGTTTAAGACGAGCGGCAGAGGCGAAATTATGGACGAACGCTTGAAAGGGGAGGTGAGTTGGACGAGCGGCAGAAATTGAGTGATTAGGACGAACGACAAAATAAGAGTGACTTGGACGAGCGGCAAACAGAGAGAACGAACGGCAGAAAAGGGGGAGCGAGCGGACGAACGTCTCATCAAGACCGAACACGGCTAAATGAGAACAAAACCACATTAATAACGAACGTTCAAATAGGAATAATCAAGAAGTGACCGAACGTTCAAAACAACACGCTAATTACCACTAACACAAAAAGGACGAGCGTTCAACTAAGGATAAAAAACTTCAAAACCGAACGTTGACCAGTATGACCGAGCACTAACGTCCAAATGAAGACCGAACGGTTGAAAAGCCTGTGGACGACCGAACTGTTGTGGATGAGGACGAACGTACCAAAGGACCGAGACGAACGTTTATTCAATAGAGAACGAACGTTCATCAACATCAAGTCGAACGTTCAACACAAAAGACCGAACGTTCATCAATAAACAAATCAAGACCGAACGTTATACAATAAACTGATTAATAACGAACGTCCAAAAAGAAAATGAACGAACGTTCATCAGTAAAGACAGCAAGACCGAACGTTCGACAAACAATTTAACCGAACGCTTGCTAACACATTACAAATCAAAACCGAACGATCACTAAGAATAAACATGACCGAACGCTATTTGCTGAACACCACAATGGGCCGAACGTCCAAAGCCGAAAGCTGAAGACATATATCATTGAGCCCGAACGTTCATCAAAACATTATGACCGAACGGTTGAAGATGAGAAATGCCGAACGTCCTAAAAGTGTGAAAGACCGAACGCTCAAGCAGTCGCTTCTGGGCGAACGGTCGCAGCAACAGTGGGGAAGGACGAACGGTTTTCTTTTTGCGAAAGAGGACGAACGCGCTCAGTTGAGGACGAACGTTTTCTTTCCTTCTTTTCTTTTTTATTCCTGTTATTATATACCCTTTTTTTTTGTATTTTTTTGATATTTATTTCTTTTTGATGAAAATAAATTTTTATTTAATCAACCCGGACGAAATTGAGTGTTGACAATACCCTCTAGCCATGGCCAAACACTTTCAAGAAGAGTTGAAGTCATTTGTGGAAGATGGACCTAGACTCTATCTCTTGGGCCATCTTGCACCATCATGAAGATTTCCTACAAAGTGTTGAAAAATAATTATGTGCATACCACTACCATTATTTTTTAGCATTTTAATTCACTTTGGAGTGGCTAAAAGTCTTGGCTATGATCTTAAAAGAGTGGCCTTAATGCCCCATTTTCTCAAAGTTGTCAAAAGACAAGAACCACCCACTTTTCTTCTAGTAATTGTTGGTTTTTTTTTTGTGTGTGAATCTATTCTAGCACCTTTCATTAGGATTTATTTTAAGTGCTTAACCTTTCTTTATTAAACTTTCATTTCTTTTTTGTCTTATTGGAATTCTTAGTTTTTTCATAATTAAATTCCTTTTGCAAAACCTTTCTTTTTTAAGACCTATTATTGCTTTATTTCCTTGTTTCTTCTTGTATGCTTCTCGGCTTGGTTACTTATTTTGGTGTAGGTTCTCTTTGTGAGGTGATGCAATATCTTAGAGGTAGCTTTCTAGGTGGTGGAGACGCAATGGGAGCTTCAATTTTGGGGTAGTAGTCAAAAGAAATAAGAGAAACACCTTGGAAGGAAGCTTTGAGTTGGTTGTAAATTTTGGTTTTGTAATTTTATTTTCTTTGCCTTTATAATTCGGCATTGTTAGGTGTCTTGGGGAGTCTTTGGTCTTCAATCACATCTCCTAACAAGAACCTTTATTTCTTAGTAAATTGCGTTTTTTTAGTTGGTTGGTTGGAGGAATCAAAGTTCTTGTAACTTAAGCATTAGGTCGCGTAACTAGTTTACTTGTTTTCTTTACTTGTGGTAGCTTAGTGTGTGTCTACTTTAATTTCAATTTTAGTTCCTTTTAAGAAGTTTGGTTCAAGAGTGCCTAAAGGTAAACTTTGGCTAGAAAAGGTTTCGTATTTAAGAAATCCATTGTGATTTGCCTCCCTTTCCTATAAGTAACTTGGGTATCTTTTGCTTCCTTAAGTCTCTTAAGAATTTCTTTTCAAATACTAAGTAATGTGTTTGTGCATAACATCTTTTTTTGAAAATTTAAGAATGTCTAGGACTCATTCTTACCAATTTAGTAGTGACTCTAGTGAAGAGGCCCAACCAAGTTTAAAACATATGGCCAAAGAACTAAAATCACTAAATATTTAGCAAAAACAATAAACCCTCTAAAAAGAAAAAAACGAGTTGAAAGGGCAAAGTATATTGCTTCCTTAGAAGAAGAGCTTAGAATTCTTAATGAAAAACAAGAGAAAATACAAGAGAAGATTAAGAGAAGAAAGAAAGAAAAAAGGGAGAAAAATAGAGAGGCCCAACTTGCCATTTTAGAGGAGGAACTTACAATTTTAAAAGAAAAAGATGAGACGATAAAAGAGAAAAGAAGAGAAGACAAGAGATGGAAGGAAGAACAAAGAGAGGAAGAGGAGAAAAAAAGAAGAAAGTATGAAGAGAAAAATAAAAGAGAGAGGGATGAGAAAGAATTAAGAGAAAAAGAAGAGAATGAGAGTAGAAAACAAGAAGATATTGAGAGAAGAGAAAAAGAGAAAATGGTATTGAAACCATTTACCACTTCCTAAAAAATAATTGAAACTAAGATGCTAAAGGGAGTTTTTCAATCTTTGAATTTTTCTCAATTTATCATTATTTCATCTTTCATAATTACCACTTTTAATCATATGAATATTACACCATATACAACCATTTAAGGGTCTTATCTTTTATGTTGAGTTCATAGTTGCTATTATGTCAAGCTCTTAAAAAAATAATTCTCTATAGTCTTGTAGTTTTCAACTCTATTTTGATTCTACTAGGATTCTCTTGGGCTATTTTTGTAGCAAAGGACATGATGTTCGAGTGATGAACCTTCTTCATATGGGGGGATGATGTTTCGCCTAGTCCTTGTGTGATAGGGAAACATGTCCTTAGCGGGAGGGCGAGGCGACTCGAGTAGGCCTGTAGGGGAGGCTATAGGTGGGTGAGGTGTGATACAGGAGTGTGACTAAGTCTTTTCATGATGGAGTTCATGGTAATATGGATGCTTATGGTGATTTTCATGATGGGGATAATCATGATGGTGGCATATTTATGATGAAGATCATGGTGTTGAAGACACTCCTGATTATGCTATGTTGATAGTGACATTACTATAATAATGATGGTAAGGTAGTTAGCATAGGTGTTGATGAGTAGATAGACCAAGGTCTATGCATGTGATGTTAGTGAGGACATCGAGGATTGAGGATTGAAGATCAAGGATCAAGGATCGAGGATCGATGATCAAGTAATCTAAGATTATTGAATTGTTTATGTTTAGGGGATTCAAAATCTCATTGTTAATACTTCTATGTATGGGGTGATTGATATGGTTGATATAATCAGTGTGTATATGTCTTGTTTTTATGATTTTTTTAATGGTAGCTTACTCCATATTTGTTTATGTTTGTGTGTTTCTGAATGAAATTATCGATGATGATCGTATAAGGTATTATACGTGAGCAAATGATGTTGCAAATGTGTTTTTCTAGCCTTTCTTTTGTCTTAGTCGTCCAGGTTTTAATATGTGAAATTGCAAACAGGCTTGTGTATTATATTTTTTATTTCCTTCCATTTGAATATTAGTTCATTGGATAATTTGTTTGCTTATCCCTATCAGATGAAAAAATTGCAAGTGCAGATGGCAACAATGAAAGTCAATTAACCTCAAAGTTAGTAAGACCTATTACTATTGCTTTGAAGCTACTTCCATGGTTTTCTATTTCCTTCCGTATTCAACACATGTTTATATCTCATTGTTTTAGTAGCCTAATATAGTGTAAATTGATTATTTCTTTTTTTCCTTGGTCATAAACCATGCTATAGCCTATAGGCGATGTATTTACTTTTGCAACTCAGTGATATATTGTTTAAGTTAAAAGTTGTAATTATCTGAATTTTACATGGTAGTATAGGTACTAGGACATGAATACTTTACTTTAAAAAAACTTGTTCTGATGATAAGTTCAAAATGAACTATATTTAGAATGGAATGTTTCTTTTGCAATATGTATTATCACACGTTCCCCTTTCCAAGGCTCAAATAATACATCTGATATGGAAATGTGGAGCATCTCAGGTGAGTTCTCATTTACTTGTTAGACATTTTTTTTATAAAAGTTATGTCTCACAATATTTATTGCCTTTGTGCCCCTCCTCCTTTAATACTCTATGGTTAATGTTTTATTCCTTTTAGATTATGGAACTATAAAAGTGTACCCGTATTTTTCATTTGTCAGTAGCAAAAAATACCAAGAAGATTAAGTTAAATTTTACAAAATCTTGGATAACATATCTTAGATTGCCACTTCCACTTGATTTTACAAAGGGGTAATGTACTAGTTATGCTTTTGAAATTTGAATATAACTGAAACATTTTATAAATTCCATATTTAAGATATCTCCTAGTTGTCATGAGATTCAATGTAGGGGAAGAAGTGGGAAGAAACACAAATGATAGGATTGTGACATGGATTGTATGATCCTAGTATAGAAGTATGAAATATATGTGTGAAAAACTTTCTTTAAATCACAACCAGTGCTTAAGCATTCAAATAATGATTGTTGTTCTCACTTTTCATATGGTTTCATTGTTTAGATATGTAGCGAGGGTTAATAAAGGAGGTGTTGGAATAATTTTCCAAGAACTTAGGGAAACAAGATGAACAATTGTTGATAGGAGGAGCAATGTGAGTGTTGAACCCACTCCCTGATGAGTTTGTATTTTATGATGACAAGACATTGACAATAACAACACATGGATGTTGTCATGACACAACAAGAAATATGTTTGCATTAATTGATACATATGTGTATATGTACGTGCTTAGTGTGATTAATACGTATGTGAACAAATTGATGATTTTGCATACTACTGATCATGAAATGTTTGTTTTGTATGCATATTGTGTTACTGTGTGGATGTGGATCACAAGCACAAAAGCATATCTGCATGAAGTAATCTATTGCAATGTTATTGTAATCAATTAAGTTCATCAAACATCTTATATTTTAAATTGTGGCAAAACAACAAGTTTGAATCGATTACATTAGTCGTTGAATCGATTAAAACTTGTGTCTTTGCACATATCATTTTCAAAAGTGCAGTGATGAAATTTGAAGGAGAAAAGTTTTCAAAATGTGTTTAAGTGTTAAGCTTAATCGATTACACATTTTATGTAATCAATTCAGTTTGTTATCTTTTGAAAACAGATTTCATGCTTGTAATAACTGCTTTAACGGTCATATTTTTAAATATGTTTGACCAGCATTAATTGCAAATCGATTACATCAATTGAGCATTCAATTAAGAGCCGAGTTTGTTGTAATGCTGTTACATCTGTTTTAATGTAACCGATTACATAAGTAGCGTAATCGATTGTTTTTGCGTATGAACTGATAAAAACTATATGTTGATGCATTGCTTGCAATACAAAAAACTTTTGATCAATTGTAAATTATCATATCTGATATTCTCGATGAGAAAAGATTTTACAGGTTGTACATACGCTCCAAGAATCAAGAACGTGAAGAATTTGAAGAATCTTGAGGCATTTTAGTGGACTACATTGGCTTATCACACTAGCACTACTGCAGGTGTATCTGGTTTGATCAGAAGAAGTTTATGCAATCTTTGATTTGCTGTTTCCCTGGACATGCACATAAGGAAGAAGAGTAAGGAGCTCTTGGTGTTGAGAAACAAGCCTCCTTAATTCTAACAACAACAATGTAGACTTGATATAATCTTCTAGGCGTGAATACACACTTTTCTAAAAGTAGTATTTCGTCCCTTATAAGAGTGAAGGGGATCATGAAACTGCTTTTGAGGTAAAAATAAGAAATACAACGATAATACTCACTCTTAGCATTAACGTTAAACAAGAATAAAATTCTCACAAATTGATTTGTGTGTTAAGTGAATGACAGAATGAAGAGAAAAAGTCTCTTCTTTCAATAGAGCACATGATCCCTTTATATAAATGTTGATCAGGCATCTTTCAAATCCAAGAGATACCAGATTATGATTAGTTACATTTCTTGATTGTAACATTTCATGTATGGTTGTAACTCTTTATGAATAATTATAACTCTTCATGAATCCGAAAACTGTCTCTAATAATCTTAAATATCAACAATCCTCCACCATTTGAGAGTATTGTATAATGACTTAACACAAACATCAATTTAATAATTGCAATCTTACACATAAATGAAAGTGTACATAGACTTCAACTTTCACTTAATAGAATACACATTTCAGGAATTCATATTTTATTGGTGCCGAAACGATTGAACCAACATAATACATAATGAAGTCTTAAAGATACTCTACATATAAGATAAATTACATATTCTTATTATACTTGACACAATAGATAGGGCCATGCATCCATATCTATTCATAAGTGCAACAAAGTCATGCCCCTTGACTTCTTGAAGCGACAAAACTTCGCACTTACATAGGTTGATTTTTTAGGTAAACATGTTTCTGTGACAAAACATAAATTCAAGTAATCAATTAAGAATTAGTCAACCTCCTAAGCATCACAAATCTAAAGCACTCTTGAAATAATTATTTGTGCTTTAAATCATCAAATAAGAGATTTAATCTTATTGAACTTAAGACTCAATGTCATATTAAGCTTTAAGTTAAGATTCCCTTGTGATTAATCGTGGGCTCCATTCTTATTCCAATTGTCATTTTGGAAATGAAATCTTTAGTCAATGCCTTAGTAAATCCATTAGCCAAATTAAAGAGCATGTGGTTGAAGAAGTCAAATAAGTTAAATAAAAATATATTCCTATCCTATTTTTTAGGGGAATTTTATGCATTATTTAATTAATTAGCTTAATAGATATTTCTCAAAGTTGGTTACAAATCCAATATTTACTACTTATGCTCAATAATAGATATCAATTTTTCTTTCATTCTTTTGTCTCTTATATTTTAAAACCCAACAATACGGAGAGCTTCTGATATGATGTCTTAATTTTAATAGTACCTAAGGGCTTTTGTTCTTAATTTTAATTAATCTAAGTAATTAACAACCTTATCACCTTAAATGGTCACAAAAAGGTCATGCTATTGACTTTTTAAATGAGTTAGAACAACGTCATTGGTTGCCCCTACAAATAAGAACCAGATATATCCATACTAATATAAAATAATACATCGTGACACATGATATAATTTACCCAACTCTATTTTTACCTTGAAATTACCTTACATAACTAAAATAACTAATCATTCATAATTCTTGTGAAAATAACGTCAAAGTAATCAAAATCTGAAATGTCATTATAATTTATTCTCTAGTGTGTTACATATGTGGCATAAAAGAAACTATATAATCATTTACATGTAAAAGAGGCTACAGACAATTCTGATTAATTTTGTTGTATGGAGTTAGGGGCGTGATTTTTTTGGGATGAATGGATTTGCTCCTAAAATTAATAATGGCCTTGTCTGGCAAAACTTCACATGTAATTTAAGTGAATGAATGCATTTGACCTTAAATGCTGAGTTTTTCCCTAAATCATATTTAGCTTGTGTTCTTTTTCTGAAATGATGAAGATTTGTACTTAGTTCTTCACTTGATAGGGCGTTATTATAGGTACTACTTAGTTCCTATAGAATCCAAACTTTGCAATATTAGGTACTATTTTCAATTGTTTGGATCCCATATTAACTGTTGTTGTTGTTGTCAGTGTGAGAGGTCCTTTTCTAACACCGATGCATAAAAAGGATGTAAGTTGTTTCTATTTAAGATGAATGGTTAATGATTTAAATCCTAATTTGTATGAGCTTTTAGACATGCATGACGTAACCATTTATTGTAAGTGAGGCCCAAATTCTTAAGTCACCAAGAAAGGCCCAAAAGCCTTTTAAACCAAAACCCAAAAGCTGGAAAAGCCACGGAGATTAAAATATCTCTTCCAGAAGCACCCAATCTTTATCAACATTTGATGGTGAATAGAGATAGGAACATAGCAGAGCTTTAGGTTCGTAGCAGAGAGAGAATCTATGGAAGGCACACCAGAAGACCTCTGTTGCAGATACAGTAAGAGAAAAGGTAGATCGGAACAAGAGAAAAGGTAAGAAAAGCTTCAACTTCTCATATCTATGAAAATGGTAAAAATTACAGTACTGTGTTCTGTGTATTCTATATATATATATGAAAATATTGAGGGGAAAACCTAACCTTTTAAAGGTTAGGAAAGGGGAACGAGAAAGACACTAAAGGTCTAACTACCCTAACAGATTACTACCATAAAATAGTAATCTTAACAGAAAACTAACTTCAATACCATTTGAAAAGATATTATGGTCATACTGTTATTTATTATTTACACAAGCAATCAAAATGAAATGGTGTTGTACTTGGTTGAGCCCAACCAAGTGTATAATAGAACTAAACAGTCGGTAGTCTTTAAATACAAACAAAAATTAGATGAATCCAAAAGGTAAAAGGGTATAGTTAAAGGAATGAGTGGTGATTATGGTAAGACGTCAAGCTATATATGTGTTATTATAGGGTTAGAACCGACCGATCGGGTATGACTGCATGCTGAGTGGAATGAACCGGACGACCAGGTTACGAAAAAGGACTTTGTAGTTGTTCGATCACGACAACAGTTGAGCAGAGTTAAAGCACAATCAATACGGTAACCGCTATTGATGACTGGTTCAGGCTAACATTAATGACCACTAAGACATAAATTAATTGGTCAGATTCTTGTAAACTCTATAAATAGAGATTTAACTTCGAGGTAAGACTCATTTTTTTCGTAATTGAATTACTTTAGACCTTCAGAGAAAAATTCCGACTTTAGCATCGAAGTGTATTCTACTGGTCACCCGTCTCAAACCGATCTGTTATCTATAGTTAAGCAGAAGTGAACGTTCGTCCAAGATAGAAGTACCTCACAAAAATTATACTCGTCCCAATCCAGCAAAAACATTTTTGCGCCCACTGTGAGGCCAAGGATAGCAAAAGAAACCCAGTTAAAAATCGTAAGGATGGCAGGACAACCAGACCCAATGACGTTAGTATAGGTGATGCAGAGGCTGATGAAAGCTATGCAGGCGGAGATACAAACTTTGCGGGCAGAGCGCGACGCGAAGCAAAGAGAGCAGTCGAATCAGCAAAGGATATCACCTACCCAAACCCCTATAATGGAGCATTCTCATAATAAGCCTAAGGGAGCTGCCCAGGAGAAAAATAGTTCCCGAACCCGCTCGGTTCGTCCGATTAATGCCGCACGGGCCGGAGCACTTCACCCTTTCACAGCGGCTATCATGGAAGAGCCCATGCTGGAGAGGACTCCCCCAACTCTGGACAAGTATGACAGAATAGATGATTCAAAGGACCATCTAAGGTCGTTTGATGGATGCTATGGCCATTTATTCGCCCAATGACTTAGTGTGGTGTAGGGTGTTTTCCCTATCCCTTAAAGGAGAAGCTCTGGCATGGTTTAGTTGTCTTCGCCCTCGTATCGTGGAAAATTTCAGTACATTGAGAACTCTATTTGAGTAGCAATTTTCTTATAGTCGGGCACAAAACCTGACTTTTATGGAGCTGACGAAAATCAAACAAAGAAAGGATGAAGGCCTAAGGGATTTTACGGACCGGTATAATCGAACTATGCATCAGGTAAAAGATGTTGGCAAAAAGTTCATTATGAGTGATGGTATCGGACGGGGTATTTTTCGAAGTGTATAGCGCAGCGGAATTAAAACTCAGAGAGCGGAAAGCGTATTCGATCACAATTAAAATTAATTTGATCCTTTTAGTAAAAATAATTTTCTTTCAGAAAATTAATCAAACAATTGATATACGTAAAATAATATGAGTATAGGGAATAAGAAAATCAACACAGAATTTTTATCCTGGTTCGAATCAAAAGATTCTACGTCCAGTCGTTAATCACTATAAATAGTGATTAACCTTTTTCACTAAAAATGGTTTAACAGATTACAAGATAATAAACAGGAATAAAATGAAAAGAACCACTCTACCACAAGCTTCTCCTTTCACAAGACCAGGCAGAGTACCTTGCTAACTCGAAGAGAGTTTGCTCCGACTATCGACACACGATACGCGAGCCTCTCCTATCACAAGACCAAGCAAGGGAACAATGAACAAAAAGCTCTCTAAGAACGTTCCTCTGACACACATTGTTCTAAGCTTTCTCAGTTCAAAAAACGTTACCTTCTGATTTCTCCAAATCAAATTATATAGCCAAGTACACTGAGTGCCAAAGGTCAGCTCTCAACTGCCATGAATAATCGATTATTGTAAGTGATAATCGATTATTCAAGTCCGTTACAGGTTTTCAAAAATGTGATAATCGATTATATGAAGTGATAATCGATTATTCAAGTATGACTTGTGATAATCGATTATTGCTTAACCATAATCGATTATACTAGTAAAAATTACAATGTTTAACATTTTCCTACTACATTCAAAATCTACAAGTTGCTTTTTTAAATATTTTCCTACTATATCCAAAATCTATAAGTTGCAGCATCATCAAAACACATCTTCAGGTTTTACCAATACTCCTTATTGGTAACAATCTCCCCTTTTTTGATGATGATCAAAAACTCTCTTTTTAAAAGCAACTCAGGTTTACCTGCAACATATATAAACTAATGGACCAACCACAGAGTTAGCAATACCTGTACAATTAAAAACTTTTATTTTTTTTCTTTAATCCTCCCCTTATATTTCTTCTCCCCCTTTTTTATCATAAGCAAAAAAGAATAATGTAATAACCTCCCCCTTAATATGAGCTCCCCCTCAAAAATGGAATATATGCAAAAAATAAAAGCTCATTATATTAAGAACAGAAAGGAATTACATGAAATTCATAAAGATTAAGAAACTAAATATCATAAAGAAAATAACATAACAATCAAACTTAGAGGCCTAAAACCTAGAATTCAGGACTAGGAGAACGTTCAGGAGGTGGGATATTAAGATGACCCTCGATGTTAGATAGGCGAACATCAAGATCAAGAAATTGATCAACCATGTACTCATCAACAGATCGCTGCCACTCATAAATCTCCTCAAAGTGAGTCTTTTGTGCAAGACTCATATCCTCCAACTGTTTAGATAACCTTGCAAAATGGTCTTCCATAGAAGCTGAGGAAGAGGAGGGTATGTTGGATGGTCCAGCATCAGACGGAGCAGCAGCACTTACTGGGTCAGCCATATGAGTGTCCATGTCATCATCTTCATCTACATCAGGATGGTCATCATCTTTGTGAATAAGGACTTTGCCTCTAGTAATGAATCCCATTTGACGAAAGGTAGTATCTCCAATTTCTGATCCCATATCTTCAATAGTTTGAACGAGTTCTCCTTCAACAGGTACACCTTTGAATTCTAAAATCCTAGAAAGAAGAAGAGCATAGGGAAGTTGATATGAATGGGATTTCTTGGCTTTTACCATTGTGCCAGCAATGAGAGCAGGCCAGTCGATGTGTATGTGATTTAGAATCCCATACAACAGAAGTAAATCCTGCTCAGAGCATTGAGCATGGTTGGTTGCTCTAGGACATAAAATCCAAACAATCAAGTAGTGGATCATCCTTTCTTCAACTTTAAAACCTCCAACCAGTAATTGCCTTTGTTAGCAAAATGATGCAGATGAAATTTTGATGATGTCCAAATCAAGTCAAGACCAATCAAGAATCAAAATGATCTGAAGATTTGTATTGTGATGGAAAGCTTTTGTAATACTCTTAGAAATATGTATAGGACGTAGATCAGAAAAAAAAAAGTGTTTTGTAAAATTACTATAGTAAATCATTGCAACAAAACACTATAGTACTATTCACATGAATAGTAACACTATTCACGTGAATAATGACGGTTAACGGTAAGAGTATCGCACTTAACACGGACGTTGGGGAAACTAGTCGTTGAAGAAACTAGCCGTTTATGACCGTTGGACAAACTAGCCGTTTATGGCCGTTGGACAAACTAGCCGTTTATGGCCGTTGGACAAACTAGCCGTTTATGGCCGTTGGAGAAACTAGCCGTTAAGTTTGTCTTTTAGTGAATGGAAGAGTCTTTGGATGAGTCTATAAATAGACTCTCATTTTCTCTCAAGAAGAACATAACTAGAGACACAGAAACTCTTCCCTTGTGCTCAAATACTCAGAAATTCTTGAGACTTGTGTGTTCTTGTTCGGCTTGTGAAACTTTTGTCTGTGGAGCTGGTGAAGTGCTGCTACGGTGACAGAGGAAATAGCCGGTTCATCCTTGGTGTGTCTAAGGAGGTGTTCGGAAGAGAATCATCCTTCGTGAAGTATTCGGAGGAGGTGTTCATCCTTTGTGAAGACTCAAAGGAGGTGTAGGTTCATCTCTTGTGGTATCAAGAGAGGTGGTTTCTAAACTCTTACAAATTGTTTCTTTGTGATTGTAATTTGTAATTGTTTTGTGATTAGTGAATTGTTTATCTTGTTTGAGATAAACGACTGGACGTAGGATTGGTAAGATCCGAACCAGGATAAAATCATCTGTGCAAATTTCTCTCAACCTTACTCTCGCTTTATTTGTCTTTATTATTTGTTTGGTAAGTTTATTTGAGTAGAAATTAAAAGGCACACGTTCGTATTAAAAACCCTCTTGGTTTGTTATTCCACGCTAACCATTCCGCTGCAGCCGCTCTGACAATTGGTATCAGAGCTTGCTTTGATAGTCATTCAAATGGCAGGATCACATCAAACCTTTGCAGAGGGTGCATCAATCAATAGACCACCACTATTCACAGGTGAAAATTACGCATTTTGGAAGGTCAGAATGCAAATTTTTATGGAATCTATTGATATAGATATTTGGGATGCTGTTGCATTTGGTCCTTTTGTTCCAACTAACAATATGCAGGAACCAAAGTCCCGTGACCAATGGACCATTGAAGAAAAGAGAAGATCTCAGAATGATGTAAAAGCCCGGCATATCATTGCGTCAGCGTTGACTGTTGATGAGTTCTACAGGATCTCTGTCTGTAAAAACGCTAAAGAAATGTGGGAAACTTTAAGAGTAACTCATGAAGGCAGAGATGAAATCGGGTGTGCTAAAACGAATACTTTAATCATGGAAGAGAATAATTCAAGCTCTTCATCAAGCACAACATCAAGTATGGGTGATTCTGATGAGCAAGCATACATCTGTTTAGTAGTGAACGACGACACTGGAAGCCAAGTAAGTACCTCTAGTGATTCTGATGATTCTGATGATATTGATGAAGATGAATTACATGAAATTTATAGAGAATTATTGATAGAATCAGAAAAACTAGATCTTGCTCATAAGAAATTGAAAAAGGATTTTAAAGAATTACAAAAGAAATATGAAAAATCCTTAGAAGAAATAGAAACTTTAAATAGTAAAATTTCAAATGTACAAAATGATACAAATATATCTGCTGAGTGTAAATTTTGTGATAAACATAAATTGAAAGTTGATAACGTTGAAAAATCAATAGCAGATGAAAATAAAGAATTAAAATCAAATTTTAAAAATATTTTTGAAGAAAATAAAATTTTGAAAAATAAAATTTTATTTTATGAAAAAGGTAAATATACTAGTAGTGATGAATGTGCATCTTGTGTTAATTATAAGAAATACTAGATGAAACAACCTCAGGAGAATGTAGTAAAAATAATGAAAATAAGGTTGTTAAAAATAAGTATGTTCCTAGAATTAAAAATAAACATAATCATAGAACCCGTAGAACTTGGGTAGAAAAAGGAACAACTTATAGGAACACAAATGTTGTATCCTGCTTTTATTGTATGAAAAAGGGTCATACATCTAACAAATGTAAAATTAAGCATTATGGTGTTCCAAGTGGTAGATATGTTTGGGTTATAAAATGATTTCAAATTTTCAATCTAACCCAAAGGACCCAAACAAAATTGTTGGGTACAAATTATTTTTTAATTTCTTTAAAACAAAATTTAAGAAATTTTTTTTTAAGACCGATAAAACTATTTTTTTTGGATATCCTCTAATATATAAAGTATATATAGTTTTAAATCGGAAAAACTTTTATGTGAGCATGTTGTCTTTGATGAAATTGTAGACCTTGAGGCAAAACCTCTTGAGTCAGTTGAATTACATGCAGGCAACGACGAAGATTTGTAGAAGACAACAAATGAAGCAAAGAATGATGACAATCCTCAAGATGAAGATCTCAACAATGTTTTATAAGCTCTTTCTCCTAAAAATATTTGCTTTAAATATCCTATTGTGCATGTTTGAATGAATCTTTAAATTTGAAATATTTTTAGCTCATATGCATACATGCTTTTATTAAGGGGGAGTATTATCTTAGGGGGAGAACATTCAACACAACTTTTTAATTATGATCAAAAAGGGGGAGAAAATGCTTAAAACTTATTAAAGCTTATTTGCTTATTTAGCTTATTTGTGTTTATTCACTAATGCACTCTTTCTTCCATAAGTTGTGTTTTAAATACAGATTATTACCAAAAGCTTTAAATCAAGAAGTTTTTGATCATCATCAAAAAGGGGGAGATTGTTAGCAAAATGATGCAGATGAAATTTTGATGATGTCCAAATCAAGTCAAGACCAATCAAGAATCAAAATGATCTGAAGATTTGTATTGTGATGGAAAGCTTTTGTAATACTCTTAGAAATATGTATAGGACGTAGATCAGAAAAAGAAAAGTGTTTTGTAAAATTACTATAGTAAATCATTGCAACAAAACACTATAGTACTATTCACATGAATAGTAACACTATTCACGTGAATAGTGACGGTTAACGGTAAGAGTATCGCACTTAACACGGACGTTGGGGAAACTAGTCGTTGAAGAAACTAGCCGTTTATGACCGTTGGACAAACTAGCCGTTTATGGCCGTTGGACAAACTAGCCGTTTATGGCCGTTGGACAAACTAGCCGTTTATGGCCGTTGGAGAAACTAGCCGTTAAGTTTGTCTTTTAGTGAATGGAAGAGTCTTTGGATGAGTCTATAAATAGACTCTCATTTTCTCTCAAGAAGAACATAACTAGAGACACAGAAACTCTTCCCTTGTGCTCAAATACTCAGAAATTCTTGAGACTTGTGTGTTCTTGTTCGGCTTGTGAAACTCTTGTCTGTGGAGCTGGTGAAGTGCTGCTACGGTGACAGAGGAAATAGCCGGTTCATCCTTGGTGTGTCTAAGGAGGTGTTCGGAAGAGAATCATCCTTCGTGAAGTATTCGGAGGAGGTGTTCATCCTTTGTGAAGACTCAAAGGAGGTGTAGGTTCATCTCTTGTGGTATCAAGAGAGGTGGTTTCTAAACTCTTACAAATTGTTTCTTTGTGATTGTAATTTGTAATTGTTTTGTGATTAGTGAATTGTTTATCTTGTTTGAGATAAACAACTGGACGTAGGATTGGTAAGATCCGAACCAGGATAAAATCATCTGTGCAAATTTCTCTCAACCTTACTCTCGCTTTATTTGTCTTTATTATTTGTTTGGTAAGTTTATTTGAGTAGAAATTAAAAGGCACACGTTCGTATTAAAAACCCTCTTGGTTTGTTATTCCACACTAACCCTCCCGCTGCAGCCGCTCCTGACAGCCTTCTATTGGTTTACCGTTCAGGATGACGTAGGAAGGATTGAAAAGTCATCATCCTGTTGAAATCTTCAAGCCCTAAATGGACTTTGACAGCATCATCCCAGATGGGAAGTTGAGCAACATTGGTCCATACGTCATCATCTAAAATGATGCGTACTCCCTTGACCTTAGTAGATATTATCCCATCTCGATAACACAAGATGAAGTGGAAGACTCTTATAAGATCAGGATAAATGCATCCTTTTTGTTCTAACAGATGCGTTAACCCCTGCTCAGCAAAAGTGTTTGGAAATTGAAAGCCATAGAAGCGGAAAAAGTCAAGACGAATAAACTTTACCGCCATGATCTTCCTTTCTTGCCAAGAATTAACAAAGTCTGCATGTTTCCCTTGATCTGAAATCCATCCATCTATGTTTGCAAGATGTGGTTGAGAAGAAGAGGAGGCTCCAGCGGTTTTGCGACGGTGCCTTCTTGAGTCACCCATGGAGGAAGAATGGGAAAATGAGATTTTGAGAAGGTGAAGGGAAATCAAGAAGATTTGAGCTCTAGTTTTGATTTCAGCAGTATTTAGGTGCAAAGGAGTGTCTAATAATCGATTATGGGGGGCTATTTATAAGAAAAATGGAAAAACTAGCCGTTTATGGTCGTTTATAACCGTTATGGGATGCTCCAACGGCTCTATTTTTGAAACTGTCAGCGCGATAATCGATTATGGCTTGTGATAATCGATTATCAGTTCAATAATTACTGCCCAGAATTGCATGATAATCGATTATGCATAATGATAATCGATTATCTGCTCAAGATTTTCCAGAATTGAATTTTATGCATGAATAATCGATTATAACTTAGTGATAATCGATTATGAAGCGTTAAGTTTACGAAAAATGCAAAAATTTGCATAGATTTTGATTTTAAGATATGTCTAACACTCCTAACTCTCTTCTAAGCTTAAAAAATCTATCTTTAGGTAGAGCCTTGGTAAAGGTATCAGCTAATTGATGTAAAGTATCAACATATTCAATTTGACAATCCCCCTTTTGAATATGATCTCTTAAGAAATGATGCCTAATTTCTATATGCTTAGTTCTTGAATGCATTATGGGGTTCTTGGTCAAATTTATCGCACTAGTATTGTCACATTTTAGAGGAATTTTGTCAAGGAAGATATCAAAGTGTTCCAATTGTTGTTTCATCCATAAAATTTGAGCACAACAGTTTCCAGCTGCTATATATTCAGCTTCGGTGGTAGACAAAGCTACACATGCTTGTTTCTTTGAGTGCCATGACACTAAAGAACATCCCAAGAAATGATAGGTTCCACTAGTACTTTTTCTATCAATTTTACAGCCACCATAATCTGCATCAGAGTATCCTATTAAACTAGGTGAGGCATCAGAGGGATACCAAAGTCCAAATGAAGTAGTTCCCTTAAGATATTTTAGAATTCTCTTAACTGCAGTCAAATGAGATTCTTTAGGATTGGCTTGGTATCTAGCACATACACAAACACTCTACATAATATCTGGTCTACTAGCAGTTAAGTATAGCAAGGATCCTATCATGCCTCTAAACATGGTTTCATTCACTCCTTTTCCAATTTCATCCTTATCTAAATAACATGAAGTACCCATGGGTGTACTAGCTTCCTTGCAGCTATCCATACCAAATTTCCTAAGAATTTCTCTACAGTATTTAGTTTGGGAGATGAATGTTCCACCATTCATTTGTTTTATCTGTAGTCCTAAGAAAAAGTTTAACTCACCCATCATAGACATCTCAAATTCACCTTGCATTATTTTTGCAAACTCTTCACACAAAGAGTCATCAATTGACCCAAAAATGATATCATCTACATAAACTTGCACGATTAAAATGTTTTTTCCTACTTTCTTAATGAATAAGGTTGAATCAACCTTTCCTCTAGAAAATTCATTTTCAATTAAAAAGATACTAAGTCTTTCATACCAAGACCTAGTGTCAGAGCGGCTGCAGCGGATGGGTTAGCGTGGAACAACAAACCAAGAGGGGGGGTGAATTGGTTCTTACTAAAAACGTGTGCCTTAAAAATTTCTACTCAATTAAACTTACTTAGCAATTAATAATAACAGTTAAATAGAGTAAGGTTGAGAGAAATTTGCACAGATGATTTTATCCTGGTTCGGATCTTACCAATCCTACGTCCAGTCGCTTATCTCAAAACAAGATAAACAATTCACTAATCACAAAACAATTACAAACTACAATCACACAGATACAATTTGTAAAAGTTTAGAAAACACCTCTCTTGATGCCACAAGAGATGAACCACCACCTCCTTTGAATCTTCACAAAGGATGAAACACTTCCTCCGAATACTTCACGAAGGATGACTTCCTCTTCCAAACACCTCCTCAGATGCACTAAGGATGAACCGGCTATTTCTCTGTCACCGTAGCAGCACTTCACCAGCTCCACAGACAAGAGTTTCCTTAGCCGAACAATAGCTCACAATTCTCAAGAGTTTCAGAGTTCTAGAGCACAAGGGAAGAGTTTCTCTACTTGGTTGTAGGTTCGTTTGAGAGAAAATGAGAGTCTATTTATAGACTCATCCAATGACTCTTCCATTTTTCGTTTTCAGCCTTTCTGACAGTGTTAATCGATTAGCTACAGTGGTTAATCGATTAACATCCCAATGGATAGTCCAACGGCTCTAAAAACGGCTAGTTTTTCAAACGTTCACTATGTTAATCGATTAACATCCTCTGTTAATCGATTAACGTTAATCGATTAACACCCTCTGTTAATCGATTAACACTGCATTGTTGTGCTTCTCCATTCGTCTCTGGAACAATCGATTAACACCCTCTGTTAATCGATTAACGCTAATCGATTAGCACCTCTTTTTAATCGATTAGCACTGCACAGAATTTTGCTAATGGTTTATTTTTACATCACTTTTGAATGCATACATAAAACTACTAATTTTCCTATGTTCATACAATTATTACAAAAGGTTACAAGTCTTCAAAGATCATTCTTCATGAGTCTTCATGAGTCTTGGTTGTTCTTGACTTGATTTGGACATCATTAAAACTTCATCTTCATCATTTTGCTAACAATCTCCCCCTTTTTGATGATGATCAAAATCTTCTTGATTTAAAGCTTTTGGTAATAATCTGTTTTTAAAATACAACTAGAGGAAGAAACAATTGTTAGAAATAAGTTTAAGACTTTAAATATTTCTCCCCCTTTTTGATCATTATTAAAAAGTGATGTAGAATAGCTCCCCCTAAATTTATTACAAATTATACTCCCCCTTAATAAAAGCATGTATGCATAGAAATAATTAGAAAAGCAACATACATTTTATTTGAATTTTTAAAGAGGCAAGCATACAAGGAAATATAAAGAGCACACACTAATAAAAACATAGAAACATAAATTGCCTATGACTCATCATCACTATCGGGAACATAGAGTTTTGCAAGTTTGTCATCAATCTCCTTAAGATGACTATTAATTTCATCATAACGAAGAGTGTGATAAGCCATCATATCATCCATCCTTGTTTGTTGCATAGAGGCCATTGCTTCAATTTGTCTAGATATACTTTCTAGACTATATTATTGTGGAGGATTGGATGGTCCATCAACATTTGTTGGATGAGGCATAGGAATATCTTCATCTTCTTCAGCTGATGCGTCATCTTCTTGTGCAATATCATCTTCAGCACGGACAAACAGATTTCCTTGTCGTATAAAGCCCATTTGATGCAATGATGATTCCTCAATTTGATGATTTGGTAAGACAGTGAGAAATTTCTCTCCCGTGATATCAACTCCTTTATAGACACAGATTAATGAAATAAGGAGAGGATATGGAAGATGACCTCTGTCATACCTCTTTGCATGGACCATAGTATCGGAGATGAAGCTTGCCCAATTGATTTTGATATTTTGAGTTATAGCGGACATGAGCATCAAATCGGTTTCAAAACATTGTGCTAAGTTTGTACCTCTTGGACATAGCATCCATACAATAATATAATGAAGTACCCTTTCCTCCATTCTAAGATTTCCTACTAGAAGATATCTCCTATTAGGTAGAGGTTGTTGAGGATTTCTCATGAAGGAGCGATAGGCAAAGATTTTGTTAAAATCTCCAAAGTCATTTGGCACATGCATGGTATTTTCTAAGAGGGGAAGATGAGCAACATTTGTCCAAATCTCATTATCCAAAATAATATCTATCCCTTTTACACGAGTGTAAACAATACCATTGTGGGATTTCAGATTATAGTAGAATACTCTTACCAAATCTGGATAGTAACGCCCTTGAAGTTGCAATAGATGTTGGACGCCTTGCTCAATCAATTGCTGAGAAAATTGAAATTGATGTACAGTAAACCAATTGAGATCAACAAATTTTTGACGAAGAATCTTGCGTTCTTTCCACCATTGCAAATATTCGTCATGCCTTCCAACATCGGAAATCCAACCATGAATATTTGGACCACGTGCGGGAGGCGTGCTTTCCGATCCATAGCTTCTTCTTCTTCTTCTTCTTGATGGTTCAGCCATGAGAGTTTGAAAGAAATTTGGACAACAAGATAATGGAATTTTGAGTGAAGAAAAGAAGGGAAATTGAGTTGGAGAGGGATGGGTAAAGTGAGTGGGTAAAAATGAGGGATGGAATGGGTTTAAATAGGCTGAGAAATGACCCCCCAACGTGCAAAAATCAGAAAATGACCGTTTATAGCCGTTACAACGGCTAGATTTTGCAGAATTTACTGCCTGTAACATATGCTAATCGATTAACAGGATCTGTTAATCGATCAACGTTAATCGATTAACACCCTCTGTTAATCGATTAACTGACGCTGATTTCCGAAAAACGTCCAATTTTTACCTATGTCCAATTTTAAGATATTTTCAATATTCCTAAATCTCTTCTAAGCTCATAGAATCTATCCTTAGGCAATGCTTTGGTGAAAATATCAGCTAATTGATGTTGGGTATCAATATATTCTATTTCACAATCTCCTTTTTGCACATGATCTCTAAGAAAGTGATGCCTAATCTCAATGTGCTTGGTTCTAGAGTGCATTATGGGATTCTTTGTAAGGTTTATTGCACTTGTATTATCACACTTAAGAGGAATATGATCTAAATGAATGTCATAATCTTCTAATTGCTGTTTCATCCATAAAATTTGCGCACAACAATTTCCTGCAGCAATATATTCCGCCTCAGTGGTAGATAAGGCTACACAGGCTTGTTTCTTAGAATGCCAAGAAACTAAGGAACTACCTAGAAGATGACATGTTCCACTAGTGCTTTTTCTATCTATTTTACAACCTCCATAATCTGCATCGGAAAAACCTACAAGACTAGGTTCCGTTCCTGATGGATACCATAAACCAAAGGATGCAGTTCCCTTAAGATATTTCAATATTCTTTTAACTGCTGTAAGGTGAGATTCTCTAGGACTAGATTGATACCTAGCACACACACAAACACTCTGCATAATATCCGGTCTACTAGCAGTGAGATATAACAAAGAACCTATCATACATCTATATTTAGTTTGATTTACCTCTTTACCTGACTCATCTTTGTCAAGATAGCAAGAGGTTCCCATAGGTGTAGATGCTTCCTTTGCTTTGTCCATTTCAAACTTCTTAAGAATTTCTCTACAATACTTAGTTTGAGAAATGAACGTACCTTCTTTCATTTGCTTAATTTGAAGACCGAGGAAGAATGTTAATTCTCCCATCATAGACATTTCAAATTCACCCTGCATTGTCTTAGCAAATTCTTCACAAAGAGATTTATTAGTTGATCCAAAAATAATATCATCAACATATACTTGAATAATCAAAATATGTTTTCCGACTCTTTTAATAGACAAAGTGGAATCAACTTTTCCTCTATTAAAATTATTTTCTAAGAGAAAATTGCTAAGTCTTTCATACCAAGATCTAGGTGCTTGTTTTAAACCATAAAGTGCTTTCTTTAACTTATAGATGTGATTTGGAAATTTAAAATCTTCAAAATCGGGAGGTTGTTCAACATACACATCTTCTTTTATAAAACCATTTAGAAATGCACTTTTAACATCCATTTGAAATAATTTAAATTTCATTATAGATGCATAAGCAAGAAGTAGGCGTATTGCCTCTAACCTGGCAACTGGAGCATATGTCTCATCATAATCTATACCTTCTTCTTGACTATATCCTTGAGCCACAAGCCTAGCTTTATTCTTGGTGATGTTTCCATCTTCATCCAGTTTGTTTCTAAATACCCATTTTGTTCCAATTACTTGATGAGTATCTTCTCTAGGAATCAATTCCCAAACTTGATTTCTTTCAAACTGGTTGATTTCTTCTTGCATTGCTATACACCATTGTTCATCTTGAAGAGCTTCCTTAATGTTCTTAGGTTCTATCTGCGACATGAAAGCTACATTCATACAAAAATTAACTAAATTTCTTCTAGTGTTTACCCCTTTTGATATGTCGCCAATGATGTTGTCCAGTGATAATCTTCTAGGTTGTTGCCATATTTTGTTTAGATCTTCATCATCTTGAGGATTATTCATTTTCTCTTCATTTGTTGTCTTTTGCAAGTCTTCATTTTCATCTGCATCTGATTCATCTGACTCAAGAGGTTTTGCCTCAAGGTCCACAATTTCATCAAAGATAACATGCACAGATTCTTCTATTTCAAACGTTTTCCGATTAAAAACTCTATAAGCTTTGCTAGTTAGAGAATATCCTAGAAAAATAGCTTCATCGGCTTTAGAATCAAATTTTCCTAAATTTTGTTTTCCATTGTTTAAGACAAAACATTTACATCCAAAAATTCTTAAATGTGAAACATTTGGTTTTCTTTCTTTAAAAAGTTCATAAGGAGTACATTTCAAAATTGGCCTAATAAGCATTCTATTCAATACATAACATGCAGTACTCACAGCATCAGCCCAAAATTGTTTAGGAACACTATATTCATTTAACATAGTTCTAGCAAGTTCCTCTAAGGATCTATTCTTTCTTTCTACAACTCCATTTTGTTGAGGAGTTCTAGGTGCAGAAAAATTATGAGAAATGCCATATTCTTCACAAAAAGTTTCAAAAGATTCATTTTGAAATTCACCTCCATGGTCACTTCTAATAGCCTTTATCTTCAAGTCCTTTTCATTTTGAACTAAAATTGCAAACTTTTTAAATTCTTTGAAAGCTTAACTTTTAAGAGTAAGAAAGAAAGTCCAAGTATATCTTGAATAATCATCTACAATAACTAAAGCATAATAATTTCCTCCAAAACTCTTTATCCTAGAGGGACCAAATAAATCCATGTGCAAAAGTTCTAAGGGTTTTAAACTAGAAACAACATTTTTCGAATGAAAAGATGATTTCACTTGTTTTCCCTTTTGACATGCATCACACAATTTATTTTTCACATATTTTAGTTTTGGTAGACCAATTACTAAGTCTTTAGAAATGAGTTTATTCAATTGTTGCATATGAATATGTGCAGCTCTTTTATGTCATAACCATGGATTTTCTTCTTTTACTACTAAACATGAAATATTCCTATTTGATGCATTTTCTAAATCAATCAAATAAATATTGTTATGCCTAATTCCTTTCAAAGCAATTTTAGAAGAATCATTTTTATAAATAGTGTAAGAATTTTGTTCGAAGGTTACCTTGAATCCTTTATCGCATAATTGACTAATGCTAATTAAGTTGTGCTTTAATCCTTCCACATATAACACGTCTTTGATCATCAAGGTATCTTCACTTCCAATATCTCCTATTCCAAGGATTTTTCCTTTGTTGTTGTCACCATAGGTGACAAAGCCTCGTTCCTTTTTCCGGAAGCTTGTAAATTTCTTTTTATCTCCGGTCATGTGTTTTGAACATCCACTGTCAAGACACCACATATACTTCCTTGGTTTTGATAATTCCTACAACATAAAAAGAACAAGCTATTTAGGTACCCAACTCCTTTGTATGGGTCCTTTGGGTTAGATTTAAAAAAATTGAAATCATCTTACAACCCACCTATATCTACCACTTGGGACACCATAATCCTTAATTTTACATTTGTTAGATGTATGACCCTTTTTCATACAATAAAAGCACGATGCAACATTTGTGTTCCTATAAGTTGTTCCTTTTTCTACCCAAGTTCTACGGGTTCTATAATTATGTTTATTTTTAGGAACATACTTATTTTTAACAACCTTATTTTCATTATTTTTACTACATTCTCCAGTGGTTGTATTTTCAGAAAAATATTTGAATTTTATGCAAGATTCACATTCATTATTAGCAATACATTTTTCTTTTTCATAATATAAAACTTTACTTTTTAAATTTCTGATTTCTTCTGCTTGATATAAAAATTTATTTTTCAAACTTCTGTTTTCTTCAAACAAATTTGTAAATTCAGTTTTCAAATTATCATTAATTTTAGAGAAATTTTCAGAAGTAATTTTCAAATTTTCATTTTCTTCAAGAATATTTTCAAAATTTAATTTTAACTCTTTGAAATCCTTTTTCAATTTCTTATGAGCTATGTCTAATTTTTCGGATTCTACTAATAAAGCAGCATAAGTATCATGCAATTCAGTTTCACTATCATATTGACTAGAATTATCTGAATCGTTAGATGTACTTACTTGGCTTCCAGCGTCATCGTCATCCGCCATTAGACATATGTTTGCTTCTTCATCAGAACTGCTCGAGTCAGAAATTGATTCGTTGTCATCGTCCCATACGATGTATGCTCTCTTTTTCTTGAAGAATTTCTTTTCTTTGTTTTCTTCACCCTTCTTTTGATTTGGGCAGTCTGCTTTTAAGTGTCCCTTTTCTCCGCAACCATAGCATCTATAGTTTGAGGAAGATCCTTGATTTTCTCTCTTTTCATTTCTGAACCTCCCTTTGCCTTTTGATTTCATGAACCTATTGAACCTCTTGATTAGTAGACTCAAATTTTCATCTTCTTCTGAGTCTTCATCTTCCATTTTGCTTTTGCTCTTTTCTACCTCAGATTTGAAGGCTAGAGTCTTTTTCTTAGTTTTTGCTTCTTCTTCATCTAGTCTTCCGAGGTCAAGTTCATGCTCTCTCAACTTTCCAAATAATGTCGCCATGGTCATTGTGTTGAGATTTTGTGACTCAGAAATTGCAGTCACTTTTGGTTGCCAAGACCTGTCTAAAGATTTCAAAATTTTTATATTTAGCTCATCAGTATCGAAAGACTTACCTAATCCAATAAGATGGTTTACGATGTTGGTGAAGCGTTTCTGAACATCTACTATTGTTTCCCCTTGCTTCATCCTGAACATTTCGTATTCTTGGATTAAGGTATTCTTTCTTGCTCTCTTAACATCATCTGTACCTTCATGGGTTACTCTCAGTACTTCCCACATTTCTTGTGCAGTTTTACAAACAGAAATCCTGTAAAACTCATCAACAGTTAAAGCAGATGAAATAATATTACGAGCTTTTACATCATTACCAAATTTTCTTTTATCTTCAGCAGTCCATTGGTCACGGGGCTTTGGTTCCTGCATATTGTTAGCTGGAACAAAAGGACCAGATGCAACAGCATCCCAAATATCTATATCAATAGATTCCATAAAAATTTGCATTCTAACCTTCCAGAATGCGTAATTTTCACCTGTGAATAGTGGTGGTCTATTGATAGAAGCACCCTCTGTGAATGTTTGAAACGATCCCGCCATTTGAATGACTATCAAAGCAAGCTCTGATACCAATTGTCAGAGCGGCTGCAGCGGATGGGTTAGCGTGGAACAACAAACCAAGAGGGGGGGTGAATTGGTTCTTACTAAAAACGTGTGCCTTAAAAATTTCTACTCAATTAAACTTACTTAGCAATTAATAATAACAGTTAAATAGAGTAAGGTTGAGAGAAATTTGCACAGATGATTTTATCCTGGTTCGGATCTTACCAATCCTACGTCCAGTCGCTTATCTCAAAACAAGATAAACAATTCACTAATCACAAAACAATTACAAACTACAATCACACAGATACAATTTGTAAAAGTTTAGAAAACACCTCTCTTGATGCCACAAGAGATGAACCACCACCTCCTTTGAATCTTCACAAAGGATGAAACACTTCCTCCGAATACTTCACGAAGGATGACTTCCTCTTCCAAACACCTCCTCAGATGCACTAAGGATGAACCGGCTATTTCTCTGTCACCGTAGCAGCACTTCACCAGCTCCACAGACAAGAGTTTCCTTAGCCGAACAATAGCTCACAATTCTCAAGAGTTTCAGAGTTCTAGAGCACAAGGGAAGAGTTTCTCTACTTGGTTGTAGGTTCGTTTGAGAGAAAATGAGAGTCTATTTATAGACTCATCCAATGACTCTTCCATTTTTCGTTTTCAGCCTTTCTGACAGTGTTAATCGATTAGCTACAGTGGTTAATCGATTAACATCCCAATGGATAGTCCAACGGCTCTAAAAACGGCTAGTTTTTCAAACGTTCACTATGTTAATCGATTAACATCCTCTGTTAATCGATTAACGTTAATCGATTAACACCCTCTGTTAATCGATTAACACTGCATTGTTGTGCTTCTCCATTCGTCTCTGGAACAATCGATTAACACCCTCTGTTAATCGATTAACGCTAATCGATTAGCACCTCTTGTTAATCGATTAGCACTGCACAGAATTTTGCTAATGGTTTATTTTTACATCACTTTTGAATGCATACATAAAACTACTAATTTTCCTATGTTCATACAATTATTACAAAAGGTTACAAGTCTTCAAAGATCATTCTTCATGAGTCTTCATGAGTCTTGGTTGTTCTTGACTTGATTTGGACATCATCAAAACTTCATCTTCATCATTTTGCTAACACCTAGGTGCTTGTTTAAGACCATAAAGGGCCTTTTTCAGCTTGTTTAAGACCATAAAGGAGGTTGACTAACATACACTTCTTCTTTTATAAAACCATTTAATACAGTTTAAATTTCATCAAAGATGCATATGCAAGTAATAATCTAATTGCTTCTAACCTGGCTACCGGTCCATACGTTTCATCATAATCTATACCTTCCTCTTGACAGTATCCCTTAGCAACTAGCCTTGCTTTATTCTTTGTATTGTTTCCATCCTCATCAAGCTTGTTCCTGAATACCCATTTTGTTCCTATGACTTGGAATTCTTCTTGTTTTGGAATAAGTTCCCAAACTTCATTCCTTTCAAATTGATTTATCTCTTCTTGCATAGCAATGCACCACTTGTCATCTTGAAGAGATTCCTTTATATTTTTAGGTTCTACCTGAGACACAAAATCAACAGTTAGACAAAAATTATTTAAATTATTTCTAGTAGTTACCCCTTTTGATATATCTCCTATGATGTTGTCAAAAGATAGTCCTCTTGGTTGTTGATAGCTTTTGGAATCAACGACTTGGGGAGTTTCTTGAAGCTCCGGAGGATAATTTTCATTTAGATACATCTCCTCAAGGGCTTCTTTTAAGTAATACTCATCACCTGCAATGGGTCTATTTGACTCAAGAGGATTTACCTCAGGGTCTACAATCTCATCAAAGACAACATGCATTGATTCTTCAATTATCAGTGTTCTTCTATTGAACACTCTATAAGCTTTGCTAGTCAAAGAATATCCTAGAAAAATTGCTTCATCAGATTTTGCATCAAATTTTCCAAGATTATCTTTTCCATTATTTAATACAAAGCATTTGCATCCAAAAATTTTCAAATGAGATATATTTGGTTTTCTACCATTAACAATTCATATGGAGTTAATTTTAGAATTGGCCTAATAAGCATCCTATTTAACACATAACAAGCAGTACTTACTGCATCAGCCCAAAAGTATTTTGGCACATTAGATTCATTCATAATCGTTCTAGCTAATTCTTCTAATGATCTATTTTTCCTTTCAACAACATCATTCTGTTGGGGAGTTCTAGGTGCAGAAAAATTATGTGCAATGCCAAATTCTTCACAAAATTTTCCAAATGATTCATTTTCAAATTCACCACCATGATCACTTCTCAAAGTTTTGATTTTCAAATCTTTTTCATTTTGAATACGTTTAGCAAAAATTTTAAATGCTTTGAAAGCTTCACTTTTCAGAGTTAAAAAGAAAGTCCAAGTAAATCTAGAGTAATCATCAACAATTACAAGAGCATAGTAGTTTCCACCAAAACTTTTAATTCTAGATGGACCAAACAAGTCCATATGCAAAAGTTCTAAAGGTTTTGATGTTGAAATCATGCTTTTAGATGAAAATGAAGATTTTGTTTGTTTACCCTTTTGACATGCAGAACAAAGTTTATCTTTCTCAAATTTTAGTTTAGGCAAACCAATCACAAGATCCTTAGAGATTAATTTATTTAAGTGTTGCATGTGAATATGTGCAGCTCTTTTGTGCCATAGTCATGGATTTTCTTCTTTAGCAACTAAGCATGTTATACTATGACTAGATTCACTCTCAATATCAATCAAATATATGTTATTATGCCTAACACCTTGCAAAGCAATTTCAGCAGAATTTTTAAAATAAACAGTACATTTGTCACTCTCAAAAGTTACCTTGAAACCTTTGTCGCATAGTTGGCTTATGCTTAGAAGATTATGTTTGAGGCCTTCAACGTATAAGACGTCTTTTATTGTCAAAGTGTTTCCTCCTCCAATGTTTCCAGTACCCATTATTTTGCCTTTGTTGTTATCCCCATACGTTACGAATCCTTGCTTCTTCTTCTCAAAAGAGATGAATCTTTTCTTGTCACTAGTCATGTGTCTTGAGCAACCACTGTCAAGATACCGCAGTGACTTCTTGGACTTAGATTGATCCTACAAAACACGTTAGCAAGAATTTTAGGTCCCCAATCTCAATATGGGTCCTTGGGGTTAGTTTTTGCAAGTTTACATCATCTCACAGCTTTAACCCAAGCATATTTGCCACTTGGAACACCAACATGTTTAATGTTGCATTTGTTTAATGTGTGTCCATGCTTCATACAGTAAAAACAACAAGCATTACTTACTTTGTTTTTAACAAAAGTCCCTTTTTCAACCCAAACTCTACGAGTTCTTCTTTCTTTGGACTTATTTATTTGATGCATATTTCTATTTTCAACATTGCTTATCTTAAGGTTTGTCTTAGCATGTGAATTAGTCTTGGTTTCCTTTGCAAGTAAGTTTTCAAGTATGTCAATATCAAACATATGATTCTTACAAGACAAGCATTCAACAGGTTCAACAGTAGCATTTGCATCATATAATTTTGTTTCTAAAGAACTAACTTTATTTCTTAAGACAACTTCATCATCAAGCAACTTTTCATAATTCAATTTTAATTCATTGTGCTCTTTCTTAAGTTTTTTATGTGCAGCATCAAGTTTTTCAGATTCAATCAACAATTCACAGAAAGCCTTTTGCAAGTCTAATTCACTAGATTCAAAGCTAGAATCACTTACTTGGCTTCCAGTATCTTCTGATTCAGCCATTAGACAAATATTGGCTTCTTCTTCTGTGTCACTTGAACTCGTTGAGCTAGAGGCATTATCCTCCCAAGTTATGTATGCTTTCTTTTTCCTTTGAAATTTTCTTTCCTTCTTGTCTTCACTTTTCTTGCTTTTTGGACACTCAGATTTTACGTGCCCTCTTTCTGCACAACCGAAGCACTTTACATTTGATGGAGATTCTTGACTTTCTTTCCTATCTTTGTGAAACTTGTCCTTTCCCTTTGCTTTCATGAACTTTGCAAATTTCTTTAACATCAAGCTCATGTTTTCTTCATCATCAGAATCATCATCTTCAATTCTTTTAGAGTTCTTTCCTTTGGAGATCTCGGACTTGAAGGCTAATGTCTTTCTTTTGCCTTGGTTTTCTTCAGCCGTCAATCTTCTCAACTCAAGCTCATGCTCACGGAGTTTTCCAAACAAGATTGGCATTGACATCTGAGTAAGATTTTGAGATTCCGAGATGGCAGTCACCTTTGGTTGCCGAGACCTGTCCAGAGATTTTAGAATTTTCACATTAAGTTCATCAGTATCAAAAGTCTTACCCAATCCTGTTAAATGATTCACAATATGAGTGAATCGTTTTTGAACGTCAGAGATCGTTTCTCCAGGTTGCATTCTGAACATCTCATATTCCTGAATGCGACTGCTCTTCCTAGCGCGCTTCACGTCCTATGTTCCTTCATGAGTGACTCTGAGGACTTCCCACATTTCCTGTGCTGTCTTACACACTGAAATTCTATAAAATTCATCAAGTACAACAGCAGATGAAATTATATTGCGAGCTTTAATATCAAACTGAGCTCGTCTATTTTCTTCAGCAGTCCAATTAAAATAAGGTTTTTCAGTCTCTACACCATCAACAATATTCATAGGAATATAAGGGCCATTTTGTACAGCTTCCCAGATACCTTATATTTAGGAATATAAGGGCCATTTTGTACAGCTTCCCAGATACCTCACTTTTCAAAAAGCATAGTTATCACCGGTAAACAATGGAGGTCTGTTAATGGAAGCACCCTCAGCATATACATGATTTTGATTGTGACTGGCCATTTTCGCAAATTTTGAAAAACTATCAAAGCAAGCTCTGATACCAATTGATGGTATCGGAGGGGGTATTTTTCGAAGCGGAAAGCGTATTCGATCACAATTAAAATTAATTTGATTCTTTTAATAAAAATAATTTTCTTTCAGAAAAATAATCAAACAGTTGATATACGTAAAATAATATAAGTGTAGGGAATAAGAAAATAAACACAGAATTTTTATCCTGGTTCGAATCAAAAGATTCTACGTCTAGTCGTTAATCACTATAAATAGTGATTAACCTTTTTCACTAAAAATGGTTTAACAGATTACAAGATAATAAACAAGAATAAAATGAAAAGAACCACTCTACCAACTTGAAGAGAACCGCTCCAGCAATCGACCAACGATTCACAAGCTTCTCCTTTCACAAGACCAGGCAGAGTACCTTGCTAACTTGAAGAGAGTCTGGTCCGACTATCGACACACGATACGCGAGCCTCTCCTTTCACAAGACCAAGCAAGGGAACAGTGAACAAAAAGCTCTCTAAGAACGTTCCTCTGACACACAGTGTTCTAAGCTTTCTCAGTTCAAAAAACGTTACCTTCTGATTTCTCCAAATCAAATTATATAGCCAAGTACACTGAGTACCAAAGGTCAGCTCTCAACTACCATGAATAATCGATTATTGTAAGTGATAATCGATTATTCAAGTCCGTTACAGGTTTTCAAAAATGTGATAATCGATTATATGAAGTGATAATCGATTATTCAGGTATGACTTGTGATAATCGATTATTGCTTAACCATAATCGATTATATTAGTAAAAATTACAATGTTTAACATTTTCCTTCTACATTCAAAATCTACAAGTTGCTTTTTTAAATATTTTTCTACTACATCCAAAATCTATAAGTTGCAGCATCATCAAAACACATCTTCAGGTTTTCCCAATACTCCTTATTGGTAACAATGAGTACCTTGGTAATATCTTAGGCCTTGCTCCTTTGTGGACATCTTGTTCGTGCGACCACCCTTTACCTTGGGAGAGATGCAGGAGAGGGCCGTTGAGTTCTTCCGGATTGAGGAGATATGTGTTGTCAAAAAAAGGCATCATGAGGAGAATGCCTCATCCTCAAGTCAAGGCCGAAAGGAGGGCAAGAAGACGTTCGTTCTAAATGAACGACGAAAGAGTAACAAGAATAGAGACGATCCGAAAGGGCCTAGATTTAATCAGTACACCCCTCTAAATATGGGGCATACCACTAAAGAGTGCACTACGCTCCAAGACACGATTGAGGAGTTGTTAAGGGCAGGGCACTTGAAGAAGTATATGAGGAATGAGCAAGGGAAGAGGAACCTGCAATGAAGGGGAAGATCTGGATGGTATAATCGTAGAGATGATCGTCGCCGTAGCAAAAGTCGAAGCTAAGATCGACAACTTCGCAAACATATTAACATCATCTCTAGAGGCTTTGCTAGAGGAGGGTCGAGAGCCTCAACAAGAAAGAGGCATTTGAGAGAGTTGAAGAGTATCCATAGGGTGGACGTGAAGAAACGCTCGATGCCACCAATCACGTTTTCTGATGTGGATTTCCATGCTCCTGACCCCGACCAGGATGATCCTATGGTGATAACCATTGTTATCGCAAGGTACAACGTTGACAAAGTTTTGATTAACCAAGGGAGTTCAGTCAACATTCTTTATTGGAAGATGTTCCAGCAAATGGATTTGTCTAAAGATCTGGTTGTACCCTACAACAAGCAGATTGTGGAATTTCCAGGAGAGCAAGTGGACAGAAGGGGATACGCGGACTTAAGAACGTGTATCGGTACGAATGGGATGCTAAAGAGGTGAAGACCAGGTTTTTGCTGCTAAAGGCTAGCACCCCATACAATGTGCTTATAGGCAGGCCTTGCCTAAATGCTTTAGAGGCTATATGTTCAATGCCTCACCTCACTCTCAAGTTTCCATTTGGAAAAGCTACCATTTACACCGTCTCGGCATATCAAAAGGTTGCTCAGGAGTGTTACGTCGTGGGATTGAAGGTAGAACACTATACCTCTCGGCGGAAAGTTAAGCGGTCATAAGTCGCAATGGCGGATGTAGATCCCCAAACTAACACAAACAACCCAATGGAGCCACTGGGAGAAACAAAGTCTTTTGGTCTCGGATGTTCGAAGGACCGAGTCACTAGTGGAGGAGCAAGCTAAGATCATCGGTAGAGAGCTGAAACACAACAATGATTTGTTCACTTGGACTGTAGTCAACATGATGGAAATACACCCAGGGGTGATGTTTCACAAATTGGCCCTGTTCAAGGAAGCCCGCCTAGTGGCACAGAAGAAGACGAGGCTCGGAAAGGAAAAGTGGTTGGCGGTAGAGGCCGAGGTAAAGAAACTCTTGGAGGCCAATTTCATTCATGAAATCAAGTACACTACCTGGCTGGAAAATGTTATGATGGTGAAAAAGTTGAGCGGGCAGTGGAGGATGTGTACAGGCTTCACATATTTAAACAAAGCTTGTCCGAAGGATGCATACCCTTTTCCTAGCGTTGATTCTTTAGTGGATGGAGCTTCGGGGTTTTAAGTTTTGAGTTTTTTGGACGCCTATTTGGGGTATAATCAAATCCCCATGTACCTCCCTAATAGTGAGAAGACAACTTTTATCACCGAGCAGTCAAATTACTGCTATGAGGTAATGTCGTTCGAGTTAAAGAATGTAGGGGCCACTTATCAACGGTTGATGGACAAGGAGTTTTATCATCAGATTGGGAGGTGCATGGAAGTTTACGTGGATGACATGGTCGTACGGAGTAGACCAGTAGAAGATCATGTGAAAGATCTTGCTGATGTGTTCGGTTAGGTGCATAAGTTCAGAATGAGACTAAACCGCTAAGTGTACCTTCGGGGTACCTGTAGGAAAATTTTCGGGCTTCATGCTGACGGCTATAGGGATAGAGGCAAATCCTGATAAGTGTAGGGTGACACATGTCGCATGAAGTGTAGCCACATTTGGTAGTGTTTCAGAGTAAATCTATTACCCAATCGGTAGAACAGAATAAACCCTACGCAATAACAAAGATTTTGCTACGGCTTGGGGGCCTGTTACTACAGGGTTAGACCCGACCGATCGAGTATGACTGCGTGCTGAGTGGAATGGACCGGATTGTCGGGTTACAAAAAAGGACTTCGTAGCCGTTCGGTCACAATAATAGTTGAGTAGAATTAAAGCCCAATCAATACGATAACCGCTATTGATGACTGGTTCAGGCTAACATTAATGACCATTAAGAGGTAAATTAATTGGTCAAATTCTTGTAAACTCTATAAATAGAGATTTAACTTCAAGGTAAGACTCATTTTTTTCGTAATCGAATTACTTTAGACCTTTGGAGAAAAATTCTGACTTGAGCATCGGAGTGTATTCTACAGGTCACCCCTCTCAAACCGATCGGTTATCCAAAGCTAAGCAGAAGTGAACGTTCGTCCAAGACAAGAGTACCGCACAGGAATTATCCTCGTCCCATTCCAACAGAAACACTATGTGTTCTCACCAATTGCTTTACTACCTAATTTTTCTTTTCCTCAACACATTAACTGTTTAACGGATAATTTTTTTGTTCATTGCTTCTTATAAGAAATTGAGTGTTTGCCATAGTTTATCACTATGCTTGTAACAAAATTGTGTATTCCCCTGTCGTCACCTTCTCTGATGACGCCCTCTTCATCGACGTCAACCCCGACCACTCCTTTCAAGCCATCCGCGAGCAGATCTTTGGATCGAACAACACAACCGAATTCCGGCCCTTGTGAATGGCTTCACGCAACAAGCCGAGTCCATCCTTCCCGGCATGGCCAAAACCATCATGAGTGGCTTTATACCTGAAACCCTCCCCGTCTACACCAAACTAGCCACCGATTTCGTCATTTTCGACAAGTGGTTCGCTTTGGTTCTAGCCTCGACCCAACCGAACCTCGTCCTCAGCTTCCCTAGAAAACCATCTTCGCACAACTATTGTGAGTTGGACGAATTGCGTTTCAAGTGGATCTGTTTCTGGGCTTTCCTCTTTGTTTCCTCTCCATGTTGATGAAGATGAAGAACAAGTAGTGACATAGCGGAGATGAACTAATCAAAGGTTTTTCTCTGTTTCGTGATTTCTGTGTGTGTGATTTGATTCACGATGGTTGCAAATGGTGAGGATTTTGTAGAGGAAGACTATGGCGTTTGCTAAACTCGCAATGGTTGGCTGGTGGTCGTGGAGGTCTGACAAAGATGGTGGCAGTGCGTGGAGGAGATGATGGCAACGCGACGATGGTTGCCAATTTCTTTTGTAAAAAAAATAAATAACAAAGACATGTCAGAATATAATGAACTCCACGTAATTTAAAAACCAAGATGATAATGCCACATCAACCTAACAATAACATCGTTAAACCCAATTTAACGGCAGTAGTGTAATTGTTGAAGTTTTCACAGAATAAGGATTTAATTAAGATGCCGAAAAAGAAAAGGACCAATTTGAGATTCTGACCCCAAATTGGGACCTTGTGAATGATTAAACCTTTAAACAATAAGGTAGAATATATTATGTTTGAGAGGTCCAAATGCTTTATTTAAGAAGGACACACTATTGAAATTTTTATAGGATTGGCATTGATAGTCGTAGTAATAACTATAAATATAGTTTAAAATTTGTTTCCATTTCTTTCTGCTATATACTAATGTTTTCTCTCACGTAGAAAAGTGAAGGATAAAGAGTATAGTTTCAGCTATTGGTTCTCTTGCTCACCCATATGGAAGAGCTTTTAAAGGTGTCTTGAATGATTGTACTCCTATTGCAATTAATAGCCTTACAAGTGGAGGGCAACAAGGTGAAAAAGAGTTTTTGGTGGAAGTTGAGATGCTTAGCAGATTGCATCATTGTAACCTTGTAAAACTAGTGGGATACTTCAGTAATTGTGACTCATCCCAAAATTTACTTAACTATGAGCTTGTTCCTATTGGAAGTTTAGAGGCATGGCTTCATGGTAATGTAGTGTTGTAATTTGAGATAATATCTTTAGAATCTTCCTAATTAGAGAAAATAGATACATAATCTTTTATTTTATTTTATTTTTCCTAGTTTCTCTATTTCCCTTTTTAGGAGAACTAGATTATTACAAATAGAGGGTATGAGAATGTATTTTTTATGATTGAGAATAATAAAAATAAGTCTTATTTTATACTTAGTATCAAGAGCTTCCGATCTTGGGGCTTTGTTTCGCTGCACAGTCGCGCTGCCGCCGTTGTCCGACCACAACTACTGCCGCCATTGCCGGTTGGGGTCATTGATAGGGCAGAAAGGTGTGCCCAACACCGGTGATCATAAACGTCGTCGCCGCTATTCTACCACCGTCATTGTCGCCATCGCCGGTTGAGGTCGTTGATAGGGCAGAAAGGTGTGCCCAACTTCGACGACCACAACGCCGGAAGTTGCTCTGTGAGAGGAGCTGCCACGCGCCACCACCATCGCCGGTGCATGTAGCCTACGCGCCCACCTTCGGTGAGACCCACTTGCCGCCGACGCCATAGAAACGGTCGCCTAAGACTCCTAAGTCTGTTCCTAGGGTCGATGACGACCCGTTTGGCCTATATTTGAGTAAATCTGAGTTTTAAGTTCTGCTCTCTTCTTTTTCTCAATGTGACCCACTCGCCGCCGCCACAGATAGAGTCATCGGAGCCTCCTGAGTTTATTCCTAGGGTTTGTGACGACCCGTTTGACCTTTTCTTGAGTAGATCTGAGCTTTTAAGTTTTGCTCTTTTTTTCTCGGTGTGACTCATACACCGTCATCGTCTTAGAGACTCCTGGTTACGTTCTATGGGATGTCTGAAGTAAAAATTACTCATTTAAAAGTAATGGATGAATCAATGAGTAAGCCCTTTGGATCATGTACTCTGTCCATAAAAGGTAAGATTTGCCTCAATACTATTGATCATGTGTCTCAAGGTATTTGGATCCTTGATTCGAGTGCAACTAATCATATGACACCTTTCAGTGTGTCCTTCGACTCATATGGTGAAAGAAATAAAGAACAACTTATTACAATTGCTAATGGTCAGGGTATACCTATATGCGGCTCTAGAAATATAATTTTAGACTCATCTATTGTACTGATTTCTTTTAGTTTCTAGTAGCAATGGTAAGTCCACTTTGCTACATAATGCCCTTACCTTTAGTAAACCACCCAGACCGAAACCCGCCCTTTCCTAAGCCAATGCTGCCCACGTTCTCTAACTAATTGCTACCCAAAAAGGTAGCACACTAATCTCCGTCATCCTCGGGTCAGGTCTGGCTCCCTTGAACTGAAATTGGCCTTCATTGTTTCCATTATGTCCCTTACGAATTAATTATCCTTTGGATTGGGACACCAAAATGAAAATTGCGCTTGATGCTGCAAGGAGGCTTTCATACCTTCACGAAGACTCACAATCCTGTGTAATTAACTTTTAGAAATGTTACCCTTAGCAGCTTAATTGTATATTTATTTACATATCAACTACGATACATGTGATGGTTAATTTATTTGGATGTTCATACTTAACTTTATCCATCCTTGTACATAGTTTCATATTATTAAAACAAAGAATATATTCAGTTATGTATGTTTATTATGTTACATTTTTTAAGTACTTTATATTGATATATGCAATGCATCATCTATAAAAGATAATCGATTCTTATTATTTGGCAATTTGGCAATTATGTTTTACTCTTATAAGCTATATGAACTCTTGGCTATTGGGTGTAGATGTGAGTATTACATACAAATTTATCCGTAGGAAATTACATACAGATTTATTTATAAGTAATTACATACAAATTTATTCGTAAGTAGTTATTTATAATTTATCCATAGATATATTATTTACGGATTTATTCGTAGGTAAATAACATATGACTATTGTATCTATGAATTTTTATCCGTAGATAATTCGTAGGTAATATTATTTTACTTACAGATTTTGTGACTTACTTACGGATTTTGGTTGCAAGTAATGATATTTATTTTTGTAGTGTATATAGACTTCCCCATAACCATATAAACGTAAAACAATTCAATCCTCAAACATTCATCAAATATGTATTCATAACAATATTATTACCAACCAAAAATTTAACCTTACCCAATCACAACATGATCACATCATAAAACAAGAGAGTCTGAGTTCCTCTTACCAACATCACTACAACTCTATTCAACGTATTTCAAAATCAAACAAAGGCAAAAAAGAATTATAGCTTTTTTTACCAATATTTTCTACAAACAAACTCTTCCCTAGTTTGGATTTTACTTCCTTTTCTTCTTCTACACAACTTCTCTATTAACTCTCTCAGACACAAAAACTCACATTCCATCGTAATATTCAATTTAGCACGTTAAAACTAACCACCAATGCTAAAAAAAGATACACTACACTCTTAAAAAATCTCCTCATAATTCACCTTAATATGTTTTTATTTCCCGTGCATATGACTAGATACAATGAATCCACCTTTAACTATTCACCTTCCATAAAATCGCAAAAACACTATAAACTAACATACTTTTACTTTAGCCAAGGTTCGAACTTACCAACATCAAATATATAATAATAATTAAAAAAATCACATTCAATATCCAAAACAAAAAATCGAACACATGACCTCAAACTCATAACAAAGAGTTATAATCAACTATTACTCTTTTCTTTAATATAACTTACTATTTATTATTTTAACTAATGGCTCATACTGTTGTTCTTAGTTGTTGTGGGGATTAGAGTAAGTTGGATTAAGTTGTTCTTATATAGATTTCAAGAACAATTTTATAACTCAATTTTTTAAAGGTAAGTTTTAGAAAATAAAAATAACCAAAATTGATTTCACACTAAAAGAAATTATTATTATGTGGAGTTTATTTTGTGAGGGTTATAAAAACCATCCACAAACTAACATTATTTAAAATGACTAAAATTAATTATATGAATACTAATAACAGTGGAGGTTTTTCCAAAATACAATTTTTACCTTTCTAACTTCTCACTAAAACTTTCTCCAATTTACTCCATAACCCACATTTCCCCCCTTTTCAAGATTTACGAAACTTTCAATATTTTTTTGTCATATTTACCCCTTTCCCAAATATGTTACATGAATCTACCTACAAAAAGCTCTTATTTCTTGTTTTTCCTAAAAATTTTGAAGCAAGCATGTGATTTCTCCTGAACGCAATTCTCCTTAACGAACGCAGCTCCCTGCAACGCAGCTCATCGTCGTTTTGTGCTCTCCATCGTCAGCTAGGGTTCAAGTGTGTTACCATTGTGGTCGCCGGTTCATCATGAGTTGTGCTGGTCGTTGCGTATTCAGTTGTGGTCGCAATTGAGTTATCAATTTTGATCGCCGTTGAGGTCTTAGTTTCGGTGGTCGTCGTCAGTCGTCATCGTAGTTGTGAGTGTTTCTCCACTCTAATATTTCCTTCCACATATTATCTCTATTTTTGAGTTAGAAAATTATATTGTCCTTTGTGTTAAGTTAGCAACGAGTCTATAAACACAGAAAAGATAATGTTTTCTTTCTCATATTATGAATTTCTATATTATTTAGACTATCAGGTTTCTTAGACAATTTTCATAACTTTTTAGGGGAGAGGAAGGGTCGGTCGTGTTCGGCTTGGCGAATGCTACCATCTTTTTCCAATATGTGTTTATGATGCTTTTGCTGATTATCAATTGCCAGAGCTTTTTGAGAACACCTTTGCAGTTATTGTGTCTGCAAATCAAAACTCTACAACTTGGAACCATCTCTGAGTTTTTATCTAAAGCTCTATAGTCACCCGAGATTCTATCGGTAAAATTCATTGAACATACGTGTTTCTCGAACTTCATTTCAAATACAAGGGTTTTTATTTACATTATCCATCAATTTTATGTATAGAACTTATGAAATTATGCATTCTGCACCGGTATTTATATTTCCAATGAATTGTATGTGTAAAACTTATGACATTCTGCATCCTGCATCTGTATTGTTTTATTCAATTTATTATGTAATCAATTAATTTTATTCTCCAGTTGAAAATGCTATTGAATATTTGAAGATTATTTGGGCAACGGGAATGAAAATTTAATAGTTTTAGGTAAAAGAACTACTACACCATGGTTTTTATTTCTTCTTCCACTATCAAGGAAAAGAATATTCTCCTCAATTTCAAAGTGTTATCTTGATTTATTCTAGAGTTACTGTTGATTGGATTGTTAATTTTCAAGGCATAAATTGGCAATGCTTCCTTGAGACCCAAACTTGGCAAGATGCTCATTTTAGGAACCATCTTCAAGTGTTTAGATCCTATAATGACTGTTGTTGTTGGTCTAAGTGTAAAAGATCCACTTGTGATGCCCCAATAAGTATGTAATTTTTTACTTGGATGTTCCTCTTTACATTGATGATAATAAATTTTAGGTTTAATCATTTTGAAAGTCTCTATTTATGCAAAATCATCTCAAATAGGTTCTCATATTTTTTTTATCCCAATTAGGTCCCTTTTATTGTAAAATTGAGTCAATTTTGATCTTGCCGTTAAATTTAGTGGACAAAGTTCAAATTTGTGTTTTGGCTTGTTGACTACACAATTTTTAATGACGTGACACAGTGTGGTGAATTTTTTTTTTAAGTTTTAAATAAAAATCTCTATTTCAAACAAATTATATTAAGTGTCCCCGTTTGAATCCTGTTACCTCTATCACTCTCTTTGGTGCCATGGAATCCAATAGCCCCCAAACGGAATTGCTTAATATAATTTGTTTGAAATAGGGATTTTATTTAAAATTTAAAATAAAATAAATTCTACCACATTGTGTTACGTCATTAAAAATTGCGCAATTAACAAGTCAAGACAAACAAATTTTGACCACTGAATTTAATCGTAAGGTCAAAATTCACTTAATTTTACATAAAAAGAAACATAATTGAGATAAAAAAAATACGATAACCTATTTTAGACGATTCTATACAAACGGAGGACCTTCGAAATAATTAAACATAAATTTTATTAGTTTTAATAGTAGCAAGTGAGAGCAGTTTTTTCAAAAGTATAATAACTGCAAGCAAACTAGATCAAGTTCATAGAACTCTCAAGCATGTGCACTATATTTGTTACCTTTAATTAAATTTGCAAGTCCAACACTATACGTTAGCTGAATTAGTTAATTCATTACAAACATATGCTTGATTAATTCTGTTACGTAAAGACACGTGTTTAAATCTGCATTGGTCTATATATTTAAATCATTATATACTGATTTCAATCTAATAAATTTCTTAATTGATTATCCTTTTTCTTTGAACAGAACTATATTGGTATTCCAAAGCTATTGACAATGAAATAAGAACATCACTTATCGGAATTATCAACCAAATATTGAAAACAGAGGAAGCATAGGAGCCTACGAACAATGACTTATTGGACATAATGTTAGAATCAAATTGTATTTTAAATTGTCAATGTATTTTTATATTTATATTGTAATTTTCCATGTATTTTATTTTAAATCATCAATAAAATTAATTTTGATTAATTTTTGTGTATTTTACAATTTTATATATTTTATTTATTTTTTATTATAAAAAATAGATTTTATTTTTGAATCTTTATAAAATAATAGTCATTAATAAAGAAATTAACCATTTTAAAAAAAAAACTTTGCAATATAAATATGATACCAAAAATAATAAAAAAAAATCTTAGCAAATCGATTCTGAAGACTCTAACTGTGAATTTGAAAAATCTCTAGAAATCGTTTTGCAGAAGTAGAAACCTCGGCAAATTGAAAAAACAATTCACTGATTAACAATTTTTTTGTAACATGAAGTATTAATCAGTATCCTTTAATGCCGTTCAAAATTTGACTAATAACATTATATAGAGCAGAGAAAATTTCAAATAAAAAACAAATTAATTAACAAAGAGAGAATTACTAGTCGCATAATTGAATAAACTAAAGAAACGGATATTATTTCAATGTAAACTATGAGAATATGACGATTAACAAGAACTATGAGCCTACAAAAATCCAAAGAAAGAAACATAGGTGATGTAAATAACTAGTCACATAAATGAAGAAACTAACTAAACAGATATTACTTCGTTGTACTTTTCCGTAGCAAGCAGGTATATCACCTATCAGTATATGACGATTTATAAGAACTTAGGAGCCTACAACAACCCAAAGTAGAAACATTTGTCGTAAATAATTTGTCTTTATGTTTTTTTCTCATGCAAGTGTAGTAACCATGAATCATTAATCATAAATCAACATTCTGTACGAAGATGCCTTCCGTCAGGCATTGCGTGTGCAAATTGGCTTCTTTCTGTTCATATGCTTAACGTAGTGTAGATTCTTCCTCATTGCCTCTTTCATTTTCCCTTTTCTCTTCGAAGCTGATTTAATGTTAAAAATCTGAAATATTTAATTATAAGATACTCTCAGATTAAACTCAAGTTAATAGTTTTACAACTATTTTAATACAACAACCGTTAGAAAACCAAATCACAAAATACTGAAAACAGTTTTTACACACATACACACACATATATATACCTCGTTGGAGTTCTCTGTATTGCCAACTGAAGCTTCAAAGCTTTCAAAACTATTCTCACGGGGTGACTTCTGGAGTTGGTTCTCATCATCAGCTGCATTTGACAATCATGGAAGAAAATTATAACATAGTTGTCCATCATTAGGTTTTTTATCTATTCAATTTTTATATGGCATAGGTTTCTCCGTGTATATATATATAAGCTGTTAATGTACAGCGATGGATTTCGAAAGAAACTGCCAAAAAATATAATAAGAAAGCAAGAATAAAATTGTACCTAGATCCTGTGACTCAGGAAATATTTCCGCCTTGTTCTTCGGTTCTCTGCAATAAATTTTGAAGCTGGGAGATGATGGACCTATATTTCTTCCACTTTCAATGTCTTCGTCATCCTCCTCACTCTGCAGCCATGCACTCTTCACCTTCTCATCCTTCTTTTCACCTTCTCTCCCTTTATCTTCATTGTACAACTCACTATGCTGTTTCGGTTCAGAAACTGGCAATGGAACCACTTTGGAGATTTTTTCAACACGTTTGGTTTGTTGAATGTCATTCAGAGAACCCACATTACTGTCCCCACCTTTATTTTCTTCACAATCTTGGGACTTCCCACCATCCAAACTACCATCAAAATTCAGCTCTTTCCTGTCAGCCTTGCGTCTCAACTCTTCAACTCTGCTACGGACTCTTGCAGGCAACACCTCTCCCCCTTTTCCATTCAATCTTGAATTGTTGGTACCCATTTGGATCAGAATGAAAGAATTCTGATCTCACACGGTTCAAACTTGGAACAAGACGAAGGATTATGTAGGGGTTGTGTTTGCAATTGAATTAATAAAATACAGTCTGTGTATGCACTTGTTAATTTGTCGATGTCAAATATAGCTCAAAAAACGATTGGATATTGTAATGTACGTTGTCTCTCTCGTAGCATTCTATGATGAGGCACGAATACACCAACATAACCTCAACATATTAACGTTAGGGATTGCAACATAAAAGAGGGATCCTGAAACTGGGTTCTGTGGCCTATCTGTCCATTTTCTCAAATTAAGACTTCCTCGAACTGGGTTGTTATTTTTGGTCAAGACCAAAAAAAAATTGGACACAGAAAAATCTCGTGTAAAAATTGAATTTCTATTTCAATATCCTATTATATATATTTAACCCTTATAAAAATAGTTTTATTTGACTCTTTTAATTTCGATCGTTATAAATTTGAAATTTTTAAAAGCTTCTTTTATCTCAAAATGAATTTTCAACGCAGGTAACATAATCAAATTCTATCCATAATCAATGAGTGGGGATAAAATCGTCTTTTAAAATAAAATTTATTAATGTTGTAAAAGGATTAGTTGGAGTAGACATTGTATGTAGTTCAGAAAGGGTATACGATGTAGACTACATTGAATAGATAATAGGTGTAAGCGAGGAAGAATTGAAGATATGATTAGAAGAGCTAAAAAGTGATGATTATGAAGTGAAATATAAGAAAAATGTGATTTACATATAGATAATTACATATGAATTTAAGTTTGTAGATAAATTAGTTGTTACATACAAATTTTATCTATGGAGATTGACCGTGCATGTTGGACAAACCAAAAAAGATTTATAGGTATCTAGTTCTGAATGTATAGTTATTGATAATCAAAGGACTCGATGTTTTGCACTCAGAATGATTTTCAGTACCTTTTATCATTTTCTTTCAATGGACATGTTGTGCGTAATGTTCCAAATCCATTGCTATTACACATTTCCCATTGGATTATCGACGGGCTAAGATTAATTGGTAATGTCCTTCCCAGAAATAATTATCGATGAATTATGGTCGTTGGTGATTATTAACGGATAAATCGTGTTAGTGATTTGTCGATACATTAGTGTAGTCAAGGGAAACGACAACGGTTATTTTCGGTTATAGACAGTGGTTTTGCAACTGAGGTATATACAGACGAGGCAAAAAAGGGGTAGGCTTTTTGCACCGGTTGTGAACTGAGGCAAAAAGGTGTAGGCTTTTGTCTCGGTTCCAACTGAACCTAGGCAATATGTCGAACTCTACTGCCTCGGTTGAGACCTGAACTGAGGCAGTAGAGTGTTTTTCATTTTATTATTTTTACGTTCAGTTTCATCAGCTTTTCTACTTCTGGCGAGACCGATCGGTTGTGACCTGTGTCCACCGTCTAGGATTCTTCGAATGTGGAAACCACCACAGTCAGACCGAACCACAAAAGAAAATACACGAGCAAGACCATGAGAAAAAAAAAACCAATTCGAAACGAATTCCCAAAACCAGAGAATAATTAAAACCCTAATTTCAAATCTCAAGATGCGCCTAAGTTGTCGAAGTCACCTCCCTTCCTGCCTAAACAAATCAACACCGAGAAGCGAAATGGACTTTTCATCCATGCGAAAGTAGAATAGGGTTCTTTGACTTGTATTTGCCTCTTTTGTTCTTTCGTTATTTTTTAGTTGTAGAGAAGCTTATAAACTCTTCTTTTCTTTATAGTACAAGCAATGTGGGGCTTCACATAACTTGGACTTAAAAGAAAAGAAGAAGAAATAAGTTTTTTCCTTTTGTTGCTTGTAATGCAAGTAAACATGCATAGTTTGTAGCTTTCGAATGCTAGACTTGTTAGGAAGCTTATAAACCTTTTAGGAATGGAAGATTTAAGAGATGTGGGACTAATATTCACTTGGGACGCTGCTGGTAAGCTTCTGAAGCTTTCCAAGTCCCACATCCCTTAAAACTCTCCACTTAGTTCATCCTAAAGGTTATATAAGAAGCCTAGGGGTCTCCCTTTTGTACACACCTTTGAATGAATCAATTTCAAGAGTGATTTTCAATTTTGTATTTCTTCTTTGAGATAGCAACCTGTTCCTTAGTTTTTTTGAGGATCTTATCTTGAGCAAATCAAGTGACGATCCACCTATTGGCACTTATCTTGGAATCCTCTACATTTCATAAGTTTTCCCTATCCTTTCTCTTTTCCAATTTTAATTCTTTCCATTCCTTAATTTTCAATAGAATAGTTTCTCTCTAAGCATGTTATTTCCTATCATGTGGTATCTAGAGCCATAAGTTTGATCCTTATTAGGAATTGCATGTTAGAGTAGAGTAGAAAAGCATTTTTCAATTCTCGCTCGCGTCCAGCATGCATTGCATGCTTGTCCAACTTGTTTGCTTCATATCTTGCTCTTTTCTCGTCCAAATTGAGTGCAATTTTTTTTCCTAGTGTCGTCTACATGTTAGGAATAATGTCCAATCATTCATTTGAGCTAATTCCATCATTTACTATGCGCATTTAATTTTTTTCGTTTGGTATTCCTTTTGCGTGTCTAGCAAAAACGCTCTTTCTACTTCCATTTTGTTTGATTAGTTCGTGTTCATTTCTTATCCGAATTGTGTGAAATGTTTCTTAAAAGTTTCGTCCAGATGTCTACTAAAATTTCCAACTCTTACTTTATTTCAATTCATTCGTTTACTATGTGCAATTAATTGTTTTGCATCCAGTGTTCATTTCAGTACTTGCTGTTTGGGATTATTTCTAATCTGTTTTGATGTGTTGGTTGTTTTGTATTTTTGGTGGTTGTATTTGATCTTTTGGACGTCCTACACCTTCAAGCAACTCTTAACACTAGTGCAGAATTGGCCTTTAACGTCACCCCATAGACGTCGGTCCACCAAAAACCCAACGTAAATAATTGACCGGTGGCATAAATGTAAATAAGTGGTTGTGGAGACGTCCGTCCTAGAGGGGCCCGAACGTCTATAATATTATAGACGTCCGGCCCCCTTTAATGGACGTTTAAAAGGCTGAAGAAATCAATTCTTCAACTCTCCTGTCAGCCTTTTAAACGTCCGTTAGAGGGGGTCGGACGTCTATAATATTATAGACGTCCGGCCCCCTCTAGAACGGACGTTTAAGAGGCTGACAGGGTAGTTGAAGAGTTAATGTGTTCAACCACCCCGTCAGCCTATTAGACGTCCGTCCTGGAGGGGGTCGGACGTCTATAATCTTATAAACGTTCGACCCCCTCCAGGCTCGACGTTTAAGAGGCTGATGGGTAGTTGAACATATTAACTCTTCAAATACCCTGTCAGACTCTTAGAGGTCCGTTCTAGAGGGGGCCGGACGTCTATAATATTATAGATGTCTGGCCCCCTCTAACAAACGTTTAAAACGTTGAAGCAATCAACTCTTCAACTCCCCCGTCAGCCTTTTGGTGTTTGGGATTATTTATAATCTGTTTTGATGTGCTAGTTGTTTTGTATTTTTGGTGGTTGTATTTGATCTTTTGGACGTCCTACACCTTCAAGCAACTCTTAAGGATGATCACAAGCATCATGTCAAGTGCATAAGGTGGTTCAATTGCTGCTGTTCAGAGTCAGGTGCATAAGGTGCACTTGAGGGAGTGATCTTCCTTGTTCACTAAAAAAAATTGTGAGCTTTTGAGACTTGTTCTTGCTGTTGTTTGGAGTATTTTGAACCAAGTTGCTTCTGTTTTGATAGTGCCTTGGGCTTCTTTTTTCATTATTTTTTGCTGCTATTTTAATGTGTTTCTTGTGAGTTTTTTTGCTGTTGTTTGCTTTTAGAAAAAATGTCTACAGGTTCAAGACAATCTTCTTCCAATGAGGGTAGTCATCAAGGAAGTGCTTCTAGCAAGTTCGACTTGGTGAAGGGATATATAATAGATATAAGGCAAAGGGAAATCAAGCTTATGGTCTCCAAGACGGCAACCAAACCTCTCATGGTCCTGGTCATAGCAAGAAGAAGCAAGAAGCTAGAACTGTGGACCAATACCTTTTTGTGCCTAAGTTGAATTTGCCAACTTCCAAAGGAGAAGAAGACCCTTCAATTTTTTTAGATTGGATAACTAAAGTAGAACAACTTTTTGATTTGTATAGTGTTGATAATTTTTGGTGTATAAAATTAGCTTAATTAGCTTTAGAGGGATGTGCCATGCAATGGCTAAATAGGATGAACCTACCACCAGGGGCTCATATGCGAGCTCATAGGAACATTTCAAGGACATTTTGATCCAGTGCTTCGTACCTCCTCACTACTTTAGGGAACTCTTGCTTAAGTTCCAACGACTTAAGCAAGGTAGACGAAGTGTGGAGAAGTATGCTCGTGAGCTCGAACTGCTCATACATCGTACTAACACTAAAGATAATTATCATACAAAAATAAATAGATTTATTAGTGGACTCAATAGAAACATCCAAGATGTTGTGAAACTCCATGATGATGAGACTTTAGATGTAGTGGTTTATAGGGCCATGAAAGTCGAGAAGAAACTCTTGCAAAAAGAAGCTTTTCACAACAAATTTTCAAACTCTTCAAAAGATGTTTTCTACAAATCTTCATCATCAAAGGATAAACCCAAGGATGTTTCTAAGGAGCCCACTAACAAATCTTGTCCCCATTCTCTTTCTAACCATTCCTCTTCCCAACCTACATCCCCTTCTAGACCAAGTCACATTAAATTTTTTAAATACTTAGGACAAGGTCATATAGCATCTGCCTACCCCAATAAAAAAGCAACATGCATTGAGGATGAAGTATTGTCACTAATGAGTCTACCTCTTCCTTACCTTCACCAACTTATAACTCGTATTCCTCATCAAGTGATTCAAAAGAGAAGGTCATGCTTAATTGTTTAAATGAGGACCTATAAGATAGAAAAGAGAAGAGAGTAAAAGAAGAAAATGAGAGGAAAGAAAGCAATGATAGCATAAAAGAATAATATGAGAGAAAAGAAAGAGAGGAGAGAGCAAAGAAAGAAAAAGAAAAACTTGTGAGAGGAAAGGAGCAGACACAAGTTTTAGACAAAGTGCTACTGAAGGCACCTTCCCCTCCCATCATTGAAATGGATCCAAGCCATGACAGGGGAGTTTTTCCATCCTTCCATTTTTCTCCAATTATTAAGCTTTATTCTTTTTCTAAAAGCTTTTGTGAAAATATCCCACCTTTCTCATCTTTTATTCCCACTTCTTCACACATCATTTCCAAATCACATCTTGAGTTAATGTTTTCTTTTTTACACTTAAGACAAAAATAAAAGTTTTTCTAAAGAAGGATTTTTAGCTTTCACTAAGAAAATAAATCCAATCTCAAAGCAGCATTCTTTCAATATTTCTTTTATATATACATTGATTGGTCAACATAAATTCATTCACAAAATGTTTGATGATTTTTGTAGGTTGACATTTGATCCAGGAGGAGTTCCTTTGGTTTATACACGAAATAAGTCACTAAACTCTCTTTGTTCTAGGTTTTTCAAGATTCGAGGTCGAATCCTCTCCAACTTGGGGGGATGATATGATCATAAATGGGGCAACAATGAAGAGTTTTCAAAGTGACAACAAGCATAAAAAAGAGTAGAATAGGTTTCATTGGCTTGTATTTGCCTCTTTTGTTCTTTCGTTATTTTGAAGTTGTAGAGAAGCATATAAACTCTTCCTTTCTTTATAGTACAAGCAATGTGGGACTTCACATAGCTTAACACTTATCTTGGATCATTTCAAGTGGCGTGTCCTCAAGTTCATAAGTTCTCTCTTCCTTATCTTTTCCATTTTAAATCTTTTCAATTTCCATTTCTTAATTGTCATTAGAACATTTCTCTCTAAGCATGTTATTCCATATCACGCCTCCCTCACTACGGGGCGAAACGAAACAGAAGAAAAGAAAAAGATGAAGATGAGTGCTTCTCCCTTCTTGTGAAGCTGCGACAAAGGAGTGAAGAAGAGAACAAAACATTGCGCGAAGAGATCCCCAAGGGTGAGAGAGAGCAGCAACACAAAACATAAACGAAGATATTCTGTCTAAAAGTGCCTCTCTTCGCAAAATTTAAAATTAAACGCGTGTTATTACCTCGATTTGTGGGTAAACCGAAGCATAGAACGCGTACAACATCAGTTAAGAGGGAACCGAAGCAATAGAGGTTACCAAAATGGATTCTGGAACGTTCATTTTCAAAGGATGTGTGCCTGTGGCAAGACATACTGCCTCAATGCATGGGCAAACCGAAGCATAAAGAGTCTACGACGTTGGCTAAGAGGGAACCGAAGCAATAGAGTTTACCAAAATGGATTTGGAACGTTCAAACTGCCTCGGTTTTGAGCAATAACAAAGGCAACATACACATTCGACATCAGTTAAAGAGGAACCGAGGAAATAGAGGTTACCAAAATGGATTTTGGGACGCTCGGTTTCAGAGGATGTGTGCTTGTGGTAGGAAACAATGAATTAGAACATTCGATTCAGAGGATGTCTGGTTCTGGCAGGAGATACTACCTCAGTTCTGAGCAGCAACCGAGGCAGTATAATCGTTCGACATTAGTTAAGGGGGAACCGAGGCAATAGAGTTTACCAAAATGGATTTTGGAACGTTCGGTTTCAGAGGTTGTGTGTTTGTGGCAGGACAAAATGAATTAGAACGTTCGGTTCAGAGGATGTTTGATTCTGGCTGGAGATACTGCCTCGGTTCTGAGCAGCAACCGAGGCAGTATAGTTGTTCGGTATCGGTTCTCAATGAACCGAGGCATATAATGTCTCCATAACTACGAAAATTTCATCGCGTTATTATATGCTTCGGTTTTTGTAAAACCGAAGCATATATAGCGTGTTAAAAAGCTCATTTTTTACTAGTGATAATATATAAAACAGGTTCAAGTGCAGTCAGGTGCATTTGCTTCCCACCACATTCAACTTGGACATAATCAAAGTAAATCAAAGACAATCAAAATCATTGAATCCAAATAAGTCCAAATATCAATCAACCAATGCAGTGGTGACAATGAAGTTCATATCATTAAAAACAAAATATAATGTTAATAGTACAAAATTAGAATTGTTTTTAAATACTATAATATGTACATAAACTAACTAAGTATCTAATAATCGTCATAGTCATCATCAAAGTTATTTTATTCTTCTTCTTTGTCTTGTTGTTGTTGAGGAAGTGGTTGGACTAGGGTGGGCTATAGTGGGAAGCATTATTGTTGGCATGGTGTTAGGGTGGATTGAGGCTATTGGACCATAGGTTATGCATATGAAGGTAAGAACCTCATGATCAAATTTTGGATCTCTCAAATCATTATTTGAGATCATCATAAGCTTGGTCACACGAGCTTGTAGTTGTTGTATAAGCTCATCATAATCCTAGTCACCATTGTTGGATGTAGATGGTTGGTGATGTACCTCTTCCAAAAATGTAATGGGCAACAAATTGTTCTATTCTTTTCTTAAAATTGGCATCAAAGTTGGAAATTTGAAAATTACTCGGATTGTAATCGATTGTGTTTAAAGTTTAATTGATTAAATCGATCCTGATGGCCAATATATCTCAGACTATGAGTAAAGGTGTAATTGATGATAAAAACCATGGTTTCTTGAATTCAATAAGCAGAGGTGTATGGGATGTTGTGACCAATAGTCCCCATGAAGCAATCAAGACAAGAATGGAGAAGATCAAAGCCAAAGGTTTCTCTAGATCCAAAAGGCAAAATTGAGAAGAGAAAAGATACACCAACACCTTGAAGTCTGTTGTTGAAAATGCTACAAAATTTGCAAAAAGTTCAGAGAATGAAGAGACAAATCTAATGGCAAAAAGGTTTTCTAAATTTTTTATATGCAAAAGACAAGCTAACTTGAATCTTGCAAGAAACAAAGGGAACTCTAGAAAGCAAGATGAATGTGGTGCTTCCTCCAGTATTGAATGTGAAAGTGAAGGAGACATCAAATTGGAGTACCCTACACTCAAATTTAAGCAAGCACCCTCAACAACAAACAAATTTAAGTATGACGGCCAGATCTGCACAAGCTGAAAATAGTGAAGAGAAATGTGAAAAAGAGGCCATGGGGTATCTAGACAGTGGATATCCTATAAGGTGCAGCAACTTGTCTCAAAAAACAAGTGGACACGTCAGGGATAATAATAAGAGTAAAATTGTTGGTATCGGTAAAATATAAACTCCTTCCTCAAACATCATTAAAAATGTCTTACTTGTTGATGACCTCAAACATAACATTTAGTATTAACTAATTATGTGATAAGGGCTTAAAGTTTACATTTGAATCAAATTAATTCTTAATATGTCATGCATCATCAAATGAACTTGTGCTAGTACGCAAGAGATGTAACAATATATATATATGATTGATTTCAAAAAGGCATTTTTCAAATTTGTTATATGTTTATTGTCTAAGGAAGATGAGCCTTGGTTGTGGAACAAAAGACTTGCACACATTCACATGCCTCACTTGAATAAACTTGTATCTAGAGGTCTTGTACTAGGGCTGACAAACATAAAATTTGAATCTGATAGACTTTGTGATGCTTGTCAAAAGGGGAAACAAACTAGAACCACATCTTCCATCTTCACCATTCCTTGTAAGTCTCTTTACAAAGCCATCACCCTGCTTTCACTAGGGTTTTTCTTCATTTCTGCCGATTAAATCCTTGTTTAGTGCCATCTTACTGCTTTTGCCATAGTTTTCTTTCTTTTCTCCGATTAAAACCATGTTTTGCTGATTAACCAACCTTTTCCACCGTATAAATCCCTTCCTACACCAAACCCTAGAATCTCCACCGGAAAAACCTTCAATCTAGGGTTTGCCTTCATCTTCCCTTCTTTCGTTGTTTTCCATGGTCTCTAGCTTGATGATCTGTGCCAGATTTCATAGTTCATCGCCAGTCTGCCTCGACTAGGAGTCACCAAACGTACATCATAATGTTTGTCATAATAGGTTAATTGTAAATAGCACATATTATGACAGGGGAACAAATGTTTGTCATAGAACATGGGAGATATTATGATAGGTGAAGAGAAATAGGTCATAGAAGTCGATGGAATTATGATAGGTAAACAAAACTACATCATAGTGAATTGAATACATTATGACTGGTAACAAAATACATCATAATAGACTGGATATATTATGACAGGTGACAAAATGCACCTATTATGACAATTTGTTTTCTACATCATAGAAAGTATGGACCTTTTATGAGTGTCACAACTATGACGCCAGGACATCTACCATAAAAGGTTCATTTTACCTGTCATAATATGTATTTTCTACACTAGTAGTTAAATTATAATAACTGATATCATCAATCAATAACCGAGAAGGATAACCCGAGTGTTTCTATTGTTCAACAATTGTTTGTTCATATCCATTTTTTCCTGTTTTAGTTTTGATATTGGTGTTGTTTACTACAAGATAATAAATGTACTTGTAATAGTTTAAGTACTAAAACAACGGCTACGCTGGGAAGAAGTCTTTATGCAGGTAGTGAACTTCATTGATTGCAATAGGCAGTAAAATCCGCTTTTGGAACCGTCAAAGAAGGAGGGAAATAGGGACACGGAATTGAATCACTATAGTTATCAAGAGCAATCCTAGATCGAATTTGAAAGATGTTACTTTAATTCACTGATAATACCCTTATTGATTACCATGCCCACATTAAGGACATTCTCATTACATAATTCTGTGGCCAATATGAGTACATCAAAAGGTAATGTCTGGGGACTCTCAAATTCTTGAGCAATATCACCTATCCTAGTTACAACAATTGACCTATAAAACTAGACAGTGAATTCACCTGATATACATGTTCATACTGTTTAAGATTTTAAAGACCATTATTTTTCTTTTGGTAAAATTCTTCTTCCAAATATTTTACGTTGCTAAATAGTTAACGAATTGTTGATCACACAATAAATGGTTTTAAAAGGGCCCTTTAGTAAAGCATTTAAAATTCATAAGTTGAAGAATTGATAATCTAAGTTGCTTTGTTCTGTGTTCAACCAAATGAAATGATTATGCATCTTGTTTAAGCATTATTAGATTTATTGGCCAATAGAATATCTCGTTAGCGTAGGCCAAAATCAAACTGATTTAGGATTTTAACTTGCTCAGTTGCTTTTTGTTGAATATAGTGAAAAACTATATTTAGATTAATCTCCCTTGTGTAAAATACACACATAGGGTTCTCTATTTATAATAGAAGAAATATGGGCTAAGCCCAAAATACATATGAGAAATAATAACAAACTAACTAAAAGATAAAAGATATAATATATCTAACACTCCCCCTCAAGCTAGAGCATACAAATTGTATGAACTAAGCTTGGAATAGATGAACTCAGTGTTGAACTAGATGATTTGTCTTCAAGAGTGTGAGGCAAACATAGATGGACTAACAGCAGCTTGTGAAACTTCAAGCTCAAAAGTGGATGAAAGAGAGTAGTGGTGGACAATGACAAACTGCAAATACTGATTTCCAATCAATGATGAATGAGTGACGGGATCAACAGTGGTAGCTGAAAGCTAAGAGCTACAAAACTGCAGGGACTACACTAAATCCTCATCAATGATGGATGGGTGACGGGATCAACAGTAGTAGCTGAAATCTACAAAACTGCAGGGACTACACCCATATATATGTGACTTGCAGTGTCTTGGAAACGTACTCCCCCTTAGTGTGAAGGGTGGAAATGTGGAATATCACAGTTGCTGGACCACTAAAACAAAACCAAATATTAAGCTACAATGCTGAAACAAAGGCATCAAAGATCCAAAGATATATTAGAGGTCCAAGATTCTTTGCTGGACAACTTTCAAGTGGTGATACTTAGCACTGTATCACAAGAAGATCGGGCTAAACTCTAGCCCAAGAAGAACTGAAGCAGTTACGTCTGTCTGAGGCGGTAGCGACTGCAGCGGCGGTTGACTGCTATAAAACTGTAGGGACTAAATTGCCATCACTGACTGATGGGGCCTGTAGTGGCTGAAAGCGACAAAACTACAGGGACTGCCATCACTAACTGACGAGGTGATGGGGGCCTACAATGGTTGGAAGCATACGGCGCCTGGACAGTAGCAAACGGCACGGGACAGCGGCAAACGGCACGGACAGCGGCGATGGTCTGGTTGGCGAGACCGACTCTGATCATCAAGTTGGACAGCCATGGAGAGGGAGAAACCCTAAAAATTCAAAGTACTCCGATTGATGCAACGACCACAGATCCAGAAAGAGGGCGAGGAGGCGATCACGGCGGTGCTGATCGGCGGCGGAAATCTCCGGCGACGCGCCGGCACGCGCGGCGGCAGCGGCGAATCTTGCGGCGGCGCGTGGGTGCTCCGATCGCCGCGATCTTTGTACGACGGTGGTCGCCCGGCCGAGACGATTCCGATGGTGTGGTCGCCGGTCGACTCTGGAACTCCGGCGACGGCGGCGGCGGTGACGGCGGCGGCGGCGACGGACTGGCCGGAAAGAAGCGGCAGCGACGGTGGAGAGATCTGACTGGACGGTGCTGATTGTGGCACAAATTTAAGAGAAAAAGAAAGAGAGAAGGGTTGCTCACTGAAATTTTAGGGGCTGCCGGCGGCCATGGCGGCCGGCCGCCGGCAGACAGCAGAGACACCAGAAGAAGATCAGAGAACCTGCTCTGATACCATGTTGAATATAGTGAAAAACTATATTTAGATTAATCTCCCTTGTGTAAAATACACACATAGGGTTCTCTATTTATAATAGAAGAAATATGGGCTAAGCCCAAAATACATATGAGAAATAATAACAAACTAACTAAAAGATAAAAGATATAATATATCTAACACTTTTAGTAGTGATTTTAGTAGTATTAAGGTATGTTTTTAGTTTTACATACTTGTTTAGTTGCTAAATAGTATACCAGTATTACATTTCTGATTTTTATAGTGAATTTTAGGATTAGGTCTTGTGTTGTACCTTAGTACATGAAACGGTGGTACGTGTTTGTCATCATAGGTTTACATCGAACAACTAGCAATCACAATCACTGGAACACACCGTATCAGAGACAAGAAAACCCCCCAGACATGAAGAGCGCCCAATAAAGTAATTGAAAGATTACTGGATACTTGATTACGAACTTTCAAATGAGTGGTGGCTTCATGTTTACTCTATTTTGTAAATAGATTGAGTAGGGAAAAAAACTTAATGCAATGACTTTTGTCCTGTTAGTTATTTCTGTAATAAGAATTAACGTTTCACTAATTAGTATACATTACATTATAAAGAATTATATTAAAGGTCAAATTACGAAGATGAGATTTCAATTATGAATGTGGAACAAAACTATAATAAAAGCACCTAAAAGACTTTATGTAGATTTTGTTCACAGTTTAAATCGTATGACATCACCTTTTAACAATCCATGGTTTTACCCTTCAAAAAGGGCATAAAGATTAACTTAAACTTTGGTCATTTTCGTTCAGAAAAAGTGCATAGTCAAGTAAAGGTACCCAAAAATCATTAATAAAGTATCCATCTCCCAGGTCATGGACTCAGTCATCTAGCCTAATTCATTTTCACCGTTTGCAAAGCCCAAAATCCCTGTCGTCGATGTCTAGTAGGTTGATCAATAACTAGTGTATTACTGAAAATTTTAGGTCCTAATTGTTTCCAGTTAAGTGAAGTTTTCTTAGTTTTCTTTAATTGATTCAAATCTGTTTAAATATATTTCAATAATTGTCTTATATTAGGAAGTTTGACCAATACTTCTATCTTTTCTACTTTTCCTTGAGTTGCTAACTACTTTTTTTTCTGGTGCAGATTTCTACTACAATTATTTAGATTCTGAATAGTTGTAGGCCTGCTACCAAATTTCAACCGCATCAGAATTTAACTCAGCTGTGCATCCATCCTGGTTTCATTCTTATCATAATTTTTGTATACTACTTATAGTTTTATTAATTGTATTAATTTCATCTTAATCTTCTTATGTTTCGGTTGTGCATAGCTGATAGTCAGTACCACTGTCAATCAAACCTATAATTTATATTTGTCATAATTTGATAGTCTCTTACAAATTCAAAATTGAACTATATCCATTCAAACCCAATACGTACCGCTGTGTTAATATTCAGTACTATTTATTGGTAAAGTTGCTCATATTAGCAATATAAAACTTAAAAATTACATATGAAACATACTTTTTGTACCAAACTCTTGTTAATAGAAACAAAATAACCAGACTTGTTAATAGAAACAAAATAACCAGAGGTTCAATGCATGTCAAATTATGAGTGACCTGTAACACAGTCCCCATCATGAATTCAACGAAGTATTTATGCTAGTATTATGGTTGACATCACATTTGATGTTGATCATGTTCACATTATTTTTATTATTTGTCTCTTAATGAAAATCAAATGAGTGACCACGCTATTCATATCTTTTGTTCATGTATGCTACTGTTATGTTTGACATCATATGCCATGTCAATGCTTTTTTTTATGCAATTTAGAACAGAGTCGATTAACAACAAACTTCACCCTGCTTCTATTGTTTCTCTCCTTCCCCTTTTCTTCTTATCAAGTTCATTTGAGAAGCTAAACTTTGCACACACAAACCTTTGCTATTTTAACCAAGATAGTAATGATTTCCACAGTGAGCAGGTCACACGCTTGCCTACAAATAAATCTTAAGTTAGAACCAATTATTGTAGTGTTTGCAGTATGGTATTGCTCAGATGTAACACCTGTAATATGTACAGAATACCTATCTTCTTGCTACTGAGAATCTAAAGCATCATCAACTAGTTATTACAACATCTTCAATCATCCAAATTAATAGCAGTTGAAAGTTCCACTTCATCTTGAGAAGTTATCTTTGTAAAAATAAAATAAAATATTTCTATCATTTTTTAAAACTTAAAATATAAACTAAAAAATATATAAATTTGTCATGTAAACTCACCTTGTTCAAATTTATCGATTCTTTTGTATTCTCATCAAAAAGTATACAAAAAGGTGTTCCTTTCAATCAATTTTTTGTGCAAACAAGTGCTTCCACTATTTTAGGCGTTTGGAAACTATAATAAGGACTAATCACTCTTTCTTATGTACTAAATGCACACTCAGATGCTATGGTAGAGAAGAGATGCACTTCTCGAGTCCGGTTCACAAGGATAGAAAATCTGGTTGAGTTGACTTTCCACTAACGTAAAATATCAAGTTGAACGGACTCTTAGATAGAAACTCATGCCATGGGGATCATCAATCTAATTGAGCTTCTGGTTGACTATTTAATCATTCGTAGCATTATGTCAACACCTACCAGATTAAAAAATAGTCAAAATGTCATGTTTTATTCATCATTCTTGCTTTTGTAGATGCATGTGAATTAGATATCTCCAAATTTCAATTATGAGACTATATATGATTACAAGTGTACAAGATATAATTTAAAATTATGGTTCTAGCCTGCATCACAAAAATGGCTTTAAGATCTTAAGTGATGAATCAAAATCTATTAGAAAGAAAAATATAAGTACAATGAGAAGAAGAAAAGTACCTTGGTGGCATGCACAACCTTCAATCACACACAGGGAACTGAGGCCTCAGTAATGGATATGATATCTCACTATCTCTCCTTTCACTTTAACGTCACCAAACACCTCATCTCGTTTCTTCTTCATTTTGACCCACCATTTGTTTAAAGTGTGGTTCAGATTTATTTAGCTCAGCAATATCCTGTGTTGGATTTGAAAGATTAAACTAAAAGCATAGCAATTCAAAAACTCCCAAAAAAAAAATTCCCGGCATCAACTATGATTCATACTGAAATGGTGAGACAGGGGAGCAATAAGTTTATACAAAATTAATGTGGATGAGAACATAAATAAACCACACTAGATAACTTCCTCGGGGTGAATTGAATTTAAACTTGAAGTACTGAACAAAAGAATGAAATGAAAACCCACTTGAAACAAAGACCAAGAGATTGCTCCCTATCCTCAAAAACACGATTAAAAGAGTCCTTGAAACAAAAAATTTCAGACAGGACAACAAGGCCACCAGTTTTTTCAACTGTAACTTTGATTTCTACTACTCCAACCTATAGATTCATATTTCAAAACAATAATCAAACAAAAGAAGATGAAAATTAGCACACTTCATAATCCCTCGCCAAAACATAAATTCCTTCGACCCCATTTGTAATAAAATCTATTATCACCAACGACCCCATTTGAAAGCAGTATAGCGAAGAGCATAAATTCATGTACCAAACCAGGTCCTTCAGTGCAGGGACCACTAACCAAAGCAATGATCCTAGCCCCAGTCCTGGGATTACAAGCACCAAGCAAACCCGTTGCTACGCTCAATGCCACGCTGGTACACTGTGCAGGGCGCTTCCCGATAGAAACCGGCCACTAGTCAGTTTGCAAGCAGAAGGTGGTTGAGCCTGCGTAGGGTTTTTGTTGGAGCTATTCTTTGGGACAAACTGGAAATGGGAAATCACGGGAAAGGGAGTGAATATACGTAGAAACATCAAAATACAAATGTACTGAAAATATAATATGTTTAGTTTTTCTAAATTGAACTAAAAAAAAAATAATTACTTTTTTGTCGGAAAAATAGATTAGTTTTTTAAGTATAAATATAATACAGTTACGTATAGGTCAATATAGTTAAGTTATTTTTGTTCAACCTAATTTTTAGATATAATCGAATAAGATGAACTTTAATATTTTCTTTATGCAAGCAAACCTTCTCGTAAAGGAATTAGCAGAATTGTTAAGATGGAATCCTTACAGAAAGGTCAGATACGTTAGAGATCCTATTGAATTCGGAATCAGACCAGAGAATCCACAACCAACCAATGATCTGAAAAAACAGGAAGGCCAAAACAATACAAACATGAAGTATTTTATGTATTAAGAACATGATTTCATAGCCTTAAGCCATATTTTGTGTTAGAACGCAATATTTGTGTTTTCATCAACATGGGGGTTCTGATATATGCTGGAAAACATTATAACAGGGATTTGAATGTGAAGTATGATGTTGACTAAATCAAACACAAACATTGAATTCAAAATTTAGTAGAAAATAAATGGAAGTAAGAGTAGGGAAGAGAACATGTAAATTATGAGATCAATATTAAATATCACCTCCCAAATTATTGCAGTTCAATCATGATGAACGTAAATATTTCCCATACAAACCAGACTTCATCATGATGTGCATCTGTGCATCTAATATGTGTTGCAACATTTTATTATATTTTTGTTGTAATTTTGAATTGTAGTTATTCTACTTCAACAATGCTAACATATTCATTGTAATCACAAAGAAAGGTATTATGAAGGTTGAGATAGAGTTCTAAAAATATTTCAGTCCAAAGCATCTCATAATTTTCAAAGATGTTTAAGAAAGCTAAAAAAGAAGGTAAATAGCTTAATTGGATGAGAGATATAGTTTGGAACTGTTTGTTGTAGAAGCGATACATGTTTGTGTATTGAAAAAAGTATGATCCAGCTAAGAAAAATTGTGGATTTTAAAAGAGTGGGAGTTTGCACATAGGGGATCTATTAACATGCATAACCATATTATTCGTTTGGTATGACATATTTATATATTTTGAATTCATTTATAAACTTAATAACAATTATTTACTTTATAAATTTCTATCTCCAATCATAAGAGTTTGATAGCTTAGTCCATGTTAATGAATTTTGTCAACAAACACATTGGTCGAGCAACAAGGGATTTTGTCGATGAGACATCTAGACGAACACATGTTAGTTTCTATCAACTCTATTACATTTTATAGCTCAAGTATTTATTATATTAACATAAACATATATTATTTCAACAGGAAGAATTTCAAACTAGATTTTCTCAAGCAGTATCTGAGACTGCATTTGTTGATGCTCACAATGCAATCCCATAAACCCTACTAATGAGGAAAGACTAAGCAACATATGTTGGTAAGAGGTGGTAGTTTGAAAGTACAAGGGACTCATGTACGAGATTGGATATATCGATTCTCATGATCATTGTGTTAACATAAACACATTAATAATAATCTCTCTTTCTTCTTTTATGTGAGAAACCAAATCTTCAACTTATTCCCAACTTTCCTTTCATTGAGCTTAACCTTTCTTTTCTTCTCTTTTCTTTTTCTTTTGCTCTTTCTTTTTTTGCCCAATGCTTTTTAATGAATTTTACAAAGTTCTTTTCGGTTTCTCACCACCCCAAACTTGAACTATTCTCCATTACCACAAAAACATACTCCACTTAACTCAAGGTAAGGATTTCAAAAAGGGTTTTTCCACTTACAACTTTAAGCTCAAGGTTCAAAGAGTAAAGAGAAACATTGTTCTTTGTTGGGTTCACCTATTGGCATTGGCTCTAAGGGAGAAGAAAGCATGGCCTTGATCATATGTAACAAGCAAGCAAGTGGTTCAATCATAGAAAATTAAGCAAAATCAATCATGCTTCCAAAGCAATAGCATTCAATCAAAGACTCTGGAGTCCAACCTCTCACAGGTTCAATCAAGTTCTACAATTTGATAAACATCCTGCCTAACACATTAATCACAATTGAAATCATGCATCAGTTTCTAAAATCATGAGCAACCACCTGTATATGCTTAAAAGTCTCACCAATCATTAACTCAACATGCATCATGGAACAATAGCGCAAACACAAGAATATTACTCAGAACAAACAACAGTTTATCACATCATACCAAACCATTGCAACACAATTCATTAAACCAAGTACATAAACAAGCTAACATAAAAACAAAATAAACAAAATTCAAATAAGCATAAAAATAAAACAAAAGCATAAAAATCCTAATCCAGCAGCATCCATCAATAGATGCTTTCATCTGAATCTTCCACCATCCATCAGTAGATGCGAATCCTTTTTATCAGCATCCATCAGTAGATGCTCTCAGTAACATCCATCAGTAGATGTCTAGTGTAAGATCCGGAAAAAAATAAAATATCTAGAACGGTGGTTTAGACGTTAATTATGTTTATTAAAATAAGAAATAACATGTTAAATAGAAGTAAAGTTTAACACAATTGGTTAGAGATGATATAGGTTAGAAGTCATCTGTTTGATTCTTGCTTTATGGATAATATATGTTTATTACCTATTTTCAATTTGTTTTATGTGCAAGTGTGGTATGTATTAATAATTATAATAATTATTGTGCATGTGTTTGATAAAAATTAATTAAAGTTAGGAGAGTCAAATTAATGGATTAATTAAAGTAGTTTGGAAAAGAAAAGGATAACTTATTTCTTGTGATAATAATTATATATTTTTGTATTCATATAAATAATATTTTATGGGGCAATGTTATATTATTTATAATTATATAAATAATATTTCTTTTGTGGAATTACAGTTTTAATATGGTTTGGGTTGGTTGTAGTAATATTATATATATATATATATATATATATTGTATAATATAATTTCGTTTATATATGTAGTTAAAATATATAAATGAATAATTATATTTTGTGGCATTGTAGTATTTAAATATTATTATGAAACTGATGGCTTTTACCGATTTTAGAAAAATCAATTCAAAAGGGTCAGTTATCTTTACGGTTTATATAATATTAAAATAGAAACCCAAAGCATTAGGAAAAGAGATAGAAAACTCTATATCCGTAAAAGAAATTAGAGAAGACAAATTATTTTCTAAGGGAGAATGTTCGGAACCAAACTATTAGGAGGGTCTAGAATATTTAGAATTCTTTGTCGCATTAGAGGTAAGGGAGCTATCCTTCTAGTGTATTCTATGTTAATTGTATGGAATTTATTTTAGATTATTTTTTGTGTTGCGTGACTATTATATTTTTATTGTTCACAGTGGGATGATAATATGTGTTGTGATGTGTTTAGTGTAATTATTGGGGGTTGTTTTCTAATGATCTGCTCATATAGTTTTTGCCATGCTTTAAATCATATTCATCATAGGTTTGGTTTATCGCGATGCAAATTTTTCTTTATATCTTTGAATCATTAGCGCATGTTGTTTTTATTACTCCATTCATTATATTTCAATTGCTGTGAATGGTTTATAGCGTTGCAAATGTTTCTTTCTCTCTTTAAAATCAATAATGCATGTTTTTTTATTATTATTCCATTCATTATATTTAATCTGCGGTGATGAATTTTTTTAGCTTTGAATGATTGTGTCATTATTATGTTCACATATAATCCACAAGTTTGTCGATTACTGTTTGGTATATTTGTAAATATATGGTTACGGGTTGCGGAAGTTAAACAAAGAAGTATGTTTTTATCAGTCATTTAATTAGGTTACAAAATTATAGCAATTATCTGGTATATTGGTGGTGTCTTTTTAATTATTTTTTTTCTTTTAGGAGAAAATTTTGGGTTGTGATCCCTCACTTAGGAAGAAATGACAAGTAATAATTTATGTAGTACCAGACATATATGAGCATGGGTTCTTCAATATGAATTTTAAGTGTTTTATTTAGGATTTGAGGTGCAGATTTTTGTGTCTATGTTATTGTTTTCCACCTATTTTGGTTTAAGAAGTATAGTGTATGGTTATTAAATACCATTTAAGCAGACATTTTGGGTTTGCTTGTTATGGGTCACGTGAATGCTAATTTCCTTATAAATAATATTTAATAGTATATTATGTGTGAAGTGTACTGGTATGGGGCATTTGATATTGTGAATGCATGTACAAATTTTTCGTAAGCAATGGGTAATTTAAAATGGTCACCAATGGTGAATGCTTTTGTTATTATGGATGGTTATGTTCCGGTTGTAAGATATCAATTTTTATATTATTTTATGTGGTGGTTGGTGAGAATATTCATGATGTTGAATGGCGATCACAATATTTTCTGTATTATCTTTTTATATATTGGTAGTGTACTTGCAAAAGTCCTGCTTTGGTAAGTGAACCCTATTTTGATAAATATGAGAATTTGGTTAGGTGAACAGATCATGTTTTAGTAAATAGGATCGTGCAAGTTTTGCTTTAGGAAGTATGTCCTATTTTGGTAAACAGGAACGTGCAAGTCCCGCTTTGATAAGTGGGCCCTATTTTGATAAATATGAGAATCTGGTTAGGTAAACAGATCCTGTTTTGGTAAACAGGATCGTGCAAGTCTTGCTTTGGAAAGTAGGTCATGTTTTGGTAAACAGAAACGTGCAAGTCCCGCTTTGGTAAGTAGGCCCTGTTTTGGTAAACAGGTTGAGGGGCCAGAGTATAGAGGAAATATAATGGTTAATGGGATAGCCGTAATATTTTATATATTGCCATGATATTTTATAGAAAGTCGTAGTATTTTTATATGAAGCTTTGGTGTTGTATATGAAGTCGTAGTATTTTATATAGTGTTATCATGTTTTTACAGAAAATCGTGGTATTTTTATATGATGTTTTAATGTTGTATATGAAGTCGTAGTGTTTTATATGGTGTCATGGTGTGTTATAGAAAATGGTACTATTCTGTATGATGTTATGATGTTTCTCGAATGCATAGTGGTGTTAGATACTTGGTGTGCATTTTGGAAATGTTCTTAGGAAATCAGTGATGATTGAAATGTTGTGAGTTTGATTTAAGTAAGAGTGTTATGAGTTTATGTCTTAATTGATAATTGTATTATTATATTATATATTATCTTTGAGTTAGATGTTGATTCAGTTAGCTCACCTTTGTATTTGTGGTGATGATTTCCACCTGCGATGATCGTATTTATAGGGAGTAGATGATATTACAGATGTTATTGTTGATGATGTTGAAGTGGGGAAGAACGAGAGACGAGTGGGGAATTATTTTTGGAGTTTTCAAAAGGTTGTTTGTTTCTTTTTATTTAAACCAATTATAAAGAGATTAGTATGTTATTCAAGTTGTAATTGGATTAATTATTATTCATGCATGTTTTTATTTATTTTCACGATAACTTATTAAAGTTTAAAATTTTACTATATTGTGATGGTATCAGAATTTTATTTACTTAAATAATGGATGTTCTTTTACTCACACGTGACATCCTAAATAGGGATTTTACATTAGTGGTATTAGAATCTTTCGAAAATCTTTTGGTATATTGGGAAATGAACTCGCCTGATTTTTGCTGTATATATTTGTACTTTATTGTGTGAATGATGTAAATCTATAGCTTGTTGTGGATATTTTGAGAATTGTTGTTTGGTCAGCTTTGAAGGGTCTCATGGTTTGAGGAATATATGTGATACAGGTTTTAATAATATTAATAAGCTCATTATCTTTTTTATGCGGTGTAATTTTTTTATATATAAGTGGTGAAGTTTTTGGTCTTTATTTTTTTGGTTTGCATTGAATTATAGGCCATGTACGGTGCAGTTTGTTTATTACGTTATTTTTTTATTGATCGGCTATGGTGCATGTTATATAGATATATGGCATGCATTTTATTATAGTATATATGGGTGCATGAAACCATTGTGATATATCATTAATCCATCAGTTTTCTATTTCATCATAATCAATAAATTCACATTTTCTTTCTTGGTTAAAAATTACTATTATGATATATTCTTGGTGGCCTTCATTTCATGTAATATGCCATGAATTGCATATACAGTGTCTAGTCTTTCTGATTAGCATCTATCAGTACATGTTGATCTTTCTCATCATCATCGGCATCCATCAGTAGATGTCATCATTCATTACTCTCATCATAACAGCATCCATCAGTAGATGCTATTATCTGAGTCCTCCTAGCATCTTTCAGTAGATGTTATCCGACATCCATCAGTAGATGTTGTCATTACTGCAACACAAAATCAAATCCAAACCACACAAATAATCAATTAAAAGGAAAAATCAGGAATTGGGAGTCCTCCCAATAAGCGCTTGTTTAACATCACGAACTTGACACTATTAAGCACAATCCACATCTATGATGTTGGTGTTCCTTTTGCTTTCATCACACCAACTTATTTACAACATCTTCCTGTTCACCATCTTTACCCTCCGTGAATAAGGAGCCTCAATCCCAATAACTTCATTCTCTTTGATATCTTTAACCACTTCATGCATAGAGTGTTGGTGAACTAGGCACTTGAAGGCTCGCGCTCCGTGCCCTCAATGGGGCGTGATGAGTCAATATTTTCTCAATTTCACTTAGCTTATTGTACCAGATTTAATCAAGGAATTGTGCTTTAATGTTCAGTATTATCCTATTTTTCCTAATTGTGCTTAATTTGTCCAGAAATTCTTATTTTAATTAATTTGAATTATTTGAGGCTAATTATTTGCATTATTAATTTTAAGGAATTACTGGAAAATAATTTTGGACATTTGGAAGGCTGCCAAATAATTAAAGACTCTCCATTAAAGAAGTGTCCACAATAAGGAGGACATTATGGTCATTTTACTCTTTGAAAGGGGTGTTTCATTAGTGGAAAAGGGTTACATCCAGCAAAGTGAAAAAGAGCATACGTGAAGGTGGGTGAACAAGTCTTCAATTATTATTGAATTTTAAGAAGCACTGGAAGACTTCTCACGGCTGAAGCAACAACAATTGGAGGGCCCCCTTAATTTCATTTGGTTCATGAAGCTTGAAGAGGGTGTTTCGGCCTGGAGCTGGTGCGTTGAAGCTGCCACTTAAAAGAGGAAGACTAATGGTTTTATGGGGCTGGAATGGAACGCAGAGGGGGATAACATCGAGTGGAAGGAAGCATCCAGCAGCTGGTCCAGTTTGGCAGCAGCTGCACACAACATAACCACACTCCACGGCCTTGTTCCAGCTAGAAGTGAAGAGCCATGTGAAGGAGAAGCACGGTGCAGCAGTTGCACAAGCAGATGGCAACACATGCAGCCAACTTTGAAGAACCACGGCTGAGCACGCTGGAATGCTGCAAAGAATGGAGAGTTCCCTTGCTTGCTAATTCACACGTCCACACGGGGCAGAGAAAACAGCAGAAGTTTCTTTTCTTTAATGGAATGAAGAAGTGGTGTTTCAATATTGGGTGTGTGGGGGTGAACTCACGTACTGCAGCCAGCAGGGGGCTTCACTTCGATTCAGTGGGATGAGTTATTTTCATTTAGAAATCAATATGAGAATGGAGGGTCCCTTGCATAATTTTGGTACGTAGGAGAGGACAAAAGTGGAGAATTCATGAAGAAAGTTGCTAAAAGACAAAACTACTAAGAAGTGATGTTGGATGGCAAGAAAGAGACGTTCAAAGTGGTGTGCATGAGGACCCATGATTTCTTTCTATTAAGAAAGGAAATGGTGCACTCACGGCCAGGAGATGCGTCCAGAGGTGCTGTCACGGGATGCATTCAAATTGGAGCATATGGAAGAAGCTTGGGAGCTCGTGAAGAAAGCATTACGGTTTTTGGAGATTTGTATGAGAAATGAAGAAGTTGATTAAATGGGAGTAGGTGTCACGTCCAACAATAAAAAATAGCAATAGGCATTCTCTTTCTTTAGAAATCAAGCACGGTGGTGGGTCATTCAATAACAAAATATGGTGTGTGCTCCAGCCTAAAAGAAATATTATCATTATTTAGAAGAAAATTGCACTAAAGAAGTGAGATAGACGGCACTTACTGCAAGATAAAAAGGGACACAAGTCAAGTGTAAGAGAGCCGTGGAGTGTGGGAAGAGGAAGCTGGACATTTTCCAGCAAGGGAGAAATCCAGCGGCTGACAGTAGAGGGGCTGGAACAGATGAAGATCACAGTACAGATGGAAGACTACGGTTGAACAGTGTGCACACTAGGTTCCAAATTTAAATTTTCTTTGTTGTAATAATTTCATGCACAATTTAAATTAAATGCAAAGTTTGGTTTCATTTTCTGTTTCTGAAATTAAATTCTGTTTTACTGTTTTATTTTACTGCTGTAAATTAATTTCTGATGTATTTTAATTTCTGTATTATGTATTTCTGCAATTTAATTTCAGCTGTTTTTTTTCTTTATTTTTGCATGTTTATCATTTACTGTAATTTTATTTTATGTATTTTACTGCAGTGATTTTAATTCTGTTTTTACTGTTTTTGAATTTTACTGTTTTCTGTAATTACTGTTTTCTGTTTTACTGATTTACTGTATTTCTGTATTCCATTTTTACTGTTTCTGTATTTTTTTTATTTTGGATTCTGTAATTCTGTATTTACTATTTTACTGCAATTATGTGCTGCTGTAATTTTATTTTCCAAAATTTACTGTTTTCTGTTTTTATTATTTTCTGTATTTTGTGTTTTTCTGTATTTTCGTTTTTACTGTTCCAGATTTATTTTTACAGTTTTGTGTTACTGTATTTTAGTTTTTACTGTACCAATTTCGTTTTTACTGTTTTAAATTAGTTTTATAGTTTTAAATTTGTTTTTTTTACTGTTTTACGGTTTATTTTTATTGATGTTTTTACTTTAGCGTTTAATGTTTTACGTTTTGTTCATGTTTAATGTTTCTGCGTTTATTTTATTTTGATGTCTTTTACCATTGGGTTTTTACTTTCGTTAAAAAAATATTTCAACGTTTTTAAATTTAGTTTTATTCAATTTCCAGTTCACTTTAATTTTATCGCATCCAACAAAATCACAAAAACAACCCCCCCACTTCGTGTCAAATCTGAGACTGAACCAAAATTGGTCCTTGAGAGACGACCTAGGAGTCACTTCCTAGTTATACTGCATTCTTTTATGCACAAACTTTTGTGAGCGGTGCGACCCGTTCATCAATTTTGGCGCCGTTGCCGGGGACCAATGACGGTTTGGTTTTAGATTTTTGTTGTATAAAGTTTTGTTCTGTTAATATGTTTGTTTTGTGTGTTTTGTCTTGTATATTTTTTGCAGGCGACAACGACACCTTCAGCAAATTTTGGCGGCGTTGTCACTTCAGTTCCAGGTTTTTTGTTTTAGATTTTTGCTGTGTTTTTCGATTATGTTGTGTTAATGTATGTTTTGTCTTTTATATTTTATTGTGATGTGTTCTGTATTTAGTTGCTATATTTAAAAAAAAAAAATTAATTAAAAATTTTTACTATTGATGTTCTGTCTTGTGTGTGCTTGTAGCATGTATAAATGTGTTTAGTTTATCTGTTTCGTAATTTTTAGTTTTTAGTTTTTATTTTTATTTTCCATGTCTACCTATTTTAATTTTGTGAATAGTGCTTATTCTACAAGTGCCTGTAATTATGATTCTCTTTCTGCATATTACTCTGATTCTTGTGCTGATTTTAATACTGAGAAAAATATGGATCATCCTCAAATTCCTGAGAGCTCCCTTTGGGAGCCGGTTCCACCAGTTCAGCAATATCAGAGTCAGCAGTATGATGCTCCTGCCCAAGTAGCTTCTCAGCCTTCAACTTTTGAACCTACATTGAAGGAGTTATTGGAGCAGATGACCATGCAGAACATTCAGTTTCAGAAAGGGAACATGCAGTTCAAGCAAGAGAGCATGGAAACTCAAGCTGCCATTCAGAAGCTGACTGATCAGATCGGGCAGATGGCCACTCAACACTTTCAAGATGATAGTGGCATCAACATAGAAGATGGGGAGCAAAGCTATGAGTTTACTACTACACCCACTTTCCTACCTTTCTATGATCCCACTCTTGCACCTGAGACTGTTGATGATTATTTTAAGGACCAGGCAGGTATGAGTAACACTGTTGAGACAGGTAGACCATTTTTATCTTCCACCGTGGAGGTAAACGTACCTCAACTTGAATGTGCAGTTGATGAATTGGAAATTCATGAGAAAATTTATTCTGAGCAAAAACATGTTTATTCTGAAACTGAGATTACAAGCTCTTTACCAGATCTACCTATACATTCAATTGCTTGTGATTTGTTGCACAATGATTCTACAGGTTTTAGGATTGAAACTGATACAGACTTGATTGACAATTCTGAAGTTTTTGATTCAGTATTAGTCTCTGAAACCATTGGTATAAATGTTGTGTTGAATGAACATGATTACAGTGATAAATTTCTCATTGATAATAGCTTTGCACTGAATGTGGATTTTGTTGATGATGCATATGTCAATATTGATTTTGAGACAGGAATTTTGCAGTCGCATAACATGATAGAGTTAGAACAAAACATTGATCTGACTCAGTTTTCTGAGAATTATGAATGTGATTGTGAATCTGGTTCTTGCCCGATTTGTATTGAAATTGATTATGTGTTACAAACAGATTCTAAATTCATAACAAATGCTATTGATTATGAGTTTGATGACCAGGTTACAAAAGTAAATGAGAATACAGGTACTGACATAGAGGAAATAATGATAGATGAAGGAAAATATACTGCTTTTTCTCTTATTACTCCGGTGTCACAGACTCAACAACTGCTGGTGGACAGAAGGCTCCTGATTTTATTGATTCAACAACTTGCTCGGAGAAGTGGCGTGGCTACTGGGATTTGTCCTGATTCAAGTGAGAGGGCAGTACTGGGCGAGCTGCTCCTGAAGACATCTTCGCCGGATCCTGAGGTGGAAGATATCTCACTGATAGTCCAGAATTGGCAACTGCCACCATGACCAGGGAGCACTCTTTTTCCTCATTATGTACATATTATTTAGCTTTTCTGGTGTGTTTTCATGGCTGTGTTTATTTCATTTTTAAAATTGTGAGCATGAATTAAAAAAAAAAAAAAAAAAAAACATAAAAAAATTTTCTGTTGTGATAAAATATTTTGTTTTAAGCGTGCCAAATCTTTATTCCGATATGTATATTTATTTCTTAGTTTTTGAGTTGTTATCCCTTAAAAAAAAAAAACATTTTCAAAAATTGTTTTGCGTGTAGTCCATAATTTCTCGGCTCTCAATTTCTTATTATTTCATATCAATAATTCATTGAAAATTTTCACTTCAGATCTTATCTTTTTCCTTATTTTCTTCGTTGTAAATATATTTTCTTAGTTGTCTCATACAGGTTTTTGATTGAAAATTTTTAGACTAAGAAAATATTTCATTCATCAATGCAAAAATTACAGTAATGGAGAAAAGGGATTGAACAGATCTGAAAATGAAATTGCAGTAGATATATATGAAATTAAAAGATGTTCGGGGGTCGATCTTTAGTGATCGTTAATATTACAAACCAAATAAAAAACAAAAACATCATAAAAACATAAAAAAAAATAAAAACAACAAAAATATAAGTGTTCATATTACAGCCCATATTCTGGCCACACTCGGCCAATAAAAACATAAAAAAAAATAAATAAACAAAACTTTAAAACTGGAAGAATTCTCGAGCTGGTTGTGGTGGTCTAAGGGAGAGCTCCGTTGAGGGAGCTCTGGTTCGGAATGCGAGCGGAGGCTTTGGTGGAGGAATTTCTCGTTCATTTCTGTCGTCATCGATAATGATCGGAACTGGAAACAAATTCAGCAGCCTCGGTGCCCTCATTATCACCCAGTTGTTTTCTTTCAAACAAAAAATAAAAAAATAAAAAAATAAAAAACTTGTGTTAATAATAGAAGAGGAATGGAAAATTCAATGGAGGTGTGATCAGAGGTCTTACCGTACATGTATAGCGGCAGTTGTGAAAAGAGAGTGCCTGTGGGGTCTATCTCCGCTTGCCAGCGCCTGACCCGATTGCCATGGTTGTTAAACCAGCAGTGCACGTTATATTCGGTGGCATCTGCGAAGGTCCTTAGTCGAGACGCGATCTCGACGACTTGCGCTCGGCTTGGGTGTGTGACCCCATAGTTGTAGATTTTGGTCATCATCGTGATCTGATCATCTGTAGGACGCCATCGTTGACTGGTATATCTCTCTGATTCCATATCAGTCATCCTTCCTCTACTAGTATTCTAAAACATAAAAAAATAAAAAAAAATAAAAAAAAAAAGAAGAAAAATAATAAAAATAAAAAGAACAAAAACATAAAAAAAAAGAAAAAAAATAAACATAAAAAAAAAAAATAAATAAAAAGAAGCATAAAAAAATTAGATTAGTTCTCTGTTTTCTTTATTTGTTCTTGTTTCCTTTTAAATTTATTTTGTCCAGTCTGTATTTGATGTTTCAGTGTCTGGTCTCAGATCTGTTTCACGGTCCTTGCAAAAGGGTCCTAAACGGATCTACGTCCAGTTGTCCGGTTGTTCTTGTCCATATTGTTCTTGTATATTATGTTTATGTGTTTATTTAGTTTTAAGTGGGGTACGTGGCGTTGTTCTACCCGATTGTCTCTGCAATACCTTCAATCGAAGGGAGATTAACGTCTGGTTTCCAGCCGATATACCCCTTAAGTTTTTAGACAGTTGTGTTTTATGTGTTTAAGTGTTTTCAGTTTCAAAAATAAAAAAAAAAATTTTGAAAAGGAGAAGATAGATCGGGCAAAGGAAGAGGGAGAGCAGGCAAGAGGAAAGCAGAAAGAAGATGAAAAATAAAGGAAATACTGAAAGGGAAAGACTGGAAGGCAGGAAAAGTAAAAAAAAAGCAGAGAAAGCGTAAAGGAAGGAAATTACATGAAGGAAAGGAAAGAAGGAGTTACTAAGTTCTGAGGACTTACCTGGGGAAGTAGGCTTGCAGAGGCTCTTCGCGGATCTCACTCAGACTCTTCAGAAGACGCAGGGACAGGGGCTCTGCGCAGATCTCAGACCTTCAGCAGACGCGGGGTGGAGAGGCTTCCTCGCAGATCCAGACGCTCGAGAGAGAGCAGAGAGAGCAGAGAGAGTTGAGAGAGCAGAGAAGTAGAGAGAGAATGAGCGTTCAGAAATGTTGCTCAACGCGGAGGAGCGGACCTTTTGTAGCCAAAGCTCTGCCATTGTAGCAACAGTTCCGGTCTTTGCCACCGAGACTGTTGTCACAGTACAGGTCATCCTTTTCAAAAATAAAAATAAAAAAAATAAATAAATAAAAAAAAAAATAAAAAAATGATAACATCTACTGATGGATGTTGCTGAAAAATTTCTTCCCATTTTTCCTAACTTTTTATTGCACTTGTCTATATTTTTTGACTGCTCTGAAATTGATAATCTGATGATTGTAACACACTGAGGACATTGTGTGATTTAAGTGTGGTCTACTGGGAAGAAATTCTGATTATTCTGTTAGTTTCTGTTAGTATGTATTTTGTGTGTTAAATTTTTTGTTTTTGAATGTTAAATTTTTCTGTTTTAAGTTGTTTGTAGTGTGTTTTGTGTGCAATAAATTTTACATTTTTCTCCTGATTTCTGGATTTTTTCTAAGTTGTAGATTTTTCCTTCACTTACTTAATACTTATAGATTGTAATCCTTGCTTTTCTCTGCTTGGAAAGATGATTATGTGTTTAAGAGGTTGAATTGATTATAACACGGATACCCTGTGTGAGATTTGATCCACTTAATTTTTCTTTCTTGTGTGTGATATGTATCTTGAATGCTTGCACATATGCCTTGACTTGATTCTTTTTGATATACTTGATTGATATGCATGTTCAAACGTGATAAAGGCATTTTTGTTTTTACGCCTCTCTAGCCAAATAAGCCTACCATGTTATTATCCATTGATAACCCCTTTTGAGCCTATACTTTCCCCATTTATTTGTTTTGAAGCTCATACACTAGCCCTAAGTGAAAAACTGTGATTACCTTAACCTTAGGGAATTTTGGAGCTATAGAAGTGTTTTGTGAAAAAGTGTGGTCTCCTTGGAAATTCTGATTAATTGGCTAGTTGGTTCCTCATCTTGTTTTATGTTGGAAATATAATTTCTATCCTGTTGTGTGATAAAGAGAGAAAGAAAAGAGACAGGATGAAAAAAAAAATTTGATGAGAAAAAGATAAAAAAAAAAATGAAAAATAATTTTGTGAATAATGGAGTCGAGAAGAGGATTGAATTAGAGGTTTGGGTTAGATTTCACTGTGTTTACACTTTTTCCCCAGTGCTCCTCTATTTCTTCTAAGCTATAGCTACTTATCCAAATTTATCCTCCCCTGTCCTTGGCCCCATTACCACCCTGAAAGACCTTTTGATCTGAACATGCATGTGTTTTAAGTGCTGATATTAGAAGCTTGCCAAGTCTACTTGTGTTTGTTTTCTTGAGTACATTGAGTGACATTGATTTACCTTAAACACTTGAGAGGAACACTCTGAGTGCATCTGTGAGGTTTTGTTATTTTTGAATCACCTCTTGAACTGATTAATCATTTTGCTATGTATTGAATTGCTTGGATGATTTCTGTAAGTATGTGCTTTTCTTGACTATGTGTTGGATATTGTCTATTTCTTTTCTCTGTCCAGACTTCTTGAGAACTTTGTAAATTCTGTTTAATTTTCTCGTGAGTCTTTATTTTTCTGTCTGCTGAGTTTGTGTCACCTTCCTAAAAGTCCTTTGAACTATTCCCTGATTTGCGTCTTGATTTTGCCCAGGAGTGCAAAAGACTAAGTGTGGTCTATTTCCCAGGCGATGATTCGTTACATCCTGCGCTAAGGGCCCTTTGAGGGGCAACCAGGCACGCCCTACGACCTTCTTCAACCTTCTTCTCTTGATGATCATGTGCTCCTAGTACAAATTTTTGGATTTTATCCTACAAACACTAAAGAACACTGTACTAGAGCACCAAATTAGCACTAAAAGATAAAAAGATAAAAATATAAAAAGAAAAAAATAGATAAAAAGATAAAAAAAATAAAAAGATAAAAAGATAAAAAGATAAAAATTAAAGATAAAGTTTATTCGATTAAGAATCACACAAATAAAATAGTTTAAACCACGAGTCCCCAACAACGGCGTCAAAAACTTGTTAAGACTTCGGCAAGTGTACTGAATCGTATCAAGTAATATAAAATAGTAAGACCAAGTATCGTATCCCAAAGGACTCACGGCACTAAACAGTTATGTGTTTACTCAACTAATTAAGACTTTTGAAGAACAATTTAGGTGTTTTTAATGCAAATGCAATAAAAATAAACATGAATGCAATTTGATCAATTGAGGCTAAACACAAAGATGAATGGATGATATTGAAAATATGAGATTAATATGTTATTGGGGTTTAGATTTCACCTAATCACTCTCATGCATATAAGAATTCATCTTCTTCATTAATGTCAATGTCACTTTCTAAATTACTTAAAACCCGATTCCTTGGCAAAGAAAGCCTATCCTTAATTATAGATCATAATGTCTTTCATCATCCCTAATAATTAATTCTTTTGAACAGAAGCTTTAAGACAACCAGAACTCATACCCCCATTCCTGAGCAATACTGCTTCTGGGAATAATTCTCCAGAACCTGAATTGTAAGATATCTTCCGGTACTCATCATGCTAATGAATGAGTTAAATAGAGCAAGCATTGAGCGAAGAAGAATTACCCTAACCATTAATGAAAGAAGCAAATATAATTAAAATCAATTCAAATACATGAGAGTATAAAGGTTACATCTTCCCCAACAACAAATTGAACTTAGTCCCCCCTTGTCATGGGGAAACTAGATGAACAATGGAATGAAAGAATGAAAGAGATAGAAAAACCCTAGAAAGAGAAGAGGAGAGTTGTCACATCCCCAAATCTACCCCCAAAGGGTGAAAAATGTGCTTATGTACTCAAGCCATCAAAAGATACAATCCTTAGGACGTCCAAGTCCTTAAATAGAACTTAAAAATAACAGAAAACAGGTTCAAGCTCACGAAACTCGCGCTCAATGCCCTTCAGGGCGCGCTCGGGCCCTTCTGGGGCGCGCTCAGGGCCCTTCTGGGCGCGCTCGGGGCCCTTCTGGGACGCGCTTGGCGCCCTTTTGGGATGCGTTCAGGCGCCCTTTTGGGGCGCGTTCAGGCTCCCTTAAGTACATAAACTGGCACGCTCAGGCGCCCTTGAGCACACAAACTGGCGCGCTCAGGCACCCTTGAGTACACAAACTGGCGCGCTTAGGCGCCCTTGAGTACACAAACCGGCGCGCTCAGGCGCCCTTGAGTACACAAACTGGTGCGCTCAGGTGCCCTTGAGTACACAAACCGATGCTCAGGCGCCCATAATGGGGCATCCAGGCGCCCTGCGTGGCCTCTTGTGCTCCTTTTTTTATGTTTTAACAGTCCCTCTTCAATTCCAACTTCTTGATACTTTTGCTCTTCTTTTAAGTCATTCCAATAACCAACAAAATCAAGGGAATTTAGTGATAAAATTATCAAGTATACCCTCTACTAACTTATTCACAAAACTATACTAAAAACATGAGTTCAAGCAAGCTTCTAAGTAACAAAGGGTTGATTTAATATCAAAATTGAATCACAGATAACGGTATTTTCAACCGTTATCAGTCAACCACGTAGGACAAGGTAAGAAGTGTTAGAATAAAGTTGAAGAGCAGAAATTTTCATAATGTCTCAAAGTGAAGTCTCAAGTGAGTGCTCTTATCGCAGTAAGATATTCATGAACACTTGTTTTTATATTAAAGTTTTTTTGTATTTTAGTAGATTGATGTATAAGATGTGGTTTATATTTGATTTTGTGTATTGTTTGCCTTAGGGTGTGTTAAAAATCATTTTGAATCAGAAAACTTCATTTTATACTCAAGATAATTGATTATCACTTATGATAATCTATTATCAATAATCGAATATGACTTGCCATAATCGATTATCACGAGAAACTATGAGAAATTTTAAGCAAGTTCGTTACCGTTGTGCAAGCAATGATGCGTAATAGATTACCATATTAGGATAATCGATTATTACACATTCAATAACTGTCAATGGATTTTTGGAGGTATCCTTGAGTGAGATCTCTATAAATTTGATTGGGACTCTCATTCTAACATACAAAGAATACAAAAAATAAGTGTATTTTTTAAACAGGGGAAGTAAATTTCATCTCTTGGGGTAACAAGAGAGGTGTTAAAACCTTCAACTTGTTTATTTTCTTTGTGATTGTAACAGTTTGTTGGTTTGTGCTAGTGAAGCGTTAATTCTCGGTTGAGATTAACAACTGCATGTAGGATCTCTTTGATTCGAACCAGGATAAAGATTACCTATTCAATTTTCTCTCATCCTTACTCTTATAATTTGTTTAATTGTTTTAAGGAATATATATTTACGTGAGAAAATTATTAAAAGAACGATTTGGATATGAAACTACTCCCCTTTTGGTTTGTTAAACGCATTAACCATTCCGCAGCACCGCTCTAACAAGAAGTCCAGAGAAAGACATTTCTTAGATTTGTGAACTAAAGGAGTTGCAATTTTGTCAAAGTAACTCTACATTCAACTAATTCTAAATTTCATACAATGGTTGCCTCTTCTTTTATAAGGGGAGGAGTAGGCTAAAGTTCAATGAACTAAAAAGGACCTAGAACCTTCCTATGGCAAGGAGGGAGGAATAAGAGCTTTCCCCCCTAACTATCATCCACATATATTGTCGTGGAGCCTTCTTTTGATATTGACATGTTACCAAAGGCTTTTTAAAGCTTTCAAGACCCATTTCAAGATAAACTAGTCGTTAATCCTCTAGGATGTGTCCTATGGTGCCCTACTTTTTTCCTTAAGCTATTAAACTCTTTATTCAAAGCTAAACAAAGTATTTTGGCCAAATATAAGGCCTAAAGAAACTATTTTACATATTTACAAAGATATTCAAGATAAAAAAAGAAAATTAAAAATGTAATCCTTCAACAAGAGTAGAAACTTGAAGTTTCATCTTCCCTTTCCATCTTCTTGACCATGAGAGGTCCAATACGTTATAAGGCTTGAAGAAAAGCAAGAATAAGCTTGAAAGTCCATCTTCTACTTCCAATCTTCTAGCCTTAGTTTAAGTTGATGCTCCTTGGATGTATATCCATTTAGTTCCTTATATGGCTTTCCATCACTACATGTCTGCTCTCTCTATATAACACCAACATCATTTGTAAAATCAACTACTGTCATATAACGACACAAGTTATACAATCATCGGACAAATATAAAAATAAAGATAATATGCAATAACTCCATTCATCCACACTATTCAAATCACCTAACTAGTCCATTACAACCGTGAATATCAACCACATTCATGAAAACAACAAGTTGTATTATCGCCACTTTGGTAACGCTCAAACAATTATGTCATTCTGTAGTAACCTATCGTCTCACAACCTTAGTTTGATTCATCCTGCTTGCTTCCACAAACCTTATGAGTAACACTACACTTAAGCCCAAAGTCTTATAGTCAAACCTATCTCTGGTTAAGCCTAAAGCCTTATGATCAGGACTTATTTCCCCTGCTTGCATAAGCCATACAAGTATCAACTCTACTTAAGCCCAAATCCTTATAGGTGAAACAACATTCATATTTAACACAAGGGAGATTAATCCCATACATAGTTTTTCACTATATTCAACATGATATCAAAGTCAGGTTAAAGTCTATCCTATAGATATTTGTTGTTTGAGGGCATATTGTTACACCCGTTATCGGACCACCCATTAATGTCTAGTCTCACGCTTAAGATGTATGTACCTCGACATGAGGGGGTATCTTGGATGTCCCACATCGACTAAAGATAAGGCCAAATTATAATATATATATATATATATATATATATATATATGGGTGCAAATCTCACATTATAAGTCAGTTTTGTGGGGTTAAGTTAGGCTCAAAGTCCACTTCTTAACATGGGGTATGTCGTCTTCGCAAATCCTTATATGACCTAAAACAATCTCCTACGGTCTGGTTTGGAAAATTTAGTAATGTATTTCAACAATTTGGTATGACAAGGTGTGAGGCAGATCATTTAGTCTTTTATACTGTCAATTGAGTGTTGGATCTATCTATTTGATCATATATGTTGATGACATTGTTCTTACAAGCAGTGATAATCATGGTAGATCTCAGATGAAACAACATTTTTGCAACAAATTTTAGGGCAAACTTAGATATTTCTTCGGTATTGAGGTAGCACAATCCAACAATGGTACTATTATATCTCAAAGAAAATATGCATTTGGATATTTTGGAGGAAATTGGGTTGATGAATTCAAAACCTGTAGACACACCCATATGTATCCTAATACTAAACTTCTACTAAAACAGGGGAAGCCTATGTTAGATCTCGAGAAATATAGAATACTAGTTGCAAAAGTGAATTATCTTATAGTTACTCATCCTGATAATTCCTTTGCAGCTAGCGTCATAAGCCAATTGCTTAATTCCCCATGTGAAGATCATTGAAATGCATTTATTGTTATATTAAAGTACATTAAAGGATCACCTAGAAAATGGTTGTTATATGATTCTAGTAACCATATAAGACTGGTTTGCTATTATGATGTTGATTGTGTAGTATCTCCTTCTGATAGAATATCTATATCCGAAAATTGTGTCTGCATTGGTGGTAACTTGATCTCTTGGAAAAGAAAGAAATAGAGTGTTGTGGAAAGATCTAGTGGAAAAACAGAATATATAGTTATGACCTCAGCCACTTGTGAACTTGTTTAGCTTAAGCAATTGCTTAGAGAGTTACAATTTAGAGATGCCAATTAAATGACGCTTATATGAGACAATTAGGTTGTTCTTCATATTAGTTCGAATCCTGTCTTTCATGAGAGTACAAAACATATTGAGATTGACTATCATTTCATTCAAGAGAAGATCGTATCTAGAGATATCAAGACCGAGTTCGTCAATTCAAGTGATCAATCAGTAGATATTTTCACTAATTCTTTATGGGGACCGAAAAATGATTATATTTGTAACAAGCTTGGTACATGCGCTTTGTATGCACCAACTTGAGGGGGAGTGTTAGATATATTATCATTATTTTATATTTATCTTTTATCTTTAATTAGTTTGTTATTATTGCTTATTTGTATTTTGGGCTTAGTCCATATTTCTTCTATTATAAATAGAGGACCCTGTCTGTATATTCAACAAAAGGGAAATTAATCACATACATAGTTTTTCACTATATTCAACATATACTAAGGATAACCAGTTGAATAAGTAACATACAAACAAATTAAATAAATCAATCAACTACACAACCACTTGACCATTCGACCAATCAACAAACCAACTATAATCAACATCGTTCCCTGATACCTTGATAACTTTTGGTCTAACATCAATAACAATAATATTCACTATAGGGTGGTTGAGCAATCTACCTTCACAGTATAAAGCTGTCTCCCCTTTTCCTTAAGGGATTACGAGTAAAAACTTCAGTGCATGGCATACTGAGCATATACTCAACTTCAAGTCGGATTATAGGGCTAAACAACTTTCCCCTCCCTTACTTTGCACAGGTTCGAGAGTATAGTACTCTAACCCACTCTCACTACTTCACGTAGGCAAAAAATGCTCCTTTTTTATTTTGCATAGGCAAAAGGAAGACCCTAAACTCAAGGGCTTCACACTCAAACTCTCTAGACAACTTTCTAACCCCAGGGTAGTCTCAAAGTTTATCCATACCAACCTCACTTGGACATTACTAACTCTATCTTTCGAAAGAGTTCACCATAAATAACTAGACAACTTGAGTGCATAGGATGTCCCATATGGAAATCAATTCAATCAAAGTGGTATCAAAACAACCATATAACACTAACCATACAACACCCATGAACAAAACTATTCAGCAATAATTAAGGTCAAAACAATCTCCCTATCCAAATACAATAAAGATATACATGTACCAAACAACCATATCAATGTTAACCAATTCATAAACACAAACATGTTGTATTTAGACTACTTAAAACAACAACCAACACATTAGAGGACCTTAGGAACCCTTTTGTTAGCATAAAATTGAAGAAAAGATGTTTTGATGATGTCTCAAAGTCAAGTCTCAATTGCGCTTGTTGCAAGAAGATCTTCATGAACACTTGTTGTTATGTTAAAGCTTTTGTAATGTAGTAGATTTATGTATAGGATGTGGTTTATCACTGATTCTATGTATTGTTTTCCTTAGGTTGCACTAGAATGCGTTTTGAATCAGAAAACCTCAAACTACACTCAGGATAATCGATTACCAACTAATGATAATCAATTATCAATAATCAATTCTGACTTACCATAATTGATTATCACGAGCAATTATGAGAATTTTTAAGCAAGTTTTTAACCATTTTGCATTCATTAAATACATAATCGATTATCATAAGTGGTTAGTTGATTATCACACGTTAAATAGCTGACAACGAATTTTAGGAGGTATCCTTGAGTGAGATCTCTATAAATTGGATTGAGACTCTCATTCTAATATGGGAGATACAAAATATGTTGTATTCAAAATCCTTATCTGTTGTGTATGGTGATAAGTGTTCTACGGTTTGTGTAACCCTTGTGCTTATGACTTTGAGAACTTGGTGTTGGCATAAAGTAAGAACTCTCACAAGAGTTGTGATTGAGTGTTGTTGTTATTGTTGAGTTGAAAGTCTGTTATCCTTTGTAAAGATTCAAAGGAGTTGTTCATCCTTTGTGAAGATTCAAAGGAGGTGTTCATCCTTCGTGAAGCATTCAAAGGAGGTGTCCATCCCTTGTGGGTTTCAAGGGAAATAAGTTTCATCTCTTGGGGTAACAAGAGAGGTGTTATGGCCTTAATTTGTTTTATTTTCTTTGTGATTGTAATAGTTTTGTTGGTTTGTAATAGTAAAGCATTAATTCTCGGTTGGGATTAACAACTGGACGTAGGATCTATGTGATCCGAACCACTATAAAGATCACCTAGTCAATTTTTTCTCTTCATTACTCTTTAATTTGTTTAATTTGGTATTAAGGAAGTGAATTTATACGAGAAAATTATTAAAGGTATTATTTCCGATAAGAAACCAATTCCCTTGCACCGCTCTAACACCTTTAGGGGTTCAAATTTCGTCCTTTCTCTCTTATATCATGTTCTCCACCCTCTCTTCTTCTATTTTCAACGTTATTTCAACATTCCATGGAGTGCTAAGCCTCTAGGTTGATTCTATTGTAATTTCTTAACTGGATTATGAGGTTAGATGAATAAATTTATTTGTTCTTTTGATTCTTGTTGTGATTTATTTTTATCTATTTGTTTTGCTTCTTAATCAAATAAAAGTAATTATTTTTACATTGTATCAAGTTAGCATGGTGTTAAATCTACATAACACATCAATCATATGAGTCGAAGGGTTTTTAATTTTAATTGAGAATTTAGTTTGATTAAAGTTAAAAACTTTAATGTGATTGAATGAGTTTTTGTCAATAGTTGAGAATGTACTTTGATTAAAGGTGAAAAATTTAACAAGAATTAATAAAAAATGTACTTTGGTTAATTAGCTTTTTACTTAATATATGATATAAAAGAAGACATGATTATGCATAATAATATTTAATTGAGAATGTACTTTGATTAAATGCACTATGATTAATCTGCAAAGTTCTTGCTTTTAATTGAGAATGTACTTTAGTTAATAGTTAGAATGTCAAAAAAGTAATTGAGAATTTACATTCATAAATTTGAAAATCTAAGACAATAATTAATTGAACAATAATCTTTAGATAACCAATAATGAATCTTATTTTGAAAAAGTAGTGAAATAAACCTATTTTAAAAAAAACAATGATAAAGAAAATAGTTTGATTTTACTGTCTTTTTCAAAATAGGATTCATCATTAGTTATCTAAAGATTATTGTTCAATTAGTTATTATCTTAGATTTTCAAATTAATCAATATAAATTCTCAATTAATTTGTTGACGTTCTACCTATTAACCAAAGTACATTAAGAACATTGTAGATTAATCATTGTAAATTTAACCAAAGTACATTCTCAATTAAATATTACTATGCCTAATCATGTTTATTCTTTTATCTCTTATATCAAGTAAAAAACTAATTAATTAATTAATTTGTTGACGTTCTACCTATTAATCAAAGTACATTAAGAACATTGTAGATTAATCATAGTAAATTTAACCAAAGTACATTCTCAATTAAATATTACTATGCCTAACCATGTTTATTCTTTTATCTCTCATATTAAGTAAAAAACTAATTAACCAACGTAGATTCTTGATTAATTCTTGTTAAAGTTTTCACCTTTAACCAAAGTACATTTTCAATTATTGGCAAAAAATACATTCAATCACATGAAATTTTCTAACTTTAATCAAATTAAATTCTCAATTAAAATTAAAAACCTTGGACTCATATAATTGATATGTTATGTACATTAAACACCATGTTAACTTGCTACAATGTAAAAATCATTATGTTTACTTGATTAAGAAGTAAAAGACATAGATAAAAATAAATCACAACAATAATCAAAAGAACAAACAAATTTATTTATTTAACCTTATAATCCAATTAAGAAATTACAACAGAATCAACCCTAGAGTCTTAGCACTCCATGGAATGTTGAAATAACATGAAAATAGAATAAGAGAGGGTGGAGAATATGAGAGAAGAGAGAGAAGATGAAATTTGAACACCCAAAGGATTCGTAAGCTCCTCTAATGTGTTTCCCCAATCTCTTTATATAGAAATTAAACTGGGCTTTGTGTTGGGCTTTTCTAGCTATTATTATAATCTCCTTTATGATAATGTAATATCCTCCAATTATCTTCTAAATAATCCAATATCTTCAAGATATATTTGATTGTTATAATATCTCTTCTAGATGAAAAAACATTTGGCAAATATTATCTTGGCTTAAATGCTTACTTCGTCCCCATGTTAAGAGGTGAATTTTTGTTTAGTACCCGGTTTTAAAAATGAAGACATCTGGTCCCTATGTTATGAAAAGTATATGAATAAGGTCCACAAAGAAAAAAAAAGTTCAACAAATCATCAAAGAAAAAGTTGAACAAGAGAGAAAAAAAGTTGGACATCAGAAGAGAGAAGAGAAAAAGTACGGCTACGTCAGCATGGACTTAACGTCGTTGCTATCAACTTAACGGACAAGACCTTATTCATACACTTTTCATAACATAGGGACCCAATGTCTTCATTTTTAAAACCGGGTACTAAACAAAAATTCACCTCTTAACATGAAGATGAAGTAAGCATTTAAGCCTATTATCTTTTGATGTTTATTGATATAGTTAAATAAGGTAATTATTTAACAATATCAAATAAAATATCTTAATATATATTTTTCCTAAATTATCTTTTATCGTAGACATTTATCAATTATCAAATCCTTTTTGTAGAAAAAAATACAGAAAACCACGAGATCTAACTTTGTTGCATGTTCCTTTTTCGTAGTTTAGGCAAATTTCTTCACTTTTTCATGCTATGCTTGCACTAACTTCTTGTGATCTTAATTATTTTCTATTCTTGGATTTGTCTTTAAAGTGTCATGAAACTTTAACCAATTTATTTTCATACCTTAATGAGCTCAACTTAGCTTAAGTTGCACTAACACACCTCAAAATATCCAAAGAAACATTTATGGAACTAAAAAGTTCAAAAAAAACATGTTAAATAAAAAGTTCAACTTTAACATGTTTTTGTATCTCATGTTAAATAAACTCAACTATAACAAATCCTAATTAAAATATTCTATTAAAGTCCAAAAACCAATTAAAAATCCAAGAATAAAGGCTAAATGAGATCATAAATATGCACTCATCAGATCTAGAGGTAGAATAAACACTAAGAAGGTACAACAACAAGAGTAGAAAATAGGGAAAAATTTTGAAGTCACTACTGCAACTGTAATCTGAAGCTATTGAGCCAAAGTTTGATTTTGAGGTAAATTTTGTTTATTAAATGGCTACAGGTAACAATGAAAGAATATTACTTGGAGAGTACACTAAAAAAAGGGGTTATGTCACTTCTCAAGCATAGTAAAATCAACAAAAGGAGCGAAGATGAAACCTGCCTGATACAGCTGTCGCGGCCGATCAAATTTTACGTGCAATTAAAATGCAGTACAGTGCTAGGAATTGACTCCTAGGTCGTCTCACAAGGACCAATTTTTTAGGGTTCAGTTTCAGGTCAAAAGAAAACGAGGGGGGGTTTTGATTGGTTGTTTTTGGTTGCGATTAAAACTTAAATAAAACTAGAAATTAAAAATGGTGAAGTAAAATTCAAAATAGTAAAAACCGAACGGTAAAAGACATCAAAATAAAATAAACGCGGGAACATTAAACATGCATAAAACATAAAACATTAAACGCAAAAATAAAAGAATCAGTAAAAACAAACCGTAAACATAAAACTAAAATGGTAAAACTGAAATTAAAACAGTAAAATGAAATTAAACAGTAAAAAAAAAAAAAAAAACGAAATTGCTACAGTGAAAACGAAAATACAGTAACGTAAAATAGTAAAAATAAATCTGAAACAGAAAACTAAATAAAAAAAAAAACAAAAATTCAGAAAACAAAAATACAGTAAATAATAAATACAGAAAACAGTAGAAACAGAAAATAAATTACAGCAGTAATACTTACAGCAAAACAGTAAATATAGAAACAGAAAAACTGCAGTACAGAAAAATACAGTACAGAAAACGAAAATACAGAAAATAAAAATACAGTAAAACAGCAAATACAGAAAACAGTAAAATTCAAATATGGAAACAGAATTAAAATGACAGCAGCAAAATACAATAAACAAAAATACAGAAAATTATTTCAACATATGATGTAAAATATTTTAAAGCAAAAGAAATGAAAGACAGTAAAACTTCTCAACTATTAACTGTGACCAATTCATCTACCAAAAGAAATTGAAAATGGCAAAAACTACCCCATGGCCGTGACACTCTATGAGTTTCCTAAAAGAAATTAAACGCTTGGTTCCTCTTGGTCGTGACCTTACTTAATACCCCTTTTTTTTTTTTAAACAAAAGAAATGCTTCACTTAAATACTCTTGGCCGTGAGCTATTTGGCAAGCAAAGAAGAAGATGTCAAGCAATTTGGTTGCCTCTTCCTTCCAGACGTGAATTTTACCTTCTACACACAAGGTCCACTCAATTGCAAAGAGAATTGAAAACAAATAAAAATAGAAGCTATCTACTACTCCATCTTAGTCAACAAGTCTCAAAGTAATAAAAATAATTGCAAGAAGGGACATAGGCCAACCCTTCACGTGAAAAAAGGGTTAAGAATTCTGAAAACTTTGTTCTCCTTCCTATTCACGTAAATCCCTTAATTTAATTACAAAACAAAGTGCAATATGTTAAAGGAAGGGACTGCTACTGGACACACAACCACACGACATTCTCTACAACAAAACAAGGATAATAAAGCATTTAGAAAATGAAAAACAAAGAGGACCCTACCACTTTCTTCAAAGCAAAATAAATTTGTGATTGCTGAATTCATATCCATATCATGCAAACAACTATTTGGCCATCATCAATTAAATACAAAGATGCCAACAAAACCATGGGCCACTTGCACTTTTGCAAATTCTTCACTTTTCTCTTTCTTCATTCACGTAAGCTTAAGAGTTTTTCATATAAGAATACATCTTTTGAAAGCTTTTGTTGTTGTAGAACTAAGAATAAAAAACGTAGCTGCACATTCACTTCATGTTTCTATTCATCTTTGAAAAGTAAACAAAGTAGAAAGGTGTAAAATAATGATGTTGCTGGACCCATAAACATTATATAAAAGAAATACAAGGAAAAATATGTTGATTGGAAGATGAAAACATGCAATAGCCGTTCAAATTTCTTAAAGCAAATTGAAACTACAAGTTCTGAAAATCAAAGCATACCACCGTGCAAACAAACCAAAGTCATTGAAAGCATTAAAAATTTCATAAACTATACTACTACATGGACCACTTTTGCCGAGAATTCATGTGTTGCTGGACCATGGCTGCACTTCTCCAAATTGCAAGTAAGAATCACACAATTCTAGCTCTTTTGACCGAGAATCACACCTTCATATTCATCTACTTCTTCAGGAGTTTTTTCCAAGCAAATCACCATGCTCACTCTTCCAAAAGCTCATCTCATATGCATCTCTTCCCATCATTACAGCAGCTTCTTCTCTTCATCTCCAACTTCAGATTTTGTATCTTCTTCTCCTTCACCAAGCCATCATGCCTCCTCCACTCTTGCTGTCTCACGTGAAAAAGAAGAAAAGATGATGCCCCTTTCAAATTGCCGAGAGGAAGAAATTAAGAGAGATCTCCAAATCCTTGTGTTGTCTCCTTCTGACCATAGGCTCTAGGCTTGTCTCTTCTCCTAGCATCTAGCTTCCTCATTTTTCTTCAATCAATTCCCTGTGCTTGGATGTATCTATCCAATTAGTGTTTCATGTTGACAAACTGATGCCTATATCTTCACGTGCAATAAGCTAGAGTTCTCTGGAAGACTTTGTTCTGAGCATATGTTTTTGTTGCTAAAGCTTACTATGCATTTTCTCAATGTGATGTAGCAAACTAAAAAAAAACGTGACACTTCCTAATTCATGGGCAGTGAAAATTAGCTGTTGTGTGCACTCCAAAAGAAATTAATCTCTAAATTTTTATCCAACAATTTCCCTACAATTAAAATTGCAAATAATTAGACTCAGATAATTCAAATTAATTCAAATAAGAATTTCTGGTCAAATTAAACACAGTACAGAAAAATGGGAAAATATTGGATATTTGAGCACACTTCCCTGATTAACTCTAGCACAATAAACTAAGTGCAGTGCAGAAAATATCAACTCATCAAAATAGACCACACTTAGACTTTTGCACTCCTGGGCAAAACCAAGACGAAAACCAGGGGGTTATTCAAACAACAGAGAAATGACACAGACTCGACAACCAGACAACAAAGACTCCAAAACAGAAACACACTTTCACAATCTTCACAAAATCTGGACAGTAAAAGGTACAGGCAGAATCCTACACAAAATCAATGAAAGCAAATACTCAAAGCATCATCCAAACAGTTCAGTACAAGGGAAACAATCAATCAGTTCAAGAGATGAATCGACAGAAACAGAGCCTCACAGATGTACACAATCAGTGTTTCTCTCAAGTGTTTAAGGTAAATCAATGTCACTCAATGAACTCAAGAAAGCAAACACAAATAGGCTTGGCAAGCCTCTAATATCAACACTCAAACAGATACGCATGTTCAAATCAAAAGGTCTTTTTATGGTCATAATGGGGTCAAGGACAAGGGAGGATATATCTGGATGAAAAGCTATAAACCATAAGGGATAGATGAGCAATGGGGAACAAGTATAAACACATTCAAACTCACCTACAACCTCTAATTCCATCCTCTAGTTAACTCCATTATTCACCGTTGTTCACAATTTTTTTCTGTTTTTCATCATTTTTTTTTTTCATCATTTTTTTTTCCATCCTGTCTCTTTTTTTTACTCTGTTCAACACACAATTTCAAGAGACAAGATGCACCACATATTTACAAACAGAAACAAGATATGAAGAGAACACACTAGCCAATTCATCTGAAATTCCCAGGAGACCACACTTATTCCCAAAACAATTCCAAAGCTACAAAATTCCCTAAGGTTCAGGTAATAATGGTTTTTTCACTTAGGGCTATTGTATGAGCTTCAAAACAAAGAAATGGGGAAAAACATAGGCTCAAAAGGGTTATCAATGGATCAAAACAGGGTAGGCTTATCTGGCTTAGAGGCTCAACAACAAAATGCCTTTATCCCTTTCAAACATGCGTATTAGTCAAGAATCAATTCAAAGAGTGAAGCCAAGACATATGTGCAAGCAATCAAGGCATATATCACACACAAGAAAGATCATCAAATGGCTCAAATCTCACACAGGTAATATGGTCACCATCAATTCAACTCTCTGATATCATGATTATCTCCCAAGCAAAGTAAAGCAAGGAATTCAACAGTTTAGAGTATCAATGAAGTGCAGGAAAACTGACAACCTAATCATAGTCCAGAATTCACGAAAATCATGCAAAACTGTACATAAGACACCACAAAATACACAAAAACGAAACATAAACAAAGAAATAACCTCCCCTAGCAAATAGACCACACTTAAACGACACAATGTCCTCAGTGTGTCACAATCAGCAGATCAAGCAATCAAAACAGTCATCAGATATCGACATAGTGCAATAAAAGTGAGGAGGTAAGGAGAGAAGAAACTCCCTGCGTCAGTTGGGAGGGTAGGTGGGGTAGACCAAAGACGTCTCCTCCACCACTGCATCCAACAGAGAAGGATGACTGAGGAAGGGCTTCAGTCTATGCCCATTCACCTTGAAGCTTTTAGCTGCAAATGGATCCTGGATTTCTACTGCACCATAAGGATAAACATTAGTCACAACAAAGGGTCCAGTCCACTTTGATCTCAACTTACCACCCATGAGGCCGAGTCTAGAGTTATACAATAAAACCTGTTGGCCAACCTCGAAGTCCTTTCTAAGAATGGAGCTATCATGGAACCTCTTGGTCCTTTCCTTGTAGAACTTCGAATTCTCATAGGCTTCCAATTGGATTTCATCCAGTTCATTCAGTTGCAACTTCCTTTCCTTTCCAGCTTGGTCCATGGAGAAGTTGCATGTCTTCACAGCCCAATATGCCCGATGCTCAATTTCAACTGGTAGATGACATGCCTTTCCGAAGACAACCCTGTACGGAGACATCCCAATCGGTGCTTTGTATGCAGTCCTGTGGGCCCAAAGAGCATCGTCCAATCTACTACTCCAATCTTTCCTGTTGGGTTGGACAATCTTTTCCAAAATCCTCTTAATCTCCCTGTTGGAGATCTCAGCCTGCCCATTTGTTTGGGGGTGGTAAGGTGTAGAAACTCTGTGCGTCACCCCATATTTCTTGAGTAAAGCTTGCATGGATCTGTTGCAAAAATGGGTTCCCTGATCACTAACAATTGCTCTAGGCACTCCAAACCTGCAAAAGAGGTGAGATCTAACAAAATCCACAACAACCCGAGCATCATTAGTTCTGGTGGCTTTAGCTTCCACCCATTTTGAAACATAATCCACAGCAAGGAGAATATAGGAAAAACCAAAAGAAACAGGAAAAGGACCCATGAAATCTATACCCCAGACATCAAACACCTCACAGAATAGCATAGGCTGTTGAGGCATCTCTTGTCTCTGTGAAATTTGTCCTCCTGCTTTCTGACAAGGCTCACAAGTGCTACAAATCTTCTCCGCATCCTTGAAGATGGAAGGCCAATAGAACCCACAATCAAGCACCCTACGAGCTGTTCTTTGTATCCCCAGATGACCACCAGGTGAGGAGGCATGACAAAATTGCAGGACCGAGTCAATCTCATGGTCTGGAATGCATCTCCTAGTAACCTGGTCACTACACAACTTCCACAGATATGGGTCATCCCAAACATAATACTTAGCATCACTCTTAATTTTAGCAATCTGAGCACGTGATGCTAAGGGAGGAAAAACAGAAGCAACCAAATAATTTACAATGTGTGCAAACCAAGGGGTGGGGTGAGAGGAAGAAATCATCAACAAACTCTCATCAGGAAAGTCATCCTGGATGGGCAACACATCAACTTCATTCCCAGCTCTCTCAATTCGGCTGAGGTGGTCTGCAACCAAATTCTGTGCTCCACTCCGGTCTTTAATCTGCAAGTCAAACTCCTGGAGCAGTAGCATCCACCTGATCAATCTAGGCTTTGACTCAGCCTTTTTCAACAAAAACTTAAGAGCTGCATGGTCAGTATACACAATAACAGGTGATCCAAGCAAATATGACCTAAACTTATCAAGGGCAAAAACAATTGCCAACAACTCTTTTTCAGTGGTGGTATAGTTTGCTTGGGCAGCATCTAAAGTGCGTGAAGCATAGTAAATCACTCTTGGCAGCTTGTCAATTTTCTGTGTCAAGACAGCCCCCAATGCATAATTAGATGCATCACACATGAGCTCAAATGGGGCTGTCCAATCCGGTGCCTGAATGATAGGGGTGGTGGTCAAAGCTTCCTTCAGGCAATCAAAAGCCTGCTTGCATCTGTCATCACAAACAAAGTCAACATCCTTCTGCAGCAGTCTGGACAAGGGAAGTGCCTTCTTGCTGAAATCTTTGATGAAGCGCCTGTAGAAACCTGCATGTCCGAGGAAAGATCGCACCTCTCGCACGCAAGAGGGGTAAGGCAACTGCGAAATCACAGATATCTTAGCAGGATCTACCTCTATTCCCTTTTCAGAAATGATATGCCCTAAAACCAAACCTTGTTCAACCATAAAGTGACATTTCTCAAAATTGAGAACAAGGTTTGTTTCTATGCATCTTTTCAAGACTTTTTCCAAACTGTCTAAACATACATCAAAAGAAGATCCATACACAGTAAAATCATCCATAAACACCTCTATACAACTCTCAAGAAAGTCACTAAAAATGCTAAGCATGCACCGTTGAAAGGTACCAGGAGCGTTGCATAGACCAAAGGGCATCCTCCGATAGGCAAAAGTGCCAAAGGGGCAGGTGAATGTGGTTTTCTCTTGATCCGCAGGAGCAATATTGATCTGAAAATATCCAGAAAAACCATCAAGAAAACAATAATGAGATTTACCTGCCAGGCGCTCCAGCATCTGATCAATGAATGGCAAGGGAAAATGATCTTTCCTGGTTGCTTGGTTGAGCCTCCTATAGTCAATGCAGACTCTCCAGCTGTTCTGCACTCTAGTTGGGATAAGCTCATCCCTCTCATTCTTCACCACAGTGAGGCCAGTTTTCTTGGGTACGACATGGATGGGGCTCACCCACTGACTGTCTGAAATAGGATAGATGATTCCTGCTTGCAAAAGCTTGGTCACCTCCTTCTTGATGACTTCCATGATCACGGGGTTTTGCCTTCTTTGTGGCTGTCTCACTGGCTTTGCCCCTTCTTCCAAAAGAATTCTATGCATGCATGTGGATGGACTAATACCAGGTATGTCAGCCAAACTCCAACCAATGGCCTTCTTGTTGTTCCTCAGTATACCAAGCAACTTCTCCTCTTGAACAGAATCAAGGGAGGTAGAAATGATCACCGGTTTCTTTTCATCATCCTCCAAGTACACGTACTTGAGGTTATCTGGTAGCTGTTTCAGCTCAAGAGTGGGTGCCTGCAAGTCAGATTCAAGTGTACTTCCTGCAACGTGGTTAATGCATTCTGACTCTAAAGAATTCACAGGTAAAGGCAGAACATTCATCTCATCACAATCCAAATCAATGTCCATATCAGATATGTCAACAACATCATCATCAATATCATGCATAGCATCAATATCCTGGACATCACAATCTTCATCAAAATCCACAGCATTATCAACATCATTATCAAATCCTGATTCGAATCCAGATTCAATGCATGAATACAAAGAAGATAGAAAAGAATGCTTCTTCTCATGCACAGAATTAAAGTTGTCAACAACAAATTCATCAATAATGTTATCCAATGTATCAATCCTAAACAGAGAATGGTCCTCAGCTGGAAATTTCATTGCATCAAAGATATTAAAATGAACAACAATATCAGCAAATTCCATAGACAAAGTTCCATCATATACATCAATCTTAGTTCGGGCAGTTTTCAAGAATGGCCTGCCTAAAATAATGGGAGCGGATCCATGAGAGAATCCCTCATCCATTTCCAAAACATAAAAATCAGCAGGAAAATCAATTCACCAACCCTTACCAAGACATCTTCTATGAAACCTGTTGGGTGAGTAACACTCCTATTAGCCAACTGAATGACCACACCCGTGGTTTGCAAAGGACCAAGAGATAAAGATTCATATATAGACAAAGGCATGACATTAACAGAAGCACCCAAATCAAGCATGGCATTCTCAAATTTATTATTTCCAATCACACAAGGAATGCAAAATATACCTGGATCTTTGCACTTTTCAGGAATGTGCGGGACCGACTTACCAATAAGTGCAGATACATTTCTTCCCATGCTAATCCTTTCATTTCCCTTCATCTTCCTCTTGTGTGTGCACAACTCCTTCAAGAATTTTGCATACTTTGGTATCTGCTTGATTGCATCAAGTAGAGGTATGTTCACCTCCACCTTCCTGAAGGTCTCCAGAATTTCTTTATCTACCTCTTCAATCTTTTTGCTAGGAAGTGGTCGTGAAGGGAATGGAAGAGGGATAGGTCGGTCAATCAATGGAGATGGTGTGGCAGCAGTAGTGGTGGTTAAGGGAGGAGATCCTCCTGAAGAAGAACCACCGACTGGAGAAGAAGATTCACCTGCCTCAAATGTCCTGCTTGGACCAGCTTGGTCCTCCTTTTTGTGAGAAGTAGCAGGCACGGGTGTCGGTATAGAGGCGGGCTCTGAAGGTACAACAATCTGCTTCCCTGATCTGAGGGTTATGGCACTCACATTTCTTGGATTCTGCACAGTCTGCGATGGTAACTTACTAGAATTTTGAGACTGCGCCTGGTTTATCTGAGTGGCCATCTGACCTATCTGGTTAGTGAGGCTCTGTATGGACGCTCTAGTCTCCTGCTGAAATTGCATGTTGTCTTTCTGAAACTGCATGTTATCTTTCTGAAACTGCAGGTTTTGCACAGTCATCTGTCTCACTAACTCTTCCAATGAAGGTTCAGACGAAGTGGAAGGTTGGGCAGCTGGTTGGGCAGGTGCCTCTTGTTGTTGCTGTTGTTGTTGCCTTTGGTGTTGTTGCATGGGTGGAGGCACATATCTGTTAGGTGTTCCAGCATTCTGAAAAGGTGGTGCCTGCTGCTGTTGCTGTGGCGCATTGTTCCATCTAAGATTGGGGTGATTCCTCCACCCTGGGTTGTACCTGTTGCTGGACAAGTCATGATTTTGCTGTTGTGGCTGCCTGTTGTTGTAGATGTTTGTAGTATAAGCCTGAGGCACATCAGAGGCAGCAGGATGTTGCAAAGAAGGACATGCATCTGTGTAGTGGTCACTGGAAGGACAAATAGCACATAGTCGTGCAACAGATGCAGATTGAGATGTCGATCTCTGGTTGGTAGTCAACTGTGTCACCATCTTCGCAAGAGAGTTAATCTGGCCTTCTAACTTGCTTTCAACAGCTGATAAAGACTGGGCAATATCTTGTACGCCCTTCACCACAATGGCATCATTCCTGTTGCTAAACTGCTGGGAGTTGGAGGCCATCTTCTCAATCAATGGTCTGGCCTCAGCAGGTGTGATGTCTCCAAGAGCTCCACCACAGGCAGCATCGATCATACCTCGATCCATGTTGTTCAAACCCTCGTAGAAATACTGAATAAGGAGTTGTTCAGGTATCTGATGGTGGGGGCAGCTAGCACAAAGTGTCTTGAATCTCTCCCAATATTCGTACAGGTTCTCTCCACTAAGCTGTCTAATCCCAGTTATGTCTTTCCTGATAGCTGTGGTCCGGGATGCTGGGAAAAATTTCTCCAAGAACAGCCTCTTCAGATCATCCCAGCTAGCAATGGATCTCGGCGCTAAACTATACAACCAATCCTTAGCAACATTTTCCAATGAATGAGGGAATGCCTTCAAGAAGACGTGCTCTTCAGGAACATCGTGCGGTTTCATACTGGAACAGACAACCAGGAATTCCTTCAAATGCTTAAGTGGACTCGCACCTGCAAGACCATGAAACTTGGGCAACAAATGGATCAGTCCAGTCTTGAGAACATACGGAACGTCCTCATCAGGATATTGGATGCACAAGCTTTCAATATCGAAATCAGGTGCAGCCATCTCCCTAAAAGTCCTCTCGCGAGGTGGAGGTTGTGCCATATTGTTCTCAGTGTGAAAAACAACAGAATCAGAATCAAGTACAGATGCAGTAGATGCAGTATGCACAGAGTACTCAACAGTAGGATGCACAATATCTAATGGAACAGGTTCAAAAACAGACTCTAAAGACAAATTCCTAGAATGCCTAATTAAGCTATGAAAAGTCCTATCAATCTCAGGATCAAAGGGTGGTATGAATCCAGGATTTCCTCTAGTCATGCACTAAATCACGACACCCTGTAATCATGAAACAATAGCACAGAAAATTCAAACCACAGAAATAAACACAAGGTAGCAAAACAACACTATCACAAACACATACACAAATCACACAACACAGACACAAGACTCAAAACTGAACCGTTGGTCCCCGGCAACGGCGCCAAAATTTGATACAGCTGTCGCGGCCGATCAAATTTTACGTGCAATTAAAATGCAGTACAGTGCTAGGAATTGACTCCTAGGTCGTCTCACAAGGACCAATTTTTTAGGGTTCAGTTTCAGGTCAAAAGAAAACGAGGGGGGGTTTTGATTGGTTGTTTTTGGTTGCGATTAAAACTTAAATAAAACTAGAAATTAAAAATGGTGAAGTAAAATTCAAAATAGTAAAAACCGAACGGTAAAAGACATCAAAATAAAATAAACGCGGGAACATTAAACATGCATAAAACATAAAACATTAAACGCAAAAATAAAAGAATCAGTAAAAACAAACCGTAAACATAAAACTAAAATGGTAAAACTGAAATTAAAACAGTAAAATGAAATTAAACAGTAAAAAAAAAAAAAACGAAATTGCTACAGTGAAAACGAAAATACAGTAACGTAAAATAGTAAAAATAAATCTGAAACAGAAAACTAAATAAAAAAAAAACAAAACAAAAATTCAGAAAACAAAAATACAGTAAATAATAAATACAGAAAACAGTAGAAACAGAAAATAAATTACAGCAGTAATACTTACAGCAAAACAGTAAATATAGAAACAGAAAAACTGCAGTACAGAAAAATACAGTACAGAAAACGAAAATACAGAAAATAAAAATACAGTAAAACAGCAAATACAGAAAACAGTAAAATTCAAATATGGAAACAGAATTAAAATGACAGCAGCAAAATACAATAAACAAAAATACAGAAAATTATTTCAACATATGATGTAAAATATTTTAAAGCAAAAGAAATGAAAGACAGTAAAACTTCTCAACTATTAACTGTGACCAATTCATCTACCAAAAGAAATTGAAAATGGCAAAAACTACCCCATGGCCGTGACACTCTATGAGTTTCCTAAAAGAAATTAAACGCTTGGTTCCTCTTGGTCGTGACCTTACTTAATACCCCTTTTTTTTTTTTAAACAAAAGAAATGCTTCACTTAAATACTCTTGGCCGTGAGCTATTTGGCAAGCAAAGAAGAAGATGTCAAGCAATTTGGTTGCCTCTTCCTTCCAGACGTGAATTTTACCTTCTACACACAAGGTCCACTCAATTGCAAAGAGAATTGAAAACAAATAAAAATAGAAGCTATCTACTACTCCATCTTAGTCAACAAGTCTCAAAGTAATAAAAATAATTGCAAGAAGGGACATAGGCCAACCCTTCACGTGAAAAAAGGGTTAAGAATTCTGAAAACTTTGTTCTCCTTCCTATTCACGTAAATCCCTTAATTTAATTACAAAACAAAGTGCAATATGTTAAAGGAAGGGACTGCTACTGGACACACAACCACACGACATTCTCTACAACAAAACAAGGATAATAAAGCATTTAGAAAATGAAAAACAAAGAGGACCCTACCACTTTCTTCAAAGCAAAATAAATTTGTGATTGCTGAATTCATATCCATATCATGCAAACAACTATTTGGCCATCATCAATTAAATACAAAGATGCCAACAAAACCATGGGCCACTTGCACTTTTGCAAATTCTTCACTTTTCTCTTTCTTCATTCACGTAAGCTTAAGAGTTTTTCATATAAGAATACATCTTTTGAAAGCTTTTGTTGTTGTAGAACTAAGAATAAAAAACGTAGCTGCACATTCACTTCATGTTTCTATTCATCTTTGAAAAGTAAACAAAGTAGAAAGGTGTAAAATAATGATGTTGCTGGACCCATAAACATTATATAAAAGAAATACAAGGAAAAATATGTTGATTGGAAGATGAAAACATGCAATAGCCGTTCAAATTTCTTAAAGCAAATTGAAACTACAAGTTCTGAAAATCAAAGCATACCACCGTGCAAACAAACCAAAGTCATTGAAAGCATTAAAAATTTCATAAACTATACTACTACATGGACCACTTTTGCCGAGAATTCATGTGTTGCTGGACCATGGCTGCACTTCTCCAAATTGCAAGTAAGAATCACACAATTCTAGCTCTTTTGACCGAGAATCACACCTTCATATTCATCTACTTCTTCAGGAGTTTTTTCCAAGCAAATCACCATGCTCACTCTTCCAAAAGCTCATCTCATATGCATCTCTTCCCATCATTACAGCAGCTTCTTCTCTTCATCTCCAACTTCAGATTTTGTATCTTCTTCTCCTTCACCAAGCCATCATGCCTCCTCCACTCTTGCTGTCTCACGTGAAAAAGAAGAAAAGATGATGCCCCTTTCAAATTGCCGAGAGGAAGAAATTAAGAGAGATCTCCAAATCCTTGTGTTGTCTCCTTCTGACCATAGGCTCTAGGCTTGTCTCTTCTCCTAGCATCTAGCTTCCTCATTTTTCTTCAATCAATTCCCTGTGCTTGGATGTATCTATCCAATTAGTGTTTCATGTTGACAAACTGATGCCTATATCTTCACGTGCAATAAGCTAGAGTTCTCTGGAAGACTTTGTTCTGAGCATATGTTTTTGTTGCTAAAGCTTACTATGCATTTTCTCAATGTGATGTAGCAAACTAAAAAAAAACGTGACACTTCCTAATTCATGGGCAGTGAAAATTAGCTGTTGTGTGCACTCCAAAAGAAATTAATCTCTAAATTTTTATCCAACAATTTCCCTACAATTAAAATTGCAAATAATTAGACTCAGATAATTCAAATTAATTCAAATAAGAATTTCTGGTCAAATTAAACACAGTACAGAAAAATGGGAAAATATTGGATATTTGAGCACACTTCCCTGATTAACTCTAGCACAATAAACTAAGTGCAGTGCAGAAAATATCAACTCATCACTGCCTTACTTTCTCCTATCATAACAAATCAATTTGCTATATTAGATAAAGAAGATCCATTCAGCCACTTGACCACATTCTATGAATTGTGTAGAACCTTAGGTGATGGAGATTGCTTTGAGGAGGCTCCTTCAAAATAAAATGATCTTCCAAAGGATTTGATGAAGCTTCTTCAAAGGGTAGACTCCATGTGAGAAGATATATGTAGCAGAAGCAAATAGAGATGAAGAGATGAAGATGTTGGTGGCTTGCGTCTTCGATAGATGTCCTATTAGGAGGTTAGGCCAACCATGAAGGAGAAAGCATAATGGCAAACCCTTAGCCAAAGGTCCAATCACAAGAAGCATGGTCAAGCAAATCCAAGAAGAGTCAACCAAAGAAGGTGAAGTCAAGCTCTTCTTTTCTTAGGCCACAAGGAATAATTTTGGGCCTTCTATTGTGGGCCAAGTAATCTAGGATATAATAGGGCTTTGTATTATAGCCTAGTAGTATATGATTGAATTAGGCTTGGTATTTTGGGCCAAGTAAAACAGGGTTTTGACCACCCAAGTCAACAAAGGACTAAGGCCCAATGTTGACCAAGGTGGGACGTTCACACCATGGGTTTACCAAAGGGCCAACAATTTTAGCTAGCTTGGTGGATAAGAAAGGAGTGAACGGTCATGACATGTGTCCCTCTCCTATTGGAGAATTTTTCATTTTGGTTAGTGGTCACATGTCACTCTAGGAATAGAGAGGATTTTTCATAGGTAGTGGTCACATGTCACCCTCTCATTTGAGATGATTTTTATGACTTGTCTCCCTTCTATTGGAAAGGATTTCTCCTTACTCTCCAAGCTAACTAAGGTGACTCTTTTAGGTCTAAGTTTTTGCCATTTTGAGATACTTTATCCTATAAATTATCAAGGACAATAACCTTAACAACCAGATAAAATATAAAAAATTAAGGATGCATTAACACAATTTATCCAAGTTTCTACTTCCAATAAAAAACACATTGAAGCTTCACTTAAAAACTTGGAAGTTCTTGTTAGACAACCAGCACAAAAGCTAATAGAAATCAAAGGAGTATTATGTAGAAATATGAATATGAGTATGAAGAATCAAAGGAAGAAAAAGAAAGTGACAATGAGTGTGAAAAACTGAGAGACAAAAATGAGGTAGAGTTTGAGCAAAAATATGAGAAGAAGAGAGAAAATATTATGTAGGAAAAGGAAAAGAGAAAGAGAGTATGCAAGAAGAAAAACAGGTGCGAAAAAAAAAGAAAAAGAGAAAGAGAGATCATGAGAGAATACAGAAAGAGAGAGAGAGATAAACAAAAAGAAATCATTCAAGGATGATAACCCTCTTGTCACTCACTTACCATATCCGCATGAACCAATCATAAAAGACAAAGAAAGATAATTCAAGAGGTTCTTGGATATCATCAAGAAGTTGTAGATCAACATACCTTTCACAGAAGCTATAGAGCAATGCTATTATACAAAAACCTCTACTATAGAAATAGTTGATCCATGTAGTTTCACACTGCCTATAAAAATATGACAATTGAAGGTTGGAAAAGCTCTACTAGATCTTGGAGCAAGTATCCACCTCATGTCACTGTCCATGATCAAAAAGATTAATGATGTGGAGATTCTACCTACAAGGATGACATTGTAACTAGCTGACAAATCAGTTAAAATCCCTATGGAATTGTAGAAGACTTGCTTGGGTAGGTAGGAAAATTCTACTTCCTTGTAGATTTCATGACAATGGACACAAAGGAAGACACATAAGTGGCTTTGATACTTGGTAGACCATTAATGAAAACTACCATGGTAATAATTAACGTAGATAATGACAAGTTAAAGGTTAGAGTGCAAGTTAATGAAGTAAACTTTAATGTTTTTAAAGCTCTAAAATATCCAATTGAACGAAAAGATTGCTTCAAAATTTATGTACTGGATATTTCTGCATGGATGCTAGAAGTTCATTTTCTCCAGCAGATCCTTTGCAAAAAGCATTGATGAATATTAAACAAGGAGAAGATCCTAAAGAAGATGAAGAAATAGAACAAGTGATTATACAACTTGACAGTAAAGTTGAGCTGCAAAAGGAAAATTCCAAGGCTACAGCCAGTGTTGAAGCAACGCTATAGGAAGCGTTGAAGCAACACTACAGGAAGCGTTGAATCAATGCTGTAACCATAGAGCCATGCAGCTGAAGTAGTACTGAACACGCAAATACCAGAACTGAAACAATTGCCTCCTTATTTAAAATATGGTTTCCCTAAAGGAGGAATGGAGACAACTAGTTGTTCTAAGAAACTCTTTCACCACTAAAGAAGAAGAAAGGTTGGTTAAAGTCTTAAAGACCAACACAAAAGCAATAGGATGGACCCTCTCTAATTTAAAAGGTATCAGTCCTTCATATTGCATACATAGAAATTTATTGGAAGAGGATTACAAATCTATGGTTATGGCTCAGCCACAAAGGAAACTTAACCCCGTAATGAAGGAGGTAGAAAGAAGTAATGAAGTTTCTTAAAGTTGGAATGATCTATCCGATTTCTGATAATCATTGGGTGAGTCCAATTTAATTTGTACCTAAGAAAGGAGGGATAACCATTATTCACAATGAGAAAAATGAATTGATCCCTTCCAAAACAATCATGGGATGGAGAATGTGCATATACTATTGAAAACTTATTCAAGCTACAAGGCAGGATCATTTCCCACTTCCTTGTGTAGATTAAGTGCTAGAAAGATTGGTTGGTCAAGAATATTACTACTTTCTTGATGGACACTCAGGCTACAATCAAATAGCTATGCATCCTGAAGACCAAGAAAAGGAAACTTTCACTTGTGCTTTTGGCGTCTTTGCTTATAGGAAATTGTCATTTGGCCTGTGCAATGCTCCAGCCACATTTCAAAGGTGTATGCTTGCAATATTTACTGATTTGGTTGAGAAACGTATAGAGATATTTATAGATGACTTCCTTGTATATGGTAACTCATTTGATGCATGCCTAAACAACCTCGACATTATGCTAAAAAGGTGCATAGAAACAAATTTAGTATTGAATTAGGAGAAATTTCATTTCATTGTTAAGGAAGGGATTATTTTAGGCCATAAAATTTCAAAGAAAGGAATTGAAGTAAACCCTGCCAAAGTAGAGGTTATCTCAAAATTACCTTCACCTATTAATGTAAGAGGAATACAAATTTTCTTGCACCATGCAGGATTTTACAAAAGATTCATAAAAGACTTTGCTAATGTTGCTAAACCTATTAGAAATATGTTGGCCAAGGATAACAAATTCTTTTTTGACCAAAAATGTGTCACAACTTTCGAGAAGCTCAAGCTCAAACTGAGCTCTACACTTTTTATCACACCACCTTATTGGAATAATGGATTCGAGATTATGTGTGATGTAAGTGACTATGTTGTTGGAGTTGTGTTGGGGTAGGAAAAAATAACAAATTCCATGTGATCCATTGTGCAAGCAAGGTTCTTAATGAACCTCAAATCAATGATGCTACAATTGAGAAAGAGCTTCTAGCCATTGTTTATGGAGTAGAAAAGTTTAGATCATATGTAATTGGCTCAACTATCATAGTTTACACAAACCATGGTGTCGTCAAGTATCTAATGAAGAAGCAAGATTCAAAACCAAGACTGATCAAATGGATATTTCTTCTACAAGAATTTGATATAGTCATCAAAGATAGAAAAGGAAGTGAAAACCACGTTGTTGATCACCTATTAAGGTTGGAGAATGATGAAATAACTCATAAAGAGCTTGAAATACAAGAATTTCCAGATGAAAAGCTTTTTGCGGTGAAAGAAAGACCATGGTTTGCTGACATAGCAAATTATAAGGCTATAGGAGTCATACCACCAAAATTCAATTTTCATCAAAGAAAAAGATTAATCAAAGATGCAAAACAAATTGTGTGGGATGACCCCTACTTATTGATAAGATGAATATTTAGAGAAGTGAGAGATATCCTATGGCATTTTAGTGGAGAAAGAATTGTTGCAAAAGTCCTTCAAGCAGGTTTCTTTTGGCCTTCATTGTTTGAAGATGCTTTTGATCATTGTAGAAGTTTTGAGGATTGCCAAAGATCAGGTAACATCTCAAGGAGCCACGAGATACCTCTACAAAACGTAGTTGAAGTTAATTAGTTTATTATTCGGGCATAAACTTCATTGGCCCTTTGCCTAAGTCTAATTCAAAAAAATATATTATAGTAATTTTGGATTATGTGTCCAAATGGGTAGAAGCAACTGCAGTACAACTAGCTGTCTCAAGAACAATTATTTGCTTCCTTAAAAAGAACATTTTTAGTAGATTTGGTACACCAAGAGTACTTATTAGTGATGGAGGTAACCACTTCTACAATCAAGAACTGAAACGTGTCTTAGAACATTACAATGTTAGGCATAAGGTAGCCACAACCTACCACCCACAAACCGATGGCCAAGCTGAGGTATCCAATAGAGAGTTGAAGAGAATTGTAGAGAAAATTGTTTCATCCTTTATAAGTGTAGAAATAGATTGGCCTAGTTTCTCAACCAAGAGGGGGGATGAATTGGTTTTGCTTAGTAAAAATTTTTCTTTTAAAACTCTTTTCAAAATCTTTGAACCTTTCCTGGAATGCAAGCAAATAAAGAATTTAAGGAAATAAACGAGTGAAAGGATAGAAAGATCAACACCACAGTTTATACTGGTTTGGCCTCAATGCCTACATCCAGTCTACTTTCAATCAACCTGAGATTGAAATTCTTCCACTATATAGATTTAGTTCTACAACAAGAAATATAGAGACACCCTTTCAATGTACTCTACTCTCTTACTCCAAATCTACTATAGTAAACACATAGAAAGAACAATCCTTTTTCTATAACCCCTTTGAGATACCACACTCAAAATAACCAGAGCTCCATAAGTTCTCTTCCTGGTCAGCAGCCCACAATCACAAATGATTGCAAACGATTCTTATCTTCTAGTAGAACACCTCACAATGTAGATTGATTAGACTTTGAAAGAACAACAACTCTTTAAGGATCCTTGATTTCTTTCCAAATGAAATTCTTCTTAATTCTTGGAGAACAGTCGCTCCTGCAATTAATCACTTAACAAACTTTATCATATATAAAAGTTATTGTTCAAAAGTTTTTAAATGCAAAGAGCTATGCGTCAATTTATTGATATGACAATACTAACACAATTTAATCGATTATGTTATTAATGTAATCGATTAAGCAATTAACACTGTTATAACATAACTACATATAACACATTTAACAAATTAAGCATAGCACGTAATCGATAAAGCAATGAATGCAAGTCATATCATTTAAAAATATGACCATTAAGGTAGTTATGACTTAATCAAGAAAATAGTTTTCAATTAATGCTCAATTTAACCGATTAAGAAAAGACATTTGAAAACTTTTTCAACCCAAAACTCATCAATGTAATCAGTAATCAAGTATAAGCAAAGACACGAGTTTTAATTGATTATACATATAATGTAATCGGTTAAAGCTTGCAGTTTTGTCACTATTAAGCAAATATTTATATCTAATGAATCTAACAGATTACATAAACATTATAATCAATAAATTCATACAGATATGCAATGTGAAAAGAGTTTTATCAATCTTATCAATGAATATATATGTCACAATTAAAATCACATGTATAAGCGCAGTGAATATGCATAACATATAGTTCAAGCACAGTTACAAATATAAACAATAGCTTTGTTTCGGTACTGTTATAAAGTCGTGTAGCAAAATAAATTAAGATAGCGAAAAGCATGTTACGGTCAAAAATCAAGTTAAAATAGTCGGTTTCAAAAATTTATTTTCTGAGAGAACTTTTATCAAACAGTTGATGTGCTAAGAGTTTAGGGATCAAGAAAATCAACACAGAATTTTTATCCTGGTTCGAATCAAAAGATTCTACGTCCAGTCGTTAATCACTATAAATAGTGATTAACCTTTTTCACTAAAAATTTAGTTGTACAGATTACAAGATAATGAAATGATCAAAGAATTGAAAACACCTTCCTTCGACAAACGAACCAGAAGAGTGCAACAAGTAACTTCCTTCGACAAATGAACCGGAAGAGCTTCCTTCGACGCATGAACCGGAAGCAACAACTCTGCCAACTTGAAGAGAACCGCTTCGACCTTTGACACACAAAGCGCGAGCTTCTCCTATTCACAAGACCAGGCCAGAGCACTCTATCACTTTGAGAACTTCCTCAGACAAACTGTATTCTCAAAGTGGCATAGATCATTTTCACTCACAGAGAGCTTTTGAGCTTCCCTTAGGCACAAAGCTCTAATACTCTCAATTGAAAAGTTCAGTTTTAAGAGTTGTGGAAAAATATATTTATAGTCAGAAACTGAAAAGACATCTCCCAACTGCCACAAATAATCTATTATCGTAAGTGATAATCGATTATTTGTGTTCGTTATGGGGTTTTCAAAATGTGATAATCGATTATCCTGAGCCATAATCGATTATTCCAGAGACTTGGACAATATTAAATGAAACAAAGATAATCGATTATTCTATGTAATAATCGATTATTTGCGCGAGCAACTCTTTTCTAAATTGGCTCGTGATAATTGATTATCACTCTTGATAATCGATTATTTGCGCAATGACTCACTAAATACGAAAACTTCTAAGAGTTTTTACATCATTACAATTTATCATATACATTTGTTTCTACAAAATGTGTTTAACAAAGATTCACTTAGAGTCTTCAATTCTTCAGCTTTTATCATCATCAAAACTTCCACTCCACTAACTTAGAAGGAAGAAGTAAAGAGGAAGAAAGAATTGGCCCAACCATTGTAACACCCTAATATTTTAAAGGGTATTACTGATAGTAGAGACTAAATTAATTTGATATATTTTATAAACCATCAAACTTTATTTCAATTCTCCCAAAGTACAATACCAAACTTACAAACTTCAAACAATATAGTCTTCACCACTTAACATAAATTCGAATTTCAACTTATAAGTTTTACACAACATAATTTTTCCAATACAAATTTATTCTTTTTACAAAATATCCCTGAAAGTTTTTTCCCCGCGTCTCTCTCATCTCTAAGCTTTTTCAACCGCATCTGCGACATTATCTATTCACATATAACATGAGTTATATGATCATAGCACAAACAAATAAGGGTAAGCCAACCATATCATAAAATCATTAAACTTGTAATAAAAATATTATAATCATGTATTTCTGCAATTGATAAAATATCATTATTCCGATGTCATTAATTCATCATTATCAAAATCATCTTTCTCATTTCCATAAATCTTACAAGTGTTCCATGCTTACTCATGAAGCCTTATGGTCAGACCGCTCTCTGCCTGCTTCCTTAAGCCTCACTTATATACTATGTCTTACTTTCTGAAGCCTTATGGTCAGACCCCTCTCTGCCTGCTTCTATAAAACTTACGAATCATATGTTTATGTCAAAGCCTTATGGTCAGACCACTTTCTGCCTGCTTTCATAAACCTCAAGTGTTACTTTGCTCATACCAAACTCTCATGGTATAACTCGAACAAACTACTCCCGGTAGTAAACATCATTTCATAAGTAATGATTTCTCATATCCACCCCAACATTTCATAAAACCAACAATTCATACCCTCTTATCCACCTAACTCAATCATGTTCATTCTTTAATCATGAATTCATAATCACCCGTTTTGGTATCAATAAATCAAACATATTGCCAGATATCATGCTTCATATTATAAACTCATTTTGCCCATAACGAGTATAACTCAACATATTTTCACCAAACAAAGATCATGGATCAACCAAAATATATCAACATATCTTAAGAACTACATATTAAAGTCTGGGCTCAATGTAATGATAAATAAAATATATATGAAATTTTTACCATGATAATATTATGCATCTACAATCAACTTGTTTTATTTTATTTTCATCCTATTATAGATTTTTCTTTACCCCAATTGGTCACCGGAGAGGACCCAGATGTCTGAACGCATCAAACTCACCTTCGACGCCAGCACATATGACTAGTCACAACTGACTGGACCAGGCCAGGGCTGCTCTATGATCAGGGATGTGCCAACTCAAGATTTTAAGGTTCCTCTATCCTACCAACAAAGGGAGGTCCTCAATAATTAACAATTTATTTATTTAATTTATCTACCTTATTTTCTTATGCTCTAAATCTTAAAATGCTTAATTTTACTTCCTCTCACAACAACCTCAACCAGTATCTGTATATCTATTTAATACCCATATACAAGTTATTACAGAACCCTTATTCCAAACCTCCCAACAAGATCAATTTCAGCCAACAAACTCATTCAATAAATTCATCACAATAAACATCCATAATAGAATTCATACAAGATAATTATAAACAATTAACAATAATAAAACATTACAATAAATGGTCATAGAAGAATACAATATTTGACAATCATAAAAATAATCTTAATATAAAAATTCATGGGGAAACAAGAAGTTGAATCTGGCAGAGCCGGTTAGACAACTTCTAATCCATCCAAAAATACAATATAATTAAATAACAAGAACAATAACATGTATGGGGAAATAAGAAGTTGAATCTGGCAGAGCCGGTTAGACAACTTCTAATCCTTCCAAAAATGCAATAAAATAAATAAGTAAAGCAATAAATAGTTTGGGGAAACAAGAAGTTGAATCTGGCAGAGCCGGTTAGACAACTTCTAATCCTTCCAAAATGCAATAAAATAAATAAGTAAAGAAATAAAACGTTTGGGGAAACAAGAAATTGAATCTGGCAGAGCCGGTTAGACAATTTCTAATCCTTCCAAAATACAAAAATAAACAACTAATAACATACAAATGGCATAACATAATCAATATCACGTTTTACAACTATCACACTTGGATATCAACACAAAAGCATACTCTCATTTAAATTCAAAATCATACAGAAACAAAATACTCCATAATCAAGATTTAAGATCAGACAAAAGCAAAATATAGCATATTCAAGACTCAAGATAATACAAAAGGAGATACTCAAGGTTAGCTTCCCTTACCTCTATTACAGACTTAATCTCCTCGCTCTCTGAAAACTTCCAGAATATCCCCTTTGAAATTAGAAATTCTTCCAACTCTCTTCTCTCAAAAATTTTCTAAGTTCTTTGGTATAAATTTTCAGCCTCCCCCCTTGGCTATTTATAGTAAAAAATTTTACTATTCATTTTTACTATTCATTTTTACTATTCATTTTTTTATTCATTTTACTATTACAAAAATAATTTTTTATTTGCAAATTGGTGAATTCTGATCTCAAAGCTACGTGGAACACTTATCCTTTCCAAAAATAATTTTTTTTTACTATTCACCTTTTACTATTCACAATTTACTATTCACTATTTACTTTTTTTTTAATTTAGTATCTGACTTACAAATATTTTCAAGGATCTTACAATCTCCCCAACAACAATTATTTTCGCCCTCGAAAATTATTTATTTAAACAAAGACTATTTAACAAAAGAATACTTACAAAAGAGATATGGATTTTCAAAAACCATTGCTCTGATACCCAACAGTGTAACACCCCGATTTAGGCGTTACAATTTATTTTTCCACAAAAATACATATATAACTTTTCTTTAACAATTTTCAACACCAACAAAATATTAAGTGCTTTATTACAACACAAGTCTTCTGAAATAAAATTTCACACAATTCATAAACTTCTGAAATTTAAAATTTCACACAGTTTGAAATTTCAAAACATATTTATTTAGAAATCCCCCATGTCTCTCTTTTTTTTTTTTTCACAGATCTCTCATCTTCTAAGCAAGTCCAGAACCATCTGCTAATTCATCTTAAATAGTTTCTGCTCCCGTATAATATCACACATTATACGATCATTGCATTCACATACACAAACACAAACAATAGGGTGAGCTAACTGAAACAAGCATACAATCCATTCACAATCCGTTAATAATACATCCACAGTATTCAATACAGTTAAGCACACCCACTCAACATATTATCACAATATCATTGCTCAACAATTTTACTATTCCACTTATCAAAGTATTACAACTTCACCTCATCCGACCTACTTACCAAAGTAGTACAAACCAAGTTATTCTCTCTACTTATCAAAGTAGCACCGCAAGACAATACTGTCTACTTATCAAAGCAGCACAGTATAATTAATTCGCCTACTTACCAAAGTAGCATAAAACAAGATCTTCTGTCTACTTACCAAAGTAGCACAGTATAGTTAATCTGCCTACTTATCAAAGTAGCCCGATTTATATCATTCTCTTTATCTCTTCATTCATCATCTCATCCTGCCTACTTATCAAAGTAGCGCAAATCACCCTGCTTACTTACCAAAGTAACGCAGACCCAACATCTACTCGCCTACTTACCAAAGTAGCGCAAACCAACATCATTTATATTATTTCAACAAATTATTCATAATCAAGCACAACTCATCCAAAACTAATCATATTCAACAAGCATAAGAGAACCAGTGAACTTTTCTCAATTCCCTTTTGTCTACTTACCAATGTAGCATAAATTAACCAAATTACATTTTCCTAACATATCATTCATAACCAATCACATGCCATCTCAACCACTAATCCCGAACCAATCATGCTCAACAAGCACATAATAACCAATCAACATATCTCAGTTTCAATCCTGCCTACTTACCAAAGTAGCACAAATTAACCAAATTACCTTTTTCAACATATTATTTATCAGCGATCTAAACCAATCAAACTAATCAACAACATGTTTAGATCATATGGTAAGCTTTTCAGTCCAATCCAACGGTTAATGAGGCGGAAATCATCAATTTTGTATAAATGATCCAAAACATAAATTAAACAGTATTGAGATCCCTCAGAAGGTACGAAATTAATATCTCTAAATCTGTAACTCCGATCTACAATCCGAACGGTCGAAGTATACCACTATCTCTTAAGAACAACATACTAAAATTTCAGATTAATCTAACGGTTATCTAAATAGATATGAAGATTTTACCGAGGTAACTCAGAGACAGAATTTTAAGTGGTTCTCGGTTAAACTCAAAATGCGGAATGAATTCCTCTAAGCACAGACATCTAATTCCAAATCGGAATGGTCAAGATCACCTAATATGTCTTATGAACTACATACTAAAGTTTGGGCTCAATCTAACGGTAAATGAAATATCTATGAAATTTTTACCATTATAACTTAAGAACAGAATTACAGTGTTCATCAAATATTTCCAACTTTCGAAATTTCTTTCTCTAAGCATAGACCTTCAATTACAAATCCGATCGGTCACAGTGTATTAATATGTCTTAGGGATCCTATATCAAATTTTGAGGTTGATCTAACAGTCAAATAGGTCAGAATCTATATTTTACTGAGACAACTTAGTAACAGAACTACAGGGGTAACTAAATTACTCAAACTTATAGGATTTATTTATCCAAGTACAGACTTTTATTTTCAAATCCAAACGGTCAAAGTTTAGTAATATGTCTTAGGATTCACATATTAAAATTTTAGCTAAATCCAACGGTGAAAAAAATTAATAGAAATTTATTACCACAGTAACTCGAAAATAAGAAATTATAATCATGAAAACCAAATTTTACACAAGTCAATAGATAACTACCATTACCAAATTTTTAACATATTCATATTCATATTCATGATCATAACAAGAAAGGATTAGCTCCCCTTCATCAAAGTCAAGCAATTGGAACCATATTTCTAACCACAAAATTCTAGAAATTAAGTTGAGTTAGCTCCCCTTACCTCATGAAGACTAAAACACCTTAAACTCTTCTTTAAAGAGAGCAACTCCTCTCCTCCTTGCTAGACCAAGTCAGCCTCCACTCTTAGGACACTTAGGATTTCGTTCACCGCCCACCAAGGACCTCTCTACTCTCCCCCAAAACTCCAAATCTGATTTGGAATTGAAAGAAGATGTCTTAGACAACTAAGGACCCATGCACTTGGCACTTAGCAATAATAAACAACCAATGGACCATCCTAAACCATTTTCCAGCCCTAAAACATGGTAGGAAAGTCTCCAAAGGGTCCCAAAATGTTATCCTAGTCCAGAACACAACCTACCCACTCCAAAAAGTCGCAACTTGTAAAAATACACCTAAAATTAAGGTTGGACGCTAGCCCTTGGACAGCAAAACTGTCACGTTTTCCCCAGCTCGGTTAGACCCCTTCCCGAAGTCCAAAATATGCGTAGGAGTAGTCAGATTGAAACTCTTTGAGTCTAGTTTCCAATAAAACAAGAATCAACTCAATTGATATTTTACTAAGAATAATAATTTCACTCCCCAAAGTCCCAAAATATTTTCGAAAACCATTGCTCTGATACCAAAATGTAACACCCTAATATTTTAAAGGGTATTACTGATAGTAGAGACTAAATTAATTTGATATATTTTATAAACCATCAAACTTTATTTCAATTCTCCCAAAGTACAATACCAAACTTACAAACTTCAAACAATATAGTCTTCACCACTTAACATAAATTCGAATTTCAACTTATAAGTTTTACACAACATAATTTTTCCAATACAAATTTATTCTTTTTACAAAATATCCCTGAAAGTTTTTTCCCCGCGTCTCTCTCATCTCTAAGCTTTTTCAACCGCATCTGCGACATTATCTATTCACATATAACATGAGTTATATGATCATAGCACAAACAAATAAGGGTAAGCCAACCATATCATAAAATCATTAAACTTGTAATAAAAATATTATAATCATGTATTTCTGCAATTGATAAAATATCATTATTCCGATGTCATTAATTCATCATTATCAAAATCATCTTTCTCATTTCCATAAATCTTACAAGTGTTCCATGCTTACTCATGAAGCCTTATGGTCAGACCGCTCTCTGCCTACTTCCTTAAGCCTCACTTATATACTATGTCTTACTTTCTGAAGCCTTATGGTCAGACCCCTCTCTGCCTGCTTCTATAAAACTTACGAATCATATGTTTATGTCAAAGCCTTATGGTCAGACCACTTTCTGCCTGCTTTCATAAACCTCAAGTGTTACTTTGCTCATACCAAACTCTCATGGTATAACTCGAACAAACTACTCCCGGTAGTAAACATCATTTCATAAGTAATGATTTCTCATATCCACCCCAACATTTCATAAAACCAACAATTCATACCCTCTTATCCACCTAACTCAATCATGTTCATTCTTTAATCATGAATTCATAATCACCCGTTTTGGTATCAATAAATCAAACATATTGCCAGATATCATGCTTCATATTATAAACTCATTTTGCCCATAACGAGTATAACTCAACATATTTTCACCAAACAAAGATCATGGATCAACCAAAATATATCAACATATCTTAAGAACTACATATTAAAGTCTGGGCTCAATGTAATGATAAATAAAATATATATGAAATTTTTACCATGATAATATTATGCATCTACAATCAACTTGTTTTATTTTATTTTCATCCTATTATAGATTTTTCTTTACCCCAATTGGTCACCAGAGAGGACCCAGATGTCTGAACGCATCAAACTCACCTTCGACGCCAGCACATATGACTAGTCACAACTGACTGGACCAGGCCAGGGCTGCTCTATGATCAGGGATGTGCCAACTCAGGTTTTTAAGGTTCCTCTATCCTACCAACAAAGGGAGGTCCTCAATAATTAACAATTTATTTATTTAATTTATCTACCTTATTTTCTTATGCTCTAAATCTTAAAATGCTTAATTTTACTTCCTCTCACAACAACCTCAACCAGTATCTGTATATCTATTTAATACCCATATACAAGTTATTACAGAACCCTTATTCCAAACCTCCCAACAAGATCAATTTCAGCCAACAAACTCATTCAATAAATTCATCACAATAAACATCCATAATAGAATTCATACAAGATAATTATAAACAATTAACAATAATAAAACATTACAATAAATGGTCATAGAAGAATACAATATTTGACAATCATAAAAATAATCTTAATATAAAAATTCATGGGGAAACAAGAAGTTGAATCTGGCAGAGCCGGTTAGACAACTTCTAATCCATCCAAAAATACAATATAATTAAATAACAAGAACAATAACATGTATGGGGAAATAAGAAGTTGAATCTGGCAGAGCCGGTTAGACAACTTCTAATCCTTCCAAAAATGCAATAAAATAAATAAGTAAAGCAATAAATAGTTTGGGGAAACAAGAAGTTGAATCTGGCAGAGCCGGTTAGACAACTTCTAATCCTTCCAAAATGCAATAAAATAAATAAGTAAAGAAATAAAACATTTGGGGAAACAAGAAATTGAATCTGGCAGAGCCGGTTAGACAATTTCTAATCCTTCCAAAATACAAAAATAAACAACTAATAACATACAAATGGCATAACATAATCAATATCACGTTTTACAACTATCACACTTGGATATCAACACAAAAGCATACTCTCATTTAAATTCAAAATCATACAGAAACAAAATACTCCATAATCAAGATTTAAGATCAGACAAAAGCAAAATATAGCATATTCAAGACTCAAGATAATACAAAAGGAGATACTCAAGGTTAGCTTCCCTTACCTCTATTACAGACTTAATCTCCTCGCTCTCTGAAAACTTCCAGAATATCCCCTTTGAAATTAGAAATTCTTCCAACTCTCTTCTCTCAAAAATTTTCTAAGTTCTTTGGTGTAAATTTTCAGCCTCCCCCCTTTGGCTATTTATAGTAAAAAATTTTACTATTCATTTTTTTATTCATTTTACTATTACAAAAATAATTTTTTATTTGCAAATTGGTGAATTCTGATCTCAAAGCTACGTGGAACACTTATCCTTTCCAAAAATAATTTTTTTTTACTATTCACAATTTACTATTTACTTTTTTTTTTTAATTTAGTATCTGACTTACAAATATTTCCAAGGATCTTACAACCATCATCTCAATGGGATTTAGAGTTTCTCACTACTCGCTTGTACTTAGCCAAGGGAAAAAGGAAAATCAAACATTATTTGTACCAACTAGGATTAGAACACGTGACCTTTACTCACCACAACTAGCTCTAACCATTTAAACCACATGGTTCTTATGAAAGATAACCTTAATTCATTAACAATAGATTTTCCAGTGACTAACTTATACATAGTATAGTATTAATTTCCCCTGTCTTACAAAAACTCTAAAAGTTAAAGAAGAGGATATTATATGAGCTAGAGTTGAAAAATCCAAAAGAGTTAAAGAAAGGGAAGTTTTTAGAGCTAGAGAAGAGGAAATTCCAAGAGATAGAGTTGAAGAAGTCATAAAAGTTAGCGAGGAGGAAGCTAGAAGAGAAAAGGAGGAGATAGAAAAGAAAGAGAAAGAAGAAAATGGGAGAAGAGAAAGGGAGGAGAGTGAAAAGAAAGAGGAAGAAGAAAATGATAAAAGAAAAAAGAAGGAGAGATAAAAGAGAAAGAAGAAATCGAGAGAAGAGAAATCGAGAGGGAATAAAATAAGAGATAAAATGGAGTTTTTGAATCTTTTAACTTTTCTCATGTCATCAATAATTCAACCTTTACTACAACATGGGTAATTACAAAGACCCAATCCTTTTTCTTGATTGTAAATATATGATTAGGAAAACTATATTTTGTATAGGATTATTTGTAATAATGTTGTGTGTGGGTGAAATTTAAGAAAAGTAATTTCACTTTACTTAATTTTTTTTCCTTTTTATTATTTTTTTTGTTTTTTAATACTTAAAATTTATTTTATCAATAAATATGTTATTAATAAATATAATTTTATATTACATTATTATTAAGGATATTTTAGTAATTTTTATTTTCTATCAATTAATATTTTCTTTTATCTTCAATCAATTCCTATTCAATTTTTCACAAATTTTATTTTCAAATTCACTTTCTGTTACCTCAAAATCTATTAAAAAAAATATACAATCTACTCTTAAATTCATTTAAATTCATTTAATCTCTTTTTCTCAAATCACCACTCTCGAGTGAAAGATGTTAATATCATACATTAAAAATATCATACATTAAAGTAACCATTATTAATGTAATTTAAACCCCCCGTTTTGCTCTCACACTCACAAAAACGAAACATTACTGCATTTTATGCCCTAATTTTTTTCAAGTCAGTGAGATAAAATCTAAGGAGGTTGTAATAAACATATTGATATTATTGAAGAGAAGTATAAATAGCTCTAGAAGGGTTACTTCTTCAAACAAATGATAATATGTCATTAGACATATCAGTTATCTTTTACTAGAAATCTTAAATACATCTATTAGCATCATACATCTCACTGTATGATTTATTTTTTCTAGCTATAATATTGTCTAAGAAGTAACAAAAATAAAGAGAAAGTGCATAGTGATTAGTTCCCCGAGAAGTGGTAGGCAGTGACATGTGTTCGTGTAGTCTTGTTCAGCAAATTAAAATAGTCCCTCTAGAAGCGTCAATGTGAACTGAAAATGTCAAAAACAATGGAAACCTTTCAAAACATGGCTTTAACATTCCATTACTATTATCATTATTATTATTTCATTTATTGACTAATTCATAATTTTATTTTAACTTTCACTTGACCCGGTGACCAAATATTAAAATGTAAAAGTTTTGAACTCCTCACTCTCTAAATATAGTTTCTGGGTTAGGTGTAATGAATGCAGGGGCACAATTTATTATGTTGGGCAGGGTGGGTGGAAGTAAACTTCATTTGTCAGAAGATTTGACAAAAAATTTCAATTTGAGAATTGAATTGAAGCCAATAACTTCATCATACATTGGTTGAAAGCAATTAAATCATTGCACCTAAAATCTGAATTGGGAATTCAGATCAATTCAAACCTGGCAATAACTGGTCCCAACCGGAAAGTCAAATAATGAGAATTGCAAAATAAAAATATAGTGAAATGAAAAAGATAATAACAGCGGAACTTGTTTTCCACGGAACAGAAAGGCAAAAATTTCTTCCCCTTTTACTTTTATGGCAGCTCCTTGACCTTTTCGGTCTCAAATAAGTGACGTCACAAAGATGTGTCGTTTTGGACTTTCTGCCTCTTCCTTCCATAGCCACCATTTAACTGACAATACCAGCTCAGACTTTCAGACGCAGTGGCATTTCCGTTATTTACCCACGCGCTGTGTCGTTTATTCAACCTGCATGCGTTCCACACAATCAATCCCCTTCCCCTACCCTATTCACTTCTCCTTCATCACACTCACAACAACACATACATCTACGGAAAACTCTTCAACCCAGCTTAAACCTTCTTCACCGTTTCCCTCTTCGCTCTTGACAGAAACCGCCGTCGCTCGCCGCCAATCATCACGAGGATTGCGGTCGCTTAGTTTTTTGTTTGCTTTTTTTCCTTCATTCCATGCGTTTTCCGTGTTCTGCCGCCGCCGTAAGCTGCCTCACGTGAGGGATGGGTTGCGTGCTCGGGACGCCGGCGCGTGCCGGAGTTCAGCGCCGTCGCCGGAGGGAGCAGCGGGAAGTTGCTACCGGAGAAGTTAATAATGCCGTTAGGGTTCGAGATAAGGAAAGGCACCTGCATACCGGCGATTTTCCGGGGACTCTTCCGGCGCTGGAGCGCCGGAAACCTATACTCGACCCGTGCGCTGTCACGCAGCAGGGATGGCCGTCGTGGTTGATGGCCGTCGCCGGCGAAGCAATCGGCGATTGGACTCCTCGTCGAGCCAACACTTTCGAGAAGCTTGCTAAGGTTTGTAGAAACTCTTACTTTTTAATTTTCTCTTTTCGTGAAGTATTTTTCTTTTTGTTTTATTAGTTAATAAAAAAATGAAAAATGGATCTATTTTAGTAAATGTTGTTTTTTGTGTTGTTTCCTATGATCGTGTTGTTCAGATTGGACAAGGGACCTATAGTAACGTGTATAAGGCTAGGGACCTTGTTACGGGGAAGATTGTGGCATTGAAGAAAGTGAGATTTGATAATTTGGAGCCGGAGAGTGTGAAGTTCATGGCAAGAGAGATACTTGTTTTGAGGAGGCTTGATCACCCCAATGTGGTGAAGCTTGAGGGTTTGGTTACTTCTAGAATGTCGTGCAGTTTATATTTAGTGTTTGAGTATATGGAGCATGATCTCGCAGGGCTTGCGGCTGGCCAAGGGGTCAAGTTCACTGAACCTCAGGTACCACAATTTTAAGCAGCCGTGTGCTACTTGTTAAATGAATTTTTGCGAGTGCTTTTGTTGTCATAAAAATTGGGCATGGGAGATGTAACTGGGTTTGAGACCTTGGGTACTGTTGATTTTGATTTGAGCTTTGTTCGAGACATGGCTTTTTACTTGGCCTTTCTGTGGTTTAAAAGGAAAAGTTGGGTTTTTAGCTTTCTCCTAGAGCTTTGTAGGCGATGTTGGGTATCGTGTACAATTTTAAGCATGTTTGCTTTCTTGTTTTCACCCTTCTTTGATGTCGGTGTTTTTGAAAATTCATTTATTATATCTCTCTATGAAGTAAATGTATTGTTTAATTAGGAGTAATTTTGCTTTCCATCAATGAGAAAGCAAGTCTACCGTTAAATTTGTACATGTTGAGAAGGGTCTGGTTGATTATTTTGCTATTGTGGAGACATTATAATATTTATTTGAAGTCTACCCCTAGTTTAAATGGAAAACAAAGGTTTGGTGTTACATAAGGCGCGTTAATTAACAGTTAAAGTTGCTAACTGTTGCAATGTGAATGTTAAATCAGTAAAGGGTATTTCTGGATTCATGGCGATTGTCGCATTTAGTACTTGGTGGAGTTGTATGAAGCAATGATTCTTTTTTAATTTCTGACGAACTAGGAGGAGGATAGACTCATTCATATTAAAAAGCAAAAGGAAAACTCTTACTGAAAGGCTGATTTGTCTCTCAGTATATTCTCTATGACAGGTTAAATGCTTTATGAAGCAATTACTCTCTGGTCTTGAGCATTGCCACAGTCGAGGCGTGTTGCACCGTGATATCAAGGGTTCCAACCTGCTTATAGACAATGACGGAATCCTTAGAATTGCAGATTTTGGACTGGCAACTTTTTTTGATCCCAAGATAAAACAGGCAATGACAAGTAGAGTGGTGACCCTTTGGTATCGTCCTCCCGAGCTTCTTCTTGGAGCTACATTATATGGTGTGGGTATTGACCTTTGGAGTGCTGGCTGCATCTTGGCAGAGCTGCTTTCTGGAAAGCCAATAATGCCTGGCCGAACAGAGGTATTGCTCTTCAACTTGTTTACAGGTTCTGTTCTCTAAACTTCAGATTTTTGTATACTCATTGCGATGCTGCTAATCTGTTTATAAATATTTTAAGTACCCACCAGTAGTTTGTAATCCATCTTGCTCCTTTCCCAGAGTTGCTTTTGAGGCTTTGTGTACAGGAAGCATCTTTCTTTACTGGAAAATTTATTGGGAAGTTCTCTTAGACACACCCAAGTTGGAGAAAGATAGAGGGTTTGCGTTTGACAGTGTCATCAACTTTTAGCTTGTTTGGTGATGGCAGTAATCTACCATCTTGATGGAGCAGATATGGAATATCAACTAAAATGCAAAATCTATCTTAAAGACAAAAGCTAAATGAAAGGGAAACTATCAGAAAATGAGAACCGTTTAGTAATTTAGTTTATCATCTGAAAGTACAGAGTATTTTAGTTTATATCCTGTGTGAAAATTGTACCCTTTACATTATAGCACTAATGTTTGAAGTTGATTCATCCTATTTCACTTTCACTGTCTGTATCTTTTTGTGTGTCCCAACATCCTTTTTTTTCATGGCTTTTGAAATGAGCATGTTCAGGATGATTCATGACTGAATTTTGAGTTGCTTGGGGTTAGGTTGAACAGCTCCACAAAATATTTAAGTTGTGCGGCTCTCCGTCCGAGGAATATTGGAGGAAGTATAAATTGCCAAATGCTACAATCTTTAAGCCTCAGCAGCCATATAAAAGTTGCATCTCAGAAACATTCAAAGACTTTCGTCCATCTTCTCTACCTCTAATTGAAACTCTTCTTGCAATAGATCCTGATGACCGTGGAACTGCCTCGGGAGCACTGAATAGTGAAGTGAGTGATCACTGTATATTTATTAACCTTGCATTCATGATGTAATAAATTTCATATGTTTTGTATCTGCAGTTCTTTGCCACAGAGCCCTATGCTTGTGAACCATCGAGTTTGCCAAAGTATCCTCCCAGCAAAGAATTGGATGTAAAGCTGAGAGATGAAGAAGCAAGAAGGTTCCCTTCTGCTCTTCTCATGTTTCATAATTAACTTCTCAACTGTTTTGGTCCAGTTTTTCACTTATGATTTTCGTTTCTTCCTCAGGCAAAAGGCTCTAAGTGGAAAAGCCAGTACTGTTGATGGTGTCAAAAGAGGCAGAGCACGCGAGCGTGGTCGGGCCGTTCCTGCCCCTGAAGCAAATGCAGAGATCCAAACAAACTTAGATGTAAGTCAGACGCGTAGTTGTGTTTGATATCCTCTTGGCCTCACTTGGTTTTGCTGTGTTTGTTTTAATATTTTATTCCTTCATACCAAGTTCGTGCTTGTGTGTTGTACGCATCCGTGAATAGTTGAAATATCATAGGTACTCTACTCTTGGATTAATGACTTTTTTACGCCCGAGCTTCCTCTATTTTTACTTTGCATACTAAAGCTGACGTAATATTTTCAAGAAACCTTGATTTTTGCGGTTGGTTATATTTACAATTTGTAATGCAGTCTGTTACTTAACAATCGAGTCGTAGATTCTTAAGCATTTTCTTACTTAGGATTCTTTTATCATGTCTACCCTGTCATTTAAAATGTTTTTGGTGATCATATTTTATAGAGAAATGATACCATGACACACTTTTACATTCATTTGACACAGAGTATAAGGGTAAAATAGTCTTAAAAGGGTAAAATTTTGTATTTTTTCAAGAAAGAAGAGAGTAAAAAGTAAGTAAGGATAGTGTGAAATGAATGTAAAAAATTTGGGTGTGTCAAAGAATCATTTTTCTATTTTATATTCTTTGAGAACATGGAACTTTGTGAAACTTTTGTTTGATTCGATGATAGCATGGTAAATTGAGCTTTTCACTTAGTGTCTTATATGCTCCCTTGAGCACCATTAAATGTGTTTCTCACTGAATTTCAGAGGTGGAGAGTTGTAACGCATGCAAATGCAAAAAGCAAGAGTGAGAAATTTCCTCCTCCTCATCAAGATGGAGCAGTTGGATATCTACAGGATGCATCAAATAAAGGGCCAGTTTCGCTTGGCCCCGACACCTCGTTTTCCTCGGGGATATTTAATTCAAAACCTCCTGGACCCGTTAGAAGTCATGCTGGTGCAGGACATCACAGAGGGAGGAAAGCCAAAAAAGAAGAGTCCCAGATGGCGTCATCATGGAAATTCATTCGTCCATTCAAGCCATCAACAGTTGGACTTTCTATGGATTTGTTATTTAGGAGCAAATAATGAGTTCCTTTTGATTTTGGCATCCTAGAGTGAGGATAGCAATGATTTAGGCCACCATACATTTTTTTTGCTTATCGCTATGGTTTTCAATTGTTTTTTCGCGTCGCTCCTATTTTTTCTTTTTGTATTTCATTTGGCATAAAGTTGTTGTATAATCAACATTACAACGGGGATCCCTACATTTGTATATTTAGAGGATTAAATTCTCTGTTGTACAGTTTCTGGGAAGGACTTCTTCAGGTCCTTTCGAAATGTTTCGACTTAGCGTAGCTTGTAAATTATTTTTAAACAAGTACTCAAATTTCCGTCCATAGATGCTTTGATTTATAGATGTTCCCTAATTTAGTTAAGATCTGCGCAGACAAGTTTCTTCATAAGTATCTTAAGTAGAGGAAGATAAGATAAAATGAAATAAATTTGTCAATAAATGCTATTTCATTTTTAACAAGTATTCAGAAGAAACAAAATAATATAAAATGAAAAAAAATTGTGCATATATGAACTAATTTAAAGTTTTCATATTTTTTCTAAAATCTTATCTTACTAGTTAATTTTAATTTGCCGAAACAGTTATAGTTTTTTCTTTTCTACTAGTGTCAAACTTTGCTTCCTTTATTCTTTTTCTAAAACTGTGGTTAAAAGTATCGTGATTTACCATTTCATAAATTTTACTCATTTATTTTTCATTGAGTAATGTATGAGTAGTGAGAGAGCTAGTATATCTATCACTGCGATGGCGGTGCCATCTATCGCTGCAATATTGTCTACTACTACCACTATCAGAGTTTCAGTTTCGATCGATGATGACATGATTTTGATATTCTCGGTTGGGTGACCACCGTGTCATCAATGACGCATTCATCGAAACTCTTATGTACTTTTAGCGCCTTTTGAATTTGTTGATATGTTCTTTTTTTCGTTGTGCATGGTGGCACGTCTTACAACGATTCAAAGCGTGGATGTCGTTCTTTTTTCTCTTTCAAGTTCATCATGCATTGTCATACGTCAAGTCTCCTCTCAGACAACTATTTAGAACATCAAGGTTGTTCTTTTTCTTTTTTCAAGTGCCTTGATTGGAGAATTTTGGATTTTTTAGGTTTCTCTCTCGTGTTCATCCATGACTTCTTCTTGTATTGTCTCTTCTAACCTCCCTTGGCATGATTGGGTTTGACTCGTCCATATATGATTTAACTCTCTTGTGGCAAATATGATTTTTGTTTGTTTATTTATATTTTTGGTGGATCAACAATGCATTCGTTATCAGCGATTTGTATGAAGAGATTTATATGGAGTAACCTTCCATATTTGTTGCTCAAGAGAATCTTCTTGGGTTAATATTTTATCTTCTATGTCGTCTTCACAAATTATTAAGAATTTAGTATCACTCGAGTGCAGAAATAAATATTTTCACTAAGTATTTGATTTTATATTAGTAACAATACATTTTTATTAAGTATTTGATTATATTAATAACAAGCTTAGTACATATTATTTATATGTAAGAGAAGAAATATATTATCATATCTTTTATTTTTAGTTAGTTTATTATTATTTCTTATTTGTATTTTAGACTTAATCTATATTAGTTTATCTATAGATGATGTGATGTATATATTCAACATAAAATTAATTCATATATATATATATATATATATATTTTTCATTAATACCTACTACCTATCATGAAATTTTATAAATTTTATTTACGTGCCGGATAAGAATTGGATTTGAGGGGTTGATGAGAGCTAATCAACTAATCCATCTCAGAAAATGAAAGGCATAGGTGCATCCCAAATGGAGAAATGGAAATGAACATGTTATAATAAGCAAATGGATAAAGTTCGTTTCCAAGCTAAATACGTAACGCCAGCGGATGTAGTCGATAATGAGAAACAGAGCTGCCTATATTTTTATCAAAGAATGTAGGTTGGTACGAAGGTAAATGGTCCTAAAAATATAAACATGCTCTTGCATTTGTGGATATGGTTCGACACATGTCACGGGCAGAGATGCTATACAAAAAGAAAAAAAAAGAGAACCGCAACTTGACTCAAACTCACAAACCCAACTTGAGGTTTCCCTTTTGCAAGTTGTGGTTTTCAAAGTACAAAAACAGACAGCCAGAAAATTCTGGCTAAGCCTTGCCCCACAAATTGATTGCTTCTACCAGCACTGGCTATGAATCCGTATCGCATCGTCATCCACCAACGCCTAACACTCAACACCCAACCCCGTTTAACGTGAGACATGCTAACACCTCCCTGCTTCAACAACACAGCTCTCTTCAAGGAGGATGAAGAAGGAAATCTTAGACATATTAGTCCTTTAATGTTGTGGAGTTTGCTAAAATTTCTTCGTTTCATTGGCATCGTTAGTCAATTGTGAAGCAAGATTGAATTGTGAGCATACGTATGGATTATCTGATTGTCATTTGAACCCACGCTGCGGCGAGTCTTTTCATCATGCCCCACAGCTCCTTGTTTCGGTACTTTAAACTCTTGATGTCTTAGAGAAACATGTGAGGGTCTTGCATTTGGGGATTCCGTGTTTTCGTGTGTGGTTTTAAGGATAAATACAATTATGTGCTTCACATTAATTTTTAATCCAAATCATGCAAATAAAACTTGTGGACTAGTGGTTTTCCCCCTTGCTATAAGATTGGTTGTCTGGGTTTAAGGGCAAAGTGGGAATCATTGGGTTTTGAGTATTCCTTGTTCTCTCCAGAGATTAATTTATGGTTAAACTTCAGCAATTTTAATACCTTAGAAAAATAAAGTTGTAAGAAATGTGATAAGGTGAGTGCATGTGTATGCATTGTGTTATCTGCAGGAACTTACCAATAATTTCTTCATTTCTACAGGAGAGTGCCTCCTAGTGTGATGACGCTGTAAAGTGTGATCTATAAGATTTTAACTTTTCGTTGGGGGAATCAATTGGCTGTGTTTGTTTAGAATACAGTTGAAACATAATTGTACCAATGCTGATACATGAATACACTTAGAAGATGGTGATGATGAGAGATAGTAGTTGAAGAAGTGGGTCGTTTTGGAAAATTTTAGAAGAACCCTGCCAGAAAAATAAAAATGGGGTTGCCACAGCTGTGTTCAGGCTGCACGGCTGAGGAAGTGGCAGCATCCCTAGGCACATTTGTGCAAACTATGCCCAGAGTAACCAGCATAAGCAACTACAGGGTGAACTTTTTGGCTTGTGAAGACCTGGGTAATTGCATGCACACTGATGTGCTTAAATCTGAAAGAAAAAATGTTCCAGAGCTTTCAAAAGAATCACACATTTCAAGTATGTGTAAAGATGCTACGTTAAAGGTTGATCCCATAGAACAAATTGGCAGGTTATCTGTTAATGCTGGGGAAACTATGCAGAAACCTATACCTAGGACAGTAGGTTTTCAAATAAGAGCATCAACACCTCGTGTTAATGGTTATGATGGAAATGAATTTTCGTCAACTGTGTTTAAAGTCACCAGTGAGGCAACTGAAGCTTCTGAGTCACAAGTCAGAAAGCGGTTATTGTCACCTTTGAACGGGATTCTGCTTACGGATCCTTTTAAAGGTGACACACTAGACATTGGTGGTGGTATTTATCAATTTCGTTCGGTTGGTGATGATAATTCTGTTCTTTCACATGAGTATAAGAAGGTTCATATTGGAAACAACAATCGTATCCTCTCCAAGATCTGCTCTACATCTTGTTTTCAGGGATTTACTATGTCATCGTGCAATGACTCTAATATGAACCATATTGTATCTAGTAGTCATCACCATTCACATTGTGAACATGCAAAACCATGGTCTTATAACCAGTTCAAATCATCTTCAGTACCTAATGTTTCTGTAGAGACACCACCTCCTTTCCTTTTGTCTCCTCTGGGTAAAGAATCTTCTAAATATAAAAATTTGGGGGGATACAGAAATATTGATATTATCGTGGATGATGACAATTTGACTTTTAAAAATGTTGAACAAATTGCTAGAACTTGTGAAGGCAGTTTATCTGCACTGGAGATACCAAGTAAATCAAAGCTGAATTCCAACAATATGCGGGAAAAGACTGACCTGTTTACTACTGATAACATAATAGATTTGAAAGAGTGTTGGACTCATCCTGGTAGCTTTCCTCCTCAGGATGCCAAATTATGTGGAACTGTGAGTAGACTGCCAGTTAGAAGGTCCCTGGTTGGTTCATTTGAGGAATCTTTGCTATCTGGTCGCCTACTATCTGGGAAAGTTTGTCAGGTTGGAATTATTCGCAGAAATAGGAGTTAATTTCTTAATGAAGTTGGCACAATTTATCTGCCCTTTCTGTTATTTTATATCTAATTGTTGTGTTTTGTTTTTGCAGAAAATTGAAGGCTTTCTTGCCATGCTTAATGTAACTGGAGGCAATTTCTCACCTCAATCACAAAAAATACCATTTGCTGTAACCAGCGTCGATGGTGACAAGTACTTACTTTATTATTCATCAATAAATCTTTTAGGAAAGTTATTATCAAGCAAGGCTAGAGTTGCCAAATTTCAGAGAACCCTTAGCATGGCTGAATCACGATCTGAAAAGCCCCGCTTACGTATACCTATGAAAGGACGTATTCAACTGGTAAATCACTATTAGACCTTTGTAGTTGTTAACGAAATTCCTTGCCTTCTTTCTTTGAATTGATTACTCAATATTTTAAATGGAAATTCAGAGGTTGAGGACTTCGTGCATTACTTAATATTTTGAATACTCTATCATCTATTCAATATTTTTTATACTGTCATAAAACATGACATGGTAGCATTATATGATCATACCACTCATCAGTTAGATCTTTGAATTTGGATATTAAAAGAAGTGATTACTTGACACAGTGTGTAGAGGCAAGTGTGTTAGCTAGAAGTCTTTCTGTTTGTCACTAGTGCACCACAAATCTTGGATTGATGTTAAATTATATTCAAATCTGATACATGATCAATTTGAAAGCTTTATTATACGCTGTATACGCCAAGAAACAGTATGATAAAACAAATATGTTGTGCCTGCTGTCATCACTGATTTCAGAATGAAAGTGACTTTGCCATTGTCAGGGCCACCTTGGTCTGATTCTGGATGCATGATTAGTAGCTAATTGTCAGTATCATCTACCTTCTCAATTCATTGCCTAAATACTAACAACCAAACTAAATTCTTACTCTCAGCCATATAGGTTTATACTCTAACTTGGTCATGATTTCTAAGCTAGGATCATATTTTCCAAAGGAAGGGTGATATATGATGGCAAATCAGTAATGTGGCTTTGTTTAACATGAGTTTCATAGCCATGGTTCTGTGTGGAAACGTCTAGATGTAACGTGTGGAATTCTACATGGTTGTACCAAATTGTTTGCGACAAACTGACTTACCCAAACGCAGGTTCTCAGCAATCCAGAGAGAACACCTATCCATACCTTCTTCTGCAATTATGATTTGAGTGACATGCCAGCTGGTACCAAGGTAGGATATATCACATTCAAATTTTTGTCTCCAGGAAGCCATCGATTTGCGTGTTATATAATTCTTATTTGCTTGTTTTACTTGATGTAGTTAGAGAAATAAAAAAAGAAAAACAAAGATTATTCATGTACTCTTACCCAACATCTTAAAATATTTGGTTCATGTATGGTATATCCTAATCTCTGATCAAATGGTCTCCTCTTCAATCCTTTCACCTTGTTTTCCTAATAAAGATTGAATACCAGGACGGATAACATTGTTGTGCATACTTTACGCCCAAATGACTCGTGTAAGAGTCATTATGTCAAGCTTTTTGGGAGAGTTGGTTCATGACAGTATTAATTAAAATTTTTAACCTGAACATATTAAAAAGATGTATTATATATTATCTTGGAATATTGATGTAAGAGACCATTTTTTCTTCATATATATTAACATCTTAAAAGTCCTTTTGTAAAGAAACTAATATATAAATGATAGAATATTCGATTGGAGCAAATTCAGTAATACTGAACCTAATTATAATGAAAACGGCGATGCAAATTATTGGATACAATCTGGGTTAAAAGGAGTATAGTGGCCAATTGGACCAACTTGGTTTAAGGAGACTGCCTTATACCAGGGCCTCAACATTAAAGACCTATGCTGGTTTGATCTCTATTCCAACAGCAGTTAATCAATGATTGCTTGATGTAATCGCATAAATTTTTCCGTGTACTCGCAAGTTTTTATTTGGACACTAATTTAATAAATTAAATTGTACCTGCCCTTATCATACCTTGAATGGTCAGTCTGCAAAACCCTTTTTTGGGCTTGGCATGAGCCTGCTTTTGTTAAAGTAATTTGAACTATAAGTTGTATTTAAATATGAACAATATACGAAAATTATTTCTATTCCTTCCAATACACTGCTTTATACCAAAACTTTTACAAATTCCATGTGTAATGAGCTTTCTTGTATTCCTCTAAAGTAGACATTCTTGCGGCAAAAGGTGACTTTAACTGCGTCTGGATCGAAGTCCATGATGGGTAAGGAAAGCCAAAAAGATTATGATATTAGAGATGATGACAAGCCTCCGATGATCATGGCCACCAGTCATGGAGATAAATATCTTCTCACCTCAAAATGCGGAGAGTTTGATAGTTTTACATGTTCAAAGGCTGGTAAGAAAGAATTCTTTAGTTCAATCACATTCCTCACTGATGAAGACAATTTTTTACTTGTTTCTTCCATGGTCTTTGACAATGCTATTAACACAGGCATTTTGCTTTATGCTCTTCACCTTCGCTTTATGTGCCCTTTTCCTAAAAGACGTTCAAGGTCTGTTCATAAGTGCAAATCTGACACTCTCTCTGCAGAAGTGAGAAATATTGTTGACATTGAACCTGAAAGAAGCTTCTACTTGTATGATGATATGAGGGTAGTGTTTCCTCATCGTCATTCAGATTCTGATGAGGGCAAGGTATGCAAATATGTATTTGATTGAAGTGGCTTAGTATGGAGGAGAATCATTGTACGTAACTTTACTCTTTCATATTTAAAGAGACTATTTTGGACTCAAATCCAGATTAACTGCAACCGGGGCTGGTTATTGTGTTGTGTATAATGAAAGAAAAATACAATTCAAAGCTCAAAAACTAAAAGATGAGCAAAATAATTAAATGACTCAAGAAAAAGTGCAAGCTTCACATTTACTTGATGAAGAAAGAAGGCCTAATTTTGACACACATTTGGCTTTTTTAGCATGATTGTAATTTATATGTATTGTAAACTGGTAATTGAACCTCTGATCTTGGATTAGAAACCTTGTTTTTTTAATTATGTTTTGAGCTTGTGTTGTAGCCCCGTAAAACTATATATCTAGTGATCAATTAGTTGCACAAGTGGCTTAGTATTTTGTCCTTATCTGAGTCGATGACTAAGATATTGCTTTATAACTCTATTCATTGTTAGTGCTTAAGTACAAGGGTAGAGTTCAATTCAACTAGTCCATTAGGTGAGAAAATCTCAAGGTTTAAGTTGTTCATCCTACTCAACATGAGACTGCTAACAATGTGCAACCTTAATGAATTGTTAAAGACTTGCAATGTCTTCACTATATGTATGTTAATTTAACAGTCTTGAACTTGAAGAACATCGCACTTTATTTTAATACGCTTTCAAACATTGTTAAGCATCCGTTATGGAAAGTTTGACACGTACTAGTTTCTCATTTCTCTGTCTCCTCTAATAGTTATTTTGTGTGCAGTTACATGTGGAATATCATTTCCCTTCTAATCCAAAATACTTCGACATCAGCTGCTGAAATGCCTCTGGCCCCCTCAATGGTTTTTTGTATATATACAGTTGTAAATATTGTACACATACAATTCATTTCTTTCTATTTTTGGTGCCATTTGCCTCCATGTAACTAATAATTTGTAATATATGTATTGTAGCTGTTCATATTTGATACACAGTACTATTTTCTTTGACCCTTCATGAGTGTGCTTATGTTCTCCTACTACTGTTCATCACATTCAGATGACACAATAGTTGGCTTGAGGCTGTGGCTAAAGCTTTATTCTTAGGCAATAGTTAATATGGAAACAACTATTGGACAGGGAAGTAGTGGTTGACATCCTCGTGTTTCTTTCTCTGTTCAAAACCTTTCTATTCAAAATTAGTACGAAGATAACAATGGAATCAATCAATTCATTGAATAATGTCAGTTGTTCTAAAGTGTCATTAGTATTATTACCAACATTTTTACCATTATTGTCTTCCTCAGCATTGATACCATGGATATCACATTGATATGAATACTATTATTTATTTATTTTTGTTAATGTTATCAATACATTGTAACTGTACCATATATGACCGTCTTGGACAACACAGTGTGGCATCATGTTGTCTGTTGTGAGTTAATGATCTAAGACAAAATCATAGTAGTAAGTAGAGCAAACGACGATCAAACATAATGATAAGGAAGTTAAAACACAACACAAATTAGCAAAGTCTTAAGCAACTTAAGAAAGGTAACTGCCTAGATAGTTTATATCCAACTAGGTAGAAACTCATGAAATCACTATAAATACAAAATTTACAAGGTAAATATTGCATATTTATTCTACAATTTATTATTGTCTAATGCAAACTTTAGCACCATAGTGTCTTTGCAGACATCCTTAATCTCGAATATTGAAGACATCAATTCTTGATACATCTAGGATATATCTTGGACTACCTAGATGTGTGGGAGAAGACACCTTGGATTGAAGGATGAAGAATATTCAAAAGCGTTGTAATTAGAGAAAATATCTACAGAATCTTCTTACTTAGAACAAATATCTATATAATGATGGAAGAACGAATTGGTTGATTCGGGTGGAAGAACGAATTGGTTGATTCGGGTGGAAGAACTAATCAACCAAGCTCACCTCTGACTTGGACCATAGAAGCACCCAAGAATGGAAGAGGTGCTTCGGCAATGCAGCGGAATGGGTTGAAGATGACTGGAGGAAACAAAAAAGTGTGGAAGCCACTCTGAAGAGGTGTTCGGTGGTTGGATTGGAGAAGACGTAATGACTCGGTAATGAAGATAAGGTTGAAGTAAAAGGAAAGTGGAATGAAACAGTTGTTCGGTGAAGGAGAAACTGAAGCACAATTTCAAACGGTGGTGTTCTGTGAATTGGGAAGTGAAATGGAGGCAGAGATTTGGGTGCTGAAATGTGATGCGGATGGGTGGAGATATGCTAGTAATGGAGCCTAGCTAGGGAGAGAGGCTAGAGGAAACTTTCAAGCTCTATCTCGGTGACCTTCAATAAGAAGAAAGTTCTGGACAACATCAACAGAAAATAATTCTTCATTCAAATCAAAGGTGGGTTACAAGCAATGGAGCAAGGTATTTAAAGGAGAAACAAAGCTCCTAGTTCACACCTACACTTAGCTACGTTAGCTATGATGCAAGGAAGCAAGTGCTAGCTATGCAAGGGTGAATAAACGTGAAGCTCCACGTGGACAATAAGTAATCAACTTGGTGAAGAAACGTGAATGGCTAAGTGAGCAACAAGCTAGCAGCACGTGGACAACAAGTTTGGTGCAGTTTCAGCCACTCAGCAGAAACTCCATTCCACAAGCGCTAGGCTTCTTTCTTCTTCAACAAAGTTGCTAGAATATGGATTACATTGGGCTTCCTAGAGTAGCTTGCTAGACAATTGTATAATGCATCCAAGTGAAGATTTAATCTTGATTCTCCATTCTTGATGTTTCCTTGCTTCTTGATTTATCAAGCTTCTTGGCTAGTTGATTCATGATCTCCTAGCTTTATTAGACCCTACAAAACACATATAAACATATTAAAGAGAATCCTACTAAGACTTAGAGAAAGAAAATTAAGAAAGAGTCTTTAACAATCCTTCTTCACTTCCCTTTCTTAGCCTTAGCTTAAGTTGATACTCCTTTGAATGGAATGTCCTAAATGGGTTTCCATCATACCCTCCCTCTTGAAAAACGATTTGTCCTCAAATCGGAAAGATATAAAGAAGCACAACTTTGGTTTGTTAAAAAAAAAATATTCAGAAAGCCTAATTCTCATTAATCTCAAAAGTGCCAATTACAATAGAGAAACTGGGTATTTATAGTAACCCATGCTCCTTACAAGCTAACCTATGAAAGGTAAAAATACAAAAGAATGACTACGTCGGGCAGGATTACATCATATAATCTTCCTAATTAAAGAAAATATTTGTAGGATCTTTTAGATTACTTTTTAGTATATTGTTTCCCTATTTTCCTTTTTTAGAAGATTAGATCGCTACAAATATAGGTAAGGAGAATGTAATTGATATGAATGAAAATAATAAAGTCACTCTCTTTTTCAAGTTAGTTTCAGAGCTCCTGATCTTAGGAGCTCCGTTTTCGTTGCAACAATACCCACCGCCGTTGTTGTCCAATATCCTATCATTTATAACTCTTGATATGAAAGCTTATAAGGAGGAACTCGAGCACTTGAAAGCAATGGTTGAATCAATGAGTAAGCCCTTTGGATCATGTACTTTGTCCATGAAAAATAAGATTTACTCAATATTGTTGGTCATGTGTCTGAAGGTATTTGGATTCTTGATTTAGGAGCAATTGATCATATGACACCTATTCGTGTGTGCCAACTCATATGATAAAACAAATAGAGAACAACTTATTACAGTTGCAAATGGACATGGTATACCTATATGCTACTTTGGAAATATAATTTTGGACTTATCTATTGTATTAAAGGATGTTTTACATGTTCCACAATTAACCAACAGTCTTATTTTTGTGACAAAACTCAAAGGATTTAAATTTTTCAGTAAAATTTTTCTCAACTTATTGTGTTTTTCATGACTTTACCACGGGAAAGACAATTTTAACTGCTAAGAAGAAAAATGGGTTGTATATGTTGAAGTTTAATGACCAAAGCAAAACAAAAATCATGAGTCAACAAGTTAGATCTAAGACGTAGGTAAATTCTCAAATATGGTTACATAATAAAAGGCTTAGGCATCCTTCATTCAATCTTATCAAGTCTTTATTTCCTCATTTGTTTACCTAGGAGTCTGTTGAGTCTTTTAATGTGATATTTTTCACTTGTCAAAACACCATCGTGCATCTTATCTTATTAGTAATAAAAAAAGTACTTCTCCATTTGATTTAATTCACTCTAACCTTTGAGGACCTGTTGTAGAATCTATTTTCGGAGCCAAATGGTTTGTTACCTTTATTGCCGATTGTACACGTGTCACGTGGACCTACCTTATGAAAAATAAATATGATATTTTCCAAATCTTTGTTAATTTTTTCCATCTCATTCAAAATCAATTTGGAAAAATATCAAAAGAATCAGGTTTGATAATGGAACTAAATATGTAAATAATGAATCTTTCAATTTTTTTGTCTCAGTGGTATTGTTAATGAACTAACATGTGTAAACAACCCTAAAAAATAGGGTTGCAGAAAGAAAGAATCGACATCTTATTGAAGTAACTAAAACTTTTCTTTTCAAATGTCTATTCCAAAAAATTATCGAGGAGAAGTTGTGTTAACTACCACATATCACATCAACAAGTTATCCACTCGTAAAATGACGTTAGTCCTTAGAGTCTTTGTTGTCTTTTATTCCTTTTTTCCCCTAACAACAAGTCTAGCTAGTAAGTTTTTGGATGTGTTATTTTTGTTCACTCTCATCATTCTAACTATAGTAAGTTAGATCTTAGAACTCTTAAATGTGTCTTTATTGGGTATCCTTCCAATAAAAAATAGTACAAATGTTATCATCCTCAGAGTCGTCGTGTCTTTATCATCATCGATGTCACCTTTCATGAAACATAATCCTTTTTTCAGTCCACAACTTCAAGCAAGGGGAGAAAACACTTGAAGTATGAACTCTCCTTCTTCATTACCATGTTTCCCTTTGCAGGATGCCCAAGATATGAGCATGAAGCTACCATAGTCCATAGTGAGGAAGAAGAAACATTTTTTGGCAAAATAGTATGAAAGAAGAAAAGAACCCACTTCGAGTCTTGAGTTAGAAAAATAGTATAATCTAGACATGAGGATCCTTGAAGATAACAATAAGGAGTTAAGTGTTATTGAGGATTTACCCATTGCATTGAGAAAGGAAAGAAGATTATGTGCTAAATATCATATTTCTCAGTATGTTTGCACTAACAATCTCTTTTATAAGCATAAAAGATTTATTGTTGCCATTGATGCCACAAAACTTCCTACCTCAATCCAGGAGGCCATGAAACTTGAACATTGGAATCAAACCATGAAAGAAGTGATGAATTCATTAAAAAGAAATTCAACTTGGGAGATTATTGATAAGCCAACACATAAGAAGGTAGTAAGGTATAGATGGATATTCACAATGAAACATAAGGCAGATGGGACAATAGAAAGGTATAAAGCTAGATTGGTGGAAAAAGGATATACCTAAACTTATAGGATTAACTATAAGGAGACGTTTTCCCTAGTAGCAAAGATGAATACAATTTGAGTTGCTCTCGCTTTGGCTGCTCATTTTGGATGAGATTCACCAGTTGGATATGAAAAATGACTTTCTTCATGGAAATCTAGAAGAGGAAGTGTACATGGAGATTCTCCCAAGTTTTGAAGTGAAAAATGAAAAAACTAAGGTATGCCTCCTAAAGAAAGCATTGTATGGTCTTAAGCAATCTCCTAGAGCATGTATGGAAGATTTACAGAAGCAATAGTTTCCTTGGGATACTGTTGAAAAAGCTTTTTTAGTCGCATCAAAGCCAACGAAACCCAAGTTCCCCACTAATGTAGTAAAAGGAAAAACCTCAAGTCTAATTCGTGGACTTGTACTAGTTAAGGCTAGATTTGTATAATTAAGTCCTAATTTTATTGAAACTAGGTGGGGAAATATATAAAACTAATTAGTAATACAAGTATCTAATTAAAATTAACGAATGAATATAAAGAAATGAAATATGCAATGTGTAATTCCTATCCTAAATGGAATATTAGTGCTAATAATAGAAACTAGGCTAATGGAAAATAATGCTTTCTCACACCACTAACAGAATCTCAAACAAGTATCCTAATTAATCAATGTAATTAATAATAAGGAACAATCTACAAAATGGTATTTAAAACAAGAAACAAAAAATTGATATAGAAAATGGTAAAAAAGCAATAACACTAAAAAATATAGAAATTCCAAACCTAATCACCTAAATTGGAACAAATTGGAAAATATAGAGTAAGGTCAAATACAATTTTGACAACAGACTTAATTTGAAGCTTTAAAGCATACTATGTTTCAAGAAGACATCTTGAAAAGTTAGGTCCTCTTTGGGGTCCTAAGGTATCTTAGTCAAACACCACTGATGTTCACAATTTTTTTTAAATCTCAAATGAACCCCAATTGCCTAAAATTGTACTTTCCCTTACACTTTAATAGATTGCTCAAATTAAGAATCGTGCAAACACAAAATGAAGAAAACATAACAAAGACACAAAGAATAGAACAATAGATGTATTCCTAAAAAGGTAATGGGCAAGGACAACTCCTAATGGAAACGAGACAACTCATTCACTGCCTAAGGTAAAGACAACAACATATGCACAATATGAAACACAAATTATTAATTCACACCAATCTAAAGCTGAAATCATGAAGTAAATGCTATGAACAATGAACAATGAACAGAATGTAAAACATATTTACTCAAGATATAACCTAACACTAAAACTAACAGAATCCCCAATGCCCTGTTCACTTGAGCGTATTATACTATAGATGGGATTTAAGAAAATAGAAAAGCGGGATTTTTTCTGTTCACTTGAGAGGAAATGAAGGTGATGTTGTAGATGGAAAAGCGAGATCGTTCATTAACTCACATCTATCATATTAGCAGAGATTTGAAGGGACTTGTTATACTTTTATTATATTACCCTTATGGTTTTAATAATAATAATAAGGCTTAATACCCTATTTTGTTCCCAGTTTTGCTCAAAAATGTCAAATTAGTCTATCCTTTAAAAAATGTGTCAATTACGTCCTCACTTAATAAAATGTGCATCAATGAAATCCCTTCCATTAAATCCGTACAAACAGATTTAAGAAAATAGAAAAGCGGGATTTTTTCTGTTCACTTGAGAGGAAATGAAGGTGATGTTGCAGATGGAAAAGCGAGATCATTCATAAACTCACATCTATCATATTAGCAGAGATTTAAAGGGACTTGTTATACTTTTATTATATTACCCTTATGGTTTTAATAATAATAATAAGGCTTAATACCCTATTTTGTTCCCAGTTTTGCTCAAAAATGTCAAATTAGTCCATCCTTTAAAAAATATGTCAATTACGTTCTCACTTAATAAAATGTGCATCAATGAAATCCCTTCCGTTAAATCCGTACAAACGGCGTTAATTAAAGAAAGAGAAAAATAATTAACGCCGTTTATACGGATTTAACGGAAGGGATTTCATTGATACAAATTTTACTAAGTGAGGACGTAATTGACGCATTTTTTAAAGGATGAACTAATTTGACATTTTCGAACGAAACTGAGAAGAAAATAGGATATTAAGTCTAATAATAATAAAATAATAATAATAATAATATATATTTTTCATTTTAAAAAATAATTTTTACAATTATATATAATATTAACAATTACAATTTTATATTATTTTTACTATTAAGGATATTTATTTATCAAATTTTACACTAATTTTCTCAAATTTTACTTCTAAATTTACTGTGACTCACCTTCAAATCTGTTTTAAAAAAAAATAATTAATTTATTCTCAAATACCCCATATCAATCCATCACTTTTCCCAGGTCATTCATTTAAAGGGAACACCCTAAAACTTTGTTCTAAATCATGCAATATCAATTAAATACTAAAGTCGTAAAAGAACAAGCCTGAATCAAAGAGCCATATCAAAATTTATACAAAATCTAACAAATAGTAGTGCTGAAAATTTAAAAAGGCAAGAAACTTAAAGTGAAACTGAAATTGGAACAAGACATTGTTATTAAAGACTGAAAATGAAAGTACATGATACCAGAAATCCAGAAAACCCTAATGTTTGTCACCCAAGCTGATTCTCTGAGAATTCCAGTGTAGAGAACAAATTCTACTCAACGAAAAACTGAGAAACCTAAAGCTAAGGCAAGAACTTAAAAACTAAATCCTAAATGTAGTGTCTGTCACCCATCACTTGCTATATTTTTTACTCTGTTACAAAACCCCCTTTATATAGGGAAATCAAAAAATGGGAAAAATGGGAAGAACTTATAACGGACTCAGACTCTAGAAGTTTCGTGATTCTTCTTCTTTAACTAACTTTCTGATCACCAACCGCTTCATTCTTATCAACCCGTTCCAGCTCTGCACGTGTCTTCGATCACGTTCTTTGTCCGATCAATCTTCTGGGCAAGCGTCCTTTGGGCCATGGAACCTCTGATCAGCTTCAACTTTGCATCATGGAACTCTCTCTTGAAGCCTTCTTGAAGCTGCACGAACCCTAGCACATGGGTTTTCAAATTGGGGAACCTCTTCAATTGATCGAGCCCCTTTTACACAAATGAATCTGTGAAGCAAGGACCCGTTAGCTTTGGCCATCACTGTTAGCAAAAATCAACTATGAAGTTTTGATGATGAACAGAGTTGCACCAGTCAAGACAAATTGAAGATCTATGTATTTTTATAAAGCTTTTATAATAATCAAAGTTGGTGTAACAGTGCTCACAAATGTATTAGGACTGATTCTTGTAATTTATATTTATATGCTGTTGAGAATCGTCCACAATTTGTTTTAATCGATTAAACCCAGTTTTAATCGATTAAAACCGAGGCTGGCTCTGAAAACCCAAGTGCCCCTGTAATAATCGATTAAAGCTGATAATAATTGATTAATTAATCGATTAGTCTTGAGAATAATCGATTAACACTAGCCGTTGGGGATTTCAGATTTGAAAAACTAGCCGTTGTACTCATTTTAATCGATTAATACTGGTGTTAATCGATTAAATGTGTTAGATGGCCCGTTTTCGAAGAATGGAAGAGTATTTGGCTGAGCCTATAAGATGGCTCTCTCTGGATCTCAAAAGACACTCTTCCCTTGTGTTAAAGAACTCTGAATTCTTTGAGAACTCTGTGAGATTGTTGAAGCTAAGGAAACTCTTGTCTGCAAAGTCCTGAAGTGCTACTGCGGTGACAGAGGAATAGCTTGTTCATCCTTGGTGTATCCGAGGAAGTGTCTGGAAGAGAATCATCCTTCGTGAAGCATTCGAAGGAGGTGGTCATCCTTTATGAAGATTCAAAGGAGGTGTAGGTTCGTCTCTTGTGGTTTCAAGAGAGGTGGTATTTCTAAACTGTTACAAATTGTTTTTCTGTGTGACTAATATTTGTAACTGTTTTGTGTTAGTGAAAAAGGTTTATCTTGTTTGAGATAAGCAACTGGACGTAGGATCCTAGTGATCTGAACCAGGATAAAATCACCTGTGCAATTTTTCTCTTTCCCTTACTCTATTATTTATATTTAACTATCTGCTTAGTAAGAAAAATTAAGAGAAAAATATCAAAAGGAAAAATAAAAAGTATACAACCAATTCACCCCCCCTCTTGGTTTGTTCTACGCTAATAATTCCGTTGCAGCGATTCTAACAATTGGTATCAGAGCTTGCTTTGATAGTCATTCAAATGGCAGGATCACATCAAACCTTTGCAGAGGGTGCATCAATCAATAGACCCCCACTATTCACAGGTGAGAACTATGCATTCTGGAAGGTAAGAATGCAAATATTTATTGAATCTATTGATTGTGAAATTTGGGATGTTATTGCATATTGTTCTTCTGTTCCTACTAACAATATACAGGAACCAAAGCCCCGTGGTCAATGGACCATTGAAGAAAAGAAAAGATTTCAGAATGACGTAAAAGCCCGGAATATCATTGCATCAGCATTAACTGTTGATGAGTTCTACAGAGTTTCTGTCTACAAAACTGCTCAAGAAATGTGGGACGTACTCAGAGTGACGCATGAAGGAACAAATGATGTAAAGAGGGCAAGGAAGAACTCCCTAATGCAAGAGTATGAAATGTTCCGGATGAAGCAAGGAGAAACAATTTCAGACGTTCAAAAATGCTTCACCAACATTGTCAATCATCTCATTGGACTGGGTAAGTCATTTGATATCGATGAACTTAACATTAAAATCTTGAAGTCTTTAGATAGGTCGTGGCAACCTAAGGTGACTGCAATCTCGGAGTCACAAAACCTCAACACCATGACTATGGCGGCACTCTTTGGAAAGTTGAGGGAACATGAACTAGATCTTGGAAGACTTGATGAAGAAGAAGCAAAAGCCAAAAACAACAAGAAGAGTTTGGCATTAAAGTCAGAGGTCTAAAGAAGCAAAGGTAAATTGGAAGATGAAGACTCAGATGAAGAGGAAAATTTAAGCCTTGTGATCAAAAGATTAAACAGGTTCATGAAGTCTAAAGGTAAAGGAAGGTTTAGATACGAAAAGAAAGATAATCAAGCATCTTCCTCAAATTACCGATGCTACGGCTGTGGAGAAAAGGGGCATCTAAAAGCAGACTGCCCAAATTAGAAGAAAGGTGAAGACAAAAAGGAGAAAAGATTCTTCAAGAAAAAGAAGGCATACATTGCATAGGAAGACGACAAGGAGTCCATTTCAGATTCAAGCGATTCAGATGAAGAAGCAAACATCTGTTTGATGACAGATGATGATAATGTCAGCCAAGTAAGTAATTCACATTATTCTGACAATGATAGTCACGTTGATGAAGATGAATTGCATGAAACATATGCTGCATTGTTAATTGAATCTAAAAAATTAAATATTTCTCATAAAAAGCTGAGAAAGGATTTTAAAAATTTAAAATTTGAATTTGACAACCTTCTTGAAGAAAATAAAAATTTGAAGTTTACTTCTGAAAATCTCACTAAAATAAATGATGCTTTGAGAACTGAATTTACAAATTCATCTGAAGAAAGCAGAAGTTTGAAAAATAAATTTTTATATCAAGTAGAAGAAATCAGGAATTTGAAAAGTAAAGTTTTATATTATGAAAAAGAAAAATATATTGCTAATAATGAATGTGAATCTTGCATAAAATTCAAATATTTTTCTGAAAATACAACTACTGGAGAATGTAGTAAAACCTCTGAAAATAAAGCTGCTGAGAAATTCGTTCCTAAAAATAAATATAGAATCCGCAAAGCATGGGTAGAAAAAGGAACGATTAACATAAACACAAATGTTGTATCCTGCTTTTACTGCATGAGAAAAGGCCATATACCTCAAACAAATGCAGAATTAAACGCTTTGGTGTTTCTAGTGGAAGATATGTTTGGGTTGCTAAATAATTTGAATCTAACCCAAAAGGACCCATACAAAGAAGTTGGGTACCTAAAATAGCTTGTTTGTTCCTTTCTTTTGCAGGTATTATAGAAATCAAGAAAAGTCATGTGGTGTCTCGATAACGGTTGCTCAAAACACATGACAGGAGACAGGGCGAAGTTCACAAACTTTAAAGAAAAGGAACAAGGCTTTGTTACCTATGGTGACAACAACAAAGGAAGAATTCTTGGAAAAGGGGATATAGGAAGCAAAGACACCTTGATGATCAAAGACGTGCTATATGTAGAAGGACTGAGGCATAACTTAATTAGCATAAGTCAAATGTGCAACAAAGGATTCAAGGTAACCTTTGAGAAGAATTCTTGCACTATTTTTAAGAATGATTCTTCTGAAATTGCATTAAAAGGAGTTAGACATAATAATATTTATTTAATTGATTTAGAAAACGTATTAAATAAAAATATTTCATTTTTAGTTGTTAAAGAGGAAAACCCATGGTTATGGCACAGGCGTGCTGCTCATATACATATGCAACAACTTAACAAACTTGTATCTAGAGATCTAGTAATTGGTTTACCAAAATTAAAATTTGTAAAAGATAAATTGTGTGATGCATGTCAAAAGGGTAAACAAGTTAAAAATTCCTTTCATTCAAAAAATATTGTTTCTACTTTAAAACCTTTGGAACTTTTACATATGGATTTATTTGGTCCTTCAAGGATAAAAAGTTTTGGTGGAAACTATTATGCGTTAGTTATTGTTAATGATTTTTCAAGATATACTTGGACCCTGTTTCTCACTCTTAAAAGTGAAGCTTTTAAAGAATTTAAAAAGTTTGCTGTTTTAATTCAAAATGAAAAGGATCTAAGAATAAAAGCTATTAGAAGTGACCATGGTGGTGAATTTCAAAATGAATTATTTGAAAATTTTTGTGAAGAACATGGTATTTCTCATAATTTTTCTTCACCTAGAACTCCCCAACAGAATGGAGTCGTAGAAAGAAAGAATAGATCCTTAGAGGAACTTGCTCGTACTATGTTAAATAAAAATAATGTTCCTAAACAATTTTGGGCTGATGCTGTGAGTACTGCTTGCTATGTCTTAAATAGAATGATAATTCGACCTATTTTAAAACGTACTCCTTACGAACTTTTCAAGAATAGAAAACCAAATGTTTCCCATTTAAAAATCTTTGGATGCAAATGCTATGTTTTAAACAATGGAAAACAGAATTTGGGAAAATTTGATTCAAAAGCTGATGAAGGAATTTTTCTTGGATATTCTTTAACAAGCAAAGCATACAGAATTTTTAATAGAAAAATGTTCACAATAGAGGAATCCATACATGTTACTTTTGATGAAATTGTGGACCTTGAGGCAAAACCTCTTGAGTCAGAAGAATCTGATGTAGGAACAAGTGAAGATTCATCAAAGGAGACAAATGAAGAGAAGAATTATGACAATACTCAGGATGAAGATTTAAATAAAATATGGCAACAACCTAGAGGATTATCTTTGGACAACATAATTGGCGATATCACACAAGGGGTAAACACAAGAAGTAATACTGCAAATTATTGTATGAATGTTGCTTTTATGTCACATATTGAACCAAAGAATATTAAAGAAGCCCTTCAAGATGAAAAATGGTGTATCGCAATGCAAGAAGAACTCAACCAGTTTGAAAGAAGTCAAGTGTGGGAATTAATTCCCAGAAAAGACACTCATCAAGTAATTGAAACTAAGTGGGTGTTCAGAAACAAACTGGATGAAGAAGGAAACATCACCAAGAATAAAGCTAGGCTTGTTGCAAAAGGATATAGTCAAGAAGAAGGCATAGATTATGATGAGACATATGCTCCAGTTGCCAGGTTAGAGGCAATACGCCTACTTCTTGCTTATGCATCTATAATGAAATTTAAATTATTTCAAATGGATGTTAAAAGTGCTTTTCTAAACGGTTATATCAAAGAAGATGTATTTGTTGAACAACCACCTGGTTTTGAAGATTTTAAAAACCCAAAACACATCTACAAATTAAAGAAAGCACTATATGGTTTAAAACAGGCACCTAGATCTTGGTATGAACGTCTGAGCAATTTTCTTGTAGAAAATGACTTCAACAAGGAAAAATTGATTCAACATTATTCATTAAAAAGAATGGAAAACATTTTCTACTTGTTCAAGTATACGTAGATGATATTATTTTTGGTTCATCTAACGCAACTCTTTGCGAGAATTTGAGATGTCAATGATGGGAGAACTTACTTTCTTCCTCGGACTTCAAATCAAACAAATGGAGGAAGGAACCTTTATATCTCAAACCAAGTATTGCAGGGAAATCCTTAAAAAGTTTGAGATGGACAATGCTAAAGAAGCATCAACTCCCATGGGAACATCCTGCTACTTAGACAAAGATGAGACAGGTAAAGAGGTAATCCAGACCAAATACAAAGGTATGATTGGCTCTTTATTATATCTCACTGCTAGTAGACCTGACATCATGCAAAGTGTATGTGTGTGTGCTAGGTTTCAGTCAAGCCCTAGAGAGTCTCATCTCACTGCAGTAAAACGCATTTTTAAATACCTTAAGGGGACAACATCCTTTGGTTTATGGTATCCTTCTGGCATTGAGCCTAGTCTTGTAGGATTTTCTGATGCTGATTATGGAGGCTGTAAAATAGATAGGAAAAGCACCAGTGGAACCTGTTACTTTTTAGGTAGTTCCTTAGTCTCTTGGCACTCTAAGAAACAAGCCTGTGTAGCCTTATCAACCACTGAAGCTGAATACATTGCTGCGGGTAGTTGTTGTGCACAGATCTTATGGATGAAACAACAATTAGAAGACTATGATATTCATTTAGATCATATTCCGCTTAAGTGTGATAACACTAGTGCTATAAAACTCACCAAAAATCCTATCATGCATTCTAGAACCAAGCATATAGAAATTAGGCATCACTTCATTAGAGACCATGTCCAAAAAGGCGATTGTGAAATGGAGTTCATAGATTCTAAGCATCAATTAGCGGACATTTTCACCAAAGCATTGCCAGAGGAAAGATTTTTTGAGCTTAGAAGAGATCTTGGAATATTAGAAATAGTAAAATAGGCATTCTTACAATTAATCTTGCATTTTTCGTTGCTTAACGTATTTAATCTGCTTGTAAATCGATTAAAAGCGCTACCTACACATTTACGACTAGATTAATTGATTAATCCAAGTATTAATCGATTAAAACTTCCTTTAATCGATTAAATGCGCACCAGACGGTTTTTTTTTTAAAATGGTTTTCAAATCTAGCCGTTGCCAACGGCTATTAACGGGCAAAATCTCCAAATCTAATCGTTGGGATGCATTTTTGAGCCTATTTATACCCCACTTGGTCCCCATTTTCACTACTTGAACCAATCTTAAGCATATCTCTCTTACCTTCTCCCTTATTTCACCCAAATCTTTGTCTAAATCTTTGTCTTTCACTCATCTCAATGGTTGAACCTTCAAGAAGAAGGAGAAGAAGAACAAGTGGTGTTTCAGAAAATACTGTTCAAAGAAGAGATGCTACCATAGAAGGGTGGCTCTCCGATGAAGAAGATCAACAATCTTTCTCACGATTTTGGAAGGAAAGGAAGCTCATCAAACAAAAATTCATTGATCTCTCTTGGTATACATCCTACAACTTCTCCTTTCCCAATCTCATCATTGAACAAGGAGTTCAACACCTAATGGAACTCCGTGGAAGGTATTATCCGGATCTTGTTCGCACTTTCTATTTTAATTTAAAGATCCGGGAGGGGGTTTTTCAAACAAGAGTAAAAGGTGTGGACATTGTCTTGGGCAATGACATTTGGACAAATGTAGCAAAAGTCCCTGTCTTAGAACATTCTCAAACTATTCCAGATGACTTTGCTCAATTCAATAAGATAGCGGTGTACCAGTCCTTTCTCCGCAATCCTCGACAGCACAATGCTCGTCTCTTCCTTGCTAGGGGACTCAAGATGGAAGAACGCCTCTTGCACTACCTTATTGTATGGATTTTGTGCCCTAGAGGATCAAATCATGCCCAATGCTCTGAGACTGATCTCATCATTATGTATGGTATACTTTAGAGCATTCCACTAAATTGGCCTCACCTGATTAAGACAATAATGTTCAAGGCCAAAAGGTTAGATGTTGCACCTCTTCCATATCCTCTTCTGGTTTCCCAAATTTGTGTGTTCAAAGGAGTAGATATCACAAATGAACACCATAAGACTGTCCTTCCGGGACATAAGGTTGGAGATAATTCCCTAAGGCAAATGGGTTTTATCAAACAAGGACTCTCCTACATCCACCCTGAGGATGCCATTGATGGCAATGAAGATGAAGCTGCGGATATCCCCATGCCTGATCCCACACATGTTGCTGGCCCATCTCAAGTACATGAGGAATATAGTTTAGAAAGTCTCTCTAGACAAATGACTGAGATGACTCGCCTTCAAAATGAGATGATGAACATTCAAAACATCCGCCACGAAGAAATTTGTACTCATCTCAGGAATCTAGACACCAAGGTTTCAGGATTAGAGCAGCACTTTCTTAGTGATGAAAGTGATGAATTCTAGATACTCCTTGTTTGTTTTGTTTTTATGCTTGTGTGCATCCTTAATAAAAAGTTGTTGTTTATTTCCTTTTCCTCTATGCCTTATCTCTTTTTATTTAGGGGGAGCACGTGTTTTTTTTTCTTCTGATCAAAAAGGGGGAGAAGATAGTTTAAAATCCTTATTTATTATTAATCTCTCCTTTCATGAGTTGTGATTGTTTCAGATTATTAAAAAGCTTTAAACTCAGGAGAATTTTTGATCATCATCAAAAAGGGGGAGAATGTTAGCAAAAATCAACTATGAAGTTTTGATGATGAACAGAGTTGCACCAGTCAAGACAAATTGAAGATCTATGTATTTTTATAAAGCTTTTATAATAATCAAAGTTGGTGTAACAGTGCTCACAAATGTATTAGGACTGATTCTTGTAATTTATATTTATATGTTGTTGAAAATCGTCCACAATCTGTTTTAATCGAATAAACCCAGTTTTAATCGATTAAACCCAGTTTTAATCGATTAAAACCGAGGCTGGCTCTGAAAACCCAAGTGCCCCTGTAATAATCGATTAAAGCTGATAATAATCGATTAATTAATCGATTAGTCTTGAGAATAATCTATTAACACTAGCCGTTGGGGATTTTAGATTTGAAAAACTAGCCGTTGTACACAGTTTAATCGATTAATACTTATGTTAATCGATTAAATGCATTAGATGGCTCGTTTTCGAAGAATGGAAGAGTATTTGGCTGAGCCTATAAGATGGCTCTCTCTGGATCTCAAAAGACACTCTTCCCTTGTTCTAAAGAACTCTGAACTCTTTGAGAACTCTGTGAGATTGTTGAAGCTAAGGAAACTCTTTTCTGCAAAGTCCTGAAGTGCTACTGCGGTGACAAAGGAATAGCTTGTTCATCCTTGGTGTATCCGAGGAAGTGTCTGGAAGAGAATCATCCTTCGTGAAGCATTCGAAGGAGGTGGTCATCCTTTGTGAAGATTCAAAGGAGGTGTAAGTTCGTCTCTTGTGGTTTCAAGAGAGGTGGTATTTCTAAACTGTTACAAATTGTTTTTCTGTGTGACTAATATTTGTAACTGTTTTGTGTTAGTGAAAAAGGTTTATCTTGTTTGAGATAAGCGACTGGACGTAGGATCCCAGTGATCTGAACCAGGATAAAATCACCTGTGCAATTTTTCTCTTTCCCTTACTCTATTATTTATATTTAACTATCTGCTTAGTAAGAAAAATTAAGAGAAAAATATCAAAAGGAAAAATAAAAAGTATACAACCAATTCAACCCCCCCCCTCTTGGTTTGTTCCACGCTAATAATTCCGTTGCAGCGATTCTAACAATCACCACAACATGAAACATTGCATTTCATTTATTCCCTAAAATGGTCTTCAACCCAATCCTACACAATGCCTAAGTCAGAAACTGCCAACCCAATTCAAAAACAAATGGCAAAATATCATTTGCCTAACATATGCACTTCGGATAAGAACAACATTGGACTATTTCAGTTCAACACAAATAACACCGGCCCACCTTACTTTAGCGGTGACCAATTCTTGGCCGCTTGGACAGGGGCCTTCTTGTGAAAAGAGAAAATGGAAAGGGTTAAACAACACAAAGAAAGAATGCAAGCCTATAAAAGCAAAAAGAAGTTTTATTTTTATTTTCTGAATATTTTTAAAAATGAAAATGACCTATTTATTTTAAAACCTATTTATTTAACTAAATAGGAAAAATTAACTTTATTTCTATCAAAAACCTATTTTTACCCTCTTTACATTATTCTATCTTATTTCTAGAAAATTACAGACTAAAATGACCTAAAAGAAAAATCTTATAATATAAAAATGGGAAAATTTTAGAGTTATCATATATAAACAAAGCCAAGGAGTTCATACTTTTTTCATAAAGCACTCTTCTACTTGTAAACTCATTTTATTGTTTGTTTATACGGATGATATGATTATTGCAGGAGATGATGAAACAAAAAAATTATCGTTAAAAGAAAAATTGACCACCCAATTTGAAAGGAAAGACTTAGGAAAACACAAATATTTTCTTAGAATACTGGTTGTTTACTCCAAGAACGAAATTTTCATCTCCCAAAGAAAATAAGTACTTGATCTCCTCAAAGAAACAAGAAAGTTGGGATGTATAGCCTCAACAGTTGCTATAAAACAGAATCACATAAATTGGAAGTGAAGAAAGTACTCTTGTAGAGAAGGCCCAATATTAGAATTTGGTAGGAAAATTTATTTATCCATCACACAATACCATACATTGCTTATGCAGTTAATGTAGTGAGCCAATTTATGCATGATCCAAAAGAGAGACACATGCAAGCAGTTCACAAAATTCTCCAATACCTGAAGTCAAGTCTAGGAAATAGGATATTATTCAAAAGGGAAGACACATTGACTATGAAAACATATACTGATGCTAACTATGAAGGTTCTATTATTGACATAAAATCTACTTTTGGGTATTGTGTGTTTCTTCGAGATAGTCTGGTAACATGGAGGAGTAAAAAGGCAAGATAAAGTATCTCGTTCTACAATAAAAGCTGAAAATTCGAGCTCTTTCTCAAGAAATATGTGAAGGACTCTAGATGAAAATCGTTTTGCATGACCTTAAAGTCAAGGTGGACAACCTTGTGCAACTACACTGTGACAATAAGTCTACCATAAGCATTACCCATAATCTAGTACAACATAATAGGACCAAACACATTAAGATTGATATACATTTTATGAAAGAAAATCTAGATAGAGGCTTTGTGATTACAATTCATGTTCCTACAAAAGTTTAGATAGCAAACAAATGTTTTTACAAAAGGGCTCCCTCCGAGTAGATTTCAAGATCTTGTAGGCAAGTTGGGAATGATAGATATTCATTTACCAACTTGAGGGGGAGTGTTGTAATTAGAGAAATATCTATATAATCTTCTTAATTAGAGAACATGTCCATATAATCTTCCTAATTAGAGAAAATATTTGTAGCATCTTCTAGATTATTTTTCAGTATATTGTTTCCTTATTTCCTTTTTTTAGAAGATTAGATTGCTACAAATAGAGGTAAGGAGAAATTAATTGATATGAATGAAAATGATAAAGTCATTTTTTTTCAAGTGGAAGTTCTTCTTGTAATGTCTTTTCAGAGTGTATTTTGGCTCAGTAAGAACATTTGACACCCACCGTGGGCTAAAATATATTTTACGAAGAAAAAAATCAATGTATATATACTAGAAGCAAGTTGAAGCACTGAAGGGAACTCAGTAACATCTTGAATAAGATGATGATATGGAAATACATGCCTAGATAGAAAAAGGAAACTAAAACCTAAACAAGAATAATAAAAAATGGAATTAAAAGACAGAAAATGAAAGAGGGAAAAGGAAAGGAAACTTAGAAAGTTGAAGTCACACCACTTGGAAGGATCCAAGATAACTGGAATGAAGGATCGCCACTTGTTACTCACAAGATAAGACCCAAAATTCAAACTAAGAGATAAATTTTATCTTAAAGAAGAAATAAAATTTAATGCAAATCACTCTTATTTTCATTCAATGAAAGGCGTGTGTTACAAAGGAGGCCTTATGTTGCTTATATAGGTGTAGGAGAGGAAGTAGGTTGAGTAAACTAAGGGATGTGGGACTCGGATACCTTAAATGTGAAAATTAACTTCCAAGAGAGGTTTTAGTTCCCACATCTCTTAATTCTACATCATCCTTGAAGTACTTGAAAACACTATAAGGGAGGTTTAATATTGTTAGTGAAAAACTTTTTCGCAACCTATCTGATATAACACTTTCGTCGAGCATAAAGATTTTTGTGTAAGTTGTGAAATGCTCGACCTTATGATTAGTTTAAACAATAAATTCTTTTCAAGTGCTATTCAAAATATTCGTTGTAGTGTTTTAATGAAACTTCCTCTTTAATGAATAGTCATTTAATATAGGAAACTTTTATATTTGAAACGCAAATGCAATTGTAGGTTTTTATAAGAGAAGCATTGAGAGAGAATAAAACAGTAAATGCGAAGATATTTTTATACTGACTCACTCCAACTGAGCTACATTTAGTATACTCTAACCTTAGAGGGTTTCAGTATAATCTTCAACAAGATTACAACTGAGTATTCTCACCACTCCTGGTATCCTTAGACAATCCTGGTATCTCCTGATATGCTGCCTAGTTAAGTTTCACCCATTCTTGGTTACGCAGTATTCTTCACCACTCCTGGTATCCCTAGTCAACGAATAACACCTATTACCCTGACTAGTTGAGTTTCATCCACTCTTGGTTTCCACTAGAAAATTCTGATATCCCCTGATACGTTACCTAGTAATCCTTAAATCTCTTAAGTTAAATAAAAACTGTTTGAATTCTCTTCAGAATTTGTAATCAATCTGATTGCTTACAAGTTGTTAGACGATTACTCTCGTAGAGAGGAAATATGTCCAATACAATATTAGTTACATACTTGCTAGGTGGCTTTATCTCTTTTCTCTCTACTTTCAAATAGTAAGTTGATATTACAATGAAGCTTGAGAGTGTTTCTCGACTTTTTGCTTTTTCTCGTCTTAGATATTCTCTTTTTGATCTTGAGCTCTTTTGTGCTTTTTCTCTCGTTGATGTTGTTTTTCTTATAATATTCTCTTTCTAGGTTATTCTCTTTTTCTCTTTCTTCAAATCTTCTTATATTTAAAGGCTTCTCAAAACGTTAAACTTGAGCTTTTGCCTTGAGTCTTGTGTGTTCTTTATCTTGCATATGAAGCAGTCGTTGGTTAAAGTCAATTGTCAGAGAAGACTTGATTTTTCAGTACTTTCATAGAAGTAGGTTGTACAATTTTCTTGGCATGAATTTTGATGAAGAGAACATTCCGTAAATGTCTTCTTTGTCTCTAACGTCCACTTCTGATATATTTCGAATAGAGTAGGTGGATGCGTGTAGTAAGTGATCAACACAAAATATAGTAGATATACATTCATCATATATGTCTTTTCTCTTATCACTTTTGTTGTTTTTGAATATTGAGCATTTAACGACATTTAATGCTTGTTGATGAATAATTATTTTCTCCTATTCACTTAGCTTTGTACACCAAATTTAATTATTGAATGGTGCTTAACTATCCATTATTTTCTCAATTTTGCAATTTGAGCTTAATTAGACCAGTAATTCATATTTTAATCAATTTGAATGTTCTAAGCTTAATTATTTTCATTATTATTTTCATGGCAATTTTGTAATTATAATATGGGACTTCAAGAAGGCTGTAACATCATCTACTATTTTCCACCTCAGCGTTTGATGTTATTTTCTTGTTTAATTTTGTTTTATTTTAATTTTTTACCAGACTTTGACTTTGGGTTCATTTTTGGGTTAGATTTAGGAAGCCCATTTTTAGGGCAGATTTGCTAGCCTAAGTTTAAGCGTCCATGCAACCACACTTTATATTTTTAGCTTCTGAAAGCGTAGAAACACTCTAATTTTCTCCTTTGGACGTGAACAATGGCTTTGCTCTAGGTTTTTATTTTTTTTTCTAGCATTTTCATTTTTGGTAGTTTCAATTTCGTTTTACTACTGCTTACGTTTTTCTTTCTTTGACTTTCTCTTTCGTTTTGTTGTTGCTTGCTTCGTTATTGATGAATGAAATAAATTTCGTGTTCTTCTCTGGTTGCATTTCGTTTTTAATGGAATCTTGATTTTGTTTGGTTGTTAACTAGGGAGATTGTATTGCTTCCTTGAGATCACTACACTATCGTTGTGATTTTACTTTTTTTTACTTTGCATCCTATTAAATTTGTTTAGTTTGTTACAAATTGGTCACGCTTACTGGTTCAGTTTGTATGCTTGAAGTTGCATGTGCTTAATTTGTAGCCTAGAAGTATTAAACAAGTGCATTGTGTTTGCCTAATTCGTTGTTATGAAAATCAGATTAATCTTCGCTTCGTTGATAGGTTTGTGTTGGATTAAGGGTGAGAGTAGCATATAATTATTGTTAATCTAGGATTGGAAGCATTACAATTGAACTAGTGGTCGAACTATTTTTAATCACTGTTTAGTCCAAGTTATTTGTTGTGTTAATTTGAATTCGTAAATCTGCTTAAAACCCCCCACTACATGTTTAATCCTTTGACGAACCAGAATTGGTCCTTGAGAGACGACCTAAGAGTCACATCCTAGTATACTCCACTTTAATTGCACATTTAATTTGATCGAGTACGACCTCGACATCAAATTTGGTGTTGTTGGCGGGGAATAACGTTTTCTATCAAACGTTTTGTTTCGTGTTAGTGTGTGTTCTGTTTAGTGTGTGTTGTTTATGTTCATCTTTATGTTATAATTTCTCCAATTGTTGCTTGTGTATTGCATGTTTCGTATTGAATTAGGAGAATTCGAGCTATTTGGCCTATTGCGGCAAATGCAATGGAACAGTGAATAGTTCACGATGAATAGTGTTGTAAATAGTACTTTTTTCCTAATTAATTGGAATTTTTGGTTTTGGTAGCTAGAGGTGTTATTTTTCCTTGAAATTGTGTCTACACTTCTTTCAGTCTATATTTGAATGGAAAAATCCCAGAAGCACATATGGTAGTTCCAATTGTAAGATACAAACCTTTTTTGAGACCTGGATTTGTGAAAACTTTGAACTGCCATAACTTTTGATCTGGACATTAGAATTATTGACATTATTATATATGCTTTTGGGGTTGAAAAAAAAGATCCATTAAACCTAAACCGCTTCATTGTTTGGCTTCTCTCAGATCTCCAAAAAAAGGTCGTTTATTATTTCTTTTTTATTTTTGAAGTTTTATTTCCATGTTTTTACAAACTTTCTTTTAAAGCTTCACATAATTATTCTTTGAATTTTTCTTTGAAATTTGGTGTGTTATCTTTTCATGATTTTAGGGTGTTGCTCACAAATTTTCAGCTCATTTGGATAAGGTTTGAGTATACTTGAAGTTTTACCTCTATGTGTGCTTGTATTGACTTTGCATGATATGCGTTGACTTAGTGCATGACTAAAGGCAATCCTGGACCACTACCACCCTTTGATCCTGAAACAGATAAGACATTTCATAGATTAGTTAGGCATTCTAGGAGTTTATCTTTAAAGTCTGTACCATTAGATATCAGTACTTTGAATAGTTATAAGCATTCTCCTTTTGTGTATACCACTTCCTATTTTGTGCATATTGCTTCTAATTTTGATTCTTTTGGTTATCATACCAAGAACAATATGGCTCAACCTCCACCTCATGTGAGGACTCTTAGGGAGATGACTACACCTAATTTCACTTATGAGAGCTTGTGCATCCAATATCCTGATGAGGATGTTCCATACGTTCCCAAAACCTGAAAAGCTCAAAACTAGCTAAGGGGTGCTCAACAACGCCCAAAGGGCACCCAGGCTTGTTTCTCTCAAAACAATTTGCGCATAGGGCGCCTAGGCGTGATCTTCTCAGAAAAATGCCGCCTAAAGTGCGCTTGGGGAGCGCCCAACGTTGCATTTGCTTCTAAAATTTACTTATTTTGACTTTGGTAACCCTCTACAAAAGTTTAAATGGTTCCTACAACCTCTTAAGCACTCAGAAATATCTAAGAATAAACCTCTAACTCGAAATGACCACTCCAAACCCCAAACTACCCATCATAGACTACCTAAACCCAATTCTACCGTTCCATACACCAAAATAGCAAACTATAGGCCTAGAAAAGTTCTAAGTAACTCAATTACAGGCCCTGAACTTATCAAGCCTTTACCAACTTCTTACTTTAGAATTTCACTACCCAAACCATCCATTTGCACTAAAAACCACTCAACCATCAACCATGAACCACCCTCTTTAGTTCCAAACCAATTTCCACCCAAAATATATTCCTAACAACTTTCAAATACTCCCATAACAAACCTGGAATATAAAAATCACCAAACCAACCTTTTTCTCATCAACTTGATAATTTAAACCCCTTTTTTAGCTACTAAAGCCATAACTTTGACCATTCCTCACTCTTCAAACATTTCAATCAACTACAAACATCAATAGAACTCCATAGCATGCCCTTAATAACAATATTAACAACCAAACTTCACCATATCAAATTGCAACCATATCATACCAAAGCATATACATTTCATTGAACAAATATCTCATAAACATTTAAATTATTACTCTATCAAGTTAATACATATACAACACACAAACTTACAAAACAATATCAATTTAGACATAGACATCTGTTACAATAGAATGACTCAATTTCTCACACCAAGAAGGGTGTGAATCGGTGAAATGTAAAAATAAAATCTTTTAAAAAAAATTTCACAAAAATGACACCTTATACTTTTCTTGAATCGCAAGGTAAACGATTTCCAATGCCGCGAAAACTTAATCGAATGAATGTAGAATGTAATCAATTGAATAGAGAGAGTAGGGATGAGAAAATTCAAACACTGTGTTTGTATACTGGTTCGGCCAAGCCTACATCCAGTGTCCTTCCAACCACAAGAAGCCAATGAACTATAATGATCAAGGTTTTTACAACAAGGCTTTTATAGCAACCACACGTCAAAAATATAAAACACCTCTCTTATCCTCTAATCAAAATATAGGCAGTACACAACAAGACTAGCAGCAAGAATCCCCTCTCCTGCTATCTAAACCCTTTGAGACACTCTGAAAGTCAAGAATGCCGCACCCTCTTCTTCCTGCAATCACAACAGGGAACCTCAAACCAATCTTCAAAAGATTACAAAATCTGATCTCTCAATGACACCCAAATGTGCAAGTTGATCATCCTTTGAAAAACACAGTAGTTTTGCTCTTCAAGAAATCACAACTCGTTGATCACCACATTCACTCTTGTTTCTTGGAGCTTTTCTTTTCTTTCTCTAAGATCACAACTTTCTGCAAAACATATGAAAATGTTAGAATCACAAAAGTTCTTACAGAAATCAAATTCGTGTCAATTTATAGAATAACTCATCTCAGATGCATTTTAATCGACTTAGCTACTAATGCATTCGAATAAAACAATTATGTTATAACAGTTAGGAGCAATCACGACAATTAATTGAATTGACAATTAATACAGTCGACTATCATTTAATGCTTGGTCAACTCAATTAAAAATATGATCGTTAGACATTTATGTCAAGCATTAACAGAATTTTAAAACAATAACAAACATAATCGAATATAGCACGCATGCAATCGACTAAGTAACAATGTTAAGCATAGTTTTGAAAAACTTTCTCTTTAAAAAAATCTCATAGCACACTTGAAAATAGTTTGTGCAAAGACACGAGTTTAATCGATTCATCCCATAATAAAATTGACTTAAGACTGTTGTTTTGCCACACATTTAAAGTTCAACATAAGTGCTTGTGGTTTTCCTTTTCAACACCATATGTCATGCATTCACATATAAAAACATATATGTAACACAATGATATGCAATGAACAACACAAACATAGCTCAAACAAGTTCTCAGATACGCTTTAACAAATTAAACACATTTATCAAAAGCATATAGCATGTAAACATATAACATGTAAGACAAAATATACATGTGTTATAAATTATGTGTTATCATCATCAAAAACTCAGATATTACTAAGATTGTGGGTTAAGCTAAACATGTGCTCCCTTTATCAACAATCTCAACAATTTAGCTTCTCTTACCTTACACTGACGATACAAAGCTCTACGAACACCCCGATTACTTCTCGCACAAGAAATTTCTAGAAACACATTCAAAGCACCATATTGAAAGCGAAAAGAGTTCTTAGGACCTCAGTCTACCAAAGAACCAAAGAGTAAACATATTTTCTACCAAGAAGAAACATATTTGAAACATATTTACCTTAGGACAGAACCACAAACCTAGAATGAACAAAAATATGGATAGAAACTTATTTGCTCTAAATAAAGAACTAATCGGGTAGACGTGTAGATTACTATGTTGTGATCTTTTAGGTACCTCTTGATCGTCAAAAGAGATTATTCAGGAGTTAGAACTCTTAAAGAGAAGACATAGAACTACTAGAAAAATGGTTTCTAAAGAGATGATACGTTTTAAAATAATTAAAGTCGTTTATAACAAAACTATTTATAAATAACCCATTTAATATTAAAATAACCAAGGCTTACTATTTTTAAACTACTACCACTTCTAAAATGTTATTTTTTTAGATTTTACAAATGAATATATTCATTTAACGACTTAAAAAAAAGGTGTAAATGTTATTTAAATAATCGTCAAAATAATAATTTAAATGCGCTATTGACAACGGAAATATTGTAAAGAAAGTTTGAAAAACGAAGAATTAAATATTAATAAAATGTGAAAGGGAGATAATGTTTTAACGAAATATTTATTTTAGTTTAGGCAAATTTTAATTTTCAAATTAGTTTTCCAAACTTTTGGTTTTAAATTAAATTAATAAGATGGTAAAATATGGTTTAGTATGTACTATAAAGTAAATGTAACTGAACTAAATAATTTATCCAAAAGGAAGATAATTAAATATGTTTTCATCTACATTCTATTCTATTATTCTATTCTATTATCAAAAGAGTGTGTTTCGATTTTAAATTAAAGGTTTAATATTTCAGTGGATTCTTATTTTCGTCCAATATCTCAAATAGGTCTCTTACTTATTTGGTGTCTCAATTGGGTCTTTATTTTGTGAAAATTGTAATAATTAGACCCTTGTCGTTACATTGGACCTAACGACGTTAATGAAAGATTGATGTGACTTGTTGATGTATGTTTTTAATCACTTTCACAATATCCTATTTAGAGAATTTATTCTTTCCTTCTTTGAGTTTCTTTTCCGTAAATGGACTCAGCTTTGAGGGGCCATTTCTTTTTTGGTTGGTCTACTGCAAGTTTCTCACTCAGGGTAGGACTTTCTTCTTCCTATTCCTTCTGGTTCAGCACGTGACGTAGGGAGAAATTTCTCCTTTCTTCTTCTTTGGGGCTGGGTTTCGCGGGAGGGAGGCAAGCTCTGATGGCAATGACTTTGCACTAGCACTACGGTGACGTGACGATGGCGCGTCCTCCCTTCTCATTTCGCAGTGAGTGTTGTAGCGGCGAGATTGATATTCCGGCAACGTCACGACAAGGGTTTTGATTTGGGTTTCTTGAATCTTCTCTTTAGATTTTTGATTCCGTGATTTGGGCTAGGGTTTTAATATGAGTTTATCTGTGCTTATAATTTGATCTTGCATTTGGGGGAAGATTTTCAAATTGAGATTTGGGTTTTTGATTCGCATTTTGGGTTCTATTTATCGCGATTTCAGATTCTCAGTGGTTGATGATGATGGCGTCAATGGAGATGCGGGTGGGTGCGACCATATGTCATGATGACTGGGGATGGCAGCGTCACCTCTGAAGAAGAAAAGAAAAAAATGATCTTGTCAGAACCAACTTCAGAAGAAGTCGAGCGAAAGGTAGAAGCACCATTGAGAACAATCTCCAAGTCACCATAAACATCTTTTTAACCAGCAAGGATGTCAATTCAGCCTGTAGAAATCATGATGCATACTTTGCGATTGTGTCAATGTTAGTTGTGAATGAACCCTAATTTTTCAAATTGAATCTCTAATTTGTGCAAATGATTCCCAATTTCCATGAACCTCTACAATTTCATAACGAAGTTTTCCTAATCCCAATCCCTATTTCGAACAATTTAAATCCCTAATTCATTCCCAATATTTCATTCATTCTTTCCAATTTTTTTTTTTAAAAAGAAAATAAAATATCCACATCAGAATCACATACATCAAGTAATACAGTTCACCTCAATTAAAACATAGTTCACTCTGTCACGTCAACCATAGACTAACGTCATTGGGTCTAATTTAATGACAAGGGTCTAATTATTACAATTTTTACAAAATAAGGACTCAATTGAAACACCGAATAAGTAGAAAACCTATTTGATATTTTGGACGAAAATAGGAACCTACCGAAACATTAAACCTAAATTAAATTATATACTATTTTGTCTTTAAATTTTATAGAATTTATGTAAAACATTATTTTCCTTTCACATGTGTTTTTCATGTCACAGACAAATTCGTCAAACGGAATTCAACCTATAATATAATCTTCTAGTTTTACTGAAAAGAGATTTTACATGATTTTTATAGAATGTAAAAATAAAATAAATATATAATTTAATTTAGAAGCAAAACACATATTTTAAAAATAATTTAAAGACAAAAGGTATATTTAACTCTAAAAAAGAAATTTAATTTAATTTAGAGTAATTTGAAAAAAAATCCTTAATTTAGAGTAATTTGAAAAAAATATATATATAGACACACACACGTACAAAATAACTAAATTTTTACCCGATTTAACAGGTTAACGAGCTTGACTGGACCATTAAATGATAAAAAACACAGTATTTAAAAGAGGGAAGAATTATTGGCAAAATAATAAAATTATGTTTTCTTAAACTGAAAAGGACAATTTTTTTCATATCTCTTAATTCATATCTGATCTAACCCCTTTATTCATATATCTTCCCTTTGAAGTTGAAGGCATAGTTTATTTATTCTTTTACATAATTATTGCAACTGTGTCTTACAGTTGGCATGCATGGAAACTGTAATTCTAGGGGAGTGTACATTTTCAGCTGGAAATACAACTTTATAGTTATATAGTATGAAGGACTGTGCACGGAACTTAAAGATTCCCCCACATACAGCTGTCAACATGTACTCGTATTTACACGAATTTGGATATTTGTTATAAAAATGACAACGCAGCAAGGGAAAACGTAGATCATTGATTCATTTGGCAAGGGTTTTCACACAGATAAGCAGAGGTGATTAAGGTAGGTCCTAATTGTTAACAAAACAGACAACAAGACTGCAGTTTAGGGCAATCCATAGACTATAGGCACATGGTCAATAACAAGGGCACATGGGTTTCCCAGACAATTATGTCACCATCCACCAAAAAGGCATCCAGGAAATTCTCACAGTATCCATCCTTCACCATAATCTAATCAAATACTATTCGACCAATATTTACTCATAAATTCAGGTTAAGAAATGGCATGACGCAGACATCTACAAAAGTAAATCATGCTAGAGAAGTCACCCAGAAAGTAACGTCTAAGATAAAGAGCCAATACAAAATTTGTTAGGTAAAAGTACAAAAGGGCACCCCATTTCAATGATGATCTTAGTCTTGAGATTTCCATGAACATGTAACACGTCGGCGTGAAAGCATTTATACACTTGCAGGGTAAATGAATAAATTAGGCAAGTTTCGACAGCTCATCTTCTTCATACAAAATGCTGTTTGATGATTCACTATGGTGGTGTTGAGAAAAGCATTACTAATGTTCAAAAAGAAGTCAGAACCAATCCTACAATTGACAACTAGATAATATCTTCACCAGTTTTATGTAGTAAAAGTTAAAAGGTTAAAAACGTCATTTATAGAATAAATAACATTTAGATGCAATTATCACTTCATCCGTCTTTTAATATGGATTGATTATGTTTTTTTCTCTCTAAATTATAACATATTTTAAAGTTTCATTCAATTATATCATTGTTTTAAAAATGTATGAATATAGTCTTTAATAAATAATGGTGTTAACATTTTTTCCGTGATATACCGTGTTACGTCATCGATTCATTTTTTAGTCATTTCTTTTGTTACTAGTATTGATATTTTTATTCTTTTTTTCATTTTTTTACTTTTTTTCCTTTCTCCTCATCTCCAACCATCTTCGTCGTGACCCACGGTGTTCCACCTCCTCTGGAGCGCGACATCAGCAATAAACGCCACTTACGCTATAGCTCTTCCCTTTCCTACCTACACTTATGATTAGGATTTTGGTTGGATTGATTTTTGAGTACTGGGCGTATTGATGGTTATTGTAAGAAAAGAATTGGATGATGAAAATGAATTGACAGAGGTTGAAGAGAGCTGTGTTTTATTGAGAATCAAAGTTGAAGAATGCACCTTTCTCCTTCCATTTCTCTGTTTTCGCATTTGATTTCTCTATTTCTACATTCGATTAACGAGTTGTGTTCCTGGGTGAAGAAAATTCAAGCAGAGTGGAAAAAGATGATGATTTCAATGATGGAGTTTCCTTTATGTATGATGAATGAAAATTAATTTAATTAATTTTGTTGGGTTCTCAGTGATTTTCTGTTTCTATATGAATAATTTTTAGGGTTTTTGATAGTTGGGAGATTAAGTTAAAGGGAAGTATGATAATGGAGTTCTGCGTGTTGTTGTGGGTGAGGTTGATAATAGAGGACAGATGTTGAAGGTAGACATAAAAAAAGGTTGTGTATTTGGAGAATAAAGATGTCCGCTACGGAAGAAGAAGATGAAGAAGTAGAAAATTAGTCTTATTTTTTAACTAATTAATCTACCATGTTCCAAACTAACAAGTGAATTGGCATTCATATTGTCATGTCTATAGAGGTACTAATGCATTTTGCTACGGAGATCTAATTCCATGATTTTGGAAAAAATAATAACCAAACATTAAAAAGAAGAAACTAATAAAAGTAACTTAATAATTTAGGAACACAGATATAGTTAATCCTTTAATATGCAGTTTTCTCTCCTCATATGAACCTAGTTTGGTAATTAATTCACTCTAACTAGAAAATCCCTTCACAAACTCAATTTGTCTTGACATCTGGCATACACCCACCACATTATACATTATGTAGTAACACGAAATAGAGTCGAAGTCGATTATTCAATTTATAATCTCGCTTCTTTAACAGGAAGTAGAAAACTTGCCTCTTCTTCAATATAGAGCATCCAAATACTGTAACATTGATACTTAAAAATCACATTTCAATCTGAACATACTCAACCTCATTGATTACAAGTAAAAACACTATATGCAAAGTATTCGACTATGTACTATCCCTATGCTATATTCAGCCAAATTGAGCTAAGTAATAGGTCGTACTCAACCAGTGGTCGCAAAATCATGTACTTTATATCATTGTTCCTAAACATAAACACAATCTGTTCTGAGATAAATCATTAGAAAAACTTACTTCTACGTACAAAGACAAATTATTAATGAATAATTACATGGTAAAAAGAAGACGAAAACCTGAACAAGTCAATCATGCATACAGATCAATGAATAATCAGAACTTCCATGTTACAGAAATCCACGACTATCTCCATGTTGATCATCATCATCTAGGGTCTAAAAAAAACACCCCAAATCTTACCACGCCCGAGACTCTCCAAGAGTTTCTTTGATCCCGGCACATCCATCTCGACAAGCTTCTGCATATATACACAAGCCCCTGCTGCTACCATCTGCTTTCTGCAACTCTTGGAATGCACTAACGAAGCGAGCAACGAAACAGGGTACTTCTTATCCAACCCTTGCAACGAAGGGTTCAACAAATGAACAGCACTAACAACCCCTCTTTCATCCTTGCGGAAAACCCTCCTATTCGCAGGGTGCATCAGCAGGACCGACAATGCCATTGCAGAAACCTCTTTCTCCTCTACACCTTTGCCATCCAACATCTTAATCAAAGTAAAAACGCACCCCAATTCGCCCATCTCCTTCCTTGCCCTGCCACTGTTCAACCCTATAGCGTGAACCGCCCTCGCAGCGGCAACCCTCATCGCCAGCACCTCACAGTTCAGCACCCCCACAAGCCTCCGAACAAACCCTTCACCTATCAGCACCTCCCCAATTGCAGCACTCTCAGCCAAATGCCGCAACATCGTCACTGCAACTTCAAGACTCGGAATTGGAGTACCCGAGTCCCAGTAATTCTTCAAACACTCAATCCCTCCTTCTTTAACCACCATAACCCTCAAATTCGACAAACCGTCCGAGTCAGCCTCGGAAATCAAATTCGACAAACACCCAATCGCGTTCTCACGCGCCGAAGCAGTCCCGGAGGAAGCCAAGGCGACTAAAACCACCACTGCATTCTCCTCCGCAAAATTGTCCCTAATTTCCGCGAACGCGGCGAGGTTGCGCAACACGGCGGCTGCGGAGGCCTGCGCGCCAGGGGTGCCAGCTTGGCAAATCTCCAGCAGAGACGAGATTCCGCCGCGCGAGCCAATCGCTCTGGCGTTGTCTTTGGTAAGACTCAGTGCTTGAAGCGCGATGCTTGATTTCTCAATCGCGAATCCGCTTCCAGAATCAAGTACTCGGAGAAGGTGGTTGAGAAGAAGTAAACCCTCTGCTAGGAGCACAGTCTTGGCACTTTCAACCGTGGATACTTTGGAGATGGCAGCGACTATTTTCTCCTTCATGTCGGAGGGTGAATCAAGTAGGCGCACGAGTACGGGAACGACGCCCTGGGCCACAGCAATGGTAACATTTTTGTCATCTTCATTAAGGAGGTCCAATAGAGAGTCCATCGCGGAAGTTTTGGACTCGGGCGACCCGATTTGCAACCGGGTGATTAGGTTTCGTGATGCGGAGCGGATAGCTTCTCTTTTGGAGGTGGAAACGGCGGCGCTTTCAATGAGAAGGCCGCTGCGGAAGAGGATGTCGCAGTCGGTGACGTGGCGGTCGAGGGTGGCCAGGAGGGAGTCGAGGTCGCTTTGGGTTTTGAGCTTGCCGTTAAGGAGGTCTTGGGGCTGGCAAGTGCGGGAGAGTAAAACGGCGTCGTTGAGTGTGTGGGAGATCGAGTGGAGGAGGTGGAGGGAGAGGGGGTTGGTGGTGGAGGCGTAGGGGAACTCGGCGGAGAAATCGGTGAGATGAGTTTGGAGATGGGTGAGTTTGACTCGGGCAAGTGACCATTTCCCTTTGAAGTTTGTGATGCTGGGTAGTTCGGAGTCCAGGAGTGTACTCAGTAGGTTGAGAGACTCAGCAATAGGATCTGTTTCCGCTGAATCTTTCATCTTCGCTGTTTTTCCCTTTGCTTCGCAGCGTTGAGGAAAAAGGGTTTGGTTGAAAGGCATGGGAAAGAGTTTGTGTAATGCGAAGGATTTGGAGCGTGAAATACACTCGCGTGTGGGACGTTTGGGGCTGGTTTGATTCCCGCCACTCATTGTTTGTTTATAGTTAGTCCTCACTCTGTGCCCGCGGTTTTATGTTGTACAGCTCGAACATTTACGGTCAACTTCCTCGTTATGTTAGTTTTCTTCTTCTCTATCTTGTTCCTACTATTTCATCAGAACCCCTTTTAGGATTTAGGTGCTGAATGAATGCGGAATAGAGAATGGATGAAGATTGGATAAATATTGGAACGAAGAAAGACACACCATTCAGAGGAGGTTCGAAGACAAGTAAGAAATATTCGTCACTTTTAATTGTAAAACTCAAAAATATAAGAATTAAGTTTTAATGAAGAACTTTTTCACTTTGAGAGAAAACCTTAAATTTTCAATTATCCAAAATCTTTCATCCAAGAGTCTGCAAAGAATTCTTATATAGCATGAGCCTTCATAAGTCCAATTACGGTACATATGTATGAGCCCCTTTAAAAAATAGAATATAGAAAAACTCTAATTATCTAAAAACAATACAAGACTCAATAATAGCCCACAATCAACAACAAAAGTAAACAAACAAGGCTACTATGTGGTTCTTCTCAAGATTCTATTCATGTTTTCATAATTGTTTCCTACTTGAAAAAAAAAGTTTAATATTCTTTTTTTGTCTCCAGATTTGTTTATTTTTTTCAATTAGGTCCTTTCTTTTTAAAAGTGTATCAAATTGGTCTTCACTTAGTAAATTTTGTGTTAACGTCGTCCCTACCGTTAAATACGCACAAATGACCGAGAGAACAGTTGGACATAGTTAAAGTGCAATCAAGGCGGTAACGACTATTGATGACTGGTTAAGACAGATATTAATGACAATTAAGAGGTAAATTAATTGGTTAGATTATTATAAACTCTATAAATAGAGATTTAATTTTGGGGTAATGTTTATGCTTTGATAATCACATTACTTTAGACTTCTAGAGAAAATTTCTGACTTGAGCGGAGCATCACACAGGAGGTATTGGAACCAGACGCGCACTCAGTCTTGACATTGTTACTTCGGATAAATACCAGGTTTTGCAACAAAAACAAAAAAAAATCAATAATAATTTCCAAAAGCTTTTGAAGTAATAAATTCAGTCTGATAGGTGAGAGCGATCATGTAGAAATTGAGTGGCCATTCTTCGCTAGTGTGAGCATGATGCAACAAATAATGGATTGTTCTTGAGTGGCCATTCTTCGCTAGTAGATGAATTCAGTCTGACAGGTGAGAGCGATCATGTAGAAATTGAGCCTTCAAGAAGCCCCTTCTTATTGTCTAGTGCAAAGTTGGTCGATGGATATGCTCATATGTTAGTGACATCTATGGGAACCAACACAACATTAGGTGAAATGATGAGCTCAATATCGTGAGACACCAACGAAAAACCCCAAATTCATTTGTCAAAGTTGAAAGAGTGAAAAAGATAACTCAAATTTTTTTCCTCTTTACTCTTCACTCTTCTCTCATCCACTTCTTATGATGTTGTCAATGATTTTTGTACAGCAGACCTAAAGGGTCCAGATGGCCCTGCAGGCTATCAGTGCAAACCACCTAACACAGTGATGATGGATGACTTTGTCACTACAAGAAAAATCGCAATTATATACGGCTGAAATCCGTATATAACCTCCAAAATCCGTATAAAAAATGGTGTTATATACGAATTACATACGGCCATAAATCCGTATATAAAAAGGGTGTAGATAACATTATATACAGATTATCCGTATATAAGTTATATACAGATATTCCGTATATAAGTTATATACGGATATTCCGTATATAAGTTATATACGGAATATCCGTATATAAGTTATATAAGGAATATCCGTATATAAATTATATACGGATATTCTTTATATACGGATATTGGTCATGTAGAAAAATGGCAGATCTGAGGTTGGAGGATGGTTGGAGACGAGGAAGAGCTCTTGCGGAAGAAGAAGCTCTTTCTGATTCGCGAGAGAAAAAGTGAGTGATATGGAATGAAGGAGCTGACGCATGCCTGCTGAGGCGCGCCACGCAGAAGAAGTGGATTGGTGTAGAAGCGACGTTGTGGAGGAAAGAAATATGTGGAGTACCATGGAAATCAAGGAAAATGAAAATGGAGAGAATGTGCTTGGAAAGTGGCTAGAGGGAGTCTTTGGACTCTCTAGCATGTGACTTTCAAGAGAGAATAATTTCTGATTTCAGAAAATTCAATTCTCATTATGCTCAAAAGTGTCAATACAAGAGAGGAGTTGGGTATCTATAGTAACCCATGCTCCTTAAGAGCTAAGCTATGAAAGGTAAAATAAATACAAAAGGTAAAAAAATACAAAAGGAGGACTACGTCAAACAGGATTCCATCACAAAGCAATTAATTGAATTCACAATTAATGAGTCGAATAACATTTAGTGTTTGGTTAACACATTTAAAAATATAGTCATTGTGACATTTATATCAAGTATTAACAGATTTCAAAACAGTAACAAACTTAATCGAGTACATATCGCATGCAATCGATTATGCAACAATGTTAAGCATAGTTTTGAAAACTTTTCTCTTTGAAAAATCTCACCGCACACTTTGAAAAAGGTTTGTGCAAAGACACGAGTTTTAATCGATTCACCTCATAATGTAATCGACTTAAAACTGTTGTTTTGCCACACAATTAAAATTCAACATTTGTGCTTGTGGTTTTTCTCATAAAAAACATGTGTCATGTATTCATGTATAAAATTACATATATAACACAGTGAAATGCAATGAACAACACAACAACAACACAATCATGTTCTTATATACGCATATAACATGTAAGCATAGAACATTTAACACATAATTCACATGTGTTATTAATTATGCATTGTCATCATCAAAAACTCATATATTACTGAGATTCTGGGTTCAGCTAAACAAATGCTCCCCTATCAACAATCTCAACAATATGGAAGAAATAATTTATAATGCTTAAAGACATTCTTATAAATAACGTTTTAGATACCATGTTGTCTAAATGAATTAGAAAATCATAAATAACATATGAGATAAAGTAGCTCTCCTTGAAGTCATCTAATAAAACAAGCTAGCGTCTCATGAAAACAAAAGTCTATCTCTTGTATAACATTAAGGTTAAAACAAGTTTTTATTCAATATACTATTATATTAAGCAAAGTTTTCTTAAAAGAAAACATCATCTAATGAATGACCGTTAAATGTTATAGTCTTTGGAAAAACATCTTATGTTGATATCATCTAATGTTCATACATTCTATATCTCTTACCAAACGATGCATTTATGAATGCAATGACAAATGATAAAATGTCTTGACAAGCAACATTGTCTAATGCTTATCAATGTTCAAGACATTGAATGCATGTACAATAAAGAACTTCGATGCTTGTATACTTTCTTTCTTGATATTCATTGAGATCAATAAAGTACAAAGGTATGATCAGAATCACTACACCTAAGAAAGAGATGTTGTGAGAGAAGAAGAAAATTTTGAGAATGTTTCTCTTGAAGCCCTCTACTCAGTCACATTGTACAAGCTTAGTTTCGCTTAAGGCTATGAGAAAAAACTTTAAACCCTATAAAGTAGATTAAAGTTTGACTTCATATGTAAAGGCTACCTTCTCTCCTTAAGTCAGCTTCTCTGTCTAACAGTCATCTTTCAAGGAAAGTTATATATATATATATATATATATAAGAAAGCTTGAAGAAAAGATGATGATAACACAAGAAAGATAACATAAGAAGAATAACAACGTAAAAAGGATCATATAGAAAGAATAAAGAACTCAAGTTTCCTATGCTCATAAATCGTCTGAAGCTTAATATCTCCAGAGAGAAAAATCTTAGCATAATACAAAACACTTCATATTGTTTATATGCTCTCCTTAAGAGTTATCATCTATACATTTGTTCTTAACACTGTTTGTGTTATAAATTTTGAAAAGAATTAAAACCCTTGTTTAGACATGATATCTAGGTTTGAAACGAGAAGTAGTAAGAATACTTGTTGTAAACTAGGAGTGGTTAAACTCGGACTAGTCGTGTTGACTAGGGAACTAAGAATGGTGAGAATACTTAATGTAAACTTGGAAAGGTGAAACTTGTGTAATCTTGGAAAAGATTAGTGGAACCCCTTAAGAGTTTTCAATAGAGAAATGAACGTAGCTTAGGTTCAGTGAACCAATATAAAAAATGTACTTTATTGTTTTTCTTTCTTATAAAGCCTTTTAAAACATCATCATCTCGACGTATTCTTGTTTGCTATTTTTTTGAAAACCCATTAGACGTTATTTGCAAAAAAGGTTAACATGTTAACTCAAGTCAACTATGCTCAATAAATTAATCAAAATCAAGTCAACAAAAGTTAATATTGAAAAAATCACATAAGGAAATGAAAAATAAAGACAAAGAAGTAAGGTTAGAGGCTTCCCTTCTAATCATACTTCTAGTCACTTTCCTTGGAAGGTCATTTATTGTTTCATGGTGTCATGGACTCATGGAAAGCTTATTTTATTACCATTTATATGCCTTCATCTTATTGATAGTTTCTACTATGATAAATTTATTCAAAATACATATATGTTCTTCCTTTGTTGATGTTGCTTATTTTAATCCCTACAATTATACTTGTTTCTAATCATATAATTAAATTTGTTTTATCATCAAGAACTAGGAATGTATCACAAAGATACATATAGGAATTAGAAAAATATGATACAACAACTAACTCCAATTGTATTAATAACAAGTTCGAGCCAAAACAATTAAGATTTAGAGCATAGAAATAGAAAAAGAAAATAATCATAACAATGAAAAATTCAACACATCTTATTTTCTCAAACTCTAGACAAATATGAACCAAGACCCAAAAAGGGAATGGAACCCTATTACCAAAAATGAAAATTTCGAAGCAAAAAAGGTTATACATCCACGATCCTCTTAGAAACGAAAATATAGGTTACTAAAACCAAAATAAAAAATACAAACACAAATACATAAGAAATGCATCAACAACCTAAAAAAAACATAGATGCCCTGTGGGAATGTGAACGTACAAAAGTTTCATAGGTTCAATTTGGAAAGTTTGTGCCATTTTCTTACCACCAAAGTCTTCGAAGATGTAATCATGACACTACCAACAACTAAAGACAACTTCATCAACTCTGGAAGAACCAAAAGAAAGGGAGGAAGACAAACCAACGAAAACCTAGCACATTGCAATTCCAACAAGACGCTTGAGGAAAGAAAGGGAAAGAAGGAGGGTAGCAAAAAAAACCTAGCACACTGCAATTCAAACAACGTGTGAGAGTTTTCTTCCAAATGAAAGCGTGTGAAAAAAATTATCAAACTCAAAATGATGGCCACATAAGATGACAAAAACCAATTTCCAAATTCAAAATTAAAGCCACATAAGATACGTAAGGGTGTAAGAAAGTGGTAAAAGAAATGGATTTCAAAATATCACTAATTATTATTTTATACAAATTATTTTATAATTGTCTTATATCTCATGATTTATTTGGTTAGAGAGGGGTTGAATAAATAATTACTTTCAATCATATCGTGATAAGTTGTCGTTGAAGCTATCAAATTAATACTACTTTTCAAGGCAACTTCAGTATTGCCAAGTAGTATTCATGAAAGTAGATAGGGTTAAAGTAACCTTGAGTCGTCTCCCAATGAATACGAAATTGCCTTTCAATATTTTAATCTTATGAATGCAATGCAATGCTCAAGAATAAAATTAATGTTTGAAGAATGTTTAAAGAATAAATAAGAAACTTAAGAACAATTATGATGAAATAGGCTAATTCCACTACTTTTCCAAGATAGATTCATCATCGGTTATTCACAGATAATTGTTCAATTGATTATTATTTAAGTTTCAAATTAATTAAAGTACATTCTTAATTAATTTGAGGGCGATCATGCATTTAACCAAAGTAAATTCTCAATCAAATGCAAAACCTTTCTAGATTATTCACAATGAATTCAACCAAAGTACATTCTCAATCAAATCCTATTGTGTTTAATAATGTCTATTCTTAAATCTCCTAACCAAATTAAAAGCTAATCAATCAAAGTAAATTCTCAATTGATTATAGTTGAAATTATTACTATCAATCAAAGTACATTCTCAATTGATAGTAAAAACCATTTAATCATATGAAAGTTCCTAAATTAAATCAAAGTAGATTCTTAATTAAACCTAGAAACCTTAGAACTCATATAATAAATATGCATGTTGATTCAAACATATTATGATGAAAAAATCTTTGCTTTTAATTTGATAGAGATATGAAAAACATAGAGAGAACAACTTAAATCAATAATCAAAATAAACAATTTCATTAACTCAACCTAACCTCAGAATCCATAATGGAATTACAGCAAAATAGCCCTAGATGCTTAGCTCTCCATAAATGGAATTGAATACAAGATGAAAGAAAAGTGAGAGAAGTGGTGAATGAATGAAGTGAATTCCCCTTTTCTGCCTCCCCTGGGTCTCTTTATATAGGGCTTGATTGGGCTTGAACTCTAAATATTCAGTTGACATAATCTTTTATCTTATATCTTCCAAATAACTAAAAGATTTAGATAATTATAACATTATTTGGAATATATTTTCTGTTTATATTCCCAAATTAAATTAATTCAGCAACTAAATTTTACCTTTTAGCTTATTTAACTTTCCAAAACTGCACAAATGCCCTAAAACTTCCTCTATTTGCATTTTAGTCCCTTCAGAATTCTCTAAAATTGCACTAGAAGCTCATGATGACCAAGTTTGACCAGAGAGGTCGCGCCCAATGAAGGTCGGCCACGTGGAATTCCTCCTTTCTCCCAAATTAGGATTCAGATTGGGAAAAGTGCTTGCCCCTACGCCGCGCTGCTGTTGGAGAAGAAGCTCTTCTCCTTTTCGGTGTCGTTGTTTGATGGCGCTGTAGTGGTAGCCTAAAAGAGAAAGGCCATGGCGGCACGATGTTGCTGATGAACTCACGAGGATGGGGGTGCGTCGTGATCAAGCAAGGTGGTTGCGGCACGATTCTGGATTTGTGTTTCTTTGCAGGTTGAATTGTGATTGTAGGGTTTATTGCAGGTCTGGTTTTGATGCAGGTTCTGATGCGGTGATGGAGGCAGTGCGAAGAAGATGGAACTCGCGAGAAGTTCATGACTTGCAGCTAAGAGGCGCGATTGGGTTCTGAGAAAGATGGTGGGAAACGAGAGTTTCGTGAGAGATTGGGTTTTATTGTGTGGTTTTTCTGAGTGTAGGTGGAGGCCGTTTTGGAGTTCGGTGATGGTGGCGCGACTTTGGGATTTACGGTGGTGCTATACTGAAGATGATGGATGGTTGTAGATTGGCGAACCCACGAGGAAGATGACGGTGGTCGTGGAAGAAGGTCGCGAGAAGCATGGTGTCACAACGGTCATGGAGAACTTGCGTCTGATCTTAATGGTGATGAGCATGAAACGTGGTGGCGAGATGATGATGGCGGTGGCGCTGTGATAGCCGGTGCTAAGTATGGCAACCTCACGGCGGTTGGCGGCACGACAATGACAGCGGCTAGGGTTAGGTTAAATTAGGGTTTCTGTTTCTGAAGGTTAAAGAAGATAATGATGTGGAAGAAGCTGACTGGTCTATTTAGTGTGCAATAAGATCAGTGACGTGGCATTATCTAGGTTGTTGGATTTATTATTGGTGGACTGCTACGTGGCGGAATCTGGCAGAGTCTGATTTAGGAGGGGTAGGAATAGGAAAATTTAGGGGTTGCAGGAGAAAAGGCTTAGTGTATGAGCTTGGTTGTTGGCCTCTTTAAGAAATAAGAGTGTATGTAGACATTTTAGGAGGTGCAAGGGTAAAGACTGCCTGTTTGCAATTTGGACCAATAAAGCTTTAATTCCAGCTGCACAAATAAACATTAGAACATCCAAGAATAATTTATGCGTTAAAACTCATTTTTTACACCTCTTTAATTCCCAAACCCAATAATTCCAATTGTCAGAGATCCACTTTAAATCAACCATTTAAGCGCAAATATTCCATCAAAAATTTGAATTTTAAAGCATAAATGTGGGCATAAATAATCACTCATCATATATAAATAGTTTTTTTTAATGAAAATGTTTATTTTACAACCAAATGGTGCCAACTTTTTTACAATGCTACATGACGAATGTCAATTGCGGCATTTTAAATGAAACTTTCCAATGTCTAATGTAATGTTGAGGTTATTTTAGGAAGGCGGAGAGAGAATGACCTAATTCCTTTTCATGGTTTCCCTTTTCTTCTTCCGTTCGTGGTTTCCTTTCTCCTCTTCCCTTTTCCTTTTCTTCTCTCTCGCGAGCCACCGCCCTCTCCAATGCTCTTCCTCTCTCGTGTGAATCTCTCTCACACTCTTTCCACCAAAGCACATCAACCATTTCTCTTCCTTTGTCATTTGAACCACCGCCCTCTCCACCATTGCTCTTCCTCTCTCATGGAAATCTCTCTCATACTCTTTCTACCGAAGCGCACATTGTCTCTTTGTGTCACTCTTCCTCTGTCGCAAGATTTACCCCTTTGATGTGCTCTCAAGCTTTTGGTTGCATTCTGCCTCTTTCCCACTCTCCATCAACGATTAAAGGTTTCTCCTTTCTCCAAGCTTGGAGCTTTTTGTAGTTTTAAGGTTGGTAGGATCATTTTTTGAAGGTTTTTGGTTTTTTCTAGAGATATTGTTGTTGTTGATGTGGATTAAAATGTTAAACCCTATAGATATCATTAAGTGAATATTGTATTTTCATTTTTTTTTGTATTTTTGTAACTTTGCTTAATGTGTATTATATATTTAATAAATGTTGTATATTTATTAACTATTAGTAGATGATGTGTTATTGTAAGCGAATTTGATCTCATTGGTGACAGTTGTGCTTTGAATCTTTACAACAGTATTGCCATTATTGTGATTCATCAATGGAAGGATGAAATACAAATGTAAGTATAAATTTATTTTTTGATAGTTATTGATAATGTTTTATTTAGGAGTGATATTATTGATAATGTTTTATTGATTTTATGTAGTGACGCTTGCGAACATGGATGAATTCATCCTATATTATGGATATGAATGCCTTACTAGGAGATTGTCATCGTAGGAGAATCTCTACCACTCCATCCAAGTGGTGTTTGGACATGGTTAGATCGTTATACATATCTTTAAAACTGCTAGAGGAGATGGTATGCTAGTGGGTTGGGCACCATTAATCTTTTAGAGTTAGTCAACGGATGGTGTCATTCAATGTTGTGGACGTATTAATGAGTTTAGGTTTAGGAGTGGGGGATTTAGACGTGACTTATGATGAATCAGTAGTTGGTCTTGTAGGTGAAATGTTTAATCCCAAAACAACAACTTTGAAAGACTTCATAAATATGTTTAATGTGTTTAATGTGATTGTATAGAATGATGATATTGAGGTAGATGTTGTTTGTCGTTTGTATATATTAGTATGTTTTATTGTATTCTATTTTCCTAGGAAGTCTATGTTTGTTTCTAACATTCCTTGTACAATGTTGGATGACTTAGATAGTTTGTATCATTGCAATTGGGATATTGCTATACAAAAATATATAGTATATAGTTTAAATAGATGTACTAAGAAAATACTCTTGGGATTGATTGTTGAGTTTGTGAGTATCAGTGGCAATGTCGTTGTGTTGTAGGTAATATGAGTTACAATTGATTACGTTACTGGAATTGACTAAATTCATTATTTTTTAACTATTGTTAGTGATATTGTAGCTTTGGGCGTTTCAAAGTCTTTCTTTGCGTGCTTGTTCTTTTGATGTTTCATTCCCCTACATGGTACAATGGTCTTCCTTTAAGTTAATGTCGAAAAACATTGAAGTGTTGTTTAACACAAAATGTGTGTGAACTTGTTTTCGTGTTTTTTTTATTGATCTTATTTAAGCAAATGTTTGTGTTTGATTGTTGTAGATATATTTCGATTAGTACCTAAGTCAGTGGGATCGTCGAAACCTATTGCGTAGTATTGTCAATATCCATATTGCGTAGTTATGTTGGTGATCCTTCAACGACTATGGATGTCGATAAGTTGTACCGCATAGTCATTGGAAGAGAATTCAACAAAGGTAATGGACCAATTGTTGTTTTCTGGCTTAATAGCTTATTTTGTCCCCGGTTTCGCTCAAGTATGTCAAATTAGTCCATCCTTTAAAAAAACTATCAATTGCGTCCCCACTTGATAAAATTTTCCTCAATGACATCCCTTTTGTTAAATACGTACAAACGACGTTAAATTTTTTTCTCTTTCTTTTGTTTTTTTTTTGTGCAACACAAATTTTTGTGGATGCAATACATGGGCATCACATCCACTCCCCCATGCACGACCTCTCTTTCCCTCACCATTCACCTCCTCTTCTCCGCCACCAACCCCAACAAGGTTGGCATCCGATACAGCCAGTCCAGCTTCATCATCATGTACTGTAGAACCCCCTCGAGAAAGCCACCATCCCTAAGTTCTTCCGTTAGCCCCACAATCACCACCAGGTCATCACCACCATTGTCGTCGATCGCGTCAATCTCCTCCAGGTCGACGCCATTGACTTGATCCGCAATGCCTCCCTCAACGATCGCATGGACCTCCGTGTCTTAGGCGATGTCTCCACTAAGATCGACATCATGAAATCCAATTCCCCTAGCGTTCAAGTAACACACCTGGTCCCTTCTTCAATTTTCCTCTTTCCCAATTTAGGTTACCTCACATTTTCACTCTTAAACCCTCATTTTCTTTGCAATTTTATTTTTCTTTTTCTTTTCAAGTAATATTGAGGGTTATTATGCTTCTTTCTCATCTCTACCGTGGCAGAGATTGAGAGAGTCAACAAAAATGTCATGTCAGATGTGGTCGCAACTGCCAATTCCACTACCCTCTATCCCACTCTACTTTTTCTTTACCTCTTCTTTCTCTGCTCATTAACTAATGTGTTAGAATCGCTGCAGCGGAGTTATTAGCGTGGTAACAAACCAAGAGGGGGATGAATTGGTTATATTCTCTTATTATGCCTTTTTAATATTTTTCTCTTGATTTTTCTTACTAAGCAGATAAATGAATGTAAATCACAGAGTAAGGGAAAGAGAAAAATTGCACAGGTGATTTTATCCTGGTTCAGATCACAAGGATCCTACGTCCAGTCGCTTATCTCAAACAAGATAAACATTTTTCACTATCACAAAACAGTTACAAATATTAGTCACACAGAAAAACAATTTGTAACAGTTTAGAAATTACCACCTCTCTTGAAACCACAAGAGATGAACTTACACCTCCTTTGAATCTTCACAAAGGATGACCACCTCCTTCGAATGCTTCACGAAGGATGATTCTCTTCCAGACACTTCCTCAGACACACCAAGGATGATCAAGCTATTCCTCTGTCACCGCAGTACCACTTCAGAACTTTGCAGACAAGAGTTTCCTTAGCTTCAGCAATTTCACAGAGTTCTCAAAGAGTTCAGAGTTCTTTAGCACAAGGGAAGAGTTGTTTTTAGAGAGAACAAGTGAGCCAATTTATAGACTCAGCCTAATACCCTTCCATTCTTCGAAAACGGGCCATCTAACGCATTTAATCGATTAACACAAGTATTAATCGATTAAAATGAGTACAACGGCTAGTTTTTCAAATCTGAAATCCCCAACGGCTAGTGTTAATCGATTATTCTCATAATTAATCGATTAACTAATCGATTATTATAAGCTTTAATCGATTATTACAGTGGAACTTGGGTTTTCAGAGCCAGCTTCGGTTTTAATCGATTAAAACTGGGTTTAATCGATTAAAACAGATTTTGGACGATTCTCAACAGCATTTAAATGTAAATTACATGAATCAGTCCTAATACATCTGTGAGCACAACTTCATCAACTTTGATTATTACAAAAGCTTTATAACAATACATAAATCTTCAATTTGTCTTGACTTGTGCAACTCTGTTCATCATCAAAACTTCATAGTTGATTTTTGCCAACATTCTCCCCCTTTTTGATGATGATAAAAAATTCTCTTGAGTTTAAAGCTTTTTAATAATCTGAAACAATCACAACTCATAAAAAGAGAGATTAATAGAAAATAAGAATTTTAAACTATCTTCTCCCCCTTTTTTGATCAGAAGAAAAAAATGCGTGCTCCCCCTAAATAAAAAGAGATAAGGCATATAGAAAAAGGAAATAAACAACACTTTTTATTAAGGATAATCATAAAAACAAAACAAACAAGACAAAAAAATAAGATCTAAAATTCATCACTTTCATCACTCAGAAGATGTTGCTCTAAACCTGAAACCCTAGTGTCTAAATTCCTGAGATGAGTACAAATTTCTTCATGGCGGATGTTTTGCATGTTCATCATCTCAGTTTGAAGGCGAGTCATCTTAGTCATTTGTCTAGAGAGACTCTCTAGACTGTATTCCTCATGGACTTGAGATGGGCCAACAACATTTGTGGGATCAGGCATTGGGATATCTGCATCTTCATCTTCATTGCCTTCAATGGCATCCTCAGGGTGTATGTAAGAGAGTCCCTGTTTGATAAAACCCATTTGTCTTAGGGAATTATCTCCAACCTTATGACCAGGGAGGACAGTCTCATGGTTTTCATTGGTGATATCCACTCCTTTGAACACACAGATTTGGGAAACTAGGAGAGGATATGGAGAGGGGCTACATCTAACCTTTTGGCCTTGTACATAATTGTCTTAATCAGGTGAGGCCAATTGAGAGGAATGCTCTGAAGTATACCGTACATGATGATGAGATCAGTCTCAGAGCATTGGGCATGATTGGATCCTCTAGGGCACAAAATCCAGACAATTAGGTAGTGCAAGAGGCGTTCTTCCATCTTGAGTCCACCAGCAAGGAAGAGACGCGCATTGTGCTGACGAGGATTGCGGAGAAAGGACTGGTACCCCGCTATCTTGTTGAATTGTGCAAAGTCATCTGGGATAGTTTGAGAATGTGTTACCAATAAGGAGTATTGGTAAATCTTGAAGAAATTTGTTTTGATGATACTACAAGAAGTTTTAGTTGCAGAAGATATTAGAATTAGTTAAAAGCAATTTGTAGAAATTAAATGTAGTAGGAAATTCTTGTAAACCTTGTAAACTTGCATTTTTAACTACAATAATCGATTATGATTAAGCAATAATCGATTATCACAAGTCATACTTGAATAATCGATTATCACTTCATATAATCGATTATCGCTTTTTTGAAAATCTATAACGGACTTGAATAATCGATTATCACTTACAATAATCGATTATTCATGGCAGTTGGGAGCTGACCTTTGGCATTCAGTGTACTTGGCTATATATTTTGTTTTGGAGAAATTAGAAGAGAACGTTTTTTGAACTGAGAAAGCTTAGAACACTGTGTGTCAGAGGAACGTTCTCAGAAAGCTTTTTGTTCATTGTTCCCTTGCTTGGTCTTGTGAAAGGAGAGGCTCGTGTATCGTGTGTCGATAGTCGGAGCAGACTCTCTTCAAGTTAGCAAGGTGCTCTACCTGGTCTTGTGAAAGGAGAAGCTTGTGAATCGTTGGTCGATTGCTGAAGCGGTTCTCTTCAAGTTGGTAGAGTGGTTCTATTCATTTTATTCTTGTTCATTATCTTGTAATCTGTTAAACAATTTTTTAGTGAAAAAGGTTAATCACTATTTATAGTGATTAACGACTGGACGTAGAATCTTTTGATTCGAACCAGGATAAAAATTCTGTGTTGTTCTTCTTATTCCCTATACTCATTTTATTGTACATACATCAACTGTTTGATTAATTTTCTGAAAGAAAATTATTTTTACTAAAAGGACCAAATTAAGTTTAATTGTGATCAAATACGCTTTCCGCTTTCTGAGTGTTAATTCCGCTGCGCTATACTCTTCGAAAAATACCCCCTTCGATACCATCAATTGGTATCAGAGCTGGCTTTGATAGTTTTTCAAAAATTTGCGAAAATGGCTGGTCACAATCAAAACCATCTATATGCTGAGGGTGCTTCCATTAATAGACCTCCGTTGTTTACTGGCGATAACTATGCTTTTTGGAAAGTTAGAATGGAGATTTTTATGGGGTCTGTTGATAGAGGTATCTGGGAAGCTGTACAAAAAATGGCCCTTATACTCCTAAAAATATAGTTGATGGTGTAGAAGTAGAAAAATCATATTTTGATTGGACTGTTGAGGAAAATAGAAGAGCTCAATTTGATATTAAGGCTCGGAATATAATTTTATCTGCACTAACCATTGATGATTTTTTCAAAGTTTCTGTTTATGAAAGTGCTCAGGAAATGTGGAAATTTTTAAGAGTCACTCATGATGAAGTATCAAATGTGGCTAAGTTGACTTGTTCGAATTCATGCTCTACATCAAACTCCTTAAGCTCAAGTGATTCAAATGAGCAAGAAAATCTATGCTTGATGGCCAACGTTAAATCATCTGACAGCCAAATCTTGAAGAAAAAGAAGGACTATCAAGGTTCTTCTTCAAGTTTCAAATGTTATGGATGTGGTGAAAGAGGCCATCTGAAAGCTGACTGTTCAAGCAACAAAAGAAGTAAAGAAAGAAAAGAAAAGAAAATTCACAAGAAAAAGAAGGTTAACATTGCTTGGGTTGATAATGACTCAAGTAGTTCAAGTAATTCTGTTGAAGAAACAAACTTATGTTTGACAGCTAATGTTGATGACACTGCAAGCCAAGTAAGTTGTTCTAATTCTGAATCTAGTGAATTTGATGTACAAAAGGCTTTTCTTGAATTGCTTGATGAATCTGAAAAATTGAATGTTGCTCATAAAAATTTGAAAAAGGAATTTAAACAATTGCAAATTAAGTATGATAATGCATTAGATGAGGAAGTCATATTAAGAAACAAAGTTAGTAATCTTGAAACAAAATTGTTTGAATCTAATTCAAATGAAAAACCTGTTGAGTGTTTATCTTGTAAAAGTCACATGTTTGACATTGACATATTGGAAAATTTACTTTCTAAAGAAATCAAGCCTATCTCACATGTTCAAAATGTTTTTAGGAAGAGCAATCTTAGAAATATAAACATGCATCTTCATAAAAAGTCTAAAGTTAAGAGAACTCGTAGAGTTTGGGTTGAGAAAGGGACTTTTATGAAAAACAAGGTGCATGATGTTTGTTGTTTTTATTGTATGAAAAAGGGACATACTTCTAACAAATGTAGAATTAAACATTTTGATGTTCCAAATGGAAAATATGCTTGGATTCCTGTTATAAAGTAATATGTCTCTAACCTCAAAGGACCCAAATAAGATTATGGGTATAAAAACTATACTGTTTTTACTTTGCAGGATAAGTTTTCAAAAGCAAAAGAGAGCTCTATGGTATTCTGCTCTTTGAAGTGATGCTAAACCAAGATGTAACTCCATCAAGTGGTATCCAAAAGCCTTCATTCAAGCACCAAGTATTTGAGCTAAGTGTTGTTTAAACTATGATGTTGCATCTTGTATTTACTTGATCTTCCATTATTTAATTACTGTTATATTCATTACTAGTTAGGCAAATGATATGTTAATCACTATTTCATTCATCCTGTGGTGTGTTCTTGTCTGTTTACACACTTTGATCAAGTGAAATTCATTTATTTAAGATATTCATGTGTTGAATTTCATTCATGTCATGTAAAGCCATGTGCATTGTTATTTCAGTGCTTTGTTGATAATTATCTATTGAATTTGTGTTTAACTGGCTTAGTATTCAATTTCATGAGTACTTTGAAGTTACCTTTGGTGTAATCTCTGTCAAGCATAAAAAACTATGAAAAAGTCATTTAAATGAGTTGGCTGACAGATTTTCATTAGCAATTTTTGATGATTAAGATATGTGAAAATTAAATTGTCATTTCTATTTCAAAGTTGGTTATGTGGAGATTTGTTTTTAAGTTCAAATGCATAACGAATGAGCTATGATAATATACAATGAGAGCCTGGATGCAGAAAATGAACTTATCAAATTTGCATAATTTTGATGTAAATTATTTTGTTTAAAAAATGTTGAAAGATAGCACCTGAATCAGCTCTTGTGATTGAATTTTTGCATATGTTGGTTTGATATGCATAGTTGAATATATGAAGTTGAATAAATTGGGATATGAGAGTGCATGAATCATAGTTGATGTTTGGGAAGTTAAAATTTATGCTATCAAAATTAGTTTTTGAACTGATTGTGCTAGATGAAATGCTTTCTTGTTAAACCTGGAGTAGTTGTGATCACATTCATTTAAGCTACTATTGCATTCATTCTAGCTTACAAATTGTTTGTAGAATCATTAATTTCTAATTCATTTGAAAACTGACTGTTGATTTCAATGAATTAATTAAGTCTGATAAAAGTTCAATTTGATCAACTAAGAAGTATTGAAACTAGTTTGGAATTGCAAATACTAATCTCAACTAGCTTGTAAGTATTTATGCATTGCATTGGACTGAATAGATCTTAAACATTTTTCAGAATTTTTTAAGTTTAAGGGAAATATCACATTTAGGGGGAGAAATATGTACAGTTACTACTAACTCTTATTGTTGTCTGTCAGTTTGTAATAATACTAGTGCGATAAATTTGACCAAGAACCCCATAATGCATTCAAGAACTAAGCATATAGAAATTAGGCACCATTTCTTAAGAGATCATATTCAAAAAGGGGATTGTCAAATTGAATATGTTGATACTTTACATCAATTAGCTGATATCTTTACCAAGGCTCTACCTAAAGATAGATTTTTTGAGGTTAGAAGAGAGTTAGGAGTGTTAGACATATCTTAGAATCAAAATCTATGCAAATTTTTGCATTTTTCGTAAACTTAACGCTTCATAATCGATTATCACTAAGTTATAATCGATTATTCATGCATCAAATTCAATTCTGGAAAATCTTGAGCAGATAATCGATTATCATTATGCATAATCGATTATCATGCAATTCTGGGCAGTAATTATTGAACTGATAATCGATTATCACGAGCCATAATCGATTATCACGCTGACAGTTTCAAAAATAGAGCCGTTGGAGCATCCCATAACGGCTATAAACGACCATAAACGGCTAGTTTGTCCATTCTTCTTATAATGTAATCTTTATTTTCATAAATAAAATGATCTCTTGATTATATGCTTCCTTTGATTAATTGAGGGGGAGATCATATTTAGGGAGAGCCTTTAACATCCGATCTTTTTGCTTCTGATCAAAAAGGGGGAGAAGAATAATACAAGGGGAGAAGTATAAATTATTACAGGTATTGCTAACCTTGTTGTTGTTTGTTAGCTTGTATGTTTTGCAGGTAAGCCAAACTTGCTTTTAAAATTGAATTTTTGATCATCATCAAAAAGGGGGAGATTGTTACCAATAAGGAGTATTGGTAAATCTTGAAGAAATTTGTTTTGATGATACTACAAGAAGTTTTAGTTGCAGAAGATATTAGAATTAGTTAAAAGCAATTTGTAGAAATTAAATGTAGTAGGAAATTCTTGTAAACCTTGTAAACTTGCATTTTTAACTACAATAATCGATTATGATTAAGCAATAATCGATTATCACAAGTCATACTTGAATAATCGATTATCACTTCATATAATCGATTATCGCTTTTTTGAAAATCTATAACGGACTTGAATAATCGATTATCACTTACAATAATCGATTATTCATGGCAGTTGGGAGCTGACCTTTGGCATTCAGTGTACTTGGCTATATATTTTGTTTTGGAGAAATTAGAAGAGAACGTTTTTTGAACTGAGAAAGCTTAGAACACTGTGTGTCAGAGGAACGTTCTCAGAAAGCTTTTTGTTCATTGTTCCCTTGCTTGGTCTTGTGAAAGGAGAGGCTCGTGTATCGTGTGTCGATAGTCGGAGCAGACTCTCTTCAAGTTAGCAAGGTGCTCTACCTGGTCTTGTGAAAGGAGAAGCTTGTGAATCGTTGGTCAATTGCTGAAGCGGTTCTCTACAAGTTGGTAGAGTGGTTCTATTCATTTTATTCTTGTTCATTATCTTGTAATCTGTTAAACAATTTTTTAGTGAAAAGGTTAATCACTATTTATAGTGATTAACGACTGGACGTAGAATCTTTTGATTCGAACCAGGATAAAAATTCTGTGTTGTTCTTCTTATTCCCTATACTCATTTTATTGTACGTACATCAACTGTTTGATTAATTTTCTGAAAGAAAATTATTTTTACTAAAAGGACCAAATTAAGTTTAATTGTGATCAAATACGCTTTCCGCTTTCTGAGTGTTAATTCCGCTGCGCTATACTCTTCGAAAAATACCCCCTCCGATACCATCAGAATGCTCTAAGACAAGGACCTTTGCTACATTAGTCCAGATGTTATTGTCCAAGACAATGTCCACACCCTTTACTCTTGTTTGAAAAACTCCATCCCGGATCTTTAAATTGTAATAGAAAGTGCGAACGAGATCCGGATAATACCTTCCACGGAGTTCCATTAGGTGTTGAACTCCTTGTTCAATGATGAGATTTGGGAAGGAAAAGTTGTAAGATATATACCAGGATAGATCAATGAATTTTTGTTTGATCAGCTTCCTTTCCTTCCAAAATCGTGAGAAAGATAGTTGATCTGCTTCATCGGAGAGCCACCCTTCTATGGTAGCATCTCTTGTTGGAACAGGATTTTCCGAAACACCACTGGTTCTTCTTCTCCTCCTTCTTGAAGATTCAGCCATTTAAATAAAGGAAAGGCAAGGATTTGGGTGAAAGAAGAGAGAAAGTAGGAGAAATAGGCTTAATGTTTGTTCAAGTAATGAAAATGAGGACCAAATGATGTATAAATAGGCTTAAAAACGTGTCCCAACGGTTAGATTTGGAGAATATGGCCGTTGGCAACGGCTAGATTTCGAAAAAAAATTTAAAAAATTGTCTGGAGCGTATTTAATCGATTAAAGGAAGTTTTAATCGATTATGTAATCGATTAATACTTGGATTAATCGATTAATCCAGTCGCAAATCTATAGGTAGCGTTTTTAATCGATTTGCAAGCAGATTAAATGCGTTAAACAGCGAGAAATGCAAGATTAATTCCAAGTATGCCTATTTTACTATTTCTAATATTCCAAGATCTCTCCTAAGCTCAAAAAATCTATCCTTTGGCAAAGCTTTGGTGAAAATGTCCGCTAATTGATGCTTAGAATCTATAAACTCCATTTCACAATCACCTTTTTGGACATGGTCTCTAATAAAATGATGCCTAATTTCTATATGCTTGGTTCTAGAATGCATGATGGGATTTTTGGTGAGTTTTATGGCACTGGTGTTATCACACTTAAGCGGAATATGATCCAAATGAATACCGTAGTCTTCTAATTGTTGTTTCATCCATAAGATCTGTGCACAACAACTACCCGCAGCAATATATTCAGCTTCAGTGGTTGACAAGGCTACACAGGCTTGTTTCTTAGAGTGCCAAGAGACTAAGGAGCTACCGAAAAAGTGACAGGTTCCACTGGTGCTTTTCCTATCTATTTTACAGCCTCCATAATCAGCATCAGAAAATCCTACAAGACTAGGTTCAGCGCCTGAAGGATACCATAACCCAAAGGATGTTGTCCCCTTAAGATATTTAAAAATACGTTTTACAGCAGTGAGATGAGACTCCCTAGGCTTGACTGAAACCTAGCACACACACATACACTTTGCATGATGTCAGGTCTACTAGCAGTGAGATATAATAAAGAGCCAATCATACCTCTGTATTTGGTCAGGATTACCTCTTTGCATGTCTCATCTTTGTCTAAGTAGCAGGATGTCCCCATGGGGGTTGATGCTTCTTTGGCATTATCCATCTCAAACTTTTTAAGAATTTCCCTGCAATACTTGGTTTGAGATATAAAGGTTCCTTCCTCCATTTGTTTGATTTGAAGTCCGAGAAAGAAAGTAAGTTCTCCCATCATTGACATCTCAAATTCTCGCAGAGAGTTGCGTTAGATGAACCAAAAATAATGTCATCTACGTATACTTGAACAAGTAGAAAATGTTTTCCATTCTTTTTAATGAATAAAGTTGAATCAAGTTTTCCTCTGTTGAAATCATTTTCTACCAGAAAATTGCTCAGACGTTCATACCAAGATCTAGGTGCCTGTTTTAAGCCATATAGTGCTTTCTTTAATTTGTAGATGTGATTTGGGTTTTTATAATCTTCAAAACCAGGTGGTTGTTCAACAAATACATCTTCTTTGATATAACCGTTTAGAAAAGCACTTTTAACATCCATTTGAAATAATTTAAATTTCATCATAGATGCATAAGCAAGAAGTAGGCGTATTGCCTCTAACCTGGCAACTGGAGCATATGTCTCATCATAATCTATACCTTCTTCTTGACTATATCCTTTTGCGACAAGCCTAGCTTTATTCTTGGTTATGTTTCCTTCTTCATCCAGTTTGTTTCTGAACACCCACTTAGTTCCAATTACTTGGTGAGTGTCTTTTCTGGGAATTAATTCCCATACTTGATTTCTTTCAAACTGGTTAAGTTCTTCTTGCATTGTGATACACCATTTTTCATCTTGAAGGGCTTCTTTAATGTTCTTTGGTTCAATCTGTGACACAAAAGCAACATTCATACAATAATTTGCAGTATTACTTCTTGTGTTTACCCCTTGTGTGATATCGCCAATTATGTTGTCCAAAGATAATCCTCTAGGTTGTTGCCATATTCTATTTAAATCTTCATCTTGAGGATTGTCATAATTCTTCTCTTCATTTGTCTCCTTTGATGAATTTTCACTTGTTCCTGCATCAAATTCTTCTGACTCAAGAGGTTTTGCCTCAAGGTCCACAATTTCATCAAAAGTAACATGTATGGATTCTTCTATTGTGAGCAATTTTCTATTAAAGATTCTATATGTTTTGCTTGTTAAAGAATATCCAAGAAAAATTCCTTCATCAGCTTTTGAATCAAATTTTCCCAAATTCTGTTTTCCATTGTTTAAAACATAGCATTTGCATCCAAAGATTTTTAAATGGGAAATATTTGGTTTTCTATTTTTGAAAAGTTCATAAGGAGTACGTTTTAAAATAGGTCGAATTAACATTCTGTTTAAAATATAGCAAGCAGTACTTACAGCATCAGCCCAAAATTGTTTAGGAACATTATTTTCATTTAACATAGTACGAGCAAGTTCCTCTAATGATCTATTCTTTCTTTCTACTACTCCATTCTGTTAGGGAGTTCTAGGCGAAGAAAAGTTATGAGAAATACCATGTTCTTCACAAAAATTTTCAAATAATTCATTTTGAAATTCACCACCATGGTGACTTCTAATAGCTTTTATTCTTAAATCCTTTTCATTTTGAATTAAGATAGCAAACTTTTCAAATTCTTTAAAAGCTTCACTCTTAAGAGTGAGAAACAGGGTCCAGGTATATCTTGAAAAATCATCAACAATAACTAAAGCATAATAGTTTCCACCAAAACTTTTTATCCTTGAAGGACCAAATAAATCCAAGTGTAAACGTTCCAAAGGTTTTAAAGTAGAAACAATATTTTTTGAATGAAAGGAATTTTTAACTTGTTTCCCCTTTTGACATGCATCACATAATTTATCTTTTACAAACTTTAATTTTGGTAAACCAATTACTAGTTCTCTAGATACTAGTTTGTTAAGTTGTTGCATATGTATATGAGCAGCACGCCTGTGCCATAACCATGGGTTTTCCTCTTTAACAACTAAACATGAAATATTTTTATTTAATACATTTTCTAAATCAATTTAATAAATATTGTTATGTCTAACTCCTTTTAAAGCAATTTCAGAAGAATCACTCTTAAAAATAGTGCAAGAATTCTTCTCAAAGGTTACCTTGAATCCTTTGTCGCACAGTTGACTTATGCTAATTAAGTTATGCCTTAGTCCTTCTACATATAGCTCGTCTTTGATCATCAAGGTGTCTTTGCTTCCTATATCCCCTTTTCCAAGAATTCTTTCTTTGTTGTTGTCACCATAGGTAACAAAGCCTTGTTCCTTTTCTTTAAAGTTTGTAAATTTCGTTATGTCTCCTGTCATGTGTTTTGAGCAACCACTATCGAGACACCACATGACTTTTCTTGATTTTTGTAATACCTGCAAAAGAAAGGAACAAACAAGCTATTTTAGGTACCCAACTTCTTTGTATGGGTCCTTTTGGGTTAGATTCAAATTATTTAGCAACCCAAACATATCTACCACTTGGAACACCATAATGCTTAATTTTACATTTATTTGAAGTATGACCCTTTTTCATACAATAAAAGCATGATACAACGTTTGTGTTCCCATGAGTTGTTCCTTTTTCTACCCATATTCTACGGGTTCTATTATCCTGTTTGTTTTTAATTTTAGGAACATACTCATTTTTAACAACCTTATTTTCATTATTTTTGCTACATTCTCCTAAGGTTGTTTGTTCAGAAAAATATTTGAATTGTATGCAAGACTCACATTCAATATTAGCAACATATTTTTCTTTTTCATAATATAACACTTTACTTTTCAAATTCCTGATTTCTTCTGCTTGATATAAAAATTTATTTTTCAAACTTCTGTTTTCTTCAGATGAATTTGAAAATTCAGTTTTCAAGGCATCATTTAATTTAGTGAGATTTTCAGAAGTAAACTTCAAATTTTTGTTTTCTTCAAGAAGGTTGTCAAATTCAGATTTTAAATTTTTGAAATCCTTTTTCAGCTTTTTATGAGAAATATTTAATTTTTCAGATTCAATTAACAATGCAGCATATGTTTCATGCAATTCATCTTCATCAACTTGACTATTATTATCAGAATAATGTGAGCTACTTACTTGGCTGACATTATCATCATCTGCCATTAAACAGATGTTTGCTTCTTCATCTGACTCGCTTGAATCTGAAATGGACTCATTATCGTCTTCCCATGCAATGTATGCTTTCTTTTTCTTGAAGAATCTTTTCTCCTTTTGGTCTTCACCTCTCTTTTGATTTGGGCAGTCTTCCTTTAGATGCCCCTTTTCCCCACAGCCATAGCATCGGTAATTTGAGGAAGATGCTTGATTATCTTTCTTTTCGTATCTAAACCTTCCTCTACCTTTAGACTTCATGAATTTGTTTAATCTTTTGATCACTAGACTTAGGTTTTCCTCTTCGTCTGAATCTTCATCTTCCGATTTAGCTTTGCTTCTTTCAACTTATGATTTTAATGCCAAACTCTTCTTGTTGGTTTTGGCTTTTGCTTCTTCTTCATCAAGTCTTCCAAGATCTAATTCATGTTCCCTCAACTTTCCAAATAGTGCCGCCATAGTCATGGTGTTGAGGTTTTGTGACTCCGAGATTGCAGTCACCTTAGGTTGCCACGACCTGTCTAAAGACTTCAAGATTTTAATGTTTAATTCATCAGTATCAAATGACTTACCTAGTCTAATGAGATAATTGACAATGTTGGTGAAGCGTTTTTGAACGTCAGAAATTGTTTCTCCTTGCTTCATCCGAAACATTTCATACTCTTGAATTAGGGAGTTCTTTCTTGCCCTCTTTACGTCATTTGTTCCTTCATGTGTCACTCTGAGCACGTCCCACATTTCTTGAGCAGTTTTGCAGACAGAAACCCTGTAGAACTCATCAACAGTCAATGCTGATGCAATAATATTCCGAGCTTTTACATCATTCTGAAATCTTTTCTTTTCTTCAATGGTCCATTGACCACGGGGCTTTGGTTCCTGTATATTGTTAGTAGGAACAAAAGAACCAGATGCAATAACATCCCAAATTTCACAATCAATAGATTCAATAAATATTTGCATCCTTACCTTCCAGAATGCATAGTTCTCACCTGTGAATAGTGGGGGTCTATTGATTGATGCACCCTCTGCAAAGGTTTGATGTGATCCTGCCATTTGAATGACTATCAAAGCAAGCTCTGATGCCAATTGTTAGAATCGCTGCAGCGGAGTTATTAGCGTGGTAACAAACCAAGAGGGGGATGAATTGGTTATATTTTCTTATTATGCCTTTTTAATATTTTTCTCTTGATTTTTCTTACTAAGCAGATAAATGAATGTAAATCACAGAGTAAGGGAAAGAGAAAAATTGCACAGGTGATTTTATCCTGGTTCAGATCACAAGGATCCTACGTCCAGTCGCTTATCTCAAACAAGATAAACCTTTTTCACTATCACAAAACAGTTACAAATATTAGTCACACAGAAAAACAATTTGTAACAATTTAGAAATTACCACCTCTCTTGAAACCACAAGAGATGAACTTACACCTCCTTTGAATCTTCACAAAGGATGACCACCTCCTTCGAATGCTTCACGAAGGATGATTCTCTTCCAGACACTTCCTTAGACACACCAAGGATGATCAAGCTATTCCTCTGTCACCGTAGTACCACTTCAGGACTTTGCAGACAAGAGTTTCCTTAGCTTCAGCAATTTCACAGAGTTCTCAAAGAGTTCAGAGTTCTTTAGCACAAGGGAAAAGTTGTTTTTAGAGAGAACAAGTGAGCCAATTTATAGACTCAGCCTAATACCCTTCCATTCTTCGAAAACGGGCCATCTAACGCATTTAATCGATTAACACAAGTATTAATCGATTAAAATGAGTACAACAGCTAGTTTTTCAAATCTGAAATCCCCAACGGCTAGTGTTAATCGATTATTCTCATAATTAATCGATTAACTAATCGATTATTATAAGCTTTAATCGATTATTACAGTGGAACTTGGGTTTTCAGAGCCAACCTCGGTTTTAATCGATTAAAACTGGGTTTAATCGATTAAAACAGATTTTGGACGATTCTCAACAGCATTTAAATGTAAATTACATGAATCGGTCCTAATACATCTGTGAGCACTACTTCATCAACTTTGATTATTACAAAAGCTTTATAACAATACATAAATCTTCAATTTGTCTTGACTTGTGCAACTCTGTTCATCATCAAAACTTCATAGTTGATTTTTGCCAACATAATGAAATTACGATTCTAGTAACATTTCACTCTTAGATTGGTTTTAAATATTTAAAGAGACCTCTTTTGTACTGTACATATTAAAAGAAAATATTTGTTACATTTTTTGTTTCTAAATTGAAAATAATAAGACTTATTTCTTAAAATTATTTACTGATAGTTCGTGAAATCGAGTTCGGGGTATCACAAATTTTCTATCTTGCCCTTAATTACCGGTTTTTGTCGAGTGTCTTTTTTTCACATTCTTCTATGCATATGTCTAAATAGCATGGCTAGACATTCCAATAACTCGATTTGTACAATTTTTTTGTTTTGTGGGCATAACAATGGTGAAATCCTTAATTTTGAGAAATCTGATAATGTACTAACAAAATAATGACACAAAGTTGCACTGCATAGAAAAACAAAAGAGAGAAAAAATTTTAACGACGTTTATACATATTTAACGGAAGGTTCTTGATTGAGCTAAATTTTACCAAATGGAGACACAATTGACACTCTTTTTAAAGGATAGACTAATTTGACATACTTAAGCGAAGCTATTAAGCCTTATTTTTTATTGAACAAACATATTGGTATTTGATTGAATATTATTGTTTTTTCAGGGTTGTATATGAAATATTTGGCCAAATCTTCAACACAATTGAATGTTACTCTTTGTCTCCAATGAAATATGTAGACAACTTGGTAATTATGGACTCACATGACTTCAATTAATAATGATGGTGTTGTAATTGTTTTGTAGGCGATACTTTTTGCTGCATAGGATTGTATTCAGTCCTTTATATGGAGTAAATATATTTTTTTTATGATAGCATAGGATTAATGTTAGAATTTATGTATAAGGCATTTTTTTATGATTTTTAAATTGATTGCAGAACCATATCCTCCACGATTATAGAATTAGTTTAGTCAATCAACATTATGGAAACTTCATGATTACATTGCATATTTTCGTCCTGATTTGATTGGACTATAAGATATAATGACAATTGACTTTGTGAGTAAGTTGTAATGTGTAATGTTAATGATGTTGGATTATTGTTTATTAATGTTTTGACATATGTATTTGTGATGGACGAGCGTCCAAGGAGATGATGAAGGTGCGTGTTGCGATCTCCTTCGAAGCTTCCTCCAGAGATGAATGCAGCGAAAAATGATGACGAAGCTCTAAATCGAGAGCTGGCTCGAAGAAAACCTACTAAACTAAGAACAGACTCAAGAAAATCCTAAGATCTAAGGTTTAAACGGTGGAAAACCTAGATTGTTCGGTGGAAAGTGGATTAAATGGTAGAAAGGAGAAAACAATCGGTGAAATCGAAAGGTAAAGTGAAAATGATGAAGGAAACCTAAGTTTGGATGAAGATGTTCGGTGGAGAGGTTTGTAATGGCTGAGACGAAGCAAAGAAATGAAGGAGGAAGGAGATTCTAGGAAGAAAACTAGCTTACCGTGAAGAACCTCGAAAGGAAGAATGAGATGTGGTTTTGTGAATGTGAATGTGCGTGTCTGATGTACAAGAAGAAAAGACAATGATGTGGAATGAAGGAGCTGACGCGTGGCTGAAGAAGGAAATGGAGAGCACTGACGCATGCGAGGTGGCAGCAAAGAAGAGGTAGCGTGGAGAAATGAGAAGCACCGTGAAATTTGGAAAATGAAAGTGAGAGAGGTGCTTGGAAGGTGGCTAGAGGAAGTCTCTGGACTCTCTAGCATGTGACTTTCAAGAGAGAATTGTTTCTATTTCAGAAAACTTAATTCTCATTAATCTCAAAAGTGCCAATAGAAGAGAGTAGTTAGGTATTTATAGTAACCCATGCTCCTTAAGAGCTAAGCTATGAAAGGTAAAAATACAAAAGGAGGACTACGTCAAGCAGGATTCCATCAATTTGTCTATAGGTGTTTCTCTGATTTGTAAATGTGGCGATTGGTGGTGCTATGTAGTGAAGGTTCATACATTAGAGTTATTTGTCATTGACTCACTAGGCACCAATTACAAATTTTGTAAAGGGATTGAAAAAAACATTATATGTTTTAGAATAGGTGTTTCAAAAATAATTATTCATGCCATTCACTGCTTAATGTGTTTAACTTGTTTCTGTTATTTGTACTTTGCAGACACAAAATCCTAAAAACAAATTTTGGTATGTTGTTGAATAAACCCGAAGGGAGGATTGCACCTTTGACAATTCAACAAGTGAATATCCCACTCGAACAAAACACGAAATTTTTACTAGCATTGTGTTTAAATATTTGATTCTGTCATTGATGTATCTTGTCAAAAGTAATCTATGTTTTGGTTTCATTTTTTCATATTTGATTGTGTTGTTATTTTGTTGAAATCAATTGAATTGTAGGATGGTGAGGAGAAAGAAAATGGCAAAAGCATGCCTGAATATACGAATGTAAGTAACACTACATTTGTGAAAATAATTGATGATTGTCGTGTTGTGTTAATTTCTAAAGTGCAATATTTTGATTTCACAAGGAGTTGCAAGGATTTAGGAAAAAATATGTATGTGAGTGGATCCTCGACAATCACAACATGCGAAGATTTCAAGTGCTTGAAGAATTTGGATTATTATAGGATTTGAATTATAATTTGTGTATAGATTTTGATTGTATGAAATTTTTATAGCTTGTGACACATTATTTCAATACAAAAGGTATTGTTGGCTAATATGTACTTGTGACACATTATTTCAATACAATTCCAGTTTTGATGAATAAGTATTGACAAATTTGATTTACTTTGCCTTTGTTTTTTTGTGACATTTTGCACATTCTGTTATGGATGCTTGAGTTTATTGAGTACATTGTTGATTTAGATGGTAACACTATATTTGTAAAAATAATTGATGATTGTCGTGTTGTGTTAATTTCTAAAGTGCAATATTTTTATTTCACGAGGAGTTGCAAAGATTTAGGAGAAAATATGTATGTGAGTGGATTCTCGACGATCACAACATGCGAAGATTCTAAGTGTTGGAAGAATTTGGATTATTATAGGATTTTAATTATAATTTGTGTACAGACTTTGATTGTATGAAATATTTATAGGTTGTGACACATTATTTCAATACAATTATTTCAATACAAAAGGTATTGTTGGCTAAAATGTACTTGTGGCACATTATTTCAATACAATTCAAGTTTTGATGAATAAGTATCGACAAACTTTATTTACTTTGCCTTTGTTTTTTTTTTCTGAGATTTTTCACATTTTCTGATGGATGATTGAGTTTATTGAGTACATTGTTGATTTAGATGGGTTAGTGAGTTCATTGGGAATTCTTACCTTTTTTAAATGGTTGACTGAGTTCATTGAGAATGATTGTGTTCCCTGTAGTAATTAGCATGTTAGGTTGCTTCGTCCTAGTGAGGTCAGGTGGAAGACCATTGTGTCCTTTTTAATGCCTTGGTAATCGATTATACATATCATGTAATCGATTACTAGGGGTCTCAAGGCCATTTGTATAGACATTTGAATTGCACTCCCCAGTTGGAAGAACAACACTCCCTAACATGGTTTTGGCTCTATTGTGTTGTTTTAGATGGTTGATTGTGTTCATTGAGAATGTGTATGTTCCCTACAATAAATAACACATTAGGTCATTCAATTGTTGGAAAGAAAGTCCCTTTAGGTTGTTTTGTCCAAGTGAGGTCAGATGGAAAACTATTGTGTTGTTTTTTATGTCTTAGTAATCCATTAAAGGGAGCATGTAATCGATGACCAGGGGCCTAGGGCCATTTGTACAGAAAGTTGAATTGCACTACCCAATTGGAAGAACTTCACTCTCAAACAAGGTTTTGGCTCTGTTTTGGGTCAACTTTTCCATTTTTTGAGACGAGTGAGTGAGTTCATTGAGAATGGGTGTTTTCCCTGCAGTAATTATCACATTAGGTTATTCACTTGTTGGAAAAAAAGTCCCCTTAGGTGGTTTCGTCCAAGTGAGGTTAGGTGGAAGACTAGTGTGGCCTTTTTTATGCCTTGGTATTCGATTACATGGATTGTGTAATCGATTACCTGGGGCCTCAGGGCCATTTGTATAGAAAGTTGAACTACACTCCCTAATTGGAAGAACAACATCCCCCAACTTGGTTTTGGCTCTATTGTGGGTCAATTTTTCTCTTATCTTTTAAATGGTTGATTGCATTCATTGAGAATTGGTGTATCCCTGTAGTAATTAGTACATTAGGTCATTGAATTGTTGGAAAAAAAGTACCTTTAGGTTGTTTCGTCCAAGTGAGGTCAAATGGAAGACTAGTGTGACCCTTTTTATACCTTGGTAATCGATTACTGGGGGCACTAGGACCACTTGTGTAACACCCAAATAATTTAAAGGGTATTACTGATAGTAGAGACTAAATTAATTTGATACCTCATATAAACAATCAAACTTTATTTCAATTACTCCAAAGTACAATACCAAACTTACAAACTTTAAACAATATAGTCTTCACCGTTGACATTTCAACTTTTAAATTTTACACAACATAATCTTCCCAATACAAATTTATTCTTTTTACAAAAATCCCTGAAAGGTTTTCCCCGCATCTCTCTCATCTCTAAGCTTTTTCAACCACATCTGCAACATTATCTAATCACATATAACATGAGTTATATGATCATAGCACAAACAAATAAGGGTAAGCCAACCATATCAAATCAATCATTAAACTTGTAATAAGAATAGTTCAATCATTTATTTCTACAATTACTCAAATATCATTACCCCGATGTCATTAATTCATCATTATCAAAATCATCTTCCTCAATTTCATAAACCTTACAATTTATACTATGCTTACTCACGAAGCCTTATGGTCAGACCGCTCTCTGCCTGCTTCCTTAAGCCTCACCTGTATACTATGTCTTACTCTCTGAAGCCTTATGGTCAGACCGCTCTCTGCCTGCTTCTATAAAACTTATGAACCACATATTTATGTCAAAGCCTTATGGTCAGACCACTTGCTGCCTGCTTTCATTAACCTCAGGTGTTACTTTGCTCATACCAAGCTCTCATGGTATAATCGAACATATTACTTCCCGTAGGAAACATCATTTCATAAGCAATAATTTCTTATATCCACTCCAACATTTCATCACATCAACATTTCATACTCTCTTATCCACTCCAACATTTCATCAAATCAACAATTCATAACCTCTTCTCCACATAACTCAATTATGTTCATTCTCTAATCATAATTTGACAATAACTTATTTTGGTGTCAATAAATTAAACATATCGCCAGTTATCATACTTCATATTATAAACTCATTTTTTGACCATAACGAGTATAACTCAACATATTTTCACCAATCAAAGATTCATAGATCAGCCAAAACATTTCATCATATCTTAGCCACTACGTATTAAAGTCTGAGCTCAATGTAACGATAAATAAAATATATATGAAGTTTTTACCATGATAACTTTATACATCTCTAATTAACTTATTTTATTTTAATTTCATCCTATTAGAGATCTTTCTTTACCCCAATTGGTCACCGGAGAGGACCCAGATGTCTGAACGCATCAAACTCACCTTCGACGCCAACACATATGACTAGTCACAACTGACTGGACCAGGCCAGGGCTGCTCTATGATCAGGGATGTGCCAACTCAGGTTTTTAAGGTTCCTCTATCCTACCAACAAAGGGAGGCCTTCAATAATTAACAATTTATTTACTTAAATTATCTACCTTGTTCTCTTATGCCTAATTTTAATATTTTTACTTCCTCTTACAACAACCTCAAATAGTATCACTACATCTATTTAATACTTATTTCCAAGTTATTACAGAATCCTTACTCCAGACCTTCCAACAAGATCAATTTCAGCCAAGAAACTAATTCATGATAGAATTCATACAAGATAACTATAAACAATTAACCATAATAAGATATTACTATAAATGGTCATAGAAGAATACAATATTTGACAATCATAAGAATAATCTTAATATAAAAATTCATGGGAAACAAGAAGTTGAATCTGGCAGAGCCGGTTAGACAACTTCTAATCCATCCAAAAATACAATATAATTAAGTAACAAGAGCAACACATGTCTGGGGAAATAAGAAGTTGAATCTGGCAGAGCCGGTTAGACAACTTCTAATCCTTCCAAAAATGCAATAAAATAAATAAGTAAAGCAATAAATAGTTTGGGGAAACAAGAAGCTGAATCTGGCAGAGCCGGTTAGACAACTTCTAATCCTTCCAAAAGTGCAATAAAATAAATAACTGAAGCAATAGAAAGTTTGGGGAAACAAGAAATTGAATCTGGCAGAGCCGGTTAGACAATTTCTAATCCTTCCAAAATACAATAAAAATAAATAAGGAAAACAATAGAATGTTTGGGGAAACAAGAAATTGAATCTGGCAGAGCCGGTTAGACAATTTCTAATCCTTCCAAAATACAATAAAAATAAATAAGGAAAACAATAGAATGTTTGGGGAAACAAGAAATTGAATCTGGCAGAGCCGGTTAGACAATTTCTAATCCTTCCAAAATACAAAAATAAACAACTAATAACATACAAGTGGCATAACATAATCAACATTACATTTTACAACTATCACACTTGGATATCAACACAAAAGCATACTCTCATTTAAAATTTAAGATCATACAGAAACAAAATACTCCATATTCAAGATATAAGATCAGAAAAAGCAAAATATAGCATATTCAAGACTCAAGATAATACAAAAGGAAATACTCAAAGTTAGCTCCCCTTACCTCTATTACAGACTTAATCCCCTCGCCCTCTGAAAACTTCCAAAATATCCCCTTTGCAAAATTTGAAATTCTTCCAACTCTTTTCTCTCAAAAATTTTCTAAGTTCTTTGGTGTAAATTTTCAGCCTCCCCCCTTGGCTATTTATAGCAAAAAAATTTACTATTCATTTTTACTATTCATTTTAACTATTCATTTTTTTATTCATTTTACTATTACAAAAATAATTTTTTTATTTGCAATTTGATAAATTCTGATCTCAAAGCTACGTGGAACACTTATCCTTTCTATTTTTTTTTTTTTTACTTTTCACGTTTTACTATTCACTTTTTACTATTCACAATTTACTATTCACTTTTTTTTTTATCTAGTATTTTAACTTACAAATATTTTCAAGGATCTTACAATCTCCCCAACAACAATTATTTTCGCCCTCGAAAATTATTTATTTAAACAAAGACTATCTAACAAAAGATTACTTACAAAAGAGATATGGATATTCCTTTATCATAAATTCTTCCAATTCCCAAGTCATTTCCTGTGTGTCTTCATTCCAAAGTACTTTTACTGTGCGAATATCTTTCCCTCTTAGCTTTTTCATTTGAACATCTAGTATACGCACTGGTCCAACTTCCATTGTTAAATTTTCCTTGACCTGAATTTCATCAACTTCTAACACATGCTTTGGATCTGGAATATACTTCCTCAGTTGGGATACATGAAAAACGTTATGCAAATTTGCCAATCCAGGTGGTAATGCTACCTCATAAGCCACTGGCCCAATCTTTTTGAGAATTTGATATGGTCCGAGAAATTTTGGTGTCAGTTTCCTCATCTTGATAGCTCTCCCGACTCCTGTAGTTGGTGTTACTCGTAAGAATACATGATCTCCTTCTTCAAATTCTAACGGTCTTCTTCTTTTGTCGGCATATGACTTTTGTCTACTTTGAGTTGCTTTCATCCGATCTTGGATTAATTTTATTTTTTCTGTGGTTCGCTGTAATAGCTCGGGTCCCACTGTTAGTGCTTCCCCATCTTGAAACCAACACAACGGGGTTCTACATCTTCTTCCATATAAAGCTTCATATGGTGGCATACCAATACTGGAATGATAACTGTTGTTGTAAGTAAATTCTACTAATGGTAGTATCTCATTCCAACTTCCAAGATGATCTAATACACAAGTTCTTAGCAAATCCTCCAAAGACTGAATAGTCCTTTCTGTTTGACCATCAGTCTGAGGGTGATAAGCCGAACTCATCCTCAACTGCGTTCCCAGAGCCTTCTGTAGCGTCTGCCAAAACCTTGAAGTAAACCTTGGATCTCTGTCTGACACAATGCTTGTAGGTATTCCATGCAACCTCACTACTTCCCTGATGTATAACTCCGTCAGCTTTTCTAGAGACATACGTTGATTAATGGGCAAAAAGTGAGCGCTCTTGGTTAGTCTATCAACGATAACCCAGATAGAATCGTGACCTTTTGATGATTTTGGTAAATGTGTTACAAAGTCCATCGAGATACTGTCCCACTTCCATTGAGGAATGTCTAACTGTCGTAACATCCCTCCCGGTTTTTGATGCTCCACTTTTGCCTTCTGACACACCAAGCAGGCTGCTACAAACTCGGCCACATCCCTCTTCATTCCATTCCACCAAAATGACTCTTTCAGGTCCTTATACATCTTAGTCATACCTGGATGTATGCTAAGACGACTTTTATGGCCTTCGTCTAAAATTAAATGTTTTAATTCACTCTTTGCAGGTATACACACTCTGTTCTTAAATCGAAGGATGCCATCTTTACTTAGAACGAAGTCCTTAGCTTGATCGGTGTCCAACAACCTGATCTTTTGCTGCAACTCTTGATCCATCGACTGCTCAACCTTCACTTGTTCTAAGAAGTCACTAGTGATTACTAAATGACCACACCATATATGATCTGGGGTTAACTGCAACCCCAAGTTCATATCACGTAACTTTTCTAACAGTTCTAATTCCTTCACCATCATTGTTGTTATTTGAGCTTGTCTCCTACTCAATGCATCTGCCACCACATTGGCTTTTCCTGGGTGATATAAAAGCTCGAAATCATAGTCCTTCATATATTCCATCCATCTTCTTTGTCGCATGTTCAGCTCCTTTTGATCGAACAAATACTTTAGACTCTTATGGTCACTAAAAACTTGGAAACTTGCCCCTACAAAAATAAACAACTAATAACATACAAGTGGCATAACATAATCAACATTACATTTTACAACTATCACACTTGGATATCAACACAAAAGCATACTCTCATTTAAAATTTAAGATCATACAGAAACAAAATACTCCATATTCAAGATATAAGATCAGAAAAAGCAAAATATAGCATATTCAAGACTCAAGATAATACAAAAGGAAATACTCAAAGTTAGCTCCCCTTACCTCTATTACAGACTTAATCCCCTCGCCCTCTGAAAACTTCCAGAATATCCCCTTTGCAAAATTTGAAATTCTTCCAACTCTTTTCTCTCAAAAATTTTCTAAGTTCTTTGGTGTAAATTTTCAGCCTCCCCCCTTGGCTATTTATAGCAAAAAAATTTACTATTCATTTTTACTATTCATTTTAACTATTCATTTTTTTATTCATTTTACTATTACAAAAATAATTTTTTTATTTGCAATTTGATAAATTCTGATCTCAAAGCTACGTGGAACACTTATCCTTTCCATTTTTTTTATTTTTTTTTATTTTTCACGTTTTACTATTCACTTTTTACTATTCACTTTTTTTTTATCTAGTATTTTAACTTACAAATATTTTCAAGGATCTTACAACTTGTATATAATGTTTAACTACACTCCTCAACTAGAAGAACAACACTCGTTATTAAGGTTTTTCCTCTATTTTTGGTCATTATAAATTTATTGTAATTTCTATGTTTTGAATTATGCCTCCTGTTTCCCTTTAATTTATGATCATTGTTATTTATTTGTTTATGACTTATATTCAAGGGGAGTTCTTATATTTAAGGGGAGAAATTTTTTTTAATCATACATAGTGCCTTTTTAATAATGATAAAAAAGGAAGAGAAATATGTTTAAAGGCTTAATTATATTTATCTCTTGTCTACTAATCCCTCTTCTTTAGGTTATGTATGAGTTACATATCAGTACAGGTTACAAAAAACTTTAAATCAAAATATTTTTTATCATCATAAAAAAAGGGGAGATTATTAGCATAAAGCTGAAGAGCAACAATTTTGATTATGTCTCAAAGTCAAGTCTCAAGTGCTCTTATTATAGGAAGATCTTCATGAAGACTTGTTTTTATATTAAAGCTTTTGTAATTTGGTAGATTTATGTATAGGATGTGGTGTATCTTTGATTCTATTTATTGTTTGCCTTAGATTGCATTAAAATGTTTTTTGAATAAGAAAAACTCATTTTATACTCAAGATAATTGATTATCAATTTATAACAATTGATTATCAATAATCAATTCTGACTTGCCATAATTGATTATAATGAGCAATAATGAGAATTTTTAAATAAGTTTTTTACCATTGTGCATTCATTAAATGCATAATTAGTTACCATAATTGGATAATTGATTATCACACGTTAACGGATTTTTAGAGGTATCATTAAGTGAGATCTCTATAAATCAGATTGAGACTCTCTTTCTAAAATAAAAAATACAAAATACGAAATAAGTATATTTCAGAAAATCTTATCTCTAGTATGCGGTGATAAATGTTATAGGGTTTGCTGAACCCTTGTGTTGTGGCTTTAAGAACTTGGCATGTTGACATAGAGTAAGAGCTTTCAAAGGGAGTGCAATTAAGTGTTGTTGTTGTTGTTGGCATAGAGCGAGAACTTTCACAGGGTGTATGATTGAGTGTTGTTGTTATTATTGAGTTAAAAGCCTATCATCCTTCATGAAACATTCGGAGGAGGTGTTCATCCTTTGTGATGATTCAGAGGAGGTGTTTATCCCTTGTGGGTTACATGGGAAGTGACTTTCATCTCTTGGGGTAACAAGAGAGGTGTTCTAACCTTCAACTTGTTTATTTTCTTTGTGATTATAATAGTTTGTTGGTTTGTGCTAGTGAAGTGTTAATTTCTAAGTTGAGATTAACAACTAGATGTAGGACCTCTGTGATCCGAACCAGGATAAAAACTACTTGTGCAATCTTCTCTCTTCCTTACTCTTTAATTTCTTTAAATGATTTTAAGGAATTTTTATATTTACTTGGGATAATTATTAAAAGAACAATTTGAGATAAGAAATCAATTCACCCCCTTATTGGTTTGTTGAACGGGTAAACCATTTCGCTGTACCGCTCTGACATCGCAAGACCTTAGTGCCGCCACCACCATGCGAACCCTAAAATTGCAGAGTCGCAATCTCCTTCGTGAAACCAGTTCAAAACCTGCACACATAATTGCAACCACGCGAGAAGCATCAACATCGCGCCTCCAATCATCGCGCATAAAAACATCTTCGTCTTCTCCATTCAATCGCAACCATGTTGCGACACCATATGCAGCCGCAAGGATCACCGTCATCAACCTCTCCACCATCTCGCCAGCCACATCACCACCAAGCTTCTTCATATACTTGCAAATTCACCCCTAATTTGCACCACAAGGAAGAAAAGAGAAGAGGCGCATGAGATCTCTTTCCCTAATCTAAAACCTTAATTTTGGGTGGGTAAAGAGCTGACACGTGGTAAGGCCTCATTGGTCACATCCACTCAGTATGTCTTCTATCCATTCTAGTAGTTAAATAACATGTCATTCTCTAAAAGTTATACATTTAACCGTTAACTATTTAAACTAAGTTTATAAAAAGGATTAAAGTGAACACAAATTAAAATTTTTAGAGCTACATTGAAAATAAAAAAAAAAATAGGACTTTTTCGAAGAAAGTTGACAAAAATTAAGAACAAAATTGATATTAAACCTTTTTATAATTAAGAAATTATTTGGCACTGTGTTGAACATAAATTCCATGGAACTACACGGGCGTTCGAATCAAAAAGTTGGTAGGCAACAAATTTCAGAGTGGCGTCGTGTTTTTTTATGATAAATAAAACTCAAAAATCAAACCAGATTTCGAGAACACGCGTCACTCAGCACCAGTCCGGCAAGGGCAAAGGAAATTGTAACGACGTTTTCCGTAACGGCTGAAAACAATATAGTGTATGTTAAAGAAAAGAGAAAAAATATATCATTCAGTCATTCCTCGCTAGTGAAAAAGCCACATAACCTTTATTCTCCCCGCACACTTCTTTTCGATCATTTTTGTTTTCCGCTATAAGAGGTGTTCTTTTGGGTTCTCCCCGTCTGTGACTCACTGTCTAGGGTTTTGTTATTGGTGGTGACAGAGTAAAGATGATAGACTTTGCGCGCGTGCAGAAGGAGCTGGTGGAATGCAGCAAGGACTCAGAGGGATCGGGCATCAAAGTGAGTCAGAAAAGTGACGATCTTGTTCAGTTAATGGGCACCATTCCGGGTCCTGTTGGAACTCCCTACGATGGAGGCACTTTTCAGATTGATATCACATTGCCAGGTAGAATAAGTTCTTATTCCCTTTGCCTGTTTCTTTCATTACCCTAAATTGTTTTTTCTCCCTCACCCTAGGGTTTCATTTCCCCTCAATTGTTAGGCTCCTTCTTCGGCTTCGCGTTTTATTAGTTTCGTTGCTTTTGTTGCAGAGGGATACCCGTTTGAACCCCCCAAAATGCAGTTCAAGACCAAAGTTTGGTACGAGAATGAATTGTTATTTACTGTTCTGTTTTCTTTCTTTTTTTCGCAAAATTTGATGCGTAAGGAGCATGAGTCCTTAGCCAAACTGATATTGTTAAATTTTGTTTTCATTTCTGCAACCATATGTGGGTATGGGAAAGGGGACAAAGTGTGTTATGGTTTAGTTTGGAAAGTTTACACTTTGTTGTTTGGGATATATTGATAATTTTAATGCAATAGAGTGATGCAGTTTAAAACTGTAGTTCAGTATGAAAATAAATGGTTCTATACTGTTCTGTCTCCTTACTTTAAAAAATCCTTCTGTTTTGGGCTGAAATTTGATGTGTGTATGGAACATGGAGTCCTTAAAGCAGCTGATATTGTTAAATCTTTTGATTTCATTCACGTGCAACTCTCTCTGGGTATGGAAAAGGGAAGATAGCGGGCTGTCGTTAGCGAAATTGATAGTTTGTAATGTAATACAAGAATGTGCTTTGGGTTTGGATTGGAAGGTGAGCTTTTTCCTAGACCTATGTGTTGTCATATATTAATGAATGACAGAGATAATTGTAATTTGGTATTTTGACAGGATTTTTCCTGATTCGATTTTTCATTAATGCCGGTTGAGGTTCATTTTAACTCGCTAGAGAAGCTCAATAGGCTGATTCTCTTCATAGGATAGAGTATGGTAGTGTGACACTTTTTGTCTCTCGATCTTTTGATTTGATGAGTTCTGTATTTCGTCATGTGTGTATATCGGCTTAGTTTCTGTTGTGCGTGATTCATGTTATTATGTTGAGTAAATTGACAAGTTTAATGTGTTGGCTGCCGAAGTCTAACACAAACCTCCTCCCTTACCCGGGGTTCTCTCGTTGATTATTAAACTAACAAAATATATACCTCGCTTGTTTTGGTGTTCTCTCAAATTTGGGGGATAATGAGTTTCCCACAAGTTTTGTTGCAAACAGCAGACTCGAGGTTTCAACAGCCCCACATCAGGAGTTCGGACTTCTTCTGAAGTTTTTGATGCTTGAGTTTATTTTTTCTTTCAGTCTGTATAAAATGAGCTATATCTTTTCCGATGCTAATATAACATTTAATGCATTACTATCAGAAAATTGTTGTTTTGATTGATTAATGTGTGGATTTTATTGTCTCTATTCATCATTGAAGGCACCCTAATATCAGCAGCCAAAGTGGAGCTATTTGCCTGGACATCTTGAAAGACCAGTGGAGCCCGGCACTCACTCTGAAGACTGCACTTCTTTCGGTGCAAGCACTTCTCTCTGCCCCTCAGCCCGATGATCCTCAAGATGCTGTGGTAGCGAAGCAAGTATGGCTCATTCTGTAGTGCAGCTGTGTCTCTACTTATGTGAAATGCTTCTTCTTGTATTCTGTGTGTTTAACTGCTAAGAACAGTATATTGTTGAAGATTATATGCAACATTTTAGTTTTGCTAGATCATCTTTTATGATTGTAATTCTGTGTCTATGGACAATGCAGTATCTTGAAAACTATCAGACATTTGTTAGCACTGCCCGCTACTGGACTGAAAGTTTTGCCAAGGCATCAACACGTGGGATTGAAGACAAGGTACTAAGTTTGCTGTCCCTTTTGACTTTTAGAATATGGATGCACATAATCGAGCGTCTTTAAATGTCATGACCACTATGTGACATTGTCTTAACGTTCATGCAGGAGATTCTGTATTACTTTCTTGCGCGGATTTGTTTTGGATAAATTGGTCGTTTAGTATATTGTTTTACACAAGCATATATATTCATGTATCTCCTTGACTTTATTATGTTCTTTAGTGTTTATTGACATGTATAACCTGTTTGAGAATATTGTTGTGCTTTTGACATGGATAATGCAAAATTATGAAATCTAAGCTACTTAAGTAATTATTTTCATATCCATTGTTAGTGAATCTATTATGAAAAATACTTATATATGATAATTTTATAACAAATGCAGTTTCTTTTTAATTTGGCACAGGTACAGAAATTTGTTGAGATGGGATTTCCAGAAGCTCAAGTACGGAACACTCTGGAAGCTGTTGGTGGTGATGAAAACTTGGCTCTGGAAAGGTTGCTGCAGCACCAAGTTTGAAGTATCTTCTGAAGCGTTCTGTCATGGTCAAATTTAGGATGAGATGTGGCCATAAGATGATGGAACCATATAGACAAAAAAGGTTCATTAAATATAGAGTCGTATAAATCTATACTCGACGTATCGTATAGTCCTTTTGTTTAACTTTTGACTTCTTTTTTCCTTGGAAACTTGGGTTCTCCACTATTTCTGATGATTATATCAGTAGTGAAATTACTGCCTTGTTGGCTAGCTTTCTGCTTCATACACGAGTTATTTTATTACTTTGAAACAAGACTTGGCATCGTTGGGATTTCAGAATTAGATCTTTTTCTTTTAAACTGGGGCTAAGGTGCAATACCATAACTTTTTCTTTTAAGTCACATTTTATTTAACTTTTTGTTTCAATTGAGTTTTAAATTTTAAAATATTGATTCAATTATATTCTTATTTGAAATGTTTTTGTTTATTAATTTTTTTAATCTTTTAATTTAATTTTATATTTTTTTTCAATTTTTTTCGTTGTTCACGTGTTGTTTTTGTGGTGTAACATGTGATAATGTCATTATCTTTATGTTGTTTGTTGTTTTGTGCCGTAACATGTGATAATATTGATATTATTGTTTTGTATTTAATGTAGACTTTATATTATATATGTTTTTTATTCAATTTAATATTAACTTTTTTTAATAAAGTAATGTTATTTTTTTTAATTGACATTAAATTTATTTATTATTTATATAAATGTTATATTTATATTTAAATTAAAACTAATCTTTTATTAAATATTTTGAAAACATTTTTAAACAAACTTTAATAGTATTATTATATTTCCTTTAAATTAATTAGTTTTAATCTTTATAAGTGGCATGTATTAAATTCTTACTCTTGTTTTGTAAATTGAATTTAAATTTATTTAATAAATATATTAATATTGATATGTTAAATAACAAAATAATGTTGGATTTAAAATAAAATGAAATATAGATTAAATATTTGTATGGCTTAAAAATATTAAAATTTAAAATGAAAATAATTTAAAAAATCAGTTTTTATTATATGTATAATAATAATAATCTAATAAGTTTAAAAGTTAATTTTAATAAATAATAAATTTATTTTCAATTTAAATAGAAGTACAACCAGACGGTTTTACCAAGTGCTATTAAGTGTCATACATGTGACTTGACATGTTAAGACAAAAAATTTGTGAGTGATTCTTTCTACGTCTCACTGTCTTCATCCTGTACTTCCAATTTTACTTTTTTACCCTTCATTTAATAAAAAGTCAAAATTTAATTAATCAATTAATATTTCTTAACCGTATTTCGAAATGCGTTTCCTCTCGCACTTCGAAGTGTGTTTTATAAGTCTGTCGCACTTCCAAGTGCGTTTTATACGTCTGTCGCACTTCAAGTGCCTTTTATATGTCTGTCGCACTTCGAAGTGCGTTTCTTATATGTAATAATTAAATAATTGAATAATTACAAATAAATCCAAAATAATATTTAACAAAATTTACAGATGATAATTATTATTTAATAGAATAAAAAATTTAATAATTGTTTCAATTTCATAAAAAATTAAATAAAATTAAATACATAATAAATAATATATTACGAAAATAATAATACGTTAAAAAATAACAAATTCAATAAAATTTAACAAACAAATAAAATAAATAAAAATATATTAAGAAAATATTTTATTTATCAACTAACAAAAAAAAATTAAATTTATTATACTAACCTAATAAAAAATAAACCTAATAAAATAAATATATATTAACCTAATAAAAAAAATTAAAAACCTTCCGCATATGGTTATGCGGTTAGTATAACGTAATAAAAAAATTAAATATCTCAACCTCGCAAATATTTATATATTTAATTTAACCTAATAAATTAGATTAACCTAATATTTTGCCGGAGTTCGAAATGCGGCAACAACTAACGCACATGGATGTGCGGTTAGTATGAGTCGCCTGGGAAACCCTCCGCATATCGATATGCGGTTTGCGGTTTCTCTACTTTCCGCACTTCCAACTGCGGAAGTCTGCGACCACTGACGTTTAAGCAGCTGCTCTCCGGCGACCAACACCAACACCAGCGAACTCAAATATCTACATTTTATCAAGATACTAACCTGGACGCCAGAAAGCACCTGAGATTTGTGAGAAATTAAGCACGAAGGAGAAACACAAACACCTTGGCACAAGGGAGGAGAAAAGAGGGGCATAGGAGACCGAAGAGAACAATGGGAGAGGAGGGAGGGCGGAGGAGGGAGGAGTGATTTAGAAGGAGGTGTAGGGTTTGAGAGTGAGATGCGACAGAGTTCAAGTTTCAAAATTAGTCAGTCTTTTAAAAATTTAAAATATTTTTATTCACTGTGCTGAGGGATATACTTTGGAATTAAAATATATTTTGGAGGTGCAGAACGAAGACAGTAAGGTGTAGGGAGAATCACTCAAAATTTGTTTACAAAAGAATTAAAATAAATTAAAAAAAATATGAATTGAAACGTGTTAATCATCTTGTCCATCAGTGACATGTGATAGAAAATGAAAGTTTTGTTTCTAGTTTTTTTCATAAGATTTTCCAAAAATACTAAGGAACTTAATATTTCTATAAAACACTATGATCTTGAGAAAACCATGCAATCTAACCACTTCTTTGATGAAAAGTCTTGCAATGTAGCTATCATCATCTACCTTGACAAGGTATAAAGTGAGCCATTTTACTAAAGTGGTCTACTACCACAAAGTTAGAGTCATAACCCTTTTGAGTTCTTGGTAACCCTTATACAAAATCCATGCTTATATCCTCTTAAGGGGTACTAGCTATAGGAAGACCGTGTAGAGTCCATGAGACATTACTTTAAACATGGCTTGTAAACATTCAATACATATAGAACAATGCTTTTGGACATCTATTCTCATGTGTGGTCAATAAAATTTGCTTTTCAAAAGAGTAAGAGTTTTATGAACTCCATGATGGCCATGAGACCTCCTCCATGACTTTCTTTTATAAGAAACTTTCTAATGGATCCTTGAGGAATATAAAGTCTTCCTTTGTTAAAAAGGTATTTTTCAGAAAGATAGAATCTGTGATAAGGCTTCTTAAGACAAGATGCATAAGTGGATTCAAATGTTTCATTATTTTCATACAATTCCTTAATGTTATCAAAACCTGAAATTTTTTATCCTAAGGAAACTAATAATGTATGCCTCTTACATTATGCATCGGCCACAACATTAATATTCCCCTTCTCGTGCTTGATCACATAAAGAAATTGCTCCAAGTATTCCACCCATTTTGAATGCCTCTTGTTTAGCTTCCCTTGCCTTCTCAAGTACTTAAAAGACTCATGATTGGTGTGTATAATAAACTCTCAAGTCAGCAAGTAATGTTCCCATGTTTTGAGGGCACAAATGAGAGCATATAATAACTCTTTATCATAGGTAGGATAGTTTAAGGTAGGGCCCCTAAGTTTTTCACTAAAATGTGTCATATGGTATCCTCCTTGAATCAATACAACTTCTACTCCTACCCCAAAACATCACATTCTAGTTCAAAAGCTTTGGAAAAAGTCAGGCAACACTAGAATGGGTGCATGAGTTAACTTAGTTTTCAAGGTCTCAAAAGAAAGCTCTTGCTTTTTACCCCAAACAAAAGGTACATCTTTCTTGACAAACTCATTGAGAAGAGTAGCTATGGTGGAGAAGTTTTCTACTAATCTTCTATAGAAACTAGCTAGACCATGGAAACTTCTCAGTTCTCCTACTATCTTAGGCATGGGCCACTCTTAGATAACTTTTATCTTCTCAAGATTAACATGTACTCCTTCCTTCCCATCCTTGAATCCAAGAAAAATGACATTATCTTAACAAAAGGTACATTTATCAAAGTTGGAAACAGGTGATGTTCTCTTAGAAGAATCAAAACTTGCCTAAGATGGCCAAGATGGTCCGTAAGACCTTTTCTATAGATTAAAATATCATCAAACAGACTACAATGAACCTTCGTATGCATTCCTTTAACTCATGGTTCATAAACCTCATGAAGGTACAAGGGGCATTAGTCAAACCAAAGGCACGACAAACCATTCACACAACCAAACTTGATCTTAAAAGGAGTTTTCAATTCATATCTTTCTTTAACTCTTATTTGATGGTAACCACTTTTAAGATCAATCTTAGTGAAGATGTTAGCCCCATGCAACTTATCCAACATTTCATCTAACCTAGGAATAGGGTGTTTATCACTAGTGAAAAAATGACCTTTAATGTCATGCATATAACGTCTGACCACCGAAAATTGAACGTAAAAAAATGACCGGTGACATTTTTGTAAATAAAATGTCATTATAGAAGTTGGTTCCTCCAAGGTCAGACGTCAAATCCTCCTTTAGACGTCGACCCCCCCCCCCCCCCCCAAATTAGACGTCAAATCCTTCTTTAGACATTGGCCCCCCCAAATCAAACATCAAAAAGGTTCGAAAATATCTCATTTTAAGCGCTGATATTAATTTTTTTTTTATGACATAGACGTTGGGCCCCCCAAATCAGACGTCAAATCCTTCTTTAGACGTTGGCCCCCCAGATCAGACGTCAAAAAGGTCCGAAAATAAACGTCGGTGCCCCCTATATCAAACGTCAAATCTTCTGCCAGAAACTGCAAAATCAAAATTGAAATGTCACTTTTGCAGACATTAGACGTCGAACATAGCAGGGGTCGACGTCTAATGTGTATTAGACGTCGGATCCCCTTCCCAAACGTTAATAAGCTACGAAAATATTCCCAAAGTAGCGCCAAAATGGGTTTTTTTTTTACCAATTAGACATTAGATCTAGAGGGGGCCAGATGTCAAATGCTCTTTTAAACCCCCACCACTCAGAATGCGAGCCTCACTTTCTTTTTCGTTTTCGTTTGAGTTTTAGCTTCATTCGCGTTCGGCAATTACGTGTTTTCTCTCTCGCTGCGTTCATCTTCTCCTATGCTTTTAGGTAAGTTTTCTTCCACTTTACACTGTTTAAAATCATTTTGCACCGATTATATTACGTTTGGAACCATTATCTTTCATTTGCACCGATTAAAATTCGTTTTCATTGGCTTTTGGTGCAGTTCTTCGGCGCATTCTAGGACAACTGCGACGACGATTTTCAAATTGTTATTGTGTGCGTTTTTCTCCTCACCCTCACAGCGGCACCTGTCTACTCCTTCACCTTCATGGCGACAATTTTTTTTTAAAAAAAGACCCATAAATTGACGTTTGTTGTTTTTGTAACAGACATCAATTAATGTTTGTTATAAATGCAACAGACGTGAATTGACGTCTGTTGAAAGACAACAAACGTCAATTTACGTCTCCCGCTATGACGTCGGACATTTAACAAACGTCAAAAGCCTAAAATAACAGACGTTAAAAGCTATTTTTTTGTTAGTGTATATTTAATGGTAGTTGTTGATGGTCCTATGATACGCTGTCGTTGAAGTTATCAAATTAATACTACTTTTCAAGGCAACTTCAGTATTACCAAGTCAATAGTCAAGAAAGTAGATAGGGTTAAAGTAACCCTGAGTCGTCTCCCAACGAATACGAAATTGCTTTTCAATATTTGAATCTTATGAATGTTATGCAATGCTCAAGAATGAAAGTGAGAAACTATGCTAATGGAATTAATCTTTGAAGAATTTTTGAAGAACAAAGGGGAAACTTAGAAGCAATTATGATGAAATAGGCTAATTCCACTATTTTTCCAAGATAGATTCATCATCGGTTATCCATAAATCATTGTTCAAGTTTCAAATTAATTAAAGTAAATTCTTAATTAATTTGAGGGCGATCATGTAGTTAACCAAAGTAGATTCTCAATCAAATGCAAGACCTTTCTAGATTATTCATAATGAATTCAACCAAAGTACATTCTCAATCAAATTCTATTGTGTTTAATCATGTCTATTCTTAAATCTCCTAACCAATTTAAAAACTAATTAATTAAAGTAAATTCTCAATTAATTATAATTGAAATTATTACCACCAATAAAAGTACATTCTCAATTGATAACAAAAACTCGTTTAATCATATGAAAGTTCCTAAATTCAATCAAAGTAGATTCTCAATCAAACATAAAAACCCTTAAACTCATATGACTAATATGCATGTAGATTCAAACACCTTATGATGCAAAAATCATTGCTTTTAATATGATTGAGAGATGAAAGACATAGAAAGAGAGCAACTCAAATCAATAGTCAAAAGAAACAATTGCATTAATTTAACTTAACCTCATAATCCATAATGAAATTACAATGGAATAGCCCTAGAAGCTTAGCCCTCAATGCCATATTACACTGTCTCACGCTTGACTGCCCTTTTTCTGGAGCCCTCAGCGCAAGAAGCCCTGTCTCGCGCCTGGGCGGGCGCCCTTTTTGGGGCGCTAAGCGCCACTTCCTTGAGTCCCATCACGCCTGCTTGCCTTCTGAGCTGACCTTGAGCGTCAAATGATCCTCTACGCCGCCTGGGTGCCCTAAGTGGGGCATTGAGCACCAGTTTCGTGGGCTTGGACCCGTTTTCTGTTATTTTTATGTTCTATTTAAGGACTTGGACGTCCTAGGGTTCACATCTTTGGACGGAATAGGCACAAAACACACTCTTTGATACCTCAGAGACAAATTTGGATGCGGAAGCTCCTATCTTCAACTTCTAGGGTTTTATCTTTCATTCTTTTTCCATTGTTCATCTAGTTTCACCATGTTAATGGTTAACTAAACTCTATTTGTTGTTAGGGAAGGATGTAAACCTTTATAAACTCCCATGTATTGAATTGATTCTTGATTATATATGCTTCTTTCATTAATTGTTAGTGTAATTCTTCTTCGCTCATTGCTTGCTTTGTTTAACTCATTCATTAGCATGATTTATGATTTGCATGAGTACCGGAACGTATCTTACAATTCAGGTTCTGGAGAATTATTCCCAGAGGCAATATTGCTAAGGAATGGCGGTATGAGTTCTGGTTGTCTTAAGCTTCTTATCTTCAGAATTAATTATTAGGAATCGTATGAACTAATAATTAAGGATAGACTTTCTTCACTGAGGAATCAGGTTTTAAGTATTTTAGATAATGACATTGACACTAATGAAGAAGTAGAATTCGTATAGTGAGAATGTGATTGCTGATCATCTATCCCTGTTAGTGAATGGTGAAGTCACAAGGAAGGAAAAAGAGATTTGGGAGTCTTTTTTCAGATGAAACACTTTTGTATATTCAACAAAGGTTATGGTTTGCTGATATGGCTAATTTTAAAGCTACAGGAGTAATCTCAGAAGATTTTAATTGGCAACAGAAGAAGTTTTTGCATAATGCAAAACAATTTATCTGGGATGATCTGTTTTTATTCAAGATTGGAGTAGACAATCTGTTGAGACGATGTGTTACTAATGAAGAAGCAAAAGGAATTCTTTGGCATTGTCATGATTCACCTTATGTAGGACATTTTAATGGAGAAAGAACAGCTGCAAAGATTCTCCAATCAGGATTTTATTGGCCTACTTTGTTTAAAGATGCTCATAATCATGCCACAAATTGTGATAAATGTCAGAGAACTAGAAGCATCTCTAGAAGACATGAAATGCCATTACAAGGTATCTTGGAGGTTAAAGTCTTTAATTGCTAGGGGATAAATTTTGTTGGACCTTTTCCACCGTCTTTCAATAACGAATATATATTGATGGCGGTAGATTATGTGAGTAAATGGGTAGAAGCCACGGCGCGTCCCAAGAATGATGACAACACTGTAATTAAATTTTTGAGAAGACAAATTTTTTCCAGCTTTGGAACTCCCAGGATACTCAATAGCGATGAAGGATCTCATTTTTTCGACTCTCAGCTTGCAAAGGTACTCAAGCACTATGGCATGAAACATAAGATGGCTGCACCTTATCATCCACAAACAAATGGACAAGCAGAGATATCTAACAGGGGAATCAAGAGGATTCAGGAGAAAAATAGTTGCTTCATCAAGAAAGGATTGGTCTAAAAAGCTAGATGATGCTCTTTGGGCATACAGGACGACAATGAAGACATCTATAGGGCTATCTCCTTTTTAGTTAATCTATGGAAAAACATGTAATCTACCACAATGGAGATGGAACATCGAGCTTTGTAAGCTTTAAAGTTCTTAAATTTTGATCCATTTAATAGGAGAAGAAGGCAAATTCTTGAGCTTGAAGAGATGCAGTTGCATGCTTATGATTCCTCTAGGAATTACAAAGAAAAGGTAAAATTTTATCATGACAGGAAGTTGGTAAAGAAGGTTTTTCATCCAGGATAGCGGGTGTTATTGTTCAACTCACGTTTAAAGCTTTTTCCTGGGATGTTGAAGTCTAAGTGATATGGTCCATTTATAGTTAAGAATATTCATCCACATGGAGCAATTGAGTTGACAAATCCGTCTACTGAAGATCCACAAAGAAGTTATTAGTATAGGATTTCATGTACTTGGCTTAAAACTTAATCTGTGATGCAATGGTTGATGATGCTATGATGATTGATGCTGATTATATTGATTGATGTTGAGATGATGAATGATTTTGATATACATGCGGTTACTCACAATATTGTGAAACAGATGCATGAGGTAAACTTGTGATTGTGATAATATTAAGTAGGGTGTTATCTAAATGTTGGAACTTGAATTAGCTTGTGTGAGATTTGAACTCCAGAGTTTTTGTCAATAATTGCTATTACTTTGAAAGCATGAATGATTTTGCCTAGGTTTCTATGATTGAATCACTTGCTTGCATGTGTCATATGATCAAGGCCATCTATTGTTATCCCTGTTTAGCTAATGCATGATTTTATCCCAATAAAAGATAGCACAATGTGTTCTATCCTTTGAACTTTTACCTTAAACATGATATGAAAACCCTTTGTGATAATTTATACCTTGAGTTAAGTTGAGAATATTTGTGTGGTATTGATAAAGGTTCAAGTTTGAGGTTGTTGGGAAATCAAGAATAAGCATTGAGCTAAGTGTTGATCAAATGAAAAGCAAAAGAAAAAGAAAAGAAAAGAAAAGCTTAATGCAAGGGAAAGTTGGGTTGAAAAAGAGAAATTGTGTTTAAATGATGAAATTATGAATGGCTCTCTTAACTCAAGGATTTTGTGATACGGAAAAACCAATTTTCTTCTTAGCTCAGCCACGTTACAAGCCATAGAAAAGACCTTGTGATGATACTTGCTTGTGAGTATGTTTGATTGTGGTTAAATGAAAGGCAAAGTTGATTTATGTGACATTGTGATAGTATAGTGAATAAGTCACCTCTATATACACCTATGTGTTTGAGAGAAACACTTTTTATTTGGTGAGGACTAGTTTCATGTCTGCATGGTTACTACATCTTTGCTTGATTAATCATTCATGAGGATATCATCTGTTGAATTTTGTGACTATGTGAGCACCACAATAAGCTTAATTGAATCAACACATTTATTTATCTTAACTGATATTCTTTATAATAAGCTGATAAAAGCGATTACTTGTCTTGAAAGAAAAGGTTTTGAAATGTGTTGAAACCATTGTATTGATTGTTTGAAAGCTAAGTTACATTTTGTTTGTTTGAGGACAAGCAAAGTTCTAAGTTTGGGGTTGTGATAACGGTTGAATTTACTGTTATTTGATACTTAATTTTGATACTAAAAATAACATTTTTGACTTAGAAACTAACTTGAAATCATAGTGATGTGTGAATAAGAAAGTTGAAGGTGAATTTAATGATATTATGTTAGATTTACTTGTTTTCAACAATAATTGAGATGATTTGGAAGAAAAGTTGAAGTAGTAAGGAGTTGGAACTCAAGAAGAGTTGGAAAAGCATTAGAAATGAGCAACACATCAACACTAAGAGCTATTTTAGGGGCCCTCATGCTAGATTACACTGGCTCACGCTTGGCTGCCCTTTTTTTGGAGCCCTGAGCGCAGGAAGCCCTGTCTCGTGCTTGGGTGCCCTTTTTGAGGCGCTGAGTGCCACTTCCTCGAGTCGCATCAAGCATGCTTGCCTTTTAAGCTGACCCTGAGCGTTAGATGATCCTGTATGCCGCCTGGGCGCCCTAAGTGGGGCGTTGAGCGCCATATTCATGGGCTTGGATCGTTTTCTATTATTTTATGTTCTATTTAAGGACTTGGATGTCCTAGGGTTCACATCTTTGGACGGAATAAGCACAAAAACACACTCTTTGATACTTCTGAGGCGGATTTGGATGCAAAAGCTCCTATCTTCAACTTCTAGGGTTTTATTTTTCATTATTTGTCCATTATTCATCTAGTTTCACCATGTCAATGGTGAACTAAACTCTATTTCTTGTTGGGGAAGGATGTAAACCTTTGTAAACTCTCATGTATTGAATTGATTCCCAATTATATATGCTTCTTTCACTAATTATTAGGGTAATTCTTCTTCGCTCATGGCTTGGTTTGTTTAACTCATTCATTAGCATGATGTATGATTTCCATGAGTACCGGAAGGTATCTTACAATTCAGGTTTAGGAGAATTATTCCAAGAAGTAGTATTGCTCAGGAATGGGGATATGAGTTCTGGTTGTCTTAAGCTTCTGATCTTCAGAATTAATTATTAGGAATGCTAGGAATCGTATGAACTAATAATTAAGGATAGACTTTCTTCGTCGAGGAATCAGGTTTTAAGTATTTTAGATAGTGATATTGGCCTTAATGAAGAATTAGAATTTGTATATAAATGAGAGCAAACCAGGTGAAATCTAACCCCAACAACATATTCATCCCATAATATCAAATTCATTCATCTTTGCACTTTTGTCCAATTGATCAAATTGCATGCATATTTACTTTTCGGTATTTGCATTCTAAACCAAAAGATCTTGTTTTTCAAGTCTTATTTAATCAAGAAATTATATAATTGTTTAGGCCGTGAGTCTCTAGGGAAACAATATTTAATCTTACCATGTTTATTACTTGATACCATTCGGTACACTTGTCGGAGTCTTAACAACAGCTCAAATCAATAATCAAAAGAAACAATTGCATTAATTCAACGTAACCTTAGAATCCATAATGAAATTACAATGGAATAGCCCCAAAAGCTTAGCCCTCCATGAATAGAGTGAAACACATGATGAAATAAAATTGAGAGGAGTGGTGGATGCTTGCTTCCAGTGGAGGAGTCTGAGAATGAATGAGTTGTGATTTCTAACTCCCTTGGGTTTCTTTATATAGGCTTGATTGGGCTTGGACTATTAATCTTCTTTTGATAAGATATTTTATCTTATTTATAATATCTTCCAAATATTCAACTAATTTAATCAATTTTTGAGAATATTTGATAATATCTTTTCTAGATTCAAAAAGATTTGGCAAATATTATCTTTTGATATTTATTGATATAATTAAATAAGGTAATTATTTAACAATATCAAATAGAATATCTTAAGGTATATTTTCTCCAATTTATCTTTAAAAATATCTAACATATATGAACTTGCCCAAAATTACAATCTAACCCTTTTTTATTTTATTCAGAATTGCACATAAGTCTAGACATTTCCTCTAGTTGCATTTTAGCCTTTTCTTTCTTTTCAAAATTGCAATTCAAACGTTAATTCCAGCTGCATCAACAAACATTAGACTTTCCAAAATAATTTATGCAACTAAAATCACATTTGAAGTCTTTCTAATTCTCAAACCCGATAAAGCCACTCATCACAAATCTTATTTTAAATCAATCATTTAAACACAAAGATCTCATAAAAAAATTGAAATTTAAAACATAAATGTGGGCATAAATATGCACTCATCACCCTACAATCAGTACACATCCTTCAAGATTAATCTTTCTTAGGAACCAACAACACTGCCATTACACCAGGACGAAGGCTCTTTTATGTCCACCATTTCTTTAATAAACACCCTTTCTTTAATAAATCATCAACTTACTTCTCTATTTTCTTTGTTTCAAGCGGTATAAGTCGGTCTATTGGGAAGGATAGCCTCAAGAAAAAAATCTACTTAGTGCTCTATTCCCCTTAAAGGTGGCAAACCACTTGGTACCTCTTTGGAAAACAAATCACCAAATGCCTTTAAAAGTCTTTGCAACCCCTTAGGTAGAGATTCAAGTTCATAATATATAGAAGTAAGTGCCTCTTTCTAGTAGAGAAGAAAGTGAGGTTGTCCAAGCAAAAGCGTTTTTGAATTTTTCAAAGTTTGTGGTTTGACAATTTGTTTGGAAGAGACACTAGTTTCCAAACCTAAATTCTTCTCTTTCCTTATTTTTCTCTTTCACTCGTTTTTCTCTCACTCCAACTTCTCTGTCAGGCTTAGTTAGTCCTCTCTCACTTGTTAAACTGTTAGAGGAGTGATCGAGACTGTACCCGAGTCAAATTAATATGCAATTATGTGCAGTATAGACTAGGAAGTGACGTCTAGGTCGTCTCTCAAGGACAAAATATATTTCAAGCAACAGATCGAACACATGGTAAGGGGTGGTTTTTGGATAATTTTGTGAATGCAAATGAATCAATTAAAGCACAAAATTAAACACAAATCTAAAACAGTTACTCACTAGCTCAATTACAATGCTTCTAATCACAGATTAACAACAATTATCCACTCTCTAACCCTTAATCCAACACAAGTTAGCCAATTAAGCGAAGACTAACCATATTTTCATAAAAGCGAGTTAAGCAAACGTAATGCTCATATTCAATCAATTTTGCACCACAAGGTTTTATCAATTAAGCGAAGATTAAACATCAATTAGACAATTAAGTGTATATCCAATTGCAAGTGCACAAACAAATTCAATATTGAGCAAAGTCAGAGCAGCAAAAACACAATTACAGTTCAAAAATATCATGGAAACAATGGAATGTTGCTAATGATCAACCAAACACACTTAAGCTACCATATTAAAACAACAAAAATTGAAGTGAATTCATCAAACCCAATAATAGCATAAATGAAAATTCAATTCTTAAACGAAAATAGACTTCAAAACGGAAACAAAAACGCAATTCAAATTAGAAAACGAAATGGGGAGAGCGGAATTGAAAGTAGGGAATGAAAGTGCAAATTAGGACAGAAACGAAAATGGAATTGAAAACGAAAGTAAAGTAAGAACCCAAAAAAAATCAAATTAAAATGAAGATGATTCCGTACAAGCAAAGAGAAAATGAAAGAAAACCAAAGCCCCAACAATGGGGGAGTTGAAAAATGTCCCAAGCCATAAGGAAAATGAAAAATGAGAGAGAGAGAGAGATGTCTAAAATATGATTTTTGGGTTTTAAAAGCCCTATTTACTATTTTGCTCTTCATATGGGCGTGTACAAAATATGTCAACAAATGGGCCCAAAGCTAATACTAAAACAAAATTAAAAAAAGATGTTGATGTGGAAAATAATAAATGATGTGGCAACCCTCTTGATGTCCCAATAATAATTCCAAAATTGTGCTGCAAATAATAATTGGAATAATTTAGCCCAAATAATTCAAATTAATTAAAATAAGAATCAATAGTCAAATTAAGCCCAAATAGTGAAAATGAGACAATAATGGAGAATTAAATACAATTCGGTATGAAAAGCTAAGTGAATAATGCAAAATAATGATTCATCAGTTCCACTAAATTTTCAATGAAGTTCAAATGAGTTTTTTAAACCACTCCTGGTATTTCTAGTCCTATTGAGTAACCATCATTACTTCTGACTAGTTAAGTTTGACTCACTTTTGATTACGTAGTATTATTCACCACTCCTGGTATCCCTAAACAGTTCCAGTACCATTGTGATAGATCGTCTAGCTGAGTATCACCGACTTATGGTTGTGAAGTATTTTTCACCACTTCTAGTATCCTTGATCAGCAAATAACCTTCAGTTCCCCATACCAGTGGAGTATTCACATCACTTCTGGATTCTTAGTGATGGACGAACGCCGAGGAGAGATCGATTGAAGATGCGCGAACACGAACCGGACCTCCTCGACGCTCTCTCTGACGAATGAAGACGCAGCAGAATGGAAACGAAGCTCTAAATCGAGAGCTGACTCGAAGGAAAACTGCTAAACTATGAACAGACTCAAGAAAACCCTAAAAATGGTGAGAAGACTCGATATGAACCGATTAATCGGTTCAAATGACTGATTGAACTGTGGGAAAGAAGTATGAACGGAAGAAGTAAGGTTTGATCGGTGGAAATTGTGGGAAATATTGTTTCAATCGGTGAAATCGAAGGAAACCTAAGGAAGAGGTGTTTTACTCGAAAAATAGAGAGGAAGCAGAGATCTGGAGATCTGTGAAGAAGAAAACCTGCTTTGGAGTGGAGAGACGCGAGAAACTGAAATGGAGAGAATTGAAGATTTGTTTCGTGGTGGAAGAAGATGCGAGAATGAAATGTAATGAAAATGTGGTTGATGTGTTGGAACGGTGATGTAACAAAGAACTGACGCGTGCATGAGAGGGTCCAGTGGAGGAGAGGTAGCATGGAGGAATGAGAAGCACGGTGAAATTTGGAAAAATGGAAGTGAGAGAGGTGCTTGGAAGGTGGCTAGAGGGAGTCTTTGGACTCTCTAGCCTGACTTTCAAGAGAGAATTGTTTCTATTTCAGAAAACTTAATTCTCATTAAACTCAAAAGTGCTAATACAATAGAAGAGCTGGGTATTTATAGTAACCCATGCTCCTTAAGAGCTAAACTATAAAAAGTAAAAATACAAAAGGAGGACTACGTCAAGTACGATTCCATCATACCCTCCCTCTTAAAAAAAAGATTTGTCCTCAAATCTGGCAATCACCTTATGAAGAAGCTCCTCACAATCTTTGGGAGCATGGCCATCTTGGAGTGGCCTTATTCTTTTAGATCTAGTTTTCTTCCTCCTGGATCAAACACGAATCTACAATACACATCAAATATATCTTCGGTTAATATGAATCCAAGAAAGAATTTTTCTTTAAAAACAAGAGAATAAGAACTTCTAATACTTTGATTAGTAATCTTTGAAAATTTTAGAAGTCCAAATTCAATTTTATCTTGAGTTAATTGTTTTCTTAAAGATAGGAATAACTCAAGATTTGAATTGTCATATTTTGAAAATGTTTTCATGACAATTGGTTTGAAAGAGAAGTCAAAAATTGAAAAGTAATCAATTATTGGAAAAGAAGTAAAGATTTGGAAACCTTCCCTTTTAGGTTCCACAGTCTTTGAAAGAATAGGATTTGTCATCAGTAACAATTTCTCCTTTTCTTTCTTCTGTCTTTCTTGCCTTTCTCTCTTTTCTTCTTTTCTCTCTTCTTCTCTTCTTAATTCCTCTCTTCTTCTTTCTTCTCTTTTCTCTACTTGTTCTCTCTCTCTCTTCTCTTCTTCTTTCCTTTCTTCCTTTTCTTTTCTCTCAATCTCTCTTTCTCTTTTCTTATCCTTGATCTCCTTAAGTCTTGCCCCAAATTCTAATTCTCTACGAAGAAACCCATGATCATTTAAACTCTCAAGAAATAATTTTCCATCATTAATGCAATCCCTAATTAGTTCTAGGTTTCTTTTAATGCTTGAAGGCACAAATTTTCTTCTCATGCAAGCTTTTAAATCATGCCAATCAACTATGGAGGACTTTCTACCTTTCCTAACATGATATTGTCTTTCATTCCACCACTCTCTTGCATGCACTTCTAACTTAGAGAGATATATACTAAGAACATAATATTCACTCTCTTCATAAAAACAAGGATTTATTTTATCAATTTCTTTTTCCCAAGCTAGGTATGTTAATGCACCTATGTCTTTACCAAATGATGGAAGATTCCTAGCTTGTTTAAACATTTCATCAACTTTATCTAACCTAGAAGACCTATATGAACCATAAGAAGACATCTTTGTTTTTAAAAGTTTTCTTAATCTAAAGGGTTCAAAATTTTCACTTGGACAAATCCCAGGTAAGAGAGGTGAGCTAAAGAGCTGCTTAAGTACCAAGTCTTGCCTTGCCAGAAATGTCTTAGGCTACTAACTAATTACCCCTTAAACTAAAATCACCTTTAGAAACAAAGTACACAACTCAAACAATCACAAACAATTAAACACTAAAAGACTATACTCTTCAGACTCTAGTGTGAAAAGGCTTAGAGTTTAATCCCTTTTAGCCTAATCAACCCTAAACGTAGAACACAAAACAAATCAATATTAAAGTCTACTCCTATGGTGAAGCTTGTAGCTTTGGCTAACAAGACACATTCACCTGTCTAGCTATGCTAAAAATAAAAGCAAATAAAGTTGCCAAGAGTTTGAAAGAGCACCAAGGACTCTTCCAAAGAACTTGGACTTTATAAAAGGCCCTTTTACACAACAAAAATGAAACTAACAGTAGGCTAACACAAGCCTATTACAAACAAATTAAAGGAAAACAATTACAAAAGAAAATAACTATGCTAGGCTGCTACGGTCTTGGTACTGGTCCACTTCATGCTCAACTTTGTTGTTCCACTTTGTGCTTCGGTTATCAATTCTCTTGGTCTTTCCTGATCAGTTTCCTACAAAGTAAATGCACAGAGCTACAATCAAAATTTTCTTAGCTAGAATGAAATTGCACAATGAAGACACATAATAGTAAGAACTTCCCTTTTATTCTCTGGCCTTCACGTGTGCAGTTGTTGATCTTGACAGCTAATAGAATTGTTTTTGCTCTCAAATTGTTCCAAGTATTCTGCACAGTTAATTTTCAACCAAAATCAACAGAATATTCATGCAATATTATCATTTACATCACTTACAAGCTAAAACAGAATAGCAATTCACAACAAAGGGTAAGTTAGATAACTTCCCTATTTGAATGATTGTTTCTAGCCTGTTTCAAGCTCCCCACTGAGATGTTTCTGCTACTGTTTCTTCAGTAATATTCTGCTCAAGTAATGATTCATTCACATCAGCTCTGCACACATAAATCCAACAAAATCAAACCAGATTTCATTAGACACATGCAAATGGTCATTATACCAGAATCAAAAGGATATAAGTCTACGCTGAAACCAAACTGATTAAACAACCACACTAGTCTAATCAAAATCAGATTAATCCAATGCAATGCAGAACAATTCCAATTCAGATTCAGATTCAGATTCAGATTCAGATTGGCTAATCCTAGTGTACAACAATTATCATACCAGATCAACTTCCAATTAATGCTAAGAAATACAAGCTATAACAGGAATAGTTCAACCAAAACAGAAGCAATTTAAGGTGAAAGACTCCCTTTAGTTCAACACTCCCACAAGAAGTGTTTCTGCCTCTGGTTGCTTAATCTATACTCTGTTGAGGTGCTATAACTGTATCAGTGAAGGTTCTGGTCTGCACTCCCAAATCCCACTCAATGCTGCAGTTTATCTATACACCAAGATCCCAGAGAAAACAATAAAAATTCAGAATTCATAACAGCACAAAATTCAAAATTGATAACAGCACAAAATTCAGAATTGATAACAGCACAATTCAGATTGGATTATTATCAACACAGAAAACAAATCCTAGCCCTAATCTAGACTTTCTCCCTGCATTGGTGTTGTTGAACCCTTAAAAGATCATGTCGGCTTTCAATCACAAGTACAACATCCAATTTATTAGTCTGAATTAACATAAAGAAACAGTTTGCGCATGTTAAGGAAAAAAAATGAAACCATATGATATCCAAACAGAATATTCAAGCAAATATGATTTACTATTTTTAGTCATGCACAAATCTAACACGAAACTGCACAATAGAATAAAGAGACTCCCTATTCAGCTTGATGTATTTTATGCAGGTAGCCAAGCTCCTTTTGCTCCACTTAAGGTACTCTTGTGTTAGACTTCCCACACTTACAAACTGCTTTTGAACAACTTTACTCCCTGTAAATGTTAATCAGAACAAAAACTGCACAACTAAATGGTCAGCACATTGCAAGTTCAGAAGTTATTTCAGCACTTAAACAAGAACACACTCTCAACAAGAAATTTGGCTCTTAGATGCAGCCACACAAAAATCAGTCTCTCTTAAAGCTTAAAGCACTCAAAATGGAAAGGTTTGGAAGGGAAATTCTCCCTTGGCAGTACACAGCTGGAGAATATTCCATACCACCACCATCTAAAATGCTACCAAGCACACAAACTTCTTTCAAATTCCAGAAATCCAGAGTGAAAAAAACTTCTCAAGTAATAAAGAAATGGCTAGGCTAAGGTCAAAGATCAGAAATCAGAGCAGGACAGCCACAAATAAGGACAACACAGCAGATCTATTGCTTAAGACAACTCTAGATCAGATTATGAAAGCAACAAAAGCTTCAAATTAAGAACAGCAGATCAGAGTTTACACGTAATGTAGACAAAACTAAGACATTCAACAATGACAAGCAAGAAACAAAACTTTGGATCAAAGTGAGCACTCAAACTGAACCTAACAATAGCTCTAGAAACGATTTTAAAAGCAATTAAAAACCAAACAAGAAGTTGCTGAAATGTTTAAGAGAAATCCAGTTTCTATCAACAATTTCTGATTTTGGTATTTCAAAAATTTACACACACTAGACTGCACTGACCCAATTGGTTTTTAAAACTGTTCAATGACTATTTTTTATTGATTGTTCTCAATTTTTTTTATGGTCAAACCTGTTGCTACAGTCCAGATACAAGATTCCAGAAATCAAAATTTAGCACACAAATTATGCAGCAACTTGTGAAGGAAAAATGGTCAAAACTTGGTGGTCTCAAGAGTCTAAATATGTATGGCAGCTAGAACTCATAATACTTTGCATCAACAAGTTTAGAGCATGAATTAAAACTGGTTTGAATAGCTTAAAGATGCAGAAACAAAGTCTTTCAAAAATTGCAATTGTTCAGCTACCAACTCACTCCAAATAAGCAACTTAACCACTCAAATTTTGACTCAAAGATTCAAATAGCTTTTTATCAACTAGCTAAAGTCAAAGACATCAATTAAAATTCAAACAAGACACTAAGAAGTTAATGCAAGATGTCCAGCAAGGATCTAATGCTAAACCAGATTAAGAAATGCAAAGAACATAGACACAAGCAAAGTTATGCAGATCGGCCAACTGCAAATGAGACTCTATTGGAGTTTTCTCAGTGCAACCAAGCTTTGCCAAAGCAATTCATTGCTTATATGGTATGCACATGGTACTGGCTCAATCAATCAGATGCATCTCAATTAAACAAAATAACCAGAAACAGATTAGGCACCAAATAACTGCTGTGAACCAATGCAAAGCTGCATCTCATGTTAAACACTAAGCACTCGAGCTCTTAAATGAATTTGTCATTGCTCATATGGTGTGCTGATGTTAATCCACAGCTAACATGCAACAAAAACCTTAAGAACATATTTCAACTGAATTAAAAGACAAATAAGCAAATTAACATGACTTTGACAGAAACAGAAATAGATTTCAAAACATAAAAGACTCAAACAAAAAATTTGCACCGAATTAAAATGATGGAAACACAAACAAGATTCGCAACAACTGAGATCAGAAAAACAAATCACGACATTAAAGGAAAATGATGAACAACTCAAAAATGATGAACAATGCATAAGCTAAACAGATCAACATGATTTGAATCAAAGACGCGAGACAAAACAAACAGAGGATGACATAAAACAGAAACGCGAATCAACGCAAGAACAGAAGACAACTCGAAACAGAGACGAACCGAGATACTTACCTTCGAAGCGTGTTCAACCTTGCTCTGAATACCACTTGATGGACGAACGCCGAGGAGAGATCGATTGAAGATGCGCGAACACAAACCAGACCTCCTCGACGCTCTCTCTGACGAATGAAGACGCAGCGGAATGGAAACGAAGCTCTAAATCGAGAGCTGACTCGAAGGAAAACTGCTAAACTATGAACAGACTCAAGAAAACCCTAAAAATGGTGAGAAGACTCGATATGAACCGATTAATCGGTTCAAATGACTGATTGAACGATGGGAAAGAAGTATGAACGGAAGAAGTAAGGTTTGATCGGTGGAAATTGTGGGAAATATTGTTTCAATCGGTGAAATCGAAGGAAACCTAAGGAAGAGGTGTTTTACTCGAAAAATAGAGAGGAAGCAGAGATCTGGAGATCTGTGAAGAAGAAAACCTGATTTGGAGTGGAGAGACGCGAGAAACTGAAATGGAGAGAATTGAAGATTTGTTTCGTGGTGGAAGAAGATGCGAGAATGAAATGTAATGAAAATGTGGTTGATGTGTTGGAACGGTGATGTAACAAAGAACTGACGCGTGCATGAGAGGGGCCAGTGGAGGAGAGGTAGCGTGGAGGAATGAGAAGCACGGTGAAATTTGGAAAAATGGAAGTGAGAGAGGTGCTTGGAAGGTGGCTAGAGGGAGTCTTTGGACTCTCTAGCCTGACTTTCAAGAGAGAATTGTTTCTATTTCAGAAAACTTAATTCTCATTAAACTCAAAAGTGCTAATACAATAGAAGAGTTGGGTATTTATAGTAACCCATGCTCCTTAAGAGCTAAACTATAAAAAGTAAAAATACAAAAGGAGGACTACGTCAAGTACGATTCCATCACTTAGTCAACAAGTAGTTGTTAATTACCCTTGACTAGATGAGATTCGCACCACTCCTAGTGATGAATCATTATTTTGTCCTATTCACTTAATTATCCGCACTGAATTTAATTAATGAATTTTGTTTAACTATTCATTATTTTCTCATTTTTGCTATTTGGGCTTAATTTGACCAGTAATTCTTATTTGAAATAATTTGAATTATCTGAGCTTAATTATTTCCATTATTATTTTCAAGGAAATTTTAGGAATTATATTTTGGAACATAAAGAGAGATGCCCTGTCGGTGACCATTTTCTACCTTAGCATTGTACTTTTATTCGGTTGTAATTTTGTTTTTAATTTGATTTTTGAGTTGTTGGGTCAGACTTTTAAACAATGGGCTCATTTTTGGTTAATTTAGAAGAATCCCATTTTAGGGGCGGACTTACTAGCATTTTCATTTCTCCTCTTTGGTTATCATTTTTATTTCTAGCATTTTATGTTTTTGTAGTAATTTCGTTTAGATCATTTTAATTTCTCTGCACTTTCATTTTCATTTCATTGTTCTTGTTTCTGGACGTGCGCTTTTGGTTTCATTTTTCGCAATTTACTTTAGTTTCCAGTTCAACCTAGTTTTGCTACACTTCCTCCCGGCCGGCTAGCCCGCGTTCCAACCGATCCGCCTCCATCCTCCACTCTGTCCTTCGTGATGGATTAGTTGATTGATATTGTCCTTCTTCTCGGCCATCTATGGGAGCCTGAGAGGGCTGTCGGTCTGGTCCCATCTAAGACATAGAAGGACAAAAAAGGGTTTTGAGAAGAAGCTCTTCCTGAAGTGAAGAATGACCACTATCAACTACGGATTGGTTGAAATTAAAACCATTTAAGTTGAAAGCCATAGTGCTGATACCTTCAGTAGAATTCCGAAGAAAGAAGGCTAGGCTTCTTTCTTGAACCAAAGCTAATTCGATCTTCCCCTTTCGACAATGTGTTTCCTTGTCTTGCATTTTTCTCTATTGTGTTTTTGTCTATAATTCCCTGTTGAGTTTTAATAATTTTGTTTTCAATGATTTTGGTATTGCCTCTGTCTATCTGTGTTGATGCTTCTATTTCACTTTGTTGTGATGCATTTTGTTTCAATGGAAGGCTAAATCTGTGTGGTTGGATACTAGGAGATTGCATTGTTTTCCTTGAGATTTCTTAGGTGTCATTGTGATTCTGCTTCTACTTCTCATACCTTGCATAATGTTAATCTGCTTTGTGCTTGCAATTAGTTACACGCTTAGTTTCCTAATTTTTGTTTAATTTCTGCTTAGTTGATTAATTTGTATGTGCAAAATTGATTAGACATATGCATTGTGTTTGCTTAATTCACATTTTTGAAGACTGGATTAACCTTCGCTTAGTTGGTTAATTCGTGTTGGATTACGGGTGAGAGGAACGTGTAATTTGTTGTTAATCAAGGAAAGCATACATTGCAATTGAATTAGTGACCAACTGTTTTAATCATTATTTAATTTAAAGTATTTGCTATGGTTAATTCAATTCGTAAAACCACCTTCAACCCTCCCATTACGTGTTTGATCCTATGACAAAACCAAAAATTGGTCCTTGAGAGACGACATAGGAGCCATTCCCTAGCATATTGCATTTAATTTGTAACATTAATTTGAGTCGAGTGCGACATCGACGATCACCTGGTATCTCGTCAGCCAATAAACTCCAATTACCCTAGATTACTTTAGTATTCGTATCACTTCTGGTATCTCTACGAACTCTTGGTATCCATTGACACCGCCTAGTTGAGTTTCACTCACTCCTAGTTGTGTAGTATTCTTCATCACTCCTAGTATCCCTAGTCAACAAATAACCTTTTGTTACCCTAAACTAGTTGAGTATTCGTGCCACTCCTTGTACTAGACAACCTTACATTGATTTTCTTAACTCTATAGAGCCAAGTTGTAAGTGTTATGATTCTCTCGAGAATTGCAATCAATGATTGTTTACAAGTCATTTAGACTATTACTCTTGCATAGAGGATGTGATTACAATACAAAGCAGTCTAAACACTCACATGTGTTTTTCTCCTTAATCTTTTCTCTCATCTTACAAAAGTAAGCAAATAATATAATGAAGCTCTGGAGTATTTCTTGACTTTCTTTTTTCCCTCTTTTCTTTTTCTTTCTTCTCTTCCCTCACAATGTGAGTAGATATTACATGAGGCCTGACAGGGTTTCTAGGTATTTCAGTCAATTACTCTCTTCGTAAGGTAAGAACATTCCTTGAATGTCTTTCTTATTATTGATACCTGCTACTAAACTGATTGGTGTTTTGATGAATAATCTTCTCATTAGATATCACTTTTATTGTTTTTGAACATTAAGCGTTTACTTTCATTTAATGCTTGCTTAGAATAAAGTATTTTTTATTTCCTACCGTTGAGGTAGCATTTGACTATTAATATTTGTTAATTTATCTTTTTGCACATATTCTTATATTCTTTAGTTTAAATTAGTTACTAATCGTACAATTACTTAGTATCACATGAGTCTCTTGAGAAACTATGTGTGAAATTACCATTTTATATTACTTGATTGATTTGGTATGCTTGTCGAGCTGTTAACAACAACCTAAAGGGTTGGTTTACCTCCAAAGAAAGCCTACACCAAAAATAATCACAAAAACTGAGAAACCAAAGAAGACTAAAGTAGGAAAAGCCTTGAAAAGAATGAACGCTAAACTAAAAAAGAATTTGATGTGACAAAACCAATAATAACCAAGAAAGATAATCAAGAAATTAAAGGTTAAAAACAAAGGTTAAGCACACAAAAGATGCAAGCACAAGAAAACACTAGAAGGGGTGGGTTGAATAGTGTTTTAAAACTTCTTGGAATTCAATGTTTAATAACTATTGCAGGTGTTAGATGGTCTGCAATAGTTGTTGGATGTGTGTTCTAAATAAAGCGTTTAGGAAAAACAATTTAAGCAGGAAAAGAAATAACACAAGTATCTTATACTAGTTCACTTAATCCTAAGCTATGTTCAGTCTCCTTCAAGAACTCTTGAGACTAAACTTATCCAAGATTACAATCGAGTACAAATCACTCCTGGTATACACTGAGTATTCTAATCTCTCCTGGTCCCTTAGTCAATCATGATTAGTTTGAGTTTAACCATTATTGGTATCCAAGTATTTTAACCACTCCTGGTATCAACCCTAGACAACTAGATAGAACGTTTAACTCTCTTAAGCTAAACAATACAAGTGCTTTAATTCTCTTCAAAATTCCCAAACATAATCAGTGTTGGTTTACAAGTACAAATTCTGATAACTCTCAATAAGAAGATAAATACAATAGAAAAAAATATGAGAACTTGTGAATTTCTTTCTTTTGTTTTATAAACAAACTAAGACAATGTAAGCTTATTGAGAGAATAATAGCGTAACGATACAATGATAGCAAAAGTTCTTGTTTTCTTTTGTGCAAGTCCTCCTCTTATAGCTTTCTTCGATATATGTCCATTACTCATAGATAGTTGACTTTCTTAAGAGTATGTGGCTTCTCATGTGATGATATTTACCTTTTTGCGCCTTGGGAAGAGTATCGTTGCTTTCGTAGTTAAAGCTTGTACAACTATGGTATAGGACATAAAGCTTTAGGAAACATTCTGCGAAAGTCTTCCTATTTCACAATGTCTTTCTGATCTTCGTGCAATGCTTTTGAGTATATCTTGGTATTGTCAATATCTAAACAGATAAAGAGGGAAAAAACATAGCAGACAAGGTACACTACGTACATGAATTTAATGATCCATATATTGGTAAAGTGTTGAATCATGTTTCGTAAAAGTAAGTGTTTAGTGTAAGTTTGAGCATTTTCAAGTAGATACAATTGATAAGATATACTGTTTATTGCTTCTTTCTCTAGACACGTTTTTGTCAAATGTGATTTAATCTTTTACACTTGACACATCATGGTCTGTCTTATAAGAGTTTAAAAAGAATGCACTTTGTCCAAACGTTATACTCTTTTAAACAATATTTCGTTAAATATTAGTTGCTAAACTTCAAAACTTGATATGCTAGACATACTATTCTCCTTAGACAATATTGTCTTAACAAAAAAGAATCCTAAGGAAAGGAACTAGAATAGATTAACAAAACCAAAAACAACTAGAAATTGAATGACATGTTTTCTTGTTTTTGGTTGATTATTAATGGTGCATATAGTCAATATTTAGCTATATCCTGAAACACAATGCTTGCTGGGAAATATATTGTATTGAACCAAAAATAAGTTCCAAACTTAAGCAATTGAATTACACCAAAACACTTTGTAGTAGTGGTCATGCGCACATATTTTTCATGTATTTTTCTTGGCTCTTTTGCCACTTCTTTTTTATTTTTCTTTTAACTCTTTTGAAGTTCTTTGAACACTTTTTTCAGCACTAAAAGAGTACCACTACTCCATATTATTCACAAATATTTTTCACTTGAACAGAAAAACAACTTAAAATGAAAAGAAACATAATGGAAGTAAAAAAGGTGGAATATGAAACTTACAAAACACAATGGAAACTTAAGTATATTGACTTGCCAATGAACTAATAACAAGTACGAATTTCGCTCAGAACCAACCCTATTGAGTTTCAGCCATGGCGTTCTAGGCTTATTTTTAATCGTGGCCATTTTGGCTAATTTTTGATCAAGGCTGACTCATTCAAATTCAGCCAAATTTTCGTCAGAACTAACTCAACCAAGTTACAACCGTGGACGTCTTGATTGAATTTGTTCGAATTTTTGCCTTGACTCGTCACAACATTTTGGGAAAACCTGACATATCTCAACCTTTAGCCCGACATGACTCGTCTTAACGTTTGACACGACCCGACTTGTCTCAAACTTTGGCCTAGGTCGACCTATCTCGACCTTCGGTCATGCTTGACCTGTCTTGACCTTGGGTCCACCTTGACCTGTCTAGAAATTTGCCCCGACTTGGCTTGATCCGTCTTAAATTTGAGTTATTAGGTCAGTTATCTCAACCTTTGGACCCATCTCGGACTTGGGTCAGGTTGATTGTCTCAACCTTCGATCCAATTCAACTCATCTCGACCTTTGACCTATTTCAAGATATCTCAAAGTTGTGTTGTGTGACAAAGTAAAAACCAAATTTCAATGCAATTTAATGCAAGACAGTTTGATAAAACAAAAAAATAACTCAATTCAGTTCATATGAACTAATTTTTAGTTTAGTTTAGTTTGGGCAAACTACTTTTTGGTTCATTACAGTTTTTAACAATGAGTTCAGTGCAATTCATTTTGCCCACTTCTATTGGTTGTGTGGTGATGATAGTTTTGTTGTTGTTGTGGTGAAGAAGACAATGGTACTCTTGCTGGTATGGTGATGGTTATGGTGGTGGAAGTGGTTTAGTGGAGTTGTTTTGGTCTCGTGATGACTGTGTCGTTCTAGTTGTGGTATCCTAGTGGTTGTATGGTGGTTGATGATGTATCATGGTTCCGGTGGGAGAACAAAAAGAGTGGTTGTAGTTGATTGTAGGATAGAAAAATTGGATGCATGTAGAAGAAGAAACCTTTTAAAAAAAGATAAAAAGTTTGCATTTAATATGTTTAATTGGATTTGTTAACTTATGTAATCCCTTAAAATGTACCAAATTTTAGTTGACAAAAATGTCATCATATATTATGGATTCTAAATTTTAAGATTAAAGATATTTGAATAATTTTTTTATTTTTTATTTTAAACTAAAAATAAAAATTATTAAAATATTCCTATGTTTATAATATGTCTTTTTATGAATAAAGAGTTTTTTATCAACTAAAATTTATACAGTTAAATAAGTTAGCAAATCACATATTTAATATTCTATAACTATATTTATATATATATATATATATATATATATATATATATATATATATATATATATATATATATATATATATAAAAGAAGAATACACGTATTTGATATCTGTTTTACTTTTCCAATTTTAATTTCTTAATTACTACTTTATAAATTTAAACAATAAAAAACTATGTGTTAGTTTTACCATTTTTGTAACTATTTTATTAAATTCAAATAGTTACTAATTTAAAAGAAAAATTTACTCTTAACCACCTTTTCAAATTTAAATAACTACTCATAATTAAATAATTATTTACACAATATTATTTATAATATTTTTATTTCTATAATTAAAATTTATTTTATCTATAGCTATATCTATAACTATACATCTTTCTGTTTTTGTAATTTTACTTTTTTAATTACTATTTTTAAAATTTATATAATTTATAGATATTTAAAAATAGATACACACAAATGTTATAACGTATGTGCTTATACTAATAATAATAATTGTAACTTTAATAATAATATTAATGATAATTATTATTATTATATATTATTTTAAATCACGTATATGTTTAAAGATAAAATGAAAAATTTTTATTTTTATAAATTAAAATATTTTTTAAAATTTATGAATCCTACGACATCATTTATTAACTTTAATAAACTTTTATATTATTTATTTTCATTTTTTAAAATCTTTCTCTTCATCTAAATAACATCAATTTCATCTCTGAAATGGACTTTTGGAAATAAAAGTAAAGATAAGGTTTTTAAGTAAACTAATGTGTAAATATTTTTGTTTTCAACTAAAATATAATTTGAGTGATATTATACCGTACTTTTAAACCCAACAGAAATCCTAATCCTTAGAATTAGTTGTACCTTTCTGTTGTGCGTGCGAAACAGCGCACAATAGTGACAGTGTAGTACCCGCAATTTGCGTTTCAACAGAGGACCGAAGCAGGAACAGACAGCACAAGAAGTCGCAGAACTAATAACATCAAGAACAAGACAAAAACAAAAGAAAGGCAAAACAATTTTAACGGCTGTAGTGAGTGAATCGCAGGAGCAATAAGCGGGAATAAGGCAGCGTTTGTTTACCTTACCCGCACATATATCATCTACAGATGATAAAACCAAACTAAAGCTGTGGACTTTTTCAGACCCCTTTCACACTTCCACACTCTTATCCTATTTCTCTGTCACCACATGGTCCCTCTCCTTTTTCCAATATCTCTTTCCAGATCACAACACAAACTTCCATCAATATATCTTCCATCGTTTAGCTTAACTTTCTCTGACATTTCTCTCTTTTTTCCTTCTGTTAATTTCTCTGTCTTCTTCAATAGGATTCACCACTTGATAGATAGATAGTCCATTCTTATGGCGTGAAATTGGGGATTCATGGTAGGTGTCTAACCCTCACACTCTGAGTTTTGTGTATAAAGGAATATCATAATAGATGGCCAAAGGACAGACTTTAAAGAAACATTTTTTTTTTTGTTTTTGTTTTCCATATTTCAACCTTTGACCTCTGTTCCTTAATGTTAAAACCTAGGTAGATGGGAGTCGAAAGTGAATTCTAAGCAAAGCTCTCTCTCATAACTACTTTCTGTTTTCTTTGCAAGTTACTTCTTAAGGTTGAACACCTGGCTCTCACATTCTTCTTTTTTAATTCTGGGTTTTTCTTGAAGAGCAACTTGCCACCTTTCCCTGCTTCCTCTTATTCATTCCACTCATAGCCTTGGATCCAGTTCTGTTCAGGCTAAAGGGTTTGTTGGGGGCAATGGTGCTCATGTTGTTGTGTGAAGACATAAGAAGGTGTTGCTTTGCCTAAATTGTGAATGGACCGGAGGAGTTGGTTATGGCGCAGGAAGTCATCTGAGAAAAGTCCAGGTGAAACTGAGAGTTCTGGCTCAATGTCATCTCATTCAGAAAGATTCTATGATGATCAGGTAGCTGCACTCTTGTATTTCTTTACATTGTTAACTTCTTTTTTGCATGCTATCATGGTTTAGTTATATTTGTTTCCATTCTTTTCAGTCTTTCTATCTACTATCTGTGGCCTGAGATGATTTGAAGTTTCTGGGCACGCAGAAACTGTTTGTTTTGCAGACTTTACATGAATATAAGTTTTCTAAAGCTTGTAGACCATTGATTCTGCCTCTTTTTAGTTTGCTATTATGATTTTCATATATTTATAAATTGGGGGAAATTCGATGAATGTTGTTTTTCTTACCATGATGTATATAGGTAACACCAAATGAATGTTTACCTCCCGAAGTCATGTGTGAGGAGGGTGCACCAAATAATGAAGAAGTTACTGATGTGAAGACTCTAACAGAAAAGTTATCTGCTGCTCTCTTAAACTCTAGTGCCCAAGAAGACTTGGTAAAGCAGCATGCTAAGGTTGCTGAAGAAGCTGTCTCAGGTATCTGTTGTTTGACCATCTTGCATATCAATAACTTCCCCTTTATTTGACAAACAAGTCTATCTAAATGAGAAATGAGCATTTGCAATTGACTTCCTGTTAGTTCAAGTGTTGATCTTAGTTATGGTTTATGAAAATGAATGTCTAAACCTATCCAAATATGATTCAGGGGTAATTCTAAAATGTGCTTCACCTGCTTGTCCATGATTCATTTCTCTTGCCTAGGGAAGCCATGGCTAGCTATATCCTTAAATTCTGCTCTTGGGGAATTATTGGAAAGCCGTGTCTATATCATAAACTTCTGCTCTAGGGTGGTTATTACATTTTTTTAAGATATTTGTTTTCTGCTCTTTTTTAGTGGAAAAGAACTTACATTAACTACTGACATGGCTTTTGGATTAGGCTGGGAGAAGGCTGAAAATGAAGTATTGATTTTAAAACAACAACTTGATGCTGCAAAACAAAAACATTCAGTTCTTGAAGACCAAATTAGTTATCTTAATGGGGCACTGAAGGAGTGTATGAGGGAGCTTCGACAAGCTAAAGACGAACAAGAGCAAAAGATTCATGAATCTGTATCAAATAACTCTTGTGGCTTGGAATCCAAAAGACCTGATCATGAGTGGGAAGCTGTTGATCCTGCTGCTTCATTTGTTCCCTCTGATCTTCACAGGAGGCTTGAGGATATGGAGAGAGAGAATTCAAGTCTTAAAGTAGAGCTACAATCTCGACTTGAGGAACTAGAGTTCAGGACCATAGAAAGGGATTTGAGTACTCAGGCTGCTGAAACAGCAAGCAAGCAACATTTGGCAAGTATAAAGAAGGTGGCTAAGCTAGAAGGTGAGTGCCGCAGACTGAAAGCTGTGACACGCAAACCATTCTCTGCTAATGATCACAGGTCTTTAGCTGCTTCCTCAGTTTATGTAGAGTCATTTACTGATAGCATGTCTGATATTGAAGAGAGGCAACTAGTACTTGAAAGTGATATTCCGAAATTGGGAGGCTGGGATATGAATGAAGCTGAATCAAACCGCTATGGCTCATGCTCATCAGCTGTAACTACAGAACTTGATCATTTTAAGAATGAAAACAGTGCCGGAAAAAATCATACGGTCTTTTCAACTGACATCAATCTGATGGATGATTTCCTTGAAATGGAGAGGCTTGCTGCGTTGCCAGATACTGAAAGTGTTAGTAGCTTTCCTGTGGTAAATCCTGCATCTGACCAACTCAGTGTTGTAAAGAAACTAGAAAATGCTGATATGGAAGGTATGGTTCAAAAGAATGTTGCATTGGAAAAGAAACTAGAGAAAATGGAGGCAGAAAAACTTGTGCTAGAGATGGATCTAACTGAGTGCCAAAAGCAACTTGAAGCATCATTGAGCAGAATAAACGAAGTGGAGTTAGAGGTAGTAGAGCTTCAAACTAAGTTAGCTCTTGCAAACAAATCAAATGAAGAAGCATATGAAAAACTAAAAGCAACTCAGGAAAAGAAAAAGATAGCTGAGTCTAAACTCACGGCTGCACACACCGAAGCAGAAGAATTGGTCTCAAAAATCTGTTCATTAGAAGAAGAGATTGAGAAAGAGCGAGTTCTGTCAGCAAAGAATTTGGCCAAATGTGAGAAGTTGGAGGATGAGCTCTTGCGAATCAAGCATGAAGCTCAACTCCAGCAAAACACTGAGATTCTGTCCGGAGAAGGTGTTAATAGTGAGCTAAAGCAGGTCAGTTTGGTAACACACAATGTGAACTCCACAATTTAAGCCTTCTTCGATGTATTCTATGTTGTTTGAACACACTGGCTAATAATCTCTCTTTCTATGATGAATGTTGTCAAGTGTATAATGCTCAAAGCTAAGATTTAGTTGAATTATTAACATGTGATGCAGGCTAAAATTACAGAAGATCAGTTGGAATTGCATTTGATTACTAGCTAAATACAAGTGATGGTTGTTGTCTAAATATTTTGCATTAACAATGTTGTTCACAAGTCTTTTCTATAAAGAGCTCAGTATCTTTATATGCAGGAGAAGGAACTAGCATTGGCTGCTACTAAATTTGCTGAATGCCGAAAAACCATTGAATCTCTTGGGCTGCAGTTGAAGTCCCTTGCAACATTGGAAGACTTTCTACTTGATTCAGAGAGCTCTATGGATTTTGAAGTTACACCAGGTCCTCAAAATGGTGATGAGCAGTTGAAGAACTTACCTAGTAATTTGAGTTTGATCAAAAGAGATTCTGAACCATCAGTTTCTCTAAACCAATTATCATCTATAACCCATGAAAAAACCCATAATGGTTTTGGTAGGTTCAACTCTAGAAGCAAAAGTGTAAGTAAAACAAGAGGTCACTGAAAAATAAGGTGAAGAAAAAACTGAAGTTGTAAATGTGGTCAATACTTATTCAAAGTATATAAATCGAAACTTACTTGTTTACATTTAAACAGTACCTTTTTGCATAATTAAAATTGTTCACATATGTGAATTAGAATTACACAGTGGGCTGTGTTCCTCCATGTCATAATGTGCTAATGCTCCAAATTTTTCGATGCAAAAGTTGATATTTCACGTAATTAGGCGTTCAAGACTTAAATTCAAGAATATTGGCTAAATAAATACAATTCTGTACTAACAAATATATTCACTTAGTGATAATTAGACAGTTGTAATGCCACACACTACCTTTTTTAGTTTCTATATTTATTCTCATTAATTATTTTATTAGAGTATAATTCCAGAAGACAAATGAACTCATACTTATTTTAATATTGACGGAAAATAATTGAAATAATTTATTATTAGTAATACTCAACTTTTTAAATTATGGAGGACATATCTCCTTCGTTTCAAAATATCATAATTAAATTTAAATAATTTATAATTTAGGTATTTTTAATTGAGTCCATTTCAAAAAAAAATTCATTGAATATCCAAAATTTTTATATTTTATAATTGAGTCTCTACTATTTGATTTTGTTGCTAAATGAAAGTATGCATTTTTATTTTGTTTTGGTCATTATAAAAACAACTTAAATAATTTTTAGTTTTTTTTTTCTGAATTTAAATATTCTCAATTAAATTCTCGATAAATATTTGAGTATGCAAATTGTTATATTTTTTTAATTGAATTGGTGTCACTGAAATGACGTGACCATTTAATTTGAGTCAAATATAACATCACAATGAGGTTGTAAAACCTTAATTATTGAACAAAAATCAAATCAATCATGTAGACTCAAAATAATAGTGTTTGATAAGATTTTCTAGGATTTTAGAGAAAAAATTTTATATTGTACAAATTCGTGATGTCCTCTTTTAGAATGTAATAAAACAATTACGTTTCATAAAAACACTCTATTAATAAATAAAATTATTTTAAACCCTCAACAAAAAGAAGATTTATATTAGCAACTTAATTAAAAAAACTCAAATTAATGAGAAACTTAAATTGAGCTATTTATTTTATTTTGTTTTTTGTTTGAATAAATTTTATTAAAAATTAAAAATACTCAACATATAAAGGAATGAAGAGGAAGAAACATACAAAAGTAGAAGTAAATATAAAAATTAAAAATTCAAAATAAGATTATAATTACTAAAAAATAGTAATTAGATTCATATTCGAAGTAAACAAAAAAATTACTAAGAAATAATTTAAAATTAAAAATATAAATTGATTATTTACCAAATCAATTATAATTAATTAGATTCATATTCGAAGTAAACAAAAAAATACTAAAAAGCCATTTAAACTAATTTAGTTATTTGGATTTATGAATTCAAGATGAATTTGATGAATTCCTGTTCAAAATCATAAGCTTGTTGTTAAATGCCAAACAAACAATAATTTGCAATAGAAAAAAGAAGTGCATTTTAATTGATAAAGATATTTCTACAATCTAAAACATCTTTAACTTTTTTTTATTATTAAAATATCTATGTATTAATGTATTACGAGATTTTTCAACTAATCTAATAAAATAGAATTAGAAGATAATTTTTTCTTATATTTTTATTTCTTTTCCACAAGTATTTATTTTAAAACAGAGAGAAACAGTAAAAAGGATTTTAACAGTATTTCAATTTTTCTTTTTGCAAAAACAACATTTAATATTTGTTGTGAGTATTAGATAAATTGCAGTAGTTGTTAGACGCTTATATTTTTAAGTAACATATGAACTTTTATAATTGTTTACTCACCCGAGTTAGTTCTAGTCTCCCTTAAGATCTCTTAAAGGAGTTTCACTCATCTTTTTCAAATATTAAAAATGAGTACAAACTCTTGGTATACAAGTATTATTACATTCTAGTCAACTTGACTAGTCAAAGTTTAAAGATTTCTAGTATAAATCGTAGACAATTGTCTAAAACATTTAATTTAACCGAGTTAAACAATACACGTGTTTTAATCAATGTTTTAATTACAAGTACAAATTCAAATAACTTTTAGAGAGAGGATAAATTCAATATAATGAAATCTAATAACTTGAAAGACTTTTTCTTATTCTAAGAACTGACTTAGACGATGTAAGCTTTCAGAGAGAATAATAGTGTAACAATTCAATGATAGTAAAAATTTATCTCGATTCTCTTATATGAGTCGTCCTTATATAGTTTTCTTTGAGAGATGACGGTTACTTAGAGGATTGACCTCTTGAAAATATCTGACTTCTAGTATGAAGACTTGTACTTTTATACATCTTGGAAAGAACAACATTACTTTAGTAGTGAAAGTTTGTGCGCCTATAATAGGACATAAAAGTTCTAGGAAAACAATCCAATATTGTCTTCTTATCTTACAACATCTTTTTGACCCACGTGTAGGGATTTGAGTCAAGCTTGGTGTTGTTACCATCTACACAAATAAAGAAATAAAAAGTAAAGAGAAAGGTGGAGTAAGTTAATCCATCATGTAACTAATAAAAAAACATATTTAAAGTATTATACATAAATATAAAGTTGCTTATAAGATCCACAAAATCAAATTAAATATTCATTTAATAACCTTGAGGTGAACTTTCATATAAAGTATTTAAAATATATATAACATAAGACTTACAACAATAAAATAATCTATCTATTTAAACATATTTGTATCGTGAATACCTAATAAAAGGACTAAGAGACAATTTTTTTAAAACAAAAACAAAAGTCCAAAATAATATTAATTTTTAATGAAGTATCATTCTCAATAATTGTTTTTTTAGAATTTCCATACAAAAATAGGAAAAAGAAAAAAGAACTTGTGGGTAAATATTGGGCAGTAAAACTAATATCTAAGACAAAGGATTATATAACACATGCAGAAAGTGACACCTGAAACCAATGGCATCAAATTTTATAGTAATTATAATACATGAAATTCAACAACAGAAAGACAGAAAAAGAAAATTGGTGAGACAAACTATACTATTTAGCTTCAAACTACATGCCATTGCTATCATTCTTCTTCCGCAGCAGATCATAGTAAACCTTCGGCTTTTTGTACTCTGACATGCATATAGCCTGATTCAACACAGTAACATATTTTTTCAATACCAACCAAACCAATAGTTATTAACTTTGAATGTCTGGTTTTATTTTCTTAAAGTTCATTTCAATTTTCTTAAATTTCATACAATTATATAAAAATACTGTAAATAATTAAAAAAAAATATTGTTTAGAGAAAGGAATTTTACCTGCACTGCAAATGCCAAATGAATGAGTGTGGCTTCAGACCAAGGCCTTCCAATAAACTGGAGTCCAATAGGCAAACCTAATCTGTCAAATCCAACCTGTGAAATGCCAAACACACAATTTCTTTATAAACTAATTAATAAAATTTCCATTTTTTTAGAAAGATTATTTTTAGTTTACGTATTAATAATTTTAGTTCATGGAGATATTTCTTTTATTTTTTTAAAAAATGTTGTAAATAAGTTTATCCAAGATACCAAGAAACTAAGTAAAAGTGAGTATAATCCTACCGGAACAGTGACAGCAGGAAGTCCCAGAAAATTTCCTGCTATGGAATAACGAACAAGTGCAGCTGAAAATTATGGGAAAAAAAAGTTCAGATTTTGCAAGGAAAGTTTTGGTGCTTCATATACATAATGCTACCAATAACATCAACATAACATGCAGAGCTTGGTGTCATTGTTAATCAGATGAATTTCATGTATGATGTACCTCCATTCACGTAGTCAAGTTCACCTGTCTGAATAGCATCATCTTGAATTGGATATGCAGTCACACTGTTACAGATAAATGGTATAAACGTGTTACTAAAATGCAAAACACAAAGAAACCATCATTCTTTGATGTTTGAGGAAACAGGACAAACCCAGTTGTTGGTGAGACAATGACATCTGCCTCGGCAAATATTTTCTTGTGAAATTGAAGTTGGCGATTCCTGTTCATATTTTTCTCATTAAAAGAAAAAAAAAATGTTGTAGGAAGAAAATTCCTAATATGACCAAATTCAGTTCTATCTACAATCAGTTAAATTTGATTGGAAGTAATAAAACCGCAAATGAACCTCATCAAAAAGGAAGTTCTAATAAATTTTAATTTTTTGTTAATAGTGAAGAGTGTGTTCAAAAAACTGTAATTTTATTAATTAGCATAATTTATTGGCTTAATTTTTCATATCTTACCTCATTTTCTGAGCTTTAAGATATTCCATGCCGCTGAAAGCACCATAGATGCTTTGTGCTACTCTTACATCCCATCCTAATTCTCCAAAATTCCTTTGGTAGTAATTTGGTGATATCAGCAACAATACTTCTCAAGCTAGAGGATAATGAGGAAGGTAAAAAGTTTATAAGATTGCATACTTTTCTTTAAATGAATCAAGTGCAGTGGAAGACTCAGATCCGATTGTTATATAGTGAGCCAGGCGCATTGCTTCTATCTCTGGTATGGTCACGTCTATGATCTTGCATGTTTGAGACAGAAAGTTAGCATGTTAGCAAGTGATGACTTTGATGTGCTGTTTCTCAATTATGAGTTCAGTAACAGTATTACAAGTGCTTTAAGAATTTTCTGCCTTAAAAAGATGGCTTCTTCCAAATTCACATCAAATAAGATACGGTTCTGTTTATGTGGGGAAAGCAGAAACCATGCTAATATATCAGTGGTCACCGTTAGCATTTTTATATTTTTCAGTACCTTCCAATTGTAATGATCCTGAAGCTTGAGCAAAGTTTTGGAGCAGCATATTCTGACTTCATTGCTGCAATCATCAAACCACTAATTGATGGAAGTAGTGGTTAAACAACATGATGTTAACCTATTTCTAAAATTTTTATAATCATAACGCAGATATTTGTAGCTGCCAACAGGACTCTAACCTTGCCGTATTTTGCTAATTTGATGTCAGATATGCCTTTTGTCAAACTCAGTCGTGGAAGATTTATGCTGGTCTGAAGATTAAATAATAAGAAATTCAAAGATATTAGAAATTTAGAACTTGAAAGTGCATATCTAATCAGAATCATATGTGATATTATAAACATGGACAGAGTAATCGATGGTAAAAAATCATTAATTTGAGAAACGATCTTACCAATTCACTGAAAATCTTCTGATATGGAATTTCACCACTGATAGCTGCATAACTATAAACAATGAAACAGTAGATGTTGAAAAATCAATCTTAAAATTTCCTTTAGAAAGAATATCATAGAAAGGAGTACTAACACAATCAATGCATCCTCAACTGTGCCTGCTAGTATTCCAACCATTCCAACTGTCCAATTTAGGGGAAGAACTCTGAATATAGCAGAAGATCATTCTCCTAAGTTATTACATTATAATCCTTAAAGTATTTAATGATGATAAAACAAATATGAATACCTACCCATCATGTGGTATACGTGCAAAAGTTGGTTTTAGACCAACAACACCGCAAAGAGATGCTGGCATCCTTACAGATCCTGAACATATAAATGAGCAAAGCAAACATCACAAGTAATAAGAAATAATGAATGCTGATTTCTCTGGTCTTTGATGTACAGATATAAATCAAATACCTCCCCCATCAACACCAAGGGAAACAGGACACAGTCCAGCAGACACCAGAGAAGCAGATCCACTAGAAGAACCCCCTGCAATCTTACTGGTATCATATGGGTTTCTAGCAGGCCTACAAAGTAATAAGCAAACATGCTCTTATCACCAACTAGTTCTATGAACATTCCTTGATACTGAATTCACAAGACAAGTCCACCAAAGATGTCACATAATGTGAATATGAGTATAACACAAGGTGATCTTACCCATAATGTGGATTTATCCCACTGGTTCCAGACCCAAGCTCATGCATATTGCTTTTCCCAACAAGTATGGCGCCACATAACCTTAAACGCTTAACGCAGCAAGCATCATCGTTACACGGCCTTTCTTTGTGCAGCCACGTTGTACCTCCTTGAGAACAACATTTTCAGAGGCTCAAGTGAATCATGAAATCAGCACATAATCATTTGAATAGAAGATTCCTTAGGGAAAACAATTACACGTTACACTACCTGTTGTTGGATATGGCAAACAGTCTATCTCATCCTTGATAGCAACAGGAACTCCGTCTAAAACTGAAATTGGTTCCCCTGCATAAATATTATTATATCAAGTATCTGAACATTGTTGAGTACACATAATATATGAACACAAATGAGGCTGAATCCTAATAAGAACGTATGCAAATATGACAATGTAATTTCTGGGCTACTTCAAAAGTTAAAATATTAGTTTATAAATGCTAACACTAGGTTTTTTTTAACACAGTCTTCATTATTGATTGAAAATTAGTGAAAATCACATAATTGTGTTGGTCCTACTTCTTATATAATGAGATTTACTTCTGATTTCATAGTTCCTAATAAATTTTTACTACTAACAAAAAGTGTACTAGGAGTGTCTTAGAAAAAGTGTTTTTAGCACTCCTAGAATATAATTCATTAGACTTGTACGGTTGGCAAATGACCACATATGTTAGTTGAAGGTGGAGTCAGGGAAAGGTAAGTGGCATACATCTTATCTTTGGATGCAGAAAACACATGTAGCCATAATTATATGTTTCAATAACGACAACCCCATAGGAAGGGATCACTTAAATGTTGAATTGAAATGACATTTGACTTGCTCTCAAGTACCTCTTCGATATCGATGAGTTGATTCAGCAGCTTGTCTAAGAATATCATCAACACTATAGTGAATAAAGAATCCCATCTGGAGAGAGGGTTTTGTGGATTCATCAATAGCCGCAATAAACCGTTCAGCAACCTGCAAAATATTAAAGTAGAAAGAGAGTCAATGAATATAGTAGTACATCAAAATTCTGAAGCCAGAACGAACAAGAAATGTGAAGGACTTGTGGATGCAGATTACTCATTGTACAATAATACTACTATCTTTCAGGTTCTTAATCTAAATTTTGAGCTGTCAAAGCTTCTGCGTTTTTTTTCTCTTCATCACTTTTAGTTCTTATAATCAAGTAACAATGACTTTGACAACCTAATGACATTATGTCCTCCATTAGCATTGTTGCTTGATAGTAAAAAACAGAAAGTGACAGCAGAAAAAATTCAGGAACTTTAACCTGTAAAAATTTAAATTTAAATTAGAAACTAAAAGCAGAAATTGTAAAAATGTAAAGACAGAAAGAGAGAATAAAACATAAGTATATCAAAAGATGAAAATACCAAGCTTGGTGTCATGTTCCCTGAACGGTAAGCTTTGGCATAATCCATTATTGTCCAGCGGCAGAACGAAGAATTTGTTCCATCAAGTGTTTCCTGTGAAGATGTTGGCAAGCAATCTAGTGCAAGATGAACTTTCTCCGGTGGAGGCAAAGAAGAGTCTAAGCATTTGACTTCTCTTTCTTTTATGTCTGCAAGAATAAGCAGAAACGGTGACCCACTTTCACTTAAGGCAACCTAAGGCCAAATTTTTGCAATCAAATATGCTCATGTCCACAATCTCTCAAACCTTCAAAATCATGCAAGGGAACAAAGAGAGGTGGTTCTTGGAACTCTGCATTTGTGATAAGCTGTGAAAATGGAATAAAACAAAAAGCACTTGCTTAAAGATGTTATTTAGAATTCAATCTTTACTGGAACAGAAGTTGATCATGAAATGGAATACAAATGGTCATGGAGCATACTCGGTGAATAAGATTGTTTCCCTTCAGTATGAGCAGTAGGAAGGTTCCAAGTATTGGACACTCCAATAGATGAGTGAAAATCTTGACCAAAAGTCCAGTCATGCGGGGAGCTGTGATGGCAAAGATCATTAGTAGTATTTTTGTGGGTGTGCATGGATATCATCCATCACTATCAATACTTTTACAAGCTAACATTCTGGTTCAAATATCAAATCAAAAGCCATTAGTGTTAAAACTTAAAACACCAGCACATGCAGAGCCTTTCTGAACCTGATAGAGTGGAACATACTAGGGAGTAGTCAATGTTATAACTGTCACAAGAACTCAATGAAAATCCATACTAGAAGAAGAAAAAGTAAAGATACCATGATGCTAGGATAGAAAGAAAAAAAAAAGACAGTGCATGATAAACCTTTGACATTAGCTTGCAGGTAGAATTCAGTGCTATGGGAGCCTAAATCCACATCCTTCACGGGCGTGTAAACCACACCCTCACGTTTCAAGAAATCCATTAGCCCCTGAAGGAGTGTTGGAGAAAAATGTCAGAAGGGTAGATAACTAGTTATAGGAAAATTTGGCGGAGATTACTAGAGGAATGAGGTAGAAATTCGATGTGCTTTTATAACTGTCATGTTGATGGATAGAATCTGGTATGAAAACTAGTAGACAAAGCGGTTTGCGTGAAAATGGTAGAATTTACACTGATAAAGTTAAAACAAAACCTCACAGCAGTTTTGGTGTCTCTTTGGTGTGAAAAAAGCTCAACTACTTTTGCATGAACAAAACTTCGTAAATTTTCAACCCAAAACAATAGGAATACAAATATAACCCTTTTCTTTTTCTTACCCACACCTCACAAAGTCAAACTGACTGTCACTGCCAGAATGTTTATTGATTAATTACATTGCTTTGGTATACATTGTCCTTACCTCTTTTCACGAACTTCATCTTTTCACTGTTTGTATATGTATCATTTTAGTCTACATCTTAATATTCAATATCCTAAATTATACTCTTTCTTTCTTATTTTATTTTTAAGGTTCATCCTAATCATTCACTTCAAAGAATTCATTTTAATATTTTAATTGTTAAATTTGATTAGTATAGTACTTCGAAGATTCTGATGAACTTGTAATTATAAAACACAGTTGATGTTTGAACCAGAAATAGTTAAAAACATTCAAATGAATAATTAAAATCTTATATCAAACTCTTGTGCCAGTATTTGCTAGACACATTTCCATGCCATCTTTACTATGTTTAAGATTGTTTCTTATTTTACTTTTCGTACTTTTCTTATTAGTGAACATACTAAGAAGTCTCTACAGAAAGCCAAACATATCATCAATAGAATAACATATAAAAAAATATTAATTAGTTGATTGGTGAAATGAGCAAGAAAAGAAACTTTCAAAGACACAAATAAGCCAACTTTTGGATGCTAAGGTAAGAGATGGCAATAAATTGGACTTACAGGAGGAATTAATGAGCATCTGCTTCAACTTGTTTTAACGAATTTAAAGCACAGTAGCATGGTAGTATTAGTGAGATCTAGAAAACGTATATATTGTGTCAAAGTCATGTAATAATTTTCCTTACCATATTTGCAGTACTTATTTTGGTTCTAGGGACTCGGTAGAGTGTGCAGGTTGAAAATGTTGCTAATTTGATGAAGGCCTGCTTCATCTGCCACTCCATTCTGTGTGACTACGAGGTTCCTTGTGATTCCACCACCACCATTTTTTGTTTTATTTTATTATTTTATGTCCTAGGGAGCACCACCAAAGTTAATGCAATTTACTATATGAGTTGTTTCTACATTTATAGTGGTCCACTGCATCACATGAGCCTGTCCATTACTTTTCTTCTTCCTGCAAAAATTGTGAAACCAAATAGCTTTGGTTGGTTAAGAGAAAAATATGAGTACAAGAGCACATGAGATTAAAACAACTTTAGTGATGGGGACATATCAAGTTTCCGTAAGGGAGAGTAGTTGCTGCAACTTAAAGTGTATTATGAAGATGGTGATGATGCAATGCAATTACTACTGGGAGCTCATAATATGCTGAATAAGACAACGAATGCAATTGTTCATGCAAGTGTCTTTGGGTTGGGTCTACCACCCAAGCGTCAACCAAATATTCAGATACTAAAGTATCATCGTCATATACTCTCACCAACTACGATTAAAATAAAAAGTCTCCGTATATTTATACAAGTTAACATACAAATTATTTTATTATTCAAACTAAAGTAAAAAATATTTTTTTTTCGAATTAAAATTTCAATGATGTTTATAGAAACTAAAAACAAAAGTAATTTTTTTTATAAAGACTAAAACCATTTTTTATAAAGACTAAAACAAACAAATGATGTATATACCAAAGATTGAAATAAAAGCAATATATTAAAGTACTACAGTGAAGTTAATTGATATTGTTGGATATATTTTAAAAGAACTTTTGTTTGCTGAAATAATTCATTTAAGAAATGGTTAATTATATTTATTAAGATAGAAAGAAAGAAAATTTTATTATATATATATATATATATATATATATATATATATATATATATATATATATATATAATAGCAAAACATACTAATAAACTAATAAACTAAATTGATCACGACACATAATAATTGGTTATATATAATATCTAGAATATTTAATTATATTTGGTTCTAATATTTTCTTAAATTCTTGCTAATGAAACAATTCAAGACAATAGTAAGGACATTTGTGAATATACCATTATTTAATGCTTAATTTTGACATGAATGAGAGTTAAAAATTATTTTTGAACAAATTCACGAGGAAATCAATATTTTTTTTATGTTTGAACCTTTCATGGTGAGAGGGTGAAAAGAATTTGTTATCCCAAAAGATAACAGTCATGTCATTTGAAACTTCAAATGTTAAGTAATCATTGTAGTCAAATGACTTCATTGGCCATTGAAGATATATAAAGCATGGTATTTTGATTTTGTTGAAGGCTTTGACACACTGTCATTGGCCATTAATAAATAAAGAATAATCATATTTATATTATGTAAATTTAATTTGCAATAAGGTTGGAAAGAATTTTGTTTTAGTCCATATATAGACTTATTAATATTTTCAACTAATTCTTTTGTTCTTGTTTGGTAACTATGGGAAATATTATGTATACTCTCTCAAATAACTTAAGAATGTATTGTTGAAATGTAATTAATGTAAACTTCAACATTTTACAACAATAACAACCAGTAAGGCCTTACAAAAGTTTAGTCACTAGTAAGGAAGTGTTTAAGAAATCAAATATAACTTGTTGTGTGTAGCCTTTGATAATTAATCGAGCTTTGTATTTATCAATAAGTCATTAATATTATATTTCAACTTAAAAGCTCATGTGTACCATATGCAATGTTTGCCTTTTTGTAAAGGGACTAGAGATTGATAAGAGTCTATATACCCTCAAATCCAAATCAAAATATACATTTATCATGCTTGATTTGATTGTATTTGATAAGAAAATAATCCTTTTAGCTTAAATTGTAAAATGAGGTATAAAGAACTGAGTTATATGAAATATGATGTTATATTGCAGTTTTGCATCAAAAAGTAAAGGAAAATGACAAAAAGGTAGCTGAGTCGTAGAAATTAGTGTTGAGCCATAGAAATTGGTGTTGAGCCACAAAAGAAAAGTAGATAAAGAGACATAATTTGCATCACTAGCTAAGAATATAAAATCATATCTAAGACCAAGGAGAAAACCTTTTATGCAAAGAAATTTGAAGCATCAAAGCATGGAGCTAAGCCAAGAAGAAAACCCACACATGAACAAACCCTAGTGGCTAAGCACAAAAGATGGGGTTGATCACTGACCAAAATTTTCTATAAAAGCAAGGCTTTGCCTCTGAGTTATTCATTCAGAAATAGTTAGAATTAGTCATTATCTTCTTTGTAACTTGTAGACTACCAATAGTAACAGCCATAAGGAGGTTTTGCAACTCTTAGAGTCTAGATTCATATCATCACGAGTGACTAAATCTTCTTTTAAGATGTTTGATGTAATTAACTAAGATTCTATATACTGTTATATCTTAAAATGTTTATTCATCTTTGATCTTATATCTTGTTGTTTAGTTTATATTTATTGCTTGAATGAATTGATAATTCATTTCATCTTACTAGTTTGGATTGAGTTAGAGAACTAATCTTAAATCACAGTCCAATCAAACCATCACATTCTTATTAGAGGCTCCTACAAGATCTAGAGGGTGTGTTGGGTGAGAAAGTCTTACACAATAAAGCAAGGATTTATTATGCCAAGGGTAGAGGAATCACACTAGGGTATGAAATCTTTAGGTTCTAGTGATTGAAGAATGAACTTAGATCTACAAGTAAGAGTAGTCTTAGGACATAAGAGCAAAAGATGCAATAAGCATGATAAGATTGACAATAGTACAATAAATGAAAGGGAAATAAATTTCAACCTCTTTACTTAATCAATATTCGAATTACCACAACTTGTTTACTTTTAACAACCAAACTTTTGCTATTGTTTTATTAAAATCTAGAGATAAATTATGAGTATTCTTGATAAATCTCTATAGATACGATACTTAAGATACTATTGTTGGGTACAAACAAAGTCCCACATCGGATAAAATAAGAGATAGACATGAGTTTATATACACATAAGATACCTCTATTGGTAAGAGGCCTTTTGGAGTGGTACCAAAAGCAAATCCATGAGGACTTGACCCAAAGCGGACAATATCTTACCACTGTGGAGATCTATGTGTATATGTGTATGTGGTGAACCTCCCTACAAATGGTATCAAAGTCCATGGTTCAGGTCTGGTGATCGGGCTTAGTTGAGTACGTCCCTCCATGATAAAGTGAAAGTGAAGCCTGGAAGGTGGCCAGATGTATCATGAGAGATGGAGAGCAAGAGATACTCAATTTTGTGACCATGGATCAAGAGAGTATTGACCATGGTGTACTCAAGGACAAGAAAAGACTTCCGTTGTAGGGGAGGTAGAGGTGGAGAACCATAGTCCTTTGTTTAAAGGGAGGATGTTGGGTACAAACAAAGTCCCACATCGGATAAAATAAGAGATAAACATGTGTTTATATGCACATAAGATACCTCCATTGGTAAGAGGCCTCTTGGAGTGGTATCAAAAGCAAATCCGTGAGGGCTTGACCCAAAGCGGACAATATCTTACCAGTATGGAGATCTATGTGTATATGTGTGTGTAGTGAACATCCCTACAACTACTACACACCAGTGCACTTGTTGGAAGTGATTGTAGAAATATGTCATCAAAGACCACTTAGATCTCTCATCACAAGAAAGCTATTTTGCATTGTCAAACTTGAAACACTTAATCTTGATCCTAATATGAGTTTGAACCATTTGAAAAGAAAGAAAGAAATATATATATATATATATATATATATAATAGTAGCTTCAAATTTATGTTAGAAAAATATCCAAGCAAAACAATTATAATCATCCACCAAGATCAAGAAAAAATGTTTGTTACCATAAGTAGCCTTACCATAAGGCTCCAAATTGTGAAGAGAAGATCGTCTAAGCAAACCTTATTTTGAAATTTAACAAAATGTATAAACGAAATAATGTTCAATCGTCTAGGATAAAAGATAACAAGTGTAACGTCCCGGCAACTCACAGGGACCGTTGACTGCCCCCACAGACCACCACCAGGCTTTCCAGTGTGCTTTGTCCTCACTCGCACACTTTCTGGGAAAACTTCCCAGAAGGTCACCCGTTGACTGCCCCCACAGACCACCACCAGGCTTTCCAGTGTGCTTTGTCCTCACTCGCACACTTTCTGGGAAAACTTCCCAGAAGGTCACCCATCCCAAAATTACTCCAGGCTAAGCACGCTTAACCATGGAGTTCTTATGAGTCAGGCTACCGAAAAGTAAATGCATTTTGGTGATATGAGTAGTCAAATCAATTCCTTTAAGCTATCCTTCAACTGTATAGTCCCATACCTATACAGTCTCCAGATCCCTCTCATTCCGGTGTATGTTCGATTCATCCATGTACCCCTTCCACTCGAAGCTGCCAGGAGCCGCTCCTTGTCTGTGCCCCCTACACCATGCTTCTTGCACCGGCGTCACTCCCCGCCCTCGTCTCCGTGCCCGGGTGTCACAACAAGCGCTAAATGCTACACCTTAAGCACCGTAAATGATATAAGAACTTCTAACTTGAATAGAGTCTACCGATGTTTGACCGTCTAGGATAAACACTAAACGCTATAAGAAATTATAAGAGAGCATCTAATATGAATAATGTCTAACGAAAGTTTAGATCAACATTAAACGCTATAACTTAAATATTCTAAACGACATAAGGTTACTCAAATAGACAATGCTAAATGATCGTACATGTATTACGCCTAAAAGCTTAGGATTGTCTAACTCTTTTGTTAAAATAGAATGACTTAGTTTCTCACACCAAGAGGGGGGGGGGGGGTGAATTGGTGAAGTGTAAAAATATAAGCTTTCAAAATCTATTTCACAAAATAAGATGCTTTTACATTTTTCTTGAATAGCAAGTTAAAAGATATGAAAGTAGCAGTAAACTTAATCAAATATACTAACAACTTAATCGACTTAATAAAATAGTGTAGAGATCAGAGACATCAAATGATGATTTTTATACTAGTTCGGCCAACCTGCCTACATTTAGTGTCCTTCCAACCACGGGAAGCAAATGCACTATAAAGATCAAGGCTTTTACAACAAGGTTTTCACAGAGACCTCACGTCAAAAGTGTAAAACACCTCTCTAACCCTCTAATCTAAATATAGGCAACAAACAAATCAGACTAGCAGCAAAAACATCTCTTCTACTGTCTATCTCTTTGAGGCACCCTCAAAGTCAAGAACACCATTCTTCTTCCTACAAACACCACAGGGAATCCAAGCCAATATTCAAAGATTGCAAATCCTGATCGCGTAGAATACACCTAATTGTTCAGATTGATCAGACGTTCAAATCAATAAGCCTTGCTTCTCAAGAAACCACAAGTCTTTGATCACCGTGGTCAATCTTGGTTCTTGTAGCTTTTCCTTTCTCTGTAAGATCACACAGCGTTCTGTAAAAGATATGAAAGTGTCAAATGCACAAAAGTTCTTACAGAGTTCAAATCAGCGTCAATTTATAGTAATACACACATCAGACGCATTTTAATCAATTTAGCTACTAATGTAGTAGAATACATCTTGTAGTTATAACAGACTAAGATGCAATGTAGTCGAATACATCTTGCATGTCCTTTTCATACACATAACACAATTTCTCTACCAAGATGCAATGTAGCTTCTATCTCTCCACAATAAAGGCTACACATGTAGAAGAAAGTTAAAGCACTGAGTAACAGATCTTTTTTGAAGAAGTTTATATAAAGAGGACTGCATGAAGAGAAGACAACAACAAGAATTATCTTATTGTAATATGCTCACACTACCTCTCTTTAAGCTCTGTCTCTTAGACTTGTCTTTCAAAAGAAAAGTTCTTCTACAAGTTTTTAGAATATCATTATATTGAGTTCAAATCCTCTCGAAGAGAGTTATTCATTTTGTTCCTTTAATCTTTTAAAACACTTTGTGTTTGTTTTCAGAGGTGAAGTAAAGTAAATCACTTGTAAAGATTAACTCAATGAAGTTAGACCATCTAGTCATATAGACTAGTGATACCTGTTGGGTCTATCAAGGAGGAGGTTCATTGGAGAGACACAATACCAAATGAGATATAAGCCTAACCATATAAGGGATTGACACCACTCTCTACCCAAAACCTTAAGGCATGGGTTAATGGGTCTTTCACCTTTATATACTGCCTACTTTCTCATTTCTATCCAATGTGAGACTTGAACTCACACTTGGACTCCCAACAATCTCCCCCTCAAGGGTGAGTCCCTTCCACATAGGTACACTCCCCCTCTAGCGGAAGCATTCCCAACCAACCACAACCACGAGTAGCCCTTTCCAACTGTCGTTCATCTTAACATGACTTGCTTACCTGAATACCCTTTGCTAGGAAGACTTTCAGTATAGGGGCCATTACACTCGTCTAAGCCGGTCACCAAGACAAACCATCGACTCTGATACCACTGTTGAATCTATCGAGGAGGAGGTTCACTGAGGAGACACAAATACCAATGAGATTTGAGCCCAACCATATAAGGGATTGACACCACACTCTCTACCTAAAACCTTCAAGCAATGGGTTAATGGGTCTTTCACCTTTATATATTGCTTTACTTTCTCATTTCTATATAATGTGGGACTTGAACTCACTTGGATTTCCAACAATACCAAGAGTGATTATACTCGTCTAACTAGTGGGTTAATTGTAAACTAGAAGTGGTTAAACTCATTGAAATAGTTTTGAAAGATTTGTAAAACCGTTTAGGAGTGCCTAAAGGAGAACTGGACGTAGCTCAGTTGTGAGCGAACTAGTGCAAAAAAAAAAGTGACTTATTGCTTTTGTTCCTTAAAGGTAATCCATTAAATGTTGTTTTATAAACTCAAGTATTTAACAATTACTGCAGACTGTCTTACCCATTGAAAAGAAAATTAAACACTGATTTGCGAAAAGTTTAAAACTCTATTCAACCCTCCTTCCCTCGCCCTTTCTAGAGTTTCCTTTGTTTCAAAAATGTCACAATGTAATACATCAAACAATAGTTAAAACATATTATTCAGTGAAGTAAAAGATAATCTTCTAAACTTAACAAGAGAACAAATTTGACAATTAGAAGTGAAAACCCATATAGAATATCAAAATGAATGTCATTACTCAAAATTAGAACTTTATTTTAAACATAACCAAGTCTTAAATGTCAAATACATGCATTCTTACAAGACTAAGTATTTCAAAAAACACTATTTTACTAGTTTAATAGGAAACAAAATTACAATTATTTTGTGAAAAAAAAATCCTCTAATAAGATTACCACTTATAATCTTCTTGGAGTGAAACATCTCTTGGATAAAAAATTAGTATTAACACCTTAATCAATGGTTCATCTACCTTTAAATAAAATATTGATATAAATAAGGAAAAAATTAATTCATTGAAAAAATGACTAGCATAAAAAGTAAACATAATCATAATATTAAGATGAGTCAACCATGAGTTTTTATCCATAACATTCTTGAGAAAAAATAAAAATTAAGAAGTCTTTATTTTAATAATTTTTAAAGGTGATAACTATATATAATAAAACATACCAACAAGTTCGGTAAAAAAATATAATAACTAATGATATATAATACCTATAAAATTTAATTTTAATAATTTTTAACAATAACATAATTTATAACCTTTTTCATCTTATTCTATTATCATAATACATATTATCATGGAAAAATATTATATAATAATCTAAATATATATTTTCTACACGGACTAAATTGAATTGTGCAATTTTTTTTTTCAAAAATAATACATTTTGAAAATAGAATGAAAATTTTTAATTTAAGATACATATTCAAACTTCTTATTCTTTTCTTATATTGTGAAAAAGAAACAAGTTGTTCACATTGTAAAGTGATAGCCTTCATCCAGTTGCTCCTTGCATGGATGATGAAGTGTCTTAGGTTGGATGATGAAGTGTCTTGGATTGGTAGAAGCATGAAGATAGAAAGAGAACATTTAACCTAGGGTGACTTTAAGACAAGTAAGATGCACAAATTTGACAACATTTAATTACTAAACTCAAAGTGATTTTTATAAAGATGTAGTAACTAGGGAGTAAGGCAGGTTTGATATTTGAGTGTTATTGTTTGGTAATTGGTGTTTAATATTTAGGTGTTTCTTAGAATTATAATTGTTATGTTAATTATTTAATTTTATTATTGATAAAGTGCAACACGTTATTGGTATGTTATTAAATTTGTCATTTGTTTGTGGGTGATATTACCAATGTGATGTGTTGGTTTGTTGGTAGGAATGTTGTTTAGGAAGGAATGAATGTGGGCTCAATGCCTAGGAAAAAGATTTTATGAGAACCTTATATATTTTAAGGGTTAAATATGTTTTTAGTCCCTTAACTTTCAGCGAAAATTGGAATTAGTCCCTCTTTAAAACTTTGGCCTAATTTAGTCCCCAAACTTTAGAAATGTGTGAATTTAGCCCTTTTAACTAAATTTTGTTAGGTTTATTTAATGTTTCAAGTGCTTTTCATGATAGCATTTGAGTTGTTTACACCGTTTGACACATTTTTGTTTCAATGTTCACTAAGAAATGTGTTTGAAACATCAAATAAAGTTAATAAAATTTGGTTAAAAGGACTAAATTCACATATTTCTAAAGTTTGGGGACTAAATTAGTCCAAAGTTTTGAAGATGGACTAATTCCAATTTTCGCTGAAAGTTAAGGGACCAAAAACATATTTAACCCATATTTTAATTATATTTTTGGCCTAGGAGTAAAAGGGTATTTTTACCTTTATTAAATGGTGAAGAAATTAAGTTAGGGGGTGTAGAAAGTAAAAGAAGGAAACTAAAATCTGGAGAAAAATAAAAGGGTTACGTAGATTTTGTGAAGATTTAGTAGTTGTTAATATTTTAAAAAGTATATGAGAGAAAATAAGAAAGGAAATCTCGATGGTTTTTAGAGATTAAGAGAGAGATCTTATTTTTAACCAAAAAGATAGAGATAGAGTAAAAAAGATAAAAAGAAGAGGAAAAGGGTTTGGATATTGTTACTCAAGAGCTAAAAATGAAAAAAGAGAGAGATATGGAGAAACATATACTGATGAAGCCCTGAAATCAATGTTTTTGGTGGAACATCTGAGGATGATACTGATGATGTGCAAGACTAAACAAAAGAGGAGTTTATTGAAATCTCATACTCAAAATAAGAATTAGAGTCTAGATTAAGCTCTGTTTTGTTTTTGATGGGATAATTGTAAATTTGTCCATAAGGCCTTTATCTTTTGTACTATGATACCTTATTCTGTTTTGATCTTTATTTTGGTTGTATGACATATTGCTTTTGATTTCATATCCAATGCTTATGAATGTTTGGATGATTGGATGAAATCTGATTGTGAATGATTGATTGATAATGAATTGTATAAATGTAATTTTGATATATTTAACTATCATATTATTCTTTGCACATTTATACTCATTTGATATTACAATTGCATCACAACTATTGATTATTACTGGACTAACACTGAACATTGTTGAGAAAGTTGTGCTATGCAGGTTTAACATTGATCTTGAAAGGTTTAATGATCATATTTGTGTATTTGAACACATTTGCAAAATTTAACCGATTACACAAATTTACAATCCATTAGAATTCGCTCATTAGAGAGCTTAATCGGTTAGCTTCATAACCTAATCGATTAAAAATCGCTTCATTGGTTTATATGTTTATATTTGTTGATATATATATATATATATATATATATATATATATATATATATATATATATATATATATGCTTAACATGTTCAAATTGTTACTTCATACATGTTTAGGATCAAGTGTTGCATATTATTAAAAAATGTTTGAAAATCATTACATATGCTTCATTTTCCAAATTGCACCAACTGTTGCAGAATCAGTTACTCTGATACATTCATTCTCCTGTTGTATAAGATAATATCATGCATTTATCATACAATTATACTCTGAGCTTCATATATGTTGCATATTCATATTGAGTATTTTGCAAATGGCATATAATGCATCATGATACACTATGTTGAACTCAGTATATACTTCGATCTGTATATATATTTATATTGTCATACTATGTTCATTTGATATTTGAGCTCTGATTTAAACTGGTACAAATCTCATAATTGCTCATACTGTTTAAAGTGTTACATTGGATTATGATAGGGGGAGCATCACAATCTTCGAATGGTCTGTAAGAACTTATTTTGATGTATCTCTTAATGCATTTTGTTTCCATGTTACTTGTATTGCCATTTTTTGCTAATGCTCAAAGGGGAAGAAGTAATTGGAAAACAATTTCTTATTGTGCATAATCAAAAAAGGGAGATATTCTTGATAAGGGTAGCTATGTAGCTAAACCCATATCTCATATATGTGTTTTTGGTGATGACAACATGAAAAATGAATCATTGATTGAAACTCTTTGCACATTGACTATCTGCATGAATTAATTGATTACATAGTTTGCATAATCTGTTAAATTTATCATATATAAGTATATGTTTAACAAAGGCAAAACACCAAGTATGCATGCACATGTTCATTGAGTGCATTGAGGTGTTTTGAATGAAATTTTTTTCAAAATTTACTTAAGTATGGAACTTAACCGATTACGTTAATTTTCAAATAGGGTAAAATGTGTTTTGTATGAAAACATTTTCATGAATAGCCATAACTGTTATAACGGTCATATTTTTTTATATTGTGGCTTATGTGAATTTCTTAATCTATTACATGCACTTCTTAATCTGTTAAATGTTGTGAAATGTAAATCTGTTAATGTTGAAGGAATTGCTTAACCGATTACATTAATTGGGTAATCAATTAATATGCGTCAGAGTTGAGAAAACTATAAATAAGACGCATTGCTCTATGTATTCAACAACTTTATGATTCATATCTTTAATATCTGATTTGTTTATTGAGATCTTAATTGTAGGAGCGTCCTGAAACTCTCCAACAATCAAGATTGCTACATTTAGAAGAAATCATCAAAGATTCTTGAAGATTTAAAGTGGTGTCATAGAGTTTATCATTTCTGCACATTCACGTGTACATTTCCATTTCAATGGTATCTAATCAAGGTTGATTGTTTCCCTATTGCTGCGGCTAGGAAAAGGACTTGGTGAAATATTTTGACTTAGAGTGGGGTATCTCTAAGGGTGACAAAAAGTAGGTGATCTTTTTGGGTTACTATAGTTGATTTGGAGTTAGGAAGGAGAGTACATTGAGAAGAGTGATCTTTGTATGTCTTGCTTGTAAGAAATCAATCAATATAATGGAATCCTTTCAATCTAAGATTGATTGAAAGAAGACTAGACGTAGGTGGTTTGATCGAACTAGTATAAACAACATCATGAATCTCTCTTTTCCTACACTTATTCTTCAATTTTCTTTAGCATATTGCCATAATATTGTACCTCCACCCAAAGTAAAAACATAATCAGTAGTTGATTTTGTGTTATTGAAATCAAAATTCAATTTGCATTAATATATTCTTCAACAATCTCAAGAAATTTCACTAATGAATGTCATAACTAGAAGAATAACAAATAATAATTAGGCTTAATTACCTACTTAGTCCCCATGTTAGGAGGTAATTTTCTGTTTAGTACCCGGTTTTAAAAATGTAGGCATTTGGTGCCTATGTTTTGAAATTTGTATCAATTCAATCCTATCCAGTTAACGACGTTATAATTGATGCGAGAAATTAAGGACGTTAATGAAGATGCATTCAAACATTTGATAGCTATTCCACCCAGGCTATCATTAACGTCCTTAATTTCTCGCATCAATTATAACGCCGTTAAGTGGATAGGATTGAATTGATACAAATTTCAAAACATAGGTACCAAATGCCTACATTTTTAAAACTGGGTACTAAACAGAAAATTACCTCCTAACATGGGGACTAAGTAGGTAATTAAGCCTAATAATTATATCCCTAGAAGGAAAACCAATACTAGCTAGAGATATCACAAACAATTTTAGTCAATTTATCGTTAAACAAAACATATGTAGATTCCATAATAGTGTTATAAGAAATTCCACTCACTTAAAAATAAATAATCAAGATTCTTCTTTTCTTATTGTGATGTATATTATCCTTTACAAGACACCCCATAATTTGAAATATTTTAAATTTGGTTCTCTTTCCTTCCCTAACTCATTAGAAGTTTTATCACAATTCTTATTGAAGTACTTGGAAAAACACTAGAAGGGGGGAGGGGGGTTGAATAGTGTTATTGGAAAACTTTTTCGCAACAGATATAATATAGCACTTTCGCCGAGGATCAAAAGGGTTCACTTCACTTTGCATATCAATTTAAGTAATGAATTCTTTTCAAGTGCATTCAGTAGTGAAAAGAGTGTGTTGTAGTGTTTTAATAAAACTCGCTTTTTAATGAAGAGTTATTTAACAAAAAGAGCGTTTTTATAAAAAATGAAGTACAGTTGTAGTTTTTGTAAGAAAAGCGTTTAAAGAGAATAAAACAATAAGCACACAGTCGTCTTTATACTGGTTTGCTGCACCGAGCTACGTCTAGTCTCCTCTAACACCTTAGAAGGTTTCACTATAATCTTCAAATATATTACAATTAAGTATTCTCACCACTCCTGGTATCCCCAGTCACTCCAAGTAACCACCATTACTCTGACTAGTTGAGTTTTACCCATTCTTGGTTGTCCAATATTCTTTACAACTCCTGGTATCCATAAATACTTCCGATATCCTCCAGATACACTTGTCTAGTTGAGTTTCACTCACTCCTAATTTTCACTAGACACACCCGTCTAGCTATCGTTTAAATCCTCAAGTTAAACGTAGAGTTTCACCCCCTCCTAGTTTTCACTATCTATTCTCATATATTCTCTTTTGAGTTTGTATGCTTTTTTCAGTTTTTTTCTCAACAATGTTTGCTTATGCTCTTTCTTTTTGTATGTTATTCTCTTGATTTTCCTTTTGAATCATCGTCTATTTAAATGCTTCTCAAGAAGGTATTTGTTAGACAGAGCTTTAGCCTTGATTCTTAAGTCTTTTTAGTCTTGTCGTGTAAAGCAACCATTGATTAAAGTCAACTTGTTAGAGCATGCTTGCTTTTTTAGTACTTTGGCAAAAGTAGATAGTACTATTTATCTAGCACGACTTTGATGGAGAGAAAATTTTGTGAATGTCTTCTTTGTTCCTAACGCACACTTCTAATTTATATAGGATAGAGTAGGTAGATGCATGTAGTAGGAAATTTGTACAAAGTAGAGTTGATATGCATGCAATAGATATGTTTTTTCTCTTATCACTTTTTTAAACGTTTAACATTCAATGGCATTTAATTCCTATTCAGAAAAACAAAGTGTTTTTTGTGTTTTCTACTGTTTAGATAGGATTTTATCATTTAAGTTTAACACTTAAATACTAAGCAGTTGATTGATAACTTCACCGTTGGATGAAGTGATTTGTTTAACACATGGTATCGTCTAGTCTATGTAAACACTTTAAAGTTTTCTCTTTTCTATTTAGGACATGTGTTTAGCAGGGTGTTTTCTATCACAAGTTTTTGGATCTTCATTTAAGACTTTCAGTGTGTTTTCTTAAAACATTGTCTTAACACTTTTATCATATTGAGAGTTGACTGATTACCGTTTAGTACAGTACAATACTTGCATTTTAGCAAGACTCTCATTGATGCTTTAACTTGTGAATCGTTTAGTGGTGTGTGATGTTTATGCGTAGGTATTTTTCTAAGACTTTGCCTAAGTTATTTGGATTTCTTAGAGTATTTTCATACTTCACTTATATTCCAACTATTTTGTTATTCTAGTGAGAACCTTACCATATGTTGTTCATTTTGTTTAATTGATGTTTGTTAAACTTCAAAACATATAAAAGTGTTTGGACAGTTTGATCTTATAGACGACATTATCTTAACATTTATAAGGATTTATATTAAGAATATGACACAGATTACAAAGTTTCACCTCACGTATATTTAGACAAAGCTCAAACTTATAACAAAACATTTTCTATATAAAACAAATCATTTTATTTTGTTTTTTTGTTTTCTACTACATTTCGTTAGATTAAGACTATATAGAGAGGTTACTTCGTTCATGAATCATACCACAAGTTCTTTTTTTTTTAAATAAAAAATCATTTCTAAGGACATATATTCATCACCTCTGTCAAAACAAAAGAAAAACCTTAATTTTTTTTTTCAATTGATTTTTTTATCTCAGATTTATGTATGTTAAATTTGTCAAAAACAAATTTATGTTTTTGATTTCTTAAATACATATAACAATATTTAGAAAAGTTATCAATAAGTAATAAAATAATTTTTGCCATTGCATATTAAAACATCATTACTATTACATACATTACTATAAATAAAGTAAATCAGTTTTTTTTTCATGCATGTATAAAAAGGCTTTCTTTAAATCAATAGAAAATTTAGAAATAAGATTAAGAGATATAACTCTTTTAATAAAATTTAAATTTATCTTACCCAGTCTAACATGTTACATATCACAACTTTTAACATGTATAATAATCGAAGAAAAATTACTAGATATTTTATTTGAAGATAAAAACATAAAAAAAAAAACTTAACTTCAACATATCATAAATAAGATATTTTGAAATAATAAAAACAGTATGAGCTCAATTACCATAATACCTTTTCATTTTATATAATAAACTTTATTTTCAAACTCATTAGTATAATACAAATACGTATATTATTAATCATTTAAAATTCAATTATTTTTACAAGAATATTTACATACAACTTTTTCAACCACTCATGTTTCAATTCAAATGCTTTCCATTACTCAAAAGATAATTTTAGTATGACAAAATATATTTTAAATATTATTAATTAAAATACTTAAAATATGTCTATCACATAAATATCTTTATCAGAAATATCATAATAGAATAATCAATAGTTTTATATATCATTAAAAAAAACTATTCCCACTAGTAGAGTCAGGGGAAACGACAGCGGTTATTTTTGTCTATAGGCAGCGGTTTCTGAACCGAGGCATATTCAGGCAAGGTAAAAAGTCCAATACTTTTGGTCTCGGTTCTGAACCGAGGCATATAGTCCTCATCTACGGCCTCGGTTCAGATCTAACCGAAGCATGAAAGTTATAGGTTTTTTTAATATATTTTTTTAGTTGGACATACTGCCTCGGGTCCTTTTAACCGAGGCATAAAGTCGCACTCTACTGCCTCGGTTTAGGCTACAACCGAGGCAGTAGATTATTTTTTTTTGTTCTCTTCCGCGACACGTTCTGCTTCGGTTTTTACCATAACCGAGGCATAAAGTCTCACTCTACGGCCTCGGTTTAGGCTACAACCGAGGCAGTAGATTGTTTTGACTTTGGTTGTTACCATAACCGAGGCATATAAGTACGTTTTTTTTTAAATGATGTCTGTTTCTGCAACATTCCCAACCACAGAAACAGACCTGCATATATTTTTATAACCAGAACAGTCCAGAATATTGCAGAAACGTATATTTTAAATGAAATTTATATTAAAACATAAATATATTGAATGGAATCATAAATCAAATTCTTAGAAGCATAAATCAATCCAATGTAATCATAAATCAAGGACCAAGCATAAATCAATGCAATGTACATGTTGAATATATAGTAATGTAGAAAAGCATAAAACAACTTAGAAACATAAACTTAAAACTTAGTATATCCTAAAATCTACTACATACTATTATATAAATGAATTACATATTTAGCAAGTGTTTTCCTCACAAGTTGGATTGACTTCTCTGGAATTGAAGCAGTCCTATTAAATCTCTGCATAAAGTACAATGATTTCAATTAGTGTATATGAAATCCAAATATAGAGAACATAAAATTCAAACCTAAATATTACCGTTTCCCATCCACTGGTGTAATGTGCACGAATGATGGTCATCATCCAAAACATAACGTAGTAACCACATTCATATGACCCCATTTGTCTATTACACTACAATATATCATCATAATTATAAAATGTTAAGTAACATCATTTGAATGGAACCAAATGTAACAAAGTATGAACTAAAATACCAAACCTTAAGAGAAACCCATGCAAGCTTTTTAGCTGTAGCAGTAGATCTCCCAGATAACATCATATGTGTTGCAAGGGAACTATTAAAAAAAATTCTTTTAGCATACATTTATATAAAAAAAAGGACCACACATTGAGATTCTTACCAATCTACTACATGTCTAAGAGGGCTGGGAGGAGACTTATGCAATGAACAAAACCAAACAGCCGTGTTCTCCGGTATGGAGATCACAAGTAGTTGCCAATGACACCTGAAATTGGTAATAACTTATGAATGATATACCAAAATTCAAGATTGAATGTGTTGAAGTTAACAAACTTCACTTACCCATGTATATAAGGGAGAAAATATATCTCCTTCCCCGTTCCAAAGCAGGTGGTGATGTATGTCTGGATATCATCAAATTTATTTCTCTCATGAGTCATAGAAGGGTCAATGAACCCATATCATCGTTGAACCCCTTCTTGTTACTAACATCAAACAGATACCTAAAATGAAGAAATAATATGATATAAGTAAGTTGATAAAATACATGTATATATAAAAGTTTTCATAAACTTACATCATCCACAGCTGAATGAGTGTAATATTAATTTCATCTTTCCCCGACGCAAGCTCCCTAACATCTTGATGATGCAAGTACAATGGGATATGAGCTTCTCTTCCAAATGTAGTAGAATCCCAATGTACATTCATCGGCACATCTGAAATGAGTTTAGCAAGCTCGTCTAATGCACCAAGAGGGTCATCCTCAGATAAATGAGTCTTCTTCGGTCTAGGACTTCCCTCTTGACCTATTTGCTGTTAAATGCAAAAATGGTTGTTATAACGTCAATTAGAAGTAAATATTAAAATTGAGAAGTATATAGTACGAGTGTTTACCGGGGGATTAGATACATGACCAACCAAATGTCTAGGCCAGGCGACAAAGGACCTAAATGCTTCTTCCACAGTGAAGAACTCATCTGTAGGCACAGGAAGAACGGAATCCGCTATGACAACTTCATCTACCGTGACCTTGACCTCATCTTCTGCAAGCTGTACACCATGCACTACAATTGCTATCTCATAAACTGTACCACGAGCCACTAGCATGGTCCCAGTATCAGAGAGAATATATAAGTCACATGGACGAGTGTCATCCATGTCGTCCCCTGGGGCACCGGCAGCTGAACAACTTCCTTTACCGCTTCTACTTGTAAAATTAAATGTTAGTTTATGCAAAAAGTAAATTAGTAACCAAAAATAAATAACCTTACCTGTAGGGGGCACAACATGTTCCGCTACAGGAGATGGTGGAGGACGATTTCCATAATCCTCATAATGCTGCCGGAACTGGCGCGCAACCATTTCAGCAACTTCATCATATAACTCTGCTCGAACCTTTTTTGTGATCTCCTGCGTCATCTCTTTTCTTATTTCCTCCTTCATCTTTTCGTATGAATATGGATGCAAGGAAGACCCAAAACAATGTCGTATGCCTATGCCAGTCCCAGCAGCACGCACCCGTCTTGGGTGCTCAGGTCGTCCAATAGCTGTGGCAAGAATATCTTGACGACCTTCTTGTGTGAATTGACCTTGGGAGCTCTGCTCAACCAAGGATTCCTATCACATAACAAAAGTTCAAAGGATTTTTAATATATATGTTAGATATATAGCAAAATTAATGTAATATAATAAGAAATGACATCTTAAAATTCTTTCAGATATTTCTATGGCAGACTCGGAAGTGTAGGAGCCCGATGGTCTCATACGGGCTAACTTCCACTTGTCGTGCCGAGATGGTGGTGAAGGAGGAGGAAGAGGGTCATCACCCTCAGAAAGTGGAAGTCTACTATCTGACTTCTGCTTCATTATTTTCTCTTCAAGCTTCCTATATCCACCACGAGACAGTAGGTGTGGATTTTTATTCTGAGCGCTTATTCCCTGTGCTTTTGACCTTTTTTCCTGTGACAAAATTAAACAATTGTCATGGTAGAGAATTATGAAGGATGAATTGAATGATTTTACTGCACTTACCTGCCACGCCTCAGAAGAACGAAGCTCTACAAACTGACGCCATGTTTCTTCATCAATTGCTGAATATTTGGAACATGGATTTTCATCACTTTTTGGTCCAAATATATATCTAGACGTCAATTTTGTCTTAAACCCTCGAAATCTTTCTGCAATTGCAGATAAACACCTATTCCTTAAGCTCTCGACGTTTGGCATATCAAATGTTATCTGCAACAAAGAAAGTAATAACCTTATCACAATACAGATTTATCAATATAATGAATATAGAATTTGGAGGAATATTGCTTAACTTACCAATAGATCTTGCCAAATGAGAGTCCGATCAGTCTCAAAAACATGGTCAAAGGATGGAGGATGGAGTAAGTATAGAGATACGATCACGTGCTAATACCCCAAGGTAAGACCTAAATACATATGCATTTGGGTCAGATGCAACTCTAGTGACCACGTCAATAATGACAAGTGTCCTCTCACCTGCATTTCCTCTAAGTATAAGTTGTCGTAACCTCGTTGCTCCTCTCGTCTGTCTAGAAGTGGTGAGGACTTCATCGCCTGACGAATGAGGTGACTCAGCCATATATCTGTCACAATAAATAAGATGAAATATAAATAAAACACTTATAAAATAACATATAATATTTAACAAAAGCCATAAATATTTACACAAACATGAAATTCATACATAATCATATGGATTGGTCATATATATATTCCCTCATTGTGATCTTCTCGTATTGCTTGTATATCATCAATTAGAGGGTCGTCATCCAAATTTATTGTCGTTTTAAATGGATGGTTGTCAGCGATATGAATATTACTTAGATTCTCTTCTTTATCTTCAATTTGCCTTTTTCCTTGGAGAGCAACATACCAATGATTAGATGCAGGATCTTTGACATAAAAAACCTGACTTGCTTGATATGCCATGATGAACGGTTCGTCTCTATAACCAACCTTTCAAAAATCAACAAGTGTCATACCAGATTCATCTATTTTGACACCACTCTTATTGTCTATCCACTTACATTTGAAGAGTGCAACGGAAAACTTAGTGTAATCAACTTCAAATATCTCTTCAATTATACCATAGTATCTCATGGATCCAACTATAGGATTTTGATCTTTGGATGGGGAAAACTGTAGCGACTCAGCTTCTAGACTGACGCCACTATTTTGTACTGTGCTTTTATCATCCAAAGTTTTCGTATAGAATGTGAAATTATTAATTTCGTATCCTGTACAACATACAACATCAAACTTCAAGTCATTTGCTAACCACAACAAAGTCTCAGAGGACCGTGATTCTTTCGAAACTTCAGATTTGAACCAGGACAAGAATGTTTTGTTATGCTCCATCAACTGCCATTTCTCTGATTGTCGTGGATACTTGTCCCTTACAACGGCTTTGTGAGCTTCCAAAAATGGGATCACTTCATCTGTGTTGTTTAATATGTATAGATGTGCTTGCATCAATTCTTCACGACTTTTCGTCACCACATTCACACCTCGGATGCTTTTACTTGTAGAATATCTACTCAACCATGATGTCCGAGGGACTCCTATCGGATTTGCTTTAGTCATATACTCAGAGCAAAACTCAATACTTTCTTCAGCAATATATCTTTCAATCATCGAACCTTCTGGACGATATTGATTTTTGATGTACCCTTTCAAAATCTTCATATAACGCTCAATAGGGTACATCCATCTTAAGTATACTGATCCACACAACTTTATTTCTCTGGCCAAATGAACAAGTAAATGCACCATGATGTCAAAAAAGGATGGAGGGAAAAACATTTCTAGTTGACACAACATGATGATAATTCCGCTTTGAAGTTCATCTAACTTTGTAGGATCGATGACTTTACTACAAATTGACGAGAAAAATGAGCACAATCGAGTTATGGTCAGCCTAACTTTTTTGGGCAAAATTTCACGAATTGCCACTGGTAATAACTGTTGCATTAAGACGTGGCAATCGTGAGACTTCAGTTCAACAAGCTTTAAGTCGTGCATTGACACTAAGCTCTTGATATTTGAAGAGTATCCTTGTGGTACCTTGATACTCTTTAAACAAAGACAAAAACTTATCTTCTCTTGTTTGGACATTGTGTAACATGCAGGGGGCAAATAAGTACGTTTACCAATCTCTCTTGGTGCCAACTCTTCTCGGATTTTCATGTCAACCAAATCCAAACTCGCATTCACTCCATCTTTTGTTTTTGCCTGGATGTTTAGTAGTGTACCAATCAAGCTATCACAAACATTTTTCTCGACATGCATGACATCTATGCAATGTCTAACATCTAACTTTGACCAATATGGAAGATCAAAGAATATTGATTTCTTCTTCCAAGGGGTCGCTACAGAAGACTTCTTCGACGTTTTTCCAAATATATGATGTACTTTATTAACTTTCTCAGCAACTTCAAGTCCAGTAAGTGGAATGGGTGCATTGTCTTTCTCTTGTTCTCCATTGAATGCTTTCTTTAACCTTCGATATGGATGATTAGATTGTAAAAATCGCCGATGACGCATATACACTGTCTTCCTTCCGTGTTTTAATTGTTGAGCTGCAGTGTTTTCTTCACATATAGGACATGCTTTATGACCCTTCACACTGTACCCCGACAAATTACCATAAGCTGGGAAGTCATTAATGGTGCAAAATAACATGGCATGCATCATGAAAGTTTCTGAAGCAAAGGCATCAAATATTTCAACCCCATCAACCCACAACAACTTCAAGTCTTCAACTAGTGGCCTTAGATAAACATCGATGTCATTTCCAGGCTGCTTTGGACCAGATATCAACATTGACAACATCATGTACTTTCTTTTCATGCACAATCCAGGAGATAAGTTGTAAATTATCAGTATAACGGGCCAACAACTGTGATTGGTACTTAAATTACCAAATGGATTCATTTCATCAGTAGCGTGAAATTTCACTTTTTTTTTTCAATAAAAAATTGGAGAAAGTTTTCGTGACAACGGTAGTTAAAGGTAGTTTCTTCTGTCATGATTTTTCATGGAAACTTTCATTACAAAAATTCACACCACCGTGTTATGTCACTCTTTTTATTAAACCCTTATAGGTATATTTAAATAACATAATTAACATTTATATGATTAAGTAAATATAAATATAATTAAACTTAATATTGTTAAAAATATTTATTAAAAATATTAATTTTGATAAAAATATTTGTTAAGATTTATATACAATTTAAACTTTGTTTCAATTTGAGGAGGGAAAAAATTGTTTAATTTTTAAAATTAAGACTAAATTGAGACAAAATAAAAATACATGGATCACATTGAGACACAATAAAAATACAGGGACCAAATTGAGACTAATGCAATGACACTGGCCTGACAAAGACACGTGGCATTATTAGTGCCATGTCACACTGTCATTGCCATGTGGCACACTATTAATTTGACACGTGACATTTTTAAATTTTACTTTTAAAAAAATAAAAATAATAAAAATATAATTAAAAAATTCAAAAAAATCAGAACTGACACGTGTCACCCCCTTTAACGGTGTTAGTATGGAACTAACGGCGAAGCCTAAATTGATTCAATTTTTCACAATAAGGGACCTAATCGAGAATATTTACAATACGAAGATCTACTTGAGATGATCATACATAAATAGGAATGTTTGAAATGATTAAACTAATATAAAACTGAAAACACTTTCATTTAAATTGTTGTGTTTGTTTCATTTTTCGTCATGTTAATAGATTATATTTGTCTTATGATCATGAAAATAGAATGTATTTATAAGTAAAAGGGAATAATATGATTAAAATAAAATAGTACATAATAGTAAATCTTATTAAAATAAAATAATAAATAATAACAAATCTTATTAAAATAATTTAAATTTATTTACATATAAATGAAATTTAACAATAAAATTAATAATACATAAAAATACAAATAATAATAATAAGATTATTTATTAAGTTATGTTAAATATTTCTGGAACACTAATTATCTATATATTTCAACTTTAAATTCTACTTGTCATTAAAAAATTTAATTGGAAAATAATTCTTTTACTATTATTGAACAAGCTGCGCAAGGCGTGAAAGATAAGAAAGATACAATAAAAGTGGTCTTTTATAATAACGAGTTAAAAGTTGTTAGAAATTGTAGATGTTATTATTATATATACAGCTAAAATAGCCTAGTCAAGCGGGCACATATAATTATAGTGTACAACTATTACTTTTTAGTCAACAAGACAAAATATAATTCATTTACCAGTCATCACATATTTAATTTTCTCTTGGTTAGTCAGCTAAAAGTAAGGGTGACGAGAAATGAAGATAAGATATTCACCGATTTAACACTTACAAAAGAATAATTTTGTTTTAAAATTTTAATTTAGGAAAGTTAAAATATAATAATACGAAAAAATACATATTTTTTAATTGAGTTTGTAATGTTTAATTTATTTTTAATTAAGTAATGTGATTATTAATGTTAGTTTGTCACGTTATTTAATTATTATTATTATATTTTATTTTATAATTTTTAATTTGGTAACTTTTTTATTTTTTTAATTTTATGAATTCCCCGCACTTTTTTCGCTTTTCGCTTTGTTAACTTCAAATAAATTTTTCTTTAATTCTTTTAAAAAATTCTATATTTTTCTACTTCATCATGGTTGATATTAATATTGTCACTATATTTAAACAAAACTAATTAATTAATTCTAATTTTTTAAAAAGTGAAAACGTTCCATGATTTTATTTTATGTGATCGATATTTCTACATGATAAATTCAGAATTTATATAAATCATTGTTTTTCATCAAAAACTTAAGTTTAAGTTTGATTTTAACATGTCACTTTATGTACAATTTGACTAAAATATCAAAATATATAATACTGTCCAACATAAATTTATATAAAAAAATTATCATTATAAATTATTGTAATTAGTATTATAATTTTGCATGTAGCCAATGACAACATTACCACGTATTGAACCAAAACTAAAATTAAGAAAGGTGAGATGACCAAAGAATAATAACAAAGGAGAAAAAGGATAAATTATTTATTTTTCTAATTCAATGATAGTTAAAAGTGCTTTTCACAGTATACGTGTGTGTGTATATTATATATATATATATATATATATATATATATATATATATATATATATATATATATATATATATATATATATATAAAGAAAAATAATGGTAAAAAAACATTATGGATATGAAATTTTAATAATATTGCCTAAATATTTGTAGAAAATAAAATTCACTAAATTATTGAATATGTTATTTTTATTCCTCTGGCCATTGACTTTTAGCAGTCTTTTATACTCTGAACAAGTGACCCTCTCTTTTCCTTCTCTATCACTTTATTAAAATGTCCTCTTCCATCATTTAAATCAAATAAAGTACAACAAAAAATTGTCATCTTATGATCCAACAATTTCTGCCAATTAATTAAAACGCACCCTAAGACCTGTTCAAAAGTCCTATTTTAATTACTCTCATATTTAACCAATAATTTCGGTACAATTATGGTATTTCTTTTAATAATTGAGATAAAATTTATGTAGATTTATATAGGAATACTTATTTGAATTTTTTTATATTTTCCCAAAATTTTAATTAATTGACTCTATAACTTTCATTTTAATTTAAATAAAAAATAAAATAAAAAGGTTGACATAAGTTAACATATTCTCTAACTTAAAATAATATAAATATTAAAATTAAATAAACTTAATATTAACTAAATCATCTTAAATTTAAATAAATTAAATTAACATTGTAATAAGATAAATAAATGAATAAACACGTAAGATTATGATTATAATTTAATGATGATAACTTCAATAAAAGATTAAAATATATTTTATTAGCGCGCTAATTTAAACTAGAATAAATGTAAATATTAAAATAATGTTACTAATTTAAAAGAAAATACTTATGTTTGAGTAATAATTTAGTATTACTAAAGGTCACAGTTTTCACCTTGTTGTTAAAAGTTTAACTTCAAGTATTTGAGAATGCAATCTCAAAAATGGATTTTATGTTAAAGTTTGAAAAATGATAATTAGCTTCCCTTCACAAAGTTTCTTAACAAATTATAAAAGTTTCTTAACAAATTATAAAGAGTTAAGACGTTTTTTAATTCATATATAGTCCTTTTTCTACATTTAGAAATAATATCAAAACAACGATATGAACAGACCAACAAAGATATTGATCAAGAAAAACAACATAAAAACACATGCGAGTAGCAAATCTCCAAATGCAGGGTTTCTATCTTTGTATAGTAGGTTGATCTTTATCTTTGTCAAGTTCAGTGGTGATGAAAGTTATGTGATTTTAGGAACTGATAATACTAACATTAGGATCTGGAAAGCAAAAGTGTCTGAACAACTTGGAGTAGTAAGATAACTTTAGCATATCCTTAGCATCACGTGACAATGTTTATTTCATGGAAAACGTTTCTTTGACAACGAAAAGTTGCCAACTTTTTTACAACGGCACGTGGCAGATGTCAATTGGTGCATTTGACAATAGAGTTTTGCAATTTTTAATATATCGTTGGAGGGTATTTTGGGAAGGTTGAGGGAGAAAGACGAAAATCCTTTTTGCGATTTTCCTATTCTTCTTCCATTTGCGGTTTGCCAACATCTCTTTCGTTTCTCTTCTTGTTTTCTCTTTGTCTAACCCTAAAGTCGTCTCCCATCTTCGTCTCCACCATAGCTCTTGGTCTGTCTCGTTGTGCTCTTCTATTATGCTCTTTGTGTGTGGCGCGAACCACCACCTTCGTTTGCAGCATTAAAGTCGTCTCCCACTTCCCTCTCCACCATTGCTCTTAGTGCGTCTCGCTATCATTTTCTGCTATCCTCTTCATGTGTGGCGTAAACCACCACCTTCATCTACAACATTGGTGTATTGGTGTGACAGGAAGCAAGACCTCGTCTCCACCATTCATGCATTGTGCCTTTTTGGCTCAAGCCACCTTGGATTTAAGCTTTATCCAAGGTTGGTAGCATTATTTGTTCTTCGTTTATTGTTTTTGTTAGTGATTTTGTGCCTATTGATGTGGATTAAATTGTTAAACCCTAAAGAAATCATTAAGCCAATATTGTATTGTCAATTTTATTTGTGTTTTTGTAACTGTGGTAGTTGTGTATTGTTTATTTAATAACTATTGTATATTTCATAACTGCAAGATCAATGGAAGGCCAAAAAGGAAAATGTAAGTTGAAATGTATATTTTGATTTTTATTGATGATGTGTTATGGAGGAATGTTAGTTATTGATCATGTTTTGTCGATGTTGTGTACCAACGCCTGTGAACATGGATGGATTCATCCCACAATGTGGAAATGAATGCCTTACTACGAGAACCACATGAAAGGCGCATTCGTAAGACTCCATTTAGGTGGTGTTTGGACATTGGTAGCCTGTTAGAGGTGAATTTAAAATTGTTGAAGGAGATGGTTTGCCGGTGGGTTGGGCACCATCAATGTTTTAGAGTTAGTCAAAATATGGTTCCATTCAATGTTGTTGATGTGTTTATTACCATAGGTTTAGAAATAGGGGGATTAGACGTCCCTTATGATGAATCAGTAATTGGTATGGTAGGAGAAATATTTAATCCGAAAACAACTACTTTGAAGGACCTCATAAACATGTTTAATATGATTGTGCACAATGATGAGATTGAGGTTGATGTAGTTTGTTGATTGTATCTATTAGTGTATTTAGTTGTATTTTATTTCCCTAGGAAGTCTATGTATGTTTCTAACATGCCTTGTGTAGTGTTACATAACTTGGACAATTTGGGTCAATATGATTGGGTCATCACTATACATAAATATAGTGTACATAGTTTAAATAGATGTTCTAAGAAAACGATGTTGGGAGGTATCGCAAATTCGTTGAGTATCAATGGAAATGTCGTTGTGTTGTAGGTAATATGAGTTATAATTGATTATGTTAATGGAATGGACTACATTGTATATTTTCTAACTATTGTTGCTGATATTGTAGCTTTGGGTGTTTGAACGACTTTCTTTGAATCCTCGTTCTAATAATGCTTCATTTGTAAACCTACTACTAACATACATAATAGAATATTGGTAGGGTATATGAAGGTTCAACATAGCATACTTCATTACGTTCTTTGTCGAGTATTACTTCCTCGTCCAAGCAATATTGGACAAGCCACAGAAGAGGATATTATGTTGATGTGGGCTTTTTTCAATTCTATAAAGATTAACTGGGGACATCTCATTAGACATTAGATGAAAAGGGCATTAAGGGACAATGCCCACCTACCATATCCTCATTTGATTACCATATTCATGGACCACTTTGGGGTCCCTACTGAGTGATCCTTTTACCCAATTAAGTTCAAACATAAGATTGGAGCTGAGGTTATAGCCTCATTTGCTTTTGTCAAAAATGTTGAGGGAGTATAGGTTCACAAAGCAGACGCCGCCAATCAACAACATGAAGGCGAAGAAGATGAGGGTAATCCAGAAGACAATTCTTCTACAAAACTAAATACTGTCATAAACCGCATCAAACAACTATAGACCTTCGTGGGGACAATATTTGATGTGTTGGAAATGCGAGTTAGAAACATTAACGTGGGGACAAGATTTGATGTGTTGGAAATGCGAGTTGAAAACATTGAGGAACAAATGAATTACCTACGCAGTCGCTTTGATGAACAACCTCGTAGTTAGATTACATAGTATAATGTTATTTACTTTTATTAGGTACATTATCATTACTGTATTGCTTCATAAATATTGTAAGGTTTTTTATTACTCAATTGCTTTATCAATCTTGAAAGTTTTATTTATCAACGTTTAACTTACATTTTCCAATTTCTTACGTTCAAGGTCTTCCATAACGAGTGCTGGAAATACTAAAATCAATAAACCATATAAGAAAAACACATTTTTCAAGCTCTTTCCACAATCAAACATAACAAACAAGTGTCATCCATTCAAAAAAATCTCATGAAATCAATAAAATTGTCTTTAGGGGTCAAGTTGTCAAAGTTGGGTAATGCAATTCAACGTTGTGGACAACAACCCATTTAACTCCTAGTAATTGATTATAGGTCAATTGTAAACGATTACAAGGGACTGTATTGGGTACTAACTTTTGAAGAATTCACCTACCTTAGTCATGACACCCACATTGGGGCTTTCCTCCACCTTGGAATGCCCAAACCTCAATTTTCAAGCTCCCCTCACAATCAAACATCACAAACAAGTGTCATCCATTCAAAAAATCTCATTAAATCAATAAAAGTTGTCTTTGGGGAGTGATGTTGTCACAGTTAGGTGGTGTAGTTAAACTTTGTGGACAAAAACCAATTTAACTCCTGGTAATCGATTACAGGTCCATTGCAAATGATTACAAGTGTTTGTATTGGGTAGTGATATTTGAGGACTTCACCTACCTTGGTCATGACACCTACATTGGGTCTTTCCTCCAGCTTGGACTGTCCAAACCTTAATTTTCAAGCTCTTCTCACAATGAAACATGACAAACAAGTTTCGTTCATTCAAAAAAATCTCATCAAATCAATAAAATTGTCTTTGGGGAGTGATGTTGTCACAATTGGGTAGTGTAGTTCAACTTTGTGGAACATCACAAACAAGTGTCATCCATTCAAAAAATCTCATCAAATCAATAAAAGTTGTCTTTGGGGAGTGATGTTGTCACAGTTAGATGGTGTAGTTAAACTTTGTGGACAAAAACCAATTTAACTCCTGGTAATCGATTACAGGTCCATTACAAATGATTACAGGTGTTTGTATTGGGTAGTGATATTTGAGGACTTCACCTACCTTGGTCATGACACCTACATTGGGTCTTTCCTCCACCTTGGACTGTCCAAACCTCAATTTTCAAGCTCTTCTCACAATGAAACATGACAAACAAGTTTCATTCATTCAAACGATTGAGTAGTGTAGTTCAACTTTGTGGAAAAAAAACTCATTTAGCTCCTAGCAATCGATTTCAGGTCCATTGTAAACGATTACAAGGGACTATATTTTGCTTAAAATTATTTATAGATTTATTTGTAAGTAATTTGTAAGTAACATTGTGTTATCTATAAATTTTTGGTTATACATACGAATTTTTTTTGTTGGTAATTGAGTTTTTTTTTGTAATTGATCTGGAACATAAATGCTCTCAAACTTGCAATGGAAGATGGTATGTTAAAACAATAAAAAAAAGTGATGCTCAATTATATAGTTTGTCACTTAGTGCCTTGAAGCTTCCAAGTCTACAAGACAAAGTTTCTCAACAAACTACAAACTCATGTACACCAAAATAACCAGTTTTGCTTACCTCTATAAAGTTGCTCAACAAACCCCAAAGAGCCAACATGCATCCTAATTCACAGTTCATTCCTTTTCTACAGTTAGAGACAATATGAAAACGATCTAACTATACCAACAAAGACATTGATCAACAAAAATTCAAGAAAAACAACACAAGAACACATGCGAGTAGGAAAAACTCTACACGCAATCATATGGAACAAAGAAAACGAGAAAAAGAGGTTTAAAACTAACTTATGCGAAGAGAGAAAAAATCGATCTAAATTAAAGAGTTCGCTACCATGACCAATCTCACAATCTCGATTCTTCAATCAGACAAATAGAGAGAAATAAGTCTTAGAGAGAAATCAAATAATTCTATAAAAAGTGATCTATAGAAAATGGTGTGTTTTAAAATAATGAAATTCATTTATAACAAAACTATTAATATGAAAACCTTTTAATTTAAAATAATCAATTTTTACAATTTTTAAACATTATCACTTTTAAAATGTTATTTTTAAAATTTTTACACCACACAAATTAACGTGATCAAATCATATGTATACAAGATTGAAATTTTATACAAGAATTAAAATTGTGAAAAATAAGATAGAAACAGTAACATCCCAAAAATACAGTATAAAACCATATAATAGAAAAATCACATTAATAATACTACAAATCAGTTCTACACAAAACGAGGAACTATTATGGCCGAATGGCCCTACATAATAGCAGGGAAATAAAAACCGCACACTAGATACAACTAGACCGAACGATTTACAAAATAAACTTATATTGAACGGTCTTACAAACGATGAAGCCAACAACTGATCTAACGGTCCTAAAGTTCAGTCTTTACTTTCACCTCTTCCAGTGCTTCTTCCAGTAGCTCTTCTCCTTCTGCTCACATCCACACGGATGATCATTGCAACAGGGACGAAGACAACAAAATAGACAAAAATGAAACAAGACGGAAAAAGGGTAAACTTATGTAATTTAATCCATGTAGTAACATATTTAGATCACATAAGTGCTACATCAATCAATTTCACAAAATCAATCATTCATTAATGCATGCAATAAACCAACGTTTGACTCTGACCGTCCGAACTGTATGAATTATGTGTAGCTACGACGTTTGTGCACCCGGGTGATGTAGTAACTATGATACCCTCAACAGCTGCCACCCGAGGTTAATTTGTTCCGTCCAAGATTACCTTATGGACTAGGACCTCCTGTCTCTCACACATGACTTACCCCTCTCTACTTGAGAATGAGTAATCATAGAATATCTGGATAAACACCAGCTAAGCATAACCACATTCATACTTTACCATTCCAATACCAAATCATGAGATATTCCTGTTAGCAAAATGAAGAAGATGAAGTTTTGATGATGTCCAAATCAAGTCAAGAGAAATCAAGATTCAAAATGTTATGAAGACTTGTATTGCTATGGAAAGCTTTTGTAATAATTATAGTTTAGTATCTAGGACTTAGATTATGAGTGGATTTATGTTTGCATTCAAAAGAGATGTAAAAATAAGCCAAACAGCAAAATCTGTGCAGTGTTAATCGATTAACACAGGGTGTAAATCGATTGTTCCAGAGACAAATGGAAAAATTCAGCAGTGCAGTGTTAATCGATTAACAGAGGGTGTTAATCGATTAACGTTAATCGATTAACAGAAGGTGTTAATCGATTAACACAGGGACCGTTTGAAAAACTAGCCATTTTTTATAGCCGTTGGACTATCCGTTGGGGTGTTAATCGATTAACCACTGTAGCTAATCGATTAACACAGTGTGAAAGGCTGAAAACGAAAAATGGAAGAGCCCTTTGGATGAGTCTATAAATAGACTCTCATTTCCTCTCAAAATACATATCTAGAGACACAGAAACTCTTCCCTTGTGCTCAAAATACTCAGAAATTCTTGAGACTTGTGTGTTCTTGTTCGGCTTGTGAAACTCTTGTCTGTGGAGCTGGTAAAGTGATGCTACGGTGACAGAGGAAATAGCCGGTTCATCCTTGGTGTGTCTAAGGAGGTGTTCGGAAGAGAATCATCCTTCGTGAAGTATTCGGAGGAGGTGTTCATCCTTCGTGAAGTATTCGAAGGAGGTGTTCATCCTTTGTGAAGACTCAAAGGAGGTGTAGTTTCATCTCTTGTGGTATCAAGAGAGGTGGTTTCTAAACTCTTACAAATTGTATCTTTGTTATTGTAATTTGTAATTGTTTTGTGTTAGTGAAACTGTTTATCTTGTTTTGAGATAAGCGACTGGACGTAGGATTGGTAAGATCCGAACCAGGATAAAATCATCTGTGCAAATTTCTCTCAACCTTACTCTTGCTTTATTTGTCTTTATTAATTGCTAAGTAAGTTTAATTGAGTAGAAATTAAAAGGCACACGTTAGTATTAAAAACCCTCTTGGTTTGTTATTCCACGCTAACCCTTCCGCTACAGCCGCTCCTGACAATTGGTATCATTACAAATGAAGCGAAGAATGATGATAATCCTCAAGATGAAGATCTAATGTGGAAACAACCTAGAGGATTATCATTACAAAGTTAGAGGCATATCTAAAGGGGTAAACATTAGAAGAGATCTAAGAATTTTAGAAATATCTTAGGATTGCATTTTTTTTAAAAAAAAAAAATCTTATCTTATATAGTTCAATGTATGTTTAAACAATGTTTTATAAGTTCTTTATCCTAAAATTATTTGCTTTAAATATCCTATTGTGCATGTTTGAATGAATCTTTAAATTTGAAGTATTTTTAGCTCATATGCATACATGCTTTTATTAAGGGAGAGTATTATCTTAGGGGGAGAACATCAAACACAACTTTTTAATTATGATCAAAAAGGGGGAGAAAATGTTTAAAGCTTATTTGCCTATTTGTACTATTTGTGCTTATTCACTAATGCACTCTTTCTTCCATAAGTTGTGTTTTAAATACAGATTATTACCAAAAGCTTTAAATCAAGGAGTTTTTGATCATCATCAAAAAGGGGGAGATTGTTAGCAAAATGATCAAGATGAAGTTTTGATGATGTCCAAATCATGTCAAGAGAAATCAAGATTCAAGATGTTATGAAGACTTATATTGTGATGGAAAGCTTTTGTAATACTCTTAGAAATATGTATAGGACTTAGATTAGAAAAAGAAAAGTGTTTTGTAAAAAGTACTGTAGCAAAATACTGTAGTGCATCACTGTAGCACGGTACTGTAGCAAAGTACTGTAGCTAATCGATTAACAGGGGCTGTTAATCGATTGTTCCAGAGAAAAATGGAAAAATTTAGCAGTGCAGTGTTAATCGATTAACAGAGTGTGTTAATCGATTAACGTTAATCGATTAACAGAAGGTGTTAATCGATTAACACAGGGACCGTTTGAAAAACTAGCCGTTTTTATAGCCGTTGGACTATTCGTTGGGGTGTTAATCGATTAACCACTGTAGCTAATCGATTAACACAGTGTGAAAGGCTGAAAACGAAAAATGGAAGAGCCCTTTGGATGAGTCTATAAATAGACTCTCATTTCCTCTCAAAATACATATCTAGAGACACAGAAACTCTTCCCTTGTGCTCAAAATACTCAGAAATTCTTTGAGACTTGTGTGTTCTTGTTCGGCTTGTGAAACTCTTGTCTGTGGAGCTGGTGAAGTGCTGCTACGGTGACAGAGGAAATAGCCGGTTCATCCTTGGTGTGTCTGAGGAGGTGTTCGGAAGAGAATCATCCTTCGTGAAGTACTCGGAGGAGGTGTTCATCCTTTGTGAAGACTCAAAGGAGGTGTAGTTTCATCTCTTGTGGTATCAAGAGAGGTGTTTTCTAAACTCTTACAAATTGTATCTTTGTGATTGTAGTTTGTAATTGTTTTGTGATAGTGAAACTGTTTATCTTGTTTTGAGATAAGCGACTGGACGTAGGATTGGTAAGATCCGAACCAGGATAAAATCATCTGTGCAAATTTCTCTCAACCTTACTCTATTTAACTGTTATTATTAATTGCTAAGTAAGTTTAATTGAGTAGAAATTAAAAGGCACACGTTAGTATTAGAAACCCCTCTTGGTTTGTTGTTCCACGCTAACCCATCCGCTGCAGCCGCCTCTGACAATTCCTCTCTGGAATACTCTTTTCATATCCATATTACTCAATTCATGTCACATTCCATCATATTTCATTATCAAAACATCTAACCAAACCAATTGGAACAGAAACTAATGTGACACCGAACACTGAATCCATACTCTCAACCCAAGGACAAGACCAAACACTTGGAGTGAGACCGAGAGATCTTCAACTCACAACAAATCAAAACTGAAAGAGTTATTATTAGAGTTATGAAAGAAACCGAAAGGAATAGCACTCTATAATAAATAATAGAGCCGAACGCTATTTACTAGGTAAATCATTTCATTGAACTGACTCCTGAGAGTTCAAACCAAACGTCAGAAGCATAGACCGAGTACTAAGACTCTAGGCGAATCTCATTTAGAGACCGTTACTGTTTGACACCAAATACTAACAACTGACGAGATACTATGAAGAAAGTGAACATTATTTATACTTAGCTTTTGGCATGAGACTAACATTAAAGAGACCGAGAGCTAGTCTAAGACTGAGCACTGTAGAAACCGAACGTTATTGAGTTTGGCCGAACGCTCTTCTTAAAAAAAATGGTAATGATAGATTACTAGGATAAGACTGAGCACTTGATTTAAGATCGAGCACCATTTAGACCGAGTGCCAAGTTTATGACCGAGCACTACAGAACTTATTAAATGAAAGAATATATTCAAATTATAATTTGATGAGACTTATTTTCAACAAGGATAAATATCATATTTAAGAATTTAGGTATTATTGAATATCTTAAAGAAGTTGTTTTAAGGAGTGAAAAAGAGATACTATACGTAGACCAAACACTTTATTTACAAGTATACTAAGATAAACCGATCGGTCATCGACTGATTCTTTCTAAAGAAAGAATCAAGTCCAGACCAAATGCTCAAAGGGAAATCGAACGGTCAATGATGACTTTCGGTTATAGTTTACATAATTATCAGACTATTACATAATCACTCTCAAACCTTATTCCTACCCATTTCATAGCTTTCATTAATCTTCAAATACTTTTAAACAATATACAATATTTCATCATCAACCAAATCATCAAACACAATATCATTTCAGTTTCTCATCTTTTATATTCATATACTCATACAGCCAACAATGCAGTAACAACCATACTTCATATTCATTCAATCAATCAAACAACATGAAATCATTAAAACAAGAATCTTAATCAAATTATATAAGCTTCCCTTACCTCTTAAAGTGACCGAACGCTCAATAATGCAGGATATTGTTTTACCACTACACTTTTTTCTACCCTTATAATTTACTGATAAAAAATTCTAGACAAAATAAAAGACCAGAACATTATCAAAAATCACATATAGGAAGGTGATCAACCTATGCAACCAGAACTTGGTTTGCATGTATCAGAAAACCACTCGACTAAGAGAGGAATGAACTTACCAACTCGGAATCACAAATTGGTCGATTAAAACGAAAGCCCTTGACGCCTGAAAAATTTACATGGTGCCTGAGTGGTGATCGGAGGAACAAAAAGTGAGAATTTCTTAGAGAAAAGATTAAGGAGATTTAGAGAGAAGGAGGAGGAAATTGTTTCAGTAGTTTGGAGAAGAAGGAAAGCATGCAAAGAAGTGACACGACATTTGAAATTTGGCATTAAATACTACCGTCACTAAAATCAAACGGCTACTCTCCTGTAGCCACCTGTTTTCCACTATTTGAAATTCTGACTCTCTCATTGACAATTGACTTCCCTACTTGAAATTTTTAGTGAATTTTGACATAAACTAAATCAATACAAATGAATATATTAAAAAAAAACTAGTGAGATATTTAAATTTAAAATGTATTAACTATTGCAGCAAAAGTTCAACTCCAAATTAACAATGAATGTGTCAACATCTTTAACTAAATTTAATCCAGAGTCAACTATAAATAAACAAATTTTTTAGGACAAAATTAAAATTGGTTAAATTGTGGACTACTTATTCGCAGTATAATATGCTTATTCATACCTCTTCTATTTTCTTGTACTTTTTTTTTTTGCGCATTATTAAACTTCAGTGTGTTGCTCCCTCCACCACCACATCTTTCTCCCTTCACCTTTCCAATTTTTTTAATTCCAATTATATCCTTAAATTAAAATATTTTACTTTTACTATTTTAATTTATTTCAAACCTAGTTCTCCTTATATTATTAAAATACATTAAAAATATATTCAAAAATAATAAATCAAAACATTTAAATTAAATTATTAAAATATTTCAAAAATAAAGAATAAACTAATAAAACAAACTCTAAAATTGAAAACGTAACCTGGGTGACATCCTTCAACGGATGTCAACATCCGTTTAAGAAAAAAACGGATGTCAACATCCGTGTAAGAAAAAAACGGATGTCAACATCCGTTTAAGGAAAAAACGGATGTCAACATCCGTTTTACCTTAAACGGATGTTGACATCCGTTGAAGGATGTTGACATCCGTTGAAGGATTTTGACATCCGTTGAAGGATGTCACCTCCGAAGGTTACGTTTTTTATTTTAGGGTTTTATTTGAAGGTTTATTCGAATACGCACCTTGAGGAAGCAACACACGCACTACACCACTCCACACACTGCACCACGAGAGCGACACTGCACCACGAGAGGGAGACTGCTTGATAATTCTTTCCACCACCACCAACCTTTACAACTTGTAGTATCTCACAGCGACAAAAGAAAGAGAGGAAGAAATATAATGTTAAAATAAAAGAAAAGTATTTTACTCATGTACGGGGAACTAGAATAGGTGATTAGTGGAATAAGTTGTGAATGGGTAAAATTAAAAAATAACCCTAAAAATAAAATTTCACTTAGGGACAAAATACTAAAGGGGAGGTGGAGGAAGAAGGGTGTGGTGGTAGAGGGAGCAACACCCTAAACTTCAACCTCTCATTTCATATTTCAAACAAAAAAATTAAATTATTGTATTTCCCTATATTATTAAGTCCTAAAAAAATATACTATCGATTTTACCCTTCTTAATATAAATTATTTTATAAATTATATTATCTTTAATTTTTGTATTTACTTTTTTATAATTATATTTTAAGAATATTTTTTATAAATTTAATAAAATTTTTACTTTAATTATATTTCCACTGGTCATATTTAATTATATTAAAAAAATGAGAAACCAATTTTATTTATTAAAATACTAAACCTTATTTCTTCAATAAAATAAAAAACCAAACATATTAGAAATAAAACGAAGTTAAGAAAAAATAAACTAAAAGAAAAAAGCGAAAGAAATAAGAACATGTGCGGATTTCTTTTCTCTTTAATATTTACTCCTTTCTCTGTCTCTTCTCTTCTATATCTTATTTATTTTAAATTCTAATCATACTTATGTTAGAAGACAATCGAGAAGTGAAAATGGACAAAAACCTGTCAATAATCATAGAAGTTTATCAATAAATTTTTATTGGTAAATCTATTTGTCATCAATTTTACTGATAGATAAAAAATTCACCAATAATTATAAACATTTATAGTTTATTTAATATATTTGTGTTTATTGATTTAAATAGTTTTATTTTCAAGAAAAGAAGCTTGAAAAATAAAGTTAATTCTAGCCAGTTCCATCCAAATCATTCGGGCTTCATAGCTTTTTAACAATCCAGCCCAACTCATAAAATAGTATCTAGAACCTTCTGGCTGGTGAGAAGAATTCCGGAAGATTTTCGAATTTTCTGAAAGAATCTTCATACTTAAAAAAAAACATTTTCTAGAAGATACGAGAATATCCCTTAAATTCATTTAAATACCTCATGTGTACTCTCACACATCAACATACAAGAAATCCGGTATCTGCTAACAATTCAGACAACATTTTTGCAGAGTTCAAAACAAGACATCAGCTAAGCAAAGAAGAGAAAATGTCGCTTATCCCAAGTTTGTTCGGTGGTCGAAGGAGCAACGTCTTTGATCCTTTTTCTCTTGACGTGTGGGATCCGTTCAAAGATTTTCAGTTTCCATCTTCGCTTTCTGCTGAGAATTATGGGTTTGTGAACACCCGAGTGGATTGGAAGGAGACCCCAGAAGCGCACGTGTTGAAGGCTGATATTCCAGGACTGAAGAAGGAGCAGGTGAAGGTTGAGATTGAAGATGACAAGGTTCTTCAGATAAGCGGAGAGAGAAACGTTGAGAAAGAAGATAAAAACGATAAGTGGCACCGCGTGGAGCGTAGCAGTGGTAAGTTCTCGAGGAAGTTCAGATTGCCAGAAAATGCTAAAGTCGATCAAGTCAAGGCTTCCATTGAAAACGGGGTTCTCACTGTCACCATTCCAAAGGAAGAGGTCAAGAAGCCTGATGTTAAACCCATTCAAATTTCTGGTTAAAGACCAACATGTGTATAAAATCTCTATGTTTTGCTTTCGTCACTTTTAAGGAATCTTGTGTCTGTGTTGTGTCTGTCTGAAATAAGGATATTCTATCTGTACTGTGAATTATAAGAAGCATTATACAAGTACTAAGTTTTAACTGTTGAAGTGTTATTCATGCGTTATTTTACCAATGCAACATTCCTAATACGACATCGACGTGCTTTGATATTTTACGATACACTAATACTGGAAAAGTCAATATGATCCTAACTCAGGACTCCTAACTGGATTTCTGTTCGTAGTCCATCTATACTTGTATTTTTTCATTATTCTGCTCCTTCTTCTATGTACCAAAATTCTGCAGAAAACATAAATATTTCCTCTTCTTCACCATTGTCTGCAGAAAATTCTACTGCTCCTGCCTCACTTCCTGTTTAGAATGTTTACTTGTGCGAAAGGAGTTTATAACCCAAGACTTTTACTGCTATGGTTCCTACTTTCCATTAACCTACCACTCTAAAGGAAGCTCTTATTGATCCTTACTGGTTCAAGGCTATGTTTAAAATAATACCTGGACTCTCACTTCTCTACCTCCTAGTGCAACTAAAGTTGGCTGTAAGTGGATTTTTAAAACCAAATTTAATGATGAGGGAAGTTTTCTGCATCACAAAGCCACGTTTATCGATCTACTCTTCATGTATGAACTCTTCTTTACGTTTTATATAGGATGGAACGACTACTATTTCAGATCTCTGTCTTTATCGTTCTATTGTTGGTTCCTTACAGTATTTGACAATCAAACGTCCAGAATTAGTTTTCTCTATCAAGAATGTCTGTCAATACATGCATCAATCTCAAAATCATCACTAGAACAGATTCTGTGTTATCTTACCGACAGTTCACATCATGGTTTTCTTCTTTGTCGCTGCTCAGAGCTCTCAGTTACTGGATTCAATGATGCTGATTGGGCATCTAATTTCTACGGTAGGAAATCCACAACTAGTAACTGTTTTTACCTTGGCAAAAATATTGTCTCGTGGTCTTTACAAACAGAAAGTTGTTTCTTGAAGCAGTATTGAATTTGAATTCAGGAGTGTTGTTGCTGTCCTTGCTGAAATCACATGGGTGACTTCCCTTCTTCCTAGACTTCGAATCACTACTATTATACCAAAAATATATCCCATCACGCACTCTTAAGTATTTTGAGATTGATCTACATTTAGTTCGTGATAGTATTTAACACAAGTTTATCCAGCTTATTCATCTTCCTGCAAGCTCCAAGGTTTCAAGTTGCTAATACGCTCACTAATATTCTCACCGAACCAGTTTGGTTTTTCGCTCTTCTATTTTTAGATTCAAGGATATGCTTATTGTCTCAATTTTATATATATGTATATATGACTTAGGTCTCTGTAAACAGCACATCAAAGAAGTTCATCTCTGTTTTCCTCCTTCCTCATTTCTTATAATTTAAGGACATTTATGATTTTCTCTCTTCTTCTTGCTCTACTACTTATCTCTTAGAGACGACAAACCTATAGTGAAAGAACTTGATTTACTTGTTGTTGTTGTTTCATTTATGTAATTATCAATACAATTTATGGACTTAATTTTTATGACCATTGTATTCCACTAAAAACGGTTAATACATTAAATATCCATAAAGTTTTAATGCCTAATACATTAATTACTCTTAATAATTCATTTAAATTTATTGTAAACCCAACAAAACTATATGTTTCTTTTATTCTTGGTCTTAGTTATTCTATTCTTTATAGTGCAATAATTCTTTTTACACCAATTTGTTCCTTTTATAAATGGTTGAGTTTTTTTCTTTCTTCATAATCAACTAACTTTTAACTAGGTTTTCTTTTGTCTTTTTGGCTAATTTGTCAATAATTGGATTTTTGTCAATAAGTCCAACTGTTTTTCTGCTTTTGAGATATCGAACCACACTCATATATTTTGTGTTTAAACGTATTGATCTTATCATGCACTTCAAGTTGTCACTTCTTATCTAACACTTATGTATCCTTCTTAACTTAAAATTGTTCTTACAATTTTGTAAAGCTTATTTTTTTTTCTAAGCTTACTTTTGTAAGATTGCATTATCTCTAACCTTATTTTCAATTCTTTTTTGCAAATAACTTTTTCCAATCTTTAACCTTTGAATAATAAGTTCGTTTCTACACATGTTCGAGCTATCCTAATTGTACAGATGTATCATTGAGCTTTCTAGACGGCTCACTAAATTATTTAAGCTCCATTTTCTCCACTTATCTATTTGAGTTATTTACATGCTCCACCAAGCTACCAAGAATGCTCATCGATTTTTTTGAGATGTTCACTGGCTTCACAAGAGCTATTCAAATTTCTTACCCTACATAGACTTCTCATCGAACTATCTGAATTGTTTACTTATTCTACCGAGTTACTCAAGCTTTTCATATACTCCACCGTTAACAATGTCATTTCTTCTTCAACACCTTCCTTTTCATTCTTAGATTAATACTCTTGCAAATATTTAACTTTAACACAACTAAAACACTTATTTGAGTAATAATATTTTTTATAACGATCAAACTTCTCACTATTTAAAGTATTTAAAACAATTTAAATAAAATTCAATATAAAATATAAATATAAATAAATTTAATTTTGTTAAAAATATTTAATAAAATTTTTTGTATAATATTTATATAAAAATTAAATTATTTTCATTTAAATTAAATTATTTAATTTTAAAATAAAACAGGACTGAATTAAAATAAAATAAAAATACAATAACTAAAATAGTTACATTGATACTACTACATCGTGTTATTAATTACATATTACACAATGACGTGACAGAATTTTAATTTTTTAAATTTTGAAAAGATTAAAAAAATTAAAAATTATTTAAGAAAGAAATCATGATATGACAAGTGACATCTCTTATCTCTTTAATATGAGTAATACTTAAAAAAAATCTAACTGAATCATTTTTTTAAAATTAGAAATCAAATCCAAACATGTAAAAATACAATAACCAATTTACAATTTCGCTACAAAAGATTGGATATTACTGGAATAATTTAACCATGTTTTAATTACACGTGATGTGCAGGAGAAAGTAACAGGGTGAAGGTGAACTGTAATTGGATTATTGCATTCGCTCTTGCTTAAATACATTCATGCTTTGTGAATAACTCCATCCACCTCTATGTAAATATATCAACACCCAATTTCAATTTCCCATTATGAGAAAACTCATGTATCAACACTAACATTACTATCTGATTCTAAAATTTAAAAATGAAGATTGTAAGTTTGGTTTAGGATTTAACAATGTATGTTGCTCCTACAAGGAAGAGTTTTGTTTTCTGTATGATGGTTGGACATGAAATCTGTCTAAACTTTAGAAGTTCACACCATTGATCCTAAAGAAGTAGGACAAAAATCAATAATCAGAAATCAGGTATTTTATTATTGAGACAATCCTCATGATTCCTGCTGGTTAATGATGGATAAATGTGTGCACTCATAGGTCGTCTTCACTAATTCAGAGTTCCGAAGTGATTGGAGCTATAAAACAACAAATGGATACAAAATATTCCCAGTGTGTCTAAAACGCCAAGGGAATTCAAGTGATTATAGACCCCTTACAAGCATTGAGATGGTATTGCTGACAATGTTGACAATAATTATGTTTCTGGTGTTTTAATTGCTATTGCAAAGATGGAAACAACAAATTCTGTCATTGCATATAAGCTTTTGTTGAAATGAATGGTTAGAATTTCACACCAATTTGACAGAAGAAATGGTATTATCAAGTTTTAGACACTTTAGTTATTGAAATGTGCTACATCTTTTTGGCTAAAGAAGCATAGAGGGATATGAATATAGGGAGTTGTAGGTCTTAAGGTAACACTAGCTTAGAAACTTGCATAACCTTCAATCAGCTGTAACTGCATCCATACATGACTATACAGAGGTGGCAACACACCATCTTCCAGATCTGCATGAGTGATAATGCCCCTTCCAACATCACGAAGGGTTCATTCCTAAGCTTCATTGAACATCTCTTCCAACACCACCCATTACAAGACCAAACCACATGAGCCCTTTTCGTTGCCCATCTCTTATCATCATCTAACAACCCTCAAAGTCAAAGCATTCAACACAGCATTTTCCTTTTCTTTTCCAAAATTTTTTAATCAGAATGTAGTACCAATTACACATTGAACCCATCATGAATAATCCAAATCACAAAAATTGCCATACATGATAAATGGCTGACTTTTATAGTAACTGTAAAAGTCGGGTGATTTCTCACAAAAAAATTCATGAAAACTAAAATCTTTTAAAAAAAACTAGTAAAATCTAAGAAGAAGAAAAAAAGTAATAGAACACTTACGAATATGTCATGCCAAACAGAAGATATTATCAGTCATCAACAAAATATACTGCAAAATCCTCAACGGAGCGTTTCCAAAATCCAAGTATGGCAGCCTCAATTCCCTCACTCTGCATGCCCCATCCACCGGTGCTCCAAGCCGAACCCGGTTCATCTCCACCCTTCTGAAAAGGTAAAAAGCGCCGCCGCGCCGCTGGTCGGAAGAAGGGTTTTTCTTGGTTTTATAAAAGCTCCAACCTTTGCCAGCAAGAATCCGACAAAACTCCTCCATGGTGCCGACCCGATGGCCGAGGTCCCGCGAGTAGAGAGAGAAAGAGTCGCAGTCCCAGTTGCCAGCGTTTCCGGCGGCAGCGGCGGCGTCAGGGTGGGAGCTGAAAAGGACGATCTTGAAGGCGCGTGGGGAGAGCGTGAGGAAGCAGCGAAGATGGGTGAGTGGGGTTGCGGAGAGGGAAGGGAAGGGAATGGGAACGGCATCGCTTTGGAGAGAGCAGGAAGAAGAAGAGAAAGATAATGATGAGGGTTTGGATGATGATGACGACGATGATGATGATGATGGGTTGGAGAAGATGATGTGAGAAAGTGATGGTGTAGGGTACAAATCGAAACCCAAGTCCCTTGCAATGGTAGCAAGCCTATATGTGTCTCTAATAATCTCTTTTGTTGGGAGAAAAATCAAAGCTGGGATTTTGTACCTTGTTGTTCTTGTTCTTCTTCTCCTTCTTCTACGATGGTGGGGTTGGGATGTGGCACGGGCTTCATCATGAACATCAGTATCTTCATGATAATGGGTGTGGTAATGGTGGTGATTTTGGGTTAGCATGTGATGAGGGTTGTGGTTGATGGTTTCCCCTAAGACCAGAGAACGAACCAGCTTTAATGGAAGCATCTTTCTTTTTCTTTCTTCCCCCTTCTTGTTTCTGTGTGTGTCCCCTTACCTTACCTTGGCTTAACGAATCATAAGTCACACCTTACAAGACATGTCTTGTCCTTCTCATTCTTCTTTTTTCACCAAATCTTCGCTCCTACCCAGTTAGTTCTTTGACTTTAGTAAAGTAATTATTTCAATTAAATTAATCTTTTGCTCCTATTCATTATCCTTAGTATAACAATACCCATATACCCATACTATAATTACAAACCGAAAGGTAATAATAATACTTTCCACTCAAAACCCTTCGTATATGGGACCGTAGCTTTATTAGACTAATTATTATGTTTGATTTCTGCATTTTAAAGTCAATGAACGAATAAGTATTTTCCTTCTTTTTCCATTATACAACATAAAAATTCCTGAGTCCATTTGTAAGTAACTTTTTATTTTTTTATTCAACTAAAAAATGTACCATAAGAATAATTTTCAAATGGTAGTTAATGTTTACGAGAGTGCGTCTTGTTTTTAAGGCTTTATAGTTGCTTGAAAAATTCCTCAATTCAAAGAGACGTTGGAGAGAGTTACTGTGCATGCAAAAACACTCAAATTCTGAAGTTAATTGAGATACAAATGTTATAAAAGATGACAAATAACGAATACAAATACTTACAAAAACATCAATTGATTCAACAAGTCTATCACGAGAACATCTACACCTTTTCAAAAACATTATTTTCTTTTTCTTGAAAACATCCACTGATTTTACTTCAAAATTTCCTCAAATAATGTTTCTTTAAATAAAAATTAAATATTCAGTTTAAAACTTGTAACGAATATGAGATGATAAAGTCAAAATAGTTGCAATGAAAAATCAATATATAAACGACAAAATATTTGACAATCTATTTTTCATATAATACTGATAAAATAAGATAACTATATATATTTATGAACACAGAAATAAGATATTGAATTTTTATCAAATTATTAGTTTATTTTTAATTTAAATATTTTGCTCTAATATTTGTTTATTTAAAATGCTTAATATGTTAATTTAGATTATATTTTAAAATGTACCACTTTCTTTCAAAAATAATTAAAAACTCAAATAAATAATTACCTGTGTCACTAGCTAAACTAAAACTTTATCCTACTGGCTTTCCTAGTTCTGTATTTCGGGCTTTCTATTGTTTCATCTGGGTTTCTTGCTGCACCTTCAATTTTTCTTTCTCCACCTTAATTTTCTCTAAAGTCCTTTATTATCTTGACTATGGTAAAAACCTAAAACGTAATTTCTCTCCTATATTTATTTCCTCACAACACTCATCTCAACCCCAGGCAAACAACAACACAACATTTTTAATTTCTCTCTCCTTTTTCACCTTCTCCCCCATCCTACACCACACAACATACTCTTTTCCTCTTTCACTTTTACAACACTTATTTTTCACTCTTCCCTTCCCCACACATGCTACAACCTCTCTTTGAAAACCAATCGCTCAATCAAGTAAGTAATTTTTTATATAATTTTATTTATTGTTTATTTAGGATAATATTATGTGATATTTTTACCAGATGTTGAAATTCGTAGGAAAATAGGAAATAAAATTGTGTTTGGACTATTTGTACCATATTTAGAAAATCCGTTAGACAAAGAATTAAATTTCAAAATCTAATAAAATAAGATATCAAATTTTGAAAATTCGGTATATGAAATGTTTCAAATTCGAGAAAGGTACCAAATCTGTTAAATAGTCCATTGAATTTTGAAATCTGGTTAAATAATTTATGGGATTTTAAAACCTGGTTAGTAGTTTATCGAATTTTCAAATTTGATTGAGTAGTTTAACACACTTCTAAATCTGATTAAGTATTCTATCAAATTTCCAAATTTGATTAAGTAGTATAACAGATTTCGAAATTCAATATATACATTTTTTGTAATATATTTTGTCGCAACAACCGGGATCGCGACAAAATGACGAGCTGAAAAAAAACGGGATTAAGAAAAGATTTTGGAGTCGTTACCATAATTTAAAATGAAAAAACTATGGAAAACCAAAAAATAAGACATGGTCTACTAAAAGTAGATTTTAGGTTTGGGAATCGGTTACGAGTAAGGAAGATATTAGCACCCTACTTGCCTAAAAGTTGTACCTTTAATTAAATGTATACAATTGACGTGGTTTTGATAAATGTTTAATTTTCCCTTAAAAATGAAGAAACTATTAAGAAATAAAAATATTTTTTTTGTTTTATGGACCGACAAAAATTGACTTGCTCCTATGTATCTTTATGTAGAAAAAGGTTTGTGTTTAAAAATTATTATAGATTGATTTAGATTTTTGAAAAGCGAACCCAACAAAGATTTGGTTTAACAAGATAGACATTTTTTTTAAAGATCTTGTATTTTTTAGTTATTTAAGAATGGTGGGAAAAAGAAATAAACTGGCCATAAGCCGACACATACTTAAAAAAAAATTTATGATTAAAAAAAACATTATTTGTGTATAGGAAAAATAATACCTTTGACATACCTTTTTAGCTTTCAATACTCTTCTATTTCTTCTTTGGTGATTGTCATTGACAGAACTCTTTGAGAACCTATTTTTCTCTGTACTGTTTTTCTCTCTTTTTATTATTTCTGTCTGTTTCTCCTTCTCTCTATTCTTTGGTCCCCTTTTTTCTATGACAGAGTGTGTATGTAATATTATGACAATCTTGCCTTAATTGTGAATTAAATGACAATAAAACAAAATAGGAAAAGAAATGGTCTTGGTTGCCAGAAAACAAATTAAATAATGTTCAAAACATTGATTATCAACATTGTCAGAAAATTTGTCTATTTTAAAACAAATCATATTTTCCTCGTTAAAAGTGCAACAAATTATATTAATATACTATTTTAATTACTGTTTATAATTATTAACATAATATTGATTCAAATAATTACCATATTAAACTAACAATTAAAAAATATTATGTCCGGTATTATAGTTAGTATTTTATCCCTTTTAACCCACCATTAATTATTATTCTCTTATTCTTTATTTTTAATTATTTACTTACCCGAACGAAATTGGGTGTTAACATATTTTATTAATTTTTTTAAGGACTTCTAGTTTTGTTAGGTTTTTTTCAATTTTATTTATTTTGTGTCTTCTTGTTTGGATGGTGGAAGAGTAATAGCAAACATTTTATAGATTTATCATTCATTGCAAGAGATTTTCTAAGTATCTTCGTTATTATATCCTTATTCATCATTGGATCAAGAATTCTAAATAAGTATAAAAACCAAATTTTGCTAAAAAATGTTGAAACAATTATTTATAGTGAGTTATAAGCATGTCTTTTGTGATGGTAATTTGTGTAATTGAAATCCCATTCATTTTTTCTATTTTTGGAACCCAATTTTTATATTTTAACTTTTTGTTTTATATACATGTCATATTTTAAAAGGATAATGATACTTTAACAACATTTTTTTGACAACATTTTAACATCATTTACGTGTCATTCTGTGATTGGTCCATGTTAGTGTTTATGATTATTATTATTTATTGTTGAGTAATTTTGGACCAATCACATAATGACACGTAGATGATATTAAAATGTTGTTAAAAACATGTTGTCAAAGTATCATTATCCATTTTAAAAAGATGAAGTACCTAACAAAGATGAAACGTTAGAGGGCCTTCTTCCATGGGTGCTTCTAATAATCTTGACATGGGACAACATGATGAATGAATTTATTGACAAATGATGTTATCGTGGGTAGGTGTCAATTAGATGAATTGGACTTATAAATTTATAAATTTGAACCTTATCTCACTTTGGACTTGTAATTGTACTTTTGTGTTTACGATGTTAAATTTCTTTATGTTGGAATTAAATTACAGGGGAGAAGTTTTATGTTTTCAAAGATGCAGTGGTGTTGGAATTAATTCTACATCTAGATTTTTATGTTGCCATTTGTCTACATTTTTATGTTGCCATTTTACTACATTATGCAAACTTCAAAAATGCATATTAATTTTATTTTCTAGCCATTACAACCATTTTTGAATTTTTATGCTTCTCATTCATTATTTGAGCTCCCTGAGCTCCCTAAATTGTGTACCCACACAAATCCAAACTTTTTTTACCCAAAATTCTAAAAAAAAAAAAGAAAAAAAAAGAGGCAAGAATAGACGGTCAACCCACCCATTGGCAGTTTGGGTTTCCATCCTTACCATCCTATATTTAAATAGGATGGTTTGGCCTGACCTATTTTCGACTAGCCAAAATCGAGTCAGGTTGGTCCATCTGGCCATCCTTGTACATCGAGGCCTTTTCCGTGGGAATGGCCACCAATTTTCATCAGTGGAAATTTGGATTTTTTTTTTCTTTTAGATCAGGACCTTTTACTTGGTAATGGTCATCGAGTCCTCACTTCTTGTATATATATTCTCTCCTCAAGAATGGTTGAGTCTATATATAAAAAGAAAATCAATTATTTTCTCTTTTTGATTAGGGACCCTCTACGTGGTAATAGTCACTGAATTCTCTCATATAGATGCCCTTCATACCCTCTTCTCAACAATGGTCGAATCCAAAACTCAAAAAATATAAAACAAATTCAAAATTTTAAAAAATTTCCACATCCTATCATGCTTCTAAGTTAATGTTTCCAAACCTTATTTTTATTATTTTTTAGTTGGGATTTCGAAAATCCACCAAGGTTTCAGCTTGCAGATTGCTTTTAAGTTGGGTTTTGACATCTTGCCAGGGTTTCCACACCTTGTTTTATCGCTTTCAAGTCGAGCTTTTGATACTCTGCTAATGTTTTGACACCTTTTTTATTAGGACAAGACAAGCTCGTCTATAGAAACCTGGTTTTGAAGTTTAACTAAACAACATGAAACGAAAAAAAATAGAAGAATAGAAAACAAACCCTAAACGCTAGAACAGAAAACACTAAGTTAGAAAAGAGCAGGTAACCACACAATAGGAAGCCTAATAGAATACCACATAATAGGAAGCCTTATAGAATAAAAGAATAGAAAACAAACCCTAAACGCTAGGATAGAAAATCCTAAGTTAGAAAAGTTAACCACACAATAGAAAGCCTTATATAATAGAAGAATAGAAAAACAAACATCGAATGCTAGGACATAAACTTTAAGAACATGTGTACACAAAACAAGTTCAATACACTAACCATAAAGACATTAAACAATCCTCTAAAAGAAGTCTAACACACACAAAATCACAAGAACGTCAAACTAGGCTATTAGAAAAATAGGATTAGGCAAGCAACAGAAAAACAATTAAGTTTAAACACTAGACGCTATGCTAAATCACTGTTAAGTCAAAATGTCTAAGAGAGTTTGCACTAAACACATAAGCTTACTTTACATGCTATGCTAAAACGCATAAGCTAAGAAAGCGAAAGCTAAACGCATAAGCGAACTATATCCAAGGGGTATTCAATTTAACTCTTAGGGAAAATGAAACAATATCAAGACAATGTCATTCACAAAAACATTCTAAAAGACTAAAACTTAAAACACCATATAAAACACAAACAATGCTAAACATTATTGATTTAGAAAGGCAAAATCACAAGAAGCATTTATATCAGTCTAAACGATACCATGAGCTAAATTATTACTTCAACGATGAAGTTTTTACTCAACGCTTGATATGTTTAGAAGAAAAGCTTAATTGTTAAACACTACCTCAACGATAGGAAATCAAAAAACACTTTATTGTTCTGAGCAAACATTAAATGACGATAAATGCTCAACATTCAAAAACAACAAAAGTGATATCTGATGAATGAACTACATATCAAAAATATAAACAAGATCAGTAGTAAGTGTCAATAACAAGAAAGACATTCACGAAATGTTTTTTGTCTAGGGATATCATGAAACAATACATACGTCTAAACAAAACATGAAAACAAAAAGTAAAACACCAACCGAGAAGGAGTTTCCTATAAACTAAAAAATATCAACTACACTCACAAACAAAACATTAGAAAACATAGGATCCTAAACAAACACTGAAATCATTTTGAAAACATCAAAGCAAATAGGAAATAGGACATACATGTTGTACAAAATTCTGTTCTATCTTGTGTAGTATGATTGTTACAAATGTTCATCTACCTCATCTCATAAGAATCAAAATAGACGTTGAAAGAAGACAATAAAAGAAGACTAATAAGCTCATCAAAAGTTGTGCCAATTGAGAAGTCAAATATGCATTTGATAAAGCTTTGAAAAAGCACATCTGCTCTAACAAAAAGACTTTATCCTATGACAAATGTTTACACCAATAGCCAGGAAAGAAGAGATATCGAGACAAGCATTGTCAAATGGTCATATTGATAACAGTTGATTTTACGTGTCTTTGTGTGTATATTTTGTGAATAAATTAACTCCTTCATAGCTTTTACCATGTTTTATCCTCAAGTTTAGTGTGTTTTCTAGTTTTCTTGCATTTTATTTAGTATATGCTTGTTTTTACCTCTAATCTCTTTGTTTGAGTGTGTGTGAAATAAATGAATAGGAAGCAATTCTAGTGGAGGAAAACAAGTAAGAACTCAAGGGAACATGTTTTGGGACAATAAAAGATCAATTTGAAGCAAATACCTATGTTGGAAGAATTTGGAATCGCACAAGAACTTGAATTTTATAATGCTGTCAAAAATGCCTGTAGCTGAGCGGTAGTTGAGGTGCAACTGAGCTACCAGTCTCTGGATTGCTGGCACTGGGGTGCAGCTGAGCGCTTTGTCACTGGAATTATGTGGCTGGGGTGCAGCTGAGTTGCAACTGAGCGCCCTGCTCTCTGGAATGTTGTCGCTAGGGTGCAGTTGAGTGGTGGCGACGCTGATGTAAATTGGCTATTTAAACATGGGTCTCGTGATTTTTTGGGCATTCTTTTCCTCCTATACTTCATTCTTCACCTTGAGAGATTGGGAGAGGCCCTTAGAGGCTGTTTGGGGTGTTGGGAAGCTCTCCCTCTCCTCCTTGGGTCTTCAAGCTTCATCAATGGTGATTTTGTCCCTTTTGGGTTGAGGAAGAAGATGAGTCACGAATTGGAGATGGAATTACGAAGGGGAGGCACAAATGGAGCATGAAGTAACTGCTAAGAACCTTGGGAAAGGCTATGCATATTCTCTTTGGTTTTAATCTCTTCCATTTTGTAGAACTCTAAGTTCTCCACCATGGAGGATATTTCCTATTTGTTGAGATTAGTTGTAAAACATGGAATTCTTGTGTATTTTGTGATGCTAATGATATATGCTCTTGTATTTTACTTCAGTGTTCAATTTCCATGCTCAATGCTTGCTTTGGATTGATCACCCATGCATGATTTTTGGTTCTTGATGTATTGAGAAATATGATTTGAACCTAGAATTGAAATTGAATACTACTGAATGGAATTGAGATGTTTGTGAATGCATGAGAATGAAATGGATGAATTCTAGTCTTAAAAAATTGTAAACACACTATGTTAAATTCCTTGCACACCAACTGTTCGATAAAATACCAAAAAGAGTTTTTTGTGTTGTTTATGCACTTTGATGTCTAATTGAGTTCTAAAAGGAAGAATTGTCATGTGTTGCACAAGTCCCTTGGGAGAGAACGATATTTATCACTTGCTACGCTGCAACCGGTGCACTTGCCATTGGTTTTGCAGCCAACATATATTATCATATCTCAAGACAAGCATCGTCATAATGGTTATATCTTCAAGGTGTATAAATAAAAGACAAGAGGAGGAAGACACTAATGATGAAGAAGAGAAAAATTGAAGATGTATCATCATTAATTGAGCAAGGAAATCACTTTGAACTATTAAAGAGAAATTCCCTATCCAAGGAAAAGAAAAAAGAAAAGAGCTCAAGAAAAGAATAATACTCTCAAGCTTCATCAAAACATCCACTTGAAGAAAAGAAGAGAGAGTAATCAAGTGAAAAACCAAGAAGTTCTCTTAAGCTTTATTGTAATATCTATTCACCTTTGTAAGGAGAGAAAAAAGAGAAAAAGAAAAGTCAAGCAACACTCCTTGTCTTCAATGTATTATATGCTTACCTTTGTAAAATAAGATAAAAGAGTGAGGAGAGAAACACCTGCGAGTGTTTAGATTGCTTTGTACTGTAATCACCTCCTCTCTACGATTGTAATAGTTTAAACGACTTGTAAGCAATCATTGATTGCAATTCTAGAGAGAATCAAAACACTTAAAACTTGACTCTGGAGAGTTAAGCAAATCTAAGTAAGGTTGTCTAGTACCAAGAGTGGTACGAATACTTAACTAGTCTAAGGTAACTGAATGTTATTCGTTGACTAGGAATACCAAGATTGGTGAATAATATTGCACAACTAGGAGTGAGTGAAACTCAACTAGGCGGTATCAATGGATATCAACAGAGCCTGGGGATACTAAGAGTGATGTGAATACTCATCTACTATAGGGTAACAAGAGGTTATTCGCTGCGAATACTTATCTAGTTTAGGGTAACAAGAGTTTATTCATTGATTGAGGATAGCAAGAATGGTGAGAATACTCAACTGGTCTAGGATAATTGAAGGTTATTCGGTAATCAGTGATACTAAGAGTGGTGAAAAATACTTCATAACCAGGAGTGAGTAATACTCAACTAGACGATGTATCACAAGTGATACTGGAAGCATCTAGTGATACCAAGAGTGGTGAACAATACTACATAATCAGGAGTGAGTTAGACTCAACTAGTCATAAGTAATAATGGTTACTCATAGAAGTAGGAACACCAGGAGTGGCTTAAAACACTCAATTATACTTCATTGAATATTTAATGAAACCCTCAGAGTTAACTTAGAAAAGAACTGGATGTAGCTGTAACCAGTGAGCCAATATAAAAATTAATTTTGTGTTGTAGTCCTTTTTGTAAATAACTAGCTCTTGATGAAGACAACCCTTCTAGACGCTTAAGTTAGCATTAAATATTTAGTTAGCGTTTATATCTTTAACATGTTACTGCTTATACATCTACTGAAGAATATTGAGCTAGTTTTGTAAACGATCTTCATGGAATTGTGTTTATAGTTAAAGTACAACTAACTCATGAGTGTTATGTACATCATGCTTAGCCCTCTAGCCGCGAAAAAGGTTATGAAAATATTATTCAACCCCTCTTCTAGTGTTTTCTCGTAACTTCATTTTTTACCACTTTCAAATTAGAATTTCGACACCACGCCAAGGTTTCGACACTTTGTCCCTCTCTCCATTACATCAATACTTTCTCCGTGGCTATGATTATTGATTTCTGCATCAGGAGTGGTTTAAAACACTTAATTTTACTTCATTGAATATTTAATGAATCTCTCTGAGTTAACTTAGAGGAGAACTGGATGTGGCTCTAACGAGTGAACCAATTTAAAACAAATTTGTGTGTTGTAGTCCTCTTTGTAAACAACTAGTTCCTGATGAAGACAATCCTTCTAGATGCTTAAGTTAGCATTAAATCTTTAGCTAGCGTTTATATCTTTAACATGTTACTGCTTATACATCTATTGGAGAATATTGAGCTATTTTTATAAACGATCTTCATGGAATTGCGTTTATAGTTAAAGTGAAACTAACTCATAAGTGTTACGTACATTATGCTTAGCCCTCTAGCCGTGAAAAAGGTTATGAAAATATTATTCAACCCTTCTTCTAGTGTTTTCTCGTAACTTCATTCTTTACCACTTTCAAATTAGAATGTTGACACCACACCAAGGTTTCGACACCATATCCCTTACATCAATACTCTCTCCGTGGGTATGATTATTGATTTCTACTCAATATTCAAAATTAAAAAAAAAAATTAAAAAGTTCAAAATGTTTCAAAATCTAAAAAAATTGCATTGCATCAACGTCCTATTCATTGAAATGGTAATTCATTACCATCTCCGTTTTTGAAAAAAGAGAAAAACCTTCTCTCTCTTTTTTAGAATGATTGCATCCATCTCCCTTTAACATTACCCTTTTTGAAGAGTTGTTCATTGTATCCAGTTTAATTTAGTACATTTTGGTCTTCTCGTCTTTCTTGTTGTCTCTTTTAAGACATGGACAAACATAGCATTTTTTATCTTTGCTTATATTTTACTACAATAATATAAAAATATTAAATATTTATATTATCTAGTAAAATATAAGTAAAGAGTGATAATTATCAACACTCAATTTTGTTCGGATAAATAAAATTAAAAAAAATACTCCAAAAATAAATGTGATTGAGATAAAAGTTTTAAAAAAAGTAAAAATTAAATAAAAATAATATATATTTATATAATAAAATATAAAAAATATAGCAATATAAAATATATATATATATATATAATAAAATTAAAATTAAAATTAAAGCAAAAATAATAAAAAAGAGCAAAGGAAAAATAAAAACAATCTAAATAATTCACTATAAGCATGTGGATTAGTTTCTTTGTAGCTTCCCATCCAAAACCCTAAATCTCTTTTCCTTATGAAAACATAATTTGTATAATGGAAGAGTCACCTCTAGGACCTAACTAAAATAAGGTTTAATGTTTTGGTCGGTCCTTTTTTTTGTCAGAATCTCAAATAGGTTCCCTAGTTATTAGTTTTCTCAATTGGGTCCTTATTTTTGAAAAATTGAAACAAATAGAGGTCTACCTTTAAATTCGACAAATGTCGTTGAAGAGGCCATTACGTGGTATGCTGACATTAGTATTGTAAATGACATGGCATGGTATATATGACAATTAGATTATTGTGATGTGTAATTTCTAATTTTTGAATTAAAAAATTAGAGAAATTGTAATTGAAGGCAGTCCCTTTCTGAGCAATTTGCTTAATCAATTTTGTTAATCACATTTGCTTAATTCATAATTAAAAAAATGGCAATTCACATTTGTTTAATCAAATTTGTGAAAATTGTGAGGGTTTTTGGAGGTTTTTGGTTCTGTGTTTAATTGATAGTCATGGAGTTTGGGCTCGTGATGAAGGCAATGGAGATGAAGGATGCGCAAAGAGGCTTCGCGAATTGGGAGTTTCTGTGATTAGGGATTCTTTATGCTTCGAAGGCGCACTGGTTTTCGCGATTTCTCGAGGAAGGAGAAGACGCGAATGCTTCACTTGGTTCGTGCATAGAGACTGCGATTGAGAAGTTGTTTGCGATCTTGGTTCTCTTTGTTTTCGAGATTGAGAAGTTGTTTAAGTCCCTGTATTCGTTCTCTAGGTTTTTTATTTTGTTAAAGGTTGCTGGATCTAACCACAAGGAGGCATAGATTAGGGTTACTGACGGCGAGGGCTTGAGGGTTTAGTGGTGGGGCGTTAAAGGGATTTTGATGTTTTGTGTTTTCTGGATTTGGGTTTGCAGGTCCAGTGATGGTGAAAATGATGGAGGTGTGTTGCAATGAAGGTTGGGCGAAGATGTTGACGGTGATTTGGTTTCGTAGGGCGATTTTTGCGCTACGTTTCTGTGTTGTGGTTGTAGATGGTGGCTAATGGAGGTATGGTGGCCTAAGCGAGGAGATTCTGTGGCAGCGGCACATGGTGTTGAGAAGGTTGATGGTTACGGCTTGGATGATTGGTGAGGCAGTGACGAAAACTAGGGTTATGATGGTGGCACAAGGAAGGGAAAAGGAAGTAGGGTTCTAGAGGTGGAAGACAAAGTTGATTAAGCAATTCCCCCAATTTTTTAATTTAAAAATTAGAAATTACACATCACAATAATCTAATTACCATATGTAAAGTCCATTAAAAATAATAAAAATAAATTAAAATATATATATATATATATATATAAATATATATATATATATATATATATATATATATATATATATATATATATATATAATATGATTGCAAAATGACAAAGAACCTTTCAGAAGTGGAATGGTGAGCAAGACACTTTTGGTGGTGAAGTCAAAATATTATTTTTTTATAAAATAGTATTTTTAGTAAAATATTAAAAAAATTAATAAATAAATAAATGAAAAGACAAAACTACTTTCAGAAGTGGAGTTAAGGGAGAACAACTTTCTGTAATGGGATTTAAATATTATTTATAATAAAATATTATTATTAAAAAAAACTTAAATAGTGCCAAATCTTAGCCTATAAATAGCAATCATGAGGAAGGCTGAAACTTGCACCAAAAATTGAGAGAAATTTTGAGAGAAGAGAGTTGGAGGAAATTCTAGTTGCAAAGGGGAAAATTCTGGAAGTTTTCGGAGAACGGTTTCTAAGGAGAAGATTAAGTCTGGAATAGAAGTAAGGGGAGTTACTCTTAAGTTTTTGTTTTGTATTATCCTGAGTCTTGAATATGTAATATTTTGCTTTTGTTTGATCTTAAATCTTGAATATGAAGCATTTTGTTTCTGTATGATCTGAATTTTGAATAAGAATATGCTTCTGTGAGGAGATCCAAGTTTGATAGTTGTAAAATGCGATATTGATTATGCTATGTTATTTGTATGTTATTAGTTGCTTCTTTTGTATTGTTGGAAGGATGAGAAGTTGTCTAACCGGCTTTGCCAGATTCAACTTCTTGTTTCCCCAAACTTTTTACGGCTTTCCTTATTTATTTATATTGTATTTTTGGAAGGATGAGAAGTTGTCTAACCGGCTTTGCCAGATTCAACTTCTTGTTTCCCCAAACTTTTTACGGCTTTCTTTATTTATTTATATTGTATTCTTGGAAGGATGAGAAGTTGTCTAACCGGCCTTGCCATATTCAACTTCTTGTTTCCCTAAACTTTTTATTGCTTTCCTTATTTATTTATATTGTATTTTTGGAAGGATGAGAAGTTGTCTAACCAGCTCTGCCAAATTTAACTTCTTGTTTCCCTAGACTTTCTTGTTTTCCTTATTTATTTATATTGTATTTTTGGAAGGATGTGAAGTTGTCTAACCGACTCTGCCAGATTCAACTTCTTGTTTCCCCAAGTGTTTTTATATTAAGATTATTTTTTTTATGATTGTCAAATACTTGATTCTTCTCTGACCAATTATAGTAATATTTTATGATTGTTATATTTGGCCATAACTGTTTTGTAGATGTCATCACAATTGCATGACCACCCGAGACTTCCATCAACATTAGATCTGGATAATAGAGTCTAGTATGATAATTGCATCTTACAAGAATCTATGGTGAATGTATTACGTATAATAATAGTGTAATGCTTTTCTTTGAATTTTGCCTGGTAGCTCACCTTTACTTGTTTGTTTGTGCCGAAAAATCTTATTTTTGCGATGATTGTATAACGTTTATGTTATATGGGAGCAGATGCTGGAACGACATCCGAACCAATACAAATGAAGAAGGAAGCAACAGAAAAAGGAAGAGTAGTTTAAAAAAATAAATAAATAAATTTAGGAATGTTTTAATGATGTTTAAAAAAAAATATGTATTTTCAGTGTGAACTATATTACTCCTAAATGGATGATTGTAATATTGTACGATGTTTATATTATTAATGAAATAATTTTGTGTGTGAGATGATTAATTTTTGGGGTGTTACATTTATGGTATCAGAGCAGTTCGTCCTTAGGAGAACATGCAGGTTGTATGCCTTTCCATAAAGAGTTGAGTCTAGATGACATGATTTGTCATGTCTTTCGAAGTTTAAATCATAGAATGAGTGCAACCGACTTAAGGTTTTAAGAATAGAAAAACATCTTGATAAAGAGTAATGAGGGTGCACACTCATGACTTTATCAAAGATGAATTCCTTTTTTAACTATGAAGGTTCAATAGGAAAAAGTGGTGGTCTAAATCCTTTTTTAATAGTGTTGTGTGCTTTATAATGGTAGAAGGATAATTCGACCTATATGCCTTCATTAGATTTGATCAAAACCATTGAAACAAGTTTTGTCTTGAAGATAGGTAGATAGAGTGTGTTGGAGCTTGGAAGTCAAAACATCAGAGTTTTGGTCTTAGAATTTAGAACTGTAATTTTTATTTGAGAATGTTTCAAGGCCAAGTTAGAGGATGAGATATCAATAGTTGTACAATAAGAGTCGAATTTAAATGTTAGAATAAGAAGAGTTTAAGAAAGCATCAGCGTAGAAAAGTTAATAAAAAAAAAGAGGTTAACAATACAAAAGTAATTATCCAGAATGGATTAGGGAGTTTGAGTTAGTTAATTAAGATGAAGTTGTGTTAGAATGATTTTCATCGAATATAGTTATATGGTGATATTAAGGGATTCGATGAGTTTGATAAGAGAGGTATAATTATTAGATGTTTGGTTACATACAACAGTGGGTCTATGAGTTTTGGTTAGATTACAAAGTGAGTTTGATATAAATATTGTTGATTTCAATGGTGGTGTGAAGGATGGGTGAAGATATGTATGTCTCATCTTGATCTCTAAATAATGATGTATGTGTGAGTAAACATATATATATATATATATATATATATATTCATTATGTTTTTTTCATATCAGATACAAATTTGAGTTTTGGTTAGCACTAAATATCCAGGTAAATGATTACAATTGATTTTAGATCATGCATTGGGACTAGTCATGTCACATGACTAAGATTATATGATCATATGTTCTACATAGGTAATCTTTTTCGTTGCTTTGTTCTTAATTAAGTATGAGAAATATGATGTTTAGGTATTATTGGAAATAAAAGAGTATCTTTTCTGTTCTCTTTCTGTGTTAAATAGTAAAATGTGATGATGTTTTTTTTTTCTTATTTTGTACTCTTCTTTGTGCTTAGTGTAATATGGAATGTTAAATGGATATGTTGTTTGGCGTGGTTGATAGTATAAATTGTATTTGATTGTGTAAATACTTTGAATGATATATTCTTAATTGCTCTTGATTCATGATTGTGGTATTACTAATATCTGATATGTGATGTGCTAAATCGATGATTATGATCCTATAATGTTTGATCCTTTAGAGTTAAAAAAATTGATTTTTGTCTAATAGCTTGTGTGATCATCTGGAATTAATAATATTATTATGTGAGTTGTTTTACTATAGTTCAAATTTGAATTACATATATGTGTTAGTAGAAGAATATACAAATGAGAGCTATTTTCAAAGTAATTTCAATTTCATAAAATAATGGTGTATGATATGACAAATATCATATACTTCAATAACTCAGGTCTATAAAGTCATTGGGATTACACAAATTTGTCAGAGTGCGGCTGCAGCGGATGGGTTAGCGCGGAATAACAAACCAAGAGGGGTTTTTAATACTAACGTGTGCCTTTTAATTTATACTCAATTAAACTTACTTAGCAATTAATAATAACAATTAAATAGAGTAAGGTTGAGAGAAATTTGCACAGATGATTTTATCCTGGTTCGGATCTTACCAATCCTACGTCCAGTCGCTTATCTCAAAACAAGATAAACAGTTTCACTAACACAAAACAATTACAAACTACAATCACAAAGATACAATTTGTAAGAGTTTAGAAAACACCTCTCTTGATACCACAAGAGATGAAACTACACCTCCTTTGAGTCTTCACAAAGGATGAACACCTCCTCCGAATACTTCACGAAGGATGAACACCTCTTCCGAACACCTCCTCAGACACACCAAGGATGAACCGGCTATTTCTTCTGTCACCGTAGCAGCACTTCACCAGCTCCACAGACAAGAGTTTCACAAGCCGAACAAGAACACACAAGTCTCAAAGAGTTTCTGAGTATTTGAGCACAAGGGAAGAGTTTCTGTGTCTCTGTATATATTTTGAGAGGAAATGAGAGTCTATTTATAGACTCATCCAAAGGGCTCTTCCATTTTTCGTTTTCAGCCTTTCACACTGTGTTAATCGATTAGCTACAGTGGTTAATCGATTAACACCCCAACGGATAGTCCAACGGCTATAAAAACGGCTAGTTTTTCAAACGGTCCCTGTGTTAATCGATTAACACCTTCTGTTAATCGATTAACGTTAATCGATTAACACCCTCTGTTAATCGATTAACACTGCACTGCTGAATTTTTCCATTTTTCTCTGGAACAATCGATTAACAGCCTCTGTTAATCGATTAGCTACAGTACTTTGCTACAGTACCGTGCTACAGTAATGCGCTACAGTAATTGGCTACAGTATTTTGCTACAGTACTTTTTACAAAACACTTTTCTTTTTCTAATCTAAGTCCTATACATATTTCTAAGAGTATTACAAAAGCTTTCCATCACAATACAAATCTTCAAATCATTTTGATTCTTGATTGGTCTTGACTTGATTTGGACATCATCAAAACTTCATCTTCATCATTTTGCTAACAATATCCCCCTTTTTGATGATGATCAAAACCTTCTTGATTTAAAGCTTTTGAAAATAATCTGTATTTAAAATACAACTTTAAGGAAGAAACAATTGTTAGTAAACTTAGAAATAAGTTTAAGATTTAAGAATTTAAATATTTCTCCCCCTTTTTGATCATTATTAAAAAGTGATGAATAATTGCTCCCCCTAAATTTATTAGAAAATATACTCCCCCTTAATAAAAGCATGTATGCATATTAAGGAAAAACAATATATATTTTATTGAATTTTTAAAGAGGTAAGCATGCAAGAAAATATAAAGAGCACATACTAATAAAAACATAGAAACATAAAGCACCCCTTTAGATATGCCTTCAATTTTGTAATGAGAATCCTCTAGGTTGTTTTCACATTTTGTTTAGATCTTCATCTTTGAGGATTGTCATCATTCTTCACTTCATTTGTTGCTTCTTCAAATCTTCATCATTGTCTGCGTGTAATTCAAATGACTCAAGAGGTTTTGCCTCAAGGTCTACAATTTCATCAAAGACAACATGCACATATTCTTCTATTTCAAATATTTTCCGTTTGAAAACTATATATGCTTTGTATATAAAATAAATTAAAATAATTCCATCTACCTTGGAATAATAATTAAATATTGTTTTAAAGAAATTCTAAATTTTAAACAATAGGTACCCAACTATTTTGTATGGGTCCTTTGGGTTAATTTAAAAAAAAATTGAAATCATTTTACAACCCAAATATATCTACCACTTGGAACACCATAATGCTTAATTTTACATTTGTTAGATGTATGACCCTTTTTCATACAATAAAAGCATGATACAACATTTGTGTTCCTATAAGTTGTTCCTTTTTCTACCCAAGTTCTACGGGTTCTATGATTGTGTTTATTTTTAATTTTAGGAACATACTTATTTTTAACAACCTTATTTTCATTATTCTTACTACATTCTTCTAAGGTTGTTTGTTCTAGTAGTTTCTTAAAATTTTCACAAGAAGCACATTCATCACTACTAGCAAATTTATCCTTTTCAAAAATTAAAACTTTATTTTTCAAATCTTTATTTTCTTCAAAAATATTTTCAAAATTTAATTTTAAATTCTTATTTTCTTCAAGAATATTTTCAAAATCTGATTTCAAATTTTTATTTTCTTCAGAAATATTTTTAAAATTTAATTTTAAATTTTTGAAATCCTTTTTCAATTTCTGATGGGCTTTATCTAATTTTTCAGATTCTACTATTAAAGCAGCATAAATTTCATGCAATTCATTTTCACTAATTTGACTAGAATTATCAGAATCGCTAGATGTACTTACTTGACTTCCAGCGTCGTCGTTCACCACTAAACAGATGTTTGCTTCTTCATCTGAGTAGCTTGAATCTGAAATGGTCTCATTGTCGTCTTCCCATGCAATGTATGCCTTCTTTTTCTTGAAGAATTTCTTTTCTTTCTTTTCTTCACCCTTCCTTTGATTTGGGCAGTCTGCTTTTAAATGTCCCTTTTCTCCGCAACCGTAGCATCGGTAATTTGAGGAAGATACTGGATTATCTTTCTTTTCGTATCTAAATTTTCCTTTACCTTTAGACTTCATGAACTTGTTGAGTCTTTTTATCATGAGTCCCAATTCTTCTTCTTCGTCTGAGTCTTCATCTTCCGATTTACCTTTGCTTCTTTCAACCTCCGACTTTAACGCCAAACTCTTCTTGTTGTTTTTGGCTTTTGATTCTTCTTCATCAAGTCTTCCGAGGTCAAGTTCATGCTCTCTCAACTTTCCAAATAATGCAGCCATGGTCATTGTGTTGAGATTTTGTGACTCAGAAATTGCAGTCACTTTTGGTTGCCAAGACCTGTCTAAAGATTTCAAAATTTTTATATTAAGCTCATCAGTATCGAAAGACTTACCTAGTCCAATAAGATGGTTTACGATGTTGGTGAAGCGTTTCTGAACATCTACTATTGTTTCCCCTTGCTTCATCCTGAACATTTCGTATTCCTGGATTAAGGCATTCTTTCTAGCTCTCTTAACATCATCTGTACCTTCATGGGTTACTTTCAGTACTTCCCACATTTCTTGTGCAGTTTTACAAACAGAAATCCTGTAAAACTCATCAACAGTTAAAGCAGATGAAATAATATTACGAGCTTTTACATCATTACCAAATTTTTTCTTATCTTGAGCAGTCCATTGGTCACGGGGCTTTGGTTCCTGCATATTGTTAGTTGGAATAAAAGGACCAAATGCAACAGCATCCCAAATATCTATATCAATAGATTCCATAAATATTTGCATTCTTACCTTCCAGAATGCGTAATTTTCACCTGTGAATAGTGGTGGTCTATTGATAGAAGCACCCTCTGCGAATGTTTGAAACGATCCCGCCATTTGAATGACTATCAAAGCAAGCTCTGATACCAATTGTCAGAGTGCGGCTGCAGCGGATGGGTTAGCGCGGAATAACAAACCAAGAGGGGTTTTTAATACTAACGTGTGCCTTTTAATTTCTACTCAATTAAACTTACTTAGCAATTAATAATAACAATTAAATAGAGTAAGGTTGAGAGAAATTTGCACAGATGATTTTATCCTGGTTCGGATCTTACCAATCCTACGTCCAGTCGCTTATCTCAAAACAAGATAAACAGTTTCACTAACACAAAACAATTACAAACTACAATCACAAAGATACAATTTGTAAGAGTTTAGAAAACACCTCTCTTGATACCACAAGAGATGAAACTACACCTCCTTTGAGTCTTCACAAAGGATGAACACCTCCTCCGAATACTTCACGAAGGATGAACACCTCTTCCGAACACCTCCTCAGACACACCAAGGATGAACCGGCTATTTCCTCTGTCACCGTAGCAGCACTTCACCAGCTCCACAGACAAGAGTTTCACAAGCCGAACAAGAACACACAAGTCTCAAAGAGTTTCTGAGTATTTGAGCACAAGGGAAGAGTTTCTGTGTCTCTGTATATATTTTGAGAGGAAATGAGAGTCTATTTATAGACTCATCCAAAGGGCTCTTCCATTTTTCGTTTTCAGCCTTTCACACTGTGTTAATCGATTAGCTACAGTGGTTAATCGATTAACACCCCAACGGATAGTCCAACGGCTATAAAAACGGCTAGTTTTTCAAACGGTCCCTGTGTTAATCGATTAACACCTTCTGTTAATCGATTAACGTTAATCGATTAACACCCTCTATTAATCGATTAACACTGCACTGCTGAATTTTTCCATTTTTCTCTGGAACAATCGATTAACAGCCTCTGTTAATCGATTAGCTACAGTACTTTGCTACAGTACCGTGCTACAGTAATGCGCTACAGTAATTGGCTACAGTATTTTGCTACAGTACTTTTTACAAAACACTTTTCTTTTTCTAATCTAAGTCCTATACATATTTCTAAGAGTATTACAAAAGCTTTCCATCACAATACAAATCTTCAAATCATTTTGATTCTTGATTGGTCTTGACTTGATTTGGACATCATCAAAACTTCATCTTCATCATTTTGCTAACAAAATTTTCAATTGATGCAATTTTTTATTGTTCGAATCTCATAGGTATAATCAGATGCCTTAATCTTCGTGTGAAAATTAGGCAAACATATCTTATAGAGCTGTAAAAAAAATGAAATCATTAACTAGCATATAAAACAAAGCAGATAAAGATCACAATACATAAATAAAAATAAAATGTTCAAGTGTTGGCCACAAGTGGCCGTTAAGAGTACAATCCATAAAAAAAAGAAAATATATATATATATATATATATATATATATATATATATATATAAATAGTCTCCTTAAGGAGACTATTGATCGGCGAACGACAATCTCAAAGAAAGCATGGAAGGAGCTTTGATGCGAAACGACATGGGGGAAGTAACTTTCTCTTCTTCTTCAGGTATAAGGGGGATGGGAAAGAGATCTAAGAGCCTTGGAGCCTGTGGAATTACCCATGAAGGATCTCCGGTAGTGCAAAAAAAAAAAATTAATAGTAGTCAAAGATAAATAAAATAAAATAAATAAAAAAATTAGAAGAAATAAATAAAAAAAAATAAAATAAAAAAAAAGAAAAAAAAGAAAGTTTACCATACATAAACGGCGGAAGGAGGGGATATGAAGGTTCATATGTACCAGGGACGTTTTGCAGCAAGCGTCGATGTTTCACCCGATTTCCATGGTTTTGAAACCAACAATAGACGTTGTATTCTCCGATTTCCTCGTACTCCTTGAGTCGTCCTATAATCTCGCGAATCTGATCTCGACTAGGATTAATGATCCCATGGTTGAAGATATTCAACAAGATGTTAACTTGTTCCAGGGTGGACCGCCATCGTTTATAAACTGTCTTGGCTTCGATATCCATTTTTCTAAGTTTTTGTTCACAAAGTAAAGTAAAAGTAAAAAGATTTATTACGTTCAAGTCAAGTTTCCATTTTAAGTCAAGTTTTCCATTTTGCTTATTCTCTTTTTAGTTTAATTTTCATTGTCCAGCCTTTGAAGTCTCAATGTCCAGAAATAGATCTGTTTCACGGTCCTCGCAATGGATCCTAACTAGATCTAAGTCCACAGAGTCCATATTTTTATTGTTGTTTAAGTTGAAATAAGAGTTTGTTTTGATTTGTTTTAATTGGAGTACGTGGCGTTGTTATACCCGATTGTCTCTTTCATACCTTCAAACGAAGGGAGATTAACAACGATTTTCCAGCCTATATACCCCGTGTTTTAAGACAAAGTGTTCATTAATATGACAATATATATATATATATGTATATATATATATATATATATATATATATATATATATATATATATAACGAGTAAGAAAAAGAGAAAAAGGAAAGAGAAGTAATGAGCATAATACTAAATAAGCGTAAAGCAGAAAAACATAGAAGAAAAGCTTGAACAAAGAGAAGAAGGGTTGAGAGAGAGAAAAACTTACGAACGCGGAAGTAGAGGTAGGGTCTCACTTGATAGAGGGTTCACTGAGAAGCTCTTAGACACGCTCGAAGGAGGATCTCACTCGTGTTCAGATCCCACAAGCTCTCACACTCAGAACTCTCAGCGCTCAGATCTCACTCACACCCAGAGGATCACTCGAAAGCTCTCTCACTTCGAAGATCTCACACTCTCTCACACGCTCCAAAATCACAACGCCTCAAAGTGTCGCTCAACGCAGTTCGCTCCTCCTTATATAGCCAAAATCTCACTGTGTCAATAGTTCCGGTCATGCATACCAGAGGCTTCAATAGTATCGGTATAAAATAATAATAATAATAATAATAAATAAATAAATGGTAGTAGTATCTGATCTTTCCCGCATTTTGGAAGTATAAAATATTCAAATTAGAAAGGATCTCCTAGTAGAAATTTAACCATTCGGTATAGAAGGCCATATGATAAAATGGTTTAGGAGAAATATCAACTTAGTCAGAGTGGTTTGGGATAGGAAAACATGTGACTATACATGGGAATTAGAAGATGGTGTAAAACATTCTTATCCCAATTTATTTTTGTGAAGTGTCAAATTTTCGAGATCGAAAATTTTTGTTATTGGGGAGAATGTAAAGTCCATTAAAAATAATAATAATAAATTAAAATATATATATATATATATATATATATATATAAATATATAAATAATAATAATAATATGATTGCAAAATGACAAAGAACCTTTCAGAAGTGGAATGGTGAGCAAGACACTTTTGGTGGTGAAGTCAAAATATTATTTTTTATGAAATAGTATTTTTAATAAAATATTAAAATAATAATAAATAAATAAATGAAAAGACAAAACTATTTTCAAAAGTGGAGTTAAGGGGGAACAACTTTCTGTAATGGGATTTAAATATTATTTATAATAAAATATTATTATTAAAAAAAAACCTAAATAGTGCCAAATCTTAGCCTATAAGTAGCAAGCATGAGGAAGGCTGAAACTTGCACCAAAAATTGAGAGAAATTTTGAGAGAAGAGAGTTGGAGGAAATTCTAGTTGCAAAGGGAAAAATTCTGGAAGTTTTCGGAGAACGGTTTCTAAGGAGAAGATTAAGTCTGGAATAGAGGTAAAGGGAGTTACTCTTAAGTTTTTGTTTTGTATTATCCTGAGTCTTGAATATGTAATATTTTGTTTTTATTTGATCTTAAATCTTGAATACGAAGCATTTTGTTTCTGTATGATCTGAATTTTGAATAATAATATGCTTCAGTGAGGAGATCCAAGTTTGATAGTTGTAAAATGCGATATTGATTATGTTATGTTATTTGTATGTTATTAGTTGCTTACCGGCTTTGCCAGATTCAACTTCTTGTTTCCCCAAACTTTTTACGGCTTTCCTAATTTATTTATATTGTATTTTTGGAAGAATGAGAAGTTGTCTAACCGGCTTTGCCAGATTCAACTTCTTGTTTCCCCAAACTTTTTACGGCTTTCCTTATTTATTTATATTGTATTTTTGGAAGGATGAGAAGTTGTCTAACCGGCCTTGCCAGATTCAACTTCTTATTTCCCCAAACTTTTTACGGCTTTCCTTATTTATTTATATTGTATTTTTGGAAGGATGAGAAGTTGTCTAACCGGCCTTGCCAGATTCAACTTCTTGTTTTCCCAAACTTTCTACGGCTTTCCTTATTTATTTATATTGTATTCTTGGAAGGATGAGAAGTTGTCTAACCGGCCTTGCCAGATTCAACTTCTTGTTTACCCAAACTTTTTATTGTTTTCCTTATTTATTTATATTGTATTTTTGGAAGGATGAGAAGTTGTCTAACCGGCTCTGTCAGATTTAACTTCTTGTTTCCCCAGACTTTCTTGTTTTCCTTATTTATTTATATTGTATTTTTGGAAGGATGGGAAGTTGTCTAACCGGCTCTGCCAGATTCAACTTCCTTTTTCCCCAAAAATTTTTATATTAAGATTATTTTTTTTATGATTGTCAAATACTTGATTCTTCTCTGACCAATTGTAGTAATATTTTATGATTGTTAATTTGTTTATAATTATCTTGTATGAATTCTATTATCAATGTATTTTATGATGTTTGATATGAAATCATGCATTTGAAATATAGTATGAGTCTTAGGGAGAGACTCTATAACGAAATGGTATTAGTGTATATGTTGATGTTGAGGGTCCTGTTGTTGGTGATTATCCTAAAACTCTAATAGTTGCCCAGTCTCAATTAGAGAAGGATGTGTTATATGGTGAGAGTAGTAGGAGGTTCTAGTCTATGTTCATAGACATTAATGGACTAACCTTGTGGGTGATGTGATATATTATATTTGGCCATAACTGTGTTGTAGATGTCACCACAAGTGCATGACCACCCGAGACTTCCATCAACATTATATCCGGATAATAGTCTAGTATGATAATGGCATCTTACAAGAATCTATGGTGAATGTATTACGTATAATAATAGTGTAATGCTTTTCTTCGAATTTTGCCGGGTAGCTCACCCTTACTTGTTTGTTTGTGCCGAAAAATCTTATTTTTGTGCCGAAAAATCTTATTTTTGTGATGATCGTATAACGTTTATGTTATACGGGAGCAGATGTCGGAACGACGTCCGAATCAATACAAGTGAAGGAGGAAGCAGCAGAAAAAGGAAGAGTAGTTTAAAAAAAATTAAATAAATTTAGGAATGTTTTAATGATGTTGAAAAAAAAAATATGTATTTCCAGTGTGAACTATGTTACTCCTAAATGGATGATTGTAATAGTGTACGATGTTTGTATTATTAATGAAATAATTTTGTGTGTGAGATGATTAATTTTTAGGGTGTTACACCATATATGCCATGCCACGTCATTTAAAATACTATTGTCAACATGTCACGTAATGACCTCTTAAACGCTGTTTGTCTAATTTAACAACAGACCTCTATTTGTTTTAGTTTCTTAAAAATAAAGACCCAATTGAGAAAACAGATATTTAAGATTATGGTAAAAACGAGACCTACCGAAACTTTAAATCTTAAAATAAATTTAGAGAAAGAGCGAAAGAAATGGAGAAGGCCATTGGAATCGATGGAACAAATTTCTTATTCTTGTTACTGTTTAGGAATAGAAGTATTTGTTTTTCATTCCTTGCATCCACAAATACCATTTTTTTTCTTTTAATTTATGCATTCCTAATTTTTCATTATATTTTGGTTTTAATATTGTACAAGTTTCTTTTACACTTAATTTTTAACATTTCTTTTAGGTCCATTCTTTCTACTATGCTCATATGCAAATATATATTTTTATACATTAACTATTTGTTAATGGTTAGCACCAACTTTATCAAAATATCAATTTTTTTATATATAAAAAAGTAAATATCTTTCTCAAAAAATCATTTTTTTTCATTTCTTTGTTCGATGGTCCACGTTGTGTCATACCTATTTTCAAATAATTTTAAAAATATTAAAATAATATAAAATTTAAAAAAAATTAAAACTTAATATTTTCTTAAATGATTTTATAAAAACTTAGTGATCTCTTAATATTTCATTATGAATGAAAATATGAAAAAGCAAAGTTAACTTCGTCTGACTCATCAAACAAAAATTTAAATCACTTTCTCAAATAATGTTTTTAAAAACTAGTAATTCCTAATTTTTCATTTTGAATAGATATACGTAAGAGTAAGGGACATTCTTCGGTTCACAAATAAAAATGAAAATATTTTTGTTTCTTTTTCAAATAGTGTGTTTTTTAGGAAAATTAAATATTTTAAAAATAACATATTTTGTTTTTCCAAATTTAATTAAAGATGTTGTCTCATGACAGACGTTGTAGTATGCTTCCTAATAGAGTCTTTGATGTAAAATCTAGTTTCATAAATCATGTATTATCTTTCTATTGTTTTCTTAGTTTTCCAAAACAAATTAGTGTGAAAACTTCAAACTCTATTTTTAAATCTATTGTTTTGATTTGTTGTCTAGTGGTGATTTAGGTTACATGTGGACTACAATAGACTCTTGCGCGATTTGGAAAGAAACGGAGAGGACCTTCGTGGGTAAGTAAATGAAAATTTAATCTCTCTCATACATACATCTATTCATAGTAATTAATGTTTTGCATGCAACATTGGCAAGTCACTACTATTTTTACATAGCCTCTGATGTATGACGAGTAGGGCTGAGCATAATTTATTTAAAAACTGTAAACTATAGTTTATCTATACTCTTTTGTACTTAACAAAACTTAAACTATTTTTACTAAAACCTAGTTAACTGTTTAATAGTTCAGTTTGAATATACTGAACTTATTTTATTTTTAATACAGTTAACTTACTGTAACGTGGTTTAGGTATATTTGTCATCTAAATTTTTTCCCTGTCTCGTTACATCCCTTTCTCAGTATTGTTAAAGGTTCTGCTCCGGTTGAAGGCTCGCCGCTCTTAAGGCTCGCTGCTGTGGAAGGTTTGTGAAGGCTCGCCGCCGTTGAAGGCTCATCGCTGTCGAAGGCTCGTTGTCGAAGGCTATGCCGCACTTTGCCGTCGCCGAACTGTCAAAGACTCTACCACCATCGTCGAAAGTTGAGAACACTCTTCCTTTAGCTAGAAGCAAAGGCATATCACTCTGCAACCAAAGGTACGCATTTTTTTTCCTTCCCCTTCCAAAAGGGGATAAATAAAATTGGAAAGTTATGCACATAAGGTATATTCATCTGGGATGAAGGGTAACAATTGATTTTCTTTTGGATTTTGTGGGAGTTTTAATTGTTTAGGATATTTGATTTTATTTGCCGTAAGGGTAGATTCTCTGACCTATAGAGTTCTAGATTGATTGATAAAGAGAGAGGTTGATGACAGATAAGTAATAACTTTGATATGAAAGTGTTCTATAAGATATAAAATGTTCTTCTGAGTCCACAACAGCTTATTGAAGACTTTGAGAAATTATTGGGGTAGAGGAGACAACCCAAAACTTCTCTGTTCGGATGTTGACAAAACAACGACACATAAGTTATGAGTAGCTTCTAGTGTTCAGATTTGTTGATTAGCATCTCATACAGTCTATGATTCATGGCGTTCATGCAAATTAAAAATGAAAGGATGAGATTATAGTTCATAATAAACTTAATAGCAGAAATTTGTTTACTTCATTTGAAAGCTTTGCCTGGGAAATTTTTTTATAGGCGGGTAAGACCCTTTGCCATTCTTTCTCATCTGTAAAAACAAACAACTGATAAGTATACATAGATACCTAGTTGATTGGATTTGTCTTGATCTGATATTTTATTTGTATGAGAATACAAGAAATGGTATGGCTGTGTCCCTGTTGGTTCACGAGACAGAGAAAGTAGCCACAGAATCTGTGGGCATCATATACAAGACACAACCCTACTGGATTCACATTGAGAGCTACCATAAACTGTGTTAGCATTACCTGTTTGGATATGAATTCCAAGCTGCAACGTGTGAGCATCTTGTGATGCAGATATGCATGAGTATTTTACTATTATAATAAATGGTCTAGGGAGTTTAATATAATGGGTTATGTTGTTTAGGAGATAAGCATATGAGAAAACAGAGACAAAATAACAAATTGTTGCAGAAATGACACTTATTCTCACCTCACAGTTCAAAGCTAAAACAAGAATATTTTCAGCCGAGTATAAACAAAATGGTGTTAGTACACTACAACAACATATTCAGATTGTTAGCAAATTAAGGATTCCCAAGTATCTGATATGTTTCTAAATTTCATCTTACAGTTGTTTAGTATCAGTTGTGTGGTCTAAAAATTCTTTTTACTCCCCTCTTTTGGCTGTTTCTGTTCACTGTTTCAGTTCTTTGTTGAACTGATATTATGTGTATTGGCATATCGCTTAACCCGGTTTTCTATGTTGTCATTCCTTGCTTTTCTCTTACTGTGAACTTTTAGAAAAGTCCGTGTTTCAAGCCAATGGCTAAAGGTGTTGTTACCATCGCTTCAGATTGTGCATATTAACATATTAAAAACTAGCTCAATTTCAAAAATGAGTGTGGTAAGCTTTAAACAAAGTGAATCTCATTAAAGGTCATTTGATTGTACACTGCAGCAACATACTGATCCAATTTTCATTTGCATAAATTGAAAAAAAATTTCCTTTTGTTTGATTGAACTCTTAATTAATGTAGTGACTTGAATGTCAGAAACGGTAGAAACCCTCACACCAAATACTTCTAGAATGGATTATTTACCTCCTTGTATCGATTCATCGTCAACTGAGAATAGTAAGGGTCGACAGATGTGTGGGGACATTTTACTAAACAAAAACCACATTCTGAGAAGAAGGCCAAATGCAATTATTGTGGTGATTTGATTAAATATTTGGCTGCAACAAGTGGGATAAGGAATCATTTGGCGAGATGTAAAGAAAATCCTAATAGAGAAGCATTCAAAAGGCAAAAGCTTTCATCATCAATTGCAGAAGTTAGTTTTAGCCCTTCACCGACTATTTCTAAATTTGACCAAAATGCATCTCGAATGAAGTTGGTGAAGATGTTTGTGAAGTCTGAGCTTCCTTTTCGATTTGTGGAAAATGAGGACTTCCGTGACTTTGTATGGTCCTTGCAACCATGATTTGAAGTCCCATCCCGCACTACATTGAGGCGTGAAATATGGGAACTCTATGAAGAGGAAAAAGCAAAGTTGAAAATGTTTCTATCAAAGCAGTGTGAGAGGGTTTGTTTAACTACAGACACATGGACATCAATCCAAAACCTAAATTACATGAGTTTAACAACTCATTTTATTGATAATGATTGGAACTTCAAAAGAAAATTTTGAATTTTTCTTAAACAACGGGACATTCAGGAGAGCTCATTGCTAAACATGTTGAGGCTTGTTTGAATAATTGGGAGTTGAAGCGAGTCCTTAGCATCACAGTGGATAATGCTAGCGCAAATGATGTTGGGGTCCAGTACCTTAAAAGAAGGATGTTATCATGGAATTGTCTTGTTTTGAAGGGAGAATATGTTCATATGCATTGTTGTGCTCATATATTAGGTTTGATTGTGAAGGATGGCTTAAAAGAGATAAAAGATTCAATTTCAAAAATCCGGAGTGCAGTTAAATATGTGAAATCTTCTCCGGCTAGATTTGCTAGATTCAAGGCATGTGTTGAACAAGAGGGGATTTCTTACAAAGGTATTGTTTGTCTTGATGTTGAAACTAGGTGGAATTCAACTTACTTAATGTTAGAGGCAAGCTTGAAGTATAAAGATGCCTTTGTCTTGCTAGACATGCAAGATAAGAAATTTGGGGTTGAAATGGCCAAAAGTAATGATGGTGTGCCATTAGAAGAAGATTGGGAATATGCGAGGTCTATTCTACCATTTTTAAAGATATTTTATGACTCTACCCTACGCATTTTTGGTTCATCTTATGTCACAAGTCATATGTATATGAAGGAGGTGTTTGGAATTGGTAAAAGGATTCGACAATATTCTGAGAGTAGTGATGTGAGCATAAAATTGATGGCAATGAGGATGAAGGGCAAGTATGAAAAATATTGGGGAAATCCTAATGGAATTAATATCTTATTATTGATTGCTGTTGTGCTTGACCCTAGGAGTAAGTTGGATTTTGTTAATTACTTCATTGACTACCTCTTTGAATCTAGTATGGCTAGTGAATTGAAATCAAAATTATTGTCATCTTTAAAAACACTTTATGAACAATATCAAGGTATTGAGGAGGGTTCTCAAAGTAGCCAACAAGAATCTCAACTAGATGATGATGATGATGTTCCTCATGGCATGAGTTTCTACCTAAGAGCTACAGGACGTAGATTTGATTATATATCAGAGCTTGATAAATACTTGAGAGAGGATCCTGAACCTTATATGAAGTCAGTTGAGCTTGATATTTTACATTGGTGGAAAGTCAACTCGATTAGATTTCCGATCCTTGCGAACATGGCTCGAGAGGTGTTAGCCATTCCTATCTCTACCGTAGCATCAGAGTGTGCATTCAGTACAGGAGGAAGAGTAGTTAGTCCTTATCGTAGTTGCCTAACGCCTAAAATAGTGGAAGTGCTTGTTTGCACACAAGATTGGTTAAAAGGAACACCTTTCTCTATACTTTTTGATGAGGATCCTAAATAACTTGATAAATTTGAGCAAGGTGAGATTATATGACAAATTTATATACTTTTTAATTTATATTTTAAGTGTTAAAAACTTATGAAATATTTTATTTTATTTTTGTAGAGATAACCTCTCAAGATGAAGTGGGACCTTCAAGTGTTGCTATTAATTTGGATGATTGAAGTTTTGCCACAATTTGTTAGTTATTTAAAGTACATGTGCGGTATGTTGCGTTTAATTGTTTTACAATTTTACCCCTTAGCTTTGTTTTTAAACTGCTTTATGTGAATATCCTGCCCTATCCTCTACCAACAGAAAAATATACATTAAAACTATTCTTGAAGTTACATTTATGGAAGTTGTTGCTTTGGGTACAGATGTTCCACTTCCATGTCAAAATTTGTTGTTTAGCTGTCACCAAGAAGTTGGATCTTGTGTTTTTGATGGGGAAAGCTCTACCATGTATTGACTACTGTTGATTAATATTACTATATATCCTAACTTTGTTTGTGCATGTTTTCATTCTACACAATTTGGTTTGAAAAGGATTATGTGCTGGAGTTTAAGTTACATTGATTGAATTCAGTTACATTGATTGAATTTGGATGATGGCACATATCATAAATTTTGGAGAGACAACTTCGAAGATCTTGCTAGCCTTTCATAATTGCAATCTTCAATTTCTTCATTTCTTGATGATGTAAGCTGTGTTTTGGAACAGATACTTCAGAACTTGTTTTTCTCCCTTCTATGTTTGTTGTTGCATTTCTTTTTTGCACTTTTTGTCAGTTGAATGGGTGCGGGGAGTGCATTCTACAGTATGCATATTAGAATAAAGTGAATTCTTGTACACATTTGGTATGCCAACAGTTTTTTACTCTATAAATATAAATTCTTATGGATCTTAACATATTCATAGAAGATTATCTTAATTCTTGAGTAATGAACTATAGGAATGTCAAACTATTCAAAGTTTTTATCAGGATGAAGTGTTGAATCTTATGTTTATTTTGGAGCAACGCACATTTCATTATAATTTTTTTGAACTTTCTGTTTATTTTCAGAGCAAAAGAAACAAAAAGTTTCTGAAATAAAGACTGAAATTGATGAAGCTGAAGCTTTGGTACTTCTTTTTCTTCTGCATTGGAAAGCTGTATTTATTTTCTCCGTAGTCTGGTTCAGATGGTTTATTTAATGAATCTGTAGATTCGAAAAATGGACCTCGAGGCAAGAAGTTTGTAGCCAAACGTCAAGGGTGTGCTTCTTGCTAAGTTGCGGGAGTATAAATCAGATCTAAACAATCTTAAAACTGAAGTGAAGAAAATTGTATCTGGTAACTCAAACCCTTTTCATATTAAAACAGTTTGTGCGTGTTAATACCTTTTGTCTTTAGAAAAGGATTATGTGCTGGAGTTTTGAAGTTCTATTTTGTATTGAAGAGTTTATAAAGACTTATTTTGAGTTTGTAAGTTTTATTTAGCATTATATTATATGTACTCGTCAAGATTGATTTATGATATGTTCTTTGATTTTTATTAATGATGCTCTTCTCATGTTTAATTTACAGGATGAAGTGCAGTTTTATTAATACAATTTTACTAGTTAGTGCTATAGTTGTTAGTGTTGTATAGTTAGTGCAGTTCTTGGTTAAAATTAGTATAATTCAGTTCAAAATTAGTATAGTTAGTAGTTTAGTTCAGTTTATAGTGTAGTTTAGTACAGTTAAGTATAGTTCAGTTCAGTACAGTTTAATAAAACAAAAGCAATTCAGTTCAGTTTTTCTGAACTATTTTTTAGTGCAGTTTAGTTTTTCTGAACTAGTTTTTAGTTCAATACAGTTTTTAGTAGTGCAGTGCAGTTTAGTTTGATTTGCCCACCCCTAATGGCGAGCACATCCAGCACAACTAATTGATGTGTAGTGCAGCCTTCGTGTCAATACCCAATTTCGTCCGGGTAAATAAAATTAATAATAAATAAATAAATAAATAAATAAAAAAGTGAATAGTGAATAGTAAATAGTGAATAGTGAATTGTGAATAGTAAAAAGTGAAAAGTAAAAAAAAAAATTATTTTTGGAAAGGATAAGTGTTCCACGTAGCTTTGAGATCAGAATTCACCAATTTGCAAATAAAAAATTAATTTTGTAATAGTAAAATGAATAAAAAAATGAATAGTAAAAATGAATAGTACAAATGAATAGTAAATTTTTTTTACTATAAATAGCCAAGGGGGGAGGCTGAAAATTTACACAAAAGAATTTAGAAAATTTTTGAGAGAAGAGAGTTGGAAGAATTTCTAATTTCAAAGGGGATATTCTGGAAGTTTTCAGAGAGCGAGGAGATTAAGTCTGTAATAAAGGTAAGGGAAGCTAACCTTGAGTATCTCCTTTTGTATTATCTTGAGCCTTGAATATGCTATATTTTGCTTTTGTCTGATCTTAAATCTTGATTATGGAGTATTTTGTTTCTGTATGATTTTGAATTTAAATGAGAGTATGCTTTTGTGTTGATATCCAAGTGTGATAGTTGTAAAACGTGATATTGATTATGTTATGCCATTTGTATGTTATTAGTTGTTTATTTTTGTATTTTGGAAGGATTAGAAGTTGTCTAACCGGCTCTGCCAGATTCAACTTCTTGTTTCCCCAAACGTTTTATTTCTTTACTTATTTATTTTATTGCATTTTGGAAGGGTTAGAATTTGTCTAACCGGCTCTGCCAGATTCAACTTCTTATTTCCCCAAACGCTTTATTTCTTTATTTATTTATTTTATTGCATTTTGGAAGGATTAGAAGTTGTCTAACCGGCTCTGCCAGATTCAACTTCTTGTTTCCCCAAACGTTTTATTTCTTTACTTATTTATTTTATTGCATTTTGGAAGGATTAGAAGTTGTCTAACCGGCTCTGCCAGATTCAACTTCTTGTTTCCCCAAACGTTTTATTTCTTTACTTATTTATTTTATTGCATTTTGGAAGGATTAGAAGTTGTCTAACCGGCTTTGCCAGATTCAACTTCTTGTTTCCCCAAACGTTTTATTTCTTTACTTATTTATTTTATTGCATTTTGGAAGGATTAGAAGTTGTCTAACCGGCTCTGCCAGATTCAACTTCTTGTTTCCCCAAACGTTTTATTTCTTTACTTATTTATTTTATTGCATTTTTGTGATTAATTTTTATTTCATCTAAATTTTCCACCAACTTATTATATTATTTTTGTTCATCAACTTTCTTCATCCTTAACTCTATAAATACCTACATTCTCTTCACTTCACACGCACAATTTACATAATATCCATATCTTCTCTCTCAAAATCTCTTCATTCCATCCCGAAACTCTACTTCATTTCTCCCTCACATTTTACTATCTCTCTATACATAATAAATCCCGTACCCCATTTCTACCATAAAGTTATCTTCTTCATCTTCCATCTATCTTTCTCACAACTTATTACAAGTAGAGTTTTATTTCATCACACAAATCTTCAACAAGGTATACATTTTCTCTTCATTCTATTTATATATGCATTTTGATCATTTTTTTAGTTTATAAATTCATCGTGTTTTCTATTAAAATTTTTCTTTATGCTTTTCACATTTCAACCCATCTATCCTTCTTAATAAAAAAATATAAAACTTTAAAAACATGTAATAATATAAATATCGGTATGAGTACTCGTGCGATCGTACGCATCAACCTAGTACTCATTACCCAAAATCTAAAATAAACAAAAAAAAGCCGTGTGAGTACTCGTGCGATCGTACGCATCAGCCTAGTGCTCATCATGCAAAAATCTAAATATTTTATAAAAATACCAAAAATATTTTAAAGGTTAAGCACATGTGTGATCGCACGCATCGTCTTTGTGCTGAAAACATTTTTTGTTTATTTTATAAAAATACCAAAAAAATACAAAATCTTTCAAAACCCAAAAACATCCACATTTTCAAACAACATACAATATGGCTAGCCAGAACTACGTGATCCTTGATTCTCCATCAAAAGTGGAGATACGTAGGAGCAAGGCCAGTCCTTGTCAGGTTCATTTTCCAAAAAAAATCAAAATCATTTCCAAACAAAATTCTCAAACAATTTTCAAATAAATTTTCAAGCAATTTTCTAAAAGAACTACGGAACCCTGATTTCTCATTCTTAATGAGAATACGTAGGAGCAAGGTCAATCCTTGTCGGGCTCAAAAAACTAAAAAATACATGTTGTTTCTTTAGAATCTTATTTTAGGGGATAGTTAAACATTTTTAAAACCACATCATATTCGCATATTTAGTTAAAGGTACTGCCTTAGGGCAGGCGTTGTAGGGTGCTAATACCTTCCCTACACGTAACCGACTCCCGAACTTAGAATCTCATTTTCGCAGACCAGGTCTTATCATTTTATGGTTTTTCCGTAGTTTTCCAGAATAAACTATGGTGGCGACTCCAAAATCTTTTTTTTTCAAAAACAGTTTTTATTTTTCGGATCGTCGTCCCGTCGCGATTCCGGTTGCGACACTTCGTTCCATTGGTAACTTTGTTTTCTGCTTTAAAACATTTGATAGGATACGTGAGCAAACCCTTCTTAGTTTGTTGGAGGCCTTATTAACCTACAAAGTTTAAGGTTCTTTAATGAACCCTTTCATTCTTTAATGCAACCTCCTCGTCTTATTAGTACTGCTCTAATGCCCGTGTATCATGTGGATTAGAAGAGATCTCAAAAGGCTTTATCACCACACTCATACTGTCTGTCCTCAATATACAATGCATGTTAGAGTATTTTCTTTACATTTTGTCATTGATCTCATATGACAAATTTATATGTTTATGTTTTTGTTAGTTTAATTATCTTCCAATCGTATTTTAGATATGTTGTGATGATCCTTCTCTTACCATGAAAGTTGTTCTCGATTGATTTCAATCCATGGTGATCATAGCCACCATAGGCACCTTTGGGTCCTTATGTCGATACCCCTAAATCTTAAAGTTCCCACCTGCTATCAAGAGCTAATCCCTGCTATCAATAAATTCAAATTTAAGATTAGCCTGATCTCGTATGTATTACACTATAGAAATTTTTAATAATACCGACGGATTTTTACCGACGGATATATTTCCGTCGGTAAATTTTCATTATCGACGATATTATCGACGAATTTTGAATTTTATTTACCGACGGCCAAAAGCCTTCGATGAATCCGTCGGTAATGTTAATGTCACTTACCGACGATTTTACCGAAGGCTTTTGACCGTCGGTAAAAAAAGCGAGAATTTTCTCACCCATTATTTCACTTACCGACATTATCGACGGATTTATCGAAGGTCCATGTCCGTCGGTAAAAAGAGCAGGAATTTTCCTACCCAAATTCTGTCTCCAGTGTCAATATATGTGGCAAAGACGCTCATTACTCCTCATTTTCTTTACCAACTCAGTTTCACACCACCACTACTCATTTCGGGTTGCTCTCCACCGTCTTGTGGCTTCAACTCTCTACCATTGTTGGTTGCTCTCCACCATCGCAGGATAGTCTCCACCATCATGGGATGCTCTTAACTTTTCCGGCGAGCTTCACTTTTCCAGCATGCTCAAGTTTTTTGGTAGGCTGTTGTAGAGTTCATTGGTGCGATTAGAAACATCACCGGTGCTAAACTTTTCTGGCAAGCTCAACTCTGCATGATAAAATGACACAACATCACCGGTCCTAAATTTTTCCGGCGAGCTCAACTCTCTGTGATAAAATGATACAACATCACTGGTCCTAAACTTTTCCGGCGAGCTCAACTCTCCATGATTCCCTATGGTTATTCGCGTGATGCCGTTTTGGTGGCAGAGTTCGTGAAAATGAAAAAAAAAATTGACACAGTGACGAAGGAAGAGGAAGAAGATGAACCAGGTCGCGACATTTACCGATGGATTTAGCGAAGGTCTAGGTCCTTCGGTAATTACCAAAGGCTTTACCGACGCCCAAAAGTCTTCGGTAATTACCGACGGACAAAAGATCTGTCGGTAAAGTTTATCGACAACATTTTTACCGACGGTATGTTGGCCGTCGGTAATCTCAATTATTCTTGTAGTGTTAGTTAGTTATCAGTCGTAATAATAAGTGACAAATTATACTGATAAATTTGTATGATTAAATTTTTTTCCTATTAAATTTTATAGGATTGTATTTTAAGTTTTAGTTTTAATCACTGACATGGACATGGAAGAGATTAGAAAAGTTAAACATTAAGTAATATGCAAATCATAAACCATCTAATTTACAAAATCTAAAATGCATCAATTATATGTACAATCTTACTAGTGCTCACAAAATTAACCAAACTAATTAAACACTAATTTTGTATCTCATCCAGAAGTAAATAAACCAAACAAAGCATAATATCATATGATTAAACTTTATAACAGAGTATAATCATAAAAACGGGGAAGGATCTAAGCAGAAATAGCAGAAATAGTGATACAAGATAGTAGTAGAAGAAACAAGCTGAAGGTATGCGAGAAAAAAATAATATGCATCATAAGTAAGAAAAAAATGAAGAAAAAATTTGTGGTTAGAACTAAACGGGTAGCACTGTTTGTGAGAAATGGTGTCGGTGGTGTGGTCTAGAACCAACTATTTACAATAAGAGTGTGGTGTAAGCAAATCTATTATTAAAATTCTTAATAATAGATTTTATGAGTACAAGTAGTATCATATCTTCCCTTACCCTATTAGGGTGACAACGGGTCAGATGCACATAATATTTATTCGCAATTCGATTCACAAAATATTAATAGTTAATATTAGAAACCAGTGATAACTAATTTGTATAGTCGAAGATACAAGCAACCTAAAAAAATTGAAAGGATAAGAATACTTAATTTTTTGAATCCATTATAAAGTTATGTAGTTGAGTTGAGTAATACTTATTGTCTGTGAAGTGAGTGAAGTCGTATAAGAAAGATGATAAAATATTTTTTGCATAAAAGTGAAAAGGGTATTAAAAATTTGATGAGGTGGGGTTTGATCGGAGGAAGAAAAGAATAAGCAGCTAGGGACAAAAAATGCATTAGAAGAAATCCCAGTTTGAATTATGGAAGCAATGCTTTTGTGGACCCACACCCATCTCAATTCATATATAAACCTTTCATGCATTTCCTCAAACACGCAACCTACCCTCCACACTCTCCTCAATTCCAAAATGAAATCAGCCAATTGGAGATTATTGCTGCTGCTGCTCATCTTCACCTCCTCTACTTCTTCAGCATGGTTCGGCACCAAACACAAAAGTTCCGGTGCAAGTTCCAGCTCAAGTGGAAGGTTTCGTTCCGATGAAGCCTCGTCTTCATCGTCATCCTCGTCACCGTTCCTACTAAACCGTTTCCGTTCCGGTTCAGCCGTGGTGTTCCCTGTTCACGGCAATGTTTACCCTGTCGGGTACGTAAAAGGACATCTGTTCCTTTTCTCTCAATCTTCTCTTTCTGTTATGCCTTTCTTTCTCCACTCCGTTTTCTTCATCCTTTTCCCTGTTTCCATCCTCTTTCTGTTCCTTTTATTTATTCTGGGAAAGAGTACTCATTACGTTGAAACATCTCCTAATTATAATACATACCAATCAATAATCTTTAACCTGATACACATTCAAATAATAGAGTTTAAATGATTCATATATTTTTTCACAAAGAGGAATGACTTCTCTTGAAAAAAAATTTCAAGCCCTTAATCAACCATTATTATCTCTCTTTTATTATCTTTCTTCTCAGCAATCTATACTTTTAATACTTATTTCTTTCTATAGTAGGTTTCTTTTAACATTTTGGAGGTTAATGAATCAATTTTCTTCCATACGTTTAACTTATAAGTATTTAAAATATAAACTCCTCAATTTTCATGCAAGATTTATAATATTTATTTACTAATTTAAATATATTTTTTATTGCCCATAAAATTATCAACTTTTGATTGAGTTGCTATCATTCTTTTCCTTTTTTTTTAATCCTTTTAAAATTTGAAAGAATTGTTTTTAGTCCGTATAAAATGTGCGAATTATTGTTTTACTTTCTATAAAATATTTTTTATTTTTATTTTTCTCTTTCCAAAATTTTAAACTGCTATATGTATCTCCAATTTTCATTTTAAGGTATATAAATAATATTTATTTTATGGTTCTCACAGTTTTCTTAGATATCACATTTTGATATTATCATCATTTGGAATGGTAATTTGATATTTTGTTCACCGAGTAAGGCTAGGTAAAACAATATAATCAATCATTTGACAATAAGTAGAGAAATTGAACGTGTGGTGGGTCACGTGAACCCACCAACCCCCAAAGGAAAAAGGAAAAAAAAATAGCTCATTGTAAAATTAAAGTTAAATTAAAACTTTAATTGATCTTTAATTCATTATATTTTTTGAAATTTTGGTGGATTTTTAACTCACTCATCCATAACTTATCAAACTAAATTAATATTTTTCAAATTACATGTTAAGAAAATCATACATAGAGTGAGTTCAGACTAATACGACTATCCCATTCTAACAAATATAACATATATGTAGTGTCATATAATATTAGATCAGATACAAACTTTTAATTAGAGAAAGTAAATAAAACAATTACTCGAATCCAGAATTAAAATTCATAAGTTAAAAACATACTAAAATCTTTAAAATATAAATCATACAAAGCCATTGTACATCCATTTTCGTTTTCATTCTTCTGATTCAAATATTATATGCTCGCAAGCTTCTTCTTTTTTTCTTTGAAGTTACACATCTTGAAATATGTACATACATGCTAAGTCACTGTAATTTCTTTCAACTTTCAACGTTCACAGGTTTTATAATGTCACTCTCAACATCGGGCAACCACCTAGGCCATATTTTCTTGATATTGACACAGGTAGCGACCTTACGTGGCTTCAATGTGATGCCCCTTGTTCCCGTTGCTCTCAGGTGATGGATATTCTCACTCAATATGAGTGTTCAGAATCACCAAGGAAATTCATAATGTTTTGTTTTTCCTTGAACAAATGTCATGTCAAATGAGACTAGGCTCATCTTAGCAAATAGATACACGTGTAATGTTGACTTGTTTGATTACATTATCCTGCTAGTACTAGTCTCAAATATTGTTGCTTATTTTCAGACACCACATCCACTTTATAGGCCCAGCAATGACTTAGTGCCATGCAGGCATGCCCTTTGTGCATCCTTGCACCATAATGATAACTACGACTGTGAAGTTCCGCATCAATGTGACTATGAAGTTGAGTATGCAGATCATTATTCATCCCTTGGTGTACTTCTCCATGATGTCTACACTCTCAATTTTACAAATGGAGTTCAACTTAAAGTTCGTATGGCCCTAGGGTTAGTATAATATCTCAATCCATTTTTAGTTCCTTTGATTTTGCTATAAATTTAGTTAAGAATCTGAACTATCCACAACAAAAACACTGTTGTTGCATGATCCACTGTTTGGCTTACTCTTTTAGGGTGTGTTTAGTTGGAGGTAATTGGGGGAGAGTGATTCGGGGAGAGTGATTGAGTGGATTTGAGGGGATTTGAAGGTGATTTTTTTGTGTGTTTATTTGAGTGGATTTGAAGGTAATTGAGAGTGAATTTTGGGTTGAAGTTTGTGAGAATTAGTGTAGGATTGGATTAATGTGACGATTTTAAAAAATTAGTTTAATTGGTAGAAATTGAAGATTACCAAAATGTCCCTAGGTATTAAAGTAATATAAAATTATATTTGTTAATGTTATATTTAATTGTAAAAATGTTTATTAAAAGTTAAAAATTTGGAATAATTATTAAAAATAATTTAAAAAATATAATTAAATTATACTTGATTGAAATTAATTTTTTATTCTTTTCTCTTTCTTTCTTTTTTCTTTCTTTTCTTTTTCTCACTGTCATTTTCCATTTCACTCATACAACATTCACTCATGTCACCAATTCACTAATTCCAAGTTCTTTCCCAAAATGCAAACACTTTCATTTCCTCTCTTCACTCCCTCACTCTCATTTCCGATCAATCCACACTCTCCATTCCCTTCTCTCACACACTTATCCTCGCTTACCGAGCCCTACGCCACCGCTCGTCGAAGCATCCCGTTGCAAGCTTCCGCCAGCGACTCCTCTTTCGCCTCCTCCTCCACCATTGCCGTCGACAACTCCGACGATGATAACTCCACCGCCTTTGTGATCCGCGCCCGCAGCCGAATCGGCCTCCTCCAGGTCATCACCAGGGTTTTCAAGGTCCTGGGCCTCACCGTCGACCGCGCTAGCGTCGAATTCGAGGGCGACTTCTTCGTGAAGAAGTTTTTCGTCACCGATTCTCATGGCAACAAAATTGAGGACTCCGACAGCCTGGAGAGGATTAAGCGAGCGTTGGCCGAGGCGATCGGCGGGGACAGCGACGGAATGGTCTCGGTGACGAGACCGGCAGTGGCGAACTCGGGGGTTGTGGTAAGGAGGTCTGGGCTGGTGGATGGCGTTGGCGAGCGTCGCGCGAAAGCGGAGAGAATGTTTACCTTACAACTTGAATTTGCAGCCAAGATTTCCAATGTGCGATACCAGCACACTCCTTCAACCATGTCAATGGCTGAGCTTGAAAAACTGGTGGCATCTGAGGGAACCGTGGACCTTGTGACCATAGCCCAATCCCTGCACTGGTTTGACTTGGCAACCTTCTACCAACAAGTGAAATGGGTCCTGAAGAAGCCTAATGGAGTGATTGCTGCATGGTGCTACTATTTGCCTAGAGTTCTTTGATGAAATAGACACTGTTCTTCATGAATTCTATTCCAGTGAAGTAGGCCCTTATTGGGACCCTACACGTAAATTGGTTGATAAGCTTTATGGAAGCATTGATTTTCCATTTGAAGCTGTGGAGGGTGCTGATCACACATGACCATTTGAGTTCGTGACAGAGACTTTGATGGATTTGGATGATTTCTTGACTTACATAAATTCATGGTGAGCGTATCAGACGGCTAAGGAGAAAGGAGTGGAGCTTCTTCCGGAAAATGTAGTTCAAAAGTTCAAGCTTGCTTGGGGAGAAGATGGTAAAAAAGTTGCCAGGTTTCCTATTTATTTCTGCAACAGTCGAGATGGAAATTTTTTAAATATGGGGGCACACGAGTAATTATACTTGGGATCCCTCCAAATCTTCTCAAGCATGCAGGTCACCAAAAACATCTCCATCCCGCAATTGAATCCGATGTCTGGCTTGCAAATTCCATAAAGTGAACACGCCTGTCTTCGCAATCCATCGCCCGCTAACCCACGTAAACAGTGAATTACTTGCAAGTGAACACAGTCTTAGAGTATAGAAATGTCACTTGATCGTGGAAACCCTACATACTCATGATGACTATACCATATGCGTTGTGTTTTGGATGTGAAAATTCTTTGGGGTATCTCATACACTTTTTCTTATTCCTTTTGCAGATGCGGATATGATCAGATTTTTCCAGATCCTTCTCATCACCCGTTAGATGGCATGCTTGGCCTTGGCAGGGGAAAAACTAGCTTGACATCACAGCTGAATAGTCAGGGTTTGGTGCGAAATGTGGTTGGACACTGTTTGAGTGCACAGGGAGGAGGGTATATCTTCTTTGGAGAAGTTTATGATTCTTCTAGACTAACTTGGACTCCAATGTCATCCAGAGATTAGTAAGTAGATCTTCAACTCATATCGTAATGTTGCATTTTCCACTTGTATAGTCATCATTTCTAATTTTTTCTGAACACTGAGATCTCGTTTCCGTGATCTGTCTCAGCAAACATTACTCAGCAGCAGGGGCAGCTGAACTCCTTTTCGGAGGAAAGAGGACTGGGGTTGGAAATCTTCATGCTACTTTTGACACTGGGAGTTCTTACACCTACTTCAACTCTAATGCTTACCAACTACTAATCTCTTGGGTAAGTTGAAAATTTCAAGCATTTTACAATGCTCGAGGCTTTACAAAGATCATATATCATGTCAATTTCATCATGCGAGATTCGAGTTGTCTGTAGAAGGACAAAGTATAAATAAGTTATTTCTTTAATCATACAAAAAAAAAATTACTTGTTACTTAACATGGATCTTTTGTTTAATTTGCACATGAAGTTGAGGAAGGAATCAGGTGGAAAGCCCCTAAAAGAAGCACACGGTGATCAAACTCTTCCTTTCTGTTGGCATGGCAAAAGACCTTTCAAAAGCATATATGAAGTGAGAAAATACTTTAAGCCAATCACGCTTAGTTTCAGTAGCAATGGCAGAAGTAAAGCTCTGTTTGAAATCCCTCCTGAAGGATATCTAATAATATCTGTGAGTCCCTCCTAGTGAATTCCTTCTAGATTAACTTTTTTAAAGTAACAGACACATTTCATTTATGAATGCTAATAAATTTGTTCCGGCAGAATATGGGAAATGTTTGCTTGGGCATTCTAAACGGCTCTGAAGTAGGAATGGGTGATCTGAACCTAATAGGAGGTAGGAATGTTGCTATTATTTCTTTTTCTATTGATGCTCGTTCTGGATGATAGATATCACTTGTAGTTTACCGTTCATAGTCTCTTAGCTGTTAGCAAAACTCATAGCTGTTTGATTTTACATTTCATGAGATTTTCACGTTTACCACTAGACTAATATTTATAACTTTCACCTTTGATATGATTTTTCACTTCATAACGAATTTCCAAACACACCTAAAGAACTATTCTTTTTGAATTCCCTGGTCGTGTTTATGCAGACATATCCATGCTAAACAAAGTGATGGTATTTGACAACGACAAGCAGTTGATCGGTTGGACATCGGCAGATTGTGATCGGGTTCCAAAATCCAGAGATGTCAGCATTTGAACATACCAGATACCTTCTCTTAATTACTCCTGTCATCGTATAAAATAGTAGCTATTGTCCTACTTTGTAGGACAAAGTCATTGTATAATATGAGAGTCAGATTTAATATATTGGTACGTAATTCAGAGATCTAGCCTGACTATAATTGTTTATGGAGATCTAGCGCTATATATCGGACTGGTAACATGTTCTAAGTAACCACTCATAAAATCATATGACATTAGTTTGACTGCACATATTTTGCTATACCCCCAGTTTAAACCCCAAGAAAATATTTCTCTTCCGGTTGTTCATTCCGTTGGAAAAACATCCGTGGAAAGTAATTTTTCACGATTTTATCCAACTCCCAAAAACGCACAACTTACTTCCAGACCACGCCATAAAAGACGTCACGGCTATTTACTCCTCTACTTTCAGATATATTCAAATCTGACTGTACCAACATTATCAACAATTTATATTTATATGTTGGTTAATTCCATAAACACTATCAACTTAGTACTAATATCATCATCGGCAGCTGTTTTGAGACTTAATTTTTTCAGCAAGTTCTTTTATTATATACCATCGTTTCTGTTCTGTTATTATAAAGTAATTTACACTACCATTTTATAGAGTCTGAAGATACATAGAGCAACTTTTCCATCCTTTGAATGGAAGAATTTTCATTCAGCTGTTTACTTCGAATTGAAAAGTAGAAATTGTAAATTACAAATATATGAAAAAATCATACTCCAATACCATAGAACAAGAATTTTCCAGGTTGAGTTCCTACAGCTACACATTAACCCTCCAATAAATCCTATGAATCGACACCTTGTTGAGATCATTCTGCTCCTACTCTCTTTTACACAGTTCCCTTTTTTTTTTTTCTTCACATGTAATCCAAATACCCATTTCAGCCGAATTAAAAATTCCCTGACCTCTCTAGAAGAAAGAACAAGAATAGTTACTACACGTGCAGCTCAGTTCGTCACTAAGCCTGGCAGCACATGTTGTAACAGTAGTAGTAGTTAGGTGAATGCAATCGCAAACCGATGCTGACTTTACAAAATAATGAAGATATTCTGGGGTAGAGGGTCCCATGTAATGCACACAATGAAGCCCCCTTGTCCAAAAGGTATCGTTTTCACATCAATAGGGCTTCCATGAGCACGTCCTGCAAGGGGGAGACGTGGCCCATTTGGTACTCAACACTCCCAAAAGGATCATCCACCGAAAGGTTATTGCTGTCAAAGTAATTGTATTCAAAATCAAACGCGTTTTCAAGCTGTAGGCCTATGTCATTCCATTTCGGGTAGCTCTGCACCTCTCTCTCCCACCTCACGTCCGGCGAAACCACCTGCTCTGAACCGCTCGACTCACTCTGCAACCTCTGCATCGAATCTGAACTATCCATAAACAATTGCTCCTTCCCAAGCTTCTCAATCACCGGCTTCGTCTCGTGTTCGAAATTATAAACCACCTCAGTCTCCGATTTCGCTACCCCCGTGTTGTATTTCTCAATCTTCCCTTTCTTGTTGTAAATTCGACACAACACCCAATCGTCAAGCTGCACCATAACACCAAAATCAGAAACTTTTCAAACAAAGCAAATAAAAACAACAAAATAAAACAAAGCAAATCAAATCCAAACATACCCTCAGGTTGTTATTTTTCTTGGAGGCTGATCGGTCAACATTGGCCAGCCGATATTCGTGCATGATCCAATTGGTTTTCTCTCCTTTGGGGGCTTTTCCCGAGTAAAATACCAGAGCTTTCTTTATACCAAGCGCCTTCGGTTTTCCGATCGGTTTATCGGCGCCGGTGGCCTTCCAGTACCCACTTCCGGCGGCCCGATTCGGCCGTGAGCCGTTGGGGTATTTGCGGTCCCGAGGAGAAAAAAAGTACCATTCTTTCTCGCCGTAAAATCCGATTTCTGCAGGCAGAATATGATCATGAGTGAATTGAATGATAGAAATGGAAAGTATACGAAAGGCAGATGAAATTAAACGGACCTGGAAGCTGCCATGGATCAAACTTGTACAAATCGACCTCTTTGATGATAGGAACAGCAATTGGTTGACCAGCGCATTTCCTACAAAGATAATGGTTCACCAACTCATCATCCGTGGGGTGAAACCTGAACCCTGGTGGCAACTCTAATTCACTCTTCATTTGCTTTTCCTCTTCTCGCTTGTGTGTTGTTGTAGTTGTTTGTTGTTGGTGAATGTTGTTGGCTCTGCTTTGGTTTGTGATTGAAAGGAATGAGAAAAGAGACTAGGTGGGTTTTATAGTGCGATGGGATAAAAAGGAAGAGAGTGAGTTGTAACACGTGGGTTGGTGAGGTGGAGGGCAAATCCATTTGACAAATTTAATAGAGAATAATCAAAATAATGTAATCTGTGTGACAACTTGACAAGATTCATTCTAGCTAGGTAGGACGCAGCCTCAACGTGGCAGTGGATAAGCGTTCCGCTTTTAGGATGATTCTGTCATCGCTTACGTCAAATTTTGGGCAGTACCCTTTATTTTCCAAAACGTGGACTCTATAGTTATTAGCCACGGTTGAGTGTTTGTGTCTAGTCCAGTGTCCACACTCCCAACTGTGTCGTGTTTCATGCTCTGTTCAATTGCGTTGTGCCATGTTTCAACATATTGTGAATCTTAACCAAGGCACCCACGATGGCTTTTCTACAGAAGCAGTGTCAATATGGAAACTTCATACTCAAATGTGGCTACAATTTACGATTTAAGAGGACAAAAGACCGGCTAATTTGTAGGAAGTATGTCTCTTTTTTGCAGCTAGTCCATTGACGAAATGTAGGAAAGTCAAGGGTGGAGTGCTGCTTTGTTCGAAATGTTTTATGTTCAAAAGCCAACTTGGAGGTTTTCCGTTATGTTAACACCTATACACTTCATCATATTCCATATATAATTGATCGGCTAACTCTAAACATTAACTCAAAATTTGTATATTTTTACGTAAATTGAAAATAACTTAATCATATAATTAAGTTATTCAATTTCAAGTTATGTTTTCAGACTTGCGACTCCAAAATACATAATTCCTAGTCTTTTTTCTTGTCAAGCCACTCTTAGATAGAAGACAAATACGAATACATGAACAAATTTAACTGTAAAAATCATTGTTCATATTCACTTTTTATCTTATTTTTGTTCTATTTTACAGGTAAATTTATTATTCTCATATATTTTAAAAATGAAAAAGCTAAAAAATATATTTATTTTAATTTTGTGAGTTATAAAGTTTTGATATTATATTTTTAATATATTTTGTCATTATTTAATAATTGTTATAATATGTCAAAGAAATCCAACTAACTAAGTTTTATGAATTAAAAATGTTATTATTTTATTAATATAAGTTGAACCACGACTTAATGGTAGTTAAACTATTAAACATGAAATCTGAACTATTCAAATCCTCATCATGTGTAATACATTTTGATATAATCAAAGGATGATATATACAATACAGTTTTTTTTTTCTTTTTGTTGAGAAATAAAATCCATACTATAAGTTTCATTTATATATTTTTATAGATAAATATTTTGCTCTTATATATCTGTAAATCAAAATTAAGTTAATATTTTTCTTAATTATATAATATTTACAATTGAACTAATAAAATATTTCCATTTGAAGCGAATTAATCGATGACGATGATGGCAGACGACCTATAATCCTAATTCAACGCGGCGTTTAAACAATACGTAAAATTAGTTTATTGGGGCAAACGTATGCAAAGCATCGTCATCACCTACAATAGCAACCACTGTTTCATTCTTTTTAAGGTTCTTGTCCTCCAAGATATTGAACACACACTTAGCCAACCACAAGAATAGTCTTCACACGTTTTCCTTTTCTTACTATTTCTATCACTGTCATCAACTCCATCACATAAATATTCATTGAATGTTTTCAGTTCATGAATCACAACTCTTCTTAATTATATCTTAGCATATATGTGACAATGCCTTGTGCTGCGAAAAATCAACATTGTCTTTTGGGTCCCTCAGTTTAATTCTTCAATACTTTTTTTTAGGGAAATTAATAAACATTTACTTTCTGTACATAACAAACACCTACAACTATAACTATAAATCATTGCATTCCTTTGGCAACTATGTTTCTTCCTCTGTCAAACAAGTAAACAAAAATACGGCGCAGCACACAAATTAACGCATATTTTATACTACAAAATAACATCTTAATTATATTGACTAAGATCAAGTTAAACCAATTTTTTTCTTAGTATAAATTTCGCTTCGATTTCATAAGATTAAGTTTAATTTAAAGTTTAACTATCATAAATCTATTTTAACTAAATTTATTGTTTTTTAGTATATTATATTACTCAAATAAATTTATTTTTACTCTATCTTACAAATTTTAAATTGAGTTTACACTCAAAATACATTTATTAAAAGTATTTCAGCTCTGTTAAATTGAAATTCTGTTGCACTTGCACCAAACAAAAAACAAGCATGCATGTAGTAGTCAGAAACATTAGAGAAATTATGAAAACTTTTGCATGGTGCTACTTTTTTCTCATGCTCACTTTGTTTAGTGGCTAATCTATGATGCTGTTTTTATGGACCTGGTTCACTTGTCATTAAAATGAAATGGGAATATAGAAAAATAGAAGGTGTCAGAGAGAAAATTCCTGCTATGTGATGATGTGATGTATAAGAAGAGTTAGAAAGTGGATTAAAAAATTAAGATTCAATTGAAGAAACGTAATGCATGACTTATGATGGTGGTGTGAGGAAGATACCTGGATCTTTCCTTCATATTTATTTGGGCAAATATAAAGATGATTAGGTAAGATATTCAATGGATTATGATACATCACACCCTTTTTTTATTCTTCTCACTTTCTTTTCAATTTTCCCAACTTGCATCAAACCCTTTTTGAAAATCCTTTGACTTCACTTTTCTATTTCCCCTTTTCTTCACAGCTCTCACCATAATTATTAGATCATTCTTTATCAGGAAAAACTTAGATATACAATGTTATATAATATTTTGGATGTAAATTTCAATTTATGATGTTTGGTAAATATTTTATTGTATTTTCATTCTAAGTATAACTCCACCAACTCCCACATTTCTATATCGAAATTTTGTTTCTCAAGATGATTTAGATTTGGTCTGTATACATAGGTGATGACTAATTCTCTATAGATGAATAAAATGTATTAAAAGAAATTTAACTTTTCTTATGCAGAAGATTACATATAAACGCTTAAATTTTATAACTCGGAAATTGAACTAAACTTACCGATTCAATAATTCAACTTTAATCATAGGTTTAAAGAGTCAAAATGTCACTGATTATTTTTATTATAAGTATGTATAAACTTTAACAATAGTGGTATCGATTCAGGGTATTTGAAATGGGATATTTTGTCTTGTGGCAGTATAGGTTTTACTTGGGAAATAAGTATGTTGGTAAAACCTGTCTAGGAAATAGTCAAAATCAATTAAAAAGGTAATTTGATAGGGACTAAAAGCAGAATAAAAAATTAAAAAGAAAATAAAAATCTGTATGAGTGGTGTGAAAATCTACCTGATGCAGTTGGTCCAAGTGAAAAGAACATCCTGGTTTGCATTAATTTAATGTGGCACACTCATCACCCTCTCGGAACCTTCTTCATCCTTATTGCCATTTGCCAACCTTCTTCAGAAATAAGATGGTAGAATGACAACCTCTAATTCCTACATTAATTTGATAGTTAATCTTGTTCCAGTTACCAAAATGGTACGTAATTTTTTCTTAATTTATATAATTATAGATATTAATCAATTATTTAATTAAAGATGTAGAAAATATTCACGTTACTAAATAGATTTTTAAATATTTATTTAAAAAGTAAGAAAAGAAACAAAATAAATAAATTGTCTTACCCCAAAAGCTTTCACCAGCCTTTACCCGAAAAGAAACAAAATAAGCTTTTACCAGCTTCTTTTATAATTTGGGTACATGCGTTGGAGTTATCTAATAAATATTATTCTTCTATTTTCTTATTAAGGAAATAATGAATAAAAATAGATTGAGCTAACTCAAGTCGTTTTAATTAGGTTTAATCATTTCAGAAATCTCTATTTTTTTATAATTGTCTTAAATAGGTTCTCGTATTTTTTTTAAGGTTTAATTGCTTCTTTTGTCCCCAGTTTGGTTGAATTATGTCAAATTCATCCTCATTTTTTAAAAAGTTTCATTGTCGTCCTCACGTGGTGTAAAAGTGTCAATTGAATCCAAACATAGAAAAAATTTGTGTCAAAGTAGTCATTTTTCCTATATCTCTGTGTCTTCCTTTCATACAATCAAGTACAGATATTCATTTTACCTTATCCAATTTAAGGCTTTTCATAGCTCCAGAGAAGTGACATATGAAAGGAAGACACAGAGATATAGGAAAAATGACTACTTTGACACAAATTTTTTCTATGTTTGGATTCAATTGACACTTTTACACCACGTGAGGACGACAATGAAACTTTTTTAAAAATGAGGATGAATTTGACACAATTCAACCAAACTGGGGACAAAGGAAGCAATTAAACCTTTTTTTAATCTCAATTAGGTATCTATTTTTGTAAAATTGAGTCAATTAGAATCTTGCCGTTAATTGGACTGGACGGTGTTAAGATTTTTGTCTTGTGACATGCTGACCAAGCAATTAATTCTGATGTGGCACACTCAGGATATTAATGACGAGGTGTTTGTAATTTTTAAATAAAAGAAATTTGGGGGCGAGTGGTGCTCATTCACCTGCCAAGGACTTAAACTACGAAGAGCATGACACCTTCAACGAAGATTTGGATAGGAACAACAGTGAGTGTGAGATCTCGAGGGAAACATAAAGGTCTCACCATTGGGAAGCACCGCTGCAATGGGAAATCAACTCTTCTGGGCTCTGACTCATGGTTGAAACATAATTGATTGTTGTCAGTAAACAAATAAATGTTCTATGTGTCATCTTCAAGCTTTCACATTCAGAAAGTGGGATTTTAAATTTTTTATGGTCTTCCTATGTCAATTCAACTAACTTTTTTCTTCAAAAATTGTGCTTATGGAATGAATTTGTTGTTTCTTTATGCAACTAAATATAAAATATTAATATTGGATATATAACTAACTATATTCAACTAAGAAAGATTTGGATGACGATGAACAAAACAGATCAGGTTATCTTATTACATTTTGATTTTTGGAGTAAAATTTTACTTTTGGCTTGAACCGGGCGCTTGGAGCGTGTTGTATAAGGAACAACTAGGAAGGCCGCCGGTTTACGAGTGGGAGCATGTTGTTTGTGTCGTTCAGAAGCGGTGGGATGCTCTCCACTGCTCAGATCAAAGTTTGCACGATGCGTGAAATCACTGCAACTTCGAAAACCCTAATAGGAAGAGGACATCCAAGGAAGAAGACATTGTTTTATTTTGTCTTTTATAATTAAATTCCTCCTAATGCATAATTAAATTCCACCTAATGCAATCTCAGTGTGCCACATCAGAATTAATTGCTTGGTTAGCATGCGACGAGATAGAAATCTTAACGTCGTCTAGTCCAATTAACAGCAAGGTTCCAATTGACTCAATTTTATAGAAAAAGAGACCTAATTGAGATAAAAAAAAATACGAGGACCTATTTGAGATGATTCTACAAAAACAAGGACCTCCGAAATGATTAAACCTTTCATTTAATATGAGAATTTCATTTATAATAACTTTTATATAAGTATGTAGTTAGAAATGTATACAAAAAATGAAGGTTTAAAAAATAGTAAAAGAAATAAAAACAAAATAAAAACAAAATGATAGATTGATCCTCTAACTCATTCATAGTTAAATTTTTTTATTGGCTATCAAATAATTATTATTCTTTTAATTTATAAATAAAAATATTAAATTAACTAAATAGACTTCAGCTAATTTATTAAAATTCTTATTTATTCCAAGTGTATTTGATTGAGTTTTTTTGTTATATTTTACTCATTTCAAGCTTTCTATACTTAAAATAATAATTTATTTTTATATTTTTTTTATTAAGTAAATTAGTATAAGTTTAAATCAATTAAACATGCTTAAATTAATTCACCTAGTTTTTCACTTATATATAAATGAGAACCTATTAACATTTATCTTGTTTCAAGAATATACATGTTAAGTGCTCCATTACTCTACACATGTTTAAATATACACGTGAAAATTTTTTTCATTTACACATAAGATTATCATAATTAAGCAAATTGACAAAAACCCTAATCAAAATTTAAGATTGAATTATGAACACACGTTCTAAGACGAATCTAAAAGCAATAATCAAAATTAAAAAAATAAACAAAAATATATTTTAATAGAAAAATTAAAAGAACAAAACTTTTAATTACATATAACTTTAGAATTCAATATGAAATTACAAGAAAATCGATAAAGAGGGATTAATCTTCCACATGGTAGACAACCCAAAACATGAAGCAAAGTGATGAATGATGATAGAGGAAGTGATTGAAAGATGGGGTCATGATTGATGAATGATAAAAAGTGTAATGGAGCTCTCTATTTATAAAAGATCTTGGTGGGCTTCAAGTGTTATTCAAGGTTCAAGATACCCACTTTCAATTACTGAAGTTTGCCTAAGGATTTTTGTGCAAATTTTGTGCAGAGATTTAAGGCATAGAGGTTAAGTTTATAAAACTATATTATCTATTGGATTATCTCCAAGATTTTCTTTACGATTATCCTAAGATTATTTTCAAGAATATCCTCATATTTTCAATAATAGATTTCCAAGTTGCCTCCTCCAAGCTAGCCTCCATCATGCAACCTCTCCAAACTGATCTACTCCAATCGAGCTTCAATATCGAGTCCATCCCATGTAAAGCACCTTTGGCTGCCCACTTGGAACCAACTGGTTACAACGTGGCTGACCAATCACAACATGTTAGATTAAACAACATGATTGACCAATCACAACATGGTCAGGTAAACAGCGGTAACGACGAATCAATATTTTAATGTAAATTAAAGTATGATTGGATCGTGATTAGACTGACAAAAAAGTAAAAGTCCATCATAACTATTATATAAAAGTCTCAGGTATGTATGACTTTAGCATAACATGCATATAATATGAAATGATTATTAACTGACCTGGGACTAAACTCTAGCATTGTTATGGATAGTTTTTGTCTAAACTCTACTAGGTTTTAAACGACCCAACTCTTCTTTATCATCTAGGACAGACGATAACCTTGAGTAGTTTGTTTCTAGATGCCCTATTGTTATTGAATGTACGTTGGAGTGATACTTTTCCATGTATCTTAGAACAAGACATTTTCCTAGATACAACATCTTCTACTTAAAGAGTCCATACTAATATTGACATCCTACGTCCTCAAAGATAATATATCGATAATGATACTTTGACAACATTTTGACACGGGCCACGTGTCAAAATATGAGTGGTGCACGTGGAAAACAATTTTTAAAAATGAGAATGACGTGGAAAGAGAACTGGGGGCAGGGTTTGAAGTGGTAGAGCTCATTTTCTCTTTTCAGATTTGAATCTGAGGAAGGTTTGAGAGAGAACCCAAGGTTAGAGAGAGCGCGAACCCTAGAGAGAGTGTTAGAATCGCTGCAACAGAATTATTAGCGTGGAACAAACCAAGAGGGGGGGGTGAATTGGTTATATACTTTTATTTTTCCTTTTGATATTTTTCTCTTAATCTTTCTTACTGAGCAGATAATTAAATATAAATAACAGAGTAAGGGAAAGAGAAAAATTGCACAGGTGATTTTATCCTGGTTCAGATCACTGGGATCCTACGTCCAGTCGCTTATCTCAAACAAGATAAACCTTTTTCACTAATACAAAACAGTTACAAATATTAGTCACACAGAAAAACAATTTGTAACAGTTTAGAAATACCACCTCTCTTGAAACCACAAGAGACGAACTTACACTTCCTTTGAATCTTCACAAAGGATGACCACCTCCTTCGAATGCTTCACAAAGGATTATTCTCTTCCAGGCACTTCCTCGGATACACCAAGGATGAACAAGCTATTCCTCCGCAGTAGCACTTCAGGACTTTGCAGACAAGAGTTTCCTTAGCTTCAACAATCTCACAGAGTTCTCAAAGAGTTCAGAGATCTTTTGCATAATGGAAGAGTGTTCTTTTAAGATCAAGAGTGAGCCATCTTATAGGCTCAACCAAATACTCTTCCATTCTTCGAAAACGGGCCATTTAACGCATTTAATCGATTAACACAAGTATTAATCGATTAAAATGAGTACAACGACTAGTTTTTCAAATCTGAAATCCCCAACGGCTAGCGTTAATCGATTATTCTCAGGACTAATCGATTAACTAATCGATTATTATTAGCTTTAATCGATTATTACAGGGGCACTTGGGTTTTCAGAGCCAACCTCGTTTTAATCGATTAAAACTGGGTTTAATCGATTAAAACAGCTTGTGGATGATTCTCAACAGCAAATAAATCAAATATAAATTACAAGAATCAGCCCTAATACATTTGTGAGCACTGTTACACCAACTTTGATTATTATAAAAGCTTTATAGAAATACATAGATCTTCAATTTGTCTTGACTTGTGCAAATATGTTCATCATCAAAACTTCATCGTTGATTTTTGCTAACAGAGAGTCTATCTTCCTCCCATGGGCCAAGTGTCAAAATGTGAGTGGTGCACATGGAAAACAACTTTTAAAAATGAGAATGATGTGGAAAGAGAATTGGGGGCAGGGTTTGAAAGGGCTCATTTTCTCTTTTCAGAATTTAAATCTAAGGAAGGTTTGAGAGAGAGAGAGAGAGCGCAAACCCTAGAGAGAGTCCCTCTTCCTCCCACTCAGTCACCCATTGGCGCGTTTTGAGCTACCGCTGTTTACGTATACCAACCTACCCAATTCGCCATCCCTAGAGCATCGCGGTGTTTTGTCCGCCGGAGTGCCATCGTCGACGTGTACCCACCCACATTGGTGCGTTTTGAGCTACCGCCGTTTACGTGTACCTACCCACCTAGTGCGTCTTCCCTGAAGCGTCGCGGTCCTTTATCCCCCTTTTGTGCCGCCGCCAACGTTTACCCACCCACACATCTTGCTCCGTGCCATCCACCAAGAGGCGTTGGTGTTCATTATAGTGTGGTCGTACTGTCTTTGTTCTAAAGGTTGATTTAGTTTGTTTAAATTTGTTAGGGCATTTTTGTGTTGTTATGTTTTTTGGGTGTTTTTAAAGGTATGGTTTAGTGTGGGTTGAAGTTGTGTAGAAGCTTTAGTGGTTGATGTCGTTTTTGGGTGGAAAGTATGATTTTTTTTTTTGTTTGTTTGTGGTTTTTGTTGGGCTATTGATACTATGGTTTTTGTATTATTTTTGTTTTTTGAGTTGTTGTTAGGTTAATTTTACATTGTTTTTGTATTTTGGTTGGATTGGCAGTGATGGATTGCACAAAAGAAGAAGGTTATAACAATGTAAGTAGATTTAATTTTTTGAAAATTGATTTGTTTGTTTGAAAAGAGTTTTTTGATGGTTTTTATTTTGAAAATGAATTGTAGTTGCGATTGCGGGCATGGTGCGACACAAAACTGATAGTCGACATTAATGGCTTACTACGACAAATTGATAGGGCACGTATCGAGGAAACTCCATTCAAGTGGTGTCTTTATATGAACAACCCAATTAAGTTATGCACTCCTCTGTTGAAGGAAATGCTTAGTCATTGGGTTGGTTGTAGTAAATGTTTTGTTTTGAAGCAAAGAATGGTACAATTTACTGTTGGCGATGTTTCCATGGGTCTAGGGTTGGGTATTGGTGGTTTAGATGTAAATTTTGATGATAACTTTGTTGCTATTGTTTGTCAACAATTTTCTTCAAAATCCTTCTCTAAAAGATGTCATAAGTAGGATAAAATTGTTAATAGAAAATAATGACATGGATGTTGATTGTGTTTGTCGTTTGTATATTTTACATTGTTTTATTGTTTTTTACTTTCCTAGAAGATCAAAGGTAGTTTAGTAACATGCCTTTTACAATATTAGATAACATTGATAATTTGTATCAATATAATTGGGTAAAAATTGTGCACACATTTGTGGTAAATAGTTTAGGGAAGGTGTCAATGCTGATAAAGGAGTGTGACATAAAGGACTCCCTAGGCCTTAGTGGCAATGTTACAGGTAACAAATTTAAAATTGTTTTACTTTTAATGTGGATGGAATTTGTTTATTATATGATTATCGTTTTGGTTAATTTATGTTTTTTAGCTTTGGGTCGTTCAACGTTTGGGTTTAGTGGACAAGCCACATCACATTGTGTTCCCGAGAATAATAAATTTCCATTCGCTTAAGTTGAGGTCAAAGAAAATAGAAGACTTGTTTCAAAAGTTAGTTGTTAGTTGTTATTTTTGTGTACATTTATTTGATATGTATTACATGAATATTTTTTTGTGTTTTTGAATGATTAGTTATATTTTGATGTTTATAGATATGTTGGGAGTGGTTTTTGCTGGAGGAGGACCGTAGGAACCCAATCATTCGTGTGACCCTTCATTTGGATGAAGGGCCAATACTAGAATACGGTGTACATGAGTTTGGGATGAGTTGGGAAGAAGTGGTGATGAAGAGAATTGAAGAAAACCAAAGAAAAATGGTTGAAATGAATAAAGAGTTAAGAACTTTGGTTGCCATGGTAGGTGATGGCAAGGAAGAAAGAGAACAACCTTCTTTTTTTGAAGAGGCTGGTACATGTGGTGTTGATGTTGATGGTGAAGCTAGTGATGGTGAACCTGATGATGGTAAAGCAGATGATGGTCATGTTGACGATGGAGCAGATGAGGAAGCCTAATGTTTTGAAACAGTCAGCTGTACTGATGCGAGTGGTTGTTTGGAGGATGAGAAGGAAGACGTTGAGGACGTTTTGGTTGTTGCACCTCTTATAGGCATCTTGGCACGGCAACACCCAAATGAGGATGTTCATTTTTTGAATGTGAATCCAAAATACTTGTACAACTTGGTTATTCCTTTTAACCCTCCTTGGAGGTAATGAAATTTTTAATTGTTATTTTTTGAAGAATTTCTTTTAATAGTGTCATGATGAGACATGATGACATATGTGTTTTTTTTGTTCGAAGGGTTGTTTCTGAAATTTGCGGTTAAACATTTTGCACCCATGAGTGTTATTCTTTTAAACCTAGGAAGGAGCTTGGCAACATGGTAATAATGAAATTTGTTGTGGTTATTATTGTTATAGTTTATATGTTGGTTGAATTATGTATTACTAAGAAGTTGTTGATTTTGTAGGGGATTTTGTTTGCCACAATCGTGTTCGTGGTCTTTGAAAGAAGGAATACTGGAGTAGTGAAAAGGATATGTTTTAGTCCATTATATGTGGTTGGTTATAATAGTAGTCATTTTATGTTGTAAATATTGTATTCACATGAGAAATGAAAGCTAGCTATGTGATTTCCTTGCAGACCCATGTTTTAATTGACTCAAGAAAGAAAAAGATTAATCGCAAAGTTCGAACATTGTACTCTAACTACTTCCAGTCCGATATCATTCAATTTGATGACATTGTTAGTGCAATTAGATTTCATACAATGTACTTTGAGACTATGTTGATGGATTTTTGTATATTTGTTGACACATTTTATTTTTTGTAGTTGTTTGTCCCAATTATCCAAGACTCACACCATCATCCCTAAGAAATATTACTCTTGAGAGAATTCAACAAGAACATGGATTGTAAGGAACCTCTCAGCACTCATGCAATTCATACAATCATGCTATGAATGAGTTAAACAAAGCATGTAATAAGCACAGATGAATTACTCTAACAATTAATAAAAAAGCATATGTAATTAAGAATCAATTCAAATACATGAGAGTTCACAAGGTTACATCATTCCCCAACAACAAATAGAGTTTAGTTCCCCACAGCATGGAGAAACTAGATGAATAATGGAAAAACATGAGATAGTGAAACCCTAAAAGTAGACGAGGAAGTTCCTGCCTCCAGACCCGCCTTCAGAGAGTAGAAGAGTGTGTTGTTGTGTTGCTCCAGCTAGAGATACCAAACTTAGAGCGCCTGGGTCCTTTAAATAAAGTTGGAAAAGAGTAGAAATAGGGCTCGGTCCAAAAGAGTTGAAACAGAGCAAAAACTAGGCCTAATCCACGACGCATGACACTCGGGCACCCTATTTAGGGCGCTCGGGCAGTGAACGATCCTCATGTAGGGCTTGAGCCTTCAATTGGACGCCCAGGCTTCGGGATCCAACGCTCAAGCGGCCTAGGAGGGCGCCCGGGCAGTGGACGTCGTTTTTCCGAGGCTCAAGCCTCCAGATAGGGCGCCCAAGCTTCATGCGGTTCCTCCTTTTGGTGCTTTTCCAGGCCTTTCTGAGCTCTAACTCCTTAGCACTTCATCTCTGCTTTCCGCATTCTCTCATTACCTATCAAAACAAGGGAATTTAGTCATAAAACCATCAAATTCAACCTCAACTCTCTTATTCACAAAACTTAATGAAAAAGCATGAGTCCAAGCAAGTTTCTAAGTGAAAAAGGGTGTATTTAGTATTAAAATTACATCACAAATAACAGTATTTTCAACCGTTAACAAGGTACAACACTTACAAACTCCAAGCCAATAAACTTGTAAATTTGTAATGTTTATTTTTGTAAATACAATATTTTATTGTTTCATTGATATGTTAAATATGATTATTTTATTGTTTGACTTTGTTGTAGATTTGATTAAGGAGTAATTGTTTTGAAAATTATGAAGTTGTGGGATGACATTGAGAAATACGAAGGCAACACAATGCCTACTTACACAACTGTAAGTTGTAAAAGTTTTCATGTTGTGGAGATCTGATAGAAATGGTGCATTTTATTGATAGGTTGTGCATTTTTGTCTTTGTAGGAGGAACTGCAAAAGGTTAAGGAGAAATGTGTTTGTGATTGGATTTTTGAATGTGGACAATGTGCGCAGGAATCAAGTGTTGCAAGATTTAAGCATTATGTAGAATGTTGGGAATAGTGATTTTTGCAATGTTATTGATGGTTTGTTTAAAACGTTTTCAATATGTATTGATGCTGACTGTACATATTTGTTGTTAATGAATGCATTCTTTGATGGATTCATAAATTCAAGTAATAGACTTCAACAATATGTCCTTAGTACGAGAACGCCCTAAGACAAAAGGCGCAAAAAGAAATTGAGGCCGATTTCTCGTCAATGAATACGACCCTACCATGTGGATCTCAATTTCTTATTGAAAGACAATATTAAATCGAGTACACACAAGCAAAATTTATAGAAGTTCAAAAGGAATTTCGGTCATGCATGCACTACTTCATTAAAAACATGACAAAAAAAGGTACTATAATTAGGTATATTGTTAAAGAAGAGTTCATTTGGGAGGGTAAGTGTGGTTCGAAATTTCATGTAGTGGATTTTGATCCTGTCACAACCGACACTTATTGCAGTTGCAGACTTTTTGAGTTTAGAGGAATCTTGTGTCGACATTGCTTATTGGTCCTAGGGCAGGAAGATGTGTGTAATGTACCAACAAAATATGTTTTGCGATGGTGGAGAAAAAACGTACGTAGAAGGCATACTCTCATTAAATCATCTTACATCAATAACATTGAAGAACCTAAGATGCAAAGGTATCAAGCTTTGTGTAAGAGTTTTTATGACATCGCCGAGGTTGCTTGTGATTTTGAGACTACATCTCATAAGTTACTTTCGGACTAAACTCTATAGGCAGAAATTTGGGGCTATGTACATCAACGACATTGACATTGGTGAATGATGATGGATCTGACATGCATGCACATCCGCCTTGTAGTCAAGAGGTTGGACCAAGTTCTGAAATTGACAACTTAATTGTTTGCAGTCCTGTATCTGTGAAACGCAAAGGCCGACCAAGGACAAAAAGAATGAAATCAACAGTTGAAAAAATAACAAAAAAGAAAAAGTCCCATGGTACTAAAACCAAACATACAAGGAATGATAATGTGGGTGATAGACGCAGATGTCATTTTCTTTTGTGTAGTATTACTTTTCATTTTTTTTTCAGTCAATCCTTAATTAATATTATTATTTCAGGAACCAAGTAATTGTGACGTAACACACATCCATAACGTTCAGGAACTTCCAAGTCAGGATATGTTTCAATCTCAACTCGCCAAATCGGGATTCATGTCTTTATTGACATCTGGAGAGTACAATGTTGACAATGTTGACTTCTCACCAAATACTTATACACACCTTTAGGTCATGCACTTTTGGAATAAACACTTTTTTGGGGTATGTATGTTGTTCAATATATGTGTGTCCTTTAATTCAAATGAATTGCTTTTAAATTTATTACTTTTTCCACTTATTTTTTTCCTGAATATGCTAGAATTAAATATAGTTCCCCATTACAATTTAATTATTTTAATATATATCAATTAATGGTTATGGTAATATTTACTATCAATGTCAACCACCATGTAAAAAAGGTTGACATGTTTTCAAGTCATTGATTATGAAATAAATAGGTGTTCAAACGGTTGAACACATTTAATGGTTGATTGAAGGGATTCAAACGAACCTACCTTCTCCCAATGCCATTCAACACTCTTATACTTTGAATATAACTTTATGACACCAATTGAATGGACACGTTTTACGGAGCATTTTTTGGACTTTTCATCACATCTCTTCATTCTATATATATTTTTCATGCAAGTTTCTGCTGAATGAAAAGAGCCAAACATTTGGGTTTTACATTTTGAAATAATGGTTGCATCAACCACTCTAGGAACATCAACAATCTTGTGGAAGTTTGGATCCATCCACTTAACTGATTTTGTAAGCATGTTGTTCTTAATTAATTTACTTTCATCAATGGTACCTTATACTACGTTACAACTTCTTCAAGACTTTGGGTACGTTGATAGGCACTTTGCTGCGGCATTTGAAAATGAATTAGGACTCACGTGGTCGTTGGTGGACAACAATGGTCACACACATGTCGTCACTTATAACATGGACACCATGAATTCTAGAATAACTAATGGCTAGTGTGAAATGAAAAACATATACCCTTATAGGCTAAACGAGGCCCACAAACCTTCGAATATTTGGGTAATAATAATTTCCATATCACCATATATTTTGGTGCTTGCTCCCAGAAGAATAGCAAATCATTCATTTATGATTCTACAACATATCCTGATACGTCATTGTTTGCGGTCAAGTTGACAACATCACAATAGGGAAGTCATTTGGTATGTGGTGAATACAAATTTTTTTAAATCCAATTATCATAAAGTAGACAATGTCATTTACTTGATAATTGTTATTGCACATGACTTGCAAAGTCGATTTGGGAATTTTATTAGGAGCAAAAGATTTACGGAGGTTATGATCCTTGGACATAATGATGACATCATGTGCAAAGTTTTAATTTCAGAGACTCGGAATTCAATAAAGTTTGGAAAAGGATGAAAGGAATTTTGCATCGAATAGGTTGAAGGAGGGACACGTTCTGGTGTTCGAGGTTAAGAATCATCAAAATGATATTATAGTTGAAGTTTACATTAATGGATGTCCTTGTAATGTTATACATCCAATCTCAGTCTAAACCACAAACTACATCATCAATGGATGTCCTTCGTAGATTTTTAATTTATTGATTTCTAGTTTTTTATTGTTATTTAAGGTTGTTGCACTTATGTGTTTTAAATTAATGAAATATTTAATCATTACGTTCTTACTTTCATTTTTTTTAATGTAATAAAAAATAGTTACTTCCAAGTAAAAAAAGATTTATTTTCAACAACAATGCTGCATAATGATCAAAATATACTCCCTAAGTCAAAAATTTGTCTTAAAAGATATGAAATATAAGTTGTATACACTAGTGGCCCCTTAGTTCAAATAAGTTGGTACTTACGTTATCATTTTTGCACACTAGATTCGTTGACATTTAATTAAGACACGGATGCATTGTCCTTATGGTAACATACACCCTAAGTCACCAAATTATCAAGGAAAACAACAAATGTAACTTTAAAAATAGCACTAGGATCGTAGTTGAAATAAGTGGGGACTTATGTTATCACTTATGCACACCAGGTAGACTGACTTGTGTTACCAATGAGGAGTATTGGTAAAACCTGAAGATGTGTTTTGATGATGCTGCAACTTATAGATTTTGGATGTAGTAGGAAAATAGTTAAAAAAAGCAACTTGTAGATTTTGAATGTAGTAGGAAAATGTTAAACATTGTAATTTCTACTAGTATAATCGATTATGGTTAAGCAATAATCGATTATCACAAGTCATACTTGAATAATCGATTATCACTTCATATAATCGATTATCATATTTTTGAAAACCTGTAACGGACTTGAATAATCGATTATCACTTACAATAATTGATTATTCATGGCAGTTGGGAGCTGACCTTTGGCACTCAGTGTACTTGGCTATATATTTTGTTTTGGAGAAATTAGAAGACAACGTTTTTTGAACTGAGAAAGCTTAGAACACTGTGTGTCAGAGGAACGTTCTCAGAAAAGCTTTTTGTTCATTGTTCCCTTGCTTGGTCTTATGAAAGGAGAGGCTCGCGTATCGTGTGTCGATAGTCGGAGCAGACTCTCTTCAAGTTAGCAAGGTGCTCTGCCTGGTCTTGTGAAAGGAGAAGCTTGTGTATCGTTGGTCGATTGCTGGAGCGGTTCTCCTCAAGTTGGTAGAGTGGTTCACTTCATTTTATTCTTGTTCATTATCTTGTAATCTGTTAAACAATTTTTTAGTGAAAAAGGTTAATCACTATTTATAGTGATTAACGACTGGACGTAGAATCTTTTGATTCGAACCAGGATAAAAATTCTGTGTTGATCTTCTTATTCCCTACACTCATTTTATTTTACGTATATCAACTGTTTGATTAATTTTCTGAAAGAAAATTATTTTTACTAAAAGGACCAAATTAAGTTTAATTGTGATCGAATTTGCTTTACGCTCTCTGAGTTTTAATTTCGCTGCGCTATACTCTTCGAAAAATACCCCCCTCCGATACCATCAACTTGTACGTCTAGGTTTGCAACTTCTAATAATGACTAACATCTCCATAAACCTTAAATTTCAACAAAGATGGTAATTCATGATTAAAAAACACATAGCTTGTATAAATTTTGTGAGTTTGTCAACAAATAATGTACGTTCCAAACACGTCTGGGATCAAAGTTCATATAAGTGGGCACTTACCTTATGAATTATGTACATCAGGGTACACTGCCTTTTTCATAAAGGTTTTGAACTTCTAATGCCATATCATCATGTCCAAAAATATTAAATTTCAATAGGGATGCTAAATTATCATGAAAAAACACACCCTAAGTCCCAAAATTATGTTAAAAAAATGTACCTATCAAAAGACAAATGGGATCATAATTCAATTAAGTGGGGACTAACGTTATTACTTATGCTCAGGACGGTAACCTCAGTTCTACATCAAGGTAATCAACTTCTAATATTGAGTAATATGTCAATAGACATTCAATTTGAAGAATGATGTTGTATCACGAACAATTTATTTAAATTAAATGCCTTTGTTATCATTTGTGGTCTTACAAAATCAAGTACCAATTCCACAATCTATTCATTTCAACAACCATGCTTCAAGATTAACAAAACATCCTTCAAATTCACCATTCTGACCATACAAACTTCATTTCAAATAACTATGTATCATGTCCATACGAACTTCATTTCAACTACCTTACTCTATCATCAACAATAACATACACCTAAAGTCACTTTATGACCTTGGTAATATTTTTCCAATGTTTTCAAAATCAACCAAGTTTTTCAACAGGATACCAAACATCATAATATTAACTAACATTTACATTTCCTACTCTACTACAAGTAATTGAACCACTCATTGTTTTCTTCTACCATTTGCAGCATAAGGAGTTCTTTTTGCCAGACTCTTAATTTGTATTCAGGGTTGAGCTTTCATACGATCGTACATTGTGCTTTGTTTCATTTCAAAACCACCTTCAAACACCAGGGTTTGATGCTGATGTTGAACTAGTGTACTTTGACAACGATCTTCGCTTCCCCAAAATGGTTGTTCCACAAAATCTTCACCTTTATCTTGATTTTTGGCTTCAACCAACTTTCTTATATCATCAATACTACTTTGCATGTCCGCAATAACCCGTGTTTGTTCTTCTACAACACAAATTAATTTCTCCTTATCTCCTTTATTTTACTTGTTATATGGAACACCATATTTCTGAGCAACGTCTTCCACCATACCATAAAAAAGGTCATCTTTCTACACACCAACATCAACAACAACCTGTAATGTCATTAACAAATTTGATTTCATAAAACACAAAATATAAAATACATTGTACCAACACATTCCTCTAATCAACAACTACTCACTGATCCCTTTGCCAAAGCAGTTTTGATAAACTTCTCCCCAATATTGATATCAATCTAGTTCAACAACCTTGGGAATTTTGTTATCCGGGTACTGTACGTTGAGTTTGATGTCAGAAAATGGTGACAAAATCAAACCTGCAAATTATAAATCAAACAACATTCACATTGAAAATGATGAAAAACAATAACAAATCAATGTCTTTCATTAAAAATTACATAACAAACATCTACCTAAGCACATCCTTGAACATGAAAATTGCTTCTGCTTGTTTGATTCTTCATTGTATTGAAGCACTAGACACGCTTTCAACAATGTACTCAAAATAGAAACTTCCCCAATTGTAGTTACCCACACACCCCAACTCCGAAACAAGGTCAAAAATAATTGGAAATACTACTCCACTTTGATTGGGAAGCAAGAACTCCAATATCCCTACTAATATATACAAGTTGCAAAAATGTTATATTGGAAAATTTTCATGTTCCTCTAACAAAAAGTCATATACCATGTTCACATCTACTTTCCCATTAGGGAAGTAGTCCCTACAAACACTATTATGCCCAACTTTATTTAAATCTATCACTTCACCAACAACAGGCAACCCTAAGGACAAACATACATCAAATTCAATAAACTCAATAACTTTGTCACCAAAATAAAACCCACCCATGTTATCTACCCATCGACCACATAACTCAGATAACAAATTCCTACCTATCTTAATACAATCTGGCAAGCATAACAACCAACAAAATGCAATCTTCTCAATGTAACCCTTTTGTTCAGAAGTCAATCGTTCGCTCAAAGCACCTATGAACTTGGTCTATGCAAATAAAATACGACCCTACATACCTTCTTCCTCATATGAGGACCTTTACTCTGTTCACCAAGTTCCTCCATCACACTACACCAAAACCAAACAACAATAAACAATATATCAATAACACACATAAAAAAACATAACCAAAATCGTGCCTCAAAAAATACAAAAAAAAAATAAACACGTCAAACAAATAAAACACACCAACGCTCAAAGGATTATGACGCTTCAAACTACCGGCGACACTCCGGCGGACTCCAAACTCCAACAACTGACCCCGAGGCTTCTGGGAAGAGGAAGGAAAATGGGTGGGTGAGAGGAAGACGCACCACTGCTCAAACGACACCGGAACGACCACAACGAGTCCTTTTCGCAGGTCATTGCAATCAATGCTTCCAACGCCGCCTATCACCGGAACAGACAATATTTCCTCAGGCGACACTCCAACGGACAACGCACCACGATGCTACTGGGAGACCCACAAAAATGGGCGGGTGGGAGGAACCAGGACTCTCTCTAGGGTTCGCGTTCTTTCTCTAAGCTTATGTTCTCTCTCTAACCAAGCCTCAAATTCAAAATCTAAATAGTGAAAATGAACCCCCATTTCTCTTTCCATGTCATTCTCATTTTTAAAAATTGTTTTCCACGTGCACCACTCACATTTTGACACGTGGCTCATGTCAAAATGTTGTCAAATGTTGTTGTCAAAGTATCATTATCCTATATAAAAGTCTCATGTATGTATGACTTTAGCATAACATGCACATAATATGCAATGATTGTTAACTGACTAGGACTAAACTCTAGCGTATTTATGGATGGTTTTTGTCTAAACTCTACTAGGTTCTAAACGACCAACTCTTCTTTATCATCTAAGATAGACGATAACCTTGAGTAGTTTGTTTCTAGACGCCTTATTGTTATTGAATGTACGTTAGAGTGATACTTTTCCATGCATCATAGAACAAGACATTTTCCTAGATACAACATCTTCTACTTCGAGAGTCCATAATAATATTGACATCCTATGTGTCAATTCCCTCAAAGATAATATATCCCTAGGTTATTAAATTCTTACTCTAAAACATATTTATCTTGTAAGAGAAGATGTCATTCACACCAATTTCTCCAATGCTTGTGATCTTTATCTTTGCATTTATTTTCATTGAGATTGCTTCCTCCATCTTACTCCTATAGTTATGTATTTGATTTTGTTATGGGGAGAGTCTTGTTGTTGATCTTTGTGACAAATACTTCCTTTAACCTTTTTTATAATATTTTCGTCTAACTCCATCGAGGAGTGTTAAAGGCTTTTGTTGTGAGACTCTTGCTCTTCCTTTTTTTTCCTTTTATAGACTTACCGAAGTCTTTTCTTATGCTTATGAGCATTGTCTCCTATGTGAGCTTTTCCTCCATCCGCTTGATTTTACTATTTAGATCTTGAAGATTTGTGTCGATATTCTTCTAGGTGATCCCTTAATGTCTTATGACCTCATTCGTTGAGTGATCAAGCTCTTGTTTTAGATCTTCCTCCTAGTGGTTAGGAAGGGGTGAATCTTAGCATAGGTGGCGCATGTTGAACACGTGTATGGTGATAAATTGCTTTTTTGATAGAATGATAGCTTATAAACTAAAGCTTAACACACATATGTTTTATACTAGCAAGACTTGGAGGGATTCAACTTTCTCTTGTTTAATATTCAAGACGATCAACATTAGGTGATGGGGTTGATTGATGGACAATTAAGCACCAAATCTTACTTGGATAGTCAAGAAACAATCTACATAATTGGTTAGTAAAAGGGAAAACCAAGCAAGTGCTTCTGCCTTCAGCGAGGTGGGGAAGAATCTACACCATATGGCATCACTCATCGTATACAACGTCATCTGGTTCACAAATATCCTGATGCCCTGGGTCAGTACACCCATAATATTTGTCAAATATTGGCATCTCTAGTTGTCAAGAAAATGGAGCTCCATGTGAATAGGAGTAGACCTATCGTTTCATCTATCGCGACAAATGAGTTATGGTCCTTACTTGCCTCGAAGCTTTTTGCCTAAATCAGTTGGTCTGGTTTACCCTTGTGTTGCTTTGTTGGTCCATTCGAGGTGGATGACATAGGATCTTTAACACCCTTTCCTAGTGAATGATCATTTTCACAACTTGAACTACCTTTATCTTTTCCTCATACTTCTTTTGCATCTCATCCATCTACCTCTACATCCACCGTATCATTTTTCTCAGATCCATCTAATCATCCAACGCTTCCTCCATCACAACGTTACATACCATGTTCCTAGTGGTTACCATGTAGGTTTAAGAATTTTTCACCAACAGTGGGCATCAAAATGTTTTAAAAATAGTGTCAAACGTCAACTCAAAACATTTTTTATTGTTGCACATTCCTATGTTCTCCTCTCTATGCTAAGGTGATATGTTCATCAATCGATCGGAAGTACATGTTAAAGGTGCACTAGTGCAGAAAAGGGTTTTAACGTCACCTATTAGATGTCGGACCCACAAATACCCAACGTAAAAAATGATCGGTGGCACTTCTGTAAATAAGTTAACTATTTAGACGTCTGGTGGGGGAAGACCTCGACGTCTATACTCACGAAGACATTAGCTCCTCCTAGTTGGACGCCAAAATATGGTAGAAAATTATTTTTTACTGCTCTTAGACGTCTGACTGGCGAGACCTCGACGTCTAAATGGCATTTTAGACGTCAGATTGCTCCATTAGACGCCAAAATGGTGGCGCCATAATACCAAAAGTCATTTTATTTCATAGCAGAGACGTTTGATCCCGCCACCCCGACGTCTATATACATTAGGCCCCTATGTTGGACGCCTAATGACCTGACAGGTAGGTGAAAAGGTCCCTTGTTCTATTGCTATAGACGTCCGGACCCCTATGTCGGACGTCTAATGTCTATATAGACGTTAGAGCCCCTATGTTGGACGCGTAATGACCTGACAGGTAGGTGAAAATGTGCCATGTTCCATTGTTTTAGACGTCCAGGCCCCTATGTCGGACGTATAATGTCTATATAGACGTTGGGGCCCCAAACATCGGACGTGGATAGCCTTCGCCAAAATTAATTTTTAAATACACATAGACGTGTGAACATATATAGACGTCGGGGTAGTATTGGCCCCCAATGTCTAAGGCTGTTTTATTACACTTTGCGCGAACTCGGGGCAGTTACGTGCACTATTCATCATCTTCCTCCTTGCGTTTTCGGCTTTGCATTTTCAGGTTCGTTTTTTCTCTTTTGGACCGCTTAAACTTACTTTTACTCCGATCAAATTAGTCTTTGATGGATAATCTTCCATTTGATCCGATTAAAGTGAATTTTCGCTGTGTTTTGGTGCAGTTTTGCTCGTTTCCTTGGGTTTGCATTTTCCACTCCTCCAATTCCTCCACTACGTTTGTAATCGGTTAAGAAGGTTAGCATTCTTGTTTAAAATTTTTTGTCTATGCATGTTTTTGGCATTTGGATATGCATGTTATTAACTTTCGAATTTACATGTTGTTGGCTTTTGGATTTGCATGTTGTTGGCTTTTGGATATATACATGTTATTTACTTTTGTGTATGCATGTTATTGGCTTTTGCGTATGCATGTTATTGGCTTTTCAATATGCATGTGATAAAGTTATGTTATGTTGTTATGATTCGTATGTTGGATTATTAGTATCTAATTGAGTGAAAAAACTTATTTTCTATTTGAAATTTAATACAAACGATTAATCTTTTAATCGTTTGTATTAAAGTTTGATTTGTTCGATTGGACAGTTTGGAAAAATTATTTTTCATAATTTGTTATAACATGAACGTTGGAGTTTATGGATAAGATTGATAAAATTTCGGTTCAGTATTTGTGTTGTTCTTCGGATGCATATTTCATTGTGGTCAGGCTTGACTACTCTCATTTCGTGTATATCGGAGACCAATGCAAAATATTGCCAAAATCTTATCAAATTTATGATGTAGACTTCTTTGCATGTGTCTTAGCAAATTATGAAAAATAATTTTTCTGAATGGGTAGGGCCTAACCTTGTGAGAGTTAAAAAATTGAAACTGATGAAGTATATTATGAACATAGTATGGATCAAAGCTGGATGAATGAACGTTGCGTCGGTGAAGAATATGAGAAGGGTGTTTCGGAGTTCTTGCAATATGTTGAACAAAATGCTAAGTCTGTGAATGGAACATGTTTTTGTCCTTGTGTTTGTTGTCTTAATCAAACACTCAAAGACTTAGACAATATGTGTGATCATCTATTCATGTTCGGCATAATGAGAACTTATACTGTTTGGACTTGGCATGTAGAAGTACTGGACCAGCCTACCACATCACGAGGAACGGATTATGTGAAAGAATGGTTGACTGATCATTTAGAGGATATGATACATGATGTTGGTGAAGATAATTTTGGAAGAGCTAATTTGTATGATTCTCTTAAACATGATTCAGAGCAACCGTTGTTTCTAGGATGCCCCAACTTTACACGTCTGTCTACAACTTTGAAGTTGTTTAGTTTAAAAGCAAGGAATGGATGGACTGACAAAAGTTTCGTAGAGTTGTTGGAGTTGTTGAAGGAGATGCTTCTAGAAAATAATACTTTACCTAATCGTCATTACGAGGCCCAGAAAATTTTATATCCAATGGAACTCGAATATCAAAAGATGCATGCTTGTCCTAATGATTGTGTTTTGTACATAAAGGAGTTTGCTTCGCTAAAGTATATTCCAACGTGTGGTTTATCCCGTTTTAAAAAGAAAAATGACAGAAACACTAGTGATGAAGGTAATGATGGTGCACATGCTAAGGTGATGCCGTATTTGCCTATAATACCCTAGTTTAAACATATGTTCTTTGTTAAAGAAGATGCAAAGAACCTTAAATGGCAAGTTGCCGGAAGAAAGTGCGATAATCTTCTTCGACACCCAGCTGATTCACCACAATGGAAGAAGATCGATGAAACATTTCCAGAATTTGGTGCAGATCCAAGAAACTTAAGACTTGCACTTGCAACTGATGGTATGAGTCTTTATGGGAACTTAAGTAGCAAACACAGTTCATGGCTAGTTATGTTGATGATATACAATCTTTCTCCATTGTTGTGCATGAAGAGAAAATATGTGATGTTGTCCATGATGATATCGAGTCCTAGACAACCTGGAATGAGATGGATGTTTACTTGAAACCTTTAATTGATGATTTGAAAATGTTGTGGGAAGAAGGGGTCGAATTGTTCGATTTAGACGTTTAAGAAACTTTTCGTTTGCATCCAATGTTGTTTTGCACTATAAATGATTTCTCTGCATATGGAAACTGGAGTGGTTATAGTGTTAAAGGTCATTTTGCATGTTCCATTTGTGAAGAAAACACTAGTTACCTTCAATTGAAGCATGGTCAAAAGACGGTATATACAAGACATCGAAAATTCCTTCCTCGTAATCACCTTACCGTAGATTGAAAAAAGCATTTAATGAAAATGTTGAGGATGAGATTGTGTGCAGACCCCGCAATGGTGAAGAAGTGTACAACGAAGTTAAAAACATTGACATTGTCTTCGGAAAACATCATAAAAGTACCTTTGCGAAAAAATTTGGAAGAAACGATCAATATTTTTTAATCTTTCGTACTGGTGTAAATTTGATGTTAGACATTGTATAGATGTCATGCACATTGAAAAAAATGTTTGTGACAGTGTCATCGGAACTTTATTAAACGTGAAAGTGAAGACAAAAGACAGAATAAAAGCATGACAAGATTTGGCTGACATGGGAATCCGTTCTGAATTACATCCACTATCAATTGGAAGACGCACCTATCTGCCCCCAGCATGTCACACTCTTTCTAAGAAAGAAAAATAAAGTTTTTGTAACTCTTTAAGAAGTGTGAAGGTTTCACAAGGTTATTCTTCAAATATTAGTAACCTTGTTGCTATGCAAGAGTTAAAGTTAATTGGTTTAAAGTCTCACGATTGTCATGTATTGATGCAACAATTGTTACAATTGTTATTCGAGGCATATTACCTGCTTCTCTTAGAGGTATTATGATACGTATGAGTTTGGTCTTTAATGCCATTTGCAAGAAAGTTGTTGACCCTCGAGGTTTAAATTAATTGGAAAATGAAGGAATAAGAATACTGTGTGAATTTGAGATGTATTTTTCACCTTCTTTTTTCGATATCATGGTCATTTGATTGTTCATCTAGTCAGAGAAATTCAAATATGTATCCCGATTTTCTTAAGGTGGATGTACCCTGTTGAAAGATACATTAAGATCTTAAAGGGATATATCAAGAATCAGTATCGACCAGAAGCTTCAATCATAGAGCGATATGTTGCAGAAGAAGCCATTAAATTTTATTCAAGTTATATGCCACGTTGTGAACTAGTGGGTCTTCCTAAGAGCAAACATGAAGGAAAATGTGAAGGTATGTTCGAGGTGTGAGAATTGAGTGTGTTATTAGAAAAGAAGTTGATCAAGCTCATTTATACATCTTAAACAACATTGTTGATGTGATTCCTTACATTTCTGAACACGTTAATGAAATAAAGGCAACATACTCAAGAATGAGTGGAAAATGGCATCTTAATGAACATGTCAAAACCTTCTTACAATGATTTAAGAAAAATATTTATGCGACTCTAGATGTTTTTGATAGTCTATATAGGCTATCTCATGGACCGAACACAGATGTCATTACATATGGTGGGTACTATATAAACAATATTTTTTTTTTAGACAAAGGTAGAAGATGACAAAAGTATAGTTCAAAATAGTGGGGTTACACTACAAGCTGAGGTTGTTCACTTTGCTATTTCTAAAGACAAAAATCCAATCACAGCATGAGTTATTTTGGAATAATACAAGAAATATGAGAAGTTGATTATGTCAGATTTAGAGTCTTAGTTTTCAAGTGTAAATGGGTTGATATAAATTATGGTGTCATGACAAATGACTTTGGTTTCACATTGGTGGACCTTAACAAGATGAATTACACTGATGAACCATTTATTATGGCTAGTCAAGCAAGACAAATATCCTACGAAAATGATCCAGCAAATCAAAAATGGTCAATGGTTTTAGAAGGAACATGCACGAATATGATGATGAAGATTCTCTTGATATACTTGAGACAACATCTATTGCATCATGACCCATTGAAGACAAGGTTGATGACGTAGCCGATGACATCCACGCAATTCATAGTGATCACAATGAAGGGATATGGGAGATAACAAATATCTTAATAGGTTTTGTGATATTTTTTTTAGTGACTTTAAATGTTGTTTTATTCATCATATTTGAAGTAATACTAACCTTGTATATACTTTTTAGGTATGTGGACCTCAGGATTAGGAAAGAGCGGACATCGTCGATCTGTCACATGATTGCAAGAAGTGACATCCCAATGCGTTGATGGCAAGAGGAGACATGTTGACATTGACCCGAGATCAAGTGTACCATCATAACTAAATGTTGATAGGTTTAGGAGTTATCTAGGTGTGTTAGCAAAAACTCATATTTCTATCCTTCTTGCATCTTGGGATGAGTGGATGCAGTTTCGTGCATCTAGAGAGCCTGTCGACTGACAGGTTTGTCTCTTAACATCTATAGAATCTTTAGTTAATGAATTTTATTATGATTTTACACTTATGAATATACATGGTTTCACAGGGTAAAAGGTTAGCTGCCCAAGAAAGGCAAAGGCTAAATGATGCACCACATGTGTTATCACAAGGTGGTTATGCAAAACTTGAGAAGAAGATGAGAAAGACTCGAGTGGAGGCCTTAGAACTTAAGTCCCCCAACCTAGCACCTGCACCTGCTAGGTACGAGCTATGGAAGGCTACTCGGACTAAATCTGATGGGAACATGACATCTTCCTCAGCTGCCTTGATCTCACAAAAAATTGTAAGTTCAAACTAAAGCATTGTTTGATTGTGTATTTATCATCGCATGTATTTTATGTAACAAAGTTTTTTTATATGTACGATGAGTTGGTTGAGTAGCAAACTCAGGGAACATTTTTTAGCCAACGTAGGGACGACATTCTAACAATGGCCATTGGAAAGCCCGAGCATGCAGGATGTGTACGTGGAGTTCCTAGGAAGATTGATCTTCGTGACTACTTTGGCTCTGCACAAAAAAACACTCAATACATGAGTCAGGAGGCACTGAGGAAGATGGATCTTCAGTGAGAGGAAAGGTTCAACCAAAGCATGAGAACAATGGAGCAACAATTCATGGAGAAACTACAAAAACAAAAAGAAATTCAAAGAGCACTTGAAGAGAAGTTGCATTCCATGACGCAGCCCACCATGGGATTACCCAGTGAAGCTCCCACACCACCTAGGATCAGCACTAGGGGATCATGCTCTACTGTAGACCCTATTGAGTATAGTGGTCAATATGAGTTGTTGGTTGATGGGGATCCCCCGTGTCTGTCGGACGAGTACTTAAGGGAGGACAAACTGTTCATATGGTGTTCCCCTATTACCCCACCATGTGCGTGTGACGATTGACGAGGTTCGGGATTCCCAGGCTCAAGTGCCTATACCCACTTCAGAAATTCATTTTGTGGGGAAGGCCATAGGAACATTTATAGCCTGACCTAAAGCATTGATCATGTCACACATTGCTACACCAGAGGTGTAATATTTTTATTATTAGTCTTTGTATGTTACATTTAAAATATGTATTGATAACTTTGAAATTTTTATGTTCAGTTCATACGTCCCTAGAAGGAGCCGATACATGAGCCAGTCATAGATGAAGATGATGACGAGACTGAAGCGGAGGATGATCCTCTAGCAAAGCTCATGACAAAATTACCCAGGTTGAACAGAGGACCAGTAAAAGTGTACTGGGATAATAGAGTATTTGGCATCCCCCTCCATGTCCCAGTATATATCACATTCAATGATGCACTGGAAATCATTGGGGGAGACAGGATGTTGAATATTTTCATCCTTCAACTATGGTGCATGTAAGATAGTTAATTTTTTCTTTCATATTAAACTTATTTACATTCTTAGTTTCTAACAACATAACTTTGTTGTTTTAGGTACATGGACACAGTTATTGTTGACCAAGGTCGGTCTTCCATGTATGGATTTGTTGAACCTCAGACCATCCAACCTTCTGGTAACACAATTGAGAGCAAAAAAAAGTATTTGGAAACATGGATGTCTCAGTCAAACAAAGACATATACTTTTTGCCATACATTAATGGGCATGGGTTGCTTCATGTAAAATTTCATTAAAGTTTTCTTAATTAGTTTACTAACTATTTGTGAATCATGATAGGTCTCACTGGTAGCTGATGATCATCATTCCCAAACAATGTAAAATTGTATGGTTTTGTTCGCTACACAGGAAGATGAAAATTGAATTGAGAAACATGCTTCAAGGGTAAGTGTTTCTCTTTTTATGTTTCAAATTCATTTTGACCTTCAATTTTTATGATAAATATAGTTGTATTAATATTACCTTGTGTTTTCAATGTAAATAGACTAATGGGTAAAAACTGAGGTCAGCTGGTATATCGTCTTGTATCCAAAGGTTGTAAGTTATTTATAGTTATAATTTATTTTAGTAGTTATTGAATGATCTAAATGCTTGACTATTTAGTTTGTCATTTTAGTGTAACAAGCAACTAGATTCATGGGAATGTGGCTACTATGTCATGTCTTTGATTAAGACCATCATTTGAGCTGTCATTACAGATGACTGGAATGCGGTAATGATGCTTAACTTATTTAGATTCTTAGTTTCTAACAACTTAACTTTGTTATTTTAGGTACATAATGCATCTTTCTTCATTTTGCAGCGCTTCAAGAGTACATCTGTTATACCAAAGGACGCAATTAAGAAGATAAGACATGAGTGGACAACTTATCTTCTGCAAATATGGACCTAGATAGGAAGATTTATTATGGTTGTTGAACATTTACATTTAGTTTAACTTTAAATTTTGATAGTTTAGGTTTTGGATTTTTTTTAGTACTTTTGTTAACTTCAAACGAGTTTATATATTATATTATAATGTTCTGTGACAATTTTCTGTTTTTCAAGTGTGATTTTATTGCAAAAATAAATAAATTTTTAGAAAAATACCCACTAGACATTTGTTAATGCGACATTAGACGTCTATAGATGTCTGTCAGTGTATATAGAGACGTCTAAGGAATTGCATGTTCCAAGGTCTTAGATGTCTGCCTTGTACAGTTAGATGTTGATATAGACGTCTGATTATACAAGTCAGGCGTCTCATCAACGTCACCCATATAGACGTCGGGTAGGGGTCGGACGTAAAAAATCCAAAATAACATACGTCTAAAGTGATTTTTGCAGTAGTCTCTGATACTAAATTCAGTTTAGGTTCGAAGAGTAAAACAGTTAATGCTATAATAAATGTGTAATAAAAGTTTTAACAACCAAACATTGACTTATATTTAGTTTTTTCATAGAATTTTGATTATAACTGATATCTAATTATAGTCTAATTCTCTTTAAACCTAATTACTTACCTATTTAAACTAGTTAAATATTTAGTTGATTTTACTCGTAATCAGTCGAGCCCTTTTATACCTAAGCGATCGTGCTATTGTAGTCTATATATAGCGATAGATACAAACAAATTGTAACATCCTTAATTATACACATTATATGCAGAATAAGTCCATAAACATTATTAACTTATTTATTAATATCATTGTAAGTTGTCTACTGCTTTGTTTTTTTGTTTTTTCTGTTTCCGTCTATGATTAAGTCATTTACTTCAAAGATATAAAACTAGCATATTATATAGTATGACGAACTGACACCAAGATAGACTGCACAATTTCCATTCTTTGAAATGAGAAGTAGAAGTTGTATATTACAAATGTATGAAAAAATGATACTCCAATACCAATGAACAAGAACTTTACTAGTGAAGTCCCTACAACTACACATTAACCCTCCAATATCTCCTACGAATCAACACCTTGTTGAGATCATTCGTCTCCTAACCTTCACTCATTTTCGTCTTTTATGTGTTTCTTCGAACCCATTTCAGCCGAATTCAACGTTCCCTGACCTCTCTAGAACAAAGAACAAGAATACATACTACACGAGCAGCTCAGTTCGCCACACACTAAGCCTGGCTCCACATGTTGTAATACTAGTAGTAGTTAGGTGAATGCAATCGCAAACCAATGCTGACTTTACAAAATAATGAAGATATGATGGGGTAGAGGGTCCCATGTAATGCACATAATGAATCCCCCTTGTCCAAAAGGTATCGTTTTCACATCAATAGGGCTTCCATGAGCACATCCTGCAAGGGGGAGACGTGGCCCATTTGGTACTCAACACTCCCAAAAGGATCATCCACCGAAAGGTTATTGCTGTCAAAGTAATTGTATTCAAAATCAAACGCGTTTTCAAGTTGTAGGCCTATGTCATTCCATTTCGGGTGGCTCTGCACCTCTCTCTCCCACCTCACGTCCGGCGAAACCACCTGCTCTGAACCGCTCGACTCACTCTGCAACCTCTGCATCGAATCTGAACTATCCATAAACAATTGCTCGTTCCCAAGCTTCTCAATCACCGGCTTCGTCTCGTGTTCGAAATTATAAACCACCTCAGACTCCGATTTCGCTGCCCCCGTGTTGTATTTCTCAATCTTCCCTTTCTTGTTGTAAATTCGACACAACACCCAATCGTCAAGCTGCACCATAACACCAAAATCAGAAACTTTTCAAACAAAGCAAATCAAAACAACAAAATAAAACAAAGCAAATCAAATCTAAACATACCCTCAGATTGTTATTTTTCTTGGAGGCTGATCGGTCAACATTGGCCAGCCGATATTCGTGCATGATCCAATTGGTTTTCTCTCCTTTGGGGGCTTTTCCAGAGTAAAAAACCAGAGCTTTCTTTATCCCAAGCGCCTTCGGCTTCCCGATCGGTTTATCGGCGCCGGTGGCCTTCCAATACCCACTTCCGGCGGCCCGATTCGGCCGTGAGCCGTTGGGGTATTTGCGGTCCCGAGGAGAAAAAAAGTACCATTCTTTCTCGCCGTAAAATCCGATTTCTGCATGCAGAATATGATCATGAGTGAATTGAATGATAGAAATGGAAAGTATACGAAAGGCAAATGAAATTAAACGGACCTGGAAGCTGCCATGGATCAAACTTGTACAAATCGACCTCTTTGATGATAGGAGCAGCAATTGGTTGACCAGCGCATTTCCTGCAAAGATAATGGTTCACCAACTCATCATCCGTGGGGTGAAACCTGAACCCTGGTGGCAACTCTAATTCACCCTTCATTCGCTTTTTGTCTTCTCGCTTGTGTGTTGTTTCGTTAACCGAACGATCTTCTGATTTGCGAGCTTCTTGGGTTGCTGCTGTTGTGGTTGTTTTTGTTGGTGAATGTTGTTGGCTCTGCTTTGCTATGTGACTTGAAACGTGTGGAAGAGGTTCGCTTGGGTGGGTTTTATAGCGTGAAGAGAGAAAAGAAACAAAGTGAATTTCACACGTGCGTTGAGGAGGTGGAGGCCGAATCCATTGAACAAGTTTAAGACTAATTAAAAATATAACATATAACGTAATGAGTGTGACTGACAAGTTTCGCTCGAACTAGGCAGGGCTCACCGTGTGGCAGTTGATAGAGGCTGTGGCGCACGTGCGACTGTTCTACTTTCTTATGATTCTGTCATCGCTTACGTCTATTTTTCAAATGTCGGCTCGTGAAGTAATTAGCCTCGGTTGACTGTTTTCTCGAAACGACCAACATTATTGCGTTTGGTTTAGTGTCTACCACAAAAATGTGTCGTGTTCCTTTCCCTACCCAATGACGGTTTGCCTCGTGTCAACATATTGTGGATCTTAAGCATGGCGCCGATGACATTTCTTTTTGGTCCACTTTTCCAGTCTTTTTTAAATGATTTTTTTAAGTAATTAAAAGAAATTGTCAAAGAATATTTTTTGTATATTCTATTCTCCTTTTTTTAATATTTGTTTTATTAATTCCATAACCATACTGTGGATAATGTTATATTTTGGTTCTGTCGCCGTTTATGATTTTATGATTTGTGGTCCGCACGCTGTAAGATCAATTTTCTTAGGTTTAAGAGAAACAAGTTTAACTATAATGGATAATACATAATATTTTGAAGAAATTTTTTAAATAGATTTAAAGTATTTTATATTTTTTCTAAATTTTTGGGTTGATTAGTTACTAATCAAGATATTGAATACGGTAATTTTTCTTTTCTAGTTTAGTTTCTCTCTTTTTTTTCATTTTTTTCTTTCGTTTGAGATTGGTTTCATGCTTTTGGACACATTTAGAATGAACTTATTAGGGATAAAAACTGATAAATGTATTATGCTTATCTGATATGCATATTCTTAAGTTTTTGACATGTTAAGAATTTTAAAGTTTTGATTCAAGATTTTTTTTTATGCGTTTTGTATAATTTTGAAAGTTGGAAGTTAGTTTTGAAGATTTCTTAAGGATTATAATACTTTGATTTGAGCATTAGTGAAAATATAAATATTTTATAACAACTTATTATGATATATGTTATAATAAGTTAATCGGTGACATTTTTATAATAAAATTAAGAATTATTACAATATATTTTAGAAGACTTGTCATAATAGATGAACACGCTGACAAAATTGAAATTATGTTCAAATTTATTATGACAAATTTAGGAAGATATTTGGTCTATTATGAGAGTGAAATATGTGAAGAAGAAGATGAAAGGAAGAATCAAAAGAGAAGGAGAAGTCTTTGATAAAAATTTGAGACAGAAACTTTAGTCTTTTTAAAAAAAAATGAGATGAAAAATTATTTTCATTTTTTAAATTAAATAATTTGTCACATATCCCATATGAAATGCTTACCTTTATATTAAAAAGAAATATTATAGTAATTGAAAACTGATTTCAAGAATTTTGAAAGAAAAAAAAATTAAATTAAAATCACTTAATAATTTAGGGATAAGAAACATAATTAATCTAAATATATTTTTTGTTATTATAGGAAGGGGACGAAATTTATTAAGAAAATTCTAAAAAGAAATAAGATATAGTTATGAACTTAAAAAATTTTGAAATATAAAAAGAGGAAGAAAAGGCGAAAGATTCTTAAAGATAATTCTTAATTTATTAATATTGACTACATATCTTATGATATATATAATCGTACGTTTAGACGAAGTCAATACAAATGGTATAATTTAGTGAAAAATTGACATTAACTTAATAACCATATACCATTTGACCTATTATAAGATAAGGAAATCCTAATTGATTATACGATATACAAATCAAAGAAACCATTTTCTACTCTCCCTATCTGAAGATAGAATAATATCCTATTAATTAACAATAAGTGTATTGGAGTGTATAAGATAATACAACTAATTATTCATAATCATTGCTTATTTTGCTACATTTCTATGCTTGTATTTTATGGATTGAGGATCCTATTCCCCTCCTCTTCATAATATGAAATAAAGTGTTTAAATATTCGTTTAAAATTTTACAAAGAATTAACCCATTCAACAATAAATTAAAAATATTATTTTTAACTCAAATACAAATACCCAATATGATATTTATTAAGAATGTTAGTCAATTTTACGTATTGTTTTTAGTTCCATAAAAAGGATAGATTTTTTAAAATATTGTTAACTATATTTATTAAAGATGATGTTCAAGTTTAAAAAGAAAAAGAAAAAGCTAAAATAACAGTATTAAATACGATTGAGTTAGCTAAAGTTTATTTACATTTTTTTTAGTAACTATACTATATTATTAATGTATACGACTTACTCGATTGACGATTATTTATACTTAAATCCATAAAATATTACTACTTTTTATAGTTTATTGATATTTAATTCACGAAACCTGACATTTTTCCTTGTAAGTCTGTTGGAAAAGAGGCATGAAATTAGTTGTTTGCAGTTGAATTAGTTAGTTAATTAATGTTTAAGACACCAACACGACAGCAACAACTTTTGCATTATTTTAGGTTCTTGTCCTCCGATAAATTCATGAGGAGCCAACCACAGGAATAGTCTACACACGTTTTTCTTTTTCTTTTAGTATTGGTATTAACGTCATGTAATGAATATTGAGTTCATGAATTGCGACTCTTCTCGTGTTTATACTATGCGTGGACCTGCTTGTGATGCGAAAAATCAACATTGTCTTTTGTCCCATCTCAGATTAATTATTATAACCGCGCACGGGATTGAGTGAATCTTTAATTTTTATAATTTTTAATTATTTTTTTATATTTTTGTTTTTAGAAAATTGAAGTTGATTTCAACCCATAAAAATTAAGTAAAGTTAAAAGAGACTTTTTCAATACCCCTCCCACCAACATCTCTTCTCAAATAGTATATTTTTATTTCTTTAATTTATTTATTTTTCTACATCACAACATCCATTATTTAATACTTATGCTAATTACAAATTGTCAAGTCTCAATTAATACAATGCTGAGTCACCTGCTAGCTTTCATAAATGCACCCATGCCACACGTTCAGTGCATTAAAAATCCACTACACGATCCATGCATGCACGCCACTTGTCAAAATGGAAACTTCTGAAGTCAGTAGTAGGGTGCAGGTGTCGACAGGGGGGACGTTCGTCCGTTTGAAAGTGGGATTGAACAAAACTAATTTTCTAAAAAACTCTCCCACTCTCCTATGCGCACCTTCTTCCCTCCCAGAACTCAGATTTTCCTTTTCTCCCCCTTCTCTTTAGAACCCTCCTCCTTCTCTCTTCTGTAACTTACCATTCTCCACTCCGATCAACGTTCAGGCACCGTGGAAGCAGTCCTGGAGTCATAAGCTTCGTTTTAAACCGAACGGTTCTGGATTCTGAAACGGGTAAGTTTCACATTCTTGACTGTTCGTCCTTATCAACATGCAAGCCTAACTCTGGATTGCATGCAATCACCTTATCTGAACCAATCTTGGTTTTCTGTAATTTTTAGTTGAAGAGTTTGATTGAGCGTTGTGGGTAGAAGAGATTTTAATTCTGAAAGACTGAGTTTGAGTCTGAAGAACGTACGTACACTTCTATAGGTAAGGGAAGCTTATTAAATTTAATTCCTTTGGTTGCACTGTACTGTATGCACGTTCCGTGAATTGTATGATGTATGATTTATGATATTTGATTTTTGTATAAGAATATGATCATGAGTTGATGTATGAAAATGATGAAATGTACTATGGTATGATTAAACTGAGATATGAAATATATGATAAGATGAACATTTGAAAGTATATGCTGAGAAGTATGTAATGTAAATGAAACTTTGATTATGAATTTTCTTATGATATTGAACGTTCGTCATCGAACGATCTTTGACCGTTCGGTGTTATTGTCAAATTCATTTGAAATGGAATTCTTTCATTTGGAAAGAATTCTAGTTGAGGACGAATGCCCTCTCATATTAGTGCTACGTTTGAGCATTCGGCAAAACGTAGATATCTTGAGTGTTGTGTGAGGAATTGAGAAGCCTGAAAATATACATTCAGACAATTAGTCATTTTGTTAAAAACATAACTTTACCATCTCGTCTTATATAAATTTCTATAAATTTTGAATTTAGCGATGGGTCTCGACCCAAAGTGTACGTCTTAAGTGGTGCTCGGTCTTATACCGGACGCTCGTTCTTTTCCTTAACTACCAAACGGGTAGAAATAGCGTTCGTCCAAAAAGTTCAGTAGCGTTCGTCCTAAATTTCAGTAAATGCGTATTACCGCGTTCGGTCATTTACCGGCAGTCGGTTTTCCCTAAGTGGATTAATCTCGGTAAAGTTCTTTATCCTTCTAGTGGTGTTTATATCCTTTGGATTCGGCATAGAGCCCTTATACTTAATATATTCTAAGTGTCATTCGGATCGTACTAGAGTCAGTTCATCTAACTGATTCAAGTGATAATAACGTTCGTCAAATAACATGTGTTGGTTTTATTCAGTTCGTAAACGAGTCTTTCTTGGTCTCGTGTTTTAACGTTCGTCCTCAATTATGAAGAGGGCTGAACGCTCGTCTTTTTATGGAAATAGAATGGAAGATGAAAATGGTATTAAAATGAACTATTATTATGTGCGAACTGTATAAGAGATGAAATTATGTTTATGGATTTTGAACAAGCGTTCCAGGCAGGAACGACTCTTGGATGATTATGAGAATTGTAAAGTATGAATGTGGTAAGCTTAGCTGGCGGTTCATCCTGATGTTACGTGAGTGCTCGTCCTCACGTAAAGGGGAGTACGTCATGCGTGGGAACGGCAGGAGGTCCTAGTCCATAACTGTAACTTGGACAGAACGGACTAACCTCAGGTGGCAGCTGATGAGAATTCCAGCTATTTCACCTGGGTGCACGAACGTCGTAGCTACACAGAATTCATACAGTCCGGACAGTCAGTCTAATATCAGGAATTTGATTGAGTTAATAAATGGAATGAAGTATATGTTGTGAATTATTTGATATGGTTTATGTGTTATGAAATGTATGTTTTACTTGAATTAAATTCAATAAGCTTACCCTTCGTTTTCCATTGTGTTGTCTGTATCTGTACGTCCGTCTTGTCCTTGCAATGATCATCCGTGTGGATGTGAGCAGAAGGAGATGCATCTCTGGAAGAAACGCTTGAAGAAGGAATCTTGGCTGAGGAAAACTTAGTGGAGATTCAAGTGAAGGCCGAACAGTAGGACGTTCGGTTATATGTTAGTTTAGATAGGTTAGCGGGCTGTTTTGGAGCGAGTGCCCTTTTGCTTTATATTAAGTATTTAAACGTTCGGTATTTATTTTGTAAGTGTTCGTTCGTGTTACTCAACGAACGCTCCTTTTATTATGTATAGTTTTGTAAGGCTGTTCGGCCAAGAGCGTACGTTATTTCTCTACTGTAAGACTGATTTGATATATTAATATATGTGAATATTCTATTATATAGTTGATGACTGTATAATTTTGGGATGTTACACAAATAAAGTAATGGAGGATTGGGTTGAATTTTATAGGGGTTTTACAAACTCATTAATATAACTATATGAAATCAAAATTTAAATGATTCTTTCATAATTAATATTTATTTCACTAAAAATTTTATTTTAACCACTTGAATTTAAGAAGAAAAAAAACTCAAATAAAATTTTATTTTATTTTAACCACTTGAATTAAAAAAAACTCAAATAAAATTTACTCATAATTATGATATTCATAATCACATCCAATAAGAAGGTAATTAAATAAATTTGCATTCGTTGTCTAGAAATAATTAAATATATCCTTTTACTATTTGTCAGTGAATTTATTTATGTATATCCATGAGTATATATTTTCTTTCGCATCCCTAAATTAGGTTAAATTGGATCAATTGAAAGAAGATTTTGTTTTTTCTTTTCCTAGAAATTATAATTTTTAAACATCAAACTTAATTAAAAAAATAAAACAACTTTTTACAAGAATTTACCGAAAACTTCAAAGAAATCCATAATTTGAGCTATAATAAGCTTGTTTAAATAATTCAGGACATGAAAAGAAAATACAATTCAATTTATCTATTGCACAAGTATAAAAGTGAACTATAGAGTCACTCATACTAAATTTATCGATATATAAAATTGAATTTTGTAAATTCATAAAAATGTAATTAAGTTGAATTTGATTGATGATCACATATCAATGAACACTACTCTTAGAACATATTGACATGAATCAACAAATTATTTTTAATTTTAATTTTCACTTTTTTATCATCAAGCTATTTCTTTTTTGTACTCTAATCCTTCTTCTCTTGCGATACTTCATATTTAACAAATTTCAGTTACTTATTTGTACATCACATGATCAACTGCAAGTCTATTATTATTTAAATTTTAAGTTTCCTTTCTCTGGGTGAAAAGCTGACAATGATAAAAGAATTAGTTTGGTGTGGATAATGAGAGCGCAAAGAAAAAAAATATAGAATTATTTTTCTTTTGGCTAAAAAATATTCAGAAGAAAGAAAACATTTCAACATATTAATTATTATTTATGTTGACTATTTGGGTCGCGTTGTTTTTAGTGGAAACAATTTAAAATCCCCTTGTCTTAGACGATTAAGTTTAACTGTAATTTGAGTTATCATAAAACAAATACATCTTTTATTTTTTATAATTGAAAATATTTTCATAATAGATCATGAATATTCCATCATTAATTATTAACTATAATTTAGTTTTTATTTTAATGACACTAGGCAGTTAAATAATAATATTTTAAAATGTTTTTAAACATATAATATTTAACTTTACGCTCTTTCTATTTTCTTTTTCTTTTTCCATCTGCCAAATGAAATATCATCAACGACATTTCTCGGTGCGTCAAACAAGTAAACAAAAATTAGGTGCGGCACGCAAATTAACGCATACTTAGTATACTATAAAAAAACAAAACATTAATTCAGCTCTGTCATGATTTTTTGAGGCATAATAATAAAAAGAAGACCAATGTTGAATCGAAAGACTGTGTCACTTGCAGAAAAGAACAACATGCATGGATGTAGCAGTCAGAAACATTAGAGAAATTATAGATAAAAAGGTTTTGTTTATTATGGCTAAGTGGGTAATTATGGTGTCTTTTCGAAGGTGGTTCACTTGGCATTAAAATGGAATATTGTATACAAAAATAGAAGGTATAAGGGAGAATATTCGCCTGACGATGTGATGTGTAAGAGGAGTTAGAAAGTGGGCTAAAAAATTCAGATTCAACTGAAGAAACGTAATGCATGACTTACGATAATGGTGTGAGGAAGATACCAAGATGCTTCCTCTCTATGATTAGGATACATTTCTCTTTAACTTTTCCAACTTCCTTCAAACCCTTTTCAAAATCCTTTGACTTCCACATTTTTACTTTTCCCTTTTCTTTCCAAACACTAAATTTTCCACATAATTCTATCGTTTTACCAAAACTTACAATCAAATGTTATAATGTTTTTTTTTTCCATTGCATGTAAAACTTCTCTTTGTAATACCCAAGATGGTAAAATAATGTTCATGAATATAATAATGATAATAATAGTAATAATAATAATAATCAAAGTATTAATAGGATGGACGAAGGAAGTAGGTGAAAGTCCAAGTGAAATGAACATGTTGGTTCCTATAATTACTGAATGTGACACATTTTTTGGGAAGCTTCTTCATCCTTCATGCCAGTTGCCAAACTTGACTTTATACTTTTTCATGTCTCCTTTCTGTAACCTTCACAACCAACCAACTTTCTTATTTGTCGCTTTCATATCTTTTTCGTTCCCGCTTTCATTTCGATTCTACATATAACCCTAAGCTTTTGTTTTTTTCTTTTACCCCTATTATTACTACTGCACTTAAAACCTTGTTTATAAAAGTATCATATAGATTTTGGAAAGCTTATTTTGTGAAGACGTTTCCACAAAGTTGTTTTTAGAATGTGTTCCTACATGGCCTAGTAAACATAGTAAGAAACACGACTCATTAGTCGATTAAGTTTCTGCATTCTCGAACAATTCAAAACCATATATACATATCATAATTAATCTTTGCCTAAATTCTCTTACTAATTTCTTTTAAGTAGATTTCTCCTCTCTAAACAACAAAAAATCGAAGAAATCTTATTTCGACTATCAAGGACATTTAAGTCACTACCAAAATCTTGTTAACTATTCATAAATCATATTAGAATGTCTTTCATTATTCCAAAATGTGTTATGAAATTTTAGTTATAAAAATTCTATTATGCAAATATTATTCTGGAAATTTCAAAAAACTTTGTTCTATAAGATTTCAATAAAGTCACTTTTACCATAGGTAAAATGTCATGTTATAAGTCACAAAGGTGGAGTTGGAAATTATGCGATTACAGTAAGAAAAAGCCTAAACCTTCAACTTGGACTTAAGCCCGTGGTAATCAGTTGACCCAAAAATATACCGTCACGAATACTCTCCCCTTGAGTATTTGTCCAGGACCTAACTGTGAAATATCCCTACTTTTACTCTGTTTTGCTTTAAAAATAGATTTTCTTTACCATGTTATAAATGTGAATAGTGCTGTTCAAAAAGTAAACTCCGCCCACTTACTTCGGATCAAACAAGTGTACGAGTATTAATTATAAAAATTTCAAAACTATCATTTATATTTTAAAATATCTTATACTTTCATATTTTTTTTAACGACTTTTATTAAAGACAAAATACATCAATGAATATTGCACATCTATATTTGTTCAAGTTTTTTTAATTTTTTGTTTTTTAGTTTAATATTTTTATATAATTAATTAAACGGATCTCATCATGTTCGTTAACTTTTTTTTACTTTTTAGTTTATTAATTTATTATATTTTTAATTAATATATAAATATTATTTTATTTTATTTTAAATTTATTACATAATTATATGTAAATTAATTTTATTTTATTTAATAAAATAATAATTATTAATTTAATTTATATATTATTATTTAATTAATTATTATAATATATAAATATTATAAATTAAACGGATTAGGAATTTTGTAGTTTATTAATTTATATATTTTAAATTAATATATAAATATTATTTAATTTAATTTTAAATTTATTATAAAATTATATATAAATTTATTTTATTTTATTTAATAAAATAATAATTATTAATTTAATTTATATATTATTATTTAATTAGTTGTTATAATATATAAATATTATAAATTAAACAGATGTGCCACATCTTAACGATGTGGCCACAGGTTTTTTCTTTAGTTTATTAATTTATATATTTTAAATTAATATATAAATATTATTAAATTAAATTAATAATAATTATTTAATTAAGTAAAATAAAATTAATTTTTGTAATATATTATAAAAAATAAAAAAATAAAAATAATTTATAAATTAATTAAAATATAATATTTAAAAAATTTTAAAAAAATACTTAAAATCCATTAAATATAATTAATTAAAAAATTAAATATGAGATGATGAAACAGCCGTTTTATATCAAAGAGAATATTTGGTGGTGGTGGAGAGACTCTAAACCGAATTGATCTTTATTAAAAGTATAGAATTATTTTTTCTTAATCTTTTAATTGATTTTAACTGTTTTTGTTATAATTTTTAAAAAGGTTATCTATTAAACCAAACTGTTTAAATTGTTGAAAAATATACAAATATGATTTAAAATAAGGTATTTACTTAAAAAGTTGAAACAGTTATAATCATAATATGACAGTGACATGAATTGTGGAATGGTGCATTGGTATCTCTGTCTATAAAGTTCCCAAAATTAGAACATCCTTTTTTATTGTATGATTGGAAGGTGAGACATTGCAACTCCAAGGACGCTACCAAAGTTGCATGAAATAACGTTGAAAACATGTTTGCCTTAGCTAACCAATATAACCCAATGAATCCAAAAAAAAACACAAACGTCATTATCAAACTATTTTTTTTAACACAAATAAAATAATCAAAAGTATAATTATTTATATCCAAAAATATATATTATATACTAACCTTAAATCTTTAAATACATATATAATAAAAAACTAAAGTCACAACTTCAAAACTTATAAGCTTTTACAATATACGAATTTCAAAATATTTATTTCAAAATAAAAAACTTATTAACTTTTAAAATATACGAATTTCAAAATATTTACTCTAAAATAAAATACTAATTTTCTTATGCGCATATATTTTCATTTTTAATATATATTAAAACATTATATTATATGTAAACTATATAATAAAAACAATTCACATACTATATATTATACTGTAGTGCACTCGGTAGCCACTGAAAGAAGCCTTGCCTAACGAGGAGCTGGGTCGATCGGTTAAGGCAAAAAGGTCAGGGAGATAGTTGGTTGACGTCTAATAAGTATTAAAGGTCAATTAATGCTATAAGAAACGAAACATATGACTTTAATGACCAAATAACAAACAATAGGAAACAAAATATACGACATTGATATGGTATTGATTAGCAGTTAATGGTTATTATTAAGAATCAGGTCTATAAATATGAGATTTAAGTTCAAGTAAAATGATCTTTTTCGAAATTATTATCACCTTGATCTTCGTAAAGCTAAATCTGACTTGAGTGTCAGATTATTCTTGCAGGTGACAACCGATCAGTATTGTGGAGAGGAATTTTACGTTGTTGGAAATTGTATCGGCAGAGCAAGGAAGAAGGAGGATTTGCAGTCTTGGATCCAGATACCGAAACATTTTGGCGCCCACTGTTGGGCCGAGAGTGCAGAAGAAACCCAAGTGAGACCACAATGGCATAGGAGCTTCAGTTGCAAGTGCTACAGGAAATGCAGAGGCAAATGCAGGAATTAGAGCGGAGATGGCAGCGATGAGAACTGATCAGGGAAATGGGTTGAGAGGACAATCAGCGTAGTCAGTGAATAATGAGGCTACCAATCTGGAGAATGGGGGGAGAGTAATCACCCAACACATGAAATGGAACGAGGGAGGTAACCAAAGTCTCAAGACATAATACTTAGGGCGGGGGGCGAAATGTAGAGAATCAAGATGGACAAAATGGAGAGAATCACGCTGACCGAAACGTAAAAAATCAGGCAGGTCACAATGTGGAGAATCAAATTCCGGTTAATAATCCAGTTCGGGAGAACCACCTAACGCTTATTGAACGCCCTGATCAAGCCGAGGGGTTCATCAGTTTACCGCAGCAGTGATGAGGGCATCCATGCCTGAAAATAAAGTGCTCCCAGTAATGGAGAAGTATGGAGGATTAACTGATCCTGAGAAGCATCTTAGGTCTTTTGTGGATGCCATAACGATTTATTCTTCAGATGACTTGGTTTGGTGTAGGGTCTTCTCGTTGTCCTTAAAAGACGAGGCTTTGGATTGGTTTCATTCATTGCAACCTGAGACTGTGGACGGGTTTGCAACGTTAAGGTATTTGTTCAGTCAACAGTATGCATCTAACAAAACGTAGGGGTTGACGTATCTCGCTCTAGTCTGGATGAGGCAGGGGAGAGAAGAAACACTCAAGGTGTTTATGGATCACTTTAATCAAACCACGCGCAAGGTAAGAAACATAGATCAGAAGTTGATAATAGGTGCCTGATGAGTCGTTATTTCTTGAATTATATTTAGAATTCTGCTTAATTTGGTCAGAAATTCGTAATTGTGCTAATTTGGGTTTTCTGAGCTGATTAAGTGCACTTCTGGTTGCAGGGAAGTTGTGGAAACATCATCTGGAACATTGGGATATGGCGTAACACACTCAAAGGCTCAACATTTAGTCATTTAGATTCTAATTAAGGTTGTAATTTCGTTTTCTAGAAGCCCTTAATTAGAATTAGGTCTTTTGGACCCTTTTAGGGGCAATTTTGTAAAAAAAAAATTGTAGGACATGTGTCTTTTAGGTTAGGGTTTTTAATTTTTTGTGTGGACCCCACCCTTATTAAAAAGGGGACACACGGCCAAGGGCTACAGCCGCCACTTTCCATTTTGCCACTCACTCTCTCGGTCTTTAGTTTTTAGGCTTTTGTTTTGAACTTTTTCTTTGGTTGGAACGCTGTTTTAAAGGAAGAGAACCAGGAGGCACGTTTGTTTTTTTTCGAAGAATGAAGCTTTGATTTAATTTCATTTTCTTGCTTTGTCTTGTGCACGCTGTTATGTTTTTACTTTGCCATTTAATTTCATTTTGGTTCATGAAACTTTTGAGTGAAGCCTCGGCCCACTAATGCTTCATTATTGGACTGCATGGTGATTTTCATTTTGGAAGGGAGGGTTGATTTCTATTAAAGTTTAATGTTGAGTTGGAGACACACGGAGGCAACGAAGCACGCTGTGATGTCCAGCATTGCACAGTAAAAGCACTTTAGGAGAAGAGCAGCTTGGTGAAGCAAAGTAGGAAGCGCTGAATCGTTTTTGGCTGGAGAAGAGAAGCTCGGTCATGGTCACAGTAAAGGAGCTCTTGGTTCCTTTTATTTATTTCTAGCTGCACGCACATGAGAGAGGAGGCAACGTTGGACATTTTGGAAGTAGTAGCACGTAGGTGAAGTGTGAGGTGTCACACAGATTTTTATCCTTGGAAGTGAAGCACTGTAATTTTGGAGAAAGGAGATATCTTGGGAGAATAAGGTCTAGGTGATGGGACGTTGGCAGCAGCAACAATGCAATTCCTTTATTACTTTGAGAATGAAGAGGTGATTAGATGGGGTAGGTGTACTTGTTCGGTGATAATTTTGAGAGAAGAAATATTTGCTTTGGAGAAATGGATGCAGTAAGGAACATGTGCATTGGAGGTAATGGTGATTGACTATTGAGGGCATTGGTGTAATGGCTGGTAGAAGGAAAGTAGCTAAGCTTTTAGAGAATCTTTTCTTTGAGAAATGAAGAAGTGATTAGGTGGGGCACGGTGCATTGGAGATTCACCTCTAGAGTGGAAGCATGGTGATGAATGAAATTTTAATTTTAAAAGTGGTGTGCACGGATACCAGCAAAAGGAGAGCTCCAAATTTTGATGCAATGTTCAATTAAGTATTAGCCAAGCACACTCTTTTATTGCTAGCTTTCTTCCAAAGTGCATTTTATGTTAGTTCAATATTACAATTTAAGGTCTTGAATGAGTTTTCTTCTTTAATTATTGCATTACAATTAGTTTAGACACCTTGGTAATTGAATGTTTATTCCAGTGTTTTCATTTACCATAATATTGTTCATTGTGTTCAATTGTGGTAATTTAATTGTGATGTTAGTTTAAGTGACCAATTGTTTTAATTTTGTGTTTACAATTGTGTTTTAAATTTTAGTTAACTTCCAAGCACAAAAAAAAAACACTTTCACAACTCCCTCCCACTACGTGTTTGATCTGAGACTCGAACCACAATTTGGTTCTTGAGAGACGACCTAGGAGTCACTTCCTAGCACTATACTGCATTATTATTGCACATCAAATTTGATGTGCCGTGACAGCCCGCATCAGTGCCTTGACAACTACGCTAAGACCTGTACCTTTTGTTGATTTCCTCTATGCTGAGGAACCCTAGATGTTGGCTGAGCTGCAAAATAGGGTAGCAAGGTTTATTCGAATTGAGGAAGGGCATGCCTTCCAACGAGGGTAGAGAGAAGAAGCACTTCCGCTAGCCAAGCCAAACCGAGAGAGAAAGGATGGAAGAAGGATGCTCGGAAGAAATGAGGGAGCAGGCGACCAGAGGCGTAGAGACCTCCCTAGGGTGCCTCTGTAAGACCCTGGAAATTAGAAGAAAAAGTAAGTTTTGGGTCATTAGGAGACTAAGAAACTCAAAATGTAACAAGTTGTAACAAAAGTACAAAGTATAGTACAAAATACAATGTTGTCGACTTTGACAAGGTTTAGTATTTCAATTATAATTTTTTTTATAAATTAGATCTTGAGTTAATTCTTCTTTCATTAGAAAGTAGAGTCGAATAGCTTCGATTCAAGTACTCATATGCGTAATTCCGACATCGGGAAGGGGTTCAACCGGACTGACAAAGTTGTCCCAGTGATTGAACACGTTTTTGACGCGTTTTTACTGTTTAAACGCGTTTTTACTGTTTAAACGCGTTTTATGCCAAATTTTTGGCTATTTAAGGACGTCCCAGGGGCTGGAATGGTTCCTAAGTTGAACCAGAGGCTAGAGCACGAAGGTTTTGGAACAGAGGTGTTAGCAAAATGATGAAGATGAAGTTTTGATGATGTCCAATTCAAGTCAAGAACAACCAAGACTCATGAAGAAAGATCTTTGAAGACTTGTATTGCTATGGAAAGCTTTTGTAATAATTATGGTTTAGTATCTAGGACTTAGATAGTAAGTAGTTCTATGTTTACATTTAAAAGTGATGTAAAAATAAGCCAAACAGCAAAATCTGTGCAGTGTTAATCGATTAACAGAGGGTGTTAATCGATTAACGTTAATCGATTAACAGAGGGTGTTAATCGATTGTTCCAGAGACGAATGACGAAGCACAACATTTCAGTGTTAATCGATTAACCGAGGGTGTTAATCGATTAACGTTAATCGATTAACAAGGGGTGTTAATCGATTAACAAAGTGAACGTTTGAAAAACTAGCCGTTTTTAGAGCCGTTGAACTATCCGTTGGGGTGTTAATCGATTAACCACTGTAGCTAATCGATTAACATAGTGTGAAAGGCTGAAAACGAAAAATGGAAGAGCCTTTTGGATGAGTCTATAAATACACTCTCATTTCCTCTCAAGAAGGGATCCAGAGACACAGAAACTCTTCCCTTGTGCTCAAGTACTCTGAACTCTTGTGAGAACTCTGTGAAATTGTTGAAGCTAAGGAAACTCTTGTCTGCAAAGTCCTGAAGTGGTACTGCGGTGACAGAGGAATAGCTTGATCATCCTTGGTGTGTCTGAGGAAGTGTCTGGAAGAGAATCATCCTTCGTGAAGCATTCGAAGGAGGTGATCATCCTTTGTGAAGATTCAAAGGAGGTGTAAGTTCATCTCTTGTGGTTTCAAGAGAGGTGGTAATTTCTAAACTGTTACAAATTGTTTTTCTGTGTGACTAATATTTGTAATAGTTTTGTGATAGTGAAAAAGGTTTATCTTATTTGAGATAAGCGACTGGACGTAGGATCCTAGTGATCTGAACCAGGATAAAATACCTGTGTAATTTTTTCTCTTTCCCTTACTCTGTTATTTACGTTTAATTATCTGCTTAGTAAGAAATTAAGAGAAAAATATTAAAAAGGGATAATATTTGAATATAACCAATTCACCCCCCCTCTTGGTTTGTTTTCACGCTAACCATTTCGCTGCAGCCGCTCTGACAATTGGTATCAGAGCTTGCTTTGATAGTAATTCAAATGGCAGGATCACATCAAACCTTTGCAGAGGGTGCTTCAATCAATAGACCACCACTATTCACTAGTGAGAATTACGCATTTTGGAAGGTAAGAATGCAAATATTTATGGAGTCTATTGATATAGATATTTGGGATGCTGTTGCATCTGGTCCTTTTGTTCCAACTAACAATATGCAGGAACCAAAGCCCCGTGACCAATGGACTGCTGAAGACAAGAAAAAATTTGGTAATGATGTAAAAGCTCGCAATATTATTTCATCTGCTTTAACTGTTGATGAGTTTTACAGGATATCTGTTTGTAAAACTGCACAAGAAATGTGGGAAATACTTCGAGTAACCCATGAAGGTACAGATGATGTTAAGAGAGCTAGAAAGAATACCTTGATCCAGGAATATGAGATGTTCAGGATGAAGCAAGGAGAAACAATAGTAGATGTTCAGAAACGCTTCACCAACATCGTAAATCATCTTATTGGACTAGGTAAGTCTTTCGATACTGACGAACTTAATATAAAAATTTTGAAATCTTTAGACAGGGCTTGGCAACCAAAAGTGACTGCAATTTCTGAGTCACAAAATCTCAACACAATGACCATGGCGACATTATTTGGAAAGTTGAGAGAGCATGAACTAGACCTTGGAAGATTAGATGAAGAAGAAGCAAAAACGAAGAAAAAGACTCTAGCATTCAAATCTGAGGTAGAAAAGAGCAAAAACAAGATGGAAGATGAAAACTCAGATGAAGATGAAAACTTGAGTTTGTTAATCAAGAGGTTCAACAGGTTCATGAAATCAAAAGGCAAAGGGAGATTCAGAAATGAAAAGAGAGAAAATCAAGGATCTTCCTCAAACTATAGATGTTATGGTTGCGGAGAAAAAGGACATTTGAAAGCAGACTGCCCAAATCAAAAGAAGGGTGAAGAAAAGAAAGAAAAGAAATTCTTCAAGAAAAAGAAAGCATACATCGCATGGGACGATGACAACGAATCAATTTCTGAATCCAGCAGTTCTGATGAAGAAGCAAACATATGTCTAATGGCGGATGACGATGACACTGGAAGCCAAGTAAGTACATCAAACGATTCAGATAATTCTAGTCAATATGATAGTGAAACTGAATTGCATGATACTTATGCTGCTTTATTAGTAGAATCCGAAAAATTAGATATAGCTCATAAGAAATTGAAAAAGGATTTCAAAGAGTTAAAATTAAATTTTGAAAATATTCTTGAAGAAAATAAAAATTGGAAAATTACTTCTGAAAATTTCTCTAAAATTAATGACAATTTGAAAACTGAATTTACAAATTTATCTGAAGAAAACAGAAGTTTGAAAAATAAATTCTTATATCAAGCAGAAGAAATTAGAAATTTAAAAAGTAAAGTTTTATATTATGAAAAAGAAAAATGTATTGCTAATAATGAATGTGAATCTTGCATAAAATTCAAATATTTTTCTGAAAATACAACCACTGGAGAATGTAGCAAAAATAATGAAAATAAGGTTGTTAAAAATAAGTATGTTCCTAAAAATAAACATAATTATAGAACCCGTAGAACTTGGGTAGAAAAAGGAACAAATTATAGGAACACAAATGTTGCTTCATGCTTTTATTGTATGAAAAAGGGTCATACATCTAACAAATGTAAAATTAAGCATTATGGTGTTCCAAGTGGTAGATATGCTTGGGTTGTAAAATGATTTTAATCTAACCCAAAGGACCCATACAAAGTAGTTGGGTACCTAAATAGCTTGTTCTTTTTATGTTGTAGGAATTATCAAAACCAAGGAAGTATATGTGGTGTCTTGACAATGGATGTTCAAAACACATGACCGGAGATAAAAAGAAATTTACAAGCTTCTGGAAAAAGGAACGAGGCTTTGTCACCTATGGTGACAACAACAAAGGAAAAATCCTTGGAATAGGAGATATTGGAAGTGAAGATACCTTGATGATCAAATACGTACTATATGTGGAAGGATTAAAGCACAACTTAATTAGCATTAGTCAATTATGCGATAAAGGATTCAAGGTAACCTTCGAACAAAATTCTTGCACTATTTATAAAAATGATTCTTCTGAAATTGCTTTGAAAGGAATTAGGCATAACAATATTTATTTGATTGATTTAGAAAATGCATCAAATAGTAATATTTCATGCTTAGTAGTAAAAGAAGAAAATCCATGGTTATGGCATAAAAGAGCTGCACATATTCATATGCAACAATTGAATAAACTCATTTCTAAAGACTTAGTAATTGGTCTACCAAAACTAAAATATGTGAAAAATAAATTGTGTGATGCATGTCAAAAGGGAAAACAAGTGAAATCATCTTTTCATTCGAAAAATGTTGTTTCTAGTTTAAAACCCTTAGAACTTTTGCACATGGATTTATTTGGTCCCTCTAGGATAAAAAGTTTTGGAGGAAATTATTATGCTCTAGTTATTGTAGATGATTATTCAAGATACACTTGGACTTTCTTTCTTACTCTTAAAAGTGAAGCTTTCAAAGAATTTAAAAAGTTTGCAAATTTAGTTCAAAATGAAAAGGACTTGAAAATAAAGGCTATTAGAAGTGACCATGGAGGAGAATTTCAAAATGAATCTTTTGAAAATTTTTGTGAAGAATATGGCATTTCTCATAATTTTTCTGCACCTAGAACTCCTCAACAAAATGGAGTTGTAGAAAGAAAGAATAGATCCTTAGAGGAACTCGCTAGAACTATGTTAAATGAATATAGTGTTCCTAAACAATTTTGGGCTGATGCTGTGAGTACTGCATGTTATGTATTGAATAGAATGCTTATTAGGCCTATTTTGAAATGTACTCCTTATGAACTTTTTAAAGGTAGAAAACCAAATGTTTCACATTTAAGAATTTTTGGATGCAAATGTTTTGTCTTAAATAATGGAAAACAAAATTTAGGAAAATTTGATTCCAAAGCCGATGAAGCTATTTTTCTAGGATATTCTCTAACTAGCAAAGCTTATAGAGTTTTTAATCGGAAAACATTTGAAATAGAAGAATCTGTGCATGTTGTCTTTGATGAAATTGTGGACCTTGAGGCAAAACCTCTTGAGTCAGAATCAGATGCAGATGAAAATGAAGACTTGCAAAAGACAAAAAATGAAGAGAAAATGAATAATCCTCAAGATGATGAAGATCTAAACAAAATATGGCAACAACCTAGAGGATTATCATTGGACAACATCATTGGCGACATATCAAAAGAAGTAAACACTAGAAGAAATTTAGTAAATTTCTGTATGAATGTAGCTTTTATGTCGCAGATTGAACCCAAGAACATTAAGGAAGCTCTTCAAGATGAACAATGGTGTATAGCAATGCAAGAAGAACTCAACCAGTTTGAAAGAAATCAAGTTTGGGAATTGATTCCTAGAGAAGATACTCATCAAGTAATTGGAACAAAATGGGTATTCAGAAACAAACTGGATGAAGATGGAAATATCACCAAAAATAAAGCTAGGCTTGTGGCTCAAGGATATAGTCAAGAAGAAGGTATAGATTATGATGAGACATATGCTCCAGTTGCCAGGTTAGAGGCAATACGCCTACTTCTTGCTTATGCATCTATAATGAAATTTAAATTATTTCAAATGGATGTTAAAAGTGCATTTCTAAATGGTTTTATAAAAGAAGATGTGTATGTTGAACAACCACCTGGTTTTGAAGATTTTAAATTTCCAAATCACATCTATAAGTTAAAGAAAGCACTTTATGGTTTAAAACAAGCACCTAGATCTTGGTATGAAAGACTTAGCAATTTTCTTTTAGAAAATGATTTCAATAGGGGGAAAGTTGATTCCACTTTGTTTATTAAGAGAGTCGGAAAACATATTTTGATTATTCAAGTATATGTTGATGATATTATTTTTGGATCAACTAATAAATCTCTATGTGAGGAATTTGCTAAGACTATGCAGGGTGAATTTGAAATGTCTATGATGGGAGAATTAACATTCTTCCTTGGTCTTCAAATTAAGCAAATGAAAGAAGGTACGTTCATTTCTCAAACTAAGTATTGTAGAGAAATTCTTAAGAAGTTTGAAATGGACAAAGCAAAGGAAGCGTCTACACCTATGGGAACCTCTTGCTATCTTGACAAAGATGAGTCAGGTAAAGAGGTAAATCAAACTAAATATAGATGTATGATATGTTCTTTGCTATATCTCACTGCTAGTAGACCAGATATTATGCAAAGTGTTTGTGTGTGTGCTAGGTATCAATCTAGTCCTAGAGAATCTCACCTTACTGCAGTTAAAAGAATATTGAAATATCTTAAGGGAACTGCATCCTTTGGTTTATGGTATCCATCTGGAACGGAACCTAGTCTTGTAGGATTTTCAGATGCAGATTATGGAGGTTGTAAGATAGATAGAAAAAGCACTAGTGGAACATGTCATCTTCTAGGTAGTTCCTTAGTTTCTTGGCATTCTAAGAAACAAGCATGTGTAGCCTTATCTACTACTGAGGCTGAATATATTGCTGCAGGAAATTGTTGTGCGCAAATTTTATGGATGAAACAGCAATTAGAAGATTATGACATTCACTTAGATCATATACCACTTAAGTGTGATAATACAAGTGCAATAAACCTTACAAAGAATCCCATAATGCACTCTAGAACAAAGCACATTGAGATTAGGCATCACTTTCTTAGAGATCATGTGCAAAAGGGAGATTGTGAGATAGAATATATTGATACCCAACATCAATTAGCTGACATTTTCACCAAAGCATTGCCTAAAGATAGATTCTATGAGCTTAGAAGAGACTTAGGAATATTGAAAATATCTTAAAATTAGATATAGGTAAAAATTTGACGTTTTCGGAAATCAGCGTCAGTTAATCGATTAACATACAGTGTTAATCGATTAACGTTAATCGATTAACAGGCCCTGTTAATCGATTAACATACGTTACAGGCAGTAAATACTACAAAAACTAGCCGTTGTAACGGCTATAAACGGCTCTTTTTGAAAATTTGCACGTTGGGGGGTCATTTTTCAGCCTATTTAAACCCATACCATCCCTCATTTTTACCCACAAACATTACCATTCACTCTCCTACTCAAAATCTCTTCAATTTGCTTGCTGTCCAAATTTTGGTGCTGTCCAAAATTCTTTGCTGTCCAGTTTTTCTTGCTGTCCCAAAATTCTCTCTACTTATCATGGCTGAACCATCAAGAAGAAGAAGAAGAAGAAGCTATGGATCGGAAAGCACGCCTCCCGCACGTGGTCCAAATATTCATGGTTGGATTTCCGATGTTGGAAGACATGACGAATATTTGCAATGGTGGAAAGAAAGGAAGGTTCTTCGCCAAAAGTTTGTTGATCTAAATTGGTTTACTGCAAATCAATTTCAGTTTTCTGGGCAATTAGTGGAGCAAGGCGTCCAACATTTCTTGCAACTTCAAGGGCGCTATTATCCAGATTTGGTAAGAGTGTTTTACTATAATCTAAAGGCTCAAAATGGTATTGTTTACACTCGTGTTAAGGGTGTAGATATTGTTCTCGATCATGACATTTGGACAAATGTCGCCCACTTTCCCATCTTAGAAAATACCATGAATGTGCCAAATGACTTTGGTGATTTTAATAAAATTTTGGCCTACCGCTCCTTCATGAGAAATCCTCAACAACCTCTACCTAATAGGAGATATCTTCTAGTAGGCAATCTTAGAATGGAGGAAAGGGTACTTCATTACATTATTGTATGGATGCTTTGTCCAAGAGGTACCAACTTAGCCCAATGTTTTGAAACTGATTTGATGATCATGTCTGCCATAACTCAAAATATCAACATCAACTGGGCAAGCCTCATCTCCGATACCATGGTCCGTGCCAAGAGGTATGACAGAGGTCATCTTCCATATCCTCTCCTTATTTCATTAATATGTATCTATAAAGGAGTTGATGTCACGGGAGAAAAATTTCTCACTGTCCTACCAACTCATCAAATTGAGGAATCGACATTACATCAAATGGGCTTCATACGACAAGGAAATCTGTTTGTCCGTGCTGAAGATGATATTGCCCAAGAAGATGACGCATCCGTAGAAGAAGATGAAGCCATTCCCATGCCAGATCCAACAAATGTTGTTGGACCATCCCATCCTCCTCAAGAATATAGTCTAGAAAGTATATCTAGACAAATTGAAGCAATGGCCTCCATGCAACAAACTAGGATGGACGAAATGATAGCTTATCACACCCTTCGATATGATGAGATTAACACTCACCTCCAAGAAATAGATGATAAACTAGCCAAATTATATGTTCCCGATAGTGAGGATGAGTCTTAGGCACTATTGCTTCTAAATTATTTGTAGTGTGTATTTAATTTCATTGTATGCTTGCCTCTTTAAAATTCAAATAAAATGTATGTTGCTTTAATTATTATTTCTATGCATACATGCTTTTATTAAGGGGGAGTATAATTTGTAATACTTTTAGGGGGAGCTATTCTACATCACTTTTTAATAATGATCAAAAAGGGGGAGAAATATTTAAAGTCTTAAAATTATTTCTAAGTTCACTAACAATTGTTTCTTCCTTAAGTTGTGTTTTAAATACAGATTATTACCCAAAAGCTTTAAATCAAGAAGGTTTTGATCATCATCAAAAAGGGGGAGATTGTTAGCAAAATGATGAAGATGAAGTTTTGATGATGTCCAATTCAAGTCAAGAACAACCAAGACTCATGAAGAAAGATCTTTGAAGACTTGTATTGCTATGGAAAGCTTTTGTAATAATTATGGTTTAGTATCTAGGACTTAGATAGTAAGTAGTTCTATGTTTACATTTAAAAGTGATGTAAAAATAAGCCAAACAACAAAATCTTTGCAGTGTTAATCGATTAACAGAGGGTGTTAATCGATTAACGTTAATCGATTAACAGAGGGTGTTAATCGATTGTTCCAGAGACGAATGGCGAAGCACAGCATTTCAGTGTTAATCGATTAACCGAGGGTGTTAATCGATTAACGTTAATCGATTAACAAGGGGTGTTAATCGATTAACAAAGTGAACGTTTGAAAAACTAGCCGTTTTTAGAGCCGTTGAACTATCCGTTGGGGTGTTAATCGATTAACCACTGTAGCTAATCGATTAAAACAGTGTGAAAGGCTGAAAACGAAAAATGGAAGAGCCTTTTGGATGAGTCTATAAATACACTCTCATTTCCTCTCAAGAAGGGATCCAGAGACACAGAAACTCTTCCCTTGTGCTCAAGTACTCTGAACTCTTGTGAGAACTCTGTGAAATTGTTGAAGCTAAGGAAACTCTTGTCTGCAAAGTCCTGGAGTGGTACTGCGGTGACAGAGGAATAGCTTGATCATCCTTGGTGTGTCTGAGGAAGTGTCTGGAAGAGAATCATCCTTCGTGAAGCATTCGAAGGAGGTGATCATCCTTTGTGAAGATTCAAAGGAGGTGTAAGTTCATCTCTTGTGGTTTCAAGAGAGGTGGTAATTTCTAAACTGTTACAAATTGTTTTTCTGTGTGACTAATATTTGTAATAGTTTTGTGATAGTGAAAAAGGTTTATCTTATTTGAGATAAGCGACTGGACGTAGGATCCTAGTGATCTGAACCAGGATAAAATACCTGTGTAATTTTTTCTCTTTCCCTTACTCTGTTATTTACGTTTAATTATCTGCTTAGTAAGAAATTAAGAGAAAAATATTAAAAAGGGATAATATTTGAATATAACCAATTCACCCCCCCTCTTGGTTTGTTTTCACGCTAACCATTCCGCTGCAGCCGCTCTGACAAGAGGGACTTTAGAGCTGTGAGTTAAGTCGGGGGAACGTTTGCAAAGTGTTTTCGAAAGGCTAGCTAAGGAGAAAACCGTAAGGGGAGCTAACCTTGAGTCTTTTTGTTTCTGTATGATTTTAAATTTGGTATATGTTTAGGATTTTGACTCTCTTTATGATTTAGAATGAAATTCTGCTTCTATGGTATCTTTTGAATGAATGTACGGTTTGGAATTGGGATATGTTTCTGTTTTGATAATTTTGAAGAGATCTTGTTCGTGGTAAGTATTTTGAATCGGTAGGAGTTTTTTTTTGGGTATACGTATAGATCAAAAATTTTGAATCTGTTTATGGATTTAAAAGGAGACCAGGTTTTTGATATGAAATTTTGGATCGTACTATTTATCCGCTGCCTTTTTGGTTATAGGTTTACTTTAGATGTTTATAAGATTTGGATGAATATGAGTTGAGAAAGGAGATGAGTTTTTGGACGTCTAGAAAGTCAGTATGATGGAAGGAACAGTCGGTATAGCCCGAAAAGTGAATTTTCGTGATTTTGGAATAGTAAATTCGCTAGAGTGAATGAGTCAACTCGCTGGAGCGAGTTATGCGTGACAAATTTAGTGTTTTTGATGTTTTTAACGTTTTGGGAGTTCTGGATGTCCGTTTTGGACGTTCTTTAGGTCGATATGAGGGTTTTTGACCCTTCCGGAGTCATCGGTGAGGGTATCTAAACTATTTGAACTACTTAAGGGTTCGAATTAATAGACCATAAAGAGTTATGTGTTAATAAGTAATGTTTTCTGTGAGGATGTGAAATGTCTGAGTATGTAAGAGTTATTTTCTTGAGATATGACTAAAGATGATAACATGTTGACATGTGTACTTATGAATGGAAAGTGTGGAATAGAGTTCCAAGAAGGAACTCCTGGTTGATTTTGTGTCAAGTACTGTACGTATGAATATAGGAACTCCGATTTAGTGGTTCATTCTTATGCTCTCAATAGTCTCGATCTCACTTAGAGAGAAAGCTATGTAGTGGAGAGTGGGAAATCCTTACCGAAGATCCACAATGGGGGACAGAGTAGGAAGGATGTAGCTTCAGTGGTTGTATTCATATCCGAAGATCTAGTTTGGGGGACAGAGTAGGATAAAATAATTGGGCTAGCAAATAAGTGCATCCATATCCGAAGATCCAGTTTGTGGGACAGAGTAGGATAGGATGTAGCTGAGTAAAGTACCACTGCAAGTGTAGAACTAGCTAAGAGTTCAATATTCATACGATGATCCAGATGAGTGAGTTTACGATGGTTATGGTATGTTTATTGTATTATTAAGTAATATAATTGTAAGTTGGAAATTTGGTTATTAATTTAATTTACCATGACATTTTATGTTGCATTAGCTCACCCTTGCTTTGTCTGTTGTGTGGTTGTTCTTTTGTGTTATGTGTTTTGTCTGGCGATGATCATCCGGTGGATGGGAGCAGAAGTTGGTGATATGCCGGTGGAGCAAGCATTAGATGGAGGATCGACGGAAGCTTAGTTATAAGAATGAGCCTTATAATTTGTCTATGTTTTAAGTGTGAATTGTATTTGGTTTGAAATTTGAGTGTGGGTTTGTATAATAATGAGGAAAACTGTTATTCCTTCTCCTATCAACTGTTCTATTGTATCAATGATGTAAGAACTCTATTATAGTTTAATGCTATAATAATTGGGATGTTACAGCCTCAATACGTTCATTATACACCCCTAAATGCACCTAGGGCAAGGGTGATGGAAGAAGCGTTAAGGTCCGACTTGCTAACCTTAACTCAATCGCCCACTTCCAAGGGAGCTGATGGACGAAAGCATTGTCAATATCATTAGAACTTGGGACACACCACGGAGGATTGTATAACTTTGAAGGATAAGTTGGAAAGTTTGATACAGGCAGGACGTTTGCGAAGGTATGTACAAGATAAGAGACGAAGTCCTCCAGGAAGTGACGGACGTCCATCCAAGAGGAGTAATCACTCTAGGATGGACGATTGGCCAAAGAAGTATCAGAGAATTCGAAGCAGGAGCAAAGAACGACCCTTGTGAGGCGTCATCAACACTATTTCAGGACGATTTGCTGGTTGGGGACCTTCGGCATCGGCGCGAAAGCGACACTTGAGAAGTCTGCATAGTATGAAATAACGTTGAAAACAACATGTTTGCCTTAGCTAACCAATATAACCCAATGAATCCAAAAAAAACACAAACGTCATTATCAAACTATTTTTTTCATTCTCACAGAAGTCTCGTCCTTCCAGTGTTGTGTCCTTCAGTGTTGTGTGATTAAGATGCTTTTGTGGGATTCTATTGTGGATGGAGGATGGATCTCTAGTAGGGATGAAGATCTATGGCAGGGACGAAGTTGGAGACCTTAACCACAGTTGGAAGTGTGGTTATGGTCTCGCCGCAGTTGGAAGTGTGGTTTAATGTGTGCCGCATTTGAAAGTGTGGTTCTACGGTTGTCACAGTTGGAAATGCGGGTCTCGCCTAGAGTGTTCCACTTCCAAAACAAGCACGAAGTCAACGTCTCTATTGGATACAAGTACGATGGTGAGTAATATTTGAAGAGTAGTGGCAGTGAGCGAATAACATGCCTCGATGGAGACGACGACCAAAGCACAATCGTTTTGCTAGGAAAAGGGTGTGCTTTTAATTAGGGTGTTGGCTTCGGATACTTCTACACATTGGTTTCAACTTGGTCAGGGGAAAATTAGGAAGAGGGCATAGGAATTGTTTTGATTAGGTTATGGCAACATAGAGAGAAAGAGTGAGAGAGATTAAATTTCGTAATAAGCTTCCTTCGCTGATCTACCAAATTAAATTACTCTAGTCATCACCGAAAAAATAAAATATTGATTTTCAAATATATATATATATATATATATATATATATATATATATATATATATAATATAATTTGTATAAAAAATAATTTAAGAATAACAATGTTAAATAGGGTAAACTTAGTCATCTTCCTTATACTTTATTTTATTTTATTGATTAATTAAAATTAATTATGTATATTTTAATTTAAGTCAATAATATATTTAAAATCAAATGATCTCAGGAATAATTTAAAGTGATGGTTTGTTGTTAATCCTCTATTATCAGGAATAATAATCTTAGGAATAATTTTAAGTGATGGTTGGTAGAAGTAATGAATATGATAGATTGCTTATGTAGTAATTATAAATGCATAGAATGCTTAACTTAACATATTTATTTCATTGACAAAATACATAAAAGTAAAGGAGTCATTCTCCCTGAACCTCACGGCCTTCGTCCTGCACCTCCAAAATATATTTTAATTCTAAGTATACCCTTGGCACAGTCAACGGCGAGAATATTTTGGATTTTTTTAAAAAGTTGACTAAAACTTTAACTCTTCCCTGTAGCATCTCAAACTCAAACCCTACACCCCTCTCCAAATCACTCCTCCCTCTTTTTCTCTCCGTCCTCCTCCTCTGCCATTCTTCTCTCCCCCGTATCCTGTACCATTGTATTTTGTCTCCGCCCTCCTTGTTGTGCCAAGCTTTTGCGTTCGTCCTTCGTCCAAGCTTTTGTGTTCGTCCTTCGTGCCACACTTTGTTTGCGTTCGTCCTGTCGTGGTTGTTTTCCACACAGATCTCAGGTGTTTCAGGCGTCCAGGTTAGTACCCTTGCATCTGCTTTGTTTTGTTTACTGTCATAATCTATGCATGTGCTTGGGTGTTCGCTTCGTACGCCGGAGGTTCGGTTCGTGTTCGTTCGCCGGAGAGGTTAAACGCCGTTGGAGTTGCGGTCAGAGACGTCCGCAGTATGTGCACAGAGAATCGCATTTCGATCTGCGGAAAGCAAAGAGAAACCGCAGTTCGATCTGCGGAAAGCATAAACCGCAGTTCGATCTACGGAAAGCACAGAGAAACCACCGCATTTCGATCTGCGGAAAGCGGCAGGCTAACCGCGCATGGAAGTGCGTTAGTTGTTTGCCGGATTTCAAAGTGCAGTTTTTGAAACTTAAGGTTTTTTAATTTTTTTTATTAGGTTAGTATATATTTATTTTATTAGGTTTTATTTTTATTAGGTTAGTATAATAAATTTAATTTTTTATGTTAGTTGTTAAATAAAATGTTTTGTTTTAATATATTGTGAATTATTTTATTTGTTTGTTAAATTTTGTTGAATTTGTTTATTTTCAACATATTATTATTTTCGTACTATATTATTTATTATGTATTTAATTTTATTTAAGTTTTTTATTTTTTTATGAAATTGAAATAATTATTAAATTTTTTATTGAATTAAATAATAATTATTATCTGTAATGTTAAATATTATTTTGGATTTATTTGTAATAATTTAATTATTATATATGTAATTTTTTTTGGAATTTTATATTCTTAGATTACTTTTTATTTGTTTGAATATTTTTTATTACATAATTAATTACTTTTTTTGTATATAATATGTTAATAATATAATTGGTTAATAGATATAGTTAAAACTAGAGGTGGATATCATGGTGAGGCCTCATCCTCTCGTAGTGAGCCATCAGATGAAAGAAGACGACCTACGACATCTGCTCGTAGAAGACGAGTAGAAGAATATTGCGTGGACGTTATTGATGAGCATGATTATGAGGAGAAGGAAGAGTTATTACAACATGGACATGGTCAGGATGATTACGTTGAAGAGGAGGATATTCAACACCAGCATGACTGTAGTCAAGAAGAACATGAAGCTGAAGGTGAAGATGAAGATGAAGATGAAGCTGAAGCTGAAGATGGTGGATTCCCAGGAGGTCCACATGACACCTCCTTACTTACTCACTATACCCAGCATGTTGCATTTGCCATATGGCAAGGCCGGGTTAGTCATCAACCTAAATTTTAATTGTTTAATAATTGTTACATTTTTTTTATATAATTATGTTTTTATTTAGGATCGAAGGGGGATAAAGGTTGTCACCCATGGCAAAAAATTGAAGCATTTTGGAATGTATCATGAGGCCATTGAGCCTTATATCTCCATGTCGGGGTTGGGTTGTTTAGTGAACCTCTCATACGAGTATGCCGATCATGGATTGATCGTTGCCCTTTCGGAGAGGTGGCACCTAGAGACTAATACTTTCCACCTACAGATAGGTGAGATGAGTGTCACATTAGATGACGTTATAAATTTGCTCCACCTACCCATCATGGGACAATTTTGTGAGGTTGAGGAGTTAGAGTATGATGAGGCTCGATCTCATATCATGGAGCTGCTTGGCGTGGACCACGCTAAAGCTTCAACTGAGATGAAACAATCACGTGCTCCAAAAGTTAGGCTCAGCTGGCTACGTGAGGTCTACCGGGAGTGCATCCAGCAGGAGCATTGGGAGTGTGCTGCTCGGGCATACTTGTTGCATCTGCTTGGATGCACAATTTTTACGAATAAGAGTGCGACTCTAATTCGAGTATCGTATCTCCTTCTCTTGCGAGACTTGAATGCTTGTTCGAGATATGCTTGGGGAGCAGCAGCACTTGCACATACATATGAGCAGCTAGGAGATGCTAGCTTCAGTGAGGTCAGACAGATAGTTGGATATTCCACTCTTCTACAGGTACATTACCATCTTCTAAGTTTATTTTAATATTGTTTGACAATGAATCCCACAATTGAAGTAATGTTTTTTGTAGAGTTGGATATATGAGCACTTTCCTACAATGGGAAGGAGGCAAGTGTTTGAGAGGTACGCAGAACTTGATCCACGTGCTTCACGATACATACCCCCGAGGGTGGGTTGGAGTTTGACAGAAGGCCGAACATTTCTGGATGCCCTCACTTATGATGTAGTTATCTGCAATCCATACGTTTCGCACAAACGTACATGCCCATTCATTGCCATAATTATGTACTCGGGATGGATCCGATTAGGCGACATGATTCATCGACATCTACCTGAACGCGTGTTGCGTCAATTTGGTTTTCAGCAGAACATACCACGGTCACTTGATAGTCTTCCGATGCCAGACATTCCTACCATTGATCTAAATTGGTTGCGGTATGTAGAGTATACCATTACTAGTGTCATTGAAGCTCGTGAGCCACATGCGTGTGTTGATGGATACATAACGTGGTTTAGGCGGGTGTCGCACCCGTACATCACTCTAGGCAACGACGATGAACGACCTAGTCTTGCACCACGCATGAGGCGAGACATTCCAGATGATAGGTTGGTGCCTCCAGTTCATAGTAGACGGCCGGCTGAGCTAAGATTGTTGGTATGTATTGAAACTAACTGATTTTGATTTTTTTCATCAATTTTTGTTCTTGTTTACTTAAAAAAAAAAATTTTGTTATCTTAATTTCAGGGGGGTATGAGGCGTGTGATCAGGATGTTGCAGGACATGTTAACCTATTGAGATGTCACAGAGGGCACTGTAGCTTATCAACGTACTACTGAGACACTACAGGTAGCTCGTAGGTCTGTTGAGGAGTATGAGTCTAGTACTAGAAGAGGTGGTCGTCATGTGCGTGGACGTGCATCATTTTCTTGAAAGAACATTGTTATATATGATTATCTTTTTAATGGTTATTTATGTAACGATTATTTATACTTTAAGTGTTTAAAATATTGCATAACTTTGTATGGTTTTAATAGTTTGACTAATTATAATATATTTAACAAGTTGTATGAATCGCCTTTGTTTAATGAAATTATATAACGATAAGTATTTACAACTGCAAAAAAAAGGCTACATAACAAACTTAATTTCAGTTTTCTCTAAGATCTACATAAGTCGTATTAACTGTCACTAAATTCATAAATGATTGCATCCTGTGTGTATAAAATGTAGACCATGCTCGCGCTTGTGGGTAACAATGGTTTGACGAAATTATGTCCACCATGGGTAAGGGACAACCCTGTTGTAATTGAACCTGAAAAATTAATATTAGTAAGTAAATCATAACATCCAATGGGTAATGCTTCACTTGTGATATGGAGGTTTACCTGTACGAAATGACATCCATTAACAAATCCAATGCATAACATCCGATGTTGTGTGACATTTGTAGGCGGTGAAGTTCGAAGTGGAAATATGGTAAAACTCTGAACATATGAAAAACATACTAAGATGACATTGCATCGATTTGCAATTGCATAGCCAATGTCAGGTATGGTCATCCACTTCTTAGCATTAACCTGTAATACATGTAGGTCAATAAGAAATACTTATGAAAAGAAATACAAAATTTTAAATATATTTGTTTATAAGGTAAATAAGAAATACCTGTGATCAATCATGGACAATCAATGATTGTCGTAGTTCTTCCAATCGATCGTAGCTTCCTACTAATTGTGCGTATTCATCACGCCACTGAGTTAATTCTTGGTAGAGGTCATGTCGGATAACGGGCCATGCCTCTTCACCTAGGCCCAACATAGCAGCAATACATCGATAACCACAATGACCATCAGCAACAACATCTACAATGAATGGATGATAAATCTGATGAAATTGATTTAACATAGGTATTGTCCTTCACGTTTCTTCTTTGGCCTTCGATTTCACTTTTGTTTTTCATGATGAAGACTCTGTCATCGAATGTAAAGTGTCAATGTGCTCAAAATATGATGGGTCACGTTTCGTAGACCTCTCATGCTGTGCAACTTTAGACTTCTGTGCGCCCTTTGTTTTCACTTTATGCGAAGGAGCAACCATAGATGTCATCTTTGGGCAAGCAATTTCGATCATCTTCTGCTTTATATTGACCTTTTCACCGATGTCAACCTTGTTGAATCTTTCTTGTACCAATTGAACTTCACGGTCAATGCTAAACTCTGGAAGCGATTCATAAGAAACAATACCTGAAATGCTTAAACAGGTCCACATAACATGAATTTCACCAAGTGGAATTATTCCAGGTTGATATTGTGCTAATACACAAGCACATGGTAGGCCATATGTTGAGCTCAAAATGCATCCACAACGACCACTGTCCATACCTATTTTATTGACTCGCTCAATTTCATCAGCAATAAGTCCTAGAGCGTATCGTGAAACACGCCCAACAAGTCTTTTATATATTAAACCTTTGTAAGCATCACTCATTACGTTCAGACTTTTTTCAAAGGACGCCTTGATCTTGTTATGTTGTAGGACTATGACGTTATGCATAGCATCCCAACACGAGCATAGGTCTCCCATACTAGATCCCAATAATCTCTTCAGGTTCCAGTGCGCAGACTCAACCCTGTCACATATCACATTAATACAATACACATAAATGTGAAATACATAAGTACAAAACCCGATGAAAATAAAAATTACCTGTTTGTTGTAGTGTTGCCTAGATGCATAACTTTGTTCGTCCACGCCTTGACAAAGTATGTCTTGTATGGAATTATCCAAGTGCGGTTGACATAATAAAAAAATAGAGGCCATGTAGAAGAGGCATACTCAAGACGATGAACATAAGCACTAAACATGGATTGGTCGTCACAATCCATGACATTCTGCCACACTTCCATCAACACATCCACTGACTCAACCTTATCCACTAACATCTTGCATTTCGCTCTAACATTTTTCGCAATGTGGAATGTACATAACATCTGATAAGTCTCCGGAAAGACGTTATTAATTGCATTTATCAAAGCAAGGTCTCTGTCAGTGATAATAACACATGGATCGCCCTCTGATGTCAATAATAATCCTTTGAACCTTTCCAATGCCCAAGTGAAATTACTTTGGCGTTCACTTGAAAGTAATGCAAAGGCGGCTGTGAATGTCAAACTAGTTGATGTGACTCCCATAATCTCGAGCAACGGAAGTCGATATTTGTTCGTCTTGTACGTCGTATCCATTAAGAAAACAATATTAAAAGAATTGACTAAGTGCACTCAATCGGGATGTGTCCAAAACAAGTCACTTACCACATCAGAATCGTCCAAACATCTACTTCTCTGGATGTATTTGTCTCTATCTAACAACATCATCAACTGCTGCATTTCAGTTCTAGACCCTCTCAAAGATCGTTTGTACGTGTACCTCGCATTATATATTTGCTTTATCGTGGTCACGTTATCTTCATTATGTTCTTTTAGAGTCAAAAGAATATTTGATGGCTTTACTTGACTATTAGTCATTTCCACAAGAATTGATTGTTTGGCAACATTTAACCTACCCGCGAAAGGATGACCGACCAAAGTCTCTGCTAATTCATGGTTGTGATAGCCGCACATAACCTTTAACACACAACCATCTCCTTTAGATTTACCCCTCAACCTAAACGGACACTTACATTTTCTTGTGCCAGAGAAACTAGGTTGAACATCTGGCTTATACTTCCTATACTTCTCGCTTCTTTCACAGCCTAACAAAATAAATGTCTTTCTACGAGCTTCACAAGTTGTTGTGTCAGATCTTATAATAACGACAACAAATCCAAGATCAAATGCAATCTTTTGAACCCATTCAATTAAATCGGCGCGTGTTGGGAATATTTTATCAATGGAAAATTGATCTGTGTAATCACCCTCACCCACTTCTTTTAAAGAATAAGAAAACTCTGATATAAAATCAGAATTTATTTCAGAATCCAAATATGGATACTTATCCATTTGATATAATTAAATATGACCTACAATAAATATTACAATTTAAAGATTTATTAAATTACAAAATAAAAAATTCAAAAACACTTTTAAAATTAAAATGAAACTATAAAAAAGTTCTTTAACCTATGGTTAATGAAAACTTATATTTTTAGAACTACAAATTATGCCCCGAACTAGATAGAGTATCTTTCTCTCATAAGTGGACCTTAAGTTGCTGGATAAGGCAAGAGAATAATATTGAGTCTAGTGAGATCTTAACTTTCATATTCATCTTTTCAACATAAAAATCAACTAACCTAAATATTATTAAAGAGGTTTTTCCAATTCATTCTCTGAGTAATAATACATTGTCTAATGACTAAGCATAATCCATGAACAAGAAATTTAAAATAAAAAATCATAACATAAAACAAGAAATTTAAAATAAAAAATAATACCATAATTAAAAAAACATGAAAAAAAAAGCATGCAGGAATATAATACAAAAAACATTAAAGAAAAAAAGCATGCATGAAATAAAGAAAAAAAATTAAAGAAAACAAGCATGAAATAAAGAAAACAGAAAAAGACATAACAAACGCACTTCAAAGTGCGGCCCCTAGTTTCCGCACCTCGAAGTGCGGTTAGGAGATTCCGCAAAACGTACCTGTCTTCTTCCTCTCACCGAACAATGTCACAGCACCAGCACCAGATGTCCAGATCTCCCAGCACACCCAGCACTACCACCAGAGAATGATAATCACCAACTCAACCACCAACTCACCACCAGAGAATGATAACCACCAACTCAATACAGTAAAGGAGTGAACAAAAATAACAAAAACAGTACACAATGCTTGTTATGCTACAGTGTAAACGAAGAAGACGACTGCAGCTTAGCTTAGGGTTTATAGCCAAAAGAAATTTTAGTTGTTGGCAGTTACGAAAATGGTTGGTGGTTAAGAAACATTAATTCATTAATTAAGTTTTGACTTTTTTTTATTAAATGAAGGGTAAAAAAGTAAAATTGGGGGTGGAGGATGAAGGCAGTGAGGTGTAGGAAGAATCACTCAAAGTAAAGACAAGCACGGTAGGTGTAGATAAATAAAAACGAAAACATGTAAGCGTAGTACATAACTGGCGTTGCAACGCGGTGCCAAACTTCGAAGTTCGGCAGCCGCACTTGGTGTTCGAACGCTGGTGCACTCTTAACCGAGGTTCCAATACCAGTTAAGAGTGTTAATGTGTTTTGCTCTCTCTACTAACCTCGTAAACGACTCCAACTAGCGATTCTCTTCAGCACATTTCTCTTCCAAGAACCACTACAACACTGCCACCACGATCACCATCAATGTATCACTACCTTTACAATATAACCTCTCACAAATAAACTCAATAAAACAAGAAAGGAAGAAATGGAACAGTGAAGAAATGAGATAGGGGTGCATGGACAGGCTTATATAACAGTGTTAATAGAGGAGGAGTGATTCTCCCTACACCTCACATGTTTCACCCTGCACCTTCCAATTTACAATTTTACCCTTTATTTAATAATATATGAAAAAGTACAATGATGGTTTAATGATTAACATTTAATTAAATAAGTAATTTAATAAATATTACAAATTTAAAAACAAATAAAATAAAATTAAACAAAAAATATACATAATAAATAATATATAAAAAACTTAAAATTATAAAAAAAACAACAAATTCAAAACTAATTAACAAACAAATCAAAACATACTCCAAACCATATCAAATATTATTTAACATAAAAACATAACAAATAAATTAAAATTACAAAACATATAAATATAAAATATTAAAACAAAAGAAAGAAAAAAAAGGTATAAAACAAAACCTAAACGCATATCCAAGTGCTTAAAAGTAAAATGAAGAAAAAAAAAACTTAAATAGCATATTCAACTACGGCTAGCACACCACTCACCTCCAACTGCAACGACCAACAACCGCACTTTTAAGTGCGGTTTTACGGCTTCCATCATCCGCAACTCCAATTACGACACTCCCTTACCTGCACCTCCAACTACGACACCCTCTCACTCGCACCTTCAACTGTGGCACTCCCTCATCCACACTATAGGGCATTAACTGCAGTTCCTGGTAAAAAATGAGAGAGGAGGGAGGAGAGGAAGAGCACGAGAAGAGAGGAGAAAAAAAGAGGTGTAGGCTTTTAGATATGAAATGCGGCCAAAAAAAGGAAAGGAGGAGAAAGGAGGTGTAGGAGTTTGCAAATCTGAGATAAGGCAGGAGGAAGGGTTGGTGCATTTTTTTATTCAATGGACTTAACTTCTTTTAAAACTAAAATATTCTCTGACAAGACAACGGTACAGTTGGAAATATAAAAAAAAAAAAGGTGTTCAAGTGAGGTGTAGGAAGAATCACTCATAGAGGAGAACTGAGATGAGGTGTATGTAGGAGGAGAACTAAGATGAGGTGTATGTAGGAGGTTACAATACAATAGTACAAAATTAAAGGTGGTTGGTGGTTGAAAAATCATTAAACCATCATTACACTTTTTCATGTTTTATTAAATAAAGAGTATATCTATCAATTGGAAAGTGAAAAAAAACATGTGAGGTGGAAGGAGGAATACTCGAAAGAGGGAGAGAAAGGATAATGATTACATGACCATATATATAAACCATTATTCACCTAATAGGCTCAACTTGCATAAAATATTAATATTAAAAAAAAAACTTAAACATACTCATAATCTTTGTTAATATATGTAATTTATACTTCATTTAAACACTTACAAAGAAAAAGTAACTACTTATGTGTCCTTTGTTTCTCTTTCTGAAGTGCATTCAGGCCTTTATTTGACACCCTATACCCCACCATGCTATAATTTAAAGTTAAAAGAATGTTAGAAAATAATAAGATTTTTACGTATAGTAAATACTTTTTCATCCAATTTAATTTTTATGTAATAACAATGTAAAAAAAAGTTATATCTTTAACTCAATCAGAAATTGTTTGTATATCTTTTAAGATAACTATCATAAAAAGTAACTCATTTATCAAGAGATGAATTGAAAATGGATGGCTTTGTAATTACTGTGCTTGCTTCTTTATAGTTGTGAGCATGTGTTCCAATAAGTCTTACTCTGTAAAAAAATCGAGTAAGTCTCCTTTTTGAGTGAGCATGATTTTGTTGAATATTTTATTCTTTTTTTTCGTTAAAAGCTAATAGTATTTAAAAAAAATAATCATGGTTGCATTGATAGTCCTTTTCTATTGTCTTCACGGGACTGCAAAATGAGATAAAATGTCTGCAGAAATAAGGTGCAAATAGAAAATTTGAAATGACAGTGGATTGGAAGAAAGAGAGAAAGAAGAAAAAGAAAAGGAACGAGAGAAAGTGATTGTGCATGGCATTATTGGCTTACATTTCTTATAAGGAATTGTTCAACTACTAGTCTAGGGCAAGGGCCATATCTATTAGGAAAGATTCATTAAATTGGAGTATTTCTAGAAATGTATAATTAAAATGAGATACTTCTTAAATGTATCATTAAATTATAATTTCTTTCACTAGGAGTTAAATGATGAGGATTTTATTATATGTCTATATTTTTATTTTAATTAACTTTAAAAATTAAAATATCTCATTTACAAAATTGAAAAAATAAATTATTTCCATTAAAAATTAATCTATATGAACTCCCGAAATTACTCTGTTAATAAAAAAAATCATTAATCTACCACAATTCCACTTTAGTTATTAGTTTATAGAAACATTTGCACAAATGTCTCTTCAAACTTTTTTATAAACTAAAATCAACTTATATAAACTAAATTTCTAAAAGAAATCCATCACTTTTTAAATTTACATTATTACTCATTAATACATTTAATTTTAACTTATAAATAAAATACCTTTTTTTTCTAATTTCTCTTTAGAAAGACTTGTATTTTGATTAATAATGGCAACAAAACCATTAATTTATGTTACTTTTAATTGTAACAGCCATATTAATTTATCATTTTATTTATTTTACATGAATAGATTATATATCAAATTTTTTATTTAGTTCTACTTTTAATAAAATAAAAATAATAACTACTTTAAATATCAATTTTTTTATTTTATTTTAAATTAAAAATAAAATTAGCATTAATTATCTTTTACAGGAAAAAAGAGCAACCCTTATTAATTGGTAATAATCTCTCTCATCTTTATTTATTAATTATAAGGCATTGAAAATACATATTTTTTAAAATTATTTTTTAGATGAGTTTCTTTTCAGTTTAACTTTTTTATTTGCTTGAGTATATTTATACTTTTAAATATTTATTTAAAGTAGTTATTTTTTATTTAGGTTTAATTATTATTTTTGTCTTTATTTTGATCGAAAAGTTTTGCAAATAATTTTTTATTTTTACTTTTGTTTTAATTTTTTTAAAATTTGACTCAATTATGTTATTTATTGTAATACCTACATTAGAGGCATATTATACATGAGTTTGTATTTTTTTTTTAATTTTTAATTTTAAAATAAGAAAACACAAAAAAAAAATTACGAATTACAAATGTATTTTTTTAACAGTTGACAAGAGACATTATTAAGTTAATTTTTTAAAACAAAAATAAAAATGAAGAGTGACTTACAAATTTCAAGAGAATGGGGATGAAAGCATTAAGCCTTTTATTTACTTTGTTTTATTAAAACAAGAAATAAATAAAAGGAATGAATGTAGCACTTGTTAATATAGAATAAAATAAAAAATGAAGAAAATTTATAATAATGCATTTCTACCTCTATATATACACTTTCTGACATAAAGTGCAGACAGAGGAAGAGAGAAGAAGAGAGAGAGGAAGATAAAGAGAGATAGAAGTGTTGAGAAAAAATGGAGAAGTGGGTGGTCATTCTGATGCTGTTACTGTCATGGAGAATAAGGGAAAGTCTTTGTGCTAAATCTGAGGTAACATACGATGGAAGATCTCTCATCATTGATGGACAGAGGAAAATTCTCTTCGCTGGTTCCATCCATTATCCTCGCAGCACTCCTCAGGTAATGTGTCTGCTATCATAATCATCGTCATCATCATCATATTATGCATGTCTCTCATTCATCTCTGATTCATACATCCAAAGCTTTTCTGCATTCACGTGTGTTCTTTACAAGCACATTTCCTACAGTGGCATGCTTTCTGATAAAAATGATCTGCCTTCATTCAATTGAAGTAACAGACATTGTTCACGGACTTGTATATGAAACCACATTCTCTGGATTATTGTGTCCGAACGATGCTTAGAGTAAATGATTTATTAATTTATTATTAATTAAAGTGGTTCATACTTCCTTTGCATTTTTGGTAGGTAACCTGCATGTTCAGATGTAAACTTGTGAGCTGTGTAATTTTTTTTGCATTCAGATGGGAAATGACAGAAACGATTTATAGTAACTTCATTTTCCAAAACTTTCGTTCATTATTTCATTATTCCCAATCCCTGTATTAATTATTATCATTATATCTCTCCAAACTCTTTTATTTATTAATCTCCATCAAACATTCTGTCTCTGCATTTAATTAAATACGCGCATTTGTTCAACTAACCGGCCACACTGTACATTGCTCATACCATGCAATCCTTTTGAACCACACAACCAAACCTTTTACAGTATATATACTATTGCGTCACGGGTATCACTCGACTTTTTCTTTTATGCACGAATAAATGATAGAGGAAGCTTTTCCCCAAACATTTTGGTTGGTTCGTCAACATTAGCTGCTCTCAACCAATATTTCGACCATCAAGACACCATCATTGGTTATGTATATCTGGCTAAATATTTTGCTAAACTAACTAACTAAAGACACTTATTAGCTCAAATAGATATAAAATATTTTAGTATTGAATAATATGAATTTATAATATATAAATATATAAACTTACAAGTGAGTTTTTGTAAATTAATTTAAAAAATTTACTTTTTTTTAAATGATTTTAGAGTCATATGACACTTATTTTAAAAGACTTGTGATTTTTTAATCATTTGTGTTAGTTTTATGGGATCATTATGGTAAGATTGATCAAACATACATCAATGTGGATCGTTTTTACAAAGATTAAGGTAGACTTAAAATTCAATTTTAAAAAAATATATAAAATAATGTATAAAATATAGAAAGGGTGTTAAAAGTGGTGTTATAACATGAAATGTCATGAGGTTAAAACATGACTTGAAGTTTGTCTTGAGTAGACTTAACGTTTACATATGAATGAGTTGAAGGGAAAAAAAAGGAAGTAAAAGGTAAGCGTTTTTTAGAAATGAAAGCGTTGTTGAAATGCAGATGTGGCCAAATTTGATAGCGAAAGCAAAGGAAGGAGGAGTGGACGTTATTCAAACCTATGTGTTTTGGAATCTTCACGAGCCCCAACCAGGAAAGGTATTCTCTGTTTCGAAAACTTACTCAAAAAAGAGAAACAAACTATGCAAAATTTCCCTCATCAATAACTCATGTTTCTTTGGAATAATTATGTATTGCTGTTTTAGTTTTGATGAAAAATATGTTAAAGAGAGATTAATTAATTAGGGTTAAATGTGAGAACAGTATGATTTCAGTGGGAGAAATGACCTTGTGGGATTCATAAAGGAAGTTAAAGCTCATGGAATGTATGTTTGTCTCAGGATTGGACCTTTTATTGAGAGTGAATGGACATATGGGTACCTTTCTTCTTTCACTCCACCTTTTTATTCTTCTTTATAATAACTTAATTCTCTTTTTTATCCCATTATTATTCTTTTAAATCATTTTTTAAATAAACCTTCAAAATTATACTGTCCTCAATTGCATTAGTCTAAAATGTAATAAATATATATAAATTATAAGTAATAATATTAATGTTTCTCAAGTCATTAAAATGTCATATAAGCTTGGAGACTCAAATGAAATAAACTTAAGTTTCCAATAATTTTATCAGAAAAAAATTTAGTTTTAAGAATTAATATATATTACATTTTTTTAGAACTAAATTTATGTTCTATTTATTTTTTTCTTTGTGTTGAATCGCCATGTAAAGTTATAATTTTCTAAACTCTTCTTTTCGTACGAGATTAATTATTTTAAGAACTTCATATTATTAACAGATAAAAAGTTATGATAAGAATGGTTTTAATTAATAAATCAAAAAGCTTTTATGTCATGTTTTATTATTAAATAACATAACAATCTTCTTTACTATATTAAGACATAAGTTATTTATTCTTTTAAAAATAAATATTGAATTTGGTCGGTAAAATGTTGAATCCTTTAATAATTTATCATTTTCAATTAAAGAGATTCTTAAATGCTGTGTGAAATTTTTTTAGAGCCTAAATGTAATAGTAAATTATTCAAATATTCATTTATATATATAAAACAAATCATAAACTTTATAGTAATATTCTTTTAATATTGCAATATATTTTTTGTTATCTTTTTTATTTTTGTATGTAAAGTAACTGTTATTTATTTATTTTTATTTTTTTGAGAATGATTAAATAAACAAATAATTGTAGGGGTTTTCCTTTCTGGTTACATGATATCCCTGGCATTGTCTATCGAACGGATAATGAGCCATTCAAGGTACATACATGCTACTATAGCTACTTGTAACAATTATTTATTATTTCTTTTTGGAATTCAAATTTTCTGTATTAAAATGTACTAAAGTATTAAAAATTTATTTTAATATATGAAATAAGAATATAAATTCATTAAATAATTTTAATTTTTTTTTACACCCTCTTTCATTTATGCATTCCAATGTTCAGTTTTACATGCAAAATTTTACTACAAAAATTGTGAACATGATGAAAGCAGAGGGTCTATATGCTTCGGAAGGAGGACCAATTATATTGTCACAGGTACATCTGATTCCTCTCTCAAAGACAAATAATTAACTTGTTATTTAGTTAATGTGTTTTACTTATACTCCTTGATTGTGTGCCACTGAATAACACAAGATTGAAAATGAATACCAAAACATTGAAAGGGCATTTGGCGAAGCAGGAACGCCGTATGTTCAATGGGCTGCAAAAATGGCTGTGGGACTTAACACTGGCGTTCCATGGATTATGTGCAAACAAACTGATGCTCCTGATCCTGTGGTTCGTTCTACTTAGCCCAAGAACTTGCTTATAATTTTTAATTTTTTATATGAATGCTTAATCACGTTTTTTGTTTAATATTTGTTGGTTAAACTAAGCACTTAATTTTACTATTCATGCAGATAAACACATGCAACGGCATGAAATGTGGAGAAACTTTCACTGGACCAAATTCCCCCAATAAACCTGCTTTGTGGACTGAGAATTGGACATCTTTGTAAGTTTCATGCATTCTTTATGTTCGATTTTCTGATGCATAATTACACACACATTATTCATATTTACACAGCTTTTATTACTTAAGTATAATTGATTCACACAATTTTTTTCAGTTAGGCTAATTCTGTCATACACTGTCAAATGTGACTAATGTATGAAGCATAAGAATATGCGCAACTAACGTTTTAAACACAATTAATGTTTTATTCTTGTGTGGGCTGAAGCTATCAAGTATATGGTGGACAGCCATACCTGAGGTCTGCTGAAGATCTAGCATTTCATGTCACCCTTTTTATTGCAAGAAATGGAAGCTATGTCAACTATTATATGGTATTGTTACTGTGATACTCTCCTTGGATTTGATAGGGTTTCCTTCTCTGTCTTCTGTTACTGCAACTTGACAAAACAAATTAAGTAAGCTTTATCTTTCTGCATATGAAGTGTACCAGTTAAGTCATAGCTCAGATTTTCACTAAACATTGTGTCATGTCTACCATCCAGGGAAACCCTTTTTAAATTTGAACCATCTTAATTAATCTTGATTACAGTATGTGCATCTAATTAACGTTGTTTGCATGAAAACTGCCTTAGTACCATGGAGGAACCAACTTTGGGAGAACAAGTTCTGCTTATGTTATAACAGCCTATTATGATCAAGCTCCCCTTGATGAATATGGTAATTGTAGAACATTATTAGTTATTTTTCTGTCTCACCCAATTTGAGGTTTTAATGTTGCAAATTTTCAATGTTAGGTTTACTCAGGCAACCCAAGTGGGGACATCTCAAGCAGTTACATACTGCAATAAAGTCTTGCTCTACCACTTTACTACAAGGAGTGCAGAGGAACTTCTCTTTAGGTCAACTGCAGGAAGTGGGTGGCATCACATTTATTTCTTCAACAGGTTTATTTAAACTAACAATAATTCAGACATTCTTAAAAATTGTTTCATATTTTGATCAGGGATATGTCTTTGAAGAAGAAAAAGGAGAATGTGTTGCATTCCTTATAAACAATGATAGAGAAAAGAAGGTCACTGTGCAATTCCGTAACAGATCATACGAATTGCTCCCCAAGTCAATTAGCATCTTACCAGATTGTCAAAATGTGACATTCAACACTGCAAATGTAAATTATTACTCACTTTAAATTAGTTACATACATATACACCAATTCTGGTCAATTTAGTTTGTTTTCATGCAGCCTTTTTACGTTATTTTCTGCTTATAGGTAAATACAACAAGCAACAAAAGGATCATAAGTCCTAAACAAAACTTCAGTTCAGTGGATGTTTGGAAGCAATTCCAAGATGTCATTCCAAGCTTTGAAGACACCTCAGTAAAATCAGATTCATTTCTTGAGCAAATGAATACAACCAAAGACGAAACGGATTACCTTTGGTATATTCATAGGTTAGTTTTCTGACACTCAAATACATAACCTTCATTACTACTTTTTCATTTTTTATTCACATCGGTATATTGGTCATAAACTCTGAAGTGAAAACTGAAGCCATTGTTTTTGCAAACAGGTTTGAAAACAATTTATCTTGCAGCAAACCAACACTCAATGTTCAGTCTGCTGCTCATGTTGCCCATGCATTTGTGAATAACACGTACATAGGTACATAAATGTGCATATACTTTATCCAAAGTTTAGTCCAACGATTAATTTACTACTGTGTTCTAACTAACTATATCTTTTAGGTGGGGCACATGGAAATCATGATGTTAAAAATTTCACCTTAGAGCTCCCAGTTACATTACATGAAGGGACAAACAACCTTTCTATACTTAGTGTTATGGTTGGACTTCCGGTATAATATTCTAAGGAATTGATAAAGAAATTGTACAATGAATTATCTTCCTTTGTCTTTGTAACAGATAAGTCTAACAATTGTCTGAAATTGTTTTTACTAAAAGGATTCAGGGGCATTTCTTGAAAGAAGGTTTGCTGGTTTAATCAGTGTGCAACTTCATTGCAGCGAAGAAGAGTCTCTTAATTTGACCAATTCCTTGTGGGGTTATAAGGTTCTCTCTTCTCCTATTTTCATTCATACCTTGTTCTACCTGTTGACATTGTCAGGTTGCTTATTTTTCGTGTTATATTTAATTAATAATCAAATTTTCTAATCTAAATTTTACATTAGTGTACGTGTGCCAATTTTTTCACCCATTTGGTACATTACAGGTTGGATTACTGGGGGAGCAATTACAAGCATATAAAGGACAAAATAGCAGTGGTATTGAATGGAGTCAACTGGGGAATATTGAGGAACAAACGCTCATTTGGTACAAGGTAAAATGAAGCACAAGACCATAATGGTCTATTTTCCATTTTCTGAAGCTAGCAAAAAATTTCAGTGTGGTGATGATTAATGACAATTTGAATTGCTAGACTGCATTTGACACACCAGAGGGAGATGACCCTGTTGTCTTGGACCTTGGTTCAATGGGAAAAGGTGAGGCTTGGGTGAACGGACAAAGCATTGGTCGTTATTGGATATTGTTTCACGATTCCAAAGGCAACCCTTCACAATCACTGTAAGTAACAACCTAAGCACCATTAGTTTCAATCATCTGTGTTATTAACTAAGATATTGTAATTGTATTACTCACTCTCAATTCAAATATAAGTAAAAAAAAACGTGTTTAGTGAGCTTTAAACAAATTTCAACCACCTCATATGATACTATTTTTAAATACCCTTTTCAATAAATATATATCTGAAGAAACAAGGTCATTAAACCAACTTAATTCAGTATGGACGTAATTAATTTCGCTTATATATAATTCCTGGGATTGTTTATACTTTCTATATCATATTGTGTATAGAAAAGATGAGGGAGACACTTTAACTGGAATCATGATAGTGTAATTAACAGATCAGATTCTCTGATGCAAGTTTTGTCAACAGCGTGCAGCCAAATCCAATCCATTGATTAGTTAATAAATAATAGTTTGAGAAAGAGAGAGAACAGTGAATGGCTTAGATTTTGGCTGCAGAGAACATGATGATGTAGAGTCAGTAGAGGATCATGGTTCCGTTATTAATGCTGAATAATATATTTGCACAGGTATCATGTGCCTCGGTCTTTCCTCAGAGACTCTGGAAACGTTTTGGTTTTGGTGGAGGAAGGTGGTGGGAACCCTCTTGGCATCTCCTTGGACACTGTTTCAGTCACAGATTTACCCCAAAACTTTTATAAATTATCATTTCCCTCTTCTTCTTAGCTTAATATTTAATAGAACGAACAAAGAAAAAGATGTAAAGCATGCATAGCATACATACAGAATCCGTTTCCTTTCTGGGCTTGGAGGTGGAACATTTGTAACTTGGCTTGTCCTCATGATAATAATATATTACATATTCTTGAAACCTATGCAGATCAGGATTGATTCTTTTTTATATAAATTGTAATGCTTTTCGGATCTAAGTGGCGAGAGAGTTATTTATTGAGAAAAAGATCTCATTTGACCTTTCATTTATTAAAAGTAGGTTTAATTAGGCCTAATAAAACTCATTGATGGAGATGGGTGATAATAAAGTTGAAGATATTTTACAAGTTTAAAGAAACATGAATAAGATAACATACAATGTTGGGACACTATAAAAGAGTGTTGGAGATTTTCTGAATAAAAGCTACAACTTTTATTGAATTGATAAACACTTTAAATACAGCAAAGATTCAAACTGCACAAAGCATAAAAGTAGGAATACATGGGACACAATTCCATGTTTAACAACTTCCTAAAAAATCTGAAACTGACTAAGATATTTGAAACAGTCAAACATCTTTTTAAAAAATAAAACAGAAATTAATTGAAGAAGTAAATTGTTGTAACTGCTGCTGCAACCGCAGTATAACTTTAACACTCCTCCTTACTTTGGTTGCTGCAAACTCCAAGCTTTTCTCTGAGAAATTCAAACTTGCTTTTTGGTAAAGGCTTGGTAAATATATCAGCAAGTTGCAATTCAGATTTGCAATATGTCAAGCTAACTGTACCTTCTTTTTGCACTTCTCTGAGAAAGAATAATTTGATATTGAAATGTTTGGTTTTTCCATGAAAAACAGGATTGCTTGAAATAGAAATAGCAGCTTGATTGTCAACAAATATTTTAGTGCATTTTTCTTGCTTCATATTTAAATCGACTAGAATCTTTCTTAACCATAAGGCTTGATTTACAGCAGCGTTGGCTGCAATAAATTCAGCTTCTGCAGTAGATTGTGCTACAGTGTTTTGTTTTTGACAGCACCATGAGAACACACATGATCCAGACAAGAAACAGTAGCCTGAAGTGCTTTTCAGGTCATCCAGTGAGCCTCCCCAGTCACTATCAGAATATCCTTGCAGTGTATCATCTTGACTTGCACAGAATTTGATTCCAAAATTTAATGTTCCTTTCACGTACCTCAAAACTCTTTTTGCAGCAATAAGATGTGTCTCAGTTGCACAATTTGTAAATCTAGATAACAGACTTACAGAATGTAAGATATCAGGTCTAGTAGTTGTTAGGTACATTAAGCAACCAACTAGACTTCTATAAAAGGTTTCATCAACTGGTTCGGCTTCATCCTTTTTGCTCAACTTTTCCTTTTGGCACATTGGAGTATCTACGCTCTTGCATTCATCCATTTTAAACTTTTTTAGAATTTCTTTAATATACTTCTTTTGACAGATGAATACTTCTCCATTTTTCTGATTTATTTCCATTCCTAGAAAATAAGCCATTTCCCCCAAATCTGTCATCTCAAAAATTTGCTTCATATCTTCTTTGAATTTTCTCACAAGTTCTTCATTGCTTCCTGTAACCAGCAAATCATCCACATATAATGAGATAAAAATGAAATGTATTTCATCACCTTTAATGTAGAGAGTAGCTTCATTAAGACTTCTCTTGAATCCTAATTTCATCAAGTACTCATCAATTCTGCTGTACCATGCTCTAGGGGCCTGTTTTAGGCCATATAAAGCCTTTTTAAGCAAATACACATCATCTTCTTGCCCTTTCACAGTGAAACCTTCGGGTTGTTCAACATAAATCTCCTCCTCCAATAAACCATTTAAGAATGCTGACTTAACATCAAGTTGGTAAACTTTCCAACCCTTTTGTACTGCTATTGCAAGCATAAGTCTGATTGTGTCTAATCTGGCAACAGGAGCAAAAGTGTCAGAAAAATCAACACCAAAAATTTGAGCATACCCTTTTACAACAAGTCTCGCTTTATGCTTGTTGATTGAGCCATCAGGATTCAACTTTGTTCTAAATACCCACTTCACACCAATCACTTTTCTATTTGTGGGTCTTTTCACCAACTTCCACGTTTCATTTTTTTCAATCATTAAGAGTTCTTCTTTCATTGCTGTAATCCATTTTGAGTCTTTTTCTGCTTCCCAAAAATCTGTTGGTTCAAGTACAGCTACATTACATCTTTGGTAAATATCAGAAATTGATCTCATACCTCTAATTGGAATGTCATCAATCAACTCATTTGTATCAAGTTGAGATTTTGAAACTTGATCATGAAATTCAGCTACTTGTTCTTCATCCCACTCATCATTTTCCATGAAATGAACATCTCTGCTTATTAAAATTTTCCTAGTGTTTGGTTGGAAAATTCTATAAGCTTTAGAGTTTGAGCTATACCCGACAAAAATCCCTGCTTCTGCTTTTTTGTCTAACTTATCTCGTTTTATCTGTGGAATATAAACAAAACACAAGCAACCAAATACTTTGAGATTTTTCAGAGAGGGTTTAAAACCATACCAAGCTTCATATGGAGTTTTCTTTATGATAGCTTTTGTGGGAAGCCTGTTAAGAAGGAAAACCGCAGTGTGTGCAGCTTCAGCCCAATACTCTTTTGGCAAATGTTTCTCAAACATTAAACATCGAGCCATTTCCATAATGGTGCGGTTCTTTCTTTCACTGACTCCATTTTGTTGTGGAGTATATGGTGCTGTGAGTTGGTGTTCGATTCCCGCTTCTTCACAAAAAAAATTAAATTGATTTGAAGTGTACTCCTTGCCGTTGTCAGATCTCAATGCTTGGATTTTATAACTACTTTGTGTTTCAATCCATTTCTTGAATTTCCAAAATATACTAGCAACTTCTGACTTGTGTTTAAGAAAAATATATCCAACACATTCTGGAGTAGTCATCTATAAAAATCAAAAAATACCTGCTGCCATTTAGAGATGGAGTGCTGTGAGGTCCTGCCACATCTGTGTGTATCAATTGCAACTTTTCTGTAGCTCTCCAAGTTGACTGTTTGAATGGAAGTCTTGATTGCTTTCCTTGTTGACAAGTTCTACAGTTTGGAATTTCAGATTCAAGACAAGGGAGATCTTGAACCAATTTTGTTCTTTGCAGATTCACAACTGCTGGATGATTGAAGTGTCCAAGCCTTTTGTGCCAAACTTCAGTGTGGACATTTGTTGCAGAGAATGATGTTTGCTCCTCCTTCATTGGATCAAGCGCAAAGCTTTTTCCTTTCATTTGTACATTGAATACCTCGTTGTTATTTGTATCTTTGATCAAACACTTATCACTTTCAAAAATGACTTTGAAACCTTTTTGAATCAACTGTCCAACACTCAACAAATTTTGACTGATGTTAGGTACAAATAACACATCTTTGATAAGTTTTGTACCTGAAACACTTTCAATTGCTACTGTGCCTTTTCCTTTGACTTCAATATATTCTCCATTTCCAATCTTTACTCTGGAAATCACAGAAGTATCCAATTTCTTAAAGAGATCACGATCAAATGTCATATGATTAGTGCAACCACTATCAATTAGCCACTTCTCTCTTGAATTGGGAATGGCAAGGCAAGTGGCCACGAAAAGTTGCTCTTCTTCTTCATCAGCAACTTGGGCAACATTCTTTTGTTGGACATTCTCTTGTGTGACTATCTTTTGCTGATTGTTGCTTCTGCAAATTCTTTGATGATGTCCCATTTTCAAGCATTTTTCACATTGTTGGTCAGGTTTTCTCCAGCACTTTGAAGATGGATGATTTTTTCTTCCACAATGTTTACAAGGAGAAAAATCAGGGTTGTCCCTGTAACTTTCAAATTTTTTTTCTTTTCGCCCATAACTCGAGCTAGCCTTTGCAGCTAGTGCTCCTTCAATAGATCCTTCAGACCTCATAAGCCTTCTTTGTTCTTGTGCCTGCAACGCATTCAACAATTCTGCCAAAGTAATATTGGACAGATTTCTGGAGTTTTCCAGGGAAGTAATGGTAGCTTCAAACCTTTCAGGAATAGTCACAAGAATTTTTTGTACTAATCTGGAATCAGAAAATTCAGAACCAAGTAATCTTACTTTGTTTGCGATTTTGAGTAATTTATCAAAGTACTCCTTCACTGTTTCAGATTCATCCATCTTCTGGAATTCAAACTCTCTAATAAGATTTAGAATTTTCATTCCTTTAATCCTTTCATCGCCTTCATACTCCTTTTTTAAGAAATTCCAGACTTCAAAAGCTGATTTTATCGTCATAATTCTGAGAAAGATTTCAGGAGAGACGGCAACAAATAATGAAGCTCGTGCCTTTGATTTTCTTGATTTTCTCTCCTTGTGAGTTTTTATCTGTGCCACTGTTGGGTTTGTAGGTAATGGAAGAACTTCATACTCCTCTTCCACAGCTTCCCAAAGATCATTTGCCTCAAGATGAGCCTCCATCCTTGCTGCCCAGACATGATAGCCTTCACCGTCAAAAACGGGTGGTGCCAGTGCCGTGTATGGGGTTTCTGAAGCCATAGAGATTAAAAATGATTTCCCACAGGTCCCTCAAGAAGAGAGTTCTGATACCAATTTGTTGGAGATTTTCTGAATAAAAGCTACAACTTTTATTGAATTGATAAACACTTTAAATACAGCAAAGATTCAAACTGCACAAAGCATAAAAGTAGGAATACATGGGACACAATTCCATGTTTAACAACTTCCTAAAAAATCTGAAACTGACTAAGATATTTGAAACAGTCAAACATCTTTTTAAAAAATAAAACAGAAATTAATTGAAGAAGTAAATTGTTGTAACTGCTGCTGCAACCGCAGTATAACTTTAACAAAGAGGAACGTGGTTGCGAAAACATTGGTCAGGGTGTTGAGCAACAGAGATACGGTAGATCCGTGTTAAATTAAGAATGCACATACTGTCATGACCCCAGTGTTGCGGAATCGCAACTCAATCTAATCGTGGACAGGTTTCAGTCTCTCTTCAGTTGCCACCAGTAACCAAAAAAAGAAAGAAAACATGAATGAAGGAAGCTTATGTATAAAGCATATCTATCTAAACGTATTTAAAATAATACATGTCTTTCGTATATAAAATTCACAAAATAACTTAATACTAATAAATAAGGATGACAAAACAGGTTAGCCCGACCCGTTATGACTCAACCCATTTGACTTGTAAATAAGTCGGTCAAGAAAACAAGTTTAAAATGATTATTCGTCCTGACATGAGCTGACGAGCAAATAGATTGACCTATCAATTTTTTTATTTTGCTTTTTGTAGTTTTGGGTTTCAGCCTACGGTTTTAACAATGTAGAACAAAACCCTAAATCCTAAATAAAACAACATGTAAGGAGAAAAAAAAATATATGGGCTCAATCTTACAATACCTTCTTTATCCTTAAACAAAAAATTAATCGACTCCAAAAAACATTTAAATCTCAATCTTGGCAAGAGCTTTATATAGAGATATGTTAAATTCCCCAGTGAAATGACTTTCATAATCTTGTCCTCCTTAGACTTAACGAAGTGATTTGCTTGGTTCTCTCATAATATATCTAATGATTATTTAGATGTATGACATTTCGACTATCCTAGTTAAAAGTCACATGGTCTTGAGTAATAACTAACTCTTCTATCATTCTTTAACCACTTTTATTCATGATTTATGTGGTAGTAAATAAAATTCCCACTTATTTCAAATTATTTTCCAACAAACTGCATTTCCAAACAATGTTAAAGCATACCTAGAAATCGACTTTCTAGTGTCCATATTTTGTGCATAGTTTACATCTACAAACTCACCTATAGCTTCTTTACAAAGGGTAGACCTTTATACATCAATTTATATGATATTATTTCATTTAGATATCTTAGCACCCACTTCAAAGCTTCCCAACAAGCATGCCTAAGATTTGCAATGAATCTACTAATCATACTAACAACATACATAAGATTCGATATGCTACATCACTATCTCACATATGATGTTCTTTACTCCATTGGCATATGGAATAGTCTTCATTATGTTTCTCTCTTTCTATAACTTGAAGTTTGGATAATGAAGAGCTTAATGTGATTGTTAAAGACAAAATCGTATATGTGTCTAAAAGCTTTCATGTTTTGAAGTTTAATCAAATAACATTAAAACAGGATAATAATCAGAAAACAACCTATGGTGAAAACACAAGACTTAGAGCCTGAACCCCAAACATAGAAAACTTAGACAAACACTTAGGTCTTAGAAAATAGAAAAAACATCTAGGCTAAAACACTCAGACGCGTGGCTAAACAATGTTATACCTAAAACCGTCCAAGAGAGATTGAGTTAAACGCTCAATGCTTGTAATAACTTTAATTGGTATTCAGCTTATCTCGAAAACAAAATAGGTCGAGACAATGTCTCTGACAAAACATATTAAAAGACTTAATGATTAAAATGTGTAAGAAAGCTTAAGCAAGCTAAACACTATCTGTCTAAAAAGAGGCAAAAGCTAAAGAAGCGTTTACTTGAATAAACAATGTCATGAGCTTAACTAATACCTTATCTTATGATGAAGTATATATCTATGCTTAGTATTGATGAGTCATTATTTTCTTCACTTCACTTGGTTTATTGTACTAAAATTAATCAGGGAATTGTGCTTTAATGTTCACTATTATCCTATTTTTCTTAATTGAGCTTAATTTGTCCAGAAATTCTTATTTTAATTAATTTGAATTATTTGAGGCTAATTATTTGCATTATTAATTGTAAGGAATTATTGGATAATAATTTTGGACATTTGGAAGGCTGCCACAAAAATTAAAGACTCTCCATTGAAGAAGTATTTACAATAAAGAGGACATTATGGTCATTTTACTCTTTGTAAGGGGTGCTTTGTTATTAGAAAATGGTGACATCTAGTAAAATGAAAAGACGCTGGAAGAAAGAAGCAAGGTGCTGCATGGTGATGGAGGTGATTCCCGTGGCTGTCCAGAGCCTTATCCATGCTACAATTGAATGTTGAAATTAGAATTGGCATCATGGATGTGGGAACGTGCAACAGTAGATGTGGGGGCTGCTATGTTGACATGGAAGAGCACCAAGTCACACGGTTGGGAACAAAAGAGGGGGCCACTTGTTGAAAGCTTACGTCTAGTGGAGAAACACATAATCACATCCAACAACTAAATTTCATTTTAGCTTGTACATTCACGGTGCATGTCACTGCTGAAACATGATTTAGTTGAGGGCCCTCTTGATAGTGTTGATTGAAGAAATTTTTAAAAGGTAGTTGCTGGAACCACACTTATTGAAGAGAGGCCACATGGAAGCAAGCACACGGGTTTGGCTTCAAGAGGACTCTCGGTTTCCATCCAGCAGCAAGCCTTCACTTGGGCAGCAGCTCATCACCTTCCAGCAACACCTGTCCAAGGATTTACAACCAGCAGCTGTTACAGGCTTGGATTCACGCAGAGAACACAAGAATAACAGCGTCTGGGAAGTGTGTACACGAGGCAATGGGCTGGACACGGTGCAGATACTGATTCACATATCCATGGAATGAACACGCAACCAGCAGCATGGTGAAGTGCAGCACGGTAATGGTCCACCAGCACATGATTATTCACGGAAAGAAGAACAAGGTGCCACGGTCTGTTGGCTTAATGGAGGGGCCTTGCTTAATTTTGGTACGTAAGAGAGAACAAAAGTGGAGAATAAGAAAGTTGCTAAAAGACAAAGCTATGAAAGAAGTGATGGTGGATGGCAAGAAAGAGACGTTCAAGTGTGCATGAGGACCCGTGATTTCTTTCTACTAAAGAAGAAAGTGGTGCACTAAAAAATAATTTCTCACTAAAAGACAAATTTTTCTTGTGTGCATAAGCCATGGAGAAAAGGAGAAACGGCTCTTGGTGGATATAAAAGAGAGCCGTGAGGAGTAGGAGAAAAAAAATACAGCTGCTGGACAGCAAGCACACGGACAGCAGTAGGGGCTGGAACATCAAGGGTGAAACGCAGTATGACAATGGAAGGCTACGGTTGAGAAAGAAATGGTGTACACACTAGGTTCTAATTTTATCATTTTTGTTTGTTGTAATCAATTTCAATTAAGTTTTAGTTTGATTTAATTTTCTGAACTTCCAAGTTTGTTACTGTTTTTATTTTGTTTCTGTAATTACATTTCTGCTGCTGTAATTAAATTCTGCAGTAATTTAAATTTCTGTTGTTATTTTTGTGAAATTAAATTTCTGTTGTTTTTACTATGTTGTTAATCATGTCTCTTTGAATCATTCATTGTAAATTTATTTTCTTTATTTTACTGCAGTAATTTTGACTCTGTTTTTACTGTTTTCGAAATTTACTGTTTTTCTGTATTTTTTGTTTTCTGTATTTCATTTTCTGTATTTTTTTTTTACTGTTTTCCTGATTCTGTAATTCTGTATTTATTGTTTTTACTGCAATTATGAGCTGCTGTAATTTTATTTTCTAAAATTTACTGATTTACTGTTTTACTATTTTTACTATTTTCTGTATTTTCCATTTTCTATATTTTATGTTCTTTTTCTGTATTTTTGTTTTAACTGTTTTAGATTTATTTTCACTGTTTCATGTTACTGTATTTTCGTTTTTACTGTTTATAAAATTTACTATTTTACTCTTTCTACTGTATTCTGTATTTACTATGTACTGTATTTTCGTTTTTCTGTATTTTTGTTTTCTGTATTTTAGTTTTCTGTTCCAGATTTATTTTTTACTATTTTACCTTACTGTATTTTAGTTTTTTTGCTGTAGCAAAATCATTTTTACTGTTTTAAATTTGTTTTACTGTTTTAATTTCGTTTTTACCATTTTAGTTTTAAATTTTACGTATTGTTTTTAATTATGCTTTTATTTTTATGTTTAATGTTTAACGTTTTCTATACGTTTAATGTTCCCGCGTTTATTTTATTTTGATGTCTTTTACCATTGGGTTTTTACTGTACTGCATTTTACTTCACCGTATTTAATTTGGTGTTATTTAAATTCCAGTTCATTTTAATTTTTTCGCATTAAAACAAAAACATTCACAACCCCCCCACTTTTCGTGTTTAATCTGAAACTGAACCAAATTGGTCCTCGAGAGACGACCTAGGAGTCAAATCCTAGTAAACTATACTGCATTATTTTCGTGCACTCAACTTTTGTGAGCGGTGCGACCCGTTCATCAAAATGGCGCCGCTGCCGGGGACCAATGACGGTTTGGTTTTAGATTTTTGTTGTGTTTTTCGATTATGTTGTGTTAATATATGTTTTGTCTTTTATATTTTTATTGTGCTATGTTCTGTATTTAGTTGTTATTAAAAGAAAAAAAAATTAAAATTAAAAAAAAAAAAAAAATTAATTAAAAATTTTTACTATTGATGTTCTGTCTTGTGTGTGCTTGTAGCATGTATAAATGTGTTTTGTTTTATCTGATTCGTAATTTTTAGTTTTTAGTTTTTACTTTTTATTTGTCCATGTCTACCAATTTTGATTACGTGAATTCTGCTTATTCTGTCGATGCCTCTAGCTATGACTATCATTCTGGATATTACTGTGATTTTAATTCTGCTGATTTCTATGATGAGAACAATATGTCTCATCCTCAAACTTCTGAGAGCTCCCTTTGGGAGCCGGTTCCACCAGTTCAGCAATATCAGAGTCAGCAGTATGATGCTCCTGCCCAAGTAGCTTCTCAGCCTTCAACTTCTGAACCTACATTGAAGGAGTTACTAGAGCAGATGACAATGCAGAACATTCAGTTTCAGAAAGGGAACATGCAGTTCAAGCAAGAGAGCATGGAGTTCCAGCAGGAAACTCAAGCTGCCATACAAAATCTGAGTGATCAGATCAGGCAGATGGCCACTCTTGCACCTGAGGAGACTGATGAAAATTTTGGGGACCCGGCAGAAGTAAGCAGTAATCCTGAACCAGGTAGACCACCTTCACCTTCCCACACTCTAGAAATCTTCAAGGAAGAGGAGGTAAGCATACCTCAATTTGATTATATTGATGACTATGTTGTTGAGAGGTATGCTGATGACTATATTGTTGCTGAGCATGATTTTAATTTTTCCTCTGTGCATGATGAGGACCGCTTTTTACTATCACATTCAAATATTTGTTCTCCATGCACTGAACATGAATCTGAACCTGTTATAGATATTGTTTCTACATTTGAAACGGATTCATGTTATGAGGTTGTATCTAAGGCTCGGTATGATGAATTGGGATTGGGTGTTATACCTCTGCATGATATTTCTGTGGAACCATTTTGCACTAACCATATTGCAGGAGGTACATATAAATTTGATCAGCATGCACCCACGCTGGAAGACAAAAGTGCCAGTACATACAGCAGTTCGAAGATCAAAAGGCACCTACTGAATCTGCTCAGTGACAATATTTGCTGCTTAGATCCGGCGGTGGAAGATATTTCTCTGCTTGATCAGATTTGGAGGATGAAGCAATTTTTCCTCAAAATTTCCGTCTTGGATCCTGAAGAAGACATCTCCCTGATTGTCCAATTTTGGCAACTGCCACCATAATCCAGGGGAGTTTTCTTTTTCTTTCTTCCCCGTTTTCCTACTTTTATTGCATTTGTCCTTTATCTGTTTAGTGTTTTAACTGATGATCTTATGCTTAGAACACGTTTAGGACATTGTATTTTAAGTGTGGTCTGGGGGAGATTCTGCATTTTGTTTTTCTTTTAAGTTTGTTTTTCCTTTTCTTCTTAGTTTTCGTAATTGTTATCTTAAAAAAAAATAATAATTAATAAATAATAATAAAAAAAAAAAAACAAAAACATAAAAAATATTTTGTGATAAAATTTTTTTTTGGTTTAAAAGCGTGCCAAATCTGTATTCTGATATGTATATTTATTTTTTTTTTTTTTAGTTTTCAAATTGTTATCCTTAAAAAAAAAAAATTTCAAAAAAATTCAAAAAATTCAAAAATTGTTTTGCGTAGTCCTTGATTTTATTTCGACCCTCAGTTTCTTACCAATAATTCATTAAAAAAAAAAATTTCACTTCAGATCTCATTTTTTTCCTTATTTTTCTTCACTGTAAAATAATTTCTTAGTTGTTTCATACAGATCTTTGATTGAAAATTTTGTTTAGACTAAGAAATATTTCATTCATCAATGCAAAAATTACAGTAATGGAGAAATAGAGATTTAACAGATCTGAAAATGAAATTGCAGTAGATATATAAATAAGGTTGTTCAGGGGTCGATCATGTCTGATCGTTAATATTACACACCATAATAAATAAAAACATAAAAACATAAAAAAAAAATAAAAAAAAAATTTAGTTGTTCATATTACAGTCCTCATTAATATTCTGGCCACACTCGGCCAGCAAAAACATATAAAAAAAAAAAACAAAAAAACATAAAACATCAAAACTGGAAGAATTCACGAGCTGGTTGTGGTGGTCTAAGGGAGAGCTCCGTTGAGGGAGCTCTGGTTCGAAACGTCACGAGCGGAGGCTTTGGTGGAGGAATTTCTCGTTCATTTCTGTCGTCATCGATAATGATCGGAACTGGAAACAAATTCAGCAGCCTCGGTGCCCTCATTATCACCCAGTTGTTTTCTTTCAAACAAAAAATAAAAAATAAAAAAATAAAAAAATAAAAAACATGTGTTAATAATAGAAGAGGAAGAAAAAAAAAAATTCAATGGAGGTGTGATCAGAGGTCTTACCGTACATGTACAGCGGCAGTTGTGAAAAGAGAGTGCCAGTGGGGTCTATCTCCGCTTGCCAGCGCCTGACCCGATTGCCATGGTTGTTAAACCAGCAGTGCACGTTATATTCGGTGGCATCTGCGAAGGTCCTTAGTCGAGACGCGATCTCGACGACTTGCGCTCGGCTTGGGTGTGTGACCCCATAGTTGTAGATTTTGGTCATCATATTGATCTGATCATCTGTAGGACGCCATCGCTGACTAGTGTATCTCTCTGATTCCATCTCACTCGTCATCATTTCTCTTGAAATATTCTAAAACTTAATAAATAAAAAAAATATAAAAATAAAAAGAACAAAAACATAAAAAAAAAGAAAAAAATAAACATAAAAAAAATAATAAAAAGAACTAAAAAAAAATGAAGCATAAAAAAAAAAAAAAATTAGATTAGTTCTCTGTTTTCTTTATTTGTTCTTGTTTCCTTTTAGATTTATTTTGTCCAGTCTGTATTTGTTGTTTCAGTGTCTGGTCTCAGATCTGTTTCACGGTCCTTGCAAAAGGGTCCTAAACGGATCTACGTCCAGTTGTCCGGTTGTTCTTGTCCATATTGTTCTTGTATATTATGTTTATGTGTTTATTTAGTTTTAAGTGGGGTACGTGGCGTTGTTCTACCCGATTGTCTCTGCAATACCTTCAATCGAAGGGAGATTAACGTCTGGTTTCCAGCCGATATACCCCTTAAGTTTTTAGACAGTTGTGTTTTATGTGTTTAAGAGTTTTCAGTTTCAAAAATATGAAAAAAATTGAAAAGGAGAAGATAGATCGGGCAGAGGGAAAGAGAACAAGCAGAGAAAAATAAAGAGAGCAGGGCAGAAAAAGGAAATACTGAAAGGGAAAGACTGGAAGGTAGGAAAAGTAAAAAAAAAAAAAAAAAGCAGAGAAAGCGTTAAGGAAGGAAATTACATGAAGGAAAGGAAAGAAGGAGCGACTAAGTTCTGAGGACTTACCTGGAGAAGTAGGCTTGCAGAGGCTCCTCGCGGATCTCACTCAGACTCTTCAGAAGACGCAGGGACAGGGGCTCTGCACAGATCTCAGATCTTCAGAAGGCGCGGGGACAGAGCTTCCTCACAGATCCAGACGCTCAGGTTGAGAGAGAGTTGAGAGAGCAGAGAGCAGAGAGAGGAGAGAGCAGAGAAGAGAGTAGAGAGAGAGTGAGGGATCAGAAATGGCGCTGGACGCGGAGGAGTGCCTCATTTATAGCCAGATTTCTTTCCACTGTAGCAACAGTTCCGGTCTTTGCCACCGAGACTGTTGCCACAGTACCGGTCTTCTCCTTTTCCAAAAAAAAAAAATAAATAAAAAAATAAAAAAAAAATAATAAAATAAAATAAAAAATAAAAAATGTTAGCATCTACTGATGGGTGCTAGGTGTTTTAGACATCTACTGATGGATGTCCCTGATAACATCTGCTGATGGATGTTACTGAAAAATTTCTTCCCATTTTTCTTAACTTTTTATTGCACTGGTCTATATTATTTGCTGCTCTGAAATTGATAATCTGATGATTGTAACACACTGAGGACATTGTGTGATTTAAGTGTGGTCTACTGGGGAGAAATTTTGATTTTCTGTTAGTTTCTGTTAAGTTTGTATTTTGTGTGTTAAATTTTTTGTTTTTGAGTGTTAAATTTTTTCTGTTTTAAGTGGTTTTTAGTGTGTTTTGTGTGCAATAAATTTTACATTTTTCTTTTGATTTCTGGATGATGTTTAAGTTGTAGATTTTTCCTTCACTTACTTACTACTTATAGATTGTAATCCTTGCTTTTCTTTGCTTGGAAAGATAATTATACGTTTGAGAGGTTGATTTGATTGTGACGAATACCCTGAGTGAGATTTGAGCCACTTAATTTTCTTTCTTGTGTGTGATATGTATCTTGAATGCTTGCACATATGCCTTGGCTTGATTTTTTTTATATACTTGATTGATATGCATGTTCAGACGTGATAAAGGCATTTTTGTTCTTGAGCCTCTTTAGCCAAATAAGCCTACCTTGTTATTATCCTTTGATAACCCCTTTGAGCCTATACTGTATATATTTCTTTGTTTTGAAGCTCATACACTGATCCTAAGTGAAAAACAAATGATTACCTTAACCTTAGGAAAGTCTGGAGCTATAGAAGTATTTTGTGAATAAGTGTGGTCTCCTTGGGAATTCTGATGAATTGGCTAGTTGGTTCCTCATCATGTTTTGAAATGATAATTTATATCCTGTTGTGTGATAAAAAAAAAAAAAAAAAAAGGGACAGGATAAAAAAAAAATGATGAGAAAAATTGAAAAATAATTTTGTGAATAATGGAGTCGAGAAGAGGATTGAATTAGAGGTTTGGGTGAGATTTTACTGCATTTACACTTTTTCCCTAGTGCTCCTCTATTTCTTCTGAGATCTAGCTACTTATCCATATTTATCCTCCACTGTCCTTGGCCCCATTACAACCCTGAAAGACCTTTAGATCTGAACATGCATATGTTTTAAGTGTTGATATTAGAAGCTTGCCAAGTCTACTTGTGTTTGTTTTCTTGAGTACATTGAGTTGAAATCATTTACCTTAAACACTTGAGAGAAACACTGTGAGTGCATCTGTGAGGTTATGTTATTTTTGAATCACCTCTCAAGCTGATTGATTATTTTTCTGTGTATTGAATTGCTTGGAAGATTTCTGTAAGTATTTGCTTTATTGGATTTTGTGTCGGATATTTTCTACTTCTTTTCTCTGTCCAGATTTCTTGAGAACTCTGTAAATATGTTTTTCTTACGAGTCTTTGTTTCTGTATGCTGCATTTGTGTCACGTCCTTTGATGTCCTTTGAATTGTTCCCTGATTTGAGTCTTAATTTTGCCCAGGAGTGCAAAAGACTAAGTGTGGTCTATTTGATGAGTCATTATTTTCTTCACTTCACTTGGTTTATTGTACTAAAATTAATCAGGGAATTGTGCTTTAATGTTCACTATTATCCTATTTTTCTTAATTGAGCTTAATTTGTCCAGAAATTCTTATTTTAATTAATTTGAATTATTTGAGGCTAATTATTTGCATTATTAATTGTAAGGAATTATTGGATAATAATTTTGGACATTTGGAAGGCTGCCACAAAAATTAAAGACTCTCCATTGAAGAAGTATTTACAATAAAGAGGACATTATGGTCATTTTACTCTTTGTAAGGGGTGCTTTGTTATTAGAAAATGGTGACATCTAGTAAAATGAAAAGACGCTGGAAGAAAGAAGCAAGGTGCTGCATGGTGATGGAGGTGATTCCCGTGGCTGTCCAGAGCCTTATCCATGCTACAATTGAATGTTGAAATTAGAATTGGCATCATGGATGTGGGAACGTGCAACAGTAGATGTGGGGGCTGCTATGTTGACATGGAAGAGCACCAAGTCACACGGTTGGGAACAAAAGAGGGGGCCACTTGTTGAAAGCTTACGTCTAGTGGAGAAACACATAATCACATCCAACAACTAAATTTCATTTTAGCTTGTACATTCACGGTGCATGTCACTGCTGAAACATGATTTAGTTGAGGGCCCTCTTGATAGTGTTGATTGAAGAAATTTTTAAAAGGTAGTTGCTGGAACCACACTTATTGAAGAGAGGCCACATGGAAGCAAGCACACGGGTTTGGCTTCAAGAGGACTCTCGGTTTCCATCCAGCAGCAAGCCTTCACTTGGGCAGCAGCTCATCACCTTCCAGCAACACCTGTCCAAGGATTTACAACCAGCAGCTGTTACAGGCTTGGATTCACGCAGAGAACACAAGAATAACAGCGTCTGGGAAGTGTGTACACGAGGCAATGGGCTGGACACGGTGCAGATACTGATTCACATATCCATGGAATGAACACGCAACCAGCAGCATGGTGAAGTGCAGCACGGTAATGGTCCACCAGCACATGATTATTCACGGAAAGAAGAACAAGGTGCCACGGCCTGTTGGCTTAATGGAGGGGCCTTGCTTAATTTTGGTACGTAAGAGAGAACAAAAGTGGAGAATAAGAAAGTTGCTAAAAGACAAAGCTATGAAAGAAGTGATGGTGGATGGCAAGAAAGAGACGTTCAAGTGTGCATGAGGACCCGTGATTTCTTTCTACTAAAGAAGAAAGTGGTGCACTAAAAAATAATTTCTCACTAAAAGACAAATTTTTCTTGTGTGCATAAGCCATGGAGAAAAGGAGAAACGGCTCTTGGTGGATATAAAAGAGAGCCGTGAGGAGTAGGAGAAAAAAAATACAGCTGCTGGACAGCAAGCACACGGACAGCAGTAGGGGCTGGAACATCAAGGGTGAAACGCAGTATGACAATGGAAGGCTACGGTTGAGAAAGAAATGGTGTACACACTAGGTTCTAATTTTATCATTTTTTGTTTGTTGTAATCAATTTCAATTAAGTTTTAGTTTGATTTAATTTTCTGAACTTCCAAGTTTGTTACTGTTTTTATTTTGTTTCTGTAATTACATTTCTGCTGCTGTAATTAAATTCTGCAGTAATTTAAATTTCTGTTGTTATTTTTGTGAAATTAAATTTCTGTTGTTTTTACTATGTTGTTAATCATGTCTCTTTGAATCATTCATTGTAAATTTATTTTCTTTATTTTACTGCAGTAATTTTGACTCTGTTTTTACTGTTTTCGAAATTTACTGTTTTTCTGTATTTTTTGTTTTCTGTATTTCATTTTCTGTATTTTTTTTTTACTGTTTTCCTGATTCTGTAATTCTGTATTTATTGTTTTTACTGCAATTATGAGCTGCTGTAATTTTATTTTCTAAAATTTACTGATTTACTGTTTTACTATTTTTACTATTTTCTGTATTTTCCATTTTCTATATTTTATGTTCTTTTTCTGTATTTTTGTTTTAACTGTTTTAGATTTATTTTCACTGTTTCATGTTACTGTATTTTCGTTTTTACTGTTTATAAAATTTACTATTTTACTCTTTCTACTGTATTCTGTATTTACTATGTACTGTATTTTCGTTTTTCTGTATTTTTGTTTTCTGTATTTTAGTTTTCTGTTCCAGATTTATTTTTTACTATTTTACCTTACTGTATTTTAGTTTTTTTTGCTGTAGCAAAATCATTTTTACTGTTTTAAATTTGTTTTACTGTTTTAATTTCGTTTTTACCATTTTAGTTTTAAATTTTACGTATTGTTTTTAATTATGCTTTTATTTTTATGTTTAATGTTTAACGTTTTCTATACGTTTAATGTTCCCGCGTTTATTTTATTTTGATGTCTTTTACCATTGGGTTTTTACTGTACTGCATTTTACTTCACCGTATTTAATTTGGTGTTATTTAAATTCCAGTTCATTTTAATTTTTTCGCATTAAAACAAAAACATTCACAACCCCCCCCCCCCACTTTTCGTGTTTAATCTGAAACTGAACCAAATTGGTCCTCGAGAGACGACCTAGGAGTCAAATCCTAGTAAACTATACTGCATTATTTTCGTGCACTCAACTTTTGTGAGCGGTGCGACCCGTTCATCAGTATCCTTAGAGAAAATCGATTAAAATTGGAAAATGCTACCCAACGGTAGAAAATCAAAAAGCACTTTGTTGTTCTGAACAAGCATTAAATAACATTAAATGCTCAACGTTCAAAAATAACAAAAGTGATAAGAAAAGACATATATGTTGCATGCACAGTTTACTCTAATTTTGTAGATAAGCTATACTACACGCATCCACAGTTATACAGATCAAATATAAAAAAGTTGACGTTAGAGACTAAGAAGATATTCACAGAATTTTCCTCACTTGAAGCAAAGTCTAAAAAGATCGTACAACATACTTCAAGCAAAAGACTAAAAAATCATGTCTCCTCTGACAAAGTTGACTTACACAACAACTGTTGTGAAAAGAAGAAAGACAAAGCACAAGTATCAAGACAATAAACTACAAATTCAGTCTAACAGACATATATCCATGAAGACTATAAATAGAAGATCTCTCAAGAAGAAAATCAAGAGGATAACTTAAGAGCATAAGAAAAGAAAAACTTACAACAATATATTCATCCTAAAAAGAAGAAGAGAAAGAGTTCAAGAAAAAGAATACGTTTGAACTGAAGAAAAGAAAAGACAAGAGAAGAGAAAAAGAGAAAGATATACTCTCAAGTTTCATTGTCATATTGCTTACGAGTGTAAGATAGAAAAGAGAAACACCTGCGAATGTTTACACTACTTTGTATTGTTATCAAATCTTCTCTATGAGAGATATAGTCTGAACTACTTATAGGCAATCGTTGATTGCAATTTTGAAGAGAATTAAAATACTTATAACTGAACTCTATTTGAGTTGAGGAATCTTAGCAAGATTCTTAAGTACTAGGAGTGGTGCAAATACTCAAGGAAATCTCGGCTAAGGTTGTTGAGTATCAGGAGTGGTACAAATACTAAAAGGAAATCTCGGGGGGTTGTTGAGTACCAAAAGTGGTGCTAATACTCATTTTTAATTGGATGAAGATTATAGTGGAACCCTTTACAGAGGAGTCTGGACGTAGCTTAGTTAGAGCGAACCAATATATCTCTTATGAAATTATCTCTTCTCTAACCTAAACGATCATCTTGTGAAAACTTGCAATCGTGCTTTATTTCCAAACACAATAATATTCATAGCAAAATGATTTATTTCATAAAGGAAGTTCTTAACAAAACGTTGCAGTATATATATTCTGAATAGCACGCAAAAAGCAGTTATTGCAAAATCCTATTAAGTTGAGCTTACGATTATTTAAAAGAAGATTTTAAGAGCTCGATAACGTGTTATATCACAAGGGTTGAAAAAAGTTTTTCATTAACATTATTCAACCCTCCCCCCTTCTAGTGTTTTCAAGTACTTTAGTGATAACTCAAATATATACCAACGGGGTTTATATTAATGCATCTTAAACCTCTTAACAACCTTATTCAAATATACTTATTAAGATAGATATAATACTCCAATCGTTTAATCTTTTTTGGGTTCTTTATCACATGTTTATATTAGTTGGCTAAAAGGATATCATCTATATATAAGTGTTCTAGTCAAAAGATTAAATGACTGATCAACTAGAGCATTCCAACTCTTCTCCCTTTTCCTATTACCTCGCTTATTATAAGGTCTCATTCAAGTCCCCTAAACTTTTGAATTGCCCTTTCTCATTAAGGTTTTTCGATAATATTCTTTATATTTATTGCCTCTATTAAATTTGCAGCCATTATTCTAATAACTGATTGTTTTACATCCTTCCTGACCTTTCATCGTCCATCAATACTAGGCCTGATGTTTAAGTTGACCTTTAGACTAATTACCCAATCCTATTAGGCTTAACATAATATTCTTTATATTTAATGCCTCTATTATATTTGTAATCATTATTCTAATAACTGATTGTTTTACATCCTTCTTGACCTTTTATTGCCCATTGGTACTAGGCCCAATGTTCAAGTTGGCGTTTGAACTAATGACTCAATCACTATTGGGCTTAACACCACATAACCCTCTAGCCTTTAGCCTAAAAGACTAAAAAGGCTATAAAATGTGAAGAAACCATTCCTTTATCAATCGATATTGGGGCTAACGATGCGATCAACATTTTCCCTATGTACATTTTATACATAAGATTTTCAATTTTCTTCTTACTTGCATTTTAAAAGCAAGTCTTCAGATTTCTTGTCATCTATGTTTTAAAAGTGAGTCTTCAGATTTCTTCTCACTTGCATTTTAAGTGAGTCTTCGTGTTTCTTCTCACTTGACATGAAATGTGACTTTGTTGGGAGAGTGAAATTCCTCACATAGATGCCACATGGAAAATTCGAAAGGAGCATTGATGCGTGGGATGGAAAGGATTGAAGTGAGGTAGAGTGTGAAGTCACACTTCCCCTCTAAAAAATCCTACATGGTCTCAACGAGTTGTGTCCATGAGACAGGATGCCATGAAAAGTGTCACGACATCACCGTTTTATGATGATAAGTGAGATAACGTGTGTTAGTGGCACGTGACAACATAGAGCATGAATCTACACTACCATCCAAATGTTAGTGATATTATGCATTGGGAAAATAAAAATTTTGGCCATCGGGAAGTGTTTCATCGAACCTCACATTAGACACCAAAATGTTCTAACCGAAAGATGAAAGGATGGATTGGCTATAGCGTTCCAAGTCTTCTCTCTTTTCCCTTTTACCTTTTCTCATTATAAAGTCACCTTTGAGTCCCCCAAACTTTTAACCTACCTTTTCTCATAAGGATCTTTAATAATATTCTTTCTATTTATTGCCTTTATCAAACCTACAACAATTATTCTATTAACCAACTATTTTACATCCTTCCTGACCTTTTATTACCCATCTACATTGGTCTAATGTTCAAGTCAACTTTTGGCCTAATGATCCAATCGACATTGGGCTTAACACTACAATAAGAGTAAGAATTATCCACTCTTTTCTTTTCTTAATAGGATATAGAAACAACTATCATAACTATTCTTTTGGGACCTTGTTTGCCTTAAGAAATTATCAAACCTTTTATACCATTGTCGTGGACTATGCTTCAAGCCATATAATGACTTATGCAAAAGTCACACCTTTCCATGACCTTCAATAAATGACCCAAGTTGCTTTATGTAGACATTTTTATCCAAGTTACCAAGCATAAAAGATTTTCTAACATCTAATTATTTTGACACCAAATTATACTAGTTAACCATTTGAAATCACAGGAAAACACTAGAAAGTCAGTTTAATAGTATTTTAAATTTTTTTGCAATGTAGTGTCTGATTAAGATATAATATAAATTAATTAAAAGATTGCTTAGACATTGGAGTTTTATAAAGATTGTGTGGAAAATGTTTAGTAAAACAAAAGTATTAAGCACATGATATTTTTATACTGGTTCACTCAACCTGAGCTACGCCCAGTTCTCCCTCAATAACTCTTGATAGGTTCCACTAATCTTATAGAAGATTACACGAGTTTAACTCACTCATGGTTACAAGTATTATTACCACTCCTGGTTGTAAAGTATTCTCTGAAACTCTTGGAATCCCTAGCCAACAGTCTAGTTGAGTATTCTCCACCACTCCTAGCATCCGAGTATAAGCCACTCTTGGTTACTAGTATTATCTGCCACTCCTGGCACCTAGTATAACCCACTCTTGGTTACAAGTATTATCCATCACTCTTGACATCCGAGTATAAGCCACTCTTTGTTACAAGTATTATTCGTCACTCCTAGCATCCCTAGACATCTATTTAGTTGCAAGTGTTTTAATTTTTTCCAAAATTTACAACAAAGCCACGATAAGATTCTTGAAAGATACAAATTAAAAGCTCTCAATAAGATGATACAATTTTAGTATAATACAATTTGAAATCTTGTTTAGTTACAAACTTGGGTAACTCTCTAAGAGAGGATAAATGTATTGAAGCACAGTCTGATAATTGGTGAGGTTGTTCCGTTGGATTGAAGAGCTTCAGACAATGTAAACTTGAAGAACATTAGAGTGTATTTCAATCTTATTTATGGTGCTTATGAATGTATAACATATTAACTGTAGGCGTTGTAAACTGTTAGACGCTTATGAATGAAAAGTTGTTTTAGATGTAGAATTTTGGCACACTTTTCGTTAAACGTTATTCTTCATAAGGAGTTTTCACTTATAACATTATTTTTAGATATAAGACATTAAGCTTCGGTGTTTTTATGATTCTCAAGAATAGATGTTTCAATCATAGAGCTTGAGAACACATCTTATTATTTTGCACACATCCCTTAGATGGTACCTTAGTAAAATGTTTTTCTTTTCAACACTTCATGAATAGAAATCCCTAACATATTGTCACAACAAGTTCATGTAGGCTTTTCTTATTGATCAGAAATTTCCTGTAAACAACATGTTAGACGATATATAATTAAAGGAAATACTATTTTTGAAAATATATTTCGTTTAATGCTTATTGTTAAACTTCAAAATAGAGTTGCTAGACAGTCTAATCTCTCTAGATGATTTGTCTTAATACAATTTGTATTAAACAATGTTCTATCACAAGTGAGAAAATTTCACTCTCCACTTATGCTTATCTTTATCCATACTCGATATTCCTTCCTTTTTTCTTAAATACCCATTTACATGCATCATCCTTATAACTTTAGATAAATCAATAAACATCCATGTATGGTTTTTCTCTGAAGATTCAATCTCCTATTTCATGATACACTGTGTTGTTAACCTCCTGCATCCCCTATTGTAATTATGAAGCTCTTAGGCTTTATACCTTATATATTTTTAATTGTAGTAAAAACATGGAAAATGAGATCAACATACTCAAATTATTGTGTAGGTTTAATCCCTATCATAATGTGTTGGCTTTCTACTTTGTACCTTCGTGGAATCTTAAACTTCATCATAATAGCTTATTGACTCTTATTTATTAGATAAACAACCTTTTTTGTTGATTCCCCCAAAAAGGAATAAGACAAATCAACTCCCAATAACATCGTCTTAAACAACTTTTTGTTTGTGTTTCCAACTTATCTTCCATAACATGTCATCAAATATCAAGATAACAAACACCTTCAGATTTCATAATGTGTTGACTTTCTAGTTTGCATCTTCATGGGAGTCTTAAACTTCATAATAGCTTATTGACTGTTGTTTATTAGACAAACAACATTCTTTATTGATTCCATCAAAAAACAACTTAGACAAATCAACTCATAGTAATACACACCTTACACTCCAAAATGATTATGTTCATCCTCTCATAAGCCTATTTTGTTAAGGTGTACCTACCATTGTCTTATGTTTTCCTATACTCTTCTTTTTGCAAAACTCATTAAACTAACCTTAAACAAAGTTCAAACAAATTGTCCATTTGAGCACTTTAAGTTCTATTACTTATTGATTATGGTAAGTCACTCATTAAATCCATGAAAAGTCCCAGTCTTTCTTTTCAAGATATAATGCCCCTTACCTTGAGTTTGAGCTTGTGTTAGACCCCAAAGGTTTGCATGAACATATTAAAATGATTTACTAGATACATGTTTACTAGTCTAAAATTTCAATATATGAGACTTTCCACGTTGCATAGATAACAAAAATCTAGTTTCTCCCATTCTATATCCAAACAAGTTTTTGACTCAACCCCCTCACCCTAAACTTTTCTCTCTTATGAGTCGCAACCTTAGATGCCACAACTTCATCTAATCTTGCATTATCTTAGTAGTCTCATGCACATACATGATTAGTGTTGAACCACCCATTATGCAAAGATCGTTATTCTTCATCCCTTTAGCAATGGTAGATGCTCTCTTGAAAATCTTTGTATAGATCTTTGTTCATTATTTGTTGTCAAACCCTAAGATCAAACATATTAATCGACAAAAGATCTATTTTTAGCTTTGAAACGTAACTCACATCTTGCAACATCTCTTGATTATCAAATGATGAGAAAACAAGGAAATTGTTCTAATATTTAGTTTGGGAGATGATATTAATGTCATACTAAGAAAGATGAGAATGTAAATAATAAGTCATAAGGTTGGTTGTTTCATGTTACCATGATAAGATCAAATTTATGTTCTTAAACAAAACTCTAAAAAGTTCTCACAAAGAGAAAAGTCAATTTTGTATAAAAATTCATATGTCTCCCGTTACATTACAAGTGTATCATTTTATGGGATGAAAACTCAAAACTACATTGACCCCATCAAGATCATATCATCAAACATATTCAATCTTACTCACCACATGCCCTATACAAACTTATTTTTTTTAAGAAAAACTATAATTCATTCTTTAAGTTCTAGTGTCAAAGAACTCTCGTGTGGAAGGTGCAACTTGAGTCAATGACTCATCGTATTTAACATTAACACCATTAAAATTATAACAAACTCATAACTATCAAATGCTATAACAACATTAGCATATTCTCTTTTGAAATGATAATTTGTACTTCTCTTTTTTCTCTCCTGTTCTAGATATAGAATTTACCTTATAGTGACTGATCTTGTTCTTTGATTTTAAAATACTCAAATTTAATTCAATATCATTTCCTTTTCTTTAGATTCTTGAAGTTTTTATAACTTTTTAGTTTGAATTGAGGTTTATTCTTCCTCTAAAATAATGATTTGTTCCTTTTAAATAAAAAAATATTTTTAAAGTATTGAAATATCTTTATAAAGATAATAAAAAATAAAAAATTCAATTTGCTCATAATTTATTATTATTCTTTAATCTCTACTTATCTCAATATTCAAAATTATTAATTAAGATATTTTTTTAACATTTTTTCACTATAAGAAATATAATTTTAAAATTCAAAATTATTGGTTAATATATTTTATTTTATAATTTCTTTTTCAACCAAGAGAAATAATAGATGCGCCTAAAATATAGGTTGAATATCGTGAATAGAAAAATGTAATTTAAAAAATATATTTTGCCGGTTCAGAAACTTTTTGTTATATATTTTTATAAAAAGAAGATTAGAAACAAATTTTTTATCGCACACTTTTTAATTTATTCTGTTTTATTAGTTGAAATTTATAACGAACCTAGATTTTCATACCTGATATACGATCTAGGTATCTAGCTATCCACGACACTCGTGCACCGTCTTTTCTTTTTTATGTTCAAAAACGAAAAAAAAAAATGTCGGTGAGTGCGTATTTTGTGACAAAACTCCGAAGTTTTCCTTAGTGATGTATAATTATGACACTCAAAATTATGAGTTAGGAACTCAATCACCAGTTAACGTACTCATCTAAGACCCTGATTAAACATTCATGAATGGCGATTTTTGAATTCGGACGGATAAAATAATAATTATAACATTATATAATATGTAAACATAACACAAAGATTATTCTTATAATTTAATAAAAAACTAAACTAAAAATAACACATTTTTATAAACGTTTAACATTCAAAATATACACAAATAATTAAATAGAATACACAATAATACTTAAACACAAGTTTTAGCAATACAAAATGATGCCATTTATTAATGACAAGTTTAAATTTAAAATAGAAATAAGTGATAAACATTTCACTTTTTATTTTAAAAAAATTAAAATAATGGATTAAATGTGTTTTTAGTTTTTAATCTATCAAGCGAATTTACTTTTAGTCTCTCTTTCAAAGTAAGGTACATTTTAGTCATCTCCTTCAGCAAACCTTAATTTTTTGTTCTCCAAAATCTAACAGTGTTAAGAAGAAGCTGAGCTAGCTAACGGTGAAGTGCCACACCATTTTTTTCTCTAACACTGAGCAAATCTTCCCAACTTTTTTGCCACGTCAATCTTTCCCACCGTAATGCCACACTGCCAACACAATGTCGTGTCGGCCAACCACCATGCCACTGTGAAACCGCCACCACAGAAACCCTAGCCGCCACCATCCTTCATCACGCACCTCCACCATCAACACCCAGACACAAGCAACCTCATCGCGCCACCACCCAACGCGAGTGTCATTACGAGTTCAATATGTCTACCACCACTCTCCCTTCATCATCGCGAGGCTGCCATCAAAACCTCCTCATCCTCTGTAAGCTCACATCGGACCACCACCATGAGCAACCATTCACAGACATCGCGAGCCTCCAGAGCATAACCATCAAAATAGCAAAACCCCTAATCCTCTAGGAAACCTGCATCGTGAGACTTTTTCCTACGCTGCAAGCAACAATATTGAACATCCAAACGGCAAAGCTCCTCCCGACTTTCTCTTCCTGACCTGCAAGACAAAACCCAGAAAACACAACAGCCCAAAAAACCCCAAATCAAACCCAGAAACTCAGAAAACGCATCCGACTTTCATCGAAGTCCACTACACACTCGGTGGCAATTTCCCTGATTAAATTAGAAGCATTGTTATCAGCAACAACAATCAAATCATGAACTAAATCAACAAAATATGAAATTGGGGGTCATCGGCAAGGTGGAAATGGAGATCGAAGCCTCGAGATTTGAGGGAGTTGAAGAAGAGAGAGTGAGGATTTGACAGCGAAGTCATCGAGCAAAACGAGAATGCGCCGATCTAAGGGTCGCTTTAGGGTGAAGGAAGTGTAGAGAAGATCGTGGGGGGCGAAGCGGTGGGAGAGGACGGGGGAGAGAGGGCTAGGTTAGAGAGGAGGAACTGATCGGAGACCGCGAAAGAGTCAAGACGACACTGGTGAGGGAGGGAGATTGACTAAGAAAAAAAATGATGTGGCACTCCACCATTAGCCAGCTCAGCTTTTATTTTTAACGCTGTTGGTTTTGGAGGACGAAAAGTTATGGTTTTTTTAAGGAAAAAGCTTTTATTTTTAACGCCGTTGGTTTTGGAGGACGAAAAGTTATGGTTTTCTTAAGGAAAAAGATCAAAATGTAGCTTAGTTTGAAGAAAGACTAAAAACAAAATCGCTGGATAATTTAAGGACTAAAAACATATTTAACCCTAAAATAATATCATATCAATTTTTTTTCTCTCTCTAAAATAATATTAAAGTTAAAATCTACCTGCATATAAATTGTATATCCTCTTTTATTTAAGTTGATTTTCCATCCACATAAGGTCAACATTAAGTCTATTAAGAGATAATTATGATTAATCTTATAGTTTGAAAGGACGAATTGGGCTGATTTTCAGAACGATAATTATAGCAGAGGAAGTAAATATACAAATATGAGTCATTTTAATTAACTCAAAACTAGATAAGTGTAACAAAATAAATGCACCCTTTGTTTACTTGGTTATGGAAAGTGTCGTTCGATTTTAGTAAAAGTTTGCAGAGTTGAAGAATAAGAGATTTAACATTATTGTACTTTAGTTGTTGACTAGCTGGCACTACGTGTGTCTGTGTCTGAATCGGTTATCGTGTTTGGGCGACCTTAGTAAAAACAAATCACGTATTGGTGACTACGAATCTGAACAATTAACACATGTTCTGTCTCACACTTAATCTGAACAATTATTAAAACCCCAAGACACACTGAAGATCACAGTGTGAGAAAAATGAAATTGTGTTTACTTGTGGCGGTGCTGCTGGTCACAGTGACACTGGTTTCATGTGGCAATGTCAGCTACGATGGTCGCTCCCTCATCATCGATGGCCAACGCAAGCTTCTTATCTCTGCTTCCATTCATTACCCTCGAAGCGTTCCTGCGATGTGGCCTGGTCTTGTTCAAACAGCGAAGGAAGGAGGGGTAGATGTGATTGAAACCTATGTTTTCTGGAACGGCCATGAGCTTTCTCCTGGCAATGTGAGTAGTATGAAGTCATTTATAATGCACTGCATAGTTTATCTTTGGTTAAACTTGTTGGTAAGCATTTATTTGGGGAAATCAACAAGTTAAAGTAGATTGAGGTTCTTCTATAAGTTAAAATCAACTTATGTCCATAGCTTTTGTAGAAGTTTATTTATTTAACCTCTTCAAAAGTTGAAGTGCATAAGTTAATTAGTCGGAAGACAATAGTTCCCCACTCTTACTTGAAATTGTGAACTTCATGTAGTATTACTTTGGAGGAAGGTTTGATCTGGTCAAGTTTGCGAAGACTGTTCAGCAGGCTGGGATGTTCTTGATTCTTCGAATAGGCCCATTTGTTGCTGCAGAATGGAATTTTGGGTGAGTAATATTTTTTTTTGCTAATCTTTTCGGTTGTAAACGATTGCTTCAAGTTACAGTGTCTTATGGTGGAGAAATTACATAATATTATTAACCAGTTTTACGAAGTGGATTGCAATTTCATACTTCTTAACCATAGCTGTATGTTACAGTGGTGTGCCGGTGTGGCTACATTATGTTCCAGGCACGGTATTCCGGACTTATAATCAGCCTTTCATGGTATGTCTCTGTGCTTTGAATTATAATTGTAACTCATACCATCGTATACATGCCATCTTTATGTATTTATTTGTAGTAAAATTACTTTGATTGTCTAACTTTGTTGTCCCTTTCTTGGGGTTCAGTTTCATATGCAGAAGTTTACAACATACATAGTAAACCTTATGAAGCAAGAGAAGCTTTTTGCTTCACAAGGGGGTCCCATAATCTTAGCTCAGGCAAGTATAACCTCAAACATTGCAATTTATTTGCAGTGCCTCTGTTTGTATTCTTAGGATGGTCATTATGGATTTGCATATGAACTGCTATTTTTTGTAGCGTTCCATCAATTTGCTAGTCTACTTTTGTCCTCTGAACATATCGTATCCAATGACTCCATTTAGCATCTTCACAACTTTGCAGATAGAAAATGAATATGGATACTATGAAAATTTTTATAAAGAGGATGGTAAAAAATATGCCTTGTGGGCTGCAAAGATGGCTGTGTCTCAAAATACAGGTGTTCCTTGGATAATGTGCCAACAATGGGATGCTCCAGATCCTGTGGTAAGATTATACTCTCTTAGAGACGTTACTACAATACAAACTCAAAATAAATTTAGATTTGTAGTTCTTGTTATGAGAAGATAGTGAAAACTTGCGATCATAAGTAGGAAATGTCATAAATATACATTATGCTGTGCTTAAAAATTCTTAATTTTTGCTGTTTATATTTATAATTTTTTTCTTCTTGTTTTAAATATCTGTGTTGCTGGTCACATTTAGATGATAACCAATTCATGATTCTTTTTCAGATTGATACATGCAATTCATTCTACTGTGACCAATTTAAACCCACTTCTCCAAATAGGCCCAAAATTTGGACTGAGAACTGGCCTGGATGGTATGCTTGATCACTTTAAACCTTCCCTGCAGTCCATCATTCATATTTTTCTTCACAGAGTCCATTTTATACATATGATTATTATGTACGTCATGGAAATGCTTTGTGGTGAATGTTTACAAATAGACATCTTATTTGTTGGGCATAATTCAGGAATGTTTTTTTATCCATTTTCCATTGACAATTATGTATCAAGTAAAACTGAACTTTTTCACTCGGAAAGGTTTTGGAGGTGTTTGGCAATTTTCAAAAAACAGATATTTAGGTAGATTGGAGCTGGGTTATATATGTTGATATTTGGGATCTACTAAACTTTAAGAAACCAATTCTCACCTGAGCTAAATTTGATATAAAACTATTTCTCAAAAGTCAAACACATTTTCTTTCAATCTCTCTCTCTAGTTAAACATAAATGATCATTGGATAAGTTATACTTAAAGGATGACTTGTACATGCTGCGATTCAAGCACCGTATCTATTTTCTCACCAATTGCAACTGCTCAAATCGTACATATTATATTGTGAATTTTGCAATACTGCCAACCATGCATTTGATATAGAAATTCAATATTAGGACTAGTTTTGGACCAACCTGAACCCAGTTTTGAACTGGTTTGACTCCATAAGACTTGTGTTACTGGTTCCATACTTCCACTTAATACCATTTTAAACTAGTTTTAGAAATTGCCAAAGTGGAGAAACTATAGTTCATGGATTTTAAAAGTTGTGCAATAGTCTAGAAGATAACCTAAATGCATCTGCTAGACTCAGACCTAGGAAAATAATAAAAGTATGAAACTTTCGAAAATCTAGCCTTTTCAATTTATTTAGAACTTTAACTAAGGATGCTTTTCTTTGTCCTTCTATTTTCCCAGGATAGAGGAGTTAAAACTGTGCAATAGTTGATATTTGATTTTGATCTTGCAATAAGGAATGTATCTCTCATTTAGTGCTCTTCTGTCCTGGGAGTTTTTATTGTTTAAAGGTTTAAGACTTTTGGGGGAAGAGATCCTCACAGGCCAGCAGAAGATGTTGCATTTTCTGTTGCTCGTTTCTTCCAAAAAGGTGGAAGTGTACACAATTACTACATGGTACAGTTTTTTTTTCTCTCTCTTCTAAATTAGACTGTTCGGCCTGTATTAAATAATATTAAAGGACTTTATCTGAATGATATGCTATCTCTTAATTTATTTTCCTCTTGTTGATCTCTTTCTATTTTCCCTGTTGATTAGTATCATGGAGGAACAAATTTTGGGCGAACAGCTGGTGGTCCATTCATTACTACAAGTTATGACTATGATGCCCCGATAGATGAGTATGGTAAGACATCTAACTCAAGTTTTTCTAACGTTGTAATTGATTTATGCTCAGGTCTCTTTACCTTATATTGAAAAATGTCCCTACTTCTTACAATCAATGCTAAAGTTCACTGCTTAATAAATTTGTAATATAATGACAGGGCTACCAAGATTTCCAAAATGGGGACATCTTAAGGAACTTCATAGAGCTATCAAGTTATGCGAGCATGTACTGCTTAACGGGAAACCGGTTAATGTCTCCCTTGGTCCTTTTGTGGAGGTATCTTCCTTCTGTCAAACATTAAGGGCTAGTATAAATATATTGTCTCTTGTTTAGCTATGAACTCTGTTGGAGATTCATATTGACTAAAAATAAGGTCAATTGTAATATATATAAGTGGACCGCAAACCTCATTTTACAAGTTAGTTTTGTAAAACTAAATTAGATATAAATCCACTTATGTGGTATTATATCCATCCCACTATGGAGAGATAGAACAGTACATTATTTTGTGTTATTAGTCAACCATGCCATTTGACATAAACAAGTTTTTCTTTATCATTTTGCATACTAACAGAACTTTCTACGGTAAGGTATGATAATTTCTTGAATTGGTAATTTCCTCGTTTACAACTATAATGATTATAAGCTAGGCTTGACAAAATAGTTCTAGTGGACACATGTTGCATTATCTTTGTCCAATGTTATTGGTAAGGAATGTTGCAGAATTTTCATGACTGGACAGTCTGCAGTTTAGTTCAAGGAAGTAAATTTTAGCTTTGTAATATTGTCAGTTGTTGGAGAGACAACTATTCCTGAGCCTCCACTTAATAATTAAACCTGTAGAATTGGTCCTTGACATGACATTGTGCTTCTATAACACCAAATCAATCAAGCTTTAACAATTGTGGGGTCCACCTTTGCATCCATCCCTATACTTAATCCATTCATCTGCTATTATAAGCCATTTTGTACTAACCATTGTATTGCATTTGCAGGCTGATGTCTATACTGACTCATCCGGAGCATGCGCTGCCTTTATTTCTAATTCTGATGACAAAAATGATAGAACAGTGGAATTTCGGAATACATCATATAGCTTGCCAGCTTGGTCAGTTAGCATTCTTCCTGATTGCAAGAATGTAGTGTTCAACACAGCGAAGGTAAATTATTGTTGTTCCAACGTGGTTGACATCATTCCTTAATAATGTATTTACATGGAATCATCATTGAGGGCTTAGTTTAAATTTGTAATCTTTACTATTGTGAGAAATGGAGAGGATTGGGAGAAAATCTCCTTGTGTATTGAATACACATAGGGTACTTTTATTTATAATGAAAGATATGGGCCAATGCCCTTAATACAGAATGGGCTAAGCCCAACTAACAGAAAAATAAATCTTAACATCTAACACTCCCCCTCAAGCTGGAGTATATAAATCATATGTTCCAAGCTTGTTACAAAGATAATCAATTCTAGGTCCTCGTAAGGACTTAGTAAATATGTCTGCCAACTGGTTGCTTGAGTTAACAAACTCAGTCTTGATATCTCCGGATATGATCTTTTCTCGAATAAAGTGACAATCAACTTCAATGTGTTTGGTTCTCTCATGGAAGACAGGGTTAGAGCTGATATGGAGAGCAGCTTGATTATCACATATAAGTGTCATTTTAGTGACATCTCCAAATTTCAATTCACTAAGTAATTGTTTAAGCCACACGAGCTCACAAGTAGCTGATGCCATAGCTCTATATTCTGCTTCTGCGCTGGACCTTGCCACAACACTTTGCTTCTTGCTTTTCCATGATATCAGGTTGCCACCAACAGAGACACAATATCCAGAAGTAGACCTCCTATCAGAAGGGGAACCAGCCCAATCAGCATCTGAATAGCAAACGATTTGTGTATCGTTGTTAGGACCATATAGCAAACCTTTTCCAGGTGATCCTTTAATATACTTCAGTATGCGAACAACAGCATCCCAATGGTCTTCACATGGGGAGTTTAGGAATTGACTCACAACGCTAACTGCGAAGGAAATGTCAGGACGTGTAACAGTAAGATAGTTTAATTTACCAACTAATCTTCTGTACCGTTCAGGATCTGAGAAAGGCTCCCCCTGATTTGGTAGGAGTTTGATGTTAGGATCCATAGGTGTCTCAACAGATTTAGAGTTCGTTAACCCTGTTTCCTCCAAGATGTCTAACGCATACTTCCTCTGAGATATGACAATACCGGTGTTGGATTGTGCTACTTCAATACCCAAAAAATACCGGAGTTTGCCAAGATCTTTGGTTTGAAAATGATGGCAAAGGTGTTGTTTCATCTTAGAGATGCCAAGATAGTCACTTCCTGTGAGAACAATATCATCGACATACACTATTAAGTAGATACATCCAGCATTTGAGTGGCGATAGAACACTGAATGATCCGCTTCACTGCGTGACATACCAAATTGTTGAACAACACAGCTAAATTTACCAAACCAGGCCCGAGGAGACTGTTTTAGGCCATATAAGGATTTGCGAAGACGACATACCAATCCAGATGACTCCCCCTGAGCAACAAAGCCAGGTGGTTGCTCCATATAAATTTCTTCATGCAAATCACCATTAAGGAAAGCATTTTTGACATCAAGTTGGTGAAGAGGCCATTGGCGAAGAGCGGCCATGGCAATGAATAGGCGAACAGAGGTCATTTTTGCCACTGGAGAAAAAGTATCACCATAATCCAAACCAAAAATCTGTGTGTAGCCTTTAGCAACCAGTCGAGCTTTGAGACGATCAATAGTGCCATCAGGACCAACCTTGATAGCATACACCCACCTGCAACCAACAACAGACTTTCCATATGGTAATTGGACAAGCTCCCAAGTTCCACTTTTCTGTAAAGCACTTAATTCATCCAGCATAGCTTGACGCCAGCCAGGATGAGTTAAGGCGTCACCCACAGATTTGGGAATGGACACAGAAGAAATGGATGAGAGACATGTGTAAAAAGATGGTGATAATCTGTGGTAACTAAGAACAGTATAATGGGGAGAAGGGTTACGAGTAGAGCGTATACCTTTGCGAAGGGCAATGGGCAGGTCAGACTCATTTGCTGGAGCCGGAGGAGACACAGGAACCGACACTGGAAGTGAGCCATGAGGGAGACGATTGCGACGACTATACACCTGAAGGGGTGGTGATGAAGGACGATCTTGTGGTGAATGAGAGTCTAAAGAAGGAGGAGACAAAATGGGTGGAGTATCACTAGGAGGATCACAGAAAATAGGAATATCAACAGTAACCGGTGGAGGTTCAGAACTCGAAGATGGATGGGAAAAGAAAAAAGAAGATTCATCAAAAGTAACATCAGCAGAGATAAAATGACGATTGAGGGAAGGAGAATAACACTTATAGCCCTTTTGTGACCGTGGAAATCCTAAGAAGACACATTTGTGAGACCTAGGAGATAATTTATCAAGACCAGGGCTAAAATCGTGAACAAAACAAGTCGACCCAAAAACTCTAAGAGGTAACGGATGTAGAGGGTCTTGAGGAAATAAGATAGAATGAGGGATTTTGTTATCTAAGACGGAAGATGGCATGCGGTTTATGAGATAACATGCCGTGAGAACGGCGTCACCCCAAAAACGTGAGGGTACTTGACCATGAATTAGAAGAGTACGAGTTGTCTCAATAAGGTGTCTATTCTTGCGCTCAGCCACCCCATTTTGTTGAGGGGTATAAGCACATGAGGTTTGGTGAAGAATGCCGTGAGAAGCCATAAAATGTGTAAACGATTGAGAGAGGTATTCACGACCATTATCACTACGTAAAGTTTGAATAGAGACCCCAAACTGTGTTTTTATTTCATTGAAAAATGATTGGAAAATAGGAAACAACTCAGAACGATTCTTCATTAGAAACAACCAAGTACATCTGGAATAGTCATCAATAAAAGTAACAAAATACTGAAAACCTAAAGTGGACTTAACACGACTAGGTCCCCAAATGTCAGAATGAACCAATGAAAAAGGGGACGATGCCCGTTGTGAGACACTACGAGGAAAGGAACTACGAGTATGCTTTCCTAACTGACAAGACTCACATGACAAACTTGATAATTCTGACAACCTTGGGACAAGTTGTTGTAGTTTGGCAAGACTAGGATGACCTAACTGAGCATGAAGAAGGGATGGTGATTCCATGATTACGCCAACATGTGGAGAAGGGCGGAGATGGTATAGGCCATGAGACTCACATCCTGTGCCAATCATGTGTTTCGAACTCCGGTCCTGCAACCAAACAGAATCTTTAGTAAATGAGATAACACAATTAAGGGTACGAGTTAGACGACTTATGGACAATAAGTTGAAGGGAGACCCGGGAACATAAAGTACATGATCAATGGATATGGACGGAAAAATATCAACAGTACCAACACCATGAGATGAGACTCTAGACCCATCAGCCATTGTTACCGAGGGTAAATTATCCGGACATGACAAAGAAGAAAATAAGGACTTGTTACCAGTGATATGATCGGTGGCGCCTGAGTCAAGGACCCAAGATCCGAGGGAGTGAAAGTGAGTCAGACCAACAAAAGGTGTACCTGTACGTGCAACAGATGCAGATGTAGTGGAACTAGAGTGCTGACGATCCTCATACCATCTGAGAAATTCGTTAAAGATTGCAGGTTTTTCTACGGTATTAGATGAAGTAGGAAGGTCTCCAGATGGATCAGAATTGGCCATTGCTACAGGTCGAGGAGGTCGTCCATGAAGCGCATAACATTGATCAATTTTGTGGCCTAACTTGCCACAGTGGTCACATTTTGTAACACGTCCTTTATTTTGCCTGCGAGGCCGACTTCGATCATTACGTTGGATAGCCATAACTGAGGAGTCATCAATATGAGGAGATGTCTCAGTGACTGGTTTGCTCGGTATACGCAGAAGAGCTGAACAAGTAGAAGTAAAGTTGGGTATGACAGGAGAACCCAAAATCTGATCACGGACATGAGAGACATCATCAGAGAGTCCGTATAAAGCCAACAACATGAAGAACTTTGATCGTTGTTCCAGTTCTTCAGCAGGAGTGGGAGCAGGAGGTAATATATCATTAAAATCATGAAGAAGGGCATGAATTTTACCCAAATATTCGGCCATGGGACCATGATTGCGTGGACCAATAACAGTTAATAAGTCCTGACAAACACCATACAGGCGTTGAGTGTCATTTGTGTATAACAACTTCGCCTGTGCCCAAACTTCTGAACATGTTTCATATGATCGAAACATTTGTTTCAACGAGGAGTGAATGGTGGATTTTATGACAATGCATAGCTGAGCATCAATTTTCATCCAGCGGGAAGTGTCATCCGTTGTAGCAGTAGTCACATCTTGAGTAAGGTGATCTAAGTACCCCTGACTCTTCAACCAAAGTTTGATGTCAGACGCCCATGTTGCATGATTTGTGCCATCTAACTTGTCAATAGACAAGTGTACATTCACATAATTGGTGTATATTGAAGGATCAGAAGAAGAGCCACCAACATAAGTGTTCGTAGACGAGGAAGATGCCATGGAGAAGGAGAAACCCTAAAAATCCAAAGTGCTCCGATTGACGCAACGACCACAGATCCAGAAAGAGGACGAGGAGGCGATCACGGCGGTTCAGATCGGCGACGGAACTCTCCGGCGACGCGCCGTCACGCGCGGTGGGAAGCGGCGGCTCCGGCGATTCTGGCGGCGGCGCGTGGAGGCGCGTGACTGGTCCGTTGGCTGCGATATTTGTACCACGGTGGTCGCCCGGGCGAGACGATGCCGATGGAGTGGTCGTCGGTCGATTCTGGAACTCCGGCGGCGGCGGCGGCGGCGGCGGCGGCGGCGACAGCGGCGGCGACAGCGGCGGCGATGAGTTGTGCCGGAAACTAGAGTTGGCTGGACCTAATCCTATGCTCTGATACCATGTGAGAAATGGAGAGGATTGGGAGAAAATCTCCTTGTGTATTGAATACACATAGGGTACTTTTATTTATAATGAAAGATATGGGCCAATGCCCTTAATATAGAATGGGCTAAGCCCAACTAACAGAAAAATAAATCTTAACATCTAACAACTATAATAAATTTTAGTGATGCCAAAGATTACATTGGAACTCTGGTCTGGAAGTTCCTCTAAAATTAATGAAAAATTTGTAGGTTGATGATAAAAACAGAATCTTATCAATCCTACTGTTAGCTGTTAAAGTTTTGATGTTTAGATATATGCAATCAACTGCCATAAAACTGAAATTGATACTTACATGGCCTAGATCACTGTCAAAACGAGAACTTTCTCTTTAATAGAAATTATCATCATAATTAATTCCCACCTTTTCTGTTCACCCCAATCATATTAACAAATGTGACAAATTATTATTGCACAGATCTCTTTATACACTTCTTTTGGTTATTGTTTTTAGTCATGAAATTTTCTACAGGTTAATTCCCAGATAAATGTAGTTGCAATGATTCCCGGAAGTTTGCAGCAATCAAATAAAGGTGTAAATTCTTTGATATGGGACATTGTGAAGGAGAAACCAGGAATCTGGGGGACAGCAGACTTTGTCAAAAATGGTTTTGTTGATCTCATCAATACTACCAAAGATACCACTGACTACCTATGGCATACCACAAGGTTTGTCTTAGGATAAAAAATATTTGAAGTGCATCGATCAATTAAAAGGAATAAGGGTAAAAGGTACACATGCCTATGCATAATATTGCACTAGTATTATTTAAATTTCTTTAGTAAGTAACCCCTATAAAAATGTAGATCTTAGAGTTCTACATTATTTACCTAGTATATACCTGCATCTTTGATGATGAAAATATTAATGAACATTTTGATGTGGATAAAGCAAGGGGAAGGTAACGGTTTATAGGAAAATACTAAAACTTGGAATGAGAATTAGTAATGGTACTCCGGCAATTAAAGTAAAAAAGTTTTGACTTCCCATTGTCTTAAGTCTACTAATTGCCTGACTTGCTATCAGTAAAAAGTAAATCTGGATGTCAATGACTTGTTATGGTTTTATGTTATTATGGATACAGTTATATTTTTGTGCTCCATTCCTTCCCAGTTAACTGTAAACTTTGACAAACATGCTTAATATCTCTCTGCTTGGACATTCGTTGTGCTATAGGCTTTAGGATTCTAATAAATTTTATGAAATATGAATTGGTGTTCTTCAAAAGGTCTAGGAGGGTCGTAATGATTTTAGTTAGAGTCTGTGCTATATTATCAATGTTGCTTCTTTTCATAATCAATTATAAACTCATTTGTATGGTGTAATATACATTAACTTGTATAATTTATTAAAGCGTGTTTTGAATGTGATCAAAGCTCAACTTTCTATTGATGGCAGTATATTTGTTGGTGAAAATGAAGAGTTCTTGAAAAAGGGAAGCAAACCAGTTCTTCTTATTGAGTCTACAGGTCATGCTCTCCATGCTTTTGTGAATCAGGAATATCAAGGTTATCTTCTGATAGATAATAAATTTATTACTTTATATTTTATTAATCAACTATCATTGTGTGTTCAAGTGAGGACTTGTGAGTCATTATGAAATTCAGCACATTCAACTTTTCCCCTTCTCTTCTCTTGAAATTGCATTTTCCTTGCCTTCCAAAGTGTTAAGAATAAGATGTTATTTATTAAAGTTAATTACGTACCCATCCAATGAAGCAAAATGAAATTGGAGGGGTTTCTCTTTTATTTTCAGAACTATATTAAATTTGTTATTCTAAGATTTAACATCAGTGGAATTTTTAAATTGAAAATTAGAAATTATATTTTGTTTCTGAAACAGATGCAAAGTCTGAATTGTTAAACCTTGGGGGAGCTATATAATTTGGACATTTGCTTCTTCCGTGCCTTATAAATCACCAATTGGTATACATGGGACTTATGTTTCCTTAACATGAATGTATTTTCACTTTCCTGTTATTCAACGTGTCTTGCGTTAAGTTATTGTGCAAATCTAAAACTAGCATTTTAATACTGACATATGAAATGACAGTACTTGTTATATGAAAATTAAACCAAAATAATATATAAATATCTTAATTTAGTAAATAAGAAATTCAAGCCTTTGTTCCACATTTATATAAAGTGGATAAATATTCACTTTCCAAAATAATGGAAGGAAGAAAAGAAACAGACTTACTTCAATATCTGTGACTTGCTTTACTAACATTCAGCTGCCTTGTCACATTAGAAACAATTTTGTTACATGCATTCATTCTGTTTGTTACTAGCATTTGAAAACTATTGAATTGCGATACTTCAGATGAGTACATGAGGTAATTCATGAACTCCAATAAACACATGCTGTAACAAATGAGTTTTATCTCTTGTTATTTAGTAATTTTAACCTTTTGTCCTTTAGGTACTGGTACTGGAAATGGTACACATTCGCCATTCACTTTTAAGAATCCCATCTCCCTCCGAGCTGGGAAAAATGAAATTGCTTTGTTGTGCTTGACAGTTGGCTTACAGGTGAGTTCCTCTGTTTTAGGCTATTGTTGAAACTCCTAAGAAATACGAATTTCTCACCATGCTACTTTTTTCATTATGGTTTAGACAGCTGGACCCTTTTATGACTTTGTGGGGGCAGGACTCACAAGTGTGAAGATTAAGGGACTGAACAATGGGACAATAGACTTGTCTTCATATGCTTGGACTTACAAGGTACCTTTTCACCCTTTTCCCACCCATCTTTGAAATGCTGCTCAATTTTTTATAGACCATTGATAGTGGTATTAGCCGTGGAAATTTATATTTCATGCTTTCTCAGATTGGAGTGCAAGGAGAACACCTAAAGCTATACCAGGGAGATGGGTTGAGTAATGTGAACTGGACATCTACTTCAGAACCACCAAAAATGCAGCCATTGACATGGTACAAGGTAATGAATGCAAATTATCAATACATCTTTCATTTAGTTTGTGTCTCTTGGTAAAAAATCTCTTAAAATTCTGGGCCTTGCAGACTATTGTGGATGCTCCACCTGGAGATGAACCAATTGGATTGGATATGTTACACATGGGGAAAGGTCTAGCCTGGTTAAATGGAGAGGAAATAGGAAGATATTGGCCTAGAAAAAGTGAATTCAAGAGTGAAGACTGTGTGAAGGAATGTGATTACAGAGGCAAATTTAATCCCGACAAATGTGACACTGGTTGTGGAGAACCAACACAGAGATGGTAAAACTATTGACAATAATGATTTCCATGAAATTGATGAATGGAAATGCAGTCTTTTCAGTTTTTTCATATGCAGAAAAAAATTACTTTCATAAACTGGTACAGAAGTTGTTGAAAATGTTGTCAGGTTCCAACCCTCTTAACCAGAAGAAATAGGCAAAGTAAAATACTAAAATCAGATTTTGTGTACAAATCGATGCAGTTTGTGCTGGTGGACTGATCCCTAACAGATTCTTTATATACAAAATAATTGACAAGCATTGTTCATATTATTAGGAAGGGGATACAATTGAAAGCTAGTAGGTTCTTTATGCTGTGGTTAATTGTTTATAAATATGTACTCGATTTCTGGAATGAATTAGAACCCATAGTGCATTCTTTCAATTTACTTTCTTTCGTAGTTCCTTTTACATTTGCAAATATAAAATTTCATCTAAAATAGAAACTAGAAAGCATTCATGATTTATCATAATTGTAAAGAACTAAAAATTTATTTTGGTAGGTCTCGAGAGTTATGGACCATTATTCTTGTTTTAATGCAACATTTTGTATTTCCTATGCATCAGGTATCATGTTCCACGATCCTGGTTCAAGCCATCAGGAAACGTCCTTGTTCTTTTTGAGGAGAAAGGTGGAGAACCAGATAAGATTAGGTTTGTGAGACGCAAAATATCTGGTGCGTGTGCCCTTGTTTCTGAGGATTACCCCTCCGTTGGACTCCTTTCTCAGGGTGAAGATAAAGTACAGAATATCAAAAACATTCCTTTTGCCCGTTTGACCTGCCCCAGTAACACTCATATATCAGCTGTGAAGTTTGCTAGTTTTGGAACTCCCTCTGGAGCATGTGGATCTTTCCTCAAGGGAGATTGCCATGATCCCATTTCTAGCACAGTTGTTGAGAAGGTATATCTCTTTGCAATTTTTTGCATTGCATTTGGGGGGTTATTCTCTACTAAGTATCTATTAATATTTTCATTTTCAAAACTAACTACACAATTAAGGGATACCCTGATGCTATCGGCTTCTGATTAACTGTGCAAACAATCCTGTTAGCTCAATAAACAATTGCTAAAGGAACTAATCACAATTAATATGACTTACTCTTGGCTGGTAAGATCTTTCATTGCTCTTCATGTGCTATGTTTTAGTGGGGAGAAGTTGATCCATGAACCTTATGCATACTTACCAAAGCAACATCCTGAATCCCACATTCAAAATATTGAAATACTTGTTACTTGAATTTATCATATTCTTAACTCAACTTTAATCTAGGTGGCCACCCCTTGTTTCTTACTCTGACTTTTAAAGTGAAAAATTAGCTTCACTCTCAGCTGTCTGTCTTTTTCTTTTATAGGAAGATGTTTCGTGCAGTGTTTCATTAATTGTTTGTTTGTTCTTTTATTTTGAATGATCATAGTACTGATAGATTTCCATAAACTTCGTTGTTGTTGCAGGCCTGCCTAAACAAAAACGACTGTGTCATAACATTATCTGAAGAGAATTTCAAAACCAATTTGTGTCCTGGTTTACCAAGGAAACTTGCAGTGGAAGCGGTTTGTAGTTGATTACCAATTCCGGATGAGCATTGCATTACACCATTTATTTTACCAACTTGGCTGCATCAAAAAGAAGATGAAAATTTTGCTTGTATTAATATTAATATTAATATTAATATTATCGACATGGTCACATGTAAAATTTATGGCAGGGAAATTTGCTGTGAAGGCATGTATCTTTTAATGAATTTGGATTTCACATGCATTGAGAATCAATGCATTATGGGAGAGCATAATCTCCGGTGAAAAAAAACAACTGCACTACTACGATCTAAGCGATAATTTTTTTTTCTAAATTTATATTTTATAGTTAAAATTATTATTTTACTGAAAATTATTGAAAGGTTAGGATATTAGACAAAAACATCCAAATGGACTATTTTTTTTTTCAAAATTACAAAAAGATTACAAAAATGGATCAATTGTGTTAATTTGGTACGATTTCATTGTGAAGAGATCATAACAATTTGATATAACTTCATTCTCTTGGAGTTTTCTTTTTAAATTTTAAATGAAATCGTATGTTTGGGACGACAATATATAGTTTTGAAGTCATGTTAGTTTTACACGATTTCAGTGTATAGTATTATATGAATTGAAGTGGCGTTAATCTTATATAACTTTGTGTGATGTATTGTGATATAAATTGAAGTTATATCAACTTGTTATGTATTTGCTGTTAAAAATACATTAAAATCATGTCATGCTAACATAATTTTACTTTTAATGATCCAAATTTGTATCAATGTGACAATTTTTTCACAACGAATATAATTTATCTATTTTTGTAATTTTTTAAAAGTTATATCATTTTAATAATTTTGAAAAAAAAATTATACCCTTTACCTAAGATCTTATGCTGTGTAATGTCACTGCTGAGAAGTGTCAACACGAGGCTCTATTTTTGTCACTTAGACGGGCCTTCTTCATGCATATCCAAGGTTTTAATTTTTTTTTCTAAGTTTCGGAATGTAAATTTGAAACATTTTAGAATATAGATCTAGAATAAAAAAATCATATTTAGGAGCAAATAAAAAATAATTTTAGATTATGTGGTCTAAAATACAAATTTTGAATTGCAAAATAAAGAAAGTATCTTTTTGACAAATATTTAAGAGAAATATATGTTTAATAAGAAAAAAAGTTAAAAGGGAAGGGGGAGGATTTCTAGGTGTGTCTGCATATGTGGTGCACGATACATGAAGAAGAGAAGGGGAAAGGATCATGCAAGAGTGGGGGAAGTATGTGTCTACATATGAAAGTGCATGAAGGAACGCCTTTTTTTCCATGAAAGGAGTTAAACTCAATTTTATATTGTTTTATGCGAAAATCTACTACTATATTTGGTTTATAGTTTGGGGTTCCCAAATTATTCAAGAGTAAATTTAATTTTGAAAGGTGGGGTATAACGCCTTAAATTTCGGGGGTTACGAATTCTTACAAAAAAATCGACAATTTTAAACTTGCTTATATCGTAAAATATGTTTTTCAAAAACTTCAATAATTAAACATTTGTAACTAAATCAAATCATATTAATTTCACAGACAATGTCTAGTTACACCTTTTAAAATTAATTAAAATGACAAAAAAATAAAAATAACTCAAAATTACATTGTATTAAAAGTCTGATTAAAAGAACTTTAAAGAAAATTCAAATTTTTTCTTCGTCATCTCCTGAATCTATAATGTCTTTATGCAATATCATCTGGTCACGTATAACACATTATATGATCTTTACTAAAATTTTCATTCATAAACACATAAATACAAACACGTATGGGGTAAGCTATCAGTAAAACAATCATTAAAAAAAACTTGATACATACATACTCATTATATCAACAATAATCAAACACCCTATACATAGAAGTAACAATAATAGAATTTTTAATCTAATAATACAAACAATTCAATCATCTTAAATTACTCTATCCCCGACCCTCGGTTCTCAATGTCATTACGAACATCATAAACATAGACTAATTGTTTATCCTCTCAACAACACCTATGCTAACTACACCACAAGATACATCACTATCAACATAGTATCCTCTAAAACATCATCATCATTACAGTCATAAACACATGTACCACCATCATGATTAGCCCCATCATGAAAACCATCATGAGCCTCCACAAAATCATAAACATCATAGTGGAAAAAATCAGTCTCACTTTTGTACCCTACCTCACCTTCCTGTAGCTGCTCCTACAGAACATCTGTAGCCTTCCCTACAAATATGCTCGAGTAGTCCTGCAATCCAGCTAAGAAACATGTATTCTTGCCACACAAGGACAAAGAAAACATCATCACCCCCATACAAGGAAAGTTTAATACCCAAACAACTTTTCCTTTGCACACAAGGCAAAAGGAAACACTTATCTACAAATAAACTCAAGATTTACTAGGTACAACAAGTAGATTTATCACCCACTCTTATGCTTATCAACCACATACTCAAGTACACTCCAACACACACTTATGCTCCAACCTCGAACACAAGTCAAAATTGACCCTAAATATAACCACTTATCTCATTCTCTGATTATCACCACGTTCTACAACTCCTCAAGCTTGGTCCACGTCTATTCTTCATCAAATTCGTCATTTTTAACAAAGGTGCACTAGGATAATCAATCATCATAACTGATAATCGATTATTCCCAAGAAGTTCACAATTACACAAAATATACTATGATAATCGATAATCACTTAATATAATCAATTATTCCAGTGGCCATAACACGTAAATTTCCAGATTCATCACACATGGAAGAATAATCGATTATCATCCAGATAAACGATCACTAGTGGAAAAATGACATTTTATAACGTACAAAAATGATCTTTTATAAAGTAGTTACTGGGGACATAGTTCTGGGCGATATAGTAAGTCTACGCATTTTATAACATAGCAGAAATTTACGTTATAATATGTTCAACATATTATAATTATAACGTACTTTATGAAGTACGTTATCATATGTGCAGTTTATTATGACAAATTTTCATTTGTCTATTATAATAGGATGGAAGGTTTTATGATGTAGAAGTTTTTGTACGTTATAATATGTGATATATTATTACGTATATATTTTTGTACGTTATAATATGTGATCAACTATCATAACGTATATTGTTTAGTACGTTATAATATATGTTTTTTCTTTTAAAAAAATTGATTATTATATTTGACATTCAATAAAATTATAATAATATTCATGTATTATGATCTCATCCAATCAATTTATAATCAATATAGCTTCAAATAAACAAATTTAAGGAAATTAACAAAATAGAATTCATTTCAAATATTAAATAGTCTAATATTTAATACATCATTTATACATGAAACTATATATTAAATCCAACTATTACATTAATGTACATACACTATTGAATTGTAGCCAAGTTTCTACTAACACTTAAAATAAAAGAAGCTCAGTTTCTTCTCATGTCTTCAATGTCTGCAACTTTCATGGGAGATGGAAGATAATCATTAAAGATCTACAAATAAAACAATAGAATTAAAAAAATATTTTAATGAATAGTTCAAGTTACATTAGAAATGTCAGACTAAAACCATTTGATACATCTGAATCTGATTATTAAATCTGAATGTAACAAAAATTTTTACTAAATCACAAAATTATGTAAGTTTACATGTGGATAAATTTAGACAAAAATATAAGTTAAAATAGATTGACAAAAGGTAAAATAAAAAAAAATAAGTACAATTAGATATAAAAACAATCAGATTTTTTTAAATTATTTATTTCCAATCAAAGACTCCTTTCTCTTTTACAAATGAAAAAAAAAATACAAAAAGAAATGAGAATAAGAAATTATTTGTCTGGAATAAAATTTCAACCTCATGTCATTTCAAGAAAATAAAAAAGACTAATAAATTACACAAATGATGACAAATCCATAAAAATAAAGTAACACAGGATAATGCTCTAAAGAATTGTTCATTTCCCTCTGTTGTAACTATCTCTCTCCATATATACTATTTGTTCTTCAACATCAACATTTCTCAAGAAATTTCTATAACCTCTCAGTTACTAATACTGATTGCTTTTATGTAGAGCAACAACCGAATCTTGAAACTCATGCTGACAGGTGATTGAAATAGCAGAGGTACTTTATATGATCTAGAGGTCCTTAAGGTGGTATTTGTAAAACCAATTGATAACAATATTTTATTGAAATTGAATTCAATTTTTATTATTTTCTCTCTTGTATTTACTCTTACTACCATTTGGTATTGTATTCATCTGGAAGCACCACGGGAACCAGATAGCTAGGTCCTGCTAAATCATCTTTATTTTACTTGTTCATCAAACAACATTAGTCTTTGACCTTAAGGTGTGTTTATGCTATAAAATTTACAAGCTTGTAATAAGCACTTTCCAATAAGAAAAAAGTTAATCTAAAAAATATAATTAGGTATACCACCAGTTAGGTATAATCAAACATGACTTTAACTGCAAGAATACGATAACGTTGTCCTAGGAACAGACTCAAAAACTTCGGCTATTTCTATGTCAAGCATGTTTGGTTTTTTCTATAACAGTCTTACCTTAGATCTTAAGCTTTTGAGACGTGTTGTCAAACAAATAAATTTTGCTGGATCCTTCCAAATGAGAGGCAGTGACGAAGTTGGACAATCCTAAAACAACAATGTAACTTAGTTGGATACTATAGAAAATTTGTTTAAGCGTCCTCCAAAATTTTGATGACAATAACTAAGTTAATTCACAAGAATCAACCATTCACTTAGACAAACCAATATGAATAAACATAATTTTGATGAAGTATATTAGAAAGTTGGATAATTCATAATATTCTGATGAATAAAATACTCACTTGAATATATTTTTAGCATGTCTCTGATAGCATGCAAAAAATTATCACTGTCATGTACTCCTCCTTGTTCTTGAACATCAGAGGCACCTTGGATCAGGGCCAAGCAATGACCCTGCAAACCATAAAGGGAAGTTCAAAAGATAAAAGTAGAGGTGTGATGCAAAACTGGACTTTGACTCCTCAAAGGCGAGAGGAGAACACTTGATAGGATTGTGATAAAATAAATTATGCTTAATTGAAGGACCCAAATACATTCAACAATTGTGAGTTCACTTTGTTCTCTAAAGTGCACCTACTAACTTTAAAGGAGCCAAATCCCTTAGTGGCAGAGGACAAAAGGGAGAATTTATATAAGAAACTCTACTTAGCGTGACTATAATAAAACCACCTTGCATCTATTTCATGTTAATCACCAATATTTCTTAACTGCAACCAACAAATCATGAATGATAAGACCTAACATTGTATCGTATGCCTTCACTCTTAGATTGGATTAAACAAATGAAAAATACTTGGGCGTATAATTTCATAAACATTTTAATAGAGTAATTCTATCTGTTTGTATGATTTCATTATACTACTATAAAAGAAGAAACGAGAACAGGAGCAGAAGCTCCTCATGATCAAAGATCACTCAATGACCCTGTTTCCATATGACAACACTTGTTTTCTTTCCACAACTAACTATTCCCCATCCCATCTAACTACTCACCTAAAGGGTGGGGTCTAAGATAACCAATCACACCATGTGTAAGAAAAGAAAATAAGACACTTTAAATTGGAAGTGGTAAATGGGAATTTTGAAATAAGAAATATACCACTACAAGTCAAAGCAATGAAAATAAATAATCATACAAAATTAAAGAATAAGTGCAATGCCAAAATTCTAAGGATACATACCACCCGTCCCTAAGTTACAGACAAGTATGCTTGAAGCTCAGACTCAATAACCTTGACCAATGAAAATGCTCCAAGCATGTGCTTCTTTTCCAATTGGCAGGCTATCTTTAAGAACTGATGCCTGGCAAGGAGATTGATGAATCATCGAGGATGAAGGAGAGAAGAGAAGAGAACAGAGTAGCATTGCAGTGATAGGAAAATTTATAATGCAGGGAGATCTGTATCACAACAACTGCAAAAGGAAAACTCCTCAAGCGAGCATTTGAGCAAAAAACCAAGGCCCAAACGGCAACCATTGCAATTCCACTCAAAATGCTAAGAAACCGCTCTCGCACCACACAAAAACCAAAACAAAACCACACAACACTGACATTTTCGTTTTCACATTATACACATCACCTACAAAACATTCTATCAAACGGCCATAACTTCCCAAATCAACTCGAGATGGAAAGAAGGTAACCTCGCCAGAGAACAACCTTCGAACTTCGTCTCGTCTGTTACCATCATCGGACACTCCGTCGAAACCGAGGTCGGCGAGGTCTCACCCTTCCAAATCCCATCCTCCTCCTCTCTCTCGTGCTAACGCCGTTGATTTCCCACCAATCCAAAGACAATCCCACCAATCTAGGACAAATTAGTGAAATTAATAGAAGAAAAACATAACAAATTAGGAAAAAACAAATAGTAGAAGAAATTTCGGCGATTTCGAAATATGAATCATAAAACCTACTTGGTTGGACTTCGGAAATTTCGACGAAGAGGCAGTGGAGGCAGAAGCAGTCTCCGAAGGTTCTATAACTACTTGGTTAGGCGTAGGAACAGTGCTTTCAGTTCGCTGGCCTTCGCCTTCCCCTAGCCTAGCTCTCCTTCTCTCTATAGCCTAAACCACAACCACAATCGCACGGAGGGAGGAGTGTTCTCGGAGTCGAGAAAACCATGGGCGCGGAGCAGTGTTCTCAGAATGTTTGGAGGGAGGAGTGCCGAGAAATTAAAGATGAGAGGGAACGTGATAATAGGTTTTGAACGAGAGGAGTTTTCAAGGTTTAGAGACACCGAAGAGAGGAACGAGATGAGAGGGAAAGAAATGAAATTAGGGAAATGTGAAAAATTAGAAAGCATGAGATATTATATATTATTTTTAAAACAACGTTATAATATATCTTAAATTTATTTACAAGTTTGCCATCGTATTTTAATTTTATAACTGATTTTTAAAAGTACGTTATAATATGTCTTAAACTTATTTACAAGTTTGTCACCGCGTTTCATATTATAACTGATTTACAAAACTACGTTATAATATGACCTATTATGATGGATAATTTTTATCCGTTATAATAGGTTCGTTATAAAATGTCATTTTTCCACTAGTGGATTATTCTTTAAACAAAACTCAAAACCAATGTGCACATAATTGATTATAACTAGTGATAATCGATTATTGTTGAATCAAACCACATCCTAGATAGAATTCAAGTGTTCAAAACACACATACATGAACCTTAAACCACGAGCAAACATACCCAATACAACATGCATGTATTCAGACCTCATACAGCCTTATAAACATACCTTAATACATACATTACATCACTTGAATCATCCAAAACTCATTATTACGTAGATTATAACTCAAATAAACCCAATATTCTACATTTGATTATCATACCATCTTTATAACATATATTTGCATGGTAAAATCTCCAAGCATCATAACTTTGTTCCCTTAGCATCAATACCTATTATGGGATAACCTAACAAGAAGATACATATTTTCATAAAGAAAACCAAACACAAACATGATATACACCCTATCATCATGCTGAACATTTCTCACACATACACATGCATCAAAACAACATTATCTTTCAAGATAATCAAGAACAAACCCTATTCATCATACGAACAACAAGAAAACAAAGGTAAGTTTTCTCATACGTTAACCAATACTAGGACTTAATCTACAATCCAAAACGGCACAAATCTTCTTTTTAACTGAGGTTTTTTGCAGTTCCTTTTCTTCTATCCCATAAAATGTCCTTATTTCCTATCTCCCTCTCTTTTCTCTCCTTTCATCTGGGTTACAGGGTTTTCATACAAACTCTCCTTTTTCCCCTGTTCTTTCTTCCACTACCTTTATAAATCCATTCCTAATCCTAATAACCATCCAATCATATCTCCTATTCAAATATCCCAACTGATTTTTAAATATAAATGTATCTTAAATCTTTTATTCTTCACTTTCACGTTACCCCATATCATATTTCATATTACAATATTTTACATGCATTCTTTACTTTCTACACCCTTCTTTAATTTCTACATCAATTAATAAAGGGTAAAAGACCAATTATTTACCTCCCACACAAGAACTCACCACCAGCTCGGCAACACTTCACCGGAAACCCCACACACAATGCATCTTAGCTGCCCACAACACATGTAAGCTGCACAGGCGTGCGTCTCAACAAAGGAAAAGCTTCACATAAAATACAAAGAATTAAATTAAAATAAATGATGAGGTACAAGAAGAAATTGATGAGTGCAGAAAGCAATTGTTCCCATATAAAAACAACCAATATATTCAAATAAACTATTAACTCTTTGTTACCTTAATTAAATCATCTCTATTAGCAAACACCTTCTCAATCCAAATTAACTTTCATAGTCAAACCTTACATGGGCACTACTTCTTTAAAAAAACCACTAGAAAAACTCTTGATATAAATTATTTCTTTTACTAAAAACTTCACTATAATTGATAAAAAAAAATATGTCGTAACAAAAATGGAGAATTTAATCTAAAAACACTAAAATGGCCAAAATATTCTTTAAACGTACAGAAAGATAGAGAATATAAGTTTGTGTGGGGTAAACTTTTAAATAAAATAAAAAATAAATACTTATTCTATAGTATCTTTCAATAATAGAGATAATTGTCTTTAATGAAAATTTGAACCTACGTTGATCTTATTCTTTATTGAGTTTTCATCGACATGGGATGAAATACAATAATAATTTTATTGTAATTTAATAACTGGCTTTATAACACAGTTTTCAACCAATATAATTTAAAACAGAATAGATTTTAATACGGTGCACAATATATATAGATAATTTAGAAATGAATGCACGTAACTAATATTTCATGGTCCTAAAATTTCATCATGCATGTATAAATATATGTTTGGCTGTCCCTTCCTTGGAGGCAAGAGAAGTTTTTGTGCAAAATGTCTCCATGGAATTTCGAAGAGCATGCAGTTTATATTTTGTTTTAAAAGGTTGGTATTTAAGAAGTTGCAATGGTGAGGATAAGAAGATTAAAATTGTATAAAATAAAAAGAATATTTGGATTAAAATAAAAGGGACCACAGCATTTAGAAACGATGATGATTGGTTTGTAAAAGGCGGAAAAGAGTATGAAGGTGTGAGTGGTGGGAAAAAAGAAAAGAAAGGAAATAAAAATTATGATAATGTGCAGGTGAGGGAAGAGAGAGGGCCCGCAGAACCCTAACCTATGTGTCGTGATAAAGATTGATAAAGCTTCATAAAAACACAAAAAAATAAATAAGCGCCAAATCTGATTCATGCAAACACCACCACACACAATGAGCACCCCTAACCAGTCTTCCAGGAAGCCCAAACGACCTCACAAAAAGTCCCTCTCCCTCCCCGCGCGTAACGGAGTCACCGCTCCGGATGATGGCGGAGAAAGGACCGTCAGGAATCTCCGTTTGTCCAAGGCCCTCACCATCCCTGACGGAACCACCGTCTCCGATGCCTGCAGACGCATGGCCGCTCGACGCATCGACGCCGTTTTGCTCACCGATTCCAATGCTCTTCTTTCCGGAATTATCACTGACAAGGTTACCATACAATTTCACGTCATTTTTTTTTTGCACTAAATGTTCTTTCCTCTCGTTCACGTTTCTGCGTGTCGTTTTCAGGACGTTGCCATTAGAGTCGTCGCCGAGGGGATGAAACCGGAGGAGACAACGGTCTCCAAGGTCATGACTCGGAATCCCGTGTTCGTCACGTCTGATACCCTTGCCATTGAAGCGCTTCAGAAGATGATTCAGGGTTAGCTTCGAAAATTTCCTCTGTTAATCTCCAACTACTGGTTAAATATTTTATAATATTTGATGCATTTTTCACAGCTATTCCAGTTGCCCTGCGTTTTTTTTTTCTGCGCAGAGGATTATCGTTGTTGAACGTTATGTTAGTTAAGGGATATTAGTTTTTATTTTTTACGTTACATAATCGCAGCTTGTGGGGCCCTCTGTATATAAACATGTCTGCTCCATTCTAAAGTTAATTGAATTTGGAGGAAAGCACTTTCAGAGTTGGGCCCATAACTTTATTGCCTTTTACTACTGCCTCCATTTTATCGTCAGAACTATTTACTAATTCTGAAAGGTTAAGAAAATTAGTAATTTAATTTATAGTATTGACCATTTTTTAAATTCATTTTTTATGACAACATTTAGTTGCTGCAGATACTGTTGTCTAATTAGATTTAGAGTTATCTGTATATTAGGAATTTCGTTAAGTTGTAGCGCTTATTTCCGAAGTGAAGCTTTAATTTGATTGGAGAACAGTGTTAACGAAGTATCATAAATATTGCATCTATGTTTTCTTTTTTCATTTTTTATATAATGCGTAACGCTAGTGAAACACTTGCAATTAATATATTCTTCAATTACTCATTGAGTTAAAAGTCGGGTTAATTTTGTAAAAAAATAATGAAGTTAAAAGATGGTTTTAAGATATTTTAGATTGATTCTCTGCAAAAGTACCCAGCACTCCTTTACCAACTGTTTCATTTTTTGTTTGTTTGTCCTTAAGTGATTCCCAATTTTATTTTTATTTTTTGGCGCTGAATGGCTTTCAACATTGTTATCTTGTAATCATGGTCGCCTTGTGTTGGTTGTCCTTTGTAGAGTTTTTGTGGCTTTTTTGTTTTATTTTATTTTTACCCGTTACGTTTTCTTCTTTAATTAGTTGATTATTCTAGAATCAGGCAAGTAATTTTAATAGATTCTCTGTGTGTGTATATATCTAGTTTAATGGACACATACAGTGGCTAGAAAGTATTTGAGAGAAATATAATTTGACTGTTTTACCGATAGGTAAATTCAGACACCTCCCAGTTGTGGAAAATGGTGAAGTCATTGCCATGCTGGATATCACCAAGTGTCTTTACGATGCCATATCTAGGGTGGAAAAAGCTACTCAACAAGGGACTGCCGTTGCTGCAGCAGTTGAGGGAATGGAACTCCGACTGCCTGGTCAATTGTCTGGTTGGTTAACAGTTGTACTTTTACATACATTTTTATTTATGATGCTTACATAAACTCGAGTTGCTTTTTCTTGCATCTGGTACATCTATATTAATCTTTATTACAGCCATGGTCGAACATAAGTTTAAATTTTAAGAAAAAATATGGCTTTGGTTCGTCTAAAATTTTGACTTTAATTTTAATCCTTATAAACTTTATGTTTTAGTCCCTTTAATTTTGAAATGCACCACCACTTTTAGTTTTTTTCAATGGCTTACATAATGTTTTGTTGAGAGACAAAAAGTGGTTTAGATTACATTTAAGAATCTAACGTGGGCATTTCAAAATTAGAATCACAAAATCTGGAAAAAAAGATATTTTAGAGGAATAAAAACATATTTTATGCTGGCTTACTCTTGAACTAACTTGGCTGTTAAAAAGAAGTTAAAGCATTGTTGTCTCTCTAGCAGAAAATAAGGCACAAAGGAACTGGAAATCGAAAAAAGTATTAGTTAATGACTCGTGTATTATTTGTTACTAAAACGAAAATATAGTTGTCGTCGGAGAAACTATTTTTTCCCGTAATTCCTCCACTGTATTTAAAAAATTTCGAATATTTTTATGGACCAAGTGTAGGAGTTGTTTGTTTATGCATACATACTTCAATGACATACTTCAGATGTTAATTTGGAAAGTATTCTCCGTGAAGTTTGGGGAAGGTTGGTAAATGGAAGACAAGATACTATCAAGAGAAAGACATTAAAACTTGCAAGTTCTGCTTTCTAAATTCTTGGGCAGCTCACAGTAATATTTGGGAGTGTTGAAAATTGCCATGTATTCTCTTCATGTTTTAATGATGCTAATTTTCTGTTTCAATTGTCAATGTTTTTGTCAGTTCCAAATACTTTTATTGAAACATTGAGGGAGCGCGTGTTCAAACCTTCCCTGACAACTATAGTCGGCGAAAATACAAAGTAATTTCACATCATATTTTCTTGTTCTTTTACATGTTGCCAAATGACTCTTTTATAATTAGATATGATAGTTTTACAACATTCTGTAGCTTTATGTGTTTCTAGGGTTGCTATTGCATCGGTATCAGATTCGGTCTATGTAGCAGCAAAAAGGATGCGGGAGTTGCAAGTAAATTCAGCTGTGATTGTGATGGAAGATAAGATTCATGGGATACTTACGTAAAATCTTTTTCCTTAGGCTTTAGTCTCTCTCCTCTTATAAATACATGATAGAAAATAACATTCGAACCTGCACCTTGTTTATAAAAGCAATGTTCTTGATTGATATTTATCAAATGGACATTGGAAAATTTTGTTTTATGCACAGTATATTGTCCTGTGAATCTGTTCTGCAGTTCAAAAGACATCCTTCTGCGGGTCGTGGCTCAAAATCTTTCTCCTGAGGCGACTCCTGTGGAAAAGGTTGTTATTTTATATTCTTATAAGTAACTATCTGGAAAGTGGTTTATTCTGAGATGTCGTTTCATCTGCCTGGTGCTTATATTTGCTAGGTATTCTGAAATAATTTGATTTTCTTTATTCTTTCACTTTGTTACTTAATTTTTTGTTAGGTGATGTCTCCAAACCCAGAATATGCATCTCCAGAAACAACAATTCTGGACGCACTGCATATGATGCATAATGGAAAGTACTTACATATTCCTGTGGTGGACAAAGGTTAGCTTTGCCTTAATTGCCTACGTACTTCCTAATGTAATTGTGCTAAGTATTATTTATTTTTCACTTGCAGATGGAATTGTTACTGCTTGTTTGGATGTTTTGCAGATAACTCATGCTGCAATTTCTCTGGTAAATTTCATGTTTGAGTCTCAAAATACATGATAAACTAAGCTATTTAATGGATATTTTGAAGATAAATGTTCAGGTTATCCAGTGTGTCGTGTGTCTGGGACTCTGCTTCCGTTGATAACTGATGGTGCATGATAATTATTTTTATAATAATTGGACCATTACTAATATTGAACAAAAAATAATATAATCTTCATTCTTGAATATTATGAATTAAGAAGCATGTACATTACTAACATTTGGTACTATTAAAAGGATTATAGTGTCTTGTTTATAAGGTATGTACTTTGTAGGTTGAAAGTAGTCCCGGAGCATCTAATGATGCGTCAAACACAGTTATGCAAAAATTTTGGGACTCAGCATTTTCTCTAGAGCCGCCTGAAGATTTTGACACCCATAGGTGGGTACCTGTGTTAAATTTATTCTGTTTTCTATATATGTTGTTTTGTTCTGTAAATAAGCATACAATGTCTGATTGCAGTGAAAACTCTGCACCGGTGACTTTGGACGGAGCAGATACCACAAAGTCTACATATCAGTCTGTAGGTTTTGGAAATTCATTTGCTTTTAAATTTGAGCATCCCAATGGCAATGTGCGTCGATTCTACTGTGGTAAGTGACATCTTGGGGAAAGCTTAGCATGAACTTTAATTTACTGATCTGCGTACTTTTGCTGTGGCTGTGGACTTCCTGAACATAAGCCTGGATTTACTATTTTTAGAAGTTGCAAGTATTTGCTGCTGTCTTTTTTATAGGTGCTGAACATGTAGACGAGCTAGTATCTGCTGTCATGCAAATAATTGGGGATTTTAATGACGGAGAACGCCCTAAAATTCAGGTATGTTTTATTCTAAGATTAGTTTAGTCTGCCTTTTGATCGTACTAAATGTAAATATTATGATATGGTGTCGGGTTTTACTTCTCTTCCAGTATAAGGATGATGAAGATGATGATATTATTCTTGAGACTGATAACGATCTTGCGGCTGCTGTCAGCTATGCTAGGTCTGCAGGACTGAAGGTGAAGTTGTCTTCTTTTGACAATGTGGCCTTTCCATGGATCTGTTCTAATGTCTTTGATGCATGCTTACACTAAGCATCTTTTTTACTTCAGGCATTAAAATTGGATTTGGTGTTTGCCACTTCGCCCAAAACAACAAAAGTACCATCTGATACAGCCAATATACAGAAAACCAGTACATTGACTCTCCGTTCGGGAATTTTTGCGGGTGTTATTATTCTTGCGAGCGTTAGCGTATTGGTGTACTTAAAGCGCTCTAAACAGTAATAGATTTGCTAGCTTGAAAGCAAACATCCTATAATCTTATTCTAATTATTTCCAGAGGACACGAAATAGGTGTATATGATGTGGAGGTTTTCTAATCACCTCTTTTTATCTTTTTCTTGTTTGGGTCACTGATGTATTTATAACTTATGATATAGTCGTAATTTTAAGTGTTACATTCTTCTCTGTTAAGGTACTCTCAATTCTTTATACATCAAATTTTCATAACCCAAAATAAAGTAGATTTGGTTATACGATGGTCTATTATTAGCTTTAGATAACCGTCAAGGTCAAGCATTTGAACCGGGAAACGGTTTGTTTCTGAACTGGAAACAATGTTCAGATCATATATACTTTTGGTTATCTTTACTTTTGGTTATCTTTCAGTTGCTGGGGCTAAGTCACCAAACTCCTTCACAATTAGTCTTTTTGTCGTCCAATCGCGCTCCAAGCTCCGCTCTCTCCCTCCTTCGTCCGAGAAAAAAACTGTCAAAGATCCTTCGATACTAAAGTCAATATTCAAACCGTTCGGCAATTCAACAGAGCAGTAATAAATGTATAATAAGTGCAACCTATCTACCACTTACCTCTGACTTGTATTTATAGTTTTCGCCATGGGTTTGGGATTAGTGAAAAGTTAATCATGGCCCAATTCTAGCCCAATGGCTCTAATCACTATTTACCTTAATCCTAGTCTTAATGACCCAGTTCACCTATCGGTCGATCCTGTGCAACCGTCCAGTTAGGTGGGTGTCGACACTACTCTCTGGACCACCCAATTCGTACGGTACATAGTTACTCAACGAGTGGAAGGATGAATGGTCGAGTCGAGTAGCGCGCAATGAGTGTTTATGCAAGTTGTCCGATAATGCTGTCAGAGGAGTAAAAAGATAGGAGAAACGCCGACGGTTGGGTGATATCGGCGCCGCTCTCTAGAGCATCCGACCCGTATGGTACACAACCCCCCAAGCGCTAGTGCACGTAGTGAACGTTGGGTTTAATTATGGATGTGTGGGCTCTGGTTGTTGATCAGCCGTCTTCGTCATTGGTTGGGCCGGAGGGCGTCCAAGTTGACTACTGGGCTGATTCTTTTGGGCTTCTGCTCACCTATTTTTGAAAATGGATTTGGGCGGGAACATACGTGTCGCGCGTATAGAGGAAGAAGTTGAAGCGGCCCCGTATTTGGACCGTAATCGTGATGATTTTTTACGGTGAGGATGCGTCGACGCTTACGAATTTTTTTCCTATAAATAGGAGGGTGAGGACATTGTCATCTTCACCTTTCTCGTTTCGTCTTTAGAGCATTCTTTTTTCTTCAAGTAATAAATGACAATCATCCATGTTAATTCGTCTTTGGAGTCGTCGGGCAGAAGCGACAGGAGGTCGATGGGCGGTGATGGCGAGCATGGTTCTTCTCCGAGCTCAATGTCGTCCTCCTTCTTGGAAGAGTCCACCCGATCATCGGGGCCAGAGCCTAACTCCCCCACGGATGTAGATAAAAGGATTATATTTGGGATACTCATCCACCTTCTTAAGGATGGTATTCCAGTAGATGCCATTAGGGTCGGGACCATCATTCCAGGGTACGATTGGGCGCCTCACGATGCTAGCTTGTTTGCGTTAGAGTATGGTACAAAAAAAGTGTTAACATGGAGAATCGGCCGGCTCTACATCGTTAGGGACGTGGAGGATTCCTGACTGGTCCGGGCGGGAGTCAGCCTAAGAAATGAGCGAGTTTATTACGGGAAGGGATCGAGTCCGGATGATTTCTTCTTCATGTATGCTAATTTTTTCGATCAACTCTGTATTCGGGTGCCTTTCACTGGTTTCAAATGGCCATTCTCCGGGAAATGAACGTTGCCCCTGCTACATCCAAATTCTTGTGCGGTCGTCCAAGCGTTCTTGGCGATGTGTTTAGCGATTGGCGTAACCCCAACAATCCCAGTTTTTTTCCATTATTTTGACGTTCGCCCGCTCCCGAAGGGTGTTTGGGTTTCTTTAACATCCGTCAAAGATACGACCCTCTTCCTTCCTTTCTTTGATTCATACAAGAATTTCAAGAACCAATTTTTCAAAGTCATCATTGACGAGGCCAACTGCCATGAGTTTCATGATGCGGAGGGAAATCCCTTGTTCCCTTTTTATTGGACAAGGAACCCCAGGAAAATAAAAGCGTATCCGATTGGTACGATGAACCCGGTCGATTTGGAAGTCGTTCGTACCATCAACGCTCTCCCTCGCCGCCTCTCTGCTTGCAACTTAGTCGAATATGCCTTCGTCATGGGGATTGTGAATGAAAGGCGTTCGGTATGGTATTTTATGTTTATTTTGTGTCTTTTAATATGTTGGTGTTAACGTAGCTGAATTTTCTTATTTTTGTCAAATACCATGTCTGCTCCTCCTCCCCGCAAATCCAACTTTATGGCTTCAAGGAAGGGAGCCGAGGGTAGTTCTTCGAACTCTCCTTGTCCTCCTATCATCAAACGCACGTCTTCCACCAGCTTGATGCCGTCAATTCCTCCGGTCGGCCTTAAGGGCGTCGTGGTTTCCCCAAGCGTCGCTGCTGCTGTCGGGAGCGAGCCCTCACACAACCTTCGACTTGTTTTTGTAGATCCCTAGTCTGAGGCGGCCACCACCTCTGCCCAACCCCTTGTGAGGAAGAGGAAGAATCATAAAGAGGGGGAACAATCCGCCTCCAAGAAGGGGTGTAAAGAAAAAGAAGGATCTTCCTCCCGGTCTGCCTCCAAGAAGGGTCGCAAGGGCAAAGAGGGGTCCTCCTCCTGGCCTCTGCTGAACAACATCTTCAGCTCTGAGTTCAACATAGTGATCAGACGAATTTCCACATGAGTTCGACGCACCGATCGTTGATCGAGGGCTTGTCGGAGCCAGAGCTGACAAATGCTATGCTGGAGATGACCACCTGGGCGGCTTCTCTTGCTTGGTATCTTAGGGAGTTTGCTGACCACAAGGGAGCGGAGAACGTCCAGGCCGAGCTACTCGCCGAGAAAACGCCTTGTCAGCGATGAACGCCATCTTCTCTCGATCGGGTTCGTACATGGGTATTTGGTTGTACCTAGAGTATGCATCTAGGAAGCTTCACATTCGGTGGCCGGAGGCTCTGTTCGGCAAGGGATGAGAATCTTTGGGGCAGGTTTTGTTTAGGTCGGTGTAGTCGGTGCACATACGCCATTTTCCGCTAGCCTTCTTCACCATTACCACATTGACGAGCCAAGTGGTGTATGTCACCTCCCTAACAAATCCGATCACCTCCTCTTCAACCGTTCTCCTCTTCTCCTCTCCCATCTGTCGTTTCTTCTGTGCAATCGGCTGTGCCTCCTTGAACAAGGCCAGTTTATGTGACATGACCGAGGGGTGGATCCCTGACATATCGGCGATCGTCCATACGAATAAGTTACTATTCTTCCACATAACGGATCAAATCTCTCTCTCTAACTCAAGCTCCAGGCTACGAGCCATAGCGGTGGTCTGGGAAGCATCTTTCCCTTTCAAGACCGGCTGAGTCTCCCCAAAGGGCTCCAACTGATCTTCCGTGTTTGTCCGTGGGTCAAGGTCTGCCATAGCCACCTCAGATTCACCTGTCCTCCTTCTGTGTGGCTATGAAGCTTTAGGCCTTATGCATAGCATTCTCTAGCTGTCTTTTGATCCGCTCGGACAGTGCAGATTGCCCCCTTGTTTGAGGGATACTTCATCGTGAGATGGGAGGTGGACACGATTGCCCCGAAAGCATTCATGCACGGCCGACCTAAGAGTACGTTGTAAGAAGTGTTGGCTTCTATCAACAAGTATCTAACCTTCTTCTCGTTAGTGTCTCGGCCGGTGCCTAGTCGAGTACGTAAATCAACATACCCCCTGGTGTCCACTTTTTCGCCCACGAATCCAACAATCTGCTCGTTGTATGGAATAATAAGGTTGTCCAAAATATCCATCTGCTGGAAGGTTTTCGAGTAGAGGATGTTTATGGAGCTTCCCTGGTCAATCAACACCTTACTCATACTGTAGCGGGCGATCTCCGTCGTTATCACCATCGGGTCATCTTGATCAGGGTCGGGTGCATGAAAATCTTCGTCCGAAAATGTAATGGACGACATCGTCCGCCAGGGCTTATCAACCTCGTGGACGGATCGGAGGGCCCTCACATGACGTTTGCGGGCGGATGAAGAAGATCCTCCTCCGACGAAACCACCAGATATTGTGTTAATATGTCCTCGCAGGGGACGAATGTGGCTTCTGCTGCGGCTTCTAGTTCATCGTCACTCCAATCGTGGGCGATCGGTCCGGTCCTTTCTAGACCTTTTTTGTCTCTCTAGTCTCCTGGGCTGGTCCGTCGTTGACTTGGTCGATCCACAGGTGCACGTGGTCGGTCAATCCGCACATACTTTTTCAGTTGCCCCGCACGGCCCAAGTAGTGTTTGTTTCCATCCGCCCCCAACGGTGTGGGTCGTCTTTTCGGCTTCGAGATCAACTCCGCACTCAAAGCTTCCTGGAAAATTTTCACCCGAGAGGCGTTCAAGGGGGTGTATTGTTGGAATAGCGATCCCCGGGGCGATTCTCTTTGCTTGAACACCCCAGATTTCCCAGCCTGACCTCCCGATTTCCCCCCATCGGTATTGATTTCCTGACTCTCCTTCTTGTACGACAATTTCATCTCCTCCACCCTTATTTCATCAGCCGCCCTCTCTCGCAGTTCTTCCGTCCTAGAAGCCTGTCGGCAGACGCTATCATTGAATGGCCCAGGCTTGAGGACGGGTAGCATGTACTGCAAGACGAGTTCTAGGCTCAAGCCCTGCACCCGTCGGACTCTCTTTTGGTAGCGATCCATGAATGCTCTCAAAGTTTCTTCCTTCCCCTGTTTCAGGGTGACCAACTCGAAGACGGTCAAGTCTTGAGTGCTATTGCCGGCGAATTGACGATTGAACAAGCGCTGCAGTCCAGCAAAATTCTCAATGAAATTGGGGGGAAGTGAGTTAAACCACTCAAGCGCCTCCCCCTCTAATGACAAGGAGAACGCTCGGCACCAAATGGTGTCGTTGCCAGTTTGGAATGCTATTATGTTCGAAAAGGTTTTGATGTGGGCCTTTGGGTCCGTCGTCCCGTCGTATATTTTGAACTGAGGCAGGACGAACTGCTCTGATATCTGGACGTCCATGAGCGCTTGGACGAAGGGGAGTAACAATGTTGACGAGGTCTCGGTTTTTATCACTAATTGCTTGTCCCCCGGTTCTGTGGGTTTCCACATCTTGTCCAGCCCACTGTTGTGCTCGGCTTAGTCATCCATTGCAGCCTTGCCACGTTCCTTAGCCTGCTCTCCTTCCCCCTTTTCTCCTACCCCCTCTCGGGCAATGCACGCCGAACATTCGGCCTTGACGGCTATGAGTTCTGCCTCATGACGCTGCTGCATATCTTCCATCTTTTGTTGTAGCATCCGGATCATCTCCACTGGGTCGTCCATACTCATGTTTCTCGTGGTCACCATTGGGTTTTGTAAGCAACTCGGCCCCACGGTGGGTGCCAAAATGTTTCAGTTATTGGGGCTAAGTCACCAAACTCCTTCACAATTTGTCTTTTTGCTGTCTGGTCGCGCTTCAAGCTCCGCTCTCTCGCTCCTTCATCCGGGAGGGAACTTGTCAAAGATCCTTCGATGCCAAAGTCAGTATTCAAACTGTTCGGCAATTCAACAGAGCAGTAATAAATGTGCAATAAGTACAACCTATTTATCACTTACCTCTGACCTGTATTTATAGTTTTCGTCATGGGCTTGGGATTAGCTAAAAGTTAATCACGACCTAATTCTAGTCCAATGACTCTAATCACTATTTACCTTAATCCTAGTCATAATGACCCAGTTCACCTATCGGCCGATCTTGTGTAACCGTCTGGTTAGGTGAGTGTTGGCGCTATTCTCTGGACCGCCCAATTCGTATGGTACATAATTACTTACCCGAGTAGAAAAATGAATGGTCGAATCGAATAACGTATAATGAGTATTTATGCAAGATTTCAATCAATGCTGCCAAAAAAAAGTAAAAAAATAAGATAAACACTGATGATTGAATGATATCAGCGTCCCTCTTTGATGCGTCCGGCCATATAGTACAAGTTTAAATATAGAACATCAGCCTAGCTAGTGCCATGGGAAAAAAACATTTTTAACTGTTTTCTAAGCAGTGCTTGATATGACATTAACTTGACCCGTAGCTTTCTATATTCTTAAAAATAAAAAAGTTAATAAAGTAAAATAATAAAAATGGGTAGCATTTGTGTCTTATAGGTCTGTTAATATTTTGATTGTGATTAAATTGATAACAATTAAATAATGTTATTTTAACTTTGAAGCATAAAATGTTAAGTAAAATTAAATGAAAATAATATAATATTTAAAGTCATAATATTAAAAATTAAATTTTATATACAAATTTCAAAAACTTGATTTGTAACTGCTAAAATAGAATTTTTAAAATTAACATGAAATTATAGTAAACGTAACAACACAGTAATAATCTGTTAAAAGGTACACAAACAAAATAAATATAATCAATATAATATTCTATTGTTACAATTTATGGTTAAATCCATACTAATTAATATTGTTTTTTGTCAAGTAAACTGATTCCAGCAGATTGTTGTTGATTTTGTCCAGTCTTCCTGGTTTTAGACTGATTCTTTGCATTACCTTTTTGGGATTCATATCTATGAAAGATCTAGCACGAAGGCACACGACATTTTGAAAGATTAACCAAGGTTGTTTCAGAATTAGTGAAGAGCGAAGTTGAGAGCCAAATTATCGATGAAAATGAAATAAAGTTATTTTGCCTTGAGATCAATGCTCAGTTGTATGACACTTTTTGCAGCTTACGTTCCACGGTAGCAGGTTCTTCTAACCCTTTGGGTGACAGGTCATGATGAAAACGAAACTGTTGTATCTTAAACGTGGTTGTGCTGATTCAAATAAAGTATGGAAGCAATTGGAGTTGGATAGAAATCAGGATTTCTAATCAACAGAACTGGAGTTGTCTAACAAATAAAAAAAGTTCAGATGGCACTATCTTTGCAATGGCTTGATGGGTCATTTGGAAGCAAGAAATGCAATCTGACTCTCCGTAAACAGACCAAGGTGGCGCGGAATCACTCATCACAGACAATGCTTATTTCATACGGAAACCCAGCGTAAAGCTGGCTTCGTTTATCTTTCGGGATCAATTCGGCAATTGATAACAGGTTTTCAGGTGCTTGTGGGCTCTCCACCACTTTCAAAGCTGAATTAATCTCAACACTATTTGGGTATAGATATTTGAATATCGTTTTGGACATGTAACTTTTTAGGACTAATTTAGAAATTTACTTTATTAATAATGAAGCATTAAATAATACAAGAAATCGTTTTTACTGTATAAAATGCAATAATTGAGCATTAAGTACAAGATCAATATTATTACAAATGAAAGTCACTAGCAATCGAAATATCGAATAGTTTGTCAACAATAGCTTTCATCAGGAAAAACAGTCATCTCACCTGCTAATGACTGAGGTACACTATAGACAACAGTAAACCTACCCTTTGCTGCCAAATCATGGATAAAAGATTAAAGAGAGACCGATTTTCAAATCTAATCAACAACGAACAAGACAAGAATCAAATCGCAGCAATATGAACTAGCAACCACAAAAACATTAGTAATTTCTACAAATACTTTCGTGCAAGAGCTCGGACTTTGGTATCAAAATGCGACGACGTGATCCGGGAGCCAGGCAAGTACAGGGGATTGAGGAGAGTCTGCAATTTCCCAAACAAACAATAAAGTTACTTCATTTCAACAATCCATGAAATGAAGTTTACAAACAGAATTAACATAAGAATTTGCACTTATTCCCACAATCAAATTAAGAGAACAATTAACAATTTCAACTTCTTTTACTGATAAGAGTGTTCCCAATCTTATCCTCTCGAGCAGAACAAAAAGTAGTAGTTAAAACTCTGAAACTCCAACTCCCGAAAAGAAACCATTGGGAACTTATTTTGCATTCTGCATATTGATACAGGAAGAATATTGTTCTCCAAAACAGTTAGTAAGGATGAAATTTTGTAACACTTCTAAAAACTGCTCCTACACTTATTGTCGTGGGTTTGGGCCCCACTGTGGGCACTAAAATATTCTAGGCAAGAGAGATGACCTCCTACTGTTTTTTGACTTTTTTATGTTTTCTTCAACTCCTTTTATAATTGAGTAACCTTCTAGCTTATAACTTTTATGCTAAAATTAAGATCATATCCCTAATTTTGTTCCTTATTTGATGATTATTTGATCCTACCTACTAGTATTAGGATTTGCTATATTATTTGCTAGATTTGTTCTAGATTACGTATTTTTTGTTTAACTATGATAAAATCTTTCTATATTTATATGGACAAATACATTCTCATTTACTCGTTAATATTTGTATTATTATATTCCTAATAAATATTAAGTGATTAATCTTATCCTGAATACGTCATATCTTCACTACATACTTTCCTAGGTCCGATTGACAGAGCTTATCTAAAGGTTGGCCAAGATCCTACCTCTCACTATGCAGCCCCCGAGCCTTTGACAAAACTTATCTTAAGGTAGGTCGTGATCCTACCTATCACCACAAAAACTTTAAAATACCGGTTTGTCAATTGTCATTCTAGTTGTAATAATGTACGAAGTATCTAATAGGTAGTTTAGCATACCTATTATAGTGAAACATTGAATTGGTAATTAGGGGGAAAACGTAGAATGTGGCTAATTAAACATTTTGATAAGACTGAGACCAGATTTTTTTTATTCCAACAGCTACAGATACTTTGTGTAGTCAGCAAAGCATGCTTCAAGGAACTGATAAACATGGACTTTCTCATAATCCCGTTTAAAGAGAGTGATAGGTTCCTAAACTGGGAACCTAATCAAGAACTCCCTCACAGTCTCTCAGCCAGAAAACAGAGAGAAATATATGGTGAATTGTGTATTATTAACAGAAAAAATTGTGTGTGTATACAAGATCCAGAGGCATAACCCTCTTCACAGGTCAATGGCCTGTTAACAAACAGTGTACTCAAAAACTCCCTTCTAACTATCCAAACAATCTATTTATACAATTCCTCTACCTTCTATCCTAATCCCATTTCCCATTATACCCTTATATCCCAAATACCCTATATCCTAACAGAGAGGGATATTGTAGACTAAGAAAAGGCCACATACGAAACTGAAAAAGTAATGAAATGATAAATATGAAACATGTCATTGGGGTGAGCAAGAAAAAAAAAACATATTACCTTTATGTAAAGCTCGTGCACCTCTTGGAAGAAACTTTTAATCCCATCATCATTACGAGAGTCATGTAGCAACATCAATCTGGTATGTATGATAAGTCAAGGAAAATCTCACCAATGCAGAAAAAATGTTCGTAAGCTGTAAGAATTCTCCATTCATGGCTTGTTCATTTTGTTCCCCTTCATAATAATGATTCTTTAACCCATTTGTCACATTAAGTTATTTTGTTTTCTTTTAAAATGAACTATTCCTTGTGCTCCAAAAAAAGAACCCTTTATTTAATTTTAAAAAAAAAAGTTATGATATTGAAAAACAAGTCTTAACTTATAAATGTTTATGTTAATAATTCGGGTTATGGTTGTGACAAAAAGGAGACATCAAAATAATTATGTGAATTCACGTTCAAAGGAAAGTGAGCAGGATCAATGGCATAATTATACAATTAAAGAAAAGTATATCAATGGTCCTGAAAGGTGGGTACTCAGTCTTCATTTACTTGGATAAAACAAAGTTAAACAAAAAACAATGTGAACAACATGATAGGTACAAAGAGAAGGTTTACAACAAAAGGAAAACTGTATGATTTAGTTTATTGTATGACAGACAGTTTTAAATATCTGTAAGGTAGTTATTCATCTGTAGTTAGTTGCATCTAACTTCTATAAAGTCAGAATGGACAGTTTTAACAGTTTCTATCTTTATTTTGTAACTTGTGAAAGTTAGGGAGGGAGAGTCTAGTTCTCTCTAATAACCAGGAAGTTATATGTTGTTTGGGTCCTCTCTTAAGAGGTTCAATGAATGCTGTATTACATTTTCCAGTTTAACCAAGTTCATTTGTATAGGTCTGTAATACCTATCATTTGTATTCAGAGCCACTTTCCTGGTGCTATGGTGGTTGTGTGGCATGGTCATTACGAGAATGGAGGCAAGATTGGATGGATTCGAGCGCATAATGCAAGAACAAGAATATGAACATCAGAGAAGGTTCCAAAGGTTGGAGGAAATGATTACAGGGTTGACAAGGTTGGTGGAACGTTTCCTATCCTCTTATAAACAACCAACGGATAGTGCTTCTGTTGCTAAGGAAGGCAGTGTGGGCAATCTAAAGAATGACTAAGGGAATGAAAGTGGAAGTTCAGGAGTGATTGGTGAAAAATGAAGGAAGCTAGATATTCTTGTTTTTGCAGGAGAAGATGCTTATGTTCTTGAAAGGTATAAGGCATGATTATTTGACTGGCATTTTTCTGAATGGATTGAAGGACGAAATAAGGGCAGAGGTTAAGTTGTATGAGGCCAAGAGCCTTGCGTAGTTAATGATGAAGGCTCAAATGGTGGAGGAAAAGGTTCATATCACTTCCAAGGGAGGATCTTTGATGGTGCAGAGATCTAATACTAGCTTTAGACCCTTGCCACAGACTAGGAGTCATTCTTTGGAGAGAGGAAGTGCAGCCAGGTTTTCCAATTCATCCAGGGGAGGAGGCGAAGGCAGTGGCTCTGGTATTGTTAGCAGCTCTGCATCTAGACTCCAACAAAAGAAAGCACCCTTCAAGAAGTTATCTCACGAAGCGCTGCAAGATAAGATAAAAAAGGCTTTGTTTCATGTGTGATGAGAAATTTAGTCCAAATCATACCTACAGGAACAAACAACTTCATATGCTGCTAATTTCTAATGAGATAAAGGATTTGGAAGGTGGCCAGGACATTATACCCTTGCCAGAGGAAGAAAGGGAGGAAACTACACAAATTTTGCAATTATTCCAAGGCGCAATGGCTGGGCTCACTACAAAGAAGTCATGGAAATTATAGGAAATGATTGGCAATGAAAAAGTGGTGATCTTGATAAATTGTGGCGCATCTCACAACTTCATTTCACAATAATTGATTACCAAGTGTGGGTTCTAACAGCAACCAACCCTACCATATGTGGTTGAAGTAGGGATGGGCACAAGGTGCGTTGCCAAGGCCCAAGCCCAGATGACACACTTTGCCAATAAGAAGAGGGTGGAGTCCAAAATCAAGGTAGGGGATTGGGTATTTTTAAAAATCAGACCTCATAGGCAAACATCTATGCCAACAAGACTCCATCCGAAGTCGCCTTTCAGCTATTATTAATAATGTCTGCACGATATTATGGTACTTTCCACATGGAGCAGCAAATAGGCCCAGTCGCCTTTCAGCTACAGCTACCAGAAACAGCAAAAATACATCCTATTTTCCATGTGTCCCAGTTGAAGTTAGCTATTGGAACACATTCAGTTGAAGGCACCCTCCCAACTGAATTGCAGGATGACAACCCACGATATACCCCAGTGAAGGTGTTACAGCGAAGGAACCAGCAAAATCACGGGAAGGAGATACCCCAAGTCCTCATACAGTGGCAGGAGAATGATATTGAAGGTGCTACTTGGGAGGAGGAGCACTATATCAAACAGCAGTTTCCTCACTTCAACCTTGAGGACAAGGTTGATACTGAGGGGGAGGGTAATGTTAGGCAATTAAAGGTTTAAGTGAGAAGGGGTAAAAAAGGGATGAAATAAGTAGTGGGAGACGGTGGTTAGTTGGTTAGAAGAGAGAGAGGGAATATAAATAACAAACAGGTTAAGGAGAGAGGGATATCGAATATTATTTTGGAATTGAGACTGGACCTCTTGGCCAGTGGAGGAAGGGAGGCTTCCTTGGGGGAGAGATAGACACATGTATTCATCTTTTCTACACATTACAGAGGAAATAGAAATACAGATACATGCATATTTCTTTATACTGTTGAGTGTGTGTGTGAGTATTTTTGCTACTGTTCGGTTCCTTGCATAAAGGAACCTAACATATGCCCTTTGGACTGACCAATGCGTCAGCAACCTTTCATGCTTTGATGAATCAGATACTAAAGCCTTTTTTGAGAAAATTTGTCCTAGTTTTCTTTGATGATATTATGATCTACGTCCAAACTTAGCTGCTCAATTGACCCACCTAACAAAGGTTTTCAGGGTGCTGCATCAGCACAAATTGAAGCTCAACTAGAAGATGTGTGTCTCTGGCCAACCACAGCTGGAATATCTGGGCCATATTATTTCACAGCAAGGGGTGGCACAGACCCACAGAAAGTTGAGGACATGGTGAAGTGGCCAGTTCCAAGAAATCCTAAGGCTTTAAGTGGATTTTTGGGTCTCACAGGTTATTACATACGTTTTGTCAAAGGATATGGTAAGATTGCCAAACCTCTAACTTGTAATAGCTATCACAACACAAGAAGGGCAATACACCTTTTTTGTCTCAACTATGAATTAACCCCACATATAAAGGATATGACCAGCTGTAACATACACGGACACCATAAGTTCATTAAACCTGTCTACCGATTTCAAGTACCTGCATACCAAGGAACAATATGTTAAGAAAAAGAACATGTAGAACAACAAGCACAGAAAAGAAACATGATGTCAAAAGTTTCAAATTTGTATCAAATAAAAATTTAACTCACATAGCACTAGTAGTCCATGCAAGGTCCTGAACAATATCCAAAGCAGCATGGAGGATAAATTGATGCAGCTGAGCAGCATCCTCTCTCTGTCACCAGAGCATGGAATTGTAAAATGATGTAAATTTGGTGAAGTAAAAGAATAAACTACTTTAAAAGCCACATAAGACAAGCTGAAGCACGAGATTAAGATAAGCAATTAAATTAATCAGGTGAAAAAAACAAAACAAAAAACAAATTACTCCATAACATTTTTCACATCATAGCGAAAACAAATCACACAACTTAATGAGTGGTCATGGATCAATCCACCTAAATAGTCTAATTACCAATATCTAGCAAGCAGCATGTTAAACAATATAAATAAATTTCATAAATGAACAAAAAGCTTGAAAATCACAAAAGCTAAAATGAAATAAATAAAGAAGAAAACCACACTTTAGCAGCTACTCCAACTTCAGCTTCATATATAGGAATGTCATTTCTGCTAACAATGATGAAACAGGCAGTGGTTGCCATTATGAATACCCTGTACACACAAAATGCAAAAGAGGATATAAATATATTATTATTATTATACTTATGTCCAACATATCAATAAAACTTTCAAAATCACAGGAAAAAAAGAAAATCCTAGTGATTTGAAAATATTTGCTTGCGTGCAAAAGCACAACAAATTAATCGATTGAAGAAGCAGACACTGTCGTGTTCACTGAGTGTTGTTAAAATCGCGAGTAAGATCGTAAACTCGCACGATCCTGCGAGTTTGGACCACCAAGAGTAAACGTGGAGGACGGATCGTGAGCCGTGTCGATCCTTCTCGTGCGCTGTGATAGACGCAACCCATGAGAAGCCCAACGCTCTTACCTTTTTCTACAAGGGTTACGTTCGCATACAGGAGCGCCGCCCTCGCTTCAGATTCGTCGGCGATCACCGCTCTCGCCGTCGTCGACGCTAAACGCCCTCGTAGTCGTCGGCGATAGCTGCCCTTGTCGTCGTCGGCACTCGCGGCACTTGCAGTCAGCGATACTTAGTCTCTGTTTCTAGAGTTTCTTTTACCACTGATGGGGTGGCTTAATTCGTATGCAAGTAAGAGTAAAATCACACAATTTTACACTCATCGTTTTACCTTTACATTCATTCTATTTAATTTTATATTCATTTGACATATAATAAAAAGTAAAATAATCATAAATAAATAAAATTTTATATTTTTTTTTAAAATGAAAGAGTGAAAAAAAAGTGTCAAGTAAAAAATTTATGTACTTGTGAAAGTGTCATTTTTCTTCTTCTGACTCCAGTTTTGAAAGAAAAAGATATCATCCCCGCTTATTGCTTCTTTTTATGTATTAAATTTTAATACTTAAACTTATTATTATTGTTATTTTGTGTAAATTATTTTTATCATATTTATATACTATTTTTTTTATCATACATCTGTTTATAAATATAATTTTTGTTCATGAACATATTTTTTTTTAATTAGTTGAGTAAAGAGAATAACGATTTTTTTTCTTGTCATTTCGATCCCCTATCGATCATCCGAGTTTAAGTTCACTCCGAGATTAAAGATCCACTGAGTCCTCTATATTTTTTAACCATCATATTATCGTCTTATTTCCTCCTCCACTTCTTTCTCAGCGGACCAACAAAATAAGTACTTAGAAATGAAAAGAGAATAATGTGACTTTCATGAAGACAGAAACTATAAGGATTATTGGTCCAAAACCACAAAGACAACTAAAGCACAATATTTCTTTACATTTTCACAACTTTTTTTTGTCATGAGAAGTACATTTAACGTATAATTATAAAGAGAACAGAAAATAACTATTGTCTACTTAGAAAAATTATTTAATTTATTTTGATAGATTATTTTAACTTTTAATTATTTATTTTGAAGTTATCCTCCACCCATGTGACCGATTATCTGTTATGCTCAACAGTTCTTTAATTTGCCACTTACTGAATATACTTTTCACCATTGGTGGGAAATAGGATTACAAAACATTCCACTCTACTAAGTAGCAAAATATGCTACCTGCTTACTAGGTTTGATAGTATAGGTTAGACAGTTCCGATTAATTCAGGTACATCAGACACCATGGAATTTTAATTCAAAAGTGCACTTCCAACCCAATAGCCATACATCAATCAATAAGAACCACACAAGTTAAACAGAAGGGAGATCTACAAAAGATCCATCATTCCTTTACCCTTCACTGTTAAAGTCATGTTTACAGCCTATACAGACTCTCAAGTTTCATGATACAGTTCAAATTCTAAGCAAAGAACGTGAAATAAATAGACAATGCTCAGTTTTTCTTTGGGGGCATATTCCACCAATTTAACCAGCATGGAAAAAAATCCAACATAGCTAAAACGGGTTTGTTTAACAGAAATTGATCAAGCATTATAATTTTTCAGAAAAAAAAAAACATGATATCTGTTGGAAGTTCCACATCAAATTTTAGAGTATACAAATATATGCAAACCTCACATTTCAAGTCGGTTTTGTAGGATTGAGTTAAACCTAAAATTTACTTTTAATATGGTATTAGAGTCAGTTTAGAGCCTATCCTAGCAATATTTGGTATTTGTTGAGCATATTGTTTCACCCACTATCGGACCACTCAATAATGTCTAGTCTCACACTCGAGATATATATATCTCGGCGTGAGGGAGTGTGTTGAAAGTTACATAAACTAGAAATAAGGTCAATTTAAAGTATATAAGTAGTTTTATGGGTTTGAGTTAGACATAAAGTCCACTTCTTAACCGTATCCTTTATAATTTCAAAAATCCTTATCCTGAAAGATTTGGACACAGTTGCATCGTCATGGGTTTCTACATATACAACACTATTAACACTGCACAACAGGGACCAGTGTAAGAGACTTACAGTAAAAATTGCATCCAAGAAGAGTGACTTATAATCAGGAAGCCAATTTTTTAACACTAGGCTTAACCGCGCCTGGCTATTGCAGTTTCAGTCAACAAGGAAAATTGAGTTTGATATTGGCTAATGTCTAAGACAGCTCGAAACATAAGCACGAACATAAGACAAATCATTAGTTCCTAAAAGCTCATACACATCAAAACAAACGAATAGAAAATAAAAATTGATATACAAATATCAATATTTAACGATTAAAAGTAGCACTAGTTATTGGTGGAGCCTATTATAAATAAGTATGATGCTATTTAAAATATACATATTATTTTCATGAAAATATGATGGCAATTATAACAGAAAATTACACGATATTGGTGCTCATATTTTATGAGCAGCTTTATATGCAAGAGCCAAAATTGAAATTTACAACGGTAATAATATTGAAACTGATCAACAAGACCTGGATTTAATACACTTGATTGATGATTATTGTAAACTTGTATTTGACTGTTGCCTGTATTTACTTACAGTTAAATGTTTTGTTTAAGATATCTATGACTTTCATTGTTAAATATAAACACCAATAATTTTGAGTAATGTTTACAAATTTTTAGAATTTGTATGTGATAGCATGCATCATACAAACCATATAAAAAAAGAAATTCAAAATAGCAGCTAGCCTGTTATACTCTGTCCCTCTTCTTGGCTCTGTATCTACACAGAAGTACAACACACCCTATCAGAGATTTCACATTTAGTATTGACAGTATGTCCACAATCTTAATATACCCTCCTACATGGCAGTGTCTGATTCATCACCTCTTAACTTGAAGTTTCTATACAGATACAAAGCCAAGAAGAACTTAGAAAGAACATATGGAAGAAGCTCTGCTTTGATTTGTTCTGTTTTACTTGATGCTGAAACCTTTGATGCTCACTCTCTTCTCTTCCATTTACCTTAATCTCACATCGCATTGGACTAAATGGTGTGTTTGGTTTTGAAGAAAGAAATAGAAAGGATGGAAATAGAGAAGAAACACAAGGAGAAAAAGAGAAACAGGTAAGAAATAAAATTGAATATTTAGTTGCTTGTTAGAATAGAAACAAGTGAGAAACAGGTGAGAAATAGAGAGAGTACTTTGAAAGTTGTGTAATTTGATTAGTTTGATAGAAAATAAAGATAGAGATATAAGTAAAAATAGGTATGAAATAGTGGAGTAGGTCCCACCATATTTTAAAATTAATCCTCCCCTTATTCCCCATCAACCAAACTAACCAAATTAGTTCTCTCCCTCCCGCTCCTCTCTCCAAACAAACTTTAATTGTTTTACAATTAGGTTGCATTTGGTAATCATGTTAGAATATGAAACATAACATGGTCTATTTTTTGTGAATTTAAGCTGGACTAAGACATTTCTGTACTCCAAATAGTTAATCCTTAGATAAAATGGAAGGAAACAATGGTTCAGTTCCATTAGGTCCTCCACACACCGAATGCTAGATTAAAGAAAACAAATTCCTATGATGTAGGATAGAGTATCCAAGCAGAACCCACCAAAAACAAGCCAGACCCGGGAGTGAAAAGATATTACTGACATATTACAGCTATGTAACATATCCAAGAATGGTAAATGCAAATGAGATGGGTGGACATCTCCTTTTTAACAATGGTACGAAAGTTCTAAATGAAAAGATTTCTTTAAACACTTCACGTAATAACTCTTGTTTTACCAAAAAGAAAATAAATTTAATTTGTCTTCAATATTATTAAATAGCCAAATAACTCTAAATTACTTTGGCATTTGGCTGCAAATGCCACAACAGTATTCTACAAGCTGATCCCATCTAGTAAGTCATTGGCATATATAATCGAACCCAAAGTAGGCCAATGTTAGCAATTGATAGTGAAAAGGGATTTTTCATACACATACTAAGTCCTGATTAAAGTGAATCTCCCATAGATAGATGTATCAGTTACTTTGCACAAAAAGAACAAGATTTTAAAAACAAAATAGAAGGTTAAACAAAATTAATGAAATCAATAAGGAAACACAAAATCAATAGAATAGAAACGAAACACAAACTGAAATAACCCTAGATCTAATAGAGAGGAAATGCGCGGAGATTAGAAAGCCAAAGAGACAAACCGTCGAGCGCCAAAGACAGTTCTGAAGAAGAGAGAGGGAGTGCAGGAAGCTCTGGACCGGTACGAAAGTAGAGGAATTCTATATTAGTGGAATTTAAATTTCTATACTTTAAATGAATCAAAATATTTTATAATACTAATAATTATTGTTTTCCAACTACACTCTTCTTAATCAATTTTACGAATTTTGTTATTAAATAATAAAATTTTATATTCTATTCTATCATTTACATTTAAAACTTCTCATATCACGTTTGTCGTCTTAATATCTTTGTTTGAGTTGAGGAAGAAGGCGTGAAAAAAAAAAGAGAAGTTTATCGTTCATTTATTTTATTTAATAAAATTTAAAAAAATTAAAATAATTGGATAATATAATGAATTGTAAACATAGTGTTAGTTAAAATTTATTTTTTAATTAAATGAAAAATGAGTATAAATTAAAATTAAAAAGTAATGAATTATGGAATAATTATTTTATGAAATTGGAAGTTGTATTAAAATTTATTTAAAAACTGACATTTAATTTATTTAAATAATTAATTACAAATCATGTATATTTTTATATGGTAATAAACAATTAAAGTATAAATTATAAATAAAAGGGCAGTAGCTATGCATTAATTGATAGATATAAAACATATTTTAAATCATATTTTGTTTCAAAATTAATGCTTAAAAAATATTAAATATTAATTTGAAGTCATAATGTGCAAGTTAAAAAATGTATTTACCTCACAATTCATATATCGTTTACCAAAGATAATTTGTAATATTAATATACATGGAGAGTGACTTTAAAATTTGAAAATAAAGTAATCTACTGTATCATCTTATCACTCACAAAATGAGGTGTTTTAAAACTCCCAAAACTTCTTATAAATATAATATTAGTATAGTTATCTAAAAAAAATAACCATAATAATAAATATATATAAAAGAATTAAAGATAACTATGAACCACCAAAACTAAAACTCTATTACGTTGATAAGATCTTAGGAAATTGTGGTAATTAGAAAATAATGTAGTTATGACACTTGTATATTATTTTGATAATTGATATTTGATGCTTAATTGTTTTCTAAAATTATAATTATTATATTTATTATTTAATGTTATTATTGATTAAGTAAAACATATGATTGGAATATTGTTATTGGAATGATTTGGGTGGTGTGTTGTCACCAATATGATGTGTTGGATTGATGATAGGAGGGTGATTTATGATTGAATAGGTGTGAGTCAAATTCTAGAAAGAAAGAGAGTTAAGGTAACTTTTAGTTTTATTTGTATTTTGGACCCAAAGGCAAAAAATTCATTTTATCCTCATTAAAGGTGCATAAATTAAATTATGGGGGTATAGAAAGGAAAAGAATAAAAATAAAAATCTAAAATAAAATAAAAAGATTACGTGAATCTTTGAAATATTTGGTGGTTGTTGATATTTTAAATAATACATAAGATAAAAATAAGAGAGGAAATCTTAGTGGTTTTATAGATTAAGTGAGAGATATTATTTTAATTAAAAATATAGAGATAAAATAAAAGAAGATAAAAAGGGGAAGAGTAAAAGGGTTTTGCATATTGCTACCCTAAAATAAAAAATGAAAATTAGAGAGTTAAAGGAGAGAAGATATGTTTTTTGGGAGAGAAGAGGAAGAGTTACAGAAAACCCTAATGCAAGGAAGGACTTGTTGAATTTCTTAATGTAGATAAGGCCCTAGGATTAGGTATGGGGAAACTTACCTTTGTTTGTTAATTATTATATGTTATATATGTGTTCTTGGTTATTTTGATTAATAATCCTTGTTGATATATGTTTATATGATTATAAATATGGTTGTATGTTGCTCTTGTTGAATAAGGGTTTATGTATGCATGGGCATAGGGTTTATGTAATATTTATGTTGAGTTTTCTCTATGAATGTATGTACGATTGTTGGGTTATCCCAATTGAGAGTTTAATGCCAAGGGAGAATAAAGTTATAAGGCTTGGGGGTTTTCCATGTAAATGTATGTGTAAGGGTGTGGTAATAATCATATGCATTATAATTGTGTTGTTTGAGTTATAATATGTATAATGATTGAATTTGGACGATTCAAGTGTTGTGATGTATATCTTTGAGTATGTTTACAAGGGTATGTGATGCTTGAATGCATGAATGATGTTTTGGGGAAGTTTCCTCGTGATTTAGGATTGTTGGATGTGTGTTTGCAGACTTGAATTATATCTAGGATGTGTTTCGTTTCGTAGATAATCGATTATCACTAATGATAATTGATGATTGAGCGTTCATATTGAGTCTAGTTGTGGGAATAATTGATTATTGCGCGTCAATATTGAGTCTAGTTGTGGGAATAATCGATTATCACTTATGATAATTGATGACGGTTGAATTTACCGTTATTTGATACTTAATTTTGATACTAAAAACACCTTTTTTGATTTAGAAACTAGCTTGAAATCATAGTTTTGTGTGAATAAGAGAGTTGAAGGTGAATTAATGATTTTATGCTAGATTTCCTTGTTTTCAGCAGGAATTGAGATGATTTGGAAGAAGAGTTGAAGTAGTAAGGAGTTGGAACTCAGGAAGAGTTGGAAAAGTATCAGAAAGGAGGATCACAGCAACTCTGAGCGCCATTTTAGGGGCCCTCAGCGCCGGAATACACTGTCTCATGCTTGGCTGCCCTTTTTCTCAAGCCCTCAGCGTAGGAAGTCTCTGGCTCGCGCCTAGGCGCCCTTTTTGGGGTGCTGAGCGCCACTTCCTCGAGTAGCACTAGCCTGCTTGCCTTTTGAGCTAACCCTGAGAGTCATATAATTCGACACGCCGCCCGGGCACCCTAAGTGGGGCGCTAAGCGCTAGCGATTGGGCTTGGGCTGTGTTTTATGTTATTTTTATGTTCTATTTAAGGACTTGGACGTCCTAGGGATTGTATCTTTGAACAGAAGAGGCGCAAAAACACACCCTTTGACCCCTTGGAGGAAAATTTGGATGCGAAAGCTCCTATCTTCAACTTCTAGGGTTTTATCTTTCATTCTTTTCCATTATTCATTTAGTTTCACCATGCCAATGGTGAACTAAATTCTATTTGTTGTTGGGGAATGATGTAAACCTTTGTAAACTCTCATGTATTGAATTTATTCTTAATTATATATGGTTATTTCATTAATTGTTAGGGTAATTCTTCTTCAATCAATGCTTGCTTTGTTTAACTCATTAATTAGCATGATGTATGATTTGCATGAGTACCGAAAGGTATCTTACAATTCAGGTTCTGAAGAATTATTCCCAAAAGCAATATTGCTCACGAATGGAGGTATGAGTTATGGTTGTCTTAAGCTACTAATCGTAATATGGAATTAATTGTTAGGGATGCAAGGAATTGTGACCTAGTTGTCGCAACCGGAATCGCGACGGGACGACGATCCAAAAAAGGAAACGGCTTTTGAAAAGAGATTTTGGAGTCACCACCATAGTTTATTCTGGAAAACTATGGAAAAACCACAAAACGATAAAGCACGGTCCACGAAAACCAAAGATTGGGTTCGGGAGTCGGTTACGCGTGGGGAAGGTGTTAGCACCCCACAACGCCTGCCCTAAGGCAGTACCTTTAACTAAATGCACGAATATGATGTGGTTTTCAAAATGTTTAGCTATCCCCTAAAATAAAATTCTAAATAAACAAAACATATTTTTTAGTTTTTTGGGCCCGACAAGGATTGACCTTGCTCCTACGTATTCTCATTCAAAATGAGAAATCAGGGTTACGTAGTTCTTTTTGGAAATTGTTTGAAAAGTTTGTTTAAAGAATTGTTTGAGAATTTTGTTTGGAAATGATTTTGGATTTTTGGGAGAGTGAACCTGACAAGGACTAGCCTTGCTCCTACGTATCTCCACTCTTGATGGAGAATCAAGGATCACGTAGTTCTGGCTAGGAAGATTGTTTGTTGTTTAAAATTGTTGATGTTTTTGGGTTTTTTTGAAGATTTTATACCTTTTTTGTATTTTGTTTAAGAAAGAGAAAAGGTTGTTAGCACAAGGACGATGCGTGCGATCACACATGTGCATAAACCTTTAAAACATATTTTTTGTTAATTTTTCTTAAGGAAAAGAAAAGGTTTTTAGCACAAGGACAATGCGTGCGATCACACATGTGCCTAAACCTTTAAGACATATTTTTTGTAATTTTAATTAAGAAAGGGAAAAGGTTTTTAGCAACAGGACGATGCGTGCGATCACACATGTGCCTAAACCTTTAAAACATATTTTTTGTAATTTTAATTAAGAAAGGGAAAATGTTTTTAGCACAAGGACGATGCGCGCGATCACACATGTGCCTAAACCTTTAAAACATATTTTTTGTAATTTTAATTAAGAAAAAGAAAAGGTTTTTAGCACAAGGACGATGCGTGCGATCACACATGTGCCTAACCTTTAAAACGTATTTTCATAAATTCCTTTATTTAAACTGTAAATATTGCATTATTAAATATATATTTTAGGATAAGTAAATATTTAGAATAAATAGATAAGAGAAAATAAAATAAAATAAGATAAGATAATAAAAATAAAAAATAAAAAAATAAAAATAAAAGAAATAAATAAAACAAATGAAATAAGAATGACAAAATAAATGAAATAAAATAAAAAAACAAACAAATAAAAATAAAGCAAATAAAGAGGGGCCAAAAAAAGGGGGACGTTGGGAAAGGGAAGAGTGACGAGCGCTCGTTGGGAAAAGGGCTGAATGACGAGCGCTCGTTGGGGACGAGCGTTCGTTGGGGGTGAGTGTTGGTTGGGGGGGGTTGACGAACGGACGCTGGGAAAGGGACGAGTGATGAGCGCTCGTTGGGGACGAGCGCTCATTGGGAAAGGGGCTGAATGACGAGCGCTCGTTGGGGACGAGCGTTCGTTGGGGGCGAGCGTTGGTTGGGGGGTTGACGAACGGACGCTGGGAAAGGGACAAGTGACGAGCGCTCGTTGGGGACGAGCGCTCGTTGGGAAAGGGGCTGAATGACGAGCGCTCGTTGGGGACGAGCGTTCATTGGGGAGATGGTCACCAAACGGTCCGTCCAAGAAGTGTTCGGACGGACGTTCGGAGAGGAGGTAGATGACGAACGTTTTGAAAAGGCTTAACGTGCGTGTATTTCTAAGCTTGGCCCACCCGGGTGGTTTCTAACCTAGAATACCCTAGGGGTTCGACATCTTCCCTTCCATTCCTCACCCACTCAGACCCAACATTCTCCCGTAAGCTCACTCCCTCAGCTCCACTCTCCGCAGGCCCACCGCCGCCTATGCCAGCGCCGGCCACCGTCGCCTCAACCAGAACGCGCCTTGGCCTCGCCGGCGACAACTCGCTCCACCAGACCCACTGCCGACCGCGGCGCGACTGCCTTCTCTCCCTCGCTTCTCTCGCACTAGCCTAGGGTTGAGGCTTTTCCACCTTGGGCACCGCCTGCCGTCGCTCCAACTCTCCCTCTCCGTCTTGGTTTTCTTATTGGCTGCTATTCACTGGTTCAAATTTGATTTTGCATGGAATTGGTTGAGGAACAGAAACGTTGAAGACTGTGGAAAATCAGAGCTCGTGCTGCTTCATGTCTTTGAAAAGGAGAGACCGAAAATGGATTTCTATAGCTTTATTGTACAGGATATGCATTGGAATGTGTTTGTGTCCGTATGAGTATGAATCGTGAATGAAGAGTTTGTCCTGCTCTGAGTATTGATTGGGTCATGAGAAAATGATGAGTGAAGTTGAGAAATGGATTTGCTTGGAGGAGAGAAACACAATCAGAGAAGTGGAGAATCAAAGGGGTTGATGGAAGCTTGCGAGGGAGGGAGACAAAGGTTGGAGTAGGGAAATGGGTGAAGATGGTTAAGGGTAGGATGAGGTTGGGGTGGTGAAACAGAGAATCAATGGAAGGGGAGGTTAGTGAGTGGCGGACGATATTGGAGGTTTCAGATCGAAGACAACATGTAATTATACATTGGATGATGATGGAGAAACGCGAACATTCACACAACAATGCATTATCAATGGAACAACATCCAGTATGAAGCATAATACATCCAAGACTTATGACTATACGAGTGAGCAAGTGTACTTACCTCTTGGAGCTCCACTGGTTGTCGTTAGCTCCGCTAATCCGATGCCTCCTCCTCCTTCGTTCAAGCTAACCTTTGTCTTTGCAGGTGCCAACAATGGTGGACCTCAGAAGCAGTGTCCAATCCTCTTTTTTCTTTTCTTCCTCCAAACTCTCCTCTCTTTTTTGTCCAGTACCCCAGCAATGGATTTCTCTCCTTTGATGAAGGCCCCCTGTAGCTCCTCCTCAAAATTCCCCTTTCTCTATGCTTTTCTGTGCTTTATGTGCCACCCTGCCATTCCGTATACCAAATCGTGCATATGCCATGTAGGCTCCAAAACGTCTCTGCCACACCCGCACACTCTGCAGAAACGGTTTCTTGCACCCTCTCCCTCCAACACACGTACACGTCGTACCCCCAACCAAAACACTTTTCTTTTCTCGCATATTTTTTACTAAAGACAAAACGCCCCGTTTTCTTAATTCTTTTTTTTTTAATAAAATTAAAAGGTAAAAACTAAAAAAAAAAGAAAAACTAAAGACACCAATAAACTAATAAGAAAATACATAAATAAATAATAAAAACGAAAATAATAAAATAAAAAATAAAAATAATAATAAAAAGGGTAAATAATAAAACAAAGGAGAACAATCTACGGTAAAGCCAAAACCCCAATCCGGACGAAATTCGGTATTGACAGCTGCCCCTCTTTACTTAGATTTTACTAGATAATATGACAAAGTAATGTTTTCATATTATATTGTAAAAGATAAGTAAAGATGGAAATACTAATTTCGTCTGAATTTCTAAGGAGGCGAAAGGAAGGAAAATGAATACGAGACCTAAGATTGTAACGTGAGATTGTAATGAAAGAAAATCGACCATTGCATTGCAGAGGGCCGACGTTGCAGGACAACAAATTGGAATTGACCATTGCCTAGCAGAGGGTCGGTAGTACAAAACGAAAAGCTGAATTTGACCATTGCCGAGCAGGGGGGCCCAAAATCACAGAAAAACTAGAGGCGCCAGACAAGACTGAGCTTGAAACGCTGGACCAAAACCGTGCTTGAGGGGAACGAGGTGTACAAACCTCGTGGAGGGTGTACAAACCCTATGGATGAATGATATGAGGTGTACTAACCTCGTGGAGGGTGTACAAACCCTATGGATGAATGATATGAGGTGTACTAACCACGTGGAGGGTGTACAAACCCTGTGGATGAATGATATGAGGTGTACTAACCTCGTGGAGGGTGTACAAACCCTGTGGATGAATGATATGAGGTGTACTAACCTCGTGGAGGGTGTACAAACCCTGTGGATGAATGATATGAGGTGTACTAACCTCGTGGAGGGTGTACAAACCCTGTGGATGAATGATATGAGGTGTACTAACCACGTGGAGGGTGTACAAACCCTGTGGATGAATGATATGAGGTGTACTAACCTCGTGGAGGGTGTACAAACCCTGTGGATGAATGATATGAGGTGTACTAACCTCGTGGAGGGTGTACAAACCCTGTGGATGAATGATATGAGGTGTACTAACCACGTGGAGGGTGTACAAACCCTGTGGATGAATGATATGAGGTGTACTAACCTCGTGGAGGGTGTACAAACCCTATGGATGAATGATATGAGGTGTACTAACCTCGTGGAGGGTGTACAAACCCTATGGATGAATGATATGAGGTGTACTAACCTCGTGGAGGGTGTACAAACCCTGTGGATGAATGATGTGAGGTGTACTAACCTCGTGGAGGGTGTACAAACCCTATGGATGAATGAAGTGAGGCGTACCAACCTCGTGGAGGGTGTACAAACCCTGTGATGGATGAATGATGTGAGGTGTACCAACCTCGTGGAGGGTGTGCCAACCCTATGGATCAAGTGAATGATCATTGGGTTCGACCATTGCTAAGCAGAGGTCCGTTGGAAAAACTAAAATCTGGATTTGACCATTGCCTTGCAGAGGGTCAATATCACAGAAGAAAACTTAAATTCGACCATTGCCATGCAGAGGGCTGTTTGACAATCTGGACTTGACCATTGCCTTGCAGAAGGTCAATATCGTAGAAGAAAACTTAAATTCGACCATTGCCAAGCAGAGGGTCGTCAACATAGAATAACGAGCTGAATTTGACCATTGCCGAGCAGAGGGTCAGTAATACAACAAAAACTGGAATTTGACCATTGCTTAGCAATGGGTTGACAACAAAGAATAACGAGCTGAATTTGACCATTACCGAGCAGATGGTCGAAAGAAAAAACTTGAGTTTAGAGTGCCAGGCGAAACTGGGCTTGGTGGGCTGGTGGAAAATGGGCTTGGTGGGCCAGTGTGGAACTGGGCTTGGTGGGCCAGTGTAGAAACTGGGCTTTCAAATTTGGAAATTCGTGAAACTTGTAGTTTTGTGAAATGGTTTTTTTTTATTTTGTAATTTTTGACAAAAAATTGATTTTTGAAAAGGCATTAGTGACCATTTCCAAAGAGAAGGTCTTAATATGCGAATAGGAGAAACAAAGTGTAAAGAACACGGTAGAATGTTGAAACTTAACTTAAGAGCGATGAACAATGTGTAAAGTTGTGAGTGTCAAAACCACAAAATGAGAGAAAAAACATGATCACCATGAAACAACATGACTTGAAAGAGAAAACCATAATGTTATTCTTTTGTATTTTTGAAGAAGGATTCGACAACCATTCATATCAATGAAGAGGGTTTCGATCTGAAAGGTTTTTTTTTTATTATTATTTTTTTTTATTTTTTTTATGGATGAATGCACACATATAGAAAACATTTGCTTTGTTTTGTGTTTTGCTTGTTTTTTTTTTTGCTTGAGTCAGTCATCTTTTTTGCAATCATCATACTTATTCTTATTTTCAATATTTTGTGAAAGAGGGGAATGTCATACATCTCGAGGTCTAATGTCCAATATGATTATATGTTTGACTTTCTCTTTCTCGACATCAATGCACACATGCTTGAATTCGTAGACAAGTGGAAAATGTGAGATGTTTAGAAAGGTTTGGAGAAGACTAGGAGAGTCATGCGGGCACGTCATTCCTTCTATATTGCTTAAAGGAAACGAGACACCCAAAAGCTGCCCTAGTTTGGTGTTTGGGAAAATGAGCATTGGGTTTGGATTCATGATAGTTCAGGTGAGACCTGCAAAGCTGTTCCAGTCTGGGATTATGTGTCAATGAGTTGCAAGGCGAAGAATTCGTGTGAGATTCACAAATCTGCCCCAGTTTTTCGGGTATGGGTTCTTACCTGGAAGAGGTAGTGGGCATGAAAAGGATAAGCTAAAAGGATGACCCCAATTGGTTTGATTTTCTTTTGCATGCTTTTGCTTAGTTGGTAAAGAGATCCCTTCTTCCTGAGACATTACTTTTTCTCTTTTTTTTTTCAAAGTTTTTGTTTTTTTTTTGTGTTTTTTTTTGTTTTTTGTTTTGTTTTTTGTTTTGTTTTTTTTTGTTTGGACACATTGCAAGTCATTTTGTCTTATCGCAAAATTAAGCTTTATGAAAATTTGAGCAAACATTATTCAATCTGCGTGGACTTTATTAGGCTTGTAATGTGGCTAGGGCTAGAAGGTATTGAAAGGAAGGGGTATAAAGGCCCAAATGAATGTTTGTCGGATACATTTTTTTGAAGCAAGGGTTGTCATCTGGCATTGTGTCAACTATTTGACCTTTTGAGCACTTTGCTTTTCTTGAACTCCATTTTTTATTTTTTCATCATCACTTCGTGATTTTTTGTTCTCTTTTTTTTTGTTTTTGTTTACCATTTTGAAGGATTCCTCCGTTTGATCATTGAGTGCTCTTCAACTGCTTCCTAAGTTGACTCATACTGATGACAATCCTTGCTTGGGAATAATTTTGAAAAAGGATTTATTTTTGGCTCAAAACAGGGTGACAATGGATATATTTTGTTTTTTTGGTAAAGAAAAGATGGCCACACATCATTTCAAATTCTGATTGCTCTCTTTTCAAAAGATTAATTCTACGACTAGATGACCTCAACATGAGTGATTTTTCCCTTTCCTTTCCTTTCTAGACTGCCCTTTCGGGTTTTCAATCTAGTGGACTTATTCTCTTTTTGAAAGTTCCTCTGTTTGTCTCAATGGATTCGGGGATCACCCAACTAGCGCAAGCAAGGAAAAATTTTGGCCAGGCCAATCTGCCCCAGTGTAAAGGCTTACATCATTACTAAGGGCAGTGACAGTGTTTGTTGGGGAACATCCTTTATTTTGGAACAGTGAAGGGTGAAGGTTTTCAAGCAAAATGCGCACAAACGTCTCGGGAGAAAGCGTCAAATTGTTATTTTTTGATTAAACACTTGACCTTAGAAAAACTTGACATCCCAATTTTCCTTTTGATTATTCATCATTTTTTCTTTTGCTCTTTTCTATTTTCGAAAAACAAAAGTTTGACGATTTGCAAGAAAGATAAGTGACTCAAGATTGACTTCATTTCATTTTTTTTGTTTTAATTTTGTTTTTCCTTTTTTCCATGATACCCTTTCAGGACTCGATTCCCAGCACTACTTGGAGAAACCCTGTAGTGAATGCGCGCATCCAAAGTCATGGATGAAGACGTGATACCGATGAGCATACTTCCCAGTAGCAAGACACTCCACAACATCAAATTCACTTGTACAATGACTTATGATTTCTTGTGTGATCTTAAAGCCCACTTCGTTTCTTCATGGCATTTGTAGAGGCATTCTCAAGCCTTGCCTCAGTGTCTGGGTTAACTTTCTTCACACTTTAATCATCTTGAATGAATCAAAGTTTGCCTTTACGCTTGAACAACCAGCACTTTTGGTGGAATGACAGATAGCCACTCCATGGTAATCACCTTTTGCATCACGAGTCTTTAGGTATTGAGGCTTTAAAGGCTTCATGTAACAAGTAGAGACCAAGCCTTGTCATGCAGGAGACTTGGAAGAAATGTTGCATAAGTTAGAAGGTTAGGAGTGAAACTCATATGCCTTTCGTCTTGATCAACATTTTTGCCTGGCGACTTGGTAGGAAGTTGAGTTTGGGTCGAGTCTCCAATTTTTCCTCAGGCTGGTTTCAAAGGGTAGGCCAACGGTATTTGAGCGGTGGGATGTGATTGAGCTCTTTCTTCTCTCCTCATCCCAAGCTTAGACCAGACTCGTTCACATTCACTGCCATGGTAGGACCTTGAGTGGATTTTTCCTCACATTAATGTCAATTCTTTCTCCAAGCATCCTCAAGCCTGCAAAGTTTGAGGAAATACTGCTCACCATATGCTCATAGAAGGGTGATTGTAAAGATTTTAAGAACATGACAACCATTTCCTTCTCACTCATAGGATACCCTACTTGAGCAGCAATCTCTTTCCTCTTTTAAGTATATTCTTTGAACAATTCTGACTCCTTCTTCACCATGCTCGACAGTTGTAGTAAGCCAGGTACTACATCCAGGTTGTACTGGTACTACCTCGAGAAAGCATCCACCGGATCCTCCCAAGACCGGATGCACAAAGATTCAAGATGAGTGCCCTAGTTTGGTGTCATGCCAACCAAACTATCTTGGGAAAAATGAATTAGCAACTTTCATCACATGCATGAACAACCATTTTCTTCCCATATGTCATGAGATGGGTCTTAAGACAAGTGGTTTCTCATTTTCATCTATACTTTGGGAGGTATCACCACATCTGGGACTAAGCATAGCCCTACAACATTTTCAAACTTAAGGCTTTCTCCAACTTCTATGACTCTCGCCCTTTTCCAGCATTTCCAATTTACATCTGTCAACCTCAACATCCATTGGCGTAACGATATGAGGAGAAGATTTCAACTCGGGTTGCTTTGTCATTGTCTTGCTCACTACATTGGGCTGAATCATTTATGTAAGAACCATGAAAGTGGTTGTCCTAAGCTTGTTTCCTCCTTCACTGTATTAGTTTTGGCCTTTTGAATGCAAAGTCGTCCCGAGTCCATTCCCAAGGGTGTAGTGTAATCCAGGAAGACCATAAGGAGGGAAAGTTTGTGCTCCTGGAACTCTTTGTTGCGCTCGTGATGCGCGCGAATCTACAAGGCTTTGCAAGGCATTCAGAAGCTCTAGAATTCAACTCATTTGCTCATTCAATTGTTGGACACCGACTTTCATCCCTTCTTGAACTTCTCCTTAGTTCTCCAAGATTTGATAGACGGTTGGAGTCCTTTAGGGTATCTTGGATGTTTAGCCGTATTTGTTTTTTAAAAGTTTTTTATTATTAGATGAAACAAATTAAGAAAAAGAATATAAAAATGAAAAGAAAAAGAAGAGACAATGTAGTTCAAATAATCTAGTCGGAAATTATAAAGTTATGAAAATATTGCCCCGGTATAGTTTGGAAATTAACATGAAACAGAGTCAATAGGGTGGCTCATTATTCAGAAGTTCCGAAAAAGTGAGTCATAGGAAGTCTTGGTCAACTGACTCGGGCCTCATCCATCAGATTCTTCATTTCTCCGATCAGTTTCTTGCAGCAATTGAGGAATGTTTCAATCCCCTTAGGCGGGTTGATGATTGACATTACAGACTCAGCACCAGCTAAGAACTTAGGGACGTTTTTAATGGCTTCTTCGGCAAGGGAAGCTAGCTCTGAGAGAATTCACTTCCAATTCTTTGTAACTTGCCCTTATTCAATGGCATACTCTTTCATCTGAATCATCATTTATGGATGTCTCCTTTTTAATTTGATGCTAACATTCTTTTTCTAGTTTCTCAACTGTTGTTCTCATCTGCTGCTCAACATTATGAAGTTGCTTTTCATAGCTTGGGTAAGGAGAAATTAACTTGAATGACAACTTGATTGTCTTAACCCTCTCTACGATTCATTGGCTAAGGGAATCTTTATTAAAAGTCCATGATCTTAGGTCTCCCTTGAAGCGAACAACATTGCCCCAAGCGTTCTTAACTTGATGAAGCAGTTTAGCAAAGGTTCATTCCTCATAAGATTTGCAATGTGGCCAGAGATGCAGGCGTTAGCGATCCTCTCACAGGATACCCAAAAGTTCTCCTTTTTTTTTTTACACTGACACACGGATGTAAGCAATACACAACACCGGATACCCATGAGGGGGACATTAGGGTAATTCCCGCAACGGTGTGTGGTACACGATCTTTGCTGCCAAGAAAACACGCGATTTAAAAATTTCCTCCTCTAAGCTTGAATAAAGTTGCACTCATTCATTTGCCCCTTTCCTTTCTAGTTTACATTGCAGTATGTGGCATTCAGGGCTCCCTTACTCATCCGAGAGATGAACCATGCCTGTACCACCGGTAAGCAACACAACATCTTCCTGTCCTTTAGCTCATAACAACGATGAAGGATCCCATAAACTTCAGCTAGGATAGCAGTGATTGGATTCTCATAGCGCTCTTTATAACCCACAAATGCATTCATGGCAGCGTAGTCGATGAAATTCTTGACGTTGGGAAAGATCATGACACCATAGAGGATAAGAGCTAGTACGTTCGTAATTGTTTCCTATTTTCCTCTTCATCCAAACGATGCAAGTATCCCTCTAGGTATCCCTGAGGAACCCCCCTCACTTTGCCCTTGATTGTGAACCCACTTTCCAATTGCATAGGGTGTATTTTCATGATTCTCACTAGCTGCAGGATAGGGGTATACTACCTTAGGTAGTTGTAGGGAATTTTTCCCTCGAGAGGTATATCTAAAATTTGCTCGAATTCTTCTACCATAGGCACCAATTGTAAATCCCAGAAAGTGAAACATCTCAATGGTGGTTCATAAGACTGGGCTAAAAGAGTAATGGCCGGTGTTTGAACTTCCACCTCTAACAGGCTCAACAAATTCCCATACTCCTTCCTGAATGCATCCTTTTGGGTTGTCTTCATTTTCTTCAGCAGTTCTCTCGGGCCATCCATATTACCCTCCTTTACTTCAATGGCTATCCTTCCCTTTAAAATTTCTGAACTTGAACCCCCTTGACTTCAGATCTCATGTTAATTTCCATTTTATCTCAAAGGCTTAATCACAAATTTATAATTTTCTGACTAGAACCAATGACAAGACCATAAAAATGCATGAGAAAAAGAAAGAAAAGAAAAAGGTGTATAAAAAAGGTATAAAGATATGTACAAGGTGTTGCATTTTATTAAGCCAGGGTTATAAGACTGCACACATCTCCCTTTGTGCCCTAGATAAGGTTCAATGCTTCGGATTCGAGGTCAACCATATGCAATCTCACCAGGATGGTTCCCTAAACTTAAAGGTCGACGGTCACTAGAGCTATGGCCCCCTTCATAGCATCTCCACAACAGTCGAGTAATCAACTAGATGAGGAGACACAAGTGAAGAGAACAGACTCTAGCTGGAGTTCTCACGATAGCCAGACAGGAAGTACATCCCAGAGTGACACCGCTACACAACTCCTCTAATTCTAAGTTACGCTCAGACCCGGGTATAGGGCCCCACTCCTGATATGCACAAAGTGTGTGTGTGAAGGGAGAATGCAATGCATACCCAAACCCTCTGTCGCAACCGGAATCGCGACGGGACGACGATCCGAAAAGAAACGGGTTTTGAAAAGAGATTTTGGAGTCGCCACCATAGTTTATTCTGGAAAACTACGGAAAAACCATAAAATGATAAGGCATGGTCAAATAGAACCAGATTCTTGGTTCGGGAGTCGGTTACGTGTAGGGAAGGTATTAGCACCCTACGACGCCTGCCCTAAGGCAGTACCTTTAACTAAATGTACGAATATGGATGTGGTTTTCAAAATGTTTAACTTTCCCTTAAAATAAAATTCTAAAGAAACAAACAATATTTTTTTAGTTTTTTGGGGCCCGACAAGGATTGACCTTGCTCCTACGTATTCTCATTAAGAATGAAAAATCAGGGTTACGTAGTTCTTTTAGAAACTGTTTGAGAAATGATTTTGGAAATTGTTTGGGAATTTTGATGAGAAATGATTTTTGGATTTTTGGGAAAGTGAGCCTGACAAGGACTGGCCTTGCTCCTACGTATCTCCACTTTTGATGGAGAATCAAGGATCACGTAGTTCTGACAAGGCAATATTTTTGTAGTTTTGAAAGAGTTAATGTTTTTTTTAGTTTTTGAGGATTTTACATTTTTTGGTATTTTTTTATTCAGGAGAATGAAAAGGTTTTTGGCACAAGGACGATGCGTGCGATCACACATGTGCCTAAACCTTTAAAACGTATCTTTGACATTTTTTTGATGAAAGAGAAAAGGTTTTTAGCACAAGGACGATGCGTGCGATCACACATGTGCCTAAACCTTTAAAACATATTTTTGTAATTTTTGAAGAATGTTTAGATTTTTTTTTTGTTTTGCGTAATGAGCACTAGGCCGATGCGTACGATCGCACGAGCACTCACACGGCTTTTTCCTTGTTTTTTATTGTTTTGCGTAATGAGCACTAGGCTGATGCGTACGATCGCACGAGCACTCACACGGCTTTGTTTTATTTATTATTATTTTTTTTTTATATATTTTTAATTTTTTTGTAATTTAGTTTTTTCTTATACAAAACGAAATGAACAAATCAGAAATATAAAAATAAAACAAAGGGGTGGGGTTTATCATACAAAAGGGGTTACATACAGTAAAATCTAATAAGCATAAAAATAAAATAAAAACATGAGAACATAAAAATAGGAGTGTAGAGATAAAAGAAAAAAAAACCAGAAGTATGACTCAATCAGCTTCAGTTTAGGTCCAGGGGACGATATGGGTGCAGTAAGTGAAGTTTGGAGGTGTTACTGGTGAATGCTGGCCCAAGACCGAGGCCCATTTCTGTTTTCTGTTTTTTTTTTTTATGTTTGCACAGATTGGGCTTAAGCCCGAATAGAATGAGGGTGTGGATAGAAAATACGTGTGGCAGGCAGAAAAGGTTATAATATTTTTTAATTTTTATATTTTGTTTAGAAAAGAAACCGGTCTAGCCAATAGGACCAAGGGTTTGCTTTGTTTCAGAAATTCTCCACTCCATTTGATGAAACCCAACTCTGATGCACACCCACGCCGCAGCCTCTGCCGATTCCGACATCGATAGCCAACTCCCACCTCGCGACTTTGCCGCCGGCGATGCGGGTCGCCATCGGGGTCACAACCAGCCGCTGCGTGCTGGAGGCCACCACCAACGGGCTGGGATACTAACTCCGACTTTTCTCTTTCGAGTTGGGGAAATGATTTCTTTCTTGTGAAGATGGTAGGGGATGATGATGCTCTCTGGTTGCAGGTTCAAGAAATATTGGTTTATATGGGTACTTGATGGATGGAACAAAAGGATGGAAAGGTGATGAAGCAACACGGAGGATAGCACGAATTGATCATTGAGAGGATAAAGAGGTGTTGGAAATGAGGATGAAAAGGAAAGGGATGAGGATCATGATGTTGGAGGTGGTGTTGGCCGTGTTGGAGGTGAAAGAATCGGGAATAAAAGCCGAGGGGTGGAGACGAAGAATGGGATGGAAATTGGAATCGTAGTTGAGATGGTTACGGGTGAGGGGCTCGAGCAAGCCGGAGAGCCATTGGAAGGTGGAGGAGGTGAAAGGCAGAGGTGTTTGGTGTTGAGGATAAAGTGTTAGAGGTAACAACGGTGTGGTTAGGATGTTGAAGATGGTGTGGAGACCACGGGTGAGAGGATCAAAGGGAACTAGTGAGTAATGTGTGATAGGTGGGTAGGTACGGGTTATTGGTGAGATGATCAGAGGAGCGCAAAAGGGAGCTTGTCAGTGTGCGTGTGAAGGAGGATGATGACTGGATGAGGGTAAGTGGTGGCCGTGAGGTGTTAGTAGTGGCCGAGTATAAGGTGTTGAAAGTTGATGGTGATGATATTGGCTGTGTGTAGGACGTCGAGATGGATTATGGTTGAAGGTGGAGATGATGTGTTGAAAAATGAAGACGGTAAGGGACGAAAATGATGGGTTGGCCGTGGGGTATCGGTGGTATAAGGATGAAGATCATAAGTTGTTTGTTAGGAAGGGATGAAGATGACGGGCTGTTGGAGATGAAGGCTCCTCCAGAGTTTGGAGTTCGGCCATGGTATCATTATCTCCTGTGTCCTCCTAATTCCTCCTCCTAATCTCCTCTGTTTCTCCTGTCCAAAGCTCTCCTTTTATTGTGGTAAGAGCCGTATCTGTGTGCCCTTGACGGTCCAAAACAAAATGTAAGGGCCCTCCCTTCTGGTTCCACCACTTCACTCCCAAAAGATGATTGAAATTTTGTCATCACGTACTCCATGTGTGATTGCTTCTGGACTGTGGAGCTCGTGAGGAATGGATGTCCGTGAGCTCTTTTCTGGTCCAAGTCCGTGAGCATTTTACATGTGTTGCTGCTTCACGGCCTTTGCTGACTTTACTCAGAGATGTGACAAACAATTTCACCTTCTATGTGGGCCAAGGCCGTGGGTCTTCATGTGCTGTTGCTTCACGACTTTTCCTTCTTCTCTGGTCTTGTGATGTTTGCTGGACCGTGAGGAGCTGGTGAAGAATGAATCCGTGAGCTGCTTCCAAAGACCCCGTGACTTCCTCCATGTGTTTTGTCTTCATGAATTAGGTGGCGTTCCCTCTTGCTAGAAACCGTGTGGAGTGTTCTTTCAAGCCAATTCTTCTGAAAGCTTTAGCTCCCCCCTTTTTTTTTTTACGTGAAGTGTTTCCTCCCCATACTTTGAGTGCATGCATATCTTTTAGAAGAAAGAATATTCTTATATTGCAAGCCCGTGACACCACTTCACTCTTTCTCTCTTATTTTATCTTTTTTAAGCCATGTTCAGAGAAATAAATGGTAGATGCCGTGACATGCTTGATCATGTGAGTAAGTGATGAAGTGGTGGCCCTTATGTTAGCGTGAGTGCCTTTCTCCCATGCCATGACCATTACACCATGTGCTTTCCATTAATTCCTTCTGCAGCCTAGAGTGCGTGTAGGACAACCCACTTCTTCATCCCAACGTCCACATTCTCTTCTTGGTCACTTCCAAATTTAATCATGGTGGCTACTCCAACAAGTGCTTCCAAAATTACAATGATTTGTGTGCTTCCAAAATTACCATAACAGATTGTCAAAGAAAGGAAGAAAATAGCTCATGAGATCCTCTTATCCAAAACCGTATAGTATGCAAAGAAAAAATGAATCACTTTCAAATATATGAATCAGCAGCACCCATTTTCTAAAACAAAATAAATTGATCCAAGAATTTTGTTCTCCTAAAGCTAGATACGGCAGCCATATGCTTATTGCTTTGCTGCCATGTGCGTCTCAAGCTGCTGCTTCTGGATGGGAGTTACTGCTGCAGGCCGTGAGCTTCACAGCTGCTAGATGGTGGACCGAAATTGCTTCCCAAACTACTGGAAGCGTGAGCTGCTGTTGCAATTTTGGAGATGCGCTTCTGCTGAACGTAGAACACCAAAGTGAAGGCGTGAAGGCTTGCTTCTTCTCCCAAGTGATAGCACGTCTCTTTTTTCAATAATATCACATGTGTGGCAAAAGTAACGTGGAGGATGCAATTCATGTTTCAGCTTTGTTAAAACGAAGCATTCCCTCCAGCTAGGCCGTGGGCATTTTGTGTGGCAGGAGCACTTCTCTACGCATACTCCAAGTTGCTCTCCCGGACGAGTGGTAAAAAAGGGGAGATGAGTTGGACGAGCGGTTGATGGAGTGAGATGGACGAGCCTCAACACACTGTTTGCCGAACGTCCTAAAAGTCACTAATGAACGAACGTTCAAATAAGGGCAAGTGGACGACGATCGTTCGAATGAAAAGCGAACGTTCAAATGGAGACCGAACGTTCACTAACACATAACACATCAAAACCGAACGTTCAATAAGAATAAACATGACCGAACGTTTAATAAACACAATGACCGAACGGTAAACATGAGAGGTTGAACAGTTGAGGGCGACGACGAACGTCCAAAATGAACAAATGGCCGAACGGTCGAATAGTGAACGTTTGAGGATGACCGAACGGTTGAAGATGAGGACGAACGTCCTAAAGAACCGAAATGCCGAACGGTCGAACAGTGCAAAGGACGAACGGTAGCATAAGGGGGAGGACGAACGGTAGAACCGTGGGGAGAACCGAACGGTCACTGTGTTGGACGAGCGGCCACAGTAACAGTGTGGAAGGACGAACGGTTTTTGTTTGGACGAACGTTTTCATCTTTTTTTTTTTTTTTTTTTTTTTTATATACATTTTTTTAAATTTTTCTTTTTATGAGGAGAAAACAATAAAACAAAAATATTTAGTCAATCCGGACGAAATTGAGTGTTGACACCCTCACCTGCAAAACAACCAGAAAAATTCCCAGACAGATATAAACATGTGTTCTACCCTAGGGTTCCATATTCAACAATTATTGCAGTTATTCCAAATATCAAGCATAGATAGAGAAAAGGGAAAGAAAAAGACAAAGCAAAACCACATCGAATTCGCGCATCTAATTAAACGGCTCGACTCTCTATCATCCCCAGTGGAGTCGCCATCTGTCGCAACCGGAATCGCGACGGGACGACGATCCAAAAAAGGAAACGGCTTTTGAAAAGAGATTTTGGAGTCGCCACCATAGTTTACTGGAAAACTACGGAAAAACCACAAACCGATAAAGCACGGTCCACGAAAACCAAAGATTGGGTTCGGGAGTCGGTTACGCGTGGGGAAGGTGTTAGCACCCCACAACGCCTGCCCTAAGGCAGTACCTTTAACTAAATGCACGAATATGATGTGGTTTTCAAAATGTTTAGCTATCCCCTAAAATAAAATTCTAAATAAACAAAACATATTTTTTAGTTTTTTGGGCCCGACAAGGATTGACCTTGCTCCTACGTATTCTCATTCAAAATGAGAAATCAGGGTTACGTAGTTCTTTTTGGAAATTGTTTGAAAAGTTTGTTTAAAGAATTGTTTGAGAATTTTGTTTGGAAATGATTTTGGATTTTTGGGAGAGTGAACCTGACAAGGACTAGCCTTGCTCCTACGTATCTCCACTCTTGATGGAGAATCAAGGATCACGTAGTTCTGGCTAGGAAGATTGTTTGTTGTTTAAAATTGTTGATGTTTTTGGGTTTTTTTTGAAGATTTTATACCTTTTTTGTATTTTGTTTAAGAAAGAGAAAAAGGTTGTTAGCACAAGGACGATGCGTGCGATCACACATGTGCATAAACCTTTAAAACATATTTTTTGTTAATTTTTCTTAAGGAAAAGAAAAGGTTTTTAGCACAAGGACAATGCGTGCGATCACACATGTGCCTAAACCTTTAAGACATATTTTTTGTAATTTTAATTAAGAAAGGGAAAAGGATTTTAGCAACAGGACGATGCGTGCGATCACACATGTGCCTAAACCTTTAAAACATATTTTTTGTAATTTTAATTAAGAAAGGGAAAATGTTTTTAGCACAACGACGATGCGCGCGATCACACATGTGCCTAAACCTTAAAACATATTTTTTGTAATTTTAATTAAGAAAAAGAAAAGGTTTTTAGCACAAGGACGATGCGTGCGATCACACATGTGCCTAACCTTTAAAACGTATTTTCATAAATTCCTTTATTTAAACTGTAAATATTGCATTATTAAATATATATTTTAGGATAAGTAAATATTTAGAATAAATAGATAAGAGAAAAAAAAAATAAGATAAGATAATAAAAATAAAAATAAAAAATAAAAAAATAAAAATAAAAGAAATAAATAAGACAAATGAAATAAGAATGACAAAATAAATCAAATAAAATAAAAAAACAAACAAATAAAAATAAAGCAAATAAAGAGGGGCCAAAAAAAGGGGTGCCGAACGGTCCGTCGCAGGCTGCCGTACAGTCTGTGGAAATGGCCGAACGGACGTTGTGAAAGGATTCAGAATAACGAGCGCTCGTTGGGGAGAGATGACGGACGTTCGTTGAGAACGCGGAGGAAATAACGAGCGTTCGTTGGGAAAGGGACGAGTGACGAGCGCTCGTTGGGAAAGGGGCTGAATGACGAGCGTTCGTTGGGGGCGAGCATTGGTTGGGGGGGTTGACGAACGGACGCTGGAAAAGGGACGAGTGATGAGCGCTCGTTGGGGACGAGCGCTCGTTGGGAAAGGGGCTGAATGACGAGCGCTCGTTGGGGACGAGCGTTCGTTGGGGGCGAGCATTGGTTGGGGGGGTTGATGAACGGATGCTGGGAAAGGGACGAGTGACGAGCGCTCGTTGGGGACGAGCGCTTGTTGGGAAAGGGGCTGAATGACGAGCGCTCGTTGGGGACGAGCGTTCGTTGGGGAGCTGGTCACCAAACGGTCCATCCAAGAAGTGTCCGGACGGACGTTCGGAGAGGAGGTAGATGACGAACGTTTTAAAAAGGCTTAACGTGCGTGTATTTCTGGGCTTGGCCCACCCGGGTGGTTTCTAACCTAGAATCCCCTAGGGGTTCGGCATCTTCCCTTCCATTCCTCACCCACTCAGATCCAACACTCTCCCGTAAGCTCACTCCCTCAGCTCCACTCTCCGCAGGCCCACCGCCGCCTATGCAAGTGCCGGCCACCGTCGCCTCAACCAGAACGCGCCTTGGCCTCGCCGGCGACAACTCGCTCCACCAGACCCACTGCCGACCGCGGCGCCACTGCCTTCTCTCCCTTGCTTCTCTCGCACTAGCCTAGGGTTGAGGCTTTTCCACCTTGGGCACCGCCTGCCGCCGCTCCAACTCTCCCTCTCCGTCTTGGTTTTCTTATTGGCTGCTATTCACTGTTTCAAATCTGATTTTGCATGGAATTGGTTGAGGAACAGAAACGTTGAAGACTGTGGAAAATCAGAGCTCGTGCTGCTCCATGTCTTTGAAAAGGAGAGACCGAAAATGGATTTCTATAGCTTTATTGTACAGGATATGCATTGGAATGTGTTTGTGTGCGTATGAGTATGAATTGTGAATGAAGAGTTTGTCCTTCTCTGAGTATTGATTAGGTCAGGAGAAAATGATGAGTGAAGTTGTGAAATGGATTTGCTTGGAGGAGAGAAACACGATCAGAGAAGTGGAGAATCAAAGGGGTTGATGGAAGCTTGCGAGGGAGGGAGACAAAGGTTGGAGTAGGGAAATGGGTGAAGATGGTTAAGGGTAGGATGAGGCTGGGGTGGTGAAACAGAGAATGAATGGAAGGGGAGGTTAGTGAGTGGCGGACGATATTGGAGGTTTCAGATCGAAGACAACATGTAATTATACATTGGATGATGATGGAGAAACGCGGACATTCACACAACAATGCATTATCAATGGAACAACATCCAGTATGAAGCATAATACATCCAAGACTTATGACTATACGAGTGAGCAAGTGTACTTACCTCTTGGAGCTCCACTGGTTGTCGTTAGCTCCGCTAATCCGATGCCTCCTCCTCCTTCGTTCAAGCTAACTTTTGTCTTTGCAGGTGCCAACAATGGTGGACCTCAGAAGCAGTGTCCAATCCTCTTTTTTCTTTTCTTCCTCCAAACTCTCCTCTCTTTTTTGTCCAGTACCCCAGCAATGGATTTCTCTCCTTTGATGAAGGCCCCCTGTAGCTCCTCCTCAAAATTCCCCTTTCTCTATGCTTTTCTGTGCTTTATGTGCCACCCTGCCATTCCGTATACCAAATCGTGCATATGCCATGTAGGCTCCAGAACGTCTCTGCCACACCCGCACACTCTGCAGAAACGGTTTCTTGCACCCTCTCCCTCCAACACACGTACACGTCGTACCCCCAACCAAAACACTTTTCTTTTCTCGCATATTTTTTACTAAAGACAAAACGCCCCCTTTTCCTAATTCTTTTTTTTAGTAAAATAAAAAGGTAAAAACTAAAAAAAAAAGAAAAACTAAAGACACCAATAAACTAATAAGAAAATACATAAATAAATAATAAAAACGAAAATAATAAAATAAAAAATAAAAATAATAATAAAAAGGGTAAATAATAAAACAAAGGAGAACAGTCTACGGTAAAGCCAAAACCCCAATCCGGACGAAATTCGGTATTGACACTAGTAATTAAGGATAGGCTTTCTTCGTTGAGGAATTAGGTTTTAAGTACTTTAGATAGTGACATTGACATTAATGAAGAAGTATAATTTGTATATACATGAGAGTAAACTAGGTGAAATCTAACCCCAACAACATATTCATCCCATAATATTAAATTCATCCGTTCATCTATGCTCTTTTGTCCAATTGATTCTGTATTTGCATTTTAAACCAAAAGATTTTGTTTTCAAGTCTTATTTAATCAAGAAATCACATAATTGTTTAGGCTGTGAGTCTCTAGGGAAACGATACTTGGTCTAACCATGTTTATTACTTGATGCGATTTGGTACACTTGTCAGAGTCTTAACAAGTTTTTGGCGCCGTTGCCGGGGACTCGTGATTTAACTATTCTATTTGTGTGATTATTGATTAGCTTTGACTTGATTTTTTTTTATTTTGTTTTGTTTTGTGCTAATAATTATTTTCTAGTGTTTTGTTTTCTTGTATATGTAGGATACAATTCGTATTAGAAGCAAGAAAAACTGTGAACCTCTTCTTGAAGGATTGAACGAGACTAGAAGGAGAAGGAGAAACAAAACGTCCAGAGAGGATTTCCTTAAAAGTTAGACATTCAAACCAAGTGGAAAGTGTGGGCCATGTGTCATGCTTCCATTGGAGAGGATTTACTTTTTAAAAGGTAGCCACATGACACCTTATGAGTGAAGAGTTTTTGCTTTTAGTAGTGACCACATGGAACTCTAGGAATGGAGATGATTATGTTTTGTGAGTGGCCACATGTCCTCCCATCATTGGAGAGGATTTGTGGACACTTGTCCACTCCTTAGAAGGCCTCATTTTTGGTCCATGAGAGCAAAGGTAGGAGATCATGCTTTTAGGGTTAGAAGGAGACACCCTTGGCCTATAAATAGAGTTGTCTCCACCCTTGTATTTCATCCTTGATGTTGAGTAATGTTACGCTGCCTATTTTTGGTCATACTACTCATCTTAGATCAAGACTAGAGCAACCCATAAGGCCCTTCTAGTCACCTTCCTCCTTGAGTTGGCCTAACCTCTCTTGGAGCCATCAAACACTACACCACCACCACCATATCTCCTAGAGGCTTTGAGCTTCTACACCATTCATACATTAGCTCCTCATCCTTGGACCATTTACCACCACATTTCTACATCATTCATCCAAGGAACACCCCTTCATGCACATCTCCTAACTTTGGCCCAACCTAGCCAAGGAGGTTTTTTCCATCATTTGGTATCAAGAGCTTTGGTTCTTCAAGAGCTAAGTCTTTTGGTCCTTATCTATCCTTTATTGTTCCATGTTGTTGATGTTATTTCTCTATTTGTCTTGTTGTGTTTTGTTTTCCATCTTTAATTTGTTCTGACAGTAAACTGTGACAATTTTCAAACTTAAACTGCATCTAGCTCAATTATCCAAAAAATAAGTAAAAATATTCAAATGAAAGCCCTTTGAGTCTAGTTTCCAACAAAAAAAGAATCACTTCATTTGGAGTTCTGTGCAGAAAGTAAAACACTCAGCAAAGGTCAAAGCTATCAGGATGTCGTCATTAGCATTTTTGAAGTTCGTTTTTGGTAGTTTTGGCTACTTTTTTTGTGCCTTCTCTTTTTTTTTTGAGCCATTCCTTGTTGTTTTGTCCGGTCTTATATGCTTATTTTGTGTCATTTTTATTTTTGAATCCATCCATGTTATCTTGAGTCATGTTTAGTCCTTTTGATGTCTCTATTTCCTAGTTGAAACTTTGAAAATCATCAAAAATATATGTTGAGGTCATGTCCAAAAAATGATTTGTATTTGTGCCTTTGAGTGCTTTTATTTTATATATTTGAGTTCATACTTGTTGTTGGATCATGAACAAGTTCATAGAGTTAGGTTTCCATTATGTCACTTTTTGTGTTTCATGCTATATTTGATTCTAGTAGGTTTTCTTCATTTTGGTGTTATAAGCTTGTATGAACTTGAAACTCCTTGTGACATTCCAGATTTGAGATCTGATTTGGTGTGTGTTTGTGCTAAAAATTTCAAAAAAAAAGAGACAAAAGGTACAAAAGAAAAGTAGACAAAAAGTACAAAAGCAAAAACAAAAAGTAAAAGTAAAAGCACATGCATGTACCATATGTAACCAACTTTTGTGTGAGCACTTTGATGTTGATTTGGGAGCTGAAAGTCATGTCCCTAGCTGCTGTTCCAGCAACCATGATGACCTAAAAAGGTTGCCTTAGTGCACCATTTGGTCTAGCTTGCAAAAGAACAAAAGCACCTTGTGTTTTTCTAGTAGTTTTGGTTTTTTGTGATCCATTCTAGTACCTTTCTTTAGGTAACTTCTTTTGTTGTGCTAACCTTTCTTTCTTACCATTTAATTGCTTGATTTTCTTCTAAACATTAATGATTTTGTTAAAGTAAAACTCCTTTTGAAGAGCGTTTGTTCATTTTAGACCTTTTCTTGCTTTTTTCTTGGACTCCTTTTGGCTTTAGTGGTGTGAACTTGTGGTGTAGGTCTCTGGATGGTAAAAAAACCTGAGGATCACGGGGATAATAGCCCAAAACAGTGAGCAACATCCAAAGGTGAAGGAGGCCTTAAAGGGAAGCTTAAAGTCTTGGTTTAAAACACAAAACAAGAGAGTATACACTTGGTGCGAAAGAGAGATTTGTGTGTATTTTCTTTGAATTATAAAATTGTAGTTGTTTTCCTTTTTAGACTTGTATTCTTGACTTGTTAGGGGTTTGTCCTAACAAGAACATTGAACATTTATTATTTAAGCGAAATTTGTAGTTGGTGGGTAAGAGGGAACCAAAGTTCCTTCTAATTCATCATTAGGCCGCATAGTTTAGATTTATTGCTTTCTTTAATTATGATAGTCTAGTGTGTGTCAACTTTTATTTCAAGTTTAAATCCCTTTGAGAAGTTTGGTACAAGAGAACTTGAGGTAAGCTTTGGCTAGGAAAGACTTGGTTTCTAAGCAATCCATAGTGATTCACCTCTCTTTCCTATAAGTGAACTTAAGCTTCTTTTGTCTCCTTAAGTCTCTTAAGGAATTTTATTTGAAATATTATGTTTGTTTGGATAAGCCATTTTGAAAATCTTAGAAATTTCTAGGATTAAATTATAAATGGCAAGTGTACCGAATTGTATCAATTAATAATAAATGGTAAGACCAAGTATCGTTTCCCAAAGGACTCACGGTTATGTGATTTCTTGATTAAATTAGACTTGTAAACAAAATCATTGTGGTTGAATTGAAAAAATAAACATGAATGCAAGTTTTGATCAATTGGATTGAAAGATGCAAAAGTGATTAATGTAAAATAGGGAATGACGATCTTGTTGGAGTTTTTGACTTATCCTATCCACTCTCATGTATTCATGAATTCATCTTTCTTCATTAATGTTAATGTCACTTTCTAATTTACCTTAAACCCGATGTCTCGGTAAAGAAAGCCTATTCCTAATCGCTAGTTTACAATGTCTTGTCTCCCTAACAATTATTCATGCATTACATTCTCATAGAAGCTTAAAGGCAATCGATCCTCCTATTCCTATGTCTAGGTAATATTGCTTCCGAGAGAATTTCTCTAGTTCTAGATTTTCTCATATGTGTCCATAGTGACAAAATCAATAATCATGCAATTGAATGAGTTAAACAAAGCATGCATAATGTAAAGAGGAAAAACACTAGCAATTAATGAAGTAAAGCATATATAATCAAGAATCAATTCGATACATGAGAGTTTTAAAGGATTACATCGTTTCCCCAACAATAATGAAGGTTTAGTTCACCATAGAAATGGTGAAACTAGATGAAAATAATGAAAAGAATGAAAGATAGAACCCTAAAAGTTGAAGATTGGAGCTTCTGCATCCAAAATCTACCTCAGAGGGGGTGGAAGGAGTGTAATTTCGCCTCTTTTTGTCCAAAGATATCAACCCTAGGTCGACTAAACCCTTATATAGTTTATTAAAATTACAAAAAATTGGCCCAAGCCCAAGTTAACGACGCTGAGCGGTGAACTGACGCTGAGCGGTGAGTGCGACACTCAGTATTAGCCCTCAGCGATGACGCTTAAGCACGTGACAGTGTACTCAACAAGCAATCTTGGCGCTCAGCGGTGAAATGACACTGAGCGGTGACTGCTATACTTGAATTGTGCACTTTTCGTTCCTTTCCTGAGTCCAACTCCTTGCTACTTCAACTTCTTTCATTCAATTCTTCTAAATTCCTGCCAAAATAAGGAAAACCAAGCATAAAACCCGTTCAACTCTCTTATTATCACAACTTAAGCAAAAACATGATTTCAAGCTAGATTCTAAGTTATAACGGGTGTTTTCTAACTGTTATCAGATACACAAATTAACCAATAATAAGAAAAAGGTTTTTGTCATAAAAGAACAAGAAGATTTGAGGCCAAATCCTTTTCAAAAGGGAGGGTATGATGACATATCCCTAAAAACAATTAAGTCTTGTGTTGGAATGGATAATCTTTCAAACATATACGTCCAACACAAGACAAATAAAAGCTTCAAAGATGCTCTTACTCTTCAAGACCTTGATCATTCATTTGATTTAAGGTGTATCCTTGTTGGGAGCCATATTCTTCATTTACTCACTATTATAACATTTGTTCTAACTTTTGTTATAAAATGGGTATTTGACCTTGATGAAGAAGCACACAAAACTCCAAAGAAGATAAGGAAGTTTGTCTTGTTCCATGTTGAATATTTGAGGGCAAATCCTTTTCAAGAGGGAGGGAACGATGGCAAATCCCCTAGCCATGGTGAAGAAATTTAAAGAGAGTGGAAGCCATCCATGAAGATGACATCAACTCTAACTTGTGGGCCACCTTTGGAGCCATCATGGAGCATGGATTGAAGAGTAGTGTAGGAATTTAGGCCATTGTATTAGGCCATGTAGTGTAGGTTTGTTTAAGGTTTATATTAAGGCCTAAGTAGCATAAGATTTTCCTTAAAAGTTAGACATCAAAACCAAGTTGAAAGTGTGTGCCATGTGTCATGCTTCCATTGGAGATGATTTACTTTTTAAGAGGTTGTCACATGGCACCTTATGAGTGGAAAGTTTTTTTTTTAGTAGTGGCCACATGACACTCTAGGAATGGAGAGGATTATGTTTTGTGAGTGGCCACATGTCCTCCCATCATTGGAGAGGATTTGTGGACACTTGTCCACTCCTTAGAAGGCCTCATTTTTGGCCAATGAGAGCAAATGTGGGAGATCATGCTTTTAGGGTTAGAAGGACACACCATTGGCCTATAAATAAAGGTGTCTCCACCCTTGTATTTCATCTTTGATGTTGAGTAATGTTATGCTGCCCATTTTTGGCCATACTACTCATCTTAGATCAAGACTAGAGCAACCCATGAGGCTCCTCTAGTCATCTTCCTCCTTGAGTTGGCCTAACCTTTCTTGGAGCCACCAAACACTACACCACCACTACCATATCTCCTAGAGGCTTTGAGCCTCTACACCATTCATACATTAGCTCCTCATCCTTGGACCATTTATCACCACATTTTTGCACCATTCATCCAAGGAACACCTCTCCATGCACATCTCCTAGCTTTGGCCCAACCTAGCCAAGGAGTTTTTACATAAGAGATTGAGACTCCTTACTCTAGGAGAGTGAAGTTGGTGACAAGAAAGATGCGGATATTATGTTGGTGTCATGAAAGGAAGAAGAACATCAACATTGAAAATCAAACTTGAGCTTTATTGGGTCAAGCTAGTGACGTTAAAGAAGCGCTTATTGGGAGGCAACCCAACTTTCTAAACTTATCTTCTTAATTTATGTTCGTCTTTCTGTTATTAGTATAGGACTTGATGTACTTAGCTTAAAACTTAATCTGTGATGCAATGCTTTGATGATGATATGATGTTTGTGGTGAATGTTGCTTTATGATGCTGATTGTATTGATTGATGTTGAGATGATGCATGATGATGATATATAGGTGGTTGCTCACAATATTGTGAAACATATGCATGAGGTAAACTTGTGATTGTGATATTGAGCAAGATGTTTATCTAAATGTTGGAACTTGAAATTAACTTGTGGGAGGATTGGACTCCAGAGTTTTTGTGAATGATTGCTATTACTTTGAAAGCATGAATGATTTTGCCTAGGTTTCCATGATTGAATCACTTTTTTGCTTGCGTCATATGATCAAGGCCATCTATTGTTATCCCTTTTTAGCCAATGCATGATTTTAGCTCAATAAAAGAGAGCACAATGTGTTCTATCCTTTGAACCTATAGCCTTAAACATGATATGAAAACCATTTTTGAAAATCTTTACCTTGAGTTAAGTTGAGAATATTTTTGTGGTATTGATAAAGGTTCAAGTTTGGGGTTATTGGGAAATCTGAAAAGGGAAAATAAAAAGAATAAGCATTGAGAGCAAATGAAAAGCAAAAGAAAAAGAAAAGAAAAGAAAGAAAAGAAAGAAAAGAAAAGCTCAATGCAATGGAAAGTTGGGAATAAGTGAGAATGGTTTCTTGAAAAAGAGAGATTGTGTTTAAATGATGAAATTATGAATGACTCTCTTAACTCAAGGATTTTGTGATCCGGAAAAACCAGTTTTCCTCTTAGCCCAGCCACATTACAAGCCATAGAAAAGTCCTTGTGATGACAAATTGCTTGTGAGTTTGATTGATTGTGGTTAAATGAAAGACAAAGTTGATTTATGTGACATTGTGATAGTAGAGTGAATGAGTCACCTCTATATACACCTGTGTGTTTGAGAGAAACACTTTTCCTTGGTGAGGAGTAGTTCCATGTATGCATGATTACATCTTTGCTTGGTTGATTGATCATTCATGAGGATAACATCTGTTGAATATTATGTGATTAGGTGAGCACCACAATGAGTTAATTGAATCAAGGCAACTATTCATCTTGACTGATATTCTTTATAATAAGCTGATATGAGCGATTACTTGTCTTGAAAGAAAAGTTTTTGAAATGTGTTGAAACCATTGTATTGATTGCTTGAAAGCTAAGTTACATTTTGTTTGCTTGAGGACAAGAAAAGTTCTAAGTTTGGGGTTGTGATAACAGTTGAATTTACCGTTATTTGATACTTAATTTTGATACTAGAAACACCCTTTTTGACTTAGAAACTAGTTTGAAATCATAGTTTTGTGTGAATAAGAGAGTTGAAGGTGAATTTACTGATTTTTTACTAGATTTCCTTGTTTTCAACAGAAATTGAGATGATTTGGAAGAAGAGTTGAAGTAGTAAGGAGTTGGAACTCAGGAAGAGCTGGAAAAGTTGAAGTAGAAAGGAGGATCGCATCAACGTTGAGTGCCATTTTAGGGGTCCTCAGCGCCGAAATACACTGTCTCACGCTTGATTGACCTTTTCTTGAAGCCCTCAACGCAGGAAGTCTCTGGTTCGCGCTTGGGTGCCCTTTTTGGGGCGTTGAGCGCCACTTCCTCGAGTCGCACCACGCCTGCTTGCCTTTTGAGCTGACCCTGAGGGTCATATGATTCAGCCCGCCGCCTAGGCGCACTAAGTGGGGCACTGAGCGCTGGCGATTGGGCTTGGGCTGTGTTATCTGTTATTTTTATGTTTTATTTAAGGACTTGGACGTCCTAGGGATTGTATCTTTGGACAGAAGAGGCGGAGAAACACACCCTTTGACCCCTTGGAGGCGGAAGCTCCTATCTTCAACTTCTAGGGTTTTATCTTTCATTCTTTTCCATTATTCATCTAGTTTCACCATGCTAATGGTGAACTAAATTCTATTTGTTGTTGGGGAATGATGTAAACCTTTGTAAACTCTCATGTGAAGGCTTATTCGGGTATTGAGCCTTCCTTGTGTGGGGTGAAGGTGTCTTCCTTGTCCTTGTGTGGCAGGATTACATGTTCCTTAGTTGGATTGTGAGACTACTTAGATGTATCTGTGAGGAATCTATAGATGGGGTTGTAGGAGCGATTACTGTCAATGAGGTAGGGTACAAGAGTGTGACAAATTCTTTCCGCTGTGGTGTTTATGGTATGGTGATGCTCATGGTATTGTTCATGACTGGGATAGTCATGATGGTGGTGTATCTATGTGGGTGATCATGGTATTTGAGATGCTCCAAGTGATGCTATGTGATAGCGGTGTTACTATAAGAGTTGTTAACATAGGTGCTAATGAGTGGATAAACCAAGAGTCTATGTGTGAGATGTTAGTGATGACATCAAGGGTAAAGATCGAGGATCGAGGATCGATGATTGTGAATCGAGTAATTCATTTGATTGAATTGTTATGTTAGAGGATTAGGAATTCTGTTGTTATTACTACTATGTATGGGGTGTTTGATTATTGTTGATTTAATCAATATGTTTATATCATGTTATTATGATTTTTTTAACTATAGCTTACCCCATACATGTTTTTGTTTGTGAATGATAATATCGGCGATGATCATATAATGCGTTATACATGAGCAGATGATGTTGCAGATGGTGCTGAGGCATGATAGATTCGAGAGATGACGAGGGGCAAACTTGAGATTTATCTTTTAAACTTTAAGACAATGTAATTAGATTCATTTTATTTCCTTCGTTATTCTCACTGAACAAATGTCTTGGAATTATTATGTTTTATGCAAGTTTTAAATGTTGAGGTTTTTGAAAATACGTTTCTGCATTATGTTAAAGTTTGAAATTTTCCTATTTTTCTGTGTTAATACTCTTCTTTTAGAATATTTTAGTTTTTAATTCATTAGAAATAGTATAGTTTAGAGTAATTAGGATAAAAATAGGTTTTTGTAAAAATAGTGTTAGTTTTCCCTTTTTAGTTAAATAAAATAGGTTTTTAAATAAATAAGTATTTATCCTTTTAGAAATTAAATAAATAAAATTTTACTTCTTTTGTAGGCTTTTATCTTTTCTTTTGCTGTTTAAACTCGTAATTTTTTTCTATAGATCAAGTCTTTAGCTAATTGGGCTGAAGCAATGTGCTGGCTGTTTTGAATTGAATAAAAGTACTGGTCAAAAGCGTTTAATGGGTTGTGTTAAAATGAAGCTGCCGTTTTGAGCTTTTGGGTTTAATGAAATGCAGTGTTTCATGGTGCTGCATTGAAGGGAAGCTGAGCACAGGCAAAGGAGCTCGATCATTTGGGATTTTCCCCAATTCCCTAACCTAGTAACTAGGGTTCATGAGAAGAGAAGCGGAGTAGAACTAGGCGCGAGCTCCATGGTTGATTTGAGAGTTGATAGAGGTTCACGACCAAAAGGGAAGGAGTTGATTTGAGAAGCTTCTACCGTAATTCGGTTCTTCCCCTTTCCCCTATTTCTTTCATTTTCTTTCTTTTTTTTTTGTTTTGGATTTTCCCTATAAAAGGGAAGTTTTGTAACGAACAAAGTGTGCATTGGGTGACAAACAGTGCATGGTAGTGGGTGACAGATGCTATCTAGGGTTTTCATTTTCGTCTAGTTTCATTCTCGTAGTGTAGATTTTGATACTCTTGGACTATTAATCGAGCAATCACGGTGGTGACAACCCGTGATCTTCTCGGCTTTGCTTCCACGGTGTTTTCTATTGTAATTTTCATTCCTCTTTTAATAAAATTTTAATTTTTGTTGATTCTTGGATTGTGATTTATGTTCTCTGTCTTTAGTTGTTTTCTTTTGATGTTTAGTTGCCTTTAGGTTTAACTTTCATTGTTATTTTGTTTTGTTGCATTTGATATTTGGTCGTTGCAGTATAGGTTGACTTTTAGATTTTGAATTTTGATTTCAAGCTTTGATTTGAGTTTTGGTTGGAATTCTAGATTTTACCTTCTGATATTGAACTTTATTTTCCATTGTCTTGATTTCTGTTGATTGAGATTAACTTTATGCATTTGATAGTTCATAGTTTAGCATCTATCTTTGTTTTTACATTTAGATTTAGATGTTTACTTCAATTTCAGATCATACACGTTGCTTTTACCATCATTGCATTAGTTTGGTTCTGTTAGTCCAAATTACATTAGTTACAATAATATAGTACAGATATCATGCATTGTTTTCTTTTCCTTTATTCATTAGTTTACTTAGGTATTAGTTTTCTTTAATCATACATCAATAATTAGTTTCTTTCTTTTAGATTTCATAAATTTTTCTTTTCCCCACCTAGTTTTAGTTTTTTAGTAAATAAATAATTAGACTATAATTCTACAATTCTATACTTAATAAGTACCAAGTCCTTGGATTTATATCCTAGGTTGTCCCTATACTACATTAGTGGGGAATTTAGGATTGTTGACTTTTGCATGACCAAAAACCTTTCAAGAAATGGCGTCGTTGACGGGGACTTTGGCGACTTAAGTTTAGATTGTAGAGTTAGCCTTGTAGGTTTCTATTTTTCTCAATTTGCATTCTGTTCATTTAGGTTCAGTTTATGAAAATTTTTAAATTTGTAAATAGTGGTTTCTCTCCCTATTATGCTTTTGTGTGTTGGTATAATCTCTGCTTGAAGTATAGTCCAGGTTGAAAACAGGTTTTGCAACAGACTTTGAGGAGATGGTTGATTCTTAGGACTGGCTATACAAGTTGATCAAGAGAACGCCCAAGTTCCATGGGCTAGCACATGAAGACCCACACAAGCACATCAAAGAGTTTAGCTGGGTGTGCTCTTCCATGAAGCCTGCTGGAGTTCCAGAGGAAGCAGTGATGATGAAGACATTTCCACTGTCTTTGCAAGGTGCAACAAGAGACTGGTTCTTGTATCAGCAATACCCTCTTGGTGGCTGGCAAGAGATGCAACAGAGGTTCCTCAACAAGTATTTTCGAGTAGCTAAAGGAGTTAACCTCGTGAAGGAGATCACATCCATTGGACAATTTCAAGAGGATGGTTGAGTACCGGGAGAGGTTTAATGGGCTCTCTGTTGATTCTTTTTGCAAGCGTACCAATAGTCAATTGTAGTATAATGATTTTTAAGTGAAAGTGTCGATCCAATGAGGAAAAACATCAATTAAAATAGATAATTTTATCTTAAACAACATTTATACAAGGATATTCAATCGGATTCATAATGAATTTTGATAATTTATACTACGTTGCATAAAAGTAAAATAATAAGAACAAATAAGTTAGAGAAAATTCAATATGAAAAGTTGGGATTGAATTCATCTATCTCACTCGTCTGCAATCTAAATGAATATAAACATATTTTATCATCTGAAATTACCAATATTAATGAAACACACAAAAGTCTTTTAAATCGATTCCTCGCGTATAAAATTCATAAGATCAATATTGATTCCTCACATACCCAACAAACTATCCAACATTATATTCAAGTGTTATAAGCAATTAAAAAACTCAAATATATCCCTAGCATCATAGGATATCAAGTATTCTTGTTCAGATAAGATTTTAGAAATACTTTCCAGCCAAATCTAAAATCCACATTCATGAAAATATTGATCAGATAGAATCAAGCACTAAAAGTAGAACAAAAATACCAATATCGAATAAAAACAAAAATGCATTAAATAAATATCACCAGTTATCAATTCCCCCCAACCTAGCATCTTGCTTGTCCTCAAGCAAAGTAATAAGAACTGACAACTTTTCAAAACTTAAACTTTAAAATTGGTTATTTGAGAAATCAATTTCATAGTCCTTGATGGGTGTCGCACCCCACACAAATTTGATGTGCAATAAGAATGCAATATACACTAGGAAGTGACTCCTAGGTCGTCTCTCAAGGACCAAATGTGGTTCGAGACTTAGGTCAAACACGCAGTGGGGGTGTGGGGTGTGGGGTGGGAGGGGGGGGGGGGTTTGAAAGTGTTTTCGAATGCAATTGAACTTGAACTTAAAGCATGAAATTAAATATAACTAAACAAAATTCAAAGCATTTAATTAATTGGGGCAAAACGTAAATCCGAACGGTGTTCTTCACAAGGCCGGACGGTCCTATTCACAAGGCCGAACGACTCTAACAAGCGTGTTAGAGACCGATCGGTTCTGGTCACAAGCCGAACAGTTCTGACGAAGAGACGATCAATGTTAAAGCAATAGCAAATGGAAATGAGTAGACTAAAGTCGAATGATAAAAGTAAAATCGAACAACACAAGTAAAAACCGAATGGTCCTAAAGATGGACCAAACGATAAACCTAAGTGTTGAAAAACAATGGCTTAGTTTCAATACCAAGAGGGTGGAGGGGGGTGAATTGGTGAAACACAAAAATCAGAGTCTTTTAAAAATATTTTTCACAAAAGGATGATCTTTCAAAAGTTTCTTGAAGTGCAAGGAATAAGCTTTTTTAAGTGCAGCGGAAATAGTTGACTACGTGAAAATTAAAGTCGACTTTGAAAATTATGCAGGGATAGAGAATTCAAACCCAGGTTTTTATACTAGTTCGGCCAAATTGCCTACATCCAGTGTTCTTCCAATCCCAGAAAGTAAAAACACTATAATAATCAAGGTTTTTACAACAAGGCTTTTATAGCGACCTCCACGTCAAAATATAAAACACCCCTCTAACCCTCTAATAAACATATATGTATATACAAACAAAGAACAACAACAAGATGTCCCCTCTACAGTAGTCTTTAATCACTTTGAACAATCCTCAATGTCCAGAATGCCACACGTTGTCTTCCTGTAGTCTCAACAGGGCAGCCAAAACCTTCACAATATTGAGAGAAGAAGTTGATCACGTATCAGATACCTCAAGTGTAGTTTGATCAATCAGTCAATGCGCATAGATTCTTGCTTGTCAAGCAATCACCAAAGAATGAACACCTCAGTCTTTCTTGATGGATTCTTGGAGCTTTAGCACGTTCTACCAGAGATCAATAAACTGAAACAATTCAATCAAAACGTTAGATTCACAAAAGTCTCTGCAGAAATCAAATTTGCGTTTATATATAGTTTCTTTTTACAAAATTGATGCTCCTAACTCGACTATGCTACTAATATAGTCGATTATACTCGAACAATTATAACAGTTAGTAGGAGTCAAATCAACTTAATTGATTTCCTATTTAATACAGTTGACTCACAATCAATGCTTAGTCAAAGATATAAAATATAGTCGTTAGATATCACAAGCATTAACAGAATTTTAAAACATAACTAACTAAGTCGAGTAGCTTGCGCATATAGCACACTTTGAAAAAGTTTGTGCAAATCCACAAGTTTTAATCGACTTAATTCATAATGAAGTCGACTTAAAACTACTGATTTGCCACATATTATAAGTTAAACAAAAGTGCATGTGGTTTTCCTTTTCTAAAACATATGTCATGCATTCACAACTAAGATCTCATGTAAAATAGAGTGAATTACAACAATGACAGAATTAACACAAAACATGTTCTTAAATATTCATAAACATGAAAGTAATGAGCATGTAACACAGTAATGAACATGTAACACATAAACAACACATGTGTTATTAATTATGTGTTGTCATCATCAAAAACCAAAAGCTCTAAGATTGTAGGTTTAGCTAAACCAATGCTATCCCTATCAACAATCTCAACAATCTCCCCCTTTTTGGTAATGCACAACCATGATTAATAAACAACCATGTTGTACACAACAATACATATTATCAAACAAATATCAATCCATATATAAGTATAATTCTCCCTCTTTGGGCATTAACAAAAAAAGTATGCAAACAGGTACTGATATTCAGATAATTAATTATTTAAGAGATGCATCAGCAAATCATAAAGCAAACACAGATGCTCCCCCTGTCACATATAATCACATGATAAAGATATAATCTCCCCCTTAAGTGTAGGCATGTGAAATTATCTAATATCCTATGCAATGCTCCCCATGCCATTATGCATGTTTTAAAATCAAAACCCAAATGCAAAATGTCGTTTTCACAGAATATTTCAGATCATGTATAAGCATGTGACAGTATTGTATCAAGACAGAAATTGTGCAAACACATCAATGAATCATAGATACAATATCAATCAACAATCTCAATATTATCTCAACTAATTTCAATCAACAATCTCATGTGAAATTATCTAATATCCTATGCAATGCTCCCTCTGCCTTTATGCATGTTTTATAATCAAAACCTAAATGCACAATGTAGTTTTCATAGAAAATTTCAGAGCATGTATAAGCATGTGATAGTATTGTATCAAGACAGAAATTGTGCAAACACATAAATGAATCATAGGTACAATATCAATCAACAATCTCAATATTATCTCAAGTAATTTCAATCAATTATAGAACAAAGATATATTGAAAAAACAACTAATAATATGTGATCAATAAACAAAATAACTAAATTCCAAATCATGAAATTTATAACCCATGTTAAACAGTAATCGATTAATCCACTGTTGCAATCGACTTCATTGCTTGCCATTTGAATTGTATCTCTAGTAGTTCATCCAGAAGCAATGTTCTTACAAAACCTTTCAAGATCTTTTTCAGATCAAGCATTTTAGAATCATTGTAATGCAAGAATTATTATAGGTATAATCTTTGTGTGTAAATGTATGAATGCAATGATAAACACTAAAACAATCAACTTCATACATAACACAGTCGACTTTAATTAAAACTGATTGAATTTAAGCAAAATATATGATTTCATTCATTCTTAAAAGATATTACAATCAGATTAACAAAAAGATAATGGCTTATAAAGCCATTACTACAAAAGAAACATTCAAAACATCTAAACAAACAAACTAAAACAAACACGCAAAACAGAACACATGACACAAGACTATAAAATCAAGACTCTTATTCTGTTTTAGATGACTCTACAATCTTTTCTTTAGCACTATTCTTTGTACTTTCAGAATCATCAATAGAAGTATCTCCAAAAGCATTTATTCTTAGTGTATAGTCCATCTTCCGATGCAGCTCAGTGAATGATCTTTGAAGCATCATCATTTTCTCATCAAGTCTTTTGAATCTTTCATCCACAAATTCTTCAAATCTTGTTTGAGGCCGAAATTCATATCTTGATGAATCATTATTTATAGGATTCATTTCATTAGTACCAGGAATGTACTCATCCTTGAATATCCAACCTTCCTTTCCTTTTCGGAAACCTACTGAGTCTAAGAATTGCTCTTCTAAAACATTTTGCTTATTGTAACAAATAGTTCTTTCATGTGTGATATCCACATTCTGCATTCTCAAAATTTTACTTATGAACACTCCATATGGTAGATGATACTCCTTTTGTTTTGCAAACTTTAGCATACAATCACTTATCACCAAAGACCAATCCGTTTGAGTACCATTTTGCAATGGATAAAGTAGGTACACATCTTCACCATTCAGTATGGATTGATCCTCACCCCTTGGAAGTAGAATCTAGGTGATCATGCACGCGCATAACCATTCTTCTTTGCGTAAATTCTTAATATCAGAGGATTCATATTTCCCTACTGTTGATGGATTGCCAAGTGTACCAAATCACATAAGTAATATAAAATGTAAGACCAAGTATCGTATCCCAAAGGACTCTCGGCACTAAACAGTCGTGTGATAACTCGATTAATTAAAAATTTAAGAAATAAAGATCATTGGTTTCAGATGCAAAGACAGAAAATTAAATATGAATGCAGTTTCATCAATGGCAGAATAACACAGTGATGAACGAATGTTGTTTGTAATAAGGGATGAATATGTTGTTGGGGTTAGATTTCACCAAGTTCCCTCTCATATATGTAAGAATTGTTCTTTATGCATTAATGTTAACGTCACTCACTAAATCACTTAAACCCGATCCGTCGGCGAAGAAGCCTGTCCTCAATCACCAGTTCATGCAATTCCTAGCATTCCTAGTAATTAAATGTGAAGATCAAGAGCTTTAAGACGACCAAGACTCATACCCTCATTCTTGATCAATATTACTCTCGGGAGAATTCAATAAGAACCTGAATTATAAGGAACCTTTGGGCACTCATGCAATTCATACAATCATGCTATGAATGAGTTAAACACATCATGTAATAAGCATAGATGAATTACTCTAACAATTAATGAAAAAGCATGTGTTATTAAGAATCAATTCAAATACATGAGAGTTCACAAGGTTACATCATTCCCCAACAACAAATAGAGTTTAGTTCACCATAGACATGGTGAAACTAGATGAATAATGGAAAAATATGAGATAGAAATACCCTAAAAGTAGAGGATGGAAGCTTCCGCCTCCAAATTCGCCTTTAGAGAGTGGAAAAGTGTCTTGTTGTGCTGCTCCAGCTAGAGATACAAAACCTAGCTTCAGACAGGACGCCCAAGCTTCGTGGTTCTGGCGCTCAAGTGCCCAAAAAGGGGCACCCGGGCGATGAACGACTCTCTTTTGCGCTAAAGCCTCAGAGAAAACGCCTAAGCTTCGAGCTTTTGGCGCTCAAGCGCCCAAAAAGGGGCGCCTGGACGGTGAACGACTCTCTTCTGCGCTCAAGCCTCCAAAAAAGGCGCCCAAGCCTCGAGTATTCCTCTCTTCTGGTGCTTTTTCCAAGCCTTTCTGAGCTCCATCTTCTTGACACTTCATCTCTACTCTCCATATTATCTCATTTCCTGTCAAAACAAGGGGAATTAGTCATAAAATCATCAAATTCAATCTCAACTCTCTTATTCACACAACTTAATAGAAAAACATGATTCCAAGCAAGTTACGAAGCAGAAAAGGGTGCATTTAGTATCAAAATTACATCACAAATAACATTATTTTCAACCATTATCACCTACCATGTCAGCTTCTCTTCTAGAAGATGTAGAGCGCTTCCCTGGTCGTGAAGATGAAGCGGCCATCTTGTAGAATTTTGTATAGAATGTAGAGACTCTTTAATAGAAACAAGAGTTTTGTGTAGCTACTGTGAAACAGATTCAAGACAAGCATACATATATAAAGGCGCGAACCATGATATACTCAACTAGGCCCATTCAAATTTTCAAACATAGAAAACCCTAAAATAGAGATACTTAGCTTGTATGATAAAAGGTTTTCACAAAACAGAAACACAAATACAATAACATGTAGTCAACTACGTACTTAATCCAATCGATTAAAAGTCGTAAAAATTGATTTTCATAGAAAAGCAATCTCAATCAACCATACAACAATCATACATTCATCAAACAATCTTCAAACAAATATCATGCATGATGCAGTGAGATAATAATCGTTAGCCCTTGTAGATACTCAATAACTTTAATACCATCAAGTTAGTTCATCCATGAGTTTTGCACTGCTACAACATCATTTGCTTTCCTGCAACACAACTTAGATTTTTGATGTAGGTACCCATTTGAATTTGGGTCCTTGTTTGTTAGCAGAGAGTTGTTCCTTGGGAATCCATCTATATAATCCTTTAGGAACTCCAACCTTTCTATAAAAGCAGTTTCTAACAGTATGTCCAATATTATTGCAATAGAAACATGCATGTGTAACATGCTTACTTATATCAACAAATTTCTTTGTGTTTGTCATGTTGCTTTGAGCTTTGTAGCCAATGCCTTGTCTGAATACAGCTCTTCCAGATGCCTTCAGCACAACATCCAAGTTGTCTCTGCCCTGTGTGAATTTTGCTAACGTGCAAGTCAAGTAATGAATCTTTTCAACCAATATAGGACAGTTTTGACAATCCTGTTTAGCACACTTTGTTTCAGCATTACTTTTCTTCAGAGACTCTAAAGCATCATTTAACTCCTTTTCCAGTCTTTCGTTCTCCTCAGCCAGATTATTGATTCTATGATCATAGTCTCTTCTTTCAGATATAAGTCGATTGACCTTATAATGCAGTCGCATGGCTTCGGCATGCACCTCTTGAAATGCATCACACAACATGTCATATTTGACCTCAATCTGCTTCCTACTTTTGTCTTGAGGAAATCTTCTGCTTGCTCTTTGCTTAACTTTCAGGTCTGGACATTCAGGTTTAATGTGACCCTCTTTGCCACACTCATAACACTGAACAACATTTGATCTTGCAATTTTCTTTCCCTTTCTAGTTCCTGCATGGTCAGTAAATTAACTTTTGTTTTTCATGAATCGATTGAATTTTCTTACCACTATGGACATCAACCCATTGTTGTCCAGTTCAGCGTCAGATTCATCCTCAAATGATACAAACTTTGAGGCTTTTTTGCTAGTGGCTTTCAAGGCCATGGACTTCTTTTCTTCAATTTCTTCCTCTTCTTTTAGTCTTCCAAGTTCAAGCTCATGTTCTCTTAGCTTGCCGAATAAGGTAGCCATATTCATTCTTGTAAGTGTTGAAAATATGATGGCTTAATTTCTCACACCTAGAGGGGGTGAATTGGTTAAATGTAAAAACAAAGTTTTCTTTAAATCTTTTTCGCAAAGTGGATGCCTTTAAAAGCTTTCTTGAAACGCAAGGAAAATGATTTGTTTATATAGCGAAAATATAATCAATTAATTACGGTAAGAAGTCGATTGAATAAAAATTGTAGGGATAGAAAGATCAAATGCTGAGTTTTTATACTGGTTCGGTCAAGCCTACATCCAGTGTCCTTCCAAGTATAGAAAGCCAATGCACTATAATGATCAAGGTTTTTACAATAAGGTTTTTATAACGACCTCACGTCAAAAATATAAAACACCTCTCTAACCCTCTAACCAAAATATAGGCATATACAAAACATACTAACAATAAGAATCCTCTCTCTTGTAGTCCAACCCTTTAAGCCACCCTCAAAGTCAAGAACGCAACACACTCTTCTTCCTGTAATCTCAACAGGGAAACCTCAATCCAAGCTTTACAAGATTGTAGCCTCTGATCTTTCAGTTACACCCAAAGTGCAGATATGATCAGTTGTTGTAAGTACAGTTAACTTGTTATTCAAGAATCCACAAGTAGATGATCACCACGGTCACTTCTTGTTTCTTGGAGCTCTTTCTCTTTCTCTTTAAGAATGCACTTTCTGCAAAATATCACAAACTGTTAGATTCACAAAAGTTCTTATAGAAATCAAGTTTGCGTCAATTTATAGATAAACACAATTTTAACGCATTTTAATCAACTATGCTACTAATGCAGTCGAATGTAACAATTCAGTCAAAGCAGTTAGCAGCAATCAATGTAGTTAATTGAATGTAAAATTAATGCAGTCGAATCACTTTAAAAGCTTGGTCAACATATTTAAAAATATAGCTGTTGTAACATTTAACACAAGAATTAACAGAATTTCAAAACTGTAACAGACTTAGTCGAATGCAGGTTGCATGTAATCGACTATTGAACACAGTTAAACAAAGTTTTGAAAATAATCACAACACACTTTGAAAAAGTTTGTGCAAAGCCACGAGTTTTAATCGACTCACCCCATAATGAAGTCGACTTAAAACTGTTGTTTTGCCACACAATTAAAATTATAAAATAAGTGCTAGTGGTCTTCTTTCAACAAAACATCAGACATGCATTCACTAATAAAATCAATTATATAGCATAGTGAAATGCAATGTATCAACACAATCATGTTTTCAATGCTTTAAAACAGATTTACACATTAATTAAAACATATAACATGTAAGCAATAGAACATGTAACACATAAACATCACATGTGTTATTAATTATGTTGTCATCATAGAAAACCAAAAGCTCTGAGATTATAGGTTCAGGTAAACCAATGCTTTTCCTATCAACAATCTCAACAGTAAGATCTCTTGATTCAAAAATTGCAGTATCCCTGGGTTGCCATCTTCTATTCAGACTTTTCAATATCTTGATATTAATCACTTCTTTGTCAAACACTTTTCCTAGAGCCATCAGGTGGTTGACTATGTGAGTAAATCTTTTCTGTACTTCATATATAGTCTCTCCAACGTTCATTATGAATAGTTCATACTTCTGTATCAGTGAGTTCTTTTTGGCTCTCTTTACTTCTTTTGTGCCTTCGTGTGTGACCACCAATACGTCCACATTTCCTTTGTTGTCTTGCACTGTGGAATCCTGAAAAATTCATCCATAGTTAGTGCATAAGCAATTACATTACGTGCTTTGACATCATATTGTGCTCTACGGTTTTCATCCTGAGTCCACTCAGAAAAATTTTTCAAAACAGTTTTTCCATTAACAACATGAGTTGGCTAAAATGGACTATTTAGTGTTGCATCCCAAACACCTTTATCCACGAATTCAAGAAAGATTTGTTTTCGGATTTTCCAAAAAGCATAGTTTTCACCAGCAAATAGTGGTGGTCTATTCGTTGATGCACCTTCACTATAGGTTTGAGAACTAAAAGGCATTTTCCAAGAATAGTCGACTTAAAGAAAAAAGTAATCGCCTTGTTTTTCAAATATCTTATGAAAACCAACACTAGTGCCAATTGTTGAAAAAGAATGGCTTAGTTTCAATACCAAGAGGGGGGTGAATTTGTTAAAAACAAAAATCAGAGTCTTTTAAAAATCTTTTTCACAAAAGGATGATCTTTCAAAAGTTTCTTCAATCACAGGGAATAAGATTTTTTAACTGCAGCAGAAATAGTTGACTACGTGAAAAGTAAAGTCGACTTTGAAAATTAAAAGTGTAGGGATAGAGAATTCAAACGCAGGTTTTTATACTAGTTCGGCCAAACTGCCTACATCCACTGTTGTTCCAATCCCAAGAAAATGATCAAGGTTTTTACAACAAGGCTTTTATAGCGACCTCCACGTCAAAATATAAAACACCTCTCTAACCCTCTAATCAAAATATAGGCATATACAAACAAAGAACAATAGCAAGATGTCCCCTCTCATGCAGTCTTTAATCACTTTGAACAATCCTCAAACAATTATAACAATTAGTAGCAGTCAGATCAACTTAATTAATTTCACATTTAATACAGTTGAGTCACAATCAATGCTTAGTCAAAGATATAAAATATAGCCGTTAGACATCACAAGCATTAACATAATTTCAAAACATAACTAACTAGTCGAGTAGCATGCGCATACAGTTGACTTTGTAACACTTTAATGCAGTTTTGAAAAACGTTCTTTCCAAAAATACTCACAGCACACTTTGAAAAAGTTTGTGGAAAGCCACGAGTTTTAATCGACTTACTTCATAATAAAGTCGACTTAAAACTGCTGTTTTGCCACATATTATAAGTTCAAAAAAAGTGCATGTTGTTTTCCTTTTCTAAAACATATGTCATGCATTCACAGATAAGATCTCATGTAAAACATAGTTCATTGCAGCAGTGACAGAATTAACACAAAATATGTTCTCCAATAATCATATACATGAAAGTAATGAGCATGTAACACAATAATGAACAAGTAACACATAAACAACACATGTATTATTAATTATGAGTTGTCATCATAAAAAACCAGAAGCTCTGAGATTGTAGGTTTAGCTAAGAAAGTGCTCTTCCTATCAACAATCTCAACAATAAGCAAGGAAGAATGGGATGAACGGTAATTTGGTAAATGCTGAAACAGTAAATGTGCATAATTGAAATGTGAACAAAATTAAATGCAACTGAACTGAAAAACGAGCATAACAACAAACGTAACAACTTAGAACGTAAATCACACTAGGACTAAACAAGAAAACGGGAATGATTCAGAACGTTAAGCAGAACGTAAAAGAAAGCATAAAATGAACAGGAACGCAAATTCCAGTGAAAGCATAAAATCAAACACGTGAAATCAGAACCATGAAACTACACTATTGATGTGTCCATCCTCTTGAAGTCCAGAAATGTGCTTCCAACACTACTGCTGAGTTCCTCTTGTCACCTCATCTAACCGTTCGGTCATGAAAGGCTCACACCGTGCGATCAGAAATGCTTTGCAGGCTCAGGAAGTGGTGTGTAATGCAGTCTTCAGAAGACCGTTTGATATTGGCTTCCACAGACCGTTCGGCTCTGTGATGCTCGGCCATTCGGTGCAGGCTCTAGCTGACTGTTCAGTCACTACAAAACCATTCTCATTTTCAGCCATTCTGTTCAATAGTGCTCAGTTGGTAGCTGACCGTTCGGTGGAGGCTTCCAACAAGGCTTTCTCAGCTCGTTCGGTTGTGACTTTGGCAGACCGTTCGGTCTTGACTTTGTCAGACCGCTCGATCAAGACATTTTTCAGACCGTTTGGTCAAACAGTCTCTAACCGTTCGGTTCTGGCTGTATCAAATCGTATGGTTGTGTGCACTACGTTCAAACCGTTTCTCAACCTTTCTAACAGTGACTGTCCTGTAAATAGTATTGAAATAATTAAGCCCAAATAATTCATATTAATTAAATAATGATTAGTCTTGAAATTAAGTCCAAATAGTGAAAATGGGACAATAATTGAGAATTAAGCACAATTCACTAATATAATTGGGTGCGAAAAGGTATGTGAATAGTACAAAATAATGACTCATCAGTCCTTACGAGACAACTTTTGCATTCCAAACTACAAATTCAAAATCAGAAGCAAATGGTGAATCCAATTATCATATAAAAGCATTATAAAAGTGCAGCAAAATTTTCAAGATAATCAATTGTAAAAACCATTGATTTTAACCAAGGAAATCCTCTCTTGAATCTTATAAGCATGTGTTTCTCTCATTTTCCACTGAAATTGAACAAATTAAAATTGCTAGTCTTTTTCAATCAAACCACATACACAATCAACATGGATCTCAAGGTCTTTTAAGGGATGTAATGAGGTTCGGCTTCCAAGAATTATGGTTTTTCAGGATAACAAAAGCACAACTTTAGAAAAGAGAGCATAACTGCACTTTAAACCCACTTCATTCCTACTCTCAATTCATCCTATCTCATACCTCGAAACCCAATGCTTCCTTTTCCTTCATTACTCACTCCTTTTTTTTTTGTTTTTTTAGATACATTTCTATACAATACTAAGGAGTGAGTTATAGTACAAAATACTCAGCCCCTTTGTTTTCTATGTACAATTCCACCAACCAATTCCCATTTTAAAGTTGAATAAAATGCACTTATGCTCTCTATCCCTAAAGTGTGCAAAGGGAAAGGATAATACTTAAAGTTAGGGTTAAGGTGCCTAATTCAAAGCAATTAGGCTCAAATGGGCTATCACAAAAGGATGATTATTCCTAGGTTGGATGTTTGACACTGGGTTATTTAAATTCAACAAAACTGCCTTGATCATTTCCATGCTTCAAGTGTGATGTTATCCAAATGAAAACTCAAGCAATATCAATTTGACAACAAACAGTGGAAACTCTCAAACTGTTTAAGGTTTCACATACTCATTGGGTTTTATTTTTGGTGTGTTTCCTTGGTATATCACTTGTTGTTACAATTGATTATCTTAACCAATTATCCAGCAATAATATCCTAATCCCATTTAACTATGGATTCAACCAAAACTATCCCTTTTTTTAGTTGTACTATCTTAGGACACTTTTTGAAACTTGATTTCTCTTTAACCAATTTCCTCAAGAAAGATTTTCTAATAATTCCCAAAAAACCGTGTTCTGTGCATAACATTAAGCAAAAAGTAAAGTAAGCAAAAAGTAAATTATACTGTACATTCTAACCAAAAGATGAAAGCATAAGGTAAAAACATTCTAACCAAAACACTAAAGCACAATAAAATTTTTGCAGAAAAGAATAAAAAGACTGTATTTCATTGAGTTATGGGGGTTGGAATAGTGTTGTGTGTCAATCTCCCCTCATTACTCTGTACAAATCAGCTGAAACTCCTCCTCTTGAAGGTTCACTCCAATTTCCTCTTGAAGGTCCAACTGCAAAATTGTTGTCAAGTCTAGTTGGTTCACTTCCCTCTGGAAAAATTGGATTGTCCCCAGGCCACTATAAGTATGCCAAGAATTCTAGTGGAGTCATGCCTGGATATCGTTCTCAAACATTTTTAGTCTAGGGGTTGTCTTGGTTCTAGCCATTTTCCAGCAAAGATCAAAGTTAACCCACTTCAAGGGAAATTAGCAAAGGGAGCAGGGATGGGTGAGTTAATTGAGCGTCATTGGATCATGAAACTTGTGCCTTATAATTTGAGGAAAGAAAGCATGTGTTGAAAAGAAAGTGTTTATGAACTAGTGCTTCCTTTTCTAAGTTTTAACATAGGGTCGCGTGGTTTCGATAAAAATTTTCGCTTAAGCTAGATTGATAGGCAACAGTTACAGGACATTTTCGCCCAGGTGAGAAAAGTTTCGCTTAAGCGAAAAGTGTTCCAGTCGGCACCAATTTGAAATTCAATTCTCGCCCAGGCGAGTCTTCTTTTGCCTAAGCAAAAATATCAGCAAAACCTGTGTTTCAATTTTCTGCATATCTAGCCTAGGAGAGAAGGTTTCGCTTAGGCGAAAATAATGCAGTTTTTGCCACTTTTGAAAAAATTTCAACTTTTACTCAACCAATTCACGGTGAATTCAGTCTAATTAATCCAGAGACACATGTCAATATATTTCTCAACCAATTATCTTTCATTCCAAGAAGTTTCACATCTTCAAATGCAAAATCAAACTCTCAAACTCAAAATTCATAATTTGACCAAAACAAGGCATTTTTTTAACATTCAATGCACTCAATTTTCGCACCAAAACTTATTATCACGCATGACACATACATTTTAGTTAAAAAACACTTAAGCATGCATGGTTTGTCCTATTAAGACATTTAAATGTTAAAACTTATCCTTTTGCAAACAAACATATAATATATACATAAACACAATTAACACACAAGATAAAATTAAAATGCAAAAACATAATTAAAAGTTGGGTTGCCTCCCAAGAAGCACTTGTTTAACATCACAAGCCTGACAGATGGGGCAATTAGGTTTGATTCACGATGTTGATGTGATTCTTCCTTTCATGACACCGACATCTTCTTAGTAAATTTCCCGTCACCAACTTGACTCTTCTTAAATAGGGAGCCTCAATTTCAAGTACTCGATTTTCCTTTATTGCCTTGATAACCCATAACTTGTTCTTGATAATCACTGGTTGTTGGTGAACTAGTTTCTCTTCCTTATCCCCATCCTCTTCCTTCACTTTTGGAGAGAAACAATTAAGGCTCTTTTTGCCCAACTTGGCAACTTGCCTTGGTAAACTCCTAAATGATATAAACAAATTTGTTCCTCTTGACTTTGCTGCATATCTTTGAAGACATTGAAAGTTACCTCTCTATCTTGGTCTTTTAATTTCAGTATTCCCTCTTTCATATGAATGAAAACCTTAACTGTCTTCATGAAAGGTCTTCCAAAGATGAGCCGTATCTCTGCATCTTCCTCCATCTCCATTGCTACAAAGTTCACTAGAATTGGAGCTTATTAATTTTTATGACCACGTCTTCTACTACACCATAAGGATATTTGATGGACCTATTGAAAACGGTAGTTCTTACCATTATTTGTGGTGCATTTTTATATCAAATCAACTCTCTTTGACCTTGAAACCTGCTTAATCCTCTCTTTTATCTAACTTTGTGACTAAGTTTAGTTTAGGCTACACTTAGGGGTTTTCGTCACTAATTCCTCATTTTTTGTAGGCAAATTTTCTGCATTGGAAGAGCATCAAAACTATCAAGAGCTGGAACCTAGGAAAAGCTGCAAGAGCACATGATTTGAAGGCACATGAAGACATTTCCCACTGATAACGGTTGAAAAATCGTTATTTTTATCCTTAAAGTTGATACCAAAAGCAACCTTTAGGACTTAGAAATTAGCTTGAACTCATATTTTTGCTTTAGTTTTGTGAATAAGAGAGTTGAAGGTGAATTTAATGATTTTGTGCAAGATTCCCTCGATTTTGTAGGCTAATTGAATGATTTGAAAGAAGAATTGAAGTACCGAATGATTGGAATGCTGAAAAGTCAATCAGTTAACCAAAATGTAGAAAAGTCAACCAAAATGCATAAAAGTCAACCAGTCAACCAGAAAACTCAACTGGTCAACTAGAATACGGAAAAAGTCAACCAGACGAGTTTTGGACCAGTTTTATGTGATTTTATGATCTGTTCTGGCCTGGACCAGTTTTCTATTATTTTTATGTCCTATTTAAAGACCTAGATGTCTTAGGGTTTGTATCTTTGGCTGGGAGGAAGCAAAAACACACTTTTCACCCCTTAGGGGTAGATTGGGAGATGGTGACAACTCTCCTCTTCTCTTTCTAGGGTTTTTCTATCTCTTCCATTCTTTCATTATTATTCATCTTGTTTGACCATGAATATGGTGAACTAAACTTTGTATTGTTGTTGGGGAATCAATGTAGTCTTGTGAAACTCTCATATATGGAATTTGTGTTTTAACATCTTATTTTAAGATACATGCTTTCTTTCATCATTAGTTAGGGTTTTCCTTCTTTGCTTAAAGCTTGCATTGTTTAACCCATTCATTGCCATTATTGATTTTGTCGATATGGGAACGTACGGGGAAATCTAGATCCGGGGAATTTCTCCCAATAGCATATTGCCTAGACATAGGAATATGAGGGTTGGTTGCCATTAAGCTTCTACGCTTCAGAATTAATTATTAGGAATGCTAGGAATTGTATAAACTCGTAATTAAGGATAGGCCTTCTTTCAAGGTGATTTAGAGAGTGGCATTAACATTGATGAAAATAATGATGAATTCCTAAAAGTATATGAGAGTGGATAAGATGAAAGTGATAACCCCAACAACATACTCATCCATCTAATTCATTAAAGTGTTTGTATTCCTCTTTTCCATTGATCAAATTCATGCATACATGTTTAATTATTGTCTCTTGCATTTAAAACCTATAATCAATTGTTAACAAGTCTTAAATAATCAACAAATCATATAGCTAACTAGGCCGTGAGTCCTTTGGGAGAACAATACTTGGTCTTACCGATTATATTACTTGATACGATTCGGTCACACTTGTCGAGGGTTAAACAAGTTTTTGGCACCATTTTTCGGTGTTCATAAATTTGTCGTCACCCACACCTGCACGCTCCACCAGGGGCACTGAGCTTCTGTGGCTTTGCAGTTTCCACGCTTGGTCGCCTAGAAAGGGGGTTGAGCCCCATTTAGTTCGCATTTCTTGCGCTTGGGCGCCTTAGGAAGGGGGCTGAGCGCCATTCCTGGCGCTATTCTTGCAATATTCTCGCTCCTGGGCGCCCCTTTGTCTGGGCGCTAAGCGCGTCACTTGCTGATATGGCACCCCATACCTATTTAAAGCTACCATGGAACGAGGGTGCCAACTTTTTGGCAGCTGAAGCACGAAAACACCATTTTGGACCTATGGGAGCTAGTTTTGGGCAGTGGGAGCTCTCCATTCATCTTCCTTGAGTCTCCATCTCCGTCATTTTCTTCCATTGTAAGCTAAGTTCATTTTGCTGGGGAATGATGTAACTATGAAACTCTTATGTAGATGTAGTTGTTTTGAATTAATATAAGCTTCTTTCATTGATTGTTAGTGTTTATCTCCTTCTCTTAAAGCTTGTTGTGACTTGATCAACCATAACATGATTTTTTGGTTTGCTTAATGTTGGGAGATATTGTGTGAAACTTGAACTGGACTAAACACCTAAAGGAAATTGTATATAGGGGTAGAACTTAGACCTTTAGTTGTCTTAAACCTCATTTCTTAAAGCAGATGAACTTGTTAGGTTTTCTAAGGGATTGAAGTTTAATGAGTAAGTTTAGGCTCTCTTTACAAAGGGATTGGGTTTGACTAACGTAGTAGGTTGACATGAGCAATTAAATGAAGAAGAAGTAATGTGGATTTGCATGAAAGTGTATTAGGTTAAATCATTCTTGAACATTTCCATTCCTTATCATATTTAGTCATTCCATTTCCAAGTGTGTTAACCCCTTAAAGTTTAATTTACAACTTATGCATTATGTTTATTTTTATTACACCGAAATCACATTAAATGAAATCATTCTTTAGTCTAAATGAGTTAAGTAATTATACGATTGTTTACTGTCACGTGCGTCTCTTAGGATACGATATCAGGTCTTACCGGTTTATTACTTGATACGATTCAGTACACTTGTCGAGGTATTAACAAGTGTTTGGCGCCGCTGCCGAGGACTCGTGGTCAACACTATACTTTCGTGTGATATTTAACCAACTTAGGCTTTATTCATTTTTTCTTTTTATTGTGAATAAATTTGGTTTTTGATTCTTTTGGGGCTAACTTGGTACTTTAGTACTGTTGTTCTCTAGTGTATGTAGGGCACAATCCGTACAAAGAGGACAAGATCATCTGAACCTTTCCTTGCAAATCTTGAAGTTGAAAAGACTACCCGAAGAAACAACAGTAGAAGAAGGAGGCAGAACAGGGCTTCTAGAGAAACCTCTCTGATACAGCTGTCGCGGCCGATCAAATTTGATGTGCAATTAAGAATGCAGTACAGTGCTAGGAATTTACTCCTAGGTCGTTTCTCAGGGACCAAATGTGGTTCAGTCTTTTGTCAACACGTAATGGGGGGGGTTTTGAAAATTGTTTTGGTTGCAGATGAAATTTAAAAGCGTTGAAATAAAATTAAAGCAGTAAAACGAAAATAAAAAAAAACGAAATTGCTACAGTGAAAATGAAAATACAGTAACGTAAAACAGTAAAAATAAATCTGGACCAAAAAAATTAAATACAGAAAACGAAAATACAGTAAATAATAATTATAGAAAACAGTAGAAACAGAAAATAAATTACAATAGTAAATAATTACAGCAAAACAGTAAATACAGGAACAGAAAAAATTCAAATATGAAAACAGAATTAAAATTACAGCAGCAAAATACAACAAACAAAAATACAGAAAATCATTTCAACATATGATATAAAATATTTTAAGACAAGAAATAAAATTAAAATGTGTCTACCATTAACCATGAACCATTCTACTAGAAGAAAATAATTTAAATGAATGCCTTTAAAGCTTGAAATGAAAGACGTTACACTCCTCCTAGATTGGCTTAATTTTCCACTTGAAATACAATTAAAGAAGACCTTTAAAACTAACAAAACAAGGACGTGCAGCAGCTATAAATTGGCATATGTTTCCATGTGAAATGAATTAAAATAAGGCCTTGGAACTAATACATAAAAACGTGGCAGCAGCACTTGAATTGGTTAAATCCACCTATTTACCAAGAGCAATTGAAAGCTATTAAAATGAAAGCAATTAACGTGCAACCATTACTCCATTATAGTCATGTCCAATTCCAAATAGAATAAGAAATGCAAGAAAGGGGTCGTGGGCCACTTCTTCTCAATCACATGAAAGAAAGCACTTGGTTTAAGAATTCTGAAAAGTTGCTTCCATTCACGTAAATTCCTCCTCCAAAAGATGCTCTTTGAAAGCTTTTGTCTTCTTCTCCAAAGCACTCTTCACACGCCTCCACCCTCCTTACTTTCCATCTAAAATCAATCACTACTTCTTATAATAATAACAATAACAATCCTATTCTAACAAACCAAACTCGGTGCTGCATAAATGATTCACGTTTCCCTTCATTTTAATCAAAACAAAACAAGATGGAAAGGTGCAAAGGGGCTGCTCCATGGACTCAACACTACACGGCATTATAAAAAAGAAAGGCAAAGATAACATAGCATTTAGAAAAAAACAAGTAGGACCCTACTACTTTCTTCAAGGCTAAATAAAATTGTATATGCTGGCTGAATTCATATCCACATCACCATGCAAACAATTACTTGGCCATGTTCAAATGAATAATAAGATGCAAGACCGTGGACACTTGCACTTTTTCTGCAGAATTTAATGCACACACCCTTTCTATAAGCTAATGACCGTCCACTTTGCTGCATCCATTCCAGCTGCACTCTCCTTTCCTCCTTCTTCAACTAAGTTCCCTTCTCATCAAAGATCACTTCTCCCCTTTGTAACAAATCCTTCTCTTCCTCTCTACTCTTTAGCAAGCAAATAAGTGTGTGTGGTTTACTCTTCCATACAGCAGAAACAAATCAGCATCTACAAGGTTTCACTGGCCTCTCCTCTTCTCTTTACCGTGAACTCCCATCTCATATTAAACAACTTTCTTTTTGTGGTTTTTTTTTGTTGAATAGGTGACGGCAGTTCCTTTCTACTCGACTATGAAAGCAAAACAAATGAACATGATATTTGGTTCTACACAAAGCCATGAATCATCTTTTCAAAGGTTACAAGATGCTAAGAGATTGTATGAAAATGCAGAAAACCAAAATGGAAGATGCAATTACAATTCAAGAAAGAAAATAAACATAAGCTATTCATTCATCATGAACATGTTTCCAGTTCTCAAGGAAAATCATTCAAAGTACAAAGAAGCAAAGCAAAGTAAAGGAAACAAACTAGCTGCCTCTTGGTCTTGTGTCTTCTTCCAGTAGTGTTTCAAGAATCAAATACAGTTTTGCTTCCCTCTTCTAGCTCTCTGGACGTATCATCTCACACCAGCACCTTCTCTTTCTTCATGAAGCCATGATCTCTGTAATACTCTTGCTATACTCCACGGGAAAAGAGAAAAGATAGGATGCCCCCCCAAATTGCCGAGAGGAAGGAGGTTTTAAGAGACCCCAAAAATCAGCATGTGTGTTGTCTCTTTGTGCCATAGAATAGCGACTGATCCACCACCTAGTAGTTAGCCTTTTTCATTTTTCTTCAATTAATCCCCTGTGCTTGGATTTAGCTCTCCAATTGGTGTTTCACGGGATGACTTTGTTCTTGGATTTAGCTCATTCTACCTTTTCTCAATTGTATGTTGAATTTTCCAAAGGTGGTATGTGTATGGCCGAGACTTTCAAGTATGGTCACTTCCCTCATTTAATTTGTAATGTGAATTGTATACATAAGACAATGCTATTCTTTTCCAAAACAATTCATAAAACAGTGGGCTGCACTTGGAACTTGGTGGTCTCTTCTCTTTCATTCCAACTTAGGCTAAATGTTTTGCAAAATTCTTCATTTGAATCCAAAGAGTTGCCATGAGGTGTAATGATGCCAAGCCTATTTTGCTTTTACAAACTCAAGAAAAATATTTCATTATACGGATCAATACACAGATTAATTCAATGCAGTACGGCTTCGACTAGATAACACAGTGTGTAAATAAATATTCTTCCTAATGTTCTAAAATATTTACAGAATTTTCCCTGCATTCACTAATGTAAATAATTATTCTCAGATAATTCAAATTAAGTAAAATAAGAATTTCTGATCAAATTAAGCACAATCAGTAAAAACGGGAAAATACTTGACAATTAAGCACAAATCCCTGATTAATTTTAGTACAGTAAACTAAGTGAAGTGAAGAAAATAATGATTCATCAAAATAGACCACACTTAGTCGTTTGCACTCCTGGGCAAACTTAAGACACAAAACCAGGGAGCAGTTCAAACATTAGAAAAGTGACACAGACTTGACAGACAGCACAAACTCCAAAACAGAAACACACTTTCACAATTCCCACAAAATCTGGACAGTAAAAGGTACAGGCAGAATCCTACACAAAATCAATGAAAGCAAATACTCAAAGAATCATCCAAACAGTTCAGTACAAGGAAAACAATCAATCAGTTCAAGAGATGAATCGACAGCAACAGAGCCTCACAGATGTACACAATCAGTGTTTCTCTCAAGTGTTTAAGGTAAATCAATGTCACTCAATGAACTCAAGAAAGCAAACACAAATAGGCTTGGCAAGCCTCTAATATCAACACTCAAATAGATACGCATGTTCAAATCAAAAGGTCTTTTTATGGTCATAATGGGGTCAAGGACAATGGAGGATATATCTGGATGAAAAGCTATAACCATAAGGGATAGATGAGCAATGGGGAACAAGTATAAACACATTCAAACTCACCTACAGCCTCTAATTCCATCCTCTAGTTAACTCCATTATTCACCGTTGTTCACAATTTTTTTTTTTCTGTTTTTCTGATTTTTTTTTTTTTTTCATCATTTTTTTTTTCTTCATCCTGTCTCTTTTCTTTACTCTGTTCAACACACAATTTCAAGAGACAAGATGCACCACATATTTACAAACAGAAACAAGATAAGAAGAGAACTCACTAGCCAATTCATCTGAAATTCCCAAGAGACCACACTTATTCCCAAAACAATTCCAAAGCTACAAAATTCCCTAAGGTTCAGGTAATAATGGTTTTTCACTTAGGGCTAGTGTATGAGCTTCAAAACAAAGAAATGGGGAAAAACATAGGCTCAAAAGGGTATCAATGGATCAAAACAGGGTATGCTTATCTGGCTTAGAGGCTCAACAACAAAATGCCTTTATCCCTTTCAAACATGCGTATTAGTCAAGAATCAATTCAAAGAGTGAAGCCAAGACATATGTGCAAGCAATCAAGGCATATATCACACACAAGAAAGATCATCAAATGGCTCAAATCTCACACAGGTAATATGGTCACCATCAATTCAACTCTCAAATATCATGATTATCTCCCAAGCAAAGTAAAGCAAGGAATTCAACAGTTTAGAGTATCAAAGAAGTGCAGGAAAACCGACAACCTAATCATAGTCCAGAATTCACGAAAATCATGCAAAACTGTACATAAGACACCACAAAATACACAAAAACGAAACATAAACAAAGAAACAACCTCCCCTAATAGACCACACTTAAACGACACAATGTCCTTAGTGTGTCACATTCAGCAGATCAAAACAATCAGAATAGTCATCAGATATCGACAAAGTGCAACAAAAGTGAGGAGGGAAGGAGAGAAGAAACTCCCTGAGTCAGGTGGGAGGGTAGGTGGGGTAGACCAAAGACGTCTCCTCCACCACTGCATCCAACAGAGAAGGATTGCTGAGGAAGGGCTTCAGTCTATGCCCGTTGACCTTGAAGCTTTTAGCTGCAAATGGACCCTGGATTTTTACTGCACCATAAGGATAAACATTAGTCACAACAAAGGGTCCAGTCCACTTTGATCTCAACTTACCACCCATGAGGCCGAGTCTAGAGTTATACAATAAAACCTGTTGGCCAACCTCGAAGTCCTTTCTAACAATGGAGTTATCATGGAACCTCTTGGTTCTTTCCTTGTAGAACTTCGAGTTCTCATAGGCTTCCAATCTGATTTCATCCAATTCATTTATTTGCAACTTCCTTTCCTCTCCAGCTTGGTCCATAGAGAAGTTGCATGTCTTCACAGCCCAATATGCCCGATGCTCAATTTCAACTGGTAGATGACATGCCTTTCCGAAGACAACCCTGTACGGAGACATCCCAATCGGTGCTTTGTATGCAGTCCTGTGGGCCCAAAGAGCATCGTCCAATCTACTACTCCAATCTTTCCTGTTGGGCTGGACAATCTTTTCCAAAATCCTCTTAATCTCCCTGTTGGAGATCTCAGCCTGCCCATTTGTTTGGGGGTGGTAAGGTGTAGAAACTCTGTGCGTCACCCCATATTTCTTGAGTAAAGCTTGCATGGATCTGTTGCAAAAATGGGTTCCCTGATCACTAACAATTGCTCTAGGCACTCCAAACCTGCAAAAGAGGTGAGATCTAACAAAATCCACAACAACCCGAGCATCATTAGTTCTGGTGGCTTTAGCTTCCACCCATTTTGAAACATAATCCACAGCAAGGAGAATATAGGAAAAACCAAAAGAAACAGGAAAAGGACCCATGAAATCTATACCCCAGACATCAAACACCTCACAGAACAGCATAGGCTGTTGAGGCATCTCTTGTCTCTGTGAAATTGATCCTCTTGCTTTTTGACAAGGCTCACAGGTGCTGCAAATCCTTTCTGCATCTTTGAAGATTGAAGGCCAATAGAAACCACAGTCAAGCACCCTGCGAGCTGTTCTTTGTATCCCCAGATGACCACCAGGTGAGGAGGCATGACAAAACTGCAGGACCGAGTCAATCTCATGGTCTGGAATACATCTCCTAGTAACCTGGTCACTGCACAACTTCCACAGATATGGGTCATCCCAAACATAATACTTAGCATCACTCTTAATTTTAGCAATCTGAGCACGTGATGCTAAGGGAGGAAAAATAGAAGCAACCAAATAATTTACAATGTGTGCAAACCAAGGAGTCGGGTGAGAAGAAGAAATCATCAACAAACTCTCATCAGGAAAGTCATCCTGGATGGGCAGCACATCAACTTCATTCCCAGCTCTCTCAATCCTGCTAAGGTGGTCCGCAACTAGATTTTGTGCTCCACTCCGGTCCTTAATCTGCAAGTCAAACTCCTGGAGTAGTAGCATCCACCTGATCAATCTAGGCTTTGACTCAGTCTTTTTCAACAGAAACTTAAGAGCTGCATGGTCAGTATACACAATAACAGGTGATCCAAGCAAATATGACCTAAACTTATCAAGGGCAAAAACAATTGCCAACAACTCTTTTTCAGTGGTGGTATAGTTTGCTTGGGCAGCATCCAAAGTGCGTGAAGCATAGTAAATCACTCTCGGCAGCTTGTCAATTTTTTGTATCAAGACAGCCCCCAATGCATAATTAGATGCATCACACATGAGCTCAAATGGGGCTGTCCAATCTGGTGCCTGAATGATAGGGGTGGTAGTCAAAGCTTCCTTGAGGCAATCAAAAGCCTGCTTGCATTTTTCATCACAAACAAAGTCAACATCCTTCTGCAGTAGTCTGGACAAGGGAAGCGCCTTCTTGCTGAAATCTTTGATGAAGCGCCTGTAGAAACCTGCATGTCCAAGGAAAGATCGCACCTCTCGCACGCAAGAGGGGTAAGGCAATTGTGAAATCACAGATATCTTAGCAGGATCTACCTCTATTCCCTTTTCAGAAATGATATGCCCTAAAACCAAACCTTGTTCAACCATAAAGTGACATTTCTCAAAATTGAGAACAAGGTTTGTTTCTATGCATCTTTTCAAGACTTTTTCCAAACTGTCTAAACATACATCAAAAGAAGATCCATACACAGTAAAATCATCCATAAACACCTCTATACAACTCTCAAGAAAGTCACTAAAAATGCTAAGCATGCACCGTTGAAAGGTACCAGGAGCGTTGCATAGACCAAAGGGCATCCTCCGATAGGCAAAAGTGCCAAAGGGGCAGGTGAATGTGGTTTTCTCTTGATCCTCAGGAGCAATATTGATCTGAAAATATCCAGAAAAACCATCAAGAAAACAATAATGAGATTTACCTGCCAGGCGCTCCAGCATCTGATCAATGAATGGCAGGGGAAAATGATCTTTCCTGGTTGCTTGGTTGAGCCTCCTATAGTCAATGCAGACTCTCCAGCTGTTCTGCACTCTAGTTGGGATAAGCTCATCCCTCTCATTCTTCACCACGGTGAGGCCAGTTTTCTTGGGTACGACATGGATGGGGCTCACCCACTGACTGTCTGAAATAGGATAGATGATTCCTGCTTGCAAAAGCTTGGTCACCTCCTTCTTGATGACTTCCATGATCATGGGGTTTTGCCTTCTTTGTGGCTGTCTCACTGGCTTTGCCCCTTCTTCCAAAAGAATTCTATGCATGCATGTGGATGGACTAATACCAGGTATGTCAGCCAAACTCCAACCAATGGCCTTCTTGTTGTTCCTCAGTATACCAAGCAACTTCTCCTCTTGAACAGAATCAAGGGAGGTAGAAATGATCACCGGTTTCTTTTCATCATCCTCCAAGTACACGTACTTGAGGTTATCTGGTAACTGTTTCAGCTCAAGAGTGGGTGCCTGCAAGTCAGATTCAAGTGTACTTCCTGCAACATTGTTAATGCATTCTGACTCTAAAGAGTGTACAGGTAAAGGCAGAACACTCATCTCATCACAATCAAAATCAATATCCATCTCAGATATGTCAACAACATCATCAATATCATTCATAGCATCAATATCCTGGACATCACAATCCTCATCAAAATCCATAACATTATCAACATCATTCTCAAAACCTGATTCGAATCCAGATTCAATACATGAATGCAAAGAAGATAGAAAAGAATGCTTCTTCTCATGCACAGAATTAAAGTTGTCAACAACAAATTCATCAATAATGTCATCCAATGTATCAATCCTAAACAGAGAATGGTCCTCAGCTGGAAATTTCATTGCATCAAAGATATTAAAATGAACAACAATATCAGCAAATTCCATAGACAAAGTTCCAGCATATACATCAATCTTAGTTCGGGCAGTTTTCAAGAATGGCCTGCCTAAGATAATGGGAGCGGATCCATGAGAGAATCCCTCCTCCATTTCCAAAACATAAAAATCAGCAGGAAAAATCAATTCACCAACCCTTACCAAGACATCTTCTATGAAACCTGTTGGGTGAGTAACACTCCTATTAGCCAACTGAATGACCACACCCGTGGTTTGCAAAGGACCAAGAGATAAAGATTCATATATAGACAAAGGCATGACATTAACAGAAGCACCCAAATCAAGCATGGCATTCTCAAATTTATTATTTCCAATCACACAAGGAATGCAAAATATACCTGGATCTTTGCACTTTTCAGGAATGTGCGGGACCGACTTACCAATAAGTGCAGATACATTTCTTCCCATGCTAATCCTTTCATTTCCCTTCATCTTCCTCTTGTGTGTGCACAGCTCCTTCAAGAATTTTGCATACTTTGGTATCTGCTTGATTGCATCAAGTAGAGGTATGTTCACCTCCACCTTCCTGAAGGTCTCCAGAATTTCTTTATCTACCTCTTCCATCTTTTTGCTAGGAAGTGCTCGTGAAGGGAATGGAAGAGGGATAGGTCGGTCAATCAATGGAGATGGTGTGGCAGCAGTAGTGGTGGTTAAGGGAGGAGATCCTCCTGAAGAAGAACCACCGACTGGAGAAGAAGATTCACCTGCCTCAAATGTCCTGCTTGGGCCAGCTTGGTCCTCCTTTTTGTGAGAAGTAGCAGGCACGGGTGTCGGTATAGAGGCGGGCTCTGAAGGTACAACAATCTGCTTCCCTGATCTGAGGGTTATGGCACTCACATTTCTTGGATTCTGCACAATCTGCGATGGTAACTTACTAGAATTTTGAGACTGCGCCTGGTTTATCTGAGTGGCCATCTGACCTATCTGGTTAGTGAGGCTCTGTATGGACGCTCTAGTCTCCTGCTGAAATTGCATGTTGTCTTTCTGAAACTGCATGTTATCTTTCTGAAACTGCAGGTTTTGCACAGTCATCTGTCTCACTAACTCTTCCAATGAAGGTTCAGACGAAGTGGAAGGTTGGGCAGCTGGTTGGGCAGGTGCCTCTTGCTGTTGCTGTTGTTGTTGCCTTTGGTGTTGTTGCATGGGTGGAGGCACATATCTGTTAGGTGTTCCAGCATTCTGAAAAGGTGGCGCCTGCTGCTGTTGCTGTGGCGCATTGTTCCATCTAAGATTGGGGTGATTCCTCCACCCTGGGTTGTACCTGTTGCTGGACAAGTCATGATTTTGCTGTTGTGGCTGCCTGTTGTTGTAGATGTTTGTAGTATAAGCCTGAGGCACATCAGAGGCAGCATGATGTTGCAAAGAAGGACATGCATCTGTGTAGTGGTCACTGGAAGGACAAATAGCACATAGTCGTGCAACAGATGCAGATTGAGATGTCGATCTCTGGTTGGTAGTCAACTGTGTCACCATCTTCGCAAGAGAGTTAATCTGGCCTTCTAACTTGCTTTCAACAGCTGATAAAGACTGGGCAATATCTTGTACGCCTTTCACCACAATGGCATCATTCCTGTTGCTAAACTGCTGGGAGTTGGAGGCCATCTTCTCAATCAATGGTCTGGCCTCAGCAGGTGTGATGTCTCCAAGAGCTCCACCACAGGCAGCATCGATCATACCTCGATCCATGTTGTTCAAACCCTCGTAGAAATACTGAATAAGGAGTTGTTCAGGTATCTGATGGTGGGGGCAGCTAGCACAAAGTGTCTTGAATCTCTCCCAATATTCGTACAGGTTTCTCCACTAAGCTGTCTAATCCCAGTTATGTCTTTCCTGATAGCTGTGGTCCGGGATGCTGGGAAAAATTTCTCCAAGAACAGCCTCTTCAGATCATCCCAGCTAGCAATGGATCTCGGCGCTAAACTATACAACCAATCCTTAGCAACATTTTCCAATGAATGAGGGAATGCCTTCAAGAAGACGTGCTCTTCAGGAACATCGTGCGGTTTCATACTGGAACAAACAACCAGGAATTCCTTCAAATGCTTATGTGGACTCGCACCTGCAAGACCATGAAACTTGGGCAACAAATGGATCAGTCCAGTCTTGAGAACATACGGAACGTCCTCATCAGGATATTGGATGCACAAGCTTTCAATATCGAAATCAGGTGCAGCCATCTCCCTAAAAGTCCTCTCGCGAGGTGGAGGTTGTGCCATATTGTTCTCAGTGTGAAAAACAACAGAATCAGAATCAAGTACAGATGCAGTAGATGCAGTATGCACAGAGTACTCAACAGTAGGATGCACAATATCTAATGGAACAGGTTCAAAAACAGACTCTAAAGACAAATTCCTAGAATGCCTAATTAAGCTATGAAAAGTCCTATCAATCTCATGATCAAAGGGTGGTATGAATCCAGGATTTCCTCTAGTCATGCACTAAATCACGACACCCTGTAATCAAGAAACAATAGCACAGAAAATTCAAACCACAGAAATAAACACAAGGTAGCAAAACAACACTATCACAAACACATACACAAATCACACAACACAGACACAAGACTCAAAACTGAACCGTTGGTCCCCGGCAACGGCGCCAAAATTTGATACAGCTGTCGCGGCCGATCAAATTTTACGTGCAATTAAGAATGCAGTACAGTGCTAGGAATCGACTCCTAGGTCGTCTCTCAAGGACCAATATTTGTGGTTCGGTCTTAGATTTAACACGAAGTGGGGGGGTTTTGTGATTTTGGTTTTGATGCGGTAAAATTAAAGTGGACTGGAAATTAAATAGAATTTAAAAACGTTGAAACAATTTTAAACACTGTAAAAACTGAACAGTAAAAGACAGTAAAAAATAGACAATGGAAAATTTAGCAGTGTTTGAAATTAAAATGCTGGAACAATAAACATGCAGAAAACATAACAGCAGTGTAAATAAAATTTACCCAAAGCAACAGTGAAAATGAATAGTAAAAACGACGTTGAAAATAAACTGAACGGTAAAACGCAATGACAAAATTTAACGGTGCAGAAAATCATGAACGGTAAATTGAACAGATAAAAGTACTTTACTGAAAATGAAATTCATGAAAGTTTCAACATTTAAATTAAAATTCTGGACAGTAAAAGTAAAAAGGAAACGAGCAAAGGTGACAACATTCAGAAATGAAAACTATGTTTTGGCACTGTTGAAAATAAATTACAGAGAGCTTGCTGGAAAGGAAGAGGCAGAAGCCTCTCCCAAGCCGTGAATACTATTGTAAACTACTCCTAAAATCTACTCTAAATTCTAATGATTCTTCACTGATTGTCTGCTGCCAATTTATAGCCAAAACGCAGAACATCCTCCCGTGACTTCTCCTCCAATTCATCTTGATTGTTTTGTCTTTTTCTCTATAGGTTCCTGACTTTCTTCCCCTCCTAGACTTACCAAGGGAATAGATGGGACCCTTCATTTTGTTGTGTCCGTTTCTGCTTGAATTCCATGCTAGCCGAGAACACCATTCTCCTTGTGCCAAGCTAGACCGTGCTTCCTTCCTTCTCCTTTCCATTCATCCATGGCTTTTCTTCTTTCTTCCAGTGGCTGGACACTCTCTTAATGGATGCTTCACCTTCTTCTTACTGCAACCATCATTCCATTTCCTTGGATATTAGCTACTGCCATTCTGCAAAAATAACCTTGAGCTTTCAATAAGTAGTGGCTGGAACACAACACCGTTCTCATTCTTCTTCCAACCGTGCTTTGCTTCTTTCATTCCAACGTTTCTCCCTTAGCTACGTTCAAGAACCAGGTCTCAAACAAGTGGTGACTGCAGTTGTTCCAACTTCAAACTGCTGGACCGTTAAGCATCTCCTCTTCTTGATCAGCTGCTGCACCGTGAACACCTCTGGGACGTGAGACCTTCCCGTCATTAACACCATCCAGACCGTGAGCTTCATTCTCTCAACATGGTGGCTCCTTATTCCATCCAGCTGCACGGCCTCTCCTAGCCCATCCCCATTGAATTAGCGCCTCCTTTCTTGGCAAATAATAAAATGACAGCAGCGTAATGGATGCCCATTTTTAAAACAAAAATCTGAATGAAAGGTGCTTCCAAGTTCTCCCTCTGTCCGTGTGCTCTTCAAAATGACTAATATATATGTGTAAAACGTGAGTGGCAGCTGCTGGACGTCCCCCTTTAAAAAGCCAAAACTGAATTGATTTTCTCTAAACTGGAAACCACGTTCCAGCCAAGGTTGTGCCAACTTAGATGTTTCCAAAATGAAGTTTTCCCTTGCTGTTGTGTCAATCGTGAATGAATCAAGCTTCCAGCATCTTTGTATTATTCAAATAGAAATAAAAACCGTGACCTTCTTTTGCTTCAATGTGGTCCCTCTTCATTTCACTTCAAGATGTTTGTCAAAATGAATTGTACATGTGGGGCCGTGTGTTTTGGTAATGAATTGGAAAATAAAAAGCTTGTATAATGGAAACTTGCAGGGAATTAAAACATGCACCTAGCTCCTTGTGGACGTGACCTTTCCAAAATGGTGGTCCCTCTCCTTAATTCTTTCACATCATGTGTGATGCCAAAACCAATGGAGGAAACCGTGAGTGGTGTGAGCTTTCAAAAAGAAGTGAAATATATTTCTCTCTCATGTGGGCCATGAAGCATCTTATCTTGAATAAAAATTCAGCATTTCATTTTCTAATTGCCGTGAGTTCATTTCTTCACTGTATTTGCCATGCCAAAACCGTGAGTTGTATGTGTGTTGAATCCTTGAGTGTTGGGAGGTCTTAGCACCGTCCAATGATCAATTCCAGCTACCACAAGTATCAAACAACAAGCAAACAATGCAAACAATTTAGAAGTCACTCAAACAGTAAACACAAGACTGACATAGGGGAGTAAAAAAAATACTGGGAACAACACAGAACGAATTTGAACAAAATAAAAACTATAAGTGAAAATAGACATCCAGACGAAACTATGAAAAAAAATTGCATTGAAAACGGATAAGAATTGATCTCGAACGAAGACACACAAGTTGACACAACATTCACGCAGCAACCAGCGCGAAAATTCAAATGGTTGAAATGAATTTGGCTCAATTTTCATTTCATTTAGCCTTCAAATGTCCCAAAAAGATATCCAAAATTTTCCCATAATTAATAATGCAAAATAATAAGCTCAGATAATTCAAATTAGTTAAAATAAGAATTTCTGATCGAATTAAGCACAATTAGGAAAAATAGGAAAATAACGGACGATTAAGCACAATTCCCTGATTAATTCTAGTACAATAAACTAAGTGAAGTGAAGAAAATATTGACTCATCACTCTCCCATTCTTGAGATTCCTGAGGAACCACTTATCCCTATTCCTGATCAGGAAGGAGGAGACATGTCTAACAATCCAAATGGTAGGGGTGATGGTCAAGTTAGACGCAGCTTGGAGGATTATTCTATGTTTTCAGGGCAACTTCACTTCAACAACATTGCTAGGCCAAGGGTTAATGCCACCAACATGGAAATGAAGCCTGCTCTAATCCATTTGGTGCAAAACAATCAATTCAATGGCCTATCACATGAGAATCCTTATAATCATTTGGCCACCTTCCTTGAGATACGTAATACTCTGAAGATTCATGATGTGCCGGATGAAGCTATAAGGCCTAACCTTTTTCCATTCTCATTGGGAGGCAACGCCAAGGTGTGGTTGAATTCTTTTCCTGAGAATAGCTTCACATCATGGGAGGATGTCGTTGCCAAGTTCCTCAACAAATAGTTCCCACAGTCAAAAGTCAACAAAGGAAAGCAGGAAATGTCATCTTTTCAACAAGATGGTAGTGAAACTTTGAGCCAAGCTTGGGATAGGTTCAAGAGGTTACTGAGAAAGATGTCCACCCATGGGTTTGATGAGCCTATCGTTCTGAATATGTTTTTGGGAGGCCTTAAGTCCCAAACCAAATTGATGTTGCATGCCTCAACTAGAGGAAAACATCAGATGGAAGACACCTGGAGAAGCACATGAGCTGATAGAGAATATGGTTGCTAATGACAATGAATTGTAGAATGAAAGGGCTCAACTCCAACAAAAAAGTGTTCTTCAACTACAATCTCAGGATGCCTTGTTAGCTCAAAACAAGATAATGACCCAACAGCTCGAAGCTCTCATGAACAAGCTCTCTCAACTGCTTAAAGAGCTCCAAAATGTTTCTCAAGCTCAGCATCAGGGTTGTGAGTTATGTGGTAGAGATCATGTAAATGGTCAATGTGCCATGCAAGCCAATTCCCAAGAAGATTTAATTATATGGGTAATCAGGGCCGGTAAGGTAACTACTACTAATGGTGGAGACCTCACCCAAGCATGGGCCAAGGACAAGCTAGGCCATCAAATAGACCACCACAACAACAATATCAACCACATCCCCCTTATCAGACAGGACTTCAAAGTTGGAGGAAACACTCCAATAGTTCATGCAAGTGTCCTTCTCCAAGCACAAAACCACTGAAGCTTCCATTCGAAACTTGGAGATGGAAGTGGATCAACTTGCTAAGAAGCTAGAGGAGAAATATGAGAAGAGTTTTGTTGCCAACACTGAAGTAAATCCTAAGGAGGAATGCAAAGTCATTACTACTAGAAGTTGTAAGATGTTGCAAGAGAGCGAGATGGAGAGAAAATATAAGGGAATTGATGAAGAGGAACAAAGTAGTGGAGAAAAGAGTGAAGTCAAAAAGATGAGAGAAAAAGAAGAGAGAAAAGATGAGACTGAGAGAAAAGGAAGTGAAAATGATGAGGGAGAAAATAAGAAGAAAGAGGATAAAGGGAAAAGAAAGATTGAAGTTCATGAGAAGCTGATGAATCAATATTTTATTGATTTCACTTAGCTTATTGTAAAGGATTTAATCAAGGAATTGTGTTTAAATATACAGTATTATCCTATTTTTCCTAATTGTGCTTAATTTGTTCGGAAATTCTTATTTTAATTTATTTGAATTATCTGAGCTAATTACTTTGCAAGGAAAATTTTGGAAATAAAAATTAAGACATTTGAAAGGATATTCATTCACACACTGCATTATTTGACTGAAATAAGCTACACTGTACTGATTTATTTTGTGTTGAATAAAAGAAAGATGTACAGATCCCTGGACAGTTTGGTTTGGCTAAAGCAAAACACCTTCAATTCATTTTCTTTCTTGAAGAAAACAACTTAATTCCTTGGGAATCTCTTAGCATCTCACGACTGAAATGAATTAAGCACATAAACACTTGGCTTTTACGTGAAGTGCAACACCAAACACATGCAGCTTGGAGCATCCAGTGGACTCACATGGAAGTGGTGTATGCAAAGAAGGATTCACATTTCCAGCAGCAAGTCACGGCTCACATCACATGGAAAAGAAGTGCATTTAGTTTGGCTTTGACCTTGGAAGGAGACGGTCCTTGCTCTTCCATTCCACATGATTTGAATTTTTTATTGGTAAATGAAATGTGGACATCATGGTGAACAAACGGCACATGAAAAGAGGAAGTGGCTGATTTCAAATTAATTTGTATGAAGCTTCACGTGGTAGCCTTGTCTCCCTTATTTTAATATTAAGTGCATGATGCAAATGGAGACATTATGTGGAATGCAACACCAAATGAAGAAGCATGCGGCACCTAACGTACATGTGGAAGCATGACATGGAATCACACGTGAATGAGTGGAAGAATTAAGTGGAAGTGTGGACAAGTGGCAGCCAATCTTTTGGGTTTGATTATTTTATATGGAGAATGGGAAGAAGGTGGACAATCTTCACGGCTTAAGGCAGCAGTCAGCATTAAATGAAGAATTTTCTTTCTATTTTGGAAGTGGGAAGCACCATAACATGAAACAAAGGAGAAGGGGCCACTTTCCATTCACGGTTTTGTTGGGAGAAGATGTTGATTTCACGTAACCTTGCCAAGCATACCAATTCCATTTACATTTCTATAGCACAAAAGTTTGTCACGTGAATAACACCAATACTTTTACTATTCAACTTTGAAATATGTTGTGTACACTTCAGACGTGTTTTCTCTCTTTAAGGAAAAGTGGTTATTAAATGATGAATGGGAAAAGCACACGGCCTTGCACAAAACAAAAATTGGAAAAGTGGAATTGGTATCCACGAAAAGTGCAACTGAAGAATGAACTTGGTCCATCCGGCAAAGCCACTGAGAGGACACGTCCAAACAAGGAGCATACGGTGCTGTCTGCCACTGTTAGAAAATGCCATTTCACTTTGCTGGAAAACACACACGGTGCTTGAGCAAAGAACACAAACCAGCTCTAGAGTCCAGCAATTGGAGAAGCAGCTCCACCTTCATCCAGCTTGGAGGAACGCCCATGGTAGCCACCAGCAACAGCAGCACCAACCAGGAAACTCTCGGTTTTTCCAGCTCCACCACGGCCCACCACATGTTCACACTCACGGTCCAGCAGTGTAGCGTCCTCCACCAGCAGAACACACACGGAGACCACCTTGGAAGCTCACGATGTTCCCTGGCTTTCCAGTGGCTTGGAGTGGAGCTCTCGGTCACTTCCCATGGCAGAAGAAAGCCACCACACTGGAGTTGTTGTTTTTGTTTATACAGAAAGCTTTGAAGTGCAAACGGATGAGTGGAAAAAAGAGAGGGCAGCAGTTCATGGCCATGGCAGCAGCTTACATCTTAGGGGCTGGACATGTGAGGATGTCACGGTCTTGGCAGCTGAAGAAGAAGACAAACATGGAGGGCCCTCACCCTATTTTCTCACGGGAAGGATTCTGAACAAACAGGGAGATGCTCACGGGAGGAGATTGGTGAGAGAATTGCTTATAAAATGGAGCAGCAGAGAAGGAAGAACATCATGAGAATTTAGATTAGAATTAGGAAAACACTCACAGTCTGGGAGGAGGCTCTCGCCTCTTCCTCTTCCTCTGCATTTTTCATTTTAAACAGTGCTAATGTTTTATTTTCTAAAGCAGTAGAAGTGTGGCACCAGTTTGCTTGTTTCATTTTGAGTTGTATTGTTCAAGAATTTTAATTTAAGTGATGAATTCCATTTCCAATTAAATGTTTTTATCTATTAAATTTACTGTTCATGATTTTCTGCACTGGTAAATTCTACCATTTCTTTTTACCGGTCATTTTATTTTCAAACGTTTTATTTATTTATTTTTTTTTTTTGTACTGTTTTGATTTTACTATTTCTAAAATTTACTTCAGTGTTGTTAAATTCTGTTTTATTCAGTTGTTTTTCAATCTATTTTATTTTTCTGTGTCAAAAACATCCACAAAACCCCCCCACTTCGTGTCAAATCTGAGACTGAACCATATAAATTGGTCCTTGAGAGACGACCTAGGAGTCACTTCCTAGTACTGTACTGCATTCTTATCTACAAACAACTTTTGTGAGCGGTGCGACCCGTTCGTCAGAAGCCCTTCCTTACCCTAAAGTCTACTCAATGAAGGAAAAAAGAAGCAATTTGGGCGCTTCATGGATATCTCAAGAAATTGGAGATTGTTATGCCCTTGACTGAATCACTGCAACAAATTCCCACTTATGCAAAATGCTTAAAGCAGTTTCTCAATTAAAAGAAGAAGTATTTAGATGAGGAAACAATTGAAGTACAGGGGAACTGCAGTGCCATTATGAAGAAGACTCTCCCTCCTAAATTCAAAGATCCGGGGAGTTTCATCATCCCTTGCACCATTGGGAACCATGACATAGGGAAGACTCTCGTTGACTTAGGGGCTAGCATTAATATGATGATTCTATCTATGCTCAAGAAGATTGGTGGTCTTGTGGTCAAACCCAAGAGAATGATCTTGCAAATGGAAGATAGATCCATCAAGTATCCCTATGGTGTAGTGGAAGATGTTGTGATCCAAATTGATAAACTCAAATTCACCAAGGTTGTCATTCATGTAGATAATGGAACTTTGCAATTGAAAGACCAAGATGATGAGGTAACTTTCAATGTCTTCGAAGTTGGGCAGAAAAATCAAGAGAAACAGACTAGTCCTAAAGCTAAGGATGAAGTTCTATTAGTGATTAGTCTAACAGGGCAAGCTGCCAAGTCAGTCAAGAAGAGGATTAATTGTTTCTTTCCAAAAGTGAAGGAAGAAGGTGAAGATAAGGAAGAGAAACTAGTTCACCAAAACCCTGTGATGGAAAGCTATGAACCCAAACCTAGCCAACCAGTGATAATGAGGAACATGTTATGGGTCATCAAGGCTATCAAGGCTAATGGAGTACTTGAAATTGAGGCTCTTTATTCTAGAAGAGTTAAATTGGTGAGTAGAAAATTGTTGAGAGGTTGTTGGTGTCATGAAAGGAAAAAAACACACCAACATCAAAAATGAAATTTGAGCTCAATGGTGTCAAGCTAATGACGTTAAAGAAGCGCTTACTGGGAGGCAACCCAACTTTTTAACCTTTTCTTATGTGTGATTTTCTTGTTTGAGTGTGTTTTGCTTGTTTGAATTTGCTTTAGAGTGTTTTAGTTTGATTTGGTTATTTTGGAGTATGGTAGTTTGAATTGTAACTTATGTGATGTTAATAGTTGCATTGATGTCATGTTGAGTGTTGTGGTAAATTGATGTGAATAGGAATGGTTCAATCTGTTTTGTTGTGTTCTGGTGTGTTTATGTATGTTTTATTATGTTTTACTGAGTTTAAGTATGTCTAAAGTGTCAAAAAGTGAAGCCTTGAGTTGTAGAATTAGAAAGCTTTGGAAGTGTGCACTAAATTTTCATTCTTGCACTCAATTTCACTCCTTATGGATTTGATCAAGTTTGTATGGTTAAAAATCATAGGGTGAGTAGCCAAATTCTGCAGAATCTGAATATTGGTATGACGCTCAACGCCCTACGCTATAGGGGCGCCCAACGCCAGTTGCACAAGATATGTCCCTAGTCCTCTGCTGGGCACTCAGCGCCTATAACTCAAGGGCGCCTAGCGCCAGCGCTGTAGGTCCATTTTCAAATTGAGCCTCTTTCCATTGTGCAATTAAGCCCAACCCCACACTCTAACCCTAAGCCCACCGCCCTACCTCAGCCTAACCTCTCTCATGGCCAAACCCTAACTCACTTTCAACCTCTCGTCACTCTCACCCACCTGCCACCGTCACTCACTCTCTCTCTCACCCACTCTCCCTTGCACGCCAAAGCATCCCTCAAAGTATTGCTGCAACTGCCCCTTCTCACCATCATTTTCGCAACAGCAGTTGCTTCTTCCTCTTTCTCCGTTCCTCAACTACAGTAGGCTCTCTCTCTTGTTATTTTCGTGCACTTAAATACTTGGATAGTTTATTGTTGCTGCATATTTGTTATTGCTCGTGATTGATGCCCATGTGTTCAATTTGTAATTTTTGAATTGATACTATGAAGCACGCTCCATTACATTGTGTGTAGTCTTTGCCTCCTCTTGCCTTATGTGAATGTGAGTTGCAAATATGGTTTTAGAAATTCTGCAGGTTTGCCTCTGCTAAGTCACGCTCAGCCCCCTTGTCTAAGGGCGCTCAACTCCAGCGGGCATGGGCAGATTTTGCTTGCAGCTCTGGTTTTCACTCCATTTTTCAATTTTTCATGCTTGATGATGGACGAACGCCGAGGAGAGATCGATTGAAGATGCGCGAACACGAACTGGACCTCCTCGAAGCTCTATCCGACGAGTGAAGACGCAGCGGAATGGAAACGAAGCTCTAGATTCAGAGCTTACTCAAAGGAAACCTACTAAACTAAGAACAGACTCAAGAAAACCCTAAGATCTAAGGTTTAATGAAATAACCCTAGAGACACGAAGGAAACCCTAGAAAAGGGGGAAAGCTCAAAATGAACCGATGAATCGGTTCAAACTCAAGATTAAACGGTAGGAAAGCTAGATTACTCAGAGGAAAGTGGATTAAACGGTAGAAAAGGGGAAAACAATCGGTGGAAAGTCTGGATCGAAGGTGAAAGAAGATGGAGACCTAGCGGATGATGTGTTTAGGAGATGCGGGAATAGAAAATGCAAATCTGAGAAAAGAATGTGAGTGACGAAATGATGGCTTACAGTGACGAAAAACAGAAGACTCGCGAGGATGAGCTCTCGAAAGAGAAATGGCAGCGAGACGTGGTTATGAAACAAAGGAGGACGCGTGGCTGCTGAAGATTTAGGCCGCTTAGAGCGACGTGATGTGGCAGCAAAGAATGGTAGCGAGGAGGTGAGAGAAAGCACGGTGGTAATTGGAAAATGAAAGTGAAAGTGGTTCTTGGAAGGTGGCTAGAGGGAGTCTTTGGACTCTCTAGCATATGACTTTCAAGAGAGAATTATTTCTGAAGTTCAGAAAATCAAATTCTCATTAAGCTCAAAAGTAACAATACAATAGAGGAGCTGGGTATTTATAGTAACCCATGCTCCTTAAGAGCTAAACTATAAAAAGTAAAAATACAAAAAGGAAGACTATGTCAAGTACGATTCCATCATACCCTCCCTCTTAAAAAAAGATTTGTCCTCAAATCTGGCAAGCGCCTTATGAAGAAGCTCCACACAATCTTTAGGAGCATGGCCATCTTGGAGTGGCCTTATTCTTTTAGATCTAGTTTTCTTCCTCCTGGATCAAACACGAATCTGCAATACGCATCAAATATATCTTCGGTTAATATCAATCCAAGAAAGAATTTTTCTTTAAAAACAAGAGAATAAGAACTTCTAATACTTTGATTAGTAATCTTTGAAAATTTTAGAAGTCCAAATTCAATTTTATCTTGAGTTAATTGTTTTCTTAAAGATAAGAATAACTCAAGATTTGAATTATCATATTTTGAAAATGTTTTCATGACAATTGGTTTGAAAGAGAAGTCAAAAATTGAAAAATAATCAATTATTGGAAAAGACGTGAAGATTTGGAAACCTTCCCTTTTAGGATCCATGGTCTTTGAAAGAATAGGCTTTGTCATCAGTACCAATTTCTCCTTTTCTTTCTTCTCTCTTTCTTGCCTTTCTCTCTTTTCTTCTTTTCTCTCTTTTTCTTTTCTTTCTTCTTCTTTTCTTTCTTCTTCTTCTCTTCTTCTCTCTTCTTCATTCCTTAATTCCTCTCTTCTTCTCTCTTCTCTTTTCTCTATTTCTTCTCTCTCTCTCTCTTCTCTTCTTCTTTCCTTTCTTCCTTTTCTTTTCTCTCAATCTCTCTTTCTCTTTTCTTATCCTTGATCTCCTTTAGTCTTGCCCCAAATTCTAATTCTCTACAAAGAAAACCATGATCCTTTAAACTCTCAAGAAATAGTTTTCCATCATCAATGCAATCCCTAATTAATTCTAGGTTTCTTTTAATGCTTGAAGGCACAAACTTTCTTCTCATGCAAGCTTTTAAATCATGCCAATCACGTATGAAAGACTTTCTACCTTTCCTAACATGATATTGTCTTTCATCCCACCACTCACTTGCATTTTCTTCTAACTTAGAGAGATATATGCTAAGGACATAATATTCACTCTCTTCATAAAACCAAGGATTTATTTTATCAATTTCTTTCTCCCAAGCTAGGTATGTTAATGCACCTATGTCTTTACCAAATGATGGACGATTCCTAGCTTGTTTAAACATTTCATCAACTTTATCTAACCTAGAAGACCTATATGAACCATAAGAAGACATCTTTGGTTTTAAAAGTTTTCTTAATCTAAAGGGTTCAAAACTTTCACTTAGACAAGTCCCAGGTAAGAGAGGTGAGCTAAAGAGCTGCTTAAGTACCAAGTCTTGCCTTGCCAGAAATGTCTTAGGCTACTAACTAATTACCCCTTAAACTAAAGTCACCTTTAGAAACAAAGTACACAACTCAAACAATTAAGCACAAATAAAAGACTAGACTCTCGGACTCTAATGTGAAAAGGCTTAGAGTTTAATCCCTTTTAGCCTAAATCACCCCTAAACGTAAAACACAAAACAAATCAATATTAAAGTCTACTCCTATGGTGAAGCTTGTAGCTTTGGCTAACAAGACACATTCACCTGTCTAGCTATGCTAAAAATAAAAGCAACTAAAGTTGCCAAGAGTTTGAAAGAGCACCAAGGACTCTTCCTAAACACTTGGACTTTATAAAAAGGCCCTTTTACAAAACAAAAACTAAAGCTATCAGTAGGCTAACACAAGCCTATTACAAACAAATTAAAGGAAAACAATTACAAAAGAAAATAACTATGCTAGGCTGCTACGGTCCTGGTCCTGGTCCACTTCATGCTCAACTTTGTTGTTCCACTTTGTGCTTCGGCTATCAATTCTCTTGGTCTTTCCTGATCAGTTTCCTACAAAGTAAATGCAGAGCTGCAATCAAAATTTTCTTAGCTAGAACAAATTACACAATGAAAACACATAACAGTAAGAACTTCCCTCTTATTCTCTGGCCTTCACGTGTGCACTTGTTGATCCTGGCAGCTAATAAAATTGCTTTTGCTATCAAATGACAAACTGCAATCAAATATTCACACTCAATTCAGCAGAGCAACCATCAATGCTATTAATTTCCAGCTAAGACAGAAACAATTAAGTAATCCAGAGGCAACAAAATTAAACAACTCCCCTAATTAAATGGTTGGTCTATCTTGCTGTAAACTCTACTGATATTCTGCTGCTGCTTAAAATTCTTGACTCCAAATGTTTATCAACTCTGCACACAACAACACACATATTCTACACTTTCTCTCTACACTGATTCAGTTCAATTCTGCACACAGAAATTTATACCAATTCCAGCAAAATACACATAAACATGGATATTAAACCAGCTGCAAATGGGTATAATTCAAGACTGAAACCAAACTGATTAAACAATAATTCCAAATTAATCAATCCTGATCAAACCAATGGACAAAGAGTGATATGATGTAATGTAGAAAATTCAGCTAACATTAAACAATGAATTTAAACAGAATGGAAATCTGCACAAATAAATCTCAGCTGTTTAAGCTCTCAAATCATTTCATTGAAATTCTGATATGCACACATAGGTCAATGTACTCAATTTTCATCAGATTCAAATATATGAAGTTCAAACCTTAGTCCAACTGATTAGACAACCACCACAAGCTAATCAAATCAATGGAGAAAGATTACATGATGCAATACAGAAATTGGCAGTTAAAACAATGTTGATGCACTTCCAGAAATGCTCATAAAACAATCAGCACATTATTTGAAAATCCTATGCATCTACCAAGTTCCCATAGGTCTTATCAAATCAGAATCAACATTCAACATGCCCAATTAAACCATGAAATCACAATTCATTTTCAAAACAGTGAATACATCATGAATTCAGCAAGCAATGTTTTAACTAAAATGAATGCAATGACAGTTTAAAGAAATCACAACTGTTCCAATCTAATTGATCCAATTTCTTTTCCTGCACAATGAACAATCACAAAACAGTTAGATTAACAATGAATTCTCTATTTCAAAGTGCTAAGGAATTAGGCCAAATCAGCCTTACAAAACTCACAACACTCAGGCTTCTTTTTAAAAGCTTAAAGCACTCAAAATGGAAAGGTTTGGAAGGGAGATTCTCCCTTGGCAGCTCAAGACTTGAGAGTCTTTTAGACCACCACCACCTAAGATGCTACCAAGCACACAAACCTTCTTTCAAATTCCAGAAACCAAGGTGTAAAAGCTTCTCAATAAAGAATGGCTAGGCTAAGGTCAAAAATCAGAAATCAGAGCAGGACAGCCACAAATAAGGACAACACAGCAGAGAAACTGACTCAAGATCAGATTATGAAAGCAAACAAAAGCTCAATTACCGAACAGCAGATCAGAGTTTACACGTGCACAGAGAGAAAACCAGAGTTATCAACCAAGACAAGCAAGAAACAAAGCTTTTGATCAAAGTAAGCACAACAAATAGAACCTATGGAATAGAACTAGAACAGATTTTAAAAACAATAAAAAGGACTTAAGTTGAACCAGTTATGACTAAAGAAAGTTATATCTGATTTGATTTTGGCAGAAATAGTTTACTGAAACAGTGAACAATAATGTGAATTGCACCAATTCTCTTTGCTCTTTTTTTTTTTCAATTTGATAGCCAAATCTGAGTTGGATAACACTTTAGAACTTGCTATTTTTAGTCACAATTCACAACAGATCACCTAATCAGTTTTGCAACTTAATTTCTTTCAAGCACCGTCTATTCTAAGAAAGAAAAGGAATTGAAAACATTGCTGCTGAAAATAAAATAAACCGAGAGCTCCCCTCCTAAATAAATCACGCAAGCTGCACCTCCAAAACAAATCAACTTTTTCCTTTTCTCAATTAATCATCACCGTCACCTTCAATGCACCATGTGCCTCCAAAATCAATCACCTCATGGGCCCTTATGCCGGACATATTAAAAGAAAGAAATAAAAACAGCCGTGGACAGCTCATGCTTGCTCCAGCTCCTACTTTCCGTGCGCACAATGTTCTTCACCGTGCAGCCTCCCATTCCAAGCAACGTGCACACAAGCTTTTCTCCATTATCAATCACCGTGCCTTTCTCCATCTCATTCTGCCTCTACATCCACTACTTTCTAGGAGAACAAACAATCTACTCATTAAACGGTGCAACAAATCCCTAAATTCCCAAGAACGTGTCAAAGTCGTGACACCCCTGCAACATGTGCGTGGCCTCCTATCCCAGCGTAAATCACCATTTCTCCAAGCTAAGAAAAATTAAATGAAGATAAAAGAAACGTGCTGCTCTTCTTCCAGCTTCAATGCTTCAAATTAAAATGTTTGAACCAAAGAAAATAAAAAAAAGGGCCATGTGCAATCAGCAAAGTAGAAAAGTGAAACTTTTTCTTTCATTCATCATCCGAATCCAAAAACGAACGTAGACATCATTTTTCTCCTCCCAGAACACAAGCCGAGAGTGCCCAGTGTTTTTGCAAGTGCCGGCTTCCCCTTTCTTCTAAGGCCGTGTGTCCTTTAAGAGGGGTGGGGTCCACATAATAAAACCCTAGGTCCAAGTCATTTCCCTTCACATTTTGGGTCTAGTCTACTTTACCAAAAATTGTCCCAAAATATAAAAGTTGATACAGAAATTCTAAACTACTGAGTTACAATTTAATTAATTCAAAAATGTCTGTGTGGAGAGTCTTAAATTTATTTGGCATTCTTCCTGATGTCCCAAAATGTATTTCCGAAATTTTCCTGCATTTCAAGAATGCACTTAATCAGCTCAGAAAATCCAAATTAGCACAATTACAAATTTCTGACCAAATTAAGCGGAATTCGGAAAACGGGGAAATAACAAACAATTAAACACAATTCCCTGGTTTATTTAAGTGCAATAAACTAAATATAATTCAAGAAATAACGACTCATCAAAATAGACCACACTTAATCTTTTGCACTCCTGGGCAAAACTAAAACGAAAACCAGGGAACTCTCAAACATCAGGGAGCTAACACAGACTCGACAGATAGACAACAAAGACTCCAAAACAGAAACACAGTTGCACAATTCTCACAAAATCTGGACGGTAAAAGGTATAGGCAGAATCCCACACAGAGTCAATGAAAGCAAATACTCAAAGAATCATCCAAACAGTTCAGTACAAGGAAAACATTCAATCAGTTCAAGAGATGAATCAAAAGCAACAGAGCCTCACAGATGCACACAATCAGTGTTTCTCTCAAGTGTTTAAGGTAAATGAATATCACTCAATGCACTCAAGAAAGCAATCACAAATAGACTTGGCAAGCCTCTAATATCAACACTCAAGCACATACGCACGTTCAAATCAAAAGGTCTTTTCTTGGTTGTAATGGGGCCAAGGACAAGGGAGGATATATCTGGATAAGAAGCTACAAACCATAAGGAACAAAGGAGCAATGGGGAACAAGTGTAAACACATTCAAACACACCCACAACCTCTAATTCCATCCTCTTCTTGACTCCATTATTCACAATTATTCACATTTTTTTTTTCACTATTTTTCTGCTCTCTTTTCTTTTCATCCTGTCTCTTTTCTTTTCTCTCTTTTCAAAACAAAACTGTAAAAGACCAGATACACATATATTTACCAAAACAAAACAAGAAGAGGAACCAACTAGCCAACTCATCAGAAACCCCCAAGAGACCACACTTGTTCCCAAAACACTTTCAAAGCTCCAAAATTCCCTAAGGTTAAGGTAATCATGGTTTTTCTCTTAGGGCTAGTGTATAGCATTCAAAACAAAGAAATGGGGGAAAGTATAGGCTCAAAAAGGGTTTTCAAAGGATTAGAACAAGGTAAGCTTATTTGGCTAGAGAGGCTCAAGAACAAAACTGCCTTTATCACTTCCAAACATGCATATCAATCAAGAATTATCAACAAGAGTCAAGCCAAGGCATATGTGCAAGCAATCAAGAGACATATCACACACAAGAAAGAACATAAAGTGGCTCAAATCTCACACAGTGTAATTTTGTCACAATCAATTCAACTCTCAAACATCATGATCATCTTCCAAGCAAAGAAAAGCAAGGAATCCAACATCTCAGAGTATCAATGAAGTGAAGGAAAACTGACAACCTGACCACAATCCATAATTCACGAAAAGCATGCACACTGTACACAAGACACAACAAAAACTACCTGGAAAAGAAAAAAAAAATTTAACAAAGAAAACAAAAACTAACAAAAAAATCAGAATCTCCCCCAATAGACCACACTTAAACTACACAGTGTCCTCAATGTGTCATAAGCATAAGATCGAAAATCAAAACAGTGAACAGATCATGGACAAGTGCATTAAAAGTAGGGAAAGGGGGAGAAGAGAGAAAGAAAACTCCCCTGATCATGGTGGCAGTTGCCAATTTTGGACTTTCAGGGAGATGTCTTCCACCACAGGATCCAGCAAGGAAGTTTTGAGGAAGAATTGCTTCGTCCTCCAGATTTGATCTAGCAAGGAGATATCATCCATAGCTAGATCTAAGAAGCAAAGATTGTTGATGAGCAGGTTCAGCTGGTGCCTATTGATCTTGAAACTGTTGTGTATGTAAGCACCCTTGTCTTCCATTAGGGGTGCATGTTGGTCCAATTCATATGTACCTCCTGCAGCATGGTTAGTACATTGTGGCTCCAAAGAAATGACATGCAGAGGTATAACACCCAATCCCAATTTATCAGACTGAACCTCAGATATACTCTCAGAACATGAATCACTTTCAAATTTAGAAACAATATTAACAACACGCTCAGATTCATGTTCAATGCATAGATAAGAAGTATTCAGATAGGATGACAAAAGTTGTTTCTCATCATGCAAAGAGTGGAAATGCAAAGCATGCTCATCAACAATATAATCATCAACATAATCCTCAACAACATAATCATCAACATAATCAAATTGAGGTATGTTTACCTCCACTTCCCTGAAGATTGGAAGAGTGGTGGAAGATGATGATGGTCTACCTTTCTCAAAAATGTTGCTCATATATGCCTGGTCCTCAAAATCTTTCTCGGTCTCCTCAGGTGGGAAAGTATGTGGCGCAGTAGTAAGCTCATAACTCTGCTCCCCATCTTCTATGTGGATGACACTAACATCATCAGGAATCAGCACAGTCTGAAATGGTAACTGATAACAGTTGAAAAACTGTTATTTTCATGCTTAAAATTGATACTAAAAGCAACCTTTATACTTAGAAACTAGCTTGAAATCATACTTTTATTCATATTTTCAGAAATAAGAGAGCTGGACAGGTTTATGCTTGATTTCAGTGTTTTTGTGCAGGTTTTAAGGTGAATTTAGTGAAAGAAGTGAAGAAGGAGAGAGATGGAATCAGAAAAGAAATCAAAGAGTGCAAAAGGAGAAGCTGAAGTCACCGCTCAGCGGCACTTTACCGCTGAGCGGCACTCAGGAGGTTACGGGAGATCCGCTGAGGGGCAAAATGGCCGCTGAGGGGAAGAAACAACTCACGCACTTACCGCTGAGCGGTACTTTACCGCTGAGCGGCACACTTATGGGCTTGGGCCTAAATTTTGTGTAATTTTAGAATAGTATATAAGCTTTAGGACGTCCTAGGGTTTGTATCTTTGGCAGAAACGAGGCAAACACTCTCTCTTCCACCCCTTTGAAGGAGGATCTTGGATGCTCAGGCTACCTCTTCACCTTTTTAGGATTTATTCTTTCATTCTTTCATTGTTCATCTAAGTTCACCATGAATATGGTGAACTAAACTCTGTATGTTTGTTGGGGAATCAATGTAATCTTTTGAAGCTCTCATATATGGAATCTGTTTTTACATCTTTTAATTAAGACTTATGCTTTCTTTCATCATTAGTTAGGGTTTTTCCTCTTTGCTTAATGCTTGCATTGTTTAACTCATTCGATGCATGATTATTGGTTTTATCGATACGGGAACGTACGGGGAAGTCTAGATCCGGGGAATTTCTCCCAATATTATGTTGGTTGTCGTTAAGCTCCTGAGCTTATGAACTGATCATTAGGAATGCTAGGAATTGTATGAACTCGTGATTAGGGAGAAGCCTTCTAGAAAGGTACTTTAGAGAGTGGCATTAACAATGATGATTTGAATGTTGAATTCCTAAAATATATGAGAGTGGATAAGATGAAATTGACCCCCAACAACATATTCATTCATATATTTCATTGAAAGTGTTTATCTTTTGCTTTTGCCATTGATCAAAAACTCATGCATACATGTTTATTTTCTGTCTTGCATATTAAACTCCAAATATTTCGTTCTTAAGTCTTAGCTAATCAACAAACCATACAACTAAACTAGGCCGTGAGTCCTTTGGGAGAACGATACTTGGTCTTACCAAGTTTATTACTTGAACGATTCGGTCATACTTGCCGATTGTGAAACAAGTTTGTGACATCATATTTTGGTGCTCATAAATTTGTCCATCAGTAACTCTGAATCTTGAGACTGTTCCTGATTTAATTGAGTAGCCATCTGCCCTATCTGGTCATTCAAGATCTGAATGGACGCTCTGGTCTTTTGCTGAAACTGCAGGTTCTGCATGGTCAACTGCTCCAACAACTCCTGCAATGTAGGCTCAGAAGTAGAAGGCTGAGGAACTGTTTCGGCAGAAGCATCATATTGCTGACTCTGATATTGCTGGACTAGTGGAGGCATGAAAGTACTCTGGAATGGTGGTTCTTGATATTGATGTTGTGGAGCATTGTACCATCCCAAGGTAGGGTCATTCCATCCAAGACCGTTGCTGTAAGCATATTGCACAGGGGAAAATTTGCTCAGAAACTGGTGCTCAAGATATCCCCAATCGGTAACGGATCTCAGAGGAAGAGAGTCTTTCCAATCCTTAGCTGCTCCTTGTAATGAATGCGGAAATGCGCTCAAGAAAATGTGATCAAGAGGGACATCTGGAGGCTTCATTGAAGAGCACATGATGTGGAGCTCCTCTAAATGTCTGTGTGGGCATTCTCCTGCAAAACCATGAAACTTAGGCAGCAAATGTATCAGTCCAGAGGTGAGATCGCAATGAAGATCATCCTCCTTAAGTGAAACCGGCTCACAAAGAGCACTCTCAGAAATTAGAGGATGAGTCATATTGTTCTCAACATAGAAATCAGCAGAATATGAATTACAATCAGAGTAACATGCAGAAGGAGAATCATAATCAGAGGCACTAGCAAAACAAGCAGTATTCACGAAATCAAAATAGGTAGACATGGAAAAAGAAGAATACTAAAAATCACGAAACAAATAAAACACAACACATTTATATATGCAACACGCACACACAAAATAGAACATCACATCACATCACATCACAACACAAGACAAAACACAACACACACAAACACAACAAAAACCAAAGACCGAACCATTGGTCCCCAGCAACGGCGCCATTTTGATGAGAGGGTCGCGCCTCCCACAAAAGTTGTGCATAAAAGAATGCACTACAGTACTAGGAAGTGACTCCTAGGTTGTCTCTCAAGGACCAAATTTGGTTCAAGTCTCAGGTCAAACACGCAGTGGGGGGGGAGGGTTTAAAAATGTTTTTGTGAATGCAAATGACTAAATTAAAACTGGAAATTAAATACAACCAAACATAATTGAAAACACTGAAATAAATGACAAAGCGTGAAGACCGAACGATCTTACAGATGACCGAATGGTTCTACATTGAGACCGAACGGTTTCTAAAACAAGTTGGAAACTTGGAAATGCAAGAAGATAAAGAAGCCGAACAAAACAGACAACATGAAAACAGTAAATTGAATGGTCCTAAAGCAAGATGTGTGAACTAATTAAAATGCAGCAATAATAATAAAAAGAAGTTTGGCTAATAACGAAATACACATTGCAACTTGGAATTAAATTTCAAGAAAAATTCATAAAGTGCTTGAACCAATTAAAATCACGGCTAAAAAAAAATACGTTAAATACTCTTAAACTTCAACTTGAGCTAAGAAATAAACTACTGAATTTCACATTGAAAACCGTGAATGTTGAATCCATAAGTAAGCTGCTTCCGTGTGCACATGTTTGCCTCCTTCTCCAAGACCAAGTGATCCGAGTGTGCCTTTCTCCAGCCAATGCATCAACCTTTTTCCAAGCTGGATGTGACCGTGCTGCTTCCAAAAATTTAATCACCGTGCACCACACACATGACGTGTTGTTGCCCCTCTTTCTTTCAAGCACCGTCTATTCTAAGAAAGAAAAGGAATTGAAAACATTGCTGCTGAAAATAAAATAAACCGAGAGCTCCCCTCCTAAATAAATCACGCAAGCTGCACCTCCAAAACAAATCAACTTTTTCCTTTTCTCAATTAATCATCACCGTCACCTTCAATGCACCATGTGCCTCCAAAATCAATCACCTCATGGGCCCTTATGCCAAACATATTAAAAGAAAGAAATAAAAACAGCCGTGGACAACTCATGCTTGCTCCAGCTCCTACTTTCCGTGCGCACAATGTTCTTCACCGTGCAGCCTCCCATTCCAAGCAACGTGCACACAAGCTTTTCTCCATTATCAATCACCGTGCCTTTCTCCATCTCATTCTGCCTCCGCATCCACTACTTTCTAGGAGAACAAACAATCTACTCATTAAACGGTGCAACAAATCCCTAAATTCCCAAGAATGTGTCAAAGTCGTGACACCCCTGCAACATGTGCGTGGCCTCCTATCCCAGCGTAAATCACCATTTCTCCAAGCTAAGAAAAATTAAATGAAGATAAAAGAAACGTGCTGCTCTTCTTCCAGCTTCAATGCTTCCAATTAAAATGTTTGAACCAAAGAAAATAAAAAAAAAGGGCCATGTGCAATCAGCAAAGTAGAAAAGTGAAACTTTTTCTTTCATTCATCATCCGAATCCAAAAACGAACGTAGACATCATTTTTCTCCTCCCAGAACACAAGCCGAGAGTGCCCAGTGTTTTTGCAAGTGCCGGCTCCCCCTTTCTTCTAAGGCCGTGTGTCCTTTAATAGGGGTGGGGTCCACATAATAAAACCCTAGGTCCAAGTCATTTCCCTTCACATTTTGGGTCTAGTCTACTTTACCAAAAATTGTCCCAAAATATAAAAGTTGATACAGAAATTCTAAACTACTGAGTTACAATTTAATTAATTCAAAAATGTCTGTGTGGAGAGTCTTGAATTTATTTGGCATTCTTCCTGATGTCCCAAAATGTATTTCCGAAATTTTCCTGCATTTCAAGAATGCACTTAATCAGCTCAGAAAATCCAAATTAGCACAATTACAAATTTCCGACCAAATTAAGCGGAATTCGGAAAACGGGGAAATAACAAACAATTAAACACAATTCCCTGGTTTATTTAAGTGCAATAAACTAAATATAATTCAAGAAATAACGACTCATCAGACATGATCAAGGCCATCTTACTCTTCTACCTCTTTTACATGTTTTGAGCCAAATAAGCAAAGACTAACCCCTTCAACCTTAATGAAAGATGTCTTCCCTCTTTGAACCTCAAGTTTATTGAAAATTCCTTGATTTCCCTACCTTGAGCTTAATAGAGCAACCATTTGTACTACAGGAGAATGGTTTAAGTTTGGGGGAGTTTGTTCAGTATGGGTGTATTGAGAAAAATAGAAAGATAGAAAAGTAAGGAAAAATAAAATAGAAGAAGAAGAGGAAGAAAAATGAATTCATTGAAAAAAGAATTGGGAAATAAGTTGAGAAGTGGTTTATCCAATTGTGAAGCAAAGAGAGAGAGACTAATGTTATATCATGACGTAAATTTTTTTATCTCTTAAGCTCAAGGTGCTTTGTTATCTAGAAAAACCATGTTTCTTTCTCAGCCCAACCACAATACAAGTCAATTATAATCCTTGTGATGTTAACTTACTTGTGAATGTGTTTAACTTGGTTGAAACGAAAGGCAAAGTTGATGTGTGTGACATTGTGATAGTAGAGTGATAGATACACATCCTTATACACCAGAGCATTAGAGTGAAACACTATCTTGGGTGAGGATTGGTTCTACATAATTTAGTAAAGCATTCTGCCATGATTGCTGATCTCTTATAAACTGTGACATTTGATTGATTCAATGTATTGTGAGCACCACAGTGGAAGACTAATTTGTTACACATTTCCAGTTGTTTCAAGTTAAGCAAGTATTGTGAATTCAGTTGTGCTTTTGAAAATTGTTTTATGTTAAAGATAGATACCTTTTGCTTGAGGACAAGCAAAGTTGTAAGTTTGGGGGTATTTGATAATGATAATTTTTACCATTATCTAAGCATCAATTTAGTAGCAAAATCAACTCCTTTCTAACTTATAACTTGTTAAATCCTCTTCTTTTGTCTTATTTTCTAAATAATTGTGTTTTTGGCTACTTTGATGTACTTTCATCGATAATCCCTTATTTTGTAGCTAATAATGAGCTTGGAAGAGTCTCCAACAATGTATAGAGTTGAACCAACCACAAGGAGCAAGCACACATGCAGAAACGCTCGTTGCCCAGCGAGCGGACGCTCGTCGCCCTGCGCACGAACGCTCGTTGCAGTGCGGACGCACGAGAGGAAGCTCGCTCAGAGAGAAGTGGACGCTCGTCCAATGTGCACGCACGAGAGGACGCTCGTCCAGGGAGAAGAGGACGCTCGCCCTGTGGACGCACGAGAGAACGCTCGCCCAGCAAGAAGTGGATGCTCGTCTAGTAAAGATGTCCAGCGAAGACGCGCAGTGGACGCTCGTCCAGTGAGCTAAGAGGACGCCCGTCCAGAGAGGCGCTTGATGGACAAATTTATGATCACCAAAATATGATGTCACAAACTTGTTTCACAATCGGCAAGTATGACCGAATCGTTCAAGTAATAAACTTGGTAAGACCAAGTATCGTTCTCCCAAAGGACTCACGGCCTAGTTTAGTTGTATGGTTTGTTGATTAGCTAAGACTTATAAACGCAATAATTGAGATTTTATATGCAAGACAGAAAATAAACATGTATGCATGAGTTTTTTATCAATGGCAAAAGCAAAAGATAAACACTTTCAATGAAATATATGAATGAATATGTTGTTGGGGGTCAATTTCATCTTATCCACTCTCATATATTTTAGGAATTCAACATTCAAATCATCATTGTTAATGCCACTCTCTAAAGTACCTTTCTAGAAGGCTTCTCCCTAATCACGAGTTCATACAATTCCTAGCATTCCTAATGATCAGTTCATAAGCTCAGGAGCTTAACGACAACCAACATAATATTGGGAGAAATTCCCCGGATCTAGACTTCCCCGTACGTTCCCGTATCGACAAAACCAATAATCATGCATCGAATGAGTTAAACAATGCAAGCATTGAGTAAAGAGGAAAAACCCTAACTAATGATGAAAGAAAGCATAAGTCTTAATTAAAAGATGTAAAACAGATTCCATATATGAGAGCTTCAAAAGATTACATTGATTCCCCAACAAACATACAAAGTTTAGTTCACCATATTCATGGTGAACTTAGATGAACAATGAAAGAATGAAAGAATAAACCCTAAAAAGGTGAAGAGGTAGCCTGAGCATCCAAGATCCTCCTTCAAAGGGGTGGAAGAGAGAGTGTTTGCCTCGTTTCTGCAAAAGATGTCTAACCCTAGGAAACCCTAAAGCTTATATGTCATTCGTAAATTACAAAAAGTTAAGCCCAAGCCCATTAAAGTGCCGCTTAGCGGTAAAATACCGCTCAGCGGTGAGTGTGTGACTTGTTTTCTCCCCTCAGCGGCCATTTTGCCCCTCAGCGGTCCTCCCGCAAACTCCTGAGTGTCGCTCAGCGGTAAACTGCCGCTGAGCGGTGACTTCGGCTTCTCCTTTTGCACTTTTTAATGTCTTTTCTGATTTTATCTCTCTCCTTCTTCACTTCTTTCACTAAATTCACCTTAAAACCTGCACAAAAACACTGAAATCAAGCATAAACCTGTCCAGCTCTCTTATTTCTGAAAATATGGATAAAAGTGTGATTTCAAGCTAGTTTCTAAGTATAAAGGTTGCATTTAGTATCAATTTTAAGCATGAAAATAACAGTTTTTCAACTGTTATCACAACCCCAAACTTAGAACTTTGCTTGTCCTCAAGCAAACAAAATGTAACTCAATCTCCAACCAATTCATATGATGGTTCACTCATTCAAAAATCCTCTTTTTCAAGATAAGTAACAACTTCACTCAAACTTATGACCAAGAGTTCATTCAAGATGTGCACATGCTTTAGTGTTCACAAAGTCATTTAAATTCCAACAGATGCTATTTTTCATGAATGATCAATCAATTAAGCATGGATGTTCATGTGCTTATGGAATATTTCCTCACTAGATAAAGTGTTTCACTCACACACAAGTGTATAAGAGGTAAAGTGTTTCACTCATTCACTCCACTATCACAATGTTACATGAATTAACTTTGCCTTTCATTTTACCACAATCAAAAACATCCACAAGCATGCATCATCACAAGGACTTTTCAATGGCTTATAATGTGGCTGGGCTAACAAGAAAATTGGTTTTTCTGGATCACAAAATCCTTGAGTTAAGAGAATCATAACAACACAATTATTCTTATTCTTCCCAACTTGCCTTTGCATTTGCATTGAGCTTTACTTGTTTTTCTTTTCTTTTCTTTTTCTTTGCATATTCTTACTTTTTAGCTCTTAGCTCAATGCTTTTCATGTTTTCCCAACAACCCCAAACTTGAACATTTAACAATACCACATAAGATCTTCTACTTAACTCAAGGTAAAGATTTTCAATCAAGGTTTTTCAGTGTATGTTCAAGGCTAAGGGTTCAAAGGATAGAACACAAAGTGTTCTCTTTTAGTGGGCTAACTTTATGAATTTGGCCAATAAAAAGGTTTCCAACAAACGGCCTTGATCACATGATGCAAAACAAGCAATTGATTCAATCATAGAAAACCTGGGCAAAGTCATTCATGCTTTCAAAGTAATAGCATTCAACAATAACAACTCTAGAGCTCAAAATCTCACATATCAGCTCATTCACATTTGACATACACATCCTGCTTAATCTCAAAACCACAATCATAATATCATGCATTTGTTCACAAAGCTTGTGAATCACCTGTATAAGCATTTTAATGTGCACATCATCTCAACATCAATTAATCATAAGCATCATTCAAGCATTACTTATCAAACAAGCACAGTTAATAGCAAACCATCACACAAACCAGGTGTTCAATAGAGTACATCAACCCTAATCTAAAAACAAAAAAAAATAAGTTCAGAAAACTTAAACCACAAAAGCATAAGTTCATATGATAGCATTCATCAGTAAATGCTATCTCAGCTCCTCATCAGTCTGAGCTGTCCTCTGTATCTTCCTCTTCCTCCTCATCTTCATCATCCTCAAATGCATCTTCCTCATCAGCTTCATCTTCTTCCATATCTCTAGCTGAAGCTTCAGCTGCTCCAGCTCCTCCTCCATGCACTGGTTCTTCTGGCCAAGCTACTACATTATGGAATTCATCCATAGTCCACCTGTGGGCTGGAGGTGTATCATACATCCCCACTATCATCTCAGCAGTGGCCACCTGCCCTCTGTGAATGGACTGCAACTGAGCACCTATAAGAGACATATACATGTCCCTCATCTGGAAAGGTTCTGCTTCATGTGTATCAGCAGATGTTTGGCTCTGTGCTGGCCCTCTCTCTCTTCGAGCCCGGCGTGGTGGAACTGGCTGAGCTACATCCTCACCTCCACAGTACTGTCTATAATAAGCCTCATCAATAGCTTTTCTTGGCCTCTCAAATGGTGGAACAGAAGTGTCCACCCCAGCTAGCTTGCAAAGGTGAGTGATCAAAGAAGGATGTCCTAGTGGTGCTTTGTTGTTTGAGGTGTTAGCACATACACTAATCTCATCAGCTATCACCTGCCCAATATTAACATTCAAATTTCTGATAGCACAGTAGATGAATAGTGCCCTGCTGAGAGTAATATCTGACACATGTGAACATGGCTGAATGTTGGCATGAGAAAACGCCATCCAATACTTTGCAAGAGGAGTCAAATCTGTCCTCCTAATATTAACCACTGAGCCAGATCTATTCCTTTGGAAGTGTCCTCCAGGTATACATAGCACTCTTTCCACATCCTCAAAATCAGCACCTTCCTCCATGCAAAGAGCAAACTGGCATTGCTCACCAGCCCACACAGTATCCAGGAAGTTGTTGATAGAATCAGGATCATACCTGATAGCATGGCCTCTGACATAGCCCAAATAATTCTCAGCTGGATAATCACCAATCTTCTTTGCATTGGTGTAGAATTCCTTTACCACAGCTATGTTGGCAGGTGCAGGATAAGTGGCTAGCTTTCCCCAGTCATTCCCTAACACTTGCTCTCCAAATTGAGGAGCAAAGTTAGGTATCATTCCAACCTTTCTCTCCATCAGAAGTCTCCTGTCCTGAACCACCCTAAAGTGCTTCTCATGTTTCCTAGAGAGGAACCTGCTAGAGTGGGGTTGCTCTGGTTCCTTTTCCTTTCTCTTGGTTGCCATGGTTTTCAATCTCTTTCCTGAAGAGGATGCCATTCCTACATTCAAACACAAATACAAAACCACAGAACATGATGTTAATCATTAGCAAAACACAGAACACAACTCCTTTCGAAGCTAAACCACCGCTGAGGGCTAGAATTTCCCCTCAGCGCCACCAGTACCACATTGCAGATCACAACAAACCAGAAAAATCAAATCTGGCAGAGTGTCGCTCAGCGGCAGTTTACCCCTCAGCGGTAACTCTGCAAATTTTTGAAAATCTTGTTTTAAAGTTGTCCTAACTCCACCCAAATGCAATTTTCAGTTTTCCAGTTCATAATCATGCAGTTTAATCGGTTCAAACATCAAATATATCATCAAATCATGCATAGAAATCAAAACCCCTAAATATTCATGCTTTGACAATCACATTCAAAATCAAGAACCCTAGAATGAACAAAATGCATTTTACTTACTTGGGTGGAGGTACTAGATGCAATAAGAATGCTTCCAAGCTAGAATGCTCTCTTCCAACCCCAAACTTTGATGACACACTAGTGAACAAGTGAGTGGAAGAGAAATTTCCTTAAGAGGTAAGAGTGAAAAGATGTGGAAAACCTTGGAGAAGGTATGTGGAAGTGTTTGTGCTTGGAAAGAAACCCTAAAACGCAGCTTGAGGTATAAAAATACCCTAATGGGCTTGGGTCCCGCTAAGGGGAACTTAAAGCCCATTCTGCGATAGTACCGCTCAGCGGCACTTTCGTGATGTGCTCCTCTCCTTCTTTTCTTAACCTACGTGCCTTCCCTACATGCCTCTCACTGGTTCCCTGCAATTCAACGTTTAAAATACTTATGCAAACCCTAACTAAAATAAAACAAACAAAAACAATCAATCAACTGGGTTGCCTCCCAGGTAGCGCTTGTTTAACGTCACGAGCCTGACCCAAAATCCACCAACACCCATCAGTAGGTGTTTCAAACTTACCAGCACCCATCAGTAGGTGCAGAATTTTCTCACCAACACCCATCAGTAGGTGTTACACACCTAGTATCCTTCAGTAGATACTTAACCACCTAGCATCCTTCAGTAAATAATGTCCAAAATAATGTTCACAGATTAAAAGTTACAAAACCAAAAAAATAAAAAATCAAAAGTTTGTAAATCCACTGGGTTGCCTCCCAGCAAGCGCTCCTTTAACGTCATTAGCTTGACCCAATAAAGCTCATGTTCCATCTTCTTTATAGTTGATGTTGTCATTCCACCAACTTTTCAACTGTTTCCTTTGAACTGTTTTGGTTCTTCTAGAATATGGAGACTCTATCTCTATCATCTCCTTCTCTTTAAAGCCCTTTATAACCCACAACTTGTTCTTGATTCTTACAGGTGTGCCAAGTTGGAGTCTTCTTTTCTTCCAGTCTCTAGGAATTTCTTCTCCTTTTCCAATCTCTTCTTCCTTGGGTACCTGAAACAACAAACAATGGTTACCTGAAACTTCAAGATTTTCATCTTTACGTCTAGTCATGGGTGCATCTCGAAATGCAGCTTTATAACTAGCTTCTTCCTCCTTTGCTTGCGTCTCATCTTTGAAGACATCCACCACCACTCTCTCCTCTCTGTCCTGGAGCACCACTATACCTTCATTTACATCTATGATAGCCCTGGCCGTTTTCATAAACGGTCTTCCAAGTATGATAGGTATCTTCTCGGTCTCCATCTTCATCACCACAAAGTCTGCCAAAAACTAAAGTTTGCCAACACAAACTACAATGTCTTTTGCAATCCCACATGGCTCCTTTGAAGATCCATCGGCCATTACTAGATTAACCTTTACAGGTTTCATTTTAACATTGCCAATTTGCTCCAATAAAGAATAAGGCATCAAGTTAACACTTGAACCTAAATCAAGGAGAGCTTTCTTTACCTTTTTCTTCCCTATAGTACAAGGGATAGAAAAACTACCTGGATCTGATGCTTTAGGAGGGAATGACTCTTTCTTAACAGTTATACACTTTTTTTCCTCATCATCTCTACGTCTCTTCTTTGTAGAGATTTCTTCATCAGATTTTGTGTAAACTGCAATTTTCTGTAAAATCTGTTCCCAAGGTGCTTCGTTATCCACCATTCTGAATAATTCTGTGAAGTCCATTTGTTTCTCTTGATTTATTGGAAAAGGAAAAATGTCCTTTCTTTCTTCTTCTCTTCTCTCTTCTGTTTCTCCTTCTTCTAACTCAATTATCTCTTCATTCACACTCTTTACCACTTTGCACTCTTCTCTAGGGTTAACCTCAGTATTAGCCCCAAAGTTTCTGTTTGGCCTTTCTTCCAATTGCTTGGTAATCTGACCCATTTGAATCTCCAAATTCTTTATAGCAGCTTCAGTGCTCTTTTGAGAAGATTCAGTTTTCTGTATGAATTGCTGAAGAGTATCTTCCAACCTTGTTGATCTTTCATTAAGCATAGATAACTGTTGCCACAAGGTTGGTTGCTGCTGCTGCTTATTATATTGATTAGCTTGCCCAGTTTGTCCTTGACCAATGCTTGGATGTGGTTTCCACCCCTGATTATAATTCCCTTGACGGTATGGAAATTGATTAGCCATGAAATTAACATCCTCCACAGCTTCCACTGGGAAAGCACATTGACCATTTATATGATCACCTCCACATAATTCGCACAACTGGGTTTGTACCTGTGCAGCAGATTTCAACTCTTTAGGCAATTGAGCAAGAGTTTTAGTCAGAGTCTCCAGCTGTTGAGTTAGAATTTTATTCTGTGCTAGCAAGGCATCATGTGTTTGTAATTGAAGAACCCCTTTTTGTTGCATAGGAGCTCCTCTCTCACTGTGCAGCTCATTATCACTAGTAGCCATGTTTTCTATAATTTCAGTTTAACAGCTCATTATGCTGTTAAAGTGTTGAGGTCCAGCAATATTGGTGTAATCTGCAAGAGTTCTTCTACCATTATTGTTCTCCATATTTCCTGTGCTATGAACAGAACCTTGTGGTGATGATTGTAAGAGAGTTTCTGGAGAAGGGAAAAGTTCTCTAGACGTTCTGATTCTTCTCCTCCGTCTACTGTCTTCTAATCCTTCAAGAAGAGGTTCTGTTGTTTTCTTACTCCTTGTTCTAATTGCTTCCTGCATACACAAGAAAACAAAACCCTAGAAAATCTTTGTTAGCACAAAAAGATATAGAAGAAGATATATATTCAGAAGATAAAATAAGATAGAATAGAATAAAATAAAATCTAATCTAATCAAATCAAATCAAATAAAATAAAATAAAAACAGAAAAATAAAAACAGAAATTCAAAATTAAAGTCAAAGATAATCAATAATCACACAAATTAACCAGTTAAACCACGAGTCCCCGGCAACGGCGCCAAAAACTTGATGGACAAATTTATGATCACCAAAATATGATGTCACAAACTTGTTTCACAATCGGCAAGTATGACCGAATCGTTCAAGTAATAAACTTGGTAAGACCAAGTATCGTTCTCCCAAAGGACTCACAGCCTAGTTTAGTTGTATGGTTTGTTGATTAGCTAAGACTTATAAACGCAATAATTGAGATTTTATATGCAAGACAGAAAATAAACATGTATGCATGAGTTTTTTATCAATGGCAAAAGCAAAAGATAAACACTTTCAATGAAATATATGAATGAATATGTTGTTGGGGGTCAATTTCATCTTATCCATTCTCATATATTTTAGGAATTCAACATTCAAATCATCATTGTTAATGCCACTCTCTAAAGTACCTTTCTAGAAGGCTTCTCCCTAATCACGAGTTCATACAATTCCTAGCATTCCTAATGATCAGTTCATAAGCTCAGGAGCTTAACGACAACCAACATAATATTGGGAGAAATTCCCCGGATCTAGACTTCCCCGTACGTTCCCGTATCGACAAAACCAATAATCATGCATCGAATGAGTTAAACAATGCAAGCATTAAGTAAAGAGGAAAAACCCTAACTAATGATGAAAGAAAGCATAACTCTTAATTAAAAGATGTAAACCAGATTCCATATATGAGAGCTTTAAAAGATTACATTGATTCCCCAACAAACATACAAAGTTTAGTTCACCATATTCATGGTGAACTTAGATGAACAATGAAAGAATGAAAGAATAAACCCTAAAAAGGTGAAGAGGTAGCCTGAGCATCCAAGATCCTCCTTCAAAGGGGTGGAAGAGAGAGTGTTTGCCTCGTTTCTGCCAAAGATGTCTAACCTTAGGAAACCCTAAAGCTTATATATCATTCGTAAGTTACAAAACGTTAAGCCCAAGCCCATTAAAGTGCCGCTCAGCGGTAAAATACCGCTGAGCGGTGAGTGCGTGACTTGTTTTCTCCCCTCAGCGGCCATTTTGCCCCTCAACGGTCCTCCCGCAAACTCCTGAGTGTCGCTCAGTGGTAAACTGCCGCTGAGCGGTGACTTCGGCTTCTCCTTTTGCACTTTTTAATGTCTTTTCTGATTTTATCTCTCTCCTTCTTCACTTCTTTCACTAAATTCACCTTAAAACCTGCACAAAAACACTGAAATCAAGCATAAACCTGTCCAGCTCTCTTATTTCTGAAAATATGGATAAAAGTGTGATTTCAAGCTAGTTTCTAAGTATAAAGGTTGCATTTAGTATCAATTTTAAGCATGAAAATAACAGTTTTTCAATTGTTATCAGTGCTCAATGGACGCTCGGCAGCGAGAAGTGGACGCTAACTTTTCCAGAGAGTTTCATGCCCGGGCGTGAGAAATGGGGCACCCGGGCTTGACTTTTCCAGAGAGGTTCGCGCACAGGCGCGACTGAGAGGGTGTCGGGCGCGACTTTTGCTGATGTGTCAGATCGAGCTTATTTAACCCTAAAACGCGAAGGGGTTTGGATCTTTGGCTGCCTAAACACGATTTCTCTCATTTGGAGCTCTTGGAGGCGAGCTAGGAGCTGTGGGAACATTCCTTCTTCATCCTTGGGTCTTCTTCCTTCTTCCATTTCCACCATTGTTGTAAGCTTGAGCTCTCCATTCATGGAGAGTTAGTTTCATTATTGTTGGGGGATTGATGTAGCCACTAAACTCTTATGTAAACTATTGTGTTTTGAATGAATATATGCCTCTTTCATTGATTGTTAGTGTTTAATTCCTTTTCTTAATGCTTGTTGTGAAGTTGCTACTCATAGCATGATTTTAGGGTTTGCTTGATATTGGGAAATGTTGGGTAAATCTGGACTTGGATTAAACACCTAAAGGAAATAGTATCTAGGGATAGAACTAGGACCTTTGGTTGTCTTAGATCTCAATTCTTAATGCGGAAATAATTGTTAGGTCTTCCAAGGGATTGGAGCTTAATAAGGAAGTCTAGGCTCTCTCTACCAAGGGATTGGGTTTGAATAATTTAGTAGATTGACATTGGCATATTAATGAAGAGGAAGTGATTTTCTATACATAAGAATGAAGTAGGTGAAATCATACCCCCAACAATACCATTCCATATCATTTCTAATCTTTCCATTTCCAAGTGTTTGAGTATCTAAGATCACTTTTATCAATTATGTTTCATGTTTACTTTAATTGCACAAAAACACAAATTATGAAGCATTCTTTAGTCTAAGTTAGTTGGAAATTAAACGATTGTTTGGTGACACGAGTCTCTTGGGAAACGATATTCGGTCTTACCGATTTTATTACTTAGAACGATTTGGTACACTTGCCAAAATACCAACAATTACCTATTGAGGCACCACAATTGCGGTCATGAAGGAGTTTTATGCTAACGCTCTGGTGTATTCTGATGACGATGAACCTTTTATAAGCTATGTGAGGGGGAAGGGGTCCCCTTTTATGTAGACACAATCAACTCCTTCTTGAACAATCAATGGCCGGGGGTAGAGTGAGGTGCAAGTTATTGAAGCCCTAGAGGCTGATATGGAGGGCACAGACTTTGGGGAGGTTAAGCGCACCTTGTGTGTTCTAAGTGGCCATTTTTAGAGAAATAGACAAGGGCAACCTCTCTCCATAAGGTGCTCATTCCTCGCTCCTGTTTGCAAATATTGGATGGCATTAATTCATGCCAATTTGTCTCCTTGTTCCCATGTATTTGACATCACTACCAATAGATTCGTTTGTCTCTTCTACATCCTTCAGGTAAGCAAATTAACGCCAGCCAGATTATTGCCCATGAAATCAATCTTTGTGCTCATTCTGCGAATTCCAAGTCTCCGCTTGGGTACCCATCATTGATTACTTACCTCTGCGAGCTAGTAAGGGTTGACACTTCTACTCCCCCTTTTGAGAGGGCACGCAAAGAGATTGATCAAGCCTACTACATGCAATATCGCTTGCTTGATGAAAAAGGTTTGCCTATCCCACCAGCTCAGCCTCCTAGAACCCATAAGCGTCCTCAGTCGGCTCAGTCGGATTAGCCTCAAGCTTATCCATATCAGATGTTGGAGATGAATATGGCATTTCCAAATGCCAAGCTAGATGCGATACATCGGGGTAAGTTGGTGATGCTTAGGAGCTTGACCTCTGCCTTCCCAGATCGTTAGTTCATATCTCTAGACGACTTTATCACTCAAGTGGCATGGCTTGGGGAACAGGCCCACTCGAGTGGGGGAGGTGGCACATCATCGGAAGCTCAAGCAATGGAAGAGGATGAGTCTGAGGAGGAGGAGGATGATGAGAACGAGGCTGATGATGATGATGAGGAAGAGGACGAGTCTGATGCTGATGGGAGAGAGGATAATGTATCTTGAGGCTGATGGAGCGAGAGGAGACACTACATTTTGTGGAAAAACTTTTAAAATTTTTGTTATGCTTTACTTTCAGTTTTTAAATTTTAGCTTAGCTCTGTTTTCAATTTTGAAATTGGCTGGATAGATAATTCCATGCAATGTTTCATGTTGATTTTGGAAATCTTTTGTGCTTGCTTTTTTTGTGTCATTTCTTTTTGAGAGGATAGGATTGAGATGTGAAGTTAAATTGTGGTTGCTCTCGATTGTGTGGAATTATGTCTGGCTTTTCTTGTGGTCAATATCCATGGATTTGTTTTTGAAAAAAATTTGGAACCCTAAGCAACCCAGTGAGATGTTATGCCTCAGATTTCTTGTTGAATGATGTTACTTTGGAATCACAATTGATTTTGCCTGAGATTCTTTCTGTGAATCATTTGCTGGCTTCTTACATATTATCAAGGCCATCTTGTTCTCTCAACTTGTGTATAGTTTTGAACCCAAAAGCTAATGTAACCCTATAAATCTGGAAAGAAAAATTGATCCCTTCCTTGAACCTTATGATTAGTGTGTAAAATGTGTGACTTCCTTACCTTAAGTTGAGTAGAGCATTCATTTCTGGTATAGGAAAATGGTTTAAGTTTGGGGTGGTTGAGGTTACAAGAAAAATGAAAATAAAAAGAAGAAAAAGGAATAAGATCAAGAAAAAGAATCAATAGATGAAAAGTTGGAAAAATAATTGAGAATTGGTTACAATTGAGTGGAAGAATAGGAGAGAATTATGTTATCTTGTGTTGATTTGAATGCTCTCTTAGCTAAAGGTGTTTTGTATCTAGAAAAACCAAATTTATTTCTTAGCCCCGGCACAATACAAGCCTTGAAAGTCGTTGTGATGCCAACTTGCATGTGAATGTTTTCGTTGTAGTTGAAATGAAAGGCAAAGTTGAATTGTGTGACACTATGATGGTAGAGTAAGAAACACACATCCTTACACACCATTGAGCTTGAGAGAAACATTTTCTTTAGTAAGGAAAGGTTCCATGTAGTTAAGGAGAATACTTTTGCCATGCTTGTTGATCCCTCATAGAACCTGGCATATTTCTTGTAATTCTTGCTCTGTGAGCACCATGGTTGAAGCTTGTTATGTCAAAACTTCATTTTCTCATGATTGATCTTACCATGATGAGCAAGCATGATTGAATTCTACTTTTCTTGAGTGTTAAATCATTGGAATTGAGTTGTCTATCCAATCCATGTCACTTTTTTTGCTTGAGGACAAACAAAGTTTCAAGTTTGGGGTTGTTGATAACGATAGTTCTTACCATTATCTGTGGTGCATTTTTATACCAAATCAACTCTCTTTGACCTTGAAACCTGCTTAATCCTCTCTTTTATCTAACTTTGTGACTAAGTTTAGTTTAGGTTACACTTAGGGATTTTCGTCACTAGTTTCCTCATTTTTTGTAGGCAAATTTTGTGCATTGGAAGACATTCAAAACTATCAAGAGCTGGAACCTAGGAAAAACTGCAAGAGCACATGATTTGAAGGCACATGAAGACATTGTGCGCTCCACCAGGGGTGTTGAGCTTCTTTGGCCTCGTAGTTTCCACGCCTGGATGCCCCAAAAAGGGAGTTGAGCCTCATTTAGTTCGCATTTCTCACGCTCGGGCGCCCCAAGAAGGGCTGAGCGCCATTCCTCGTGGTATTCTCACGCCTAGGCGCCCCTCTGTCTGGGCGCTGAGCGCGTCACTTGCTGATGTGGCACCCTATACCTATTTAAGGCTACCATGCAACGAGGGTGCCGACTTCTTGGCGGCTGAAGCACGAAAACACCATTTTGGACCTCTAGGAGCTAGGTTTGGGCGGTGGGAGCTCTCCATTCATCTTCCTTGGATCTCCATCTCCTCCATTTTCTTCCATTGTAAGCTCAAGCTCTCTATGACAATGGAGAGCTAAGTTCATTTTGTTGGGGAATGATGTAACTATGAAACTCTTATGTAAATGCACATGTTTTTAATGAATATAATTGCATTGATTGTTAGTGCTTATGTCATTTTCTTAAAGCTTTTTGTGACTTGATCAACCACAACATGATTCTTTGGTTTGCTTAATGTTGGGAGATATTGTGTGAACCTTTAACTGGACTAAACAACTAAAGGAAATTGTATTTAGGGATAGAACTTGAACCTTTAGTTGTCTTAAACCTCATTTCTTAAAGCGGATGAACTTGTTAGGTTTTCCAAGGGATTGGAGTTTAATGAGTAAGTCTAGGCTCTCTTTACCAAGCGGGTGGGTTTGAGTAATGTAGTAGGTTGACATGAACAATTAAATGAAGAAGAAGTGATGTGCATTTGCATGAAAGTATAGTAGGTGAAATCATTCTCCAACATCTCCATTCCTTATCATCTTTAATCATTCCATTTCCAAGTGTTTTAACCCCCAAAAGTTCAATTTACAACTTATGAACTATGTTTATTTTTATTGCACTGAAATCACATTAAATGGAATCATTCTTTAGTCTAAATTAGTTAAGTAATTATATAATTTTTTAGTGTCACACGAGTCTCTTGGGATACAATATCTAGTCTTACTAGTTTATTACTTGATACGATTCAGTACGCTTGTCGAGGTATTAACAACTATCTGCCAACTAAAGCATCATTCTTGTTGGCTTGGCTTCAAGACCACCAATCATTTTAAGCATAGATAGGGGCATCAGATTGATGGTAGCCCCTAAATAAATAAGAGTCTTCCCTATATCATGGTTTCCAATGGTGAAAGGTGAAACTCCCCGGATCTTTGAATTTTGGAAGGAAATTCTTTTGCATGATGGCACTTCAATTTCCCTGCACTTCAATTATTTCCACATCTAAATACTTCTTCTTCTTGCTGAGGATTTGCTTCATGTACTTCGCATAGGCGGGAATTTGTTGTAGTGCTTCGGTCAAGGGCATGGTGATCTCCAGTTGGTTGAATATTTGCTTGAACCGAGCTAATTGTCTCTCCTTCTCTTTGTTAGATTGGTTTTTCGGATAAGGAAGGTGTTTCACAAACTCTCTTTCTGATTTTTCTCTTTTTCTTGATTTTTATTTCTTCTCTTTTATTCACATACTCACATTTATTTTTCTCTTTTTCTTGATGTTTATTTCTTCTCTTTTATTCACATACTCACATTTATTTTTCTCTTTCTCTCCCTCACACTCATTTTTCTCTTTCTCATTTTCTTTTTTTTCTAAAACTTCCTCCTCCACAACTAGATTGTCTCCAATCCCTTTTCCCACAATTTTACCACTCCTGGTAGTAATTGATTTACAATGCTCCTAGGGATTATTAGTTTGGGTGTTGGTTGAAAAATGACTTGCATGTTGATCTGATAGTTGTTTAGCCAACTGTACAACCTGTGTTTCAAGATTTATGATTGAAGCTTATGTATTTTTCTGATTGGTTATAGAAGCTTGCATGAATTTTTCTAAAGTATCCTCCAATTTGGTTGTTCTTTTATACACAGATGGATTTTATTGTTGATGTTGATAAGGAGGTTGTCTATTTGAAGGACCAACATCTTGTTTCCATCCAAAATTCTGACTTTAATTGTTTCTCCACCCTTGTGAAAAGTTATTGTTGTTACATGTTCTTCCTTGATTACTCACACATTGAACTTCTCCTTCTTGCGGGCTACTTTGATATGGACAATGACCATTGGGATGGTCACCTCCACAGAAGTTACATCTCATGGGTTGTTGTTGACTAGGAGAAGATTGTACTGCTTTTAACTGCTCAGGTAAAGAAGAGTGGATTCGGCCTAGTTTTTGCTCTGTTTCGACTCTTTTGGATCGACCCCTGTGTTTACTCTTTTCCAACTTTATTTAAAAGACCCAGGTGCTCTAGGTTTTGTATCTCTGGCTGGAGCAACACAACAACACACTCTTCTACTCTCTCAAGGCGGATCTGGAGGTGCGAGCTTCCTTACAATTCAAGTTCTTGTTGAATTCTCCCAAGGATAATATTTCTCAGGGATGAGGGTATGAGTACTTGGTCGTCTTAAGCTCTTGATCCTCAGACTTAATTTTCTAGGAACACTAGGAATTACACGAACTAGGAATTGAGGCATGCTTATTGCACCGAGGGATCGGGTTCTAAGTAATTTAGTGAATGACGTTAATATTAATGTAAAAAGAATAATTCTTATATACGTGAGAGTAAACTTGGTGAAATCAAACCCTAACAACATATTCATCTCATATTAAACAAAATTCGTTCATCTCTTTGTTACTCTACTTTTGATCAATTTACATTCATATTTAATTTTATGTTTCTGCATTTGAAACCAACAATCTTGTTTTATTTAAGTCTTAATTAATCGAGTCATCACACAATTGTTTAGTGCCGAGAGTCTTCTGAGATACGATACTTGATCTTACCATTTTATATTACTTGTGCGATTTGGTACACATGCTGATTCATCAACACGTTTTTGGGGCCGTTGCTGAGGACTGACGGTTTAAACTATTCTATTTGTATGATTCTTGATTAACTTTGACTTTATTTTTATTTTTATTCTATTTTAATTTTTGTGTTTTGTTTTGTTTATTTTTATTATTTTTGTGCTAACAATGTTTTCTAGGGTTTTATGTTTAGTTTATGCAAGATACAATTAGAACAAGGAGCAACAGAAGTGGTGAACCTCTTCTTGAAGGACTTGAGACTAGTAGGAGGCCAAAAAGAAGCAGATTATCTAGAGAACCTTCTCTAGGGAGAATTTCACAGGCCTTACAATCTGATCAGGAAAGCATGGACAACAATGGTGCTAGGCGTACTTTGGAAGATTATGCAACAGTGGTTGGCCCTCATCATTTTAACAGCATTGCAAAGCCGAGGGTCAATGCCGCAAGTATGGAGATGAAGCCTGCGTTGATCCATCTAGTGAAGAGAAACCAATTCAATGGATTGTCAAATGAAAGTCCATGTGAGCATCTGACAACATTTAATGAGATCTGTAATACTGTAAAGCTGAATGGAGTGCCCGATGATGCCATTAGACTGAGCTTGTTTCCTTTCTCATTGGGAGGCAATACTAAACTGTGGTTGAATTCTTTTCCTGAGAATAGTTTTAGTGAGTGGGAAGATGTTGTTGCAAAATTCTTGAATAAATACTTCCCACAATCAAATATCAACAAAGCGAAGCAAGAAATCTCTTCTTTCAAACAAGGCATGGAAGAGACATTAGGGCAAGCATGGGATAGATACAAGGTCTTGCTGAGAAAGACACCTACTTATGATTTTGATGAAGCAACAATAGTCATTCGTTTCCTTGGAGGTCTTGACTCACAGACCAAATTAATGTTAGATGCCTCAACTGGAGGCAATATCAGGTTCAAGACTCCAGAGGAAGCCTATGAATTAATTGAAAACATGGCTACCAATGACAATGAGATACACAATGAAAGAGGAACTTCATCTCAACCTAAGGGAGTGTTACAATTACAGTCTTATGATGCCTTGCTTGCTCAGAACAAGATTATAACTCAACAATTAGAGTTGTTGACAAAAAAGCTTTCTCAGCCACCAAAGGAGTGTCAGAATGTCTCACAAGTTCAACAGAAACTTTGTGAACAATGTGGTGGTGATCATATCAATGGTCAATGTGTTGTGCCTGAGAATATAAATGAAGAAGTTAGCTACATGGGCAACTAGTTTTGTCCCAATAATTATAATCAAGGGTGGAAATCTCATCCTAGCAATGGACAAAGTCAGTTTGGGCAAACTGGTGGGCAGTTCAATAGACCACCACAACAGCAACAACAACAGTGGCAACAACAACCCTCTCTATCTGACAGAACTACAAAGCTTGAGGAGACTCTCCAATAATTCATACAGGCTAGTCTTTCCACTTAGAAAAGCTTTGAAGCTGCTATAAGAAATCTGGAGGTGCAGGTTGGTCAAATGGCTAAGAAGTTGGAAGAGATGCCTATTAGAAGTTTTGGGGCTAATACTAAAGTTAACCTCAAAGAAGAATGTAAGGCTATTGTGAGTATGAAAGATGAGAGAGAGAGAAAGAAAATTTGAGTGAGAAAGAAAAAGATGAGAAAAATTAGAGAGAAAAGAAAAAGAAAATTTGAGTGAGAAAGAAAAAATATAGGAGAGTGAGAGGAAGAAAAATGAAGAGGTTGAGAGAGAAAAAGAAAAATTAGAGAAAAAGCTCAATCACCCTGAAGAGTGCCCCAGAAAAGAAAAAGAAAAACAATTAGGGTACTTTGAGGAAATTTCTAGAGAACTAGGGATTAGAATTCCTGTGATTGAAGCATTGCAACAAATTCCTGAAAATGCTGAGTTTTTGAAGAAACTCCTCAAAAGAAAAGAATATTTAAAAGAGGAGACAATGGAGGTACATGAAGAGTGCAGGGTGATCTTACAAAAGACATTTCCTCCTAAGGTTGAAGATCCAGGAAGTTTGACCATTCCCTATACTGTTAGGAATCATAAAATAGGGAACCTAATCGATTTAGGGTCCAGTATTAATTTGATGCCCTTATCTGTTCTAGAAATGATTGGTGGTCTTGAAGTCAAACCTACAAGGATGAATCTGCTTATGGGTGATGGATTCACTAGAAAGCCCTATGGTATGGTGGAAGATTTAATGATTCAAATTGAAAATCTCATATTCCTGGTAGATTTATTGATAATGGAGATGGGGGAAAATTTGGAGATCCCTATTATTCTTGGAATGCCATTCATGAAAACGGCTAATGTAATCACTATTGTTGATGATGGAACTATAACACTTAAAGACCAAGAAGAGGAAGTGATTTTCAATGTCTTTAATGTTGAGCAGCCAATCCAGGTGAAGAAGACTAGTGTCAGGACTTCAAGTAGAGGTACACCAGAGACCAGTACAAAAGATGTTAAACCAGGTAAAAAAGGTAAAAAGTGTTTTCTGTGACAGGTTAAGGAAGAAGAAAAGGACAGCAAAGGATCAGGTGTTCACCTAGATTCACTGAAGGAACATGAAGGACTGAGACCAGGGACACCAGTGAGATTCAACAAAAAGCTTTGGGTTGTGAAAGAACTCAGAGCTGATGGACTAATAGAGATTGAATCTCCAATTTCAAGGAAAACTAAAAAGGTGAACAGGAAGCTGCTGAAGATCAATTGGTGTGGAGATCAAAAAGGTGAGCGCCCTCTAAGGAACGCCCGGGCGGTGCGACTGAAGACTTGGTTTTTAAGTTGGGGCTTGAGCAGAATTTCGGCCCACTTCATTCTTTTTACACTCTAGGGCTCGGCCAAGCCCCCTCTCTCACATTCTCCTCACTCTAGCCTCCCTAGACACCTCTCCCAAGTCCTCTCTTCATTTTCACCCTTCACTTTTCCACCAAAAAACCCTATTTCTCACTTGATTTGCAGTTTCCAACCATCAAAGTTTGGGGTTTTTTATTGTGTGGCTGCTAAGAGAAAGATTAGTGTACTTAATTTGAGTTTCAATCTCTGTTTTCTTGTCTCTAATCAAGTAAGTTCTTGTTAGGTTATGAATTGAGCACTTTAAAGTTTAATTTATGTAAGGTTTGGATGAGAAAGTTTGATTTTTGATGCCCTATACTTAAATATTGCAGAAAAAACTTTTTCATAAATCACCTCCAACAATTAGTGTCAATGAATGGCCATCTTGTGTTGTAGACAATACTCGAAGATTGTGACTTCAGCTGTTATTTTTCTTTTTATTCTGACTATTAAAAGTGTTAGTAGAAGAATTTATTTTATAGTAAATATGTTCTCTATTGTATATTCTCATAACATTTTGGAAAAACATAATTCTTTTGTAAATCTTGGCTGATGAAACCATGATATCTGAGAAGTTGGAATGAAATAATAATTGATGAGGATAAGAGCAACGATTGAAATGACACACTGAAACAGGTATACACAGTTAAACCAATGCTTTCCTCTTTTACTCAAACCAATTTATGTCCAACTGTTTTAGTTTTGTAAGCCACTTTTGTGTGTCTTGAGAAATACATGGTGTCTTCATCTCACCATCTGCATGATCACTCTTCGTATCCTTAACAAGGTTCTCATGTCTGTTCCTTTGTCTTACCTTCAACGACAGAAGCCGAGAAACCTCGTGTAGTCCACCCCACTTTTCCAGTGCACGCGCAATATCGTACCGCCCTGTTCCAAATTTCATGTCTACCAAGTCAATTTTGCATCTTTTATAAGAAAGCTGTATTTTGTTGCAGACAGAAACTCAAAATTCAGAACATCATCTGAACCTACCTGCACGTTCAAATGACTTTCTACTGGGCATAAATGAAGGGTCTATTCCCCAGCTCCTTTGAAACCTACTTATCTGCATCAACATGTCAATAACGTCATTTATGTATCAATTTTCTTACACTGAAGATTTTATTGTGAAATCATTAGCATTTCTACTGCGGGGTAAACAAGTGCAATGTGATACAGAGTGAACAAGGAAATGAATGTATTTGAGATAGGAACGAGCTTTTGCTGCCTACCTCTTCCTGTAAATTTTCAAGATTGTCCCAGTAACCCTTTGGTTTGCGGTGTTTGTAAGCCAAAGAAAGGTTCAATACGGTTGCAACCTTTCTGAATCCACCCATGCGAGTTATAGCCTTCTCAATATCCACTCTTCCATTTAAACGAAGTTGCTTCCTCATTGGCATGAATCCTTCCTGTCCGTGTTCTGCGATGAATTGCAAGAGTTCAGATTTTAGTACTTCAATATTCCTCTGTAAGCCTGGCACTTTAGGTCTTTGCTGAGATGAACATTGATCGCAATTGGGAACTTCCTCGGCTGAACCAGGGCTGTCATCATTTTGAAAGCTTGATGAAACAATTTGCTGCCCTGAATTTGTATTCTGCTCACAAAATTCTGCAGATTTTAATGCATTCCTGTTCTCAATGTAGTCTCTTATTGCAGACAAGTTTGATGGGAGATCTTCATAAATGACCTGAAATGACATTGTGCAAAACATTCACTACATTTCAGGGTGCAAATGGAGAGTTAGGACAGATCAGAAGATTAAAATTTCACTCATATTTAACAGTGTTTAGTCAGTTAAGGAATTAATAGACAAAACCTCCTCCATGATGGCTTCTGAAAGGAAAGTATCCTTGCGCATTTTTGACTCCACAGAGTACTTTAGCAAGGTGTGATGATTTCCTAGTTGCTCAAAAATCCATTTTCCCCGGAAAGAATCAAAGTCCCCTTCAACTTGTTCAAAACTGATCTCCTGTTCTAAATATTCACACAACTCCAGCACAACACGAGCATGAAGCACCATATAAAGTAGGCCCTTACACCCTTCCTGCATGTTGAGTAAACCAGGATATCACAAAATTATAGATAAAAACACAGTACATTTTCATTCTTGCATCAGTGTTTGTGCTAATGGATACAAGTTTGTTTAACCGGTTGCAGATAACGATGGTAAAGCACTAGCTGTTAAGAAACAATTCAGGATATAAACAGATAGATATGATGTTCTCTTTTTAAGACTTTACTTCTTTAACATTGTCCTATACCTGAAGAACACGGACTTTATTGTTATCTCGTGATACAACCTTACTGATTGCTAGATTTGGAACTATCCTGCAACATATTATGTGGAATCAAATTAGAAGAATGAAACAATAGAACTGGGAATTTCTTATTCAATGTTCCAATAAATCTAGAGTAACTCAGGAAGTGGCTTACTCAGGAAGAGTCTCATAGGCAGTTAGAATATTCCATACTTCACGAACAGGAGCTTTAACTGTTATGCTTGCAACAACACAGCGATGAACACCTCCATTTTCCTTCATACCAAAATCACTTTATTACTAAGTATGACTAATTGCTGTAAAAAACAGGTAATGGTCTGAATCCAGGTCAACTCATAATATTAGTACATAAATATACCATAAGGCCATCAAATCTGCGGAGATGAACTTCATCTACCATCCGAGGCCTGTCAAGTCTGCAAAACTTTCCAAATACACCCCAGTTGCTTCTCACCTTACTCGAAGATGTGAGTATCGAACTGGAAACAGAGGAGGCAATTTCCTTTTTGTTCTCTGCAGGAGGCAACTTATCACTTTGACACAAAGAGCCATTTATCTTTTCAACACTTTCACACAAAGAACCATTTATCTTTTTAACAGATGACCCGTTAATGGCCATATAAGTTTTATGCAACTGATTTTCTGACACTGAAAGTTTCTGATATCCCATAAAATTCTTTTCAGCTCTGTATGCCAAAGCTCGAAGATTCACAGGAAGATCAGATCTGATAATCCTTTCCAAAAAAATAGCTGGGAAATTCAATCTTGGTATTACATTGACTTCATACGATAAAATAGCAGTTGATGACCTGCATAAACCAGAATTCGTGTAAACTAGAAATGTAATATAGCAATGTGGTTAATTTCAATAAGAACAGCCCATATGTTATTAACAAATGAAAATACTTATCCCATAGAAACCCACAAGAATTGATACACTACTATGAGTGAAATAATTTAGGATGGCAATTGGAAAAGCTTTATTGTCTTGCAGGTAGAATTATTATTGCATATGGAAAGTTAGCCAAGTTATTGCATTCTCTTTCTAACATATAAGTATACTTTGACCATTTTGATTCATTAAGACGAAAGACGACAACAATAGCCTTATACAAACAGGTAAATTCGGCTACATGGATCACATGATTTAATTGGAATTGGTGAAAATAGAAGTGAATGCCTTCTTATCATTTGTAAGAAATACTGTATCTTACTATATCATAATACCATACAGAGATTGCTGTCATTCGTTCTTTTCTTGTGTGTGGGTTGTTTACAGTTGATGCAGGCTTAACTAAAATTAATCTTTTCATCAATCAGAATCAGAACTTCATTAAACAAAGTTTGCTAGTTTGAGATTGATATGACATATCATGCTAAAGATATACATATTAGTATCTTTTTGATTGATGTAAAAAACTGCTTTGCAAATATGGCTTCATGAAATAGATTACATACCTTGTTCCAGATTTTACGGACCATTTGCCATCAAACTTCTTAAAGTCTCCATCAACCATGGAAAAGTGCAGTTCTCGATCCCATTCCTGAAGAATTAAAACGAACAAATATAGCAGTATTAATTTAACTAATTATTCACTTCTCTAACTTTTTCCTATTGACTGACTAACCTGTCAACTAAACTAGCACAACCACTGCTAATGGAAACTAAACTATTTTTACATATGATCTTGCACAAGGCTCATGTGGCAAATTGTATGAGACAACATGGGTTGGAGTATGAGAGATTAAGGGTATCTTTGATTCTCTTCTCACTTTCCGGTTTTAAAAAATGTTTCTAAAGCAATTCCCCACTATTCAACAATCAATTTCTCATTCAAAATCTACTTAAGTTTTGCAAATTATTTCCAAAACAAGTGCTTTAAAACCTAAAGAAACAAAAAATTGCTAGAAGATGATTTCTACTCCTCTTCTGTTCTCATCATGTTCAGCTTCTCCTGCTCTCTATGTCTTGTACCATCATCTACCAGTTCTCTCAACAATATCATACACCAGCCTTTTGAAAACAAAAAAAAAACATAAATAAAAAGAGAAATCAAATACACCCAAAAGTTTCAATTTCATTCCAATCAAGTAAGGCTAGTAGCTGGCTACAGTGCCCAGTTCATATAGCATATGCGTTAAAAGACACTCACTGAATTGATGACTTCTCGAAGATCCAAGACAACACGAGCTTCTATATGCCAATACATAGCCCTTTGGAATCCCCTTTGCTCTAACCATATCCTTCCTGGGTATGGACAAGGAATTCTCCCACTAACAGAAAAAAAAACGTGCCTTGTAAACTGTACCTTTAACTTAATCATCGCCAATACAAAGTAAAAGCACTTTTCTTTAAATGTGAATAGAAGCATTAACATTTGCATTACCTCCATACGAGATTTGGGATGAAATCAGCGAGACGCTCGTAATCAGTGAGAGCATCCCAAACGGATTCAGTGTCAGCATCGACTGTGATTTGGGCATTGACTCTGCGTTCCCTCCACGAAACCACTTGGACCTCACATAGCACTTCACGGTCACCCTCTTCCTCTTGCTGCTGAAAGCTTCCATCTTTGGCGTTGAAGTTGCACGTGATCTTCTGGGTGGTCCTAGCTGACGACGAGGAAAGTGCAACAGCAATACCTCGAGAGTTCAGTGTGAGAGACAGAAACCCTACTGTCGTGTGTGTGGCTGGTTTTGAGAGAAAGCAGAAAGGGTGAGTTGCAATGCTGGAGGTGGAAGCGATCATGACTGGTGGGACTAACCAAATGAATGTTCCATTGGGTGGTTTGAGTACACATGGAAATGGAAGCTAAGGGATGTTGTTGGTGACAGTTGAAGAAGATACTTCTTGCGTCGTAGCCACCAGTTTTGTTTTTGTCGTTTAGTGGGGCTCATGAATTTGTGGCTCCGACACGACACTTGATGATGCGGTTGTTTTCGTCATTTCATCAGATACTTTTGAATAGGAAAACTACTAGGTGGGACCATCTTCTATAATCAAAACAAATAGGTAATGTACATATTCTTCTGTAGCATTACCTCCTTTTATAAATTTAATTATTTTAATATTGTGAAAAATATTAAACATCAATTAAAAGTTTATTACAATATTTTGAAAATTATCTCCAAAATGCTGTCCTGAACCGTATAAAATGTTTTCAGATTTTAAGGGAAACAAAATAAATGACAAATGTATCATCAAAAGATAGTTGTGTTTCGTGTAGATTTTTTTCTCCTGACAAATTTATCTTCAAAAGATAGTTGTGTTTCGTGTAGATTTTTTTCTCCAAGTAATCCCGTTTAAAAAGAATCAAATAAACCTTTTGGAACATTATTTCGCTAACTAGATTTATTCAAATATTATTCTGGTACATGAATTAGACTTTAGAAAATTATGTTTTAGTGTTGATAGTATTTAAAATGATTAAATTTGATTATTTTAATATTAATAAGTTTAAATTTTTATAAATAAATTTCATTATTTAAAATTACATTTTTCTCTTTAGAAATTTTTTCTATTTTTTTTCTTTTCTCTAGATTTATTTACCTTTTGTCTATTTGTTTGAGATTGGAGATCAATTCTTGTGGCAAATTTTCCATTCCCATTGATCATTTTCTCAGTTTGAATAAATTAACTTTTTTTTATCTATTTTTTAGTTTAAGTTAGTTTTTCCTTTGCATGTGGATAAAATTTTGCTTGCATGTTTTTTGCATGTTTCTTTAAAGTCATCTATAAGATTTTATGTTGATTAGTGGTTCTAATGACATACTAAAATCATGTTTATGTTGTTCTTAAGGGCACATAAGGTATTTTGTGCTTTTAAGGACATCATAAGAATTTTTGAGCTATTCGGACTATTATCAAGGTAAGGGAAGCTAGTTACTTTAGTGTGTGTGAGTTTAATAAATATGATGTCTTGTCTGTTGATAAATTTGATTGATGTGTATGACTGAATTGATTTGTATGATTGAATTAATTTGTATGGTGTGAAGGATTGTTTCGTATTTGATTGTTGCTTGAGTTTGTGTGATTGAGAGAAATTGGAATCTAAGAAATTGAGTAAATTGATACAAGTCTTAATATGTAAAAATTGTTTTGAACCAACTCACTGAGAAAGAAGTATCAATTTGAACGATCAAGTCCAAGTTCACTTAAAATCAAAAATTATTCTGTTGTCTAGCTTTGAATGATAGATTTGTCAAGGAACATTTTAGCTCCAGTAGTTGAACAACATAAGAGTATTGTTGAATGTCCGCTTTTGTGAATGGTTTGACGCTAAGTGACACTAGGGTACTATTGACTACCATTTTTTTGTATTGCAGGTCTAGAGGGTTTTATCTCTAGTATGTTGAGCGCACATTTTTTAGAGAAGCATGGCGCTGAGCGCTAGGATTGTCGCTAAACACAACTTGTAGCAAAAGGTTTGGCGCTGAGCACCACCTCTAAGCACCCGTTTGAATGCTAGATTTTGTTTTTCTTATTTGGTTATTTGAGGTCTATTTAAATGGACTTTATGTATCTTTATGAGTATTATAGTGTCTTCATTGAGATGATGATATTGTTGTGGACATATGTAATGGTGATTGTTGAAGGAATTTCAAGGAGAAATTCCTTGTTGTTATAACTATCAGTGTATGGATTGACATATGGGAGATCAGTCAAGAGGTATTATGATATTCTACCAACCATTCAACTTATATAGAAAAGAATTGTTAGGGGAGGGAAAGAACGGCAGGAGGTCCTAACCACTAGACTAAATTTGGTCCAAAGTGAAAGGGACTAACTTTGTGCGTGGTAGGATGATAACTCCTATGTTTATGACTCTATAGAGTATAATTATTGTCGCAACCGGGATCGCGACGGGACGACGATCCGAAAAAGAAATCGGGTTTTTGAAAAAGAGATTTGGAGTCGCCACCATAGTTTATTCTGGAAAACTACGGAAAAACCATAAAATGATAAAGCATGGTCAAATAGAACCAGATTCTTGGTTCGGGAGTCGGTTACGTGTAGGGAAGGTATTAGCACCCTACAACGCCTGCCCTAAGGCAGTACCTTTAACTAAATGCGCGAATGTGGATGTGGTTTTCAAAATGTTTAACTTTCCCTTGAAATAAAAACTCTAAAGAAACAAACAATAGTTTTTTAGTTTTTTTTTTTGGGCCCGACAAGGATTGACCTTGCTCCTACGTATTCTCATTCAGAATGAGAAATCAGGGTTCCGTAGTTCATTTTGAAATTGTTTGAGAAATTTTGCTTGAAGAAATTGATTTTGGATTTTTGGGGAAGTGAACCTGACAAGGACTGGCCTTGCTCCTACGTATCTCCACTTTTGATGGAGAATCAAGGATCATGTAGTTCTGGCTAGAAAGATTGTTTGTTGGCTTGAAAGTGTTGATGTTTTTGGTTTTTTGAAGATTTTATATTTTTTTTTTGGTATTTTTTTTTATGTAATATTTAGATTTTTTGCGTAATGAGCACTAGGCTGATGCGTACGATCGCACGAGCACTCACACGGCTTTTTCTTTGTTTTTTATTGTTTTGCGTAATGAGTACTAGGCTGATGCGTACGATCGCACGAGCACTCACACGGCTTTTTTATAGTTTTTTATTGTTTTGCGTAATGAGTACTAGGCTGATGCGTACGATCGCACGAGCACTCATACGGCTTTTTTGTTTATTTTATATTTTGGGTAACGAGTACTAGGCTGATGCGTACGATCGCACGAGTACTTATACCGCTTTTATTACATTACATGTTTTTTACAGTTTTACATTTTTTTTATTTTTTTTATTAAGAAAGAGAGGTGAGTTGAGATATCTATGACATAAAAATATGAAAAGACACAAAAAAAAAGAATTGTGGTAGAAAACAGGATAAATTCATAGACTAAAAAAATGATCAAAATGCATATATAAATAGAATGAAGAGAAAATGTGTACCTTGTTGAAGATTTGTGTGATGAAATAAAACCTTGCTCGTAATAAGTTGTGAGCAGAGATAGATTAATGGTGGAGAAGATGAATTTATAGTAAAAATATGGTATGAAATTTACTATGTTTGAAGGGAATAGGAAACGGTAAAGTGTGAGAGAAAAATTGAGTAGAGTTTTGGGATGAAATGAAGAGATTTTGAGAGAGAATAGATGGATATTATGTAAAAATAATGTGTATTGTTTTCTTTTTTTTTTTTTTAGATTTTTTACAATATTAAAATAAATTTTTCATGCATATTTAAAATAAAGTCTAATAATTACTTAGTTATTTACATAACACAAAATGATATTTAGCTATTTGAAACAAAAATAGTAAAATTGTTTACACAAGTGTTTTTAAGAAAGTCAAAATAAATAGAAAATAAAAATAAAACATATTTGCTAAACGTAAAAAAAAAAAAACACACTAAAACCATTTCTTAATTTTAATCTTATATATTTTAGGAAAAAAAACAATTGCTTAAAGGAATAACGTTACTAAAAAATTTCTAAAACCATTTTATAATGCTGCAATTTTATATATTTATTTCTTTTGTATCTTTTTCATTTTTTTTAGGTTGTTGTTTTTTTTATGGTTGTGTCATTTTCTATTAACAAATAAAATTGAAGTTTAAAATAAACAAATCCAATTAATAAAAATAAAATACAAAACACGAGAAATATATTATAATTGTGAGACAAATACTAAAAGAGTGAAGAAAATAAAAATAAAACAAATGAAACAACCAATACGGAACCAAACAAATACTAAGAGCATAAAAACCAATTAAATAAGGATAGGGGTGTATAGAAAAAAAACCAGGTGTGTCGGAAGACTCCGGTTCTCAGGCCCAACGGACGGTAGGAGTGCAACTGTGAGGTTTAGGGGTGTCGCATAGCAGGTGCTGGTCAGGTCGGAGGCCCTTTTCTTGTTGTTTGCAGGGGTGTAAAGATGCAAAGTGGGGTGTGCGCCTAGGAGAGAAAAGGTTTAAAACCGAATGGGCCAAAGCCTAATGGGGTTCAAAATATGAATAAAAGGGTGTAGGAAAAGAATTTTCTCTTGTTTTTTTGTTTTGGGGTGGAAATGAAAAGGTTTGGTGTGAGAGGAAAAAAAGATGGATCTTGTGTAAAAAATGTGTGTGTGAAATGAAAAGAATGTAGGTATTTATAGAGTTAAGGATGAAGAAAGTTGATGAATAAAAATAATATAATAAGTTGGTGGAAAATTTAGATGAAATAAAATATAATAAAAAAAAGATGAATAGAAAAAGTTAATGTGGAAAATAAGTGAAAGAAATAATATAAAAAGTTGGTGGAGAAAGTAGGTGAAATAAAATATAGTAAATAGTAAAAGTTAATGTGGAAAATAAGTGAAAGAAATAATATAAAAAAGTTGGTGGAGAAATTAGGTAAAATAAAATATAGTGAATAGTAAAAGTTAATGTGGAAAATAAGTGAAAGAAATAATATAAAAAGTTGGTGGAGAAATTAGGTGTGGAAATTAAGTGGAAGAAATAATATAAAAAGTTGGTGGAGAAATTAGGTAAAATAAAATATAGTGAATAGTAAAAGTTAATGTGGAAAATAAGTGAAAGAAATAATATAAAAAGTTGGTGGAGAAATTAGGTGTGGAAATTAAGTGGAAGAAATAATATAAAAAGTTGGTGGAGAAATTAGGTAAAATAAAATATAGTGAATAGTAAAAGTTAATGTGGAAAATAAGTGAAAGAAATAATATAAAAAGTTGGTGGAGAAATTAGGTGTGGAAATTAAGTGGAAGAAATAATATAAAAAGTTGGTGGAGAAATTAGGTGAAGAAGAATGGATAATAAAAAATGTTGATGGAGAAGATATAATTAAAAATGTAAGTGGAATAATTAGAAAAGTTGATATATAAAATTAATATGGAAATGATGTGGAAAAAGTAAATGAAAAAGGTAGATGATGTGGAGGATGAGGTGGATGGTGATGTGGAGAATGGGGTGTGATAAGAAAAGATTGGTGGTGAGGAAGTAAAAAAGTGAGATTATTTTGGGCCAATTGATTAAGTTTTTTTAAAAGAAAATTTAGGGGTGCAAAAAGTAAAATAAATAGTATTTTTCATTTTGTTTTTTTTTTGTATTTTTTTTTAATGAATTATATTTATCCGGACGAAATTGTGTGTTGACAGCTGCCCCTCTTTACTTAGATATTGCTGAATAATATGAAAATTTTGAGTTTTCGTATTATTGGAGTAAAAGCTAAGTAAAGAAAGAAACACTAATTTCGTCTGGATTTCAAATGGACAATGAACAACAGGAAAATTTAAAATAAATATGAACAAGGCTAACAGAATTGAGGTGTGTAGACATTGTGGAGGTTGTAACAACCCTATGGATGAGAATGAGGTAATTTTATTTTATTTTATTTTTTTTTATTATTATTATTTTTGTTTGAGTGCATAAATAAAATAAACAAGATTAAGTGAATGTGAAATTTGACTTTGATTGGGTTCGACCATTATCTTGCAGATGGCCGAGAGAAAAATAAGACTGAAAAACTGGTCTCGACCATTATCTAGCAGATGGCCTAGATAAAACAAAACTGAAAAGTGCTTTCGACCATTATCTTGCAGATGGCCGAGATAAAACAAAGCTGAAAAGTGCGTTCGACCATTATCTAGCAGATGGCCGAAATAAAAACAAAGCTGAAAAGTGCTTTCGACCATTATCTTGCAGATGGTCGAGATAAAACAAAACTGAAAAGTGCGTTCGACCATTATCTAGCAGATGGCCGAAATAAAACAAAACTGAAAAGTGCGTTCGACCATTATCTAGCAGATGGCCGAAATAAAACAAAACTGAAAAGTGCTTTCGACCATTATCTAGCAGATGGCCGAGATAAAACAAAATTGAAAAGTGCATTCGACCATTATCTAGCAGATGGCCGAGATAAAAATGTTTGAAAAGTGCATTCGACCATTATCTTGCAGATGGCCGAGATAAAACAAAATTGAAAAGTGCATTCGACCATTATCTAGCAGATGGCCGAGATAAAAATGTTTGAAAAGTGCATTCGACCATTATCTAGCAGATGGCCGAGATAAAAATGTTTGAAAAGTGCATTCGACCATTATCTTGCAGATGGCCGAGATAAAACAAAATTGAAAAGTGCATTCGACCATTATCTAGCAGATGGCCGAGATAAAAATGTTTGAAAAGTGCATTCGACCATTATCTTGCAGATGGCCGAGATAAAACAAAATTGAAAAGTGCATTCGACCATTATCTAGCAGATGGCCGAGATAAAACAAAATTGAAAAGTGCATTCGACCATTATCTAGCAGATGACCGAGATAAAAATGTTTGATTGCTTTGAATTTGAAAATTGGAATTGGTTGAAATTTTGAGATTTTGAAATTTTATTGACTTTGATTTTGATTTTGATTGATTTTTTTTTTTTTGAAAGTTTTGAAATTAAGAAACAAGGTGTTGCATTTTTGTACAAGTATTTGGATTTTGAAACCTCGATGTGCAAGAGAAACATGGTTGATGTAAATTTTTAAATTTAGAGAAGAAAACTTTGATGCATGTTGATTTTTTGTTCTTTTGAAGAAGAAAATTTGACGAAAATATGTAATTTTGAAATTGGAGGAGAAAACTTTGATGCATTTTGATTTTTTTGTCTTTTTGAAGGGAGACAATTTGATGTAATATACATGGAGGGGAAAACTTTGATGCGTTTTTGTCTTTTTGAAGGAAGGAAATTTGATGTAATGTACATGGAGGCAAATTCAAAGTTGATGAAAATATGTACATGATGTATTGGAAGATTATGAAATTATGACATTTTTTTACTGAGTCAATTTGCTTTCTTTGAAATCGTCAAATTTATGACGATCTAGACTTCCAATTTCCTTTCAATGGATGTCCAAAGTCAACTGTTCAAAATGAAGCTTGTGTGCTACACATTTCTTGACGAGATATTAGTGTGTTTATGCTTGATACCAGGGGTTAGTTAAAATGAAAGGTTTCCCACACATTTTTTGGGCATTCCATTCCTCATACAATCATCCATGAATGATGTAATATGTGAATGTGAATGTCAATGTGAAACAATGATATACCCAAAGGTTACCCCGGTTTGGTGTTTGGGAAAAGGAGTGTGAGAATGTCATGTGAGATTTGCAAAAATTTGCCCCAATTTTGGTGGTAATGGATTTATGAAATTTGGGGCGAATCAAGATCATGCAAGGCCCAACAAGGGATGCCCCAGCCTTTGTATGAGCTTTGAAGTTCAGGGCGGACCAAGATCATGCAAGGCCCAACAAGGGATGCCCCAGTCTTTGTATGAGCTTTGAATGCTCAGATGAAAAAAATTTGAGATTTAACCAAGTTGCTCAATACTCTGAATGGGCCGAAGCATATGAAAGACACGCCTTGGTTTTGGGTATGAGTCAATTAAGCGAGGTTCAAAAAGAAGTTGCCCCCCATTCTGGGTTTACGAATGATAAGATGGACTCAAAATCATACAGAGCCCCAAAGTGCCTACCCTTATTTTGAGGGTGGATCTATGAATTTCAATGCGGACAAATTTGAGAGGCCCAACAAGGGATTCCCCGGTCTTGGTACGAACTTTGAATATACAGATGAAACAAATGTGAAATTAACAAAGTCGTCCAATATTCTGAATGGGCTGGGCCGAAACATATGAAACTCACATAGTTGCCCTGGTTTTGAAGAACAGGCGAAAAGGTTATGAAAACTTACAAAGTTGCCCCAAGTTTGGGACTCGGGGGAAAATTTTGAATGAGATATGAAATTGTTCAGAAATTTGTGATGGATATGGAAATGATTGGTTTGAAAGAATTGCCCAAATTGGCTTGATTTTCCTTTGTATAATTTTGATCAATAGGGAGTTCCCTTTATCTGAGGACATTTATTTTTCATCATCATTTTTTTACAACTGCATCGTTGGTCATTTTGTCTTGTCTCAAAATTAAGCTTTATGAAAATTTAAGCAACCATTATTCAATCTGTGTGGACTTTTATTGGGCTTGTAATGTGGCTTAGGCTGAAGGGTATTGAAAAAAGGATGTAAAGGCTAAAATAAATTTTTGTGGATATTTGAAACAAGAGTTACCATCTACACTTTGTATCAGTTATTCGTCAATGCTGTTTTGACTATTTTGCCATTTCTCAAATTTCATTCTTTGTTTGCCATCACTTTGTGATCTTTCCATTTTGCTTCACTTTTGAGGAATTATCTTCATTTGATCTCTAAGTGTGTTCTTCCTGCAATTTGAGTCGACTTCTACCGTGATGGTAACTCTTGTTTGGGTAAAATTTTGAAAAGAAATTTCTTATTGGCTCAAATTTGGTATCAAAGGATATATTTTTGTTTTTTTTGTTTTTTTTTTTTTTGGATGGAGAAAGATGGCCACACATCATTTCAAATTTTGGTTGTTTTATTTTCGAAAGATTAATTAAGAGACAAGATTAAATGATCTCAACAAGAGTCATTTTTCGTCATTTTTCTTCTATTTTTCCCTTTTTTTTTTGTCCTAACGGATTCAGGAGTTTCCCAAATGAAAACCATTGGAGGTAATGGAAAATCTGCTCCAGTGTAAAACTTGATGTTTATTATTTGGGCTCAAGAATATGATTGGGTCAATCTTTGGTTTGGCGAGGGCTGAAGGATGATGTTTTCAAGCAATGCACACACAAATATCTCTTAAGAATATGTGACTTGATCATTTGACTCCAGGAGATTATGACATCCATTACATTTTTTTTTGAAATCTCATAAAATGGATGATTTGCATCGAAAACAAATGACTCAACTTTTGTGTATTTTTTTGGTTTTATGCATGAAGAAAAGTAATATGAAATGAAAATGATGATACTAGTTGAAAAACAGATTTTTTTTTTCTTTGAGAAAATTAGGTTTTGGTGGCCAGTATGAAAACTGGGCTTGGGGTCAGCATGGGAAATAGGCTTTGTGAGCCAGTGGGGAAATTGGGATTTCTTGGCCAATGGAAACTGGGCCTTGCGGGCCAGCATGGGATCTGGGCTTTGCAGGCCAGTATGGGAAATGGGCTTTATGATCTATTGTGGAAATTGAGATTTTTCGGCCAAACTGGGCCTCTTTAATTCTTAATTTTTTTGACAACAAATTCCAAGAAAAGCGTGCATGATAATTTGAAAGACTGTACTGAAAACACATTGTTAACAATTTGTATCTTCCACAATTATGCTGCTTTTTATTTGACAAATATATTACTGAAGGAAAATTATGCAATTTACGGAAAGAAATCTTTTTGTATTTTCAAACTTATGTTGCATTTTATTTTATGAATGAAAAATGCGTTAATGAGGAAAAATTATGCAGTTTATTGAAGGGAATATTTTTGTATATTTGTTTTAATAGAGAACGAGAAATGGACTTAATGAGCTTAGAATTGGACTTTTCTTTTTGACACGGGAAAAATCCAGATCGGATCGGACCTGAAGATGATTGACATAGAAGGAAGTTGGACTTACCAGGCACATTGACCCAATGGATCATATGACCTGAGCCGTGAAAGCTTGACACAAGAAAATGACAAAGAAAATATTTTTTCATTTTTCATATTTTATGGTACAAGCTAAAAGAAATTCATTTTTTTTTGTTATGAGAGGATTTCACAAGATTGGACTAAAGAAAATTTTGTAACACTACTAGACTCAAAGGGCCCAACACTATTCTTTTTACAACCATGACAAAATCTTCAGACAAGGGTCTGAATTCCTCTATTTTTATTTTTTGCACAAATACTTGTCACACAAATGGGAAGGAAAAATATGAATTGAAAACACAAAATCTACATAAACACGTATTTTTTATTTTTCAGAAATTCAGATGCACTGGTTCAAGAGAAACCACATATGACAAAAGGGCCTACTGGGCTCAAAAACTGTTCATCTTTCATTCTCAGAGATTTTTTGGTGCAAATTCAAAGAAAATCACACAGGACAATTTGAACAAATGTACTAAACATCAATCAACAGCAAAAATGTGAAAACAAAATATTTTTGACATATTTTCAAAAGAAGTAGACTCGAGAGGAAACCACGAAGGCTATTGGGCCTAATGGGCTCGAGCACTGCTCCTTTTCATTCTCAGATTTTTTTTTTAACTACAAATTCGAAGAAAATCACACAGGACAATTTGAACAAATGTACTAAACATCATTCAACAGCAAAAATGTGAAAACAAAATATTTTTGACATTTTTTCAAAAGAAGTAGACTCGAGAGAAAACCACGAAGGCCATTGGGCCTAATGGGCTCGAGCACTGTTCCCTTTCATTTTCAGATTTTTTTTTTTTAACTGCAAATTCAAAGAAAATCACACAGGACAATTTGAACAAATGTACTAAACATCATTCAACAGCAAAAATGTGAAAACAAAATATTTTTGATATTTTTTCAAAAGAAGTAGACTCGAGAGAAAACCACGAAGGCTATTGGGCCTAATGGGCTCGAGCACTGTTCGCTTCTTTTTTTTTTTTTTAGATTTATTCAAAAATGCAGAAGAAGAAGGAATAAAATCAAACAAAATGGTGTGATGTGAAATTACAAACATGCCAAAATAATTTTTCACTCAAATTTACATTTCAGAAAGAATTGGGTTCAAAGAAGGCTAACATGACAACGAGGCCCAATGAACCTGAAAAATGTCCTTTATCATGCAAATGAAAAACAATTTTGAACACTTCAAATTTTACATCACTCCACTTATTATTTTTGAACATTTCCTAATTATCATATTTTTTATTTTTTTGTTTTATTATTTTTTTGTGAAATCGGATCATCTAATAAGTCTCCTATTGGGCCGGATCGACCCAACACAACCCTACCCGTTTTCATTTTTCAAAAATTTTTTTTTAATCAGAAAGACCGGGACCGACACCAGACGGTTGCAGTGACCGGAACTATAGCCACAGTGGATTTATTTGGCTATAAGTCGAGAGCTCCTCCGCGTTGGGCGACATTTCAGTCTGACCACTCTCTCTCCTGCTCTCCTCTTCTCTCTCTAACTCTCTCTTCTTTGAGCGTCCTTCGAGAGCGTCTGAGATCTGCAAGGCTCCTCCGTCCCTGCCTTCGAAGGCCTCCGAGTCCTCCAACAAGCTTCTTCCTGTGTGCCTTCCGCTTCCGGGTAAGTCTTCTGAGTTCTTAATCTCCCTTTCCTTCCCTTAAGTTTTTCATTCTTCTTTTCCTCTTTCCTTTACTTTATGTTTTCCCACTTTCCTTCTTTTTTTGTTGTTGTTCTTTCCTGCTTTCCTTTCCTGCATGCTTTTCTGTTTTTTCCTTTTCTGCTTTCTCTTTCCGTTTTCTGCTTTGCCTGCTTTTATTTCCATCTTGCCCTTCTCTGCTTTTCATTCTGAGCCTTCTTTCTTCCTTTTTTTTAATTTTAAAAACTTTAAAACACTTAAAAACACAACTGTCTTAAACTTAAGGGGTATATAGGCTAGAAACCAGACGTTAATCTCCCTTCGATTGAAGGTATGGCAGAGACAATCGGGTAGAACAACGCCACGTACCCCATAAAAACAGAAAACTTAAAAAGAGAACGAACCGGACACGGACAATATGGACATAGATTTTATTTGTATGGACCGGACATGGACAATATGGACATAGATCCGTTTAGGAACCTTTGCGAGGACCATGAAACAGATCACAAACTGGACAATAAGACTCGAAAGACCCAATACAAAGAACAAAATTAGCTTAAAAGAAACACAATGGAAGAAGACATTAGACTATGAACATAGTATTTTTGTTATTTATGGTTTGTTTTGTTTTTGTTTTTTTTATTTATTTAGACAAATTATAGAAATGGATGAGAAGGAAATGGAGATGGAGAGACCGACCTGCCCAAAGTGGCGTCCGACAGACGACCAAATCAGGATAATGACCAACATTTACAATTACGGAGTCACTCACCCAAGTCGAGCTCAGATTTTTGAGATCACTAATCGAATCAGGGCATTCGGAGAAGCGGGGGAGTACAACGTCCAGTGCTGGTTTAGCAATCATGGGAATAGAGTAAGACGTTGGCAAGCGGAATTGGACCCCACCGGCACCCTCTTTTCTCTACTACCCCTGTATATGTATGGTAAAACCCTAACTTCAACCTTGTCTTTTTAATTTTCTCCCTCTCTTCCTTCTTTTGGCACAATTATTTATTTATATATTTTTTTTATTTTTTTGGAGAACCCGGTTGGGTAATCATGAAGGCTCCGAAGCTTCTGGACCTCTTCCCCATTCCCATCATAATCGATGGAGAAACAGAGATTCCTCCGCCTCCGTCCACGACTTTTCGTACCAGAGGTCCCTCAACGGAGCTTTCCCTTAGACCACCACAACCAGCTCGAGAATTCTTTTTTCACTGAAAACGTTTTTTTTTTTTGCATGTTTTTGTGGGCCGAGTGTGGCCAAAATTTGAATAAGGACTGTAATATGGACACTTAAGTTTTTTTTTTTGTTTTGGACTGTAATCCTAACGATCACCAGTGATCGACCCCTGAACATCTTTATTTTTAATGTTGTTATGTTTATGTTTTTTTTTTTGCTTTTGTTTGAATTCCTGATATGGTGAGGTAACTCTGTATCCTATCTACCTGTTTTTTTTTTTGTTTTCAATATTGTTGCATTTTAGTTTTATTTATCATAATATCAAGGTCGTATGAGTGTATCCCTGACCTTACTGTAATTTCCTATTCTTATGATGAAATGAAATAGATTTATTTATTTATTTATTTTATTTTTTTTTTTGATTCATTGAGTCTAAACAAAATTCGAATCAAATAAACCTTTGAAACAATGAAGAAGAGGACTTAAAATATATTTACGATGAAGGAAAATAAGGAAAAATAACTTCGAAAGATGAGACCTGAAGTAAAACTCAAAATTATTTGTATGACACGATGAGTAAATGGGTTCAAAAGAAAATAAATTATTTACAAAGAAAATACGAAAAATGACTTCGAATAAAATGAGATCCAAACAAAACCATTATGCGTACGAGACAACGAAGAAATAGGAAGTAAGGACCAACGAACTCGTAAAACAATTTTGGACAAATTGAAACTTCGATGACTCCCTAATTTTTTTGAAAATTGTTTTTGGTGTAATGGAATCGGACTCAAGCAAAAGCTTTACAAATGCAATTTTGGTTTTTTTTATTAGATGAAACAAAATAAGGAAAGAGAAAGAAAATGAAAGGAAAAGGAAAAGACAATGTAGTTCAAATACTCTAGTAAGAAATTATAAAGCTGTGAAAATGTTGCCCCGGTATAATTTAGAAATTAACACGAAACAGAGTCAATAAGAAGTTTCCAAGACATAGGAAAACATCTCAAGCTTTAGTCATCACATTCTTCATTTCTCTGATCAGCTTCTTACAGCAATTGGAGAATGTTTCAATCCCCTTAGACGGGTTGATGATTGACATTACAGACTCAACATCAGCTAAGAACTTAGGGACGTCTTCAATGGCTTCATTGGCAATGAAAGCTAGGTGTGAGACTTCTCGTCCAATATTCTTTCATCTGAAACATTAATCTTTTATGACCCCTTTTAGCTAAATGCCAATATTCCATCTCTAGTTTTGTCATTGTTGCTTCTATCCACGACTCATCATTTCGGAATTACTTTTCACAATTTGGGTAGGTGAAATTAACGTGAATCACATCTTGATTGTCTTAACCCTTTCTGCGATTCATTGACTAAGGATATCTTTCATTAACAATCTGTGATCTTGGGCCTTTCTTCGAAGCGAACAACATTGCCCCCAAGTGTCCCTAATTTGATGAAAACATTTCAGCAAAAGTCGGGCCCAGCGTCCCTTCTGTCTCGCGCCCGGGTGCGAGACTTTCTCAAAAAGTCGAAAGTGGACGAGGGTCCATGATGAATCATTATTTTCCTCACTTCACTTAGTTTATTGTACTAGAATTAATTAGGGAATTGTGCTTAATTGTCCAATATTTTCCCATTTTTACTGATTGTGCTTAATTTGATCGGAAATTCTTATTTTAGTTAATTCGAATTATCTGAGACTAATTATGTGCATTATTACTTGTAGGAAAATTGTGGATAATATTTTGGGACTTTAAAGAGAAATTTCTGATAAATTAAATTGAGAAACAAAGTGAAATTCAATTTCTTGTTATGCACACGTATAGGGACTTCATTCATTGGAAAAGAGGAGCAGGGCCCATGGACAAATAAATGTGGAGTAGCTTTGAAGAAAGCAAAAATGGAACAGTCATGGGTGATTCACGTGAAGAGGAAGTTGCCACTTAGTGATATTGGTGTATGGTGTTTTGGTTTAGTGTGGAATTGAGGAATAAATCATAGAATGGTGATGCATTTTAACGTGAAGCACATGGATTCAAGGGTTGCTGCCACGTCTTTCATACTTCAAGTGTAATTCTTGGAAATGGCTGCCACATAATGTCACGGCCCCACACATAAGAAATGCATCTTAAAGAAATGTGGATATACACACAGGCAGCTATCAAAGAGGAATCTACTTTCTTGAATTTTAAGAAGCATATGGATGGGACCGTTTAAGGAAGTGGAGGTCACGGTTTTCTCAATTATTTGGAAGAAGTTGCAGGGTGCCCATATGAGACAATTTATTTTGGCAAACATCAACCAAAGTAAATAAAAGTGGGAGCCACCACTTGGTTGAAAACACACGGACGTTGGATGTAGCTACATGTGCACAACTTAGCAAATCGCTGCATCCAGGAGGCAACATGGCCATTGCAGAAAAGCGTCCAGGGAGATGGGGTGCACGGTGATGAAGTCCAGCAACCAAGGCATACGTTCATTTTGTTCCAGCAAGCTTCAATGCGTCCAGCAGAAAATCAAACGTGAAGTCCAGCAGCTTGGAGAAAGGCTTCCAACTTCCTACCGAGAACTAGGAGGGATGATGAACATTAGGGGTGTGCTTAAAGATAAGGGAGTTATCACGGCTGGAATGTGTACACGGAAGAAGCTCTCATCCAGCAGACATGATGGCATGCAGAAGAGGCACAGTGCTTGATTGGGAAAATGGCAGCCACACATCCACTTGGAGGAGAAGCCACCGAGAGAAGAGCATCAGCGCTTGCAAGAGAAAGGAAGCTTTCATTTTGAAGAGGGAACAACAGTAGCGTAACCTGCACAATCTAGCCACCAAGAGGAAGAAAATACAGCCGAGAGTAGCTCGCGGTTCATGATGGAGCAGCTACCACGTTGAAGCTCACGGAACAGGTTGGAGCTCTCGGGAGTTGGAGATGGGTGATTTATTTCAGCAGAATGTTGAGCAGCAAGGGAAGGAGCCGTGAAGGGGCTGGAACACCCACGGTCCAGCACATTGGCGTCTTTCATCACCAGCAGCAGCAGCGGGCTTCGTCCTCCCAGCTACCTTCAACGCGTCCAGACTTCACGCACGCATCAGCCACAATCAAGAACATCATGGGTCCAGCAGAGAGTGGAACCCACGGATGGAGGGTGATAAAAGTTGATTTCGTTTTCTGCATTCAATAATTTAGAAAAAGAATTCAGATGGCCCAGTTTCCACCAAAGGAGAGCAGCAACTGGAAACTCACGGGTTTGGTTTGGGAGGCCAGCAATTCACGTTCAGAATTCAGAATTGGGCTATAAAATGGAGCTCCAGAGGGAGTAGAAAGGATTAGATTTTAGAGTAGGAATTAGGAGTACTCACAGCCCCTGGAAGAGGCTCTCACCTCTTCCTCTTCCAAAGCTCTCTGTAATTTCCATTTCAAACATTGTCAAAATGTAGTTTTAATTTCTGAAGCAGTAGTATGTCACCTTTGCTTGTGTTATTTTTAGTTGTACTGTTGATTTTAATTTAAGTGTTGCAAGCTTTGATAAATTGCATTTCCAGTTAAATATTTTTATTGTCTCTTTTATTTTATCGTTTAATGTTTTTCTGCACCGTTAAATTCTTTCATTGCGTTTTACCGTTCAGTTTATTTTCAACGTCGGTTTTACTAATCATTTTCATTGTTCCTTTGGGTAAAATTTATTTACACTGCTGTTATGTTTTCTGCATGTTTATTCTTCTAGCATTTTAATTTCAAACACTATTGAATTTTCCATTTTTCACTTTTACCGTCTTTTACCGTTCGGTTTTACCATCTTTTAAATTTATTTCAGTATTTTCAATTTTGTTGTCTTATTTAATTTCCAGTTTTAATTTTATTTTCCGTACCAAAAATCACAAAACCCCCCCGCTTCGTGTAAAAAAAAATCTGAGACTGAACCACACAAATTGGTCCTTGAGAGACGACCTAGGAGTCAAATCCTAGTCTTATACTGCATTAATTTCTGTGCACATCAAATTTGTATGACCGCGACAGTCGTATCAGTCCACTAAAATCTGGACGAGCGTCTTCTTCTCTGGCCTGGACGAGCGTTCCAAATCTTGGACGAGCGCCCTCCTATCACACTGGACGAGCGTCCTCTTCTACCTTGCTGGCCGAGCGTCCATTTCTGCCTGGACGATCGTCCTCTACAAGCGTCCTGGACGAATGTCCTCTACTTACGTCATCCGGGCGAGCGTCTTCTTCAGAGAGCTAGACGAGCGTTTACTTGCGTCACTCTGGCGACCGCGTTTCTGCATGCCTTATGGTTGATTCATCTCTATAATTTGTTGGAGATTATTCCAAGCTCAATTTTAGCTCCCGCAATGATATATAATCTGCAATCTATGCTGCCAAAGGACACACTATTTAACTTGTTCTTCGTTTAAACTTGCACAAAGTTGCGCCCATTCATTTGCTCCTTTCATATTTGGTTTGCACTGCAATAGCTCGTCCATTTGGTACGGGGAATTTAAGGCGTCTCCAGTCTCACGGGAAATGAAACACATATACAACACTGGTAGACAACATAACATCTTTTCCCCCTTAAGTTCGTAACAACGATTAAGGGTCCCATAAACTTCAGCCAGGACGGGACATGGGTATATTGCTCGATTTAAGATTTGCCCAAATCCTTCCCCTCTCACAAACTCACCAAATTCTTATACCCCTCGACTCAAATTCCATGTTAATTTCCATTTTTACCATAAGGATTTAATCACAAATTTATAATTTCTCGACTAGAATTCACAAAATGTGACAAGACTATAAAGAAAAACATGAGCTAAGAAAGAAGAAAAAAAAAATGTATAAAGAGACATGATGATATATACAAGGTGCGTGATTTTTATTAAACAAACATGAGGGTTATAGGAATACACATTTCTCCCTTTTGTGCCTTATCAAAGGTTGAATGACAAAAGTTCTAAGGCCAAATATATGCACTCACAAGGATAGCATCCTAATGCTTAAATCAGGCCACCAGAGCTATGGCTCTTTTCACTGTTTCTCCACAACAGTCAGAGTAATCAACTAGATGTGGAGACACAAATGAAGAGAACAGACTCTGGCTGGGGTTCTCACGATAGCCAAACAGGAAGTACATCCCAGAGTGACACCGCTACACAACCCCTCTATTTCTAAGTTGCGCTCAGACCCGGGTATAGGGCCTCACTCATGATATGCATATGGTGTGTGTGTGAAGGGAGAAAGCAAATGTACACCCCAAACCCTCACCTGCAAAACAACCAGAAGATTCCCAGGCAGATATAACATGTTTTCTACCCTAGGGTTCAATATAATCAAAACAAACACACATACAATTATGACAAAAATCAAATAAGGATAAAGAAAAAGGAGAAGAAAAACACAAAGAAAAACCACATTGAATTCGCACATCTAATTAAATGGCCTGACTCTCTGGCAGTCCCCAGTGAAGTCGCCATCTGTCGCAACCGGGATCGCGACGGGACGACGATCCGAAAAAGAAATCGGGTTTTTGAAAAAGAGATTTGGAGTCGCCACCATAGTTTATTCTGGAAAACTACGGAAAAACCATAAAATGATAAAGCATGGTCAAATAGAACCAGATTCTTGGTTCGGGAGTCGGTTACGTGTAGGGAAGGTATTAGCACCCTACAACGCCTGCCCTAAGGCAGTACCTTTAACTAAATGCGCGAATGTGGATGTGGTTTTCAAAATGTTTAACTTTCCCTTGAAATAAAAACTCTAAAGAAACAAACAATAGTTTTTTAGTTTTTTTTTTGGGCCCGACAAGGATTGACCTTGCTCCTACGTATTCTCATTCAGAATGAGAAATCAGGGTTCCGTAGTTCATTTTGAAATTGTTTGAGAAATTTTGCTTGAAGAAATTGATTTTGGATTTTTGGGGAAGTGAACCTGACAAGGACTGGCCTTGCTCCTACGTATCTCCACTTTTGATGGAGAATCAAGGATCACGTAGTTCTGGCTAGAAAGATTGTTTGTTGGCTTGAAAGTGTTGATGTTTTTGGTTTTTTGAAGATTTTATATTTTTTTTTTGGTATTTTTTTTTTATGTAATATTTAGATTTTTTGCGTAATGAGCACTAGGCTGATGCGTACGATCGCACGAGCACTCACACGGCTTTTTCTTTGTTTTTTATTGTTTTGCGTAATGAGTACTAGGCTGATGCGTACGATCGCACGAGCACTCACACGGCTTTTTTATAGTTTTTTATTGTTTTGCGTAATGAGTACTAGGCTGATGCGTACGATCGCACGAGCACTCATACGGCTTTTTTGTTTATTTTATATTTTGGGTAACGAGTACTAGGCTGATGCGTACGATCGCACGAGTACTTATACCGCTTTTATTACATTACATGTTTTTTACAGTTTTACATTTTTTTTATTTTTTTTATTAAGAAAGAGAGGTGAGTTGAGATATCTATGACATAAAAATATGAAAAGACACAAAAAAAAAGAATTGTGGTAGAAAACAGGATAAATTCATAGACTAAAAAAATGATCAAAATGCATATATAAATAGAATGAAGAGAAAATGTGTACCTTGTTGAAGATTTGTGTGATGAAATAAAACCTTGCTCGTAATAAGTTGTGAGCAGAGATAGATTAATGGTGGAGAAGATGAATTTATAGTAAAAATATGGTATGAAATTTACTATGTTTGAAGGGAATAGGAAACGGTAAAGTGTGAGAGAAAAATTGAGTAGAGTTTTGGGATGAAATGAAGAGATTTTGAGAGAGAATAGATGGATGATATTATGTAAAAATAATGTGTATTGTTTTCTTTTTTTTTTTTTAGATTTTTTACAATATTAAAATAAATTTTTCATGCATATTTAAAATAAAGTCTAATAATTACTTAGTTATTTACATAACACAAAATGATATTTAGCTATTTGAAACAAAAATAGTAAAATTGTTTACACAAGTGTTTTTAAGAAAGTCAAAATAAATAGAAAATAAAAATAAAACATATTTGCTAAACGTAAAAAAAAAAACACACTAAAACCATTTCTTAATTTTAATCTTATATATTTTAGGAAAAAAAACAATTGCTTAAAGGAATAACGTTACTAAAAAATTTCTAAAACCATTTTATAATGCTGCAATTTTATATATTTATTTCTTTTGTATTTTTTTCATTTTTTTAGGTTGTTGTTTTTTTTATGGTTGTGTCATTTTCTATTAACAAATAAAATTGAAGTTTAAAATAAACAAATCCAATTAATAAAAATAAAATACAAAACACGAGAAATATATTATAATTGTGAGACAAATACTAAAAGAGTGAAGAAAATAAAAATAAAACAAATGAAACAACCAATACGGAACCAAACAAATACTAAGAGCATAAAAACCAATTAAATAAGGATAGGGGTGTATAGAAAAAAAACCAGGTGTGTCGGAAGACTCCGGTTCTCAGGCCCAACGGACGGTAGGAGTGCAACTGTGAGGTTTAGGGGTGTCGCATAGCAGGTGCTGGTCAAGTCGGAGGCCCTTTTCTTGTTGTTTGCAGGGGTGTAAAGATGCAAAGTGGGGTGTGCGCCTAGGAGAGAAAAGGTTTAAAACCGAATGGGCCAAAGCCTAATGGGGTTCAAAATATGAATAAAAGGGTGTAGGAAAAGAATTTTCTCTTGTTTTTTTGTTTTGGGGTGGAAATGAAAAGGTTTGGTGTGAGAGGAAAAAAAGATAGATCTTGTGTAAAAAATGTGTGTGTGAAATGAAAGGAATGTAGGTATTTATAGAGTTAAGGATGAAGAAAGTTGATGAATAAAAATAATATAATAAGTTGGTGGAAAATTTAGATGAAATAAAATATAATAAAAAAAAGATGAATAGAAAAAGTTAATGTGGAAAATAAGTGAAAGAAATAATATAAAAAGTTGGTGGAGAAAGTAGGTGAAATAAAATATAGTAAATAGTAAAAGTTAATGTGGAAAATAAGTGAAAGAAATAATATAAAAAAGTTGGTGGAGAAATTAGGTAAAATAAAATATAGTGAATAGTAAAAGTTAATGTGGAAAATAAGTGAAAGAAATAATATAAAAAGTTGGTGGAGAAATTAGGTGTGGAAATTAAGTGGAAGAAATAATATAAAAAGTTGGTGGAGAAATTAGGTAAAATAAAATATAGTGAATAGTAAAGGTTAATGTGGAAAATAAGTGAAAGAAATAATATAAAAAGTTGGTGGAGAAATTAGGTGTGGAAATTAAGTGGAAGAAATAATATAAAAAGTTGGTGGAGAAATTAGGTAAAATAAAATATAGTGAATAGTAAAAGTTAATGTGGAAAATAAGTGAAAGAAATAATATAAAAAGTTGGTGGAGAAATTAGGTGTGGAAATTAAGTGGAAGAAATAATATAAAAAGTTGGTGGAGAAATTAGGTGAAGAAGAATGGATAATAAAAAATGTTGATGGAGAAGATATAATTAAAAATGTAAGTGGAATAATTAGAAAAGTTGATATATAAAATTAATATGGAAATGATGTGGAAAAAGTAAATGAAAAAGGTAGATGATGTGGAGGATGAGGTGGATGGTGATGTGGAGAATGGGGTGTGATAAGAAAAGATTGGTGGTGAGGAAGTAAAAAAGTGAGATTATTTTGGGCCAATTGATTAAGTTTTTTTAAAAGAAAATTTAGGGGGTGCAAAAAGTAAAATAAATAGTATTTTTCATTTTGTTTTTTTTTTGTATTTTTTTTAATGAATTATATTTATCCGGACGAAATTGGGTGTTGACAATTATTACTACAAGTGCACGCCTACAATCAAAACCACTAAAAACCTAAGTCTTAAAAACAAAATTACAATTATTACAAAAGCTTTTCATCTGAATACAAGTCTTCAAAAGATCTTCTTGAATCTTGATTTCTCTTGACTTGATTTGGGCATCATCAAAACTTCATTTTCATCATTTTGCTAACAAATGTTTTTGCATACTGTTAGAGTTTCTTACTCTTTTATGTGAGTGAGACTGATTCTTCTAAGTTCTTGAGTGATTCAAAAACCCTATGTTGCCTCCCTTGGAAAGAGTGATTCTTTCCTTGCAATTTTATTTGTCACTTTGTTTTTCTTTCTTCCTCCCAATTTATAAAAACTCAATTCTATCAAGTTTATCTCGTAGTCATAACTTTCATTTTACTTATCCAAAATAAGTGTTTCTTGAGCCATAATTAAACTTCAGAATGTGAGCTTTCACCTCGTTTTTGAAACACCCAAATTCGGAGTTTTATAATCCTATGTTTTGAAATTTCTCCCAAGGTTTTAATCCTAAAGATCCTCAATCAGTCCTTTTGTAAATGTGGTTCTCATCACTTAGTATCAGAGCTTTTATTCTAGGTTTGGAATGACGATGAAAACTTTCTATACAAGGTGTTTAATCGAAGATCTTGTTTAGTTTATACGGTTATGGAAGTGCCAACAATGTTATAAGCAAAAGATTGGTGGAGAAACTCCACTTACCAACATGCTCTCATCTGAATCAAGCATGGCTTAGATTCATTACAAGGCAATCTATGCAAGAAGTACTATGTGATATCGTTCCCATGGAATCTTGTCATCTTCATTTAGGATGGTCATGACTTTGTTTTAAAACATTCAATCTTAATGAATGCTCACTTTATTTGAGGCATGAGGAACATAAAATTAAGCTAAAATTTATGACACCAGGACAAGTCAGTAAGGATCTGTTGAGACAAAATCAAAATGTTCAAAAACTCATCATCGTCTAATGAAGAAGGATTTCATAACATCTAAAGTCAAGAGCTAAAATAATGCTTTTTAGATCAAAATGTTTGATTTTTTTTATTCTAGTATAGTATTTTCAAGTAAACAATGAGACAAGTTAAAAGGCTCCAACAAATTCGATCAAGATCTTAATTAAAAGATAAACTAACTTTTTCATAATATAAATTCAATTGATATATACATAACTTACCCAACCAATAGACCTTGATATATGATTCAGTATTTTATTCCATTTACGAAGATAAAATAAAAAAGCGAGTTTCACTTGATTAGTTTTAGCAAGTAAGAGAACAGTAAATAAATTATTCAATTTATTAAAATGTATTATCTTTAAAAGTTGGTGAAAATAAAAATGATGAAATTTAAAGAGAAATAGAGAAAATAAAGTAAGGATGGAAACCTTCGAAACAAAGACAATGATAAACTGAAATGCCCATAAAAGAAAAGAAAATCACAAATAGAAACTAAAAAATATTTAAATTTGAAAACTTATAAAGAATTTATTTTAAAAAGAGCATTATCAAATTTAACAGTGTTAAAATAGAATGACTCAATTTCTCACACCAAGAGGGGGTGAATTGGTGAACTCTAAACACAAGCTTTTAAAATCTTTTTCACAAAAATTGATGCCTTTATACTTTTCTTGAATTGAAAGGTAAAAGATTTTCAATGCAGCAGAAACTTAATCGAATAAGTACAGAAAGTAATCGATTGAAAAAAAGAGAGTAGGGATCAGAAAACTCAAACACTGAGTTTTTGTACTGATTCGGCCAAGCCTACATCCAGTGTCCTTCCAACCACGAGAAGCCAATGCACAATAAAGATCAAGGTTTTTACAACAAGGTTTTTATAGAGACCTCACATCAAAAATATAGAACACCTCTCTAACCCTCTAATTTAATATAGGCAGTCAACAACAAGACCAGCAGCAAGAATCCCCTCTTCTGCCGTCTAACCCCAATTAAGCAACCCTCAAAGTCAAGAACACACACGTTCTTCTTCCTGTAATCACAACAGGGAACTCAAACCAATCTTCACGAGATTGCAAAATTTGATCACGCAATAACACCCAAGTGTGCAAATTTGATCAGTCTTTGAAACACAACAGTCTTGCTCCTCAAGAAATCACAAGTTGTTGATCACCACGGTCAATCTTGTTTCTTGGAGCTTTTTGATGAGTGCATATTTATGCCCACATTTATGCTTTAAAATTAAATTTTTGATGAAATTCATCTGTTTGAATGATTGATTTAAAGAGGATTTATGATGATTTGATATATTTTGTTTGGAATTAAAAGGGACTTAAAAAGTGATTTTAATTGCATAAATTATTCTAGAAAATTCTTATGTTTATTTGTGCAGCTGAAATTATAAGTTTGCTTGGTCCAAATGGCAATTCAAGGCCCAAAATTAGGTTTTATTTGGAAAGTAATGTACAGATGGGCCAAACAAACAAACTTTACCCTTGCACCTCCTAAAATCCCTACATACACTCCTATTTCTAAAATAGGCCAACAACTAAGCCCAAGCACTAAGTCGTTTCTCCTACACCTCCCTAAGTTTCCTACTCCTACCCTTCCTAAACTAGACTCCACCAGATCATGCCACATGGAAATCTAATACTCACACATCTGACCATCAAGAAGTTGCCATGTCATTAATCCTCTGCACACCAAATTAACCAATCAGTTGTTGACACATCACCACCCTTGACACATCATCATCTTCTCCAAACAGAAACCCTAATTTCATCATCATAACCTATCCCTAGCTGCCACTATCGTGCCGCTGTCATCACTATGCCGCAAGGCGCCGCCGCCGCAAACCCCAATGTCGCGCCACCGCTATAAACCCTAGATCTGACCAACCACCTCATCGCCAGCGTCGTCGCACAGTAACCACCGTCAACCACCAAGGTCGCCGCTTTCGAAACCCCCTAATCCGGCCACCACAACGCCTATATCATGGCAGTTTGTCCCTCGTCATCATCTCCTTCACCTTCCTCGCGTACCATCCTTGTCGGAATCGCAAGGTCGCGACACCAACATCACGAGAGCCTCCTCCATGTGCCGCCACATGAATCATCCTCACCACCAGTCAATAGCAAGGCCATCGCCTAATACTGATCCACATCGCACAAGCCGTTGCAACCTCCTCGCGCAGTTCACCTTCGCCAAACCTTAGCACCGCTGTTCGAAAGTCATGGTGCGGGTCATCTTCTCCTTCATTCATCAGACTTGCAAACAAACCCAAAAACACAGAAATCGCCGCCATCTCCATTCGAAAATTATGGTGCGAGAGAAGCGGAGTTCCTTCAAGCAGGTGGCGTAGACAAAGGCACAGGAGCTCCGTTTCCCCCTAATTTGAAACCCTAACTTTGGGTGGGAAAGGGGATGACACGTGTCAGTCCCTTATTGGGCGCAGTCTCTCTGGTCAAAACTGGTCAGCAGATTTGAATCTGGTTAAGGTTGGTCAAACAGGGGTTCTGTTGCAATTTTGGGAAATTCAGTTGGGGCTAAAGTGCAAATAGAGAAATTTCAGGGCTTATGTGTAATTTTGGAAATTTAGAAAAGCTAAAAGATAAAATTCAGTTGTTAAATTAATTTAATTTGGGAATATCAACAGAAAATATCTTCCAAATAATGTTATAATTATCTAAATCTTTTAGTTATTTGGAAGATATAAGATAAAAGATTCTATCAACTGAATATTCAGAGTCCAAGCCCAATCAAGCCCTATATAAAGAGACCTAGGGGAGGCAGAAAAGGGGGACTTCACTTCATTCATTTATTCACCACTTCTCTCTTTCATTTCATCTTGTATTCAACTCCATTCATTGAGAGTTAAGCATCAAGGGCTATTCTGCTGTAATTCCATTATGGGTTCTGAGGTTAGGTTGAGTTAATGCAATTGTTTATTTTGATTATTGATTTAAGTTGTTCTCTCTATGTCTTTCATCTCTTTATCAAATTAAAAGCAAAGATTTTTGCATCATAATGTGTTTGAATCTACATGCATATTGATTATATGAGTCTAGGGTTTCTAGGTTTAATTGAGAATATACTTTGATTTAATTTAGGAACTTTCATATGATTAAATGGTTTTTACTATCAATTGAGAATGTACTTTGATTGATTTGTAATAATTTCACCTATAATCAATTGAGAATTTACTTTGATTGATTATCTTTTAATTTGGTTAGGAGATTTAAGACTAGACATGATTAAACACAATAGGATTTGATTGAGAATGTACTTTGGTTGAATTCATTGTGAATAATCTAGAAAGGTTGTGCATTTGATTGAGAATTTACTTTGGCTAAATGCATGATCGCCCTCAAATTAATTAAGAATGTACTTTAATTAATTTGAAACTTAAATAATAATCAATTGAACAATTATCTGTGAATAACCGATGATGAATCTATCTTGGAAAAGCAATGGAATTAGCCTATTTAATCATAATTGTTTTTAGGTTTCTTATTTGTTCTTTAAACCTTCTCCAAACATCATTTTTATTCTTGAACATTGCATTGCATTCATAAGATTCAAATATTAAAAGGCAATTCCGTATTTGTTGGGAGACGACTCATGGTTACTTTAACCCTATCTACTTTCTTGAATACTACTTGGCAATATTGAAGTTGCCTTGAAAAGTAGTATTAATTTGATAGTTTCAACGATAGCCTATCACTTTTCCTCTCTTTATGTAAGGTCACAGCTTTTTGTAAATGATATGAAATTGTTAGAATCACAAAAAAGTTCTTATAGAATTCAAATTTGCATCAATTTATAGTATAACACATATCAAACGCATTTTAATCAATTGAGCTACTAACGAAAACGAATATAGCAATCAGTTATAACAGAATTAACAGCAGTCAAACAAATAATTGAATGTACAATTAATGCAATTGACTATCATTTAATACTTGGGCAACATATTTAAAAATATGACCATTATGTTAGTTGTTACAAACATTTAACAGATTTTCAATACATAAACTAACTTATTCGAATACATAGTGCATGCATTCAATTAAGGGAAATCTTTTTGCACAATTTTGAAAACTTTTCTCTTTGAAAAAACTCACACCACACTTCAAAAGAGTTTGTGCAAACACACGAGTTTCAATCGATTCACCCCATAATGTAATCCACTTAAAACTGTTGTTTTGCTACACATTTAAAGTTCAACCATAGTGCTTGTGATGTTTCTTTTCGCAAAAACATATGTCATGCATACACATATAAAATCACACATTTCACACAGTGATATGCAATGAACAACACAAACATAGCTCAAACATGTTCTCAGATATGCTTTATCAGATTTAACACATTAAAGCAAAACATATGACATGTAAACATAGAACATGTCACACAAAATATACATGTGTTATTAATTATGTGTTGTCACCATAAAAAACTGAGATATTACTGAGATTGTGGATTAAGCTAAACATGTGGTCCCCTATCAACAATCTACCCTTTTTTTTATGATGCACAACCATGATTAATAATAAATCATGTCGCACAAATCAAATACAGATTATCAACCAAAACCAATTACATAAATATCATAATTCTCCCCCTTTGGGCATTAGCAAAAAAGGTAAGCACACTGTAATTGATACACAGATAATCAAACACAATAGAGATGCATCAGATAAAAACGTTGTATGATGCTTCCCCTAACAGTATTATTTACATGATTTAGGATATTCTCCCCCTTAAATGAATACATGTGAAACAGTTCAATAACATGACATGCTTCCCCTGTCATTATGCATGTTTCAATCTCAAAACACATATGCACAATGTAGTAATCAGATTGTATATCAGAGCATGTAAAAGCATATTCTAAGTAATGTATCAAAGCAGATATGTAACAACAATATCAGATCAAGAATTGATACATTTTCAATCAGCAAAAAAAAAACAATTTTAATTTCTTATCATCTCAAAATATGTATATTAGTTGAGTAAAGAGATATAAGAAGAATAAACATTCAACTGTATATGAAATAAGATTTAAAGATATCAGATATTCCAAGTTTGGAATCTTTAAACCACTATTGATACTCAATCGATTTTAATCCAGTCAGAATCAATTTCTTGTTGTAGCATATTATTGACTTTCCAGTTTCATCTAGCCAACAAGTAATGTTCCTTCAAAACCTTTCATGGTCTTTCTAGATCAAGCATTTTAGAATCAGTATAATACAAGAATTATCACAGATAATGTGTGAGTATGCAAAGAAATGAATGTAATAGTAAAATTTAACACATTTGCATACAAGCATAATGTAATCGATTTAAGTGCTATTTTATACTACTATCTTCAAGAATTCCTAGTTCATTTCGAATTGTATGAAATCTTTCTTTGTTCAAAGACTTTGAAAAATACCCTCCCATTGATGTAAGGTATCTACATATTCGACCTTAATTTCTCCTTTGAGGATGTGGTCTCGTATGAAATGATGCCTTATTTCAATATGCTTAGTTTTAGAGTGAAGAACATGATTTTTAACCAAATTAATGGCACTTATGTTATCACATTTTAAAGGAATATGATCTAATGATATGCCATAGTCCTCTAGTTGGCTCTTGATCCAAAGAGATTGAGCACAACAGCTTTCAGCTACTATGTACTCTGCTTCTGTGGTAGATAATGCCACACAAGCTTGATTCTTTAAATAACAAGAAACTAGTGAATATCCTAGTAGATGACATGTGCCACTAGTTCTCTTTCTGTCTATCTTATAGCCACCAAAATCAGAATTACTCTAACCCTCAAGAAAAATATTTGAACCACTGGGATACCACAGTCCAAGATTCTTGGTTCCTTTTAAGCCTTTCAAAATTCTTTTTACAACAGTTAAGTGTGATTATTTTGGTAAAGACTAAAACCTAGCATAGAGACAGACACTAAGCATGATGTCTGGTCTACTAGTAGTTAAGTACAATAGAGATCCGATCATACCTCTGTACATTTTCTGATCAACTTCTTTGCCTATTTCATCAAGGTCAATATAGCAATTTGTTGCCATAGGAGTTGCAGCCTCTTTGCAGTCCAACATTTTGTATTTCTTTAACAGATCAGTGCAATACTTGGATTGATGGATAAAGATGCCATTCTTGGTTTGCTTGACTTGAAGTCCTAGGAAATATGAGTGTTCTCCCATCATGGACATCTTGAACTCTTCCTGCATAGTCTTAGAAAACTCTTTGCATAGTGTACGATTAGTTGATCCAAAGATAATGTCATCAACATAAATTTGAACATATAATTTGTCTTTATTTGAGTTCTTAATAAAGAGGGTTGAATTAACTTTACCCCTAGAGAATCCCTTCTTTACTAGAAACTCACTTAAGCGCTCGTACCACGACATCGACGCCTGGTTTAACCCATACAAAGCCTTTTTGAGTTTGAAGACATAATCTGGGTGCTCAAAGTCTTGAAATCTTGGTGGTTGTTCCACATAGACTTCTTCCTTAATATAGCCATTTAAGAACGCACTCTTGACATCCATTTGATACAGTTTAAACTTCATCATGGATGCAACAACAAGCAGAATCCTTATTGCTTCCAGTCTGGCCCTTGGTGCATATGTCTCATCATAATTGATTCTTTCTTCTTGATTGTAACCTTTAGCAACCAACCTTGCTTTGTTCTTTATGATTTCCCCTGAATCATCCATCTTGTTTCTGAAGACCCATTTAGTGCCTATGACCTGTAACTTTTCTGTTCTTAGCACCAGCTCCCATATATTGTTCCTCTTAAACTGATTTAGTTCCTCTTGCATGTCCATTGATGAGTCAATATTTTCTTCACTTCACTTAGTTTATTGTACTAGAATTAATCAGGGAATTGTGCTTAATCGTCCGTTATTTTCCTATTTTTCCTAATTGTGCTTAATTCGATCATAAATTCTTATTTTAACTAATTTGAATTATCTGAGCTTATTATTTTGCATTATTAATTATGGAAAATTTTGGATATCTTTTTGGGACATTTGAAGGCCAAATGAGAAATGACAATTGAGCCCAATGCATTTCAGCCACTTCAATTTTCGCTGGTTGCTGTGTGAATTTTGTGTCAACTTGTTTGTCCTCGTTCGAGTTCAATTCATATCCGTTTTCAATGCAATTTTTTTTCATAGTTTCGTCTAGATGTCTAGTTTCATGTATAGTTTTTACTTTGTTCAAATTCGATCTGTGTTGTTCCCAGTATTTTGTTTACTCCCCTATGTCAGTCTAGTGTTTACTGTTTGAGTGACTTCTAATTTGTTTGCATTGTTTGCTTGTTGTTTGATACTTGTGGTGGCTGGAATTGATTATTGGACAATGCTAAGACCTCTCAACACTCTTAATGAAGTGCTTCATTTCTTAAATTTTTAGAAGCAAAATTTGGCATTCCAAAACATGTTACACGACCATTGCAAAATTTATTGGATTGGAATCATTGAAGCAAATGGAATGAAAGGACCGCATTGAATTGAGGCACGGTTTTATAACTGGAAATTAACAAATGTGCTGCTACATTCTCTGAAAACCACACGGCCCCTTCTTCTTATCTTGTCATTGATTGAAGGAAATTATACAATATGCTAAAGGAGACAACACATGGGGCCACTTGGTTGGAAATTCAAGTCCACATGCATTCCTAAATGCTAAGCACGGCTATGGAATTTATGTTGGCAAACATATGACAAAAATGGGGCTGCAACTAAGAAAAAAAATACTATTTTCAATTTGAAAAGTTGACATAAGTGGAAGGGCACATACAAACATCTCACAGATGCAACTCATTTCTTTCTTTCAGAATTTTGCAAAAGGACAAACACAAGACCAATTCTAATCAAAAAAGGGGAGGACCACCATACTTTCTTTGCTGGAACGAAAAATTGCCTTGCAGAATAAATAGATCCAAAGGAGTTCACGGCAACTTGGAGCAGCCACCAAGAGAGAGGAGAAACAATTCACGGCTGGATGGAGAAGCTCATGGTCTTCATTCCAGCAGCAGTCCAGCCACGTAGAGAAGCTTCACTCACGGCCTTGGTCTTGAAAGAAGAACACCTTGCAGTTTGGACGGAAGATGGCAGCAGCACCTTGCCAAAAAGCAACTGGTCCAGCAAAGAGAAGCATTCAGCAGTTCACACCCACCATATAAAGAGGAAGAAGATTGTCCAGAGCTGCTGTTACGTGAAAGGAAGCAAGGAATGTGAAGAGAGAAGAAGTGATTCAAAGGCTAGTTTTTCATGGTGAATTAATTTGAAAGCTTTGGAAGTAATTGTTGTGCATGCTAATTCAGTGGAGAGATACGTTCTAAGCAAGACCAAGAGGACGAAAAGAGGAGGCATGAAATCCTGAAGGTGGTGTTCTCGGCTAGCATGGAATTGAAGAAGACAAGCTGGCAAAATGGAGGGCCCCTACCTACTTTCTTGGCACGGCTTGGAGGGGAAGAAAATCAGGAACCTATAGAGAAAAAGACAAAACAATCAAGATGAATTGGAGGAGAAGTCACGAGAGGATGTTCTGAGTTTTGGCTATAAATTGGCAGCAGACAATCAGTGAAGAATCATTAGAGTTTTAGGAGTAGTTTAGGATAGCTGAGAAGAGGCTCTGCCTCTTCCTCTCTGTTTTCCATTTTAAACAGTAAAATAATGTAGTGTTTTATTTCTGAAAGCATGAAATTTGTCTCAGCAATTGGAGCAATTTGATCGGTTTGATTTTTATTCAGTAATTTTATTTCAAGTATTAAATCTTTGAAGAATTTTATTTTAGTCAAGTGCTTTTATTTTTATCGTCTCTTTTATTTTGTAATTTAATGTTTTCTGAAACGTTAAAATTCTGTCAATGTATTTTACTGTTCATCTCATTTTCAACGTTGTTTTTACCGTTTATTTTTACTGATGCTTTTGGTAAATTTTAATTACAATGTTTTTACCATTTCTGCATATTTACTGTTCCGTTTTTACCGTTTTTCACTGTTCAGTTTTTATTGTCTTTTAAATGTATTTTAGTATTTTTAATTCTGCTTTGTTTAAATTCCAGTTTTAATTTATTTTACCTCAACGAAAAACAATCACAACCCCCCCCCCCACTTCATGTTAAATCTAAGACTGAACCATAAATTGGTCCTTGAGAGACGACCTAGGAGTCACTTCCTAGTACTGTACTGCATTAATTTCGCAATCAACTTTTGTGAGCGGTGCGACCCGCTCACCATCCATCATCCAATTTTCATCCGCAATAGCAGCTTCAACATTTTTTAGCTTAATTTTAGAAACATATGCTACATTCATGCACAATTGATTAAGTTGACGCCTAATGATACTCCTCTCATGATATCACCAAAGATGTTTCTTGCCGAGACATTTCTTGGTGTTTTCCACTCCTTAATTGATTAAGCTCTAAGGGGATCGATTTCAAACTCAAAATTTTCCTCAGCTGGAATTTCTTCATTCTATTTTTCTTCTTCAGCAGAATCATCTGCGGCTATTCACTTTCTAGAATGAACAGGATTAATGGTAACATTAATATACTCATCAAAGGCTACAGATTCTTCAACAGGCAACACATTTTCAATTTCATATGCAGAGGGAGTTTGCATTTTACCAACATCGATGCTTTTTCCTTTGTTGTTATCACCGTATGTGACATGGCCAGTAGTCAAGTAAGAGATGCTTGCGAATTTTGTTGGATCTTGTGTCATATGTCTTGAGCATCCACTGTCCAGATACCACATGGATCCTTTTGCTGCTTGTTTCAAACCCTCTTTTATCGTTTCAGATTTGGCCATCATGATAAGATCACTTTCAGACACATTCTTCATATTATCATTCTGATGCCCGTGATTTTTCTTCTTTTTGAGGAATTTCATAAACTTTTCATCTTGCAGATTTTTTCTTTCAACTTTGAATCAAATCCATTAACACAAATTTTCTTGTTTTGCGCGATACCTGCTTCAAAGAATTCATAAAAGCCATTAGTAATAGAATTTTGCTTAGCATTTCAAGTAACATGCACAAGTTCAAATACAGATTCACTAGTCCTTCCTATTTGAGATATAGAAGCCATTTTCCAAGATTAATTACTTAATCAGAAATAGTAATCGATTAGTTTTTCAAATATTTTATGAAAACCAGCTCTGGTGCCAATTGTTAAAATAGAATGACTCAGTTTCTCACACCAAGAGGGTGGTGAATTGGTGAAGTGTAAAAACAAAAACTTTTAAAATCTTTTTCACAAAAATTGATGCCTTTATACTTTTCTTGAATTGCAAGGTAAAAGATTTTCAATGCAGCAGATACTTAATCGAATAAATACAGAAAGTAATCGATTGAATAAAAGAGAGTAGGGATCAAAAAAATTCAAATACTGAGTTTTTATACTGGTTCGGCCAAGCCTACATCCAGTGTCCTTCCAACCACGGGAAGCCAATGCACTATAAAGATCAAGGTTTTTATAGAGACCTCACGTCAAAAATATAAAACACCTCTCTAACCCTCTAATTTAATATAGGCAGTCAACAACAAGACCAACAACAAGAATCTCCTCTTCTGTCGTCTAACCCCTTTGAGGCACCCTCAAAGTCAACAACACACACGTTCTTCTTCCTGTAATCATGTTGAAAATAGAATGGCTCAGTTTTCAACACCAAGATGGGGCTGAATTGGTGAAATACAAAAACAATGTTTCCTTTAAATCTTTTTCGCAAAGTATATGCCTTTAAAAGCTTTCTTGAAACGCAAGGAAAAAGACTTTGTAGTGCAGCAAAATATAGTCGAATCAGTAAAAATTAAAGTCGATTGAGTGTAACAGAGTAGGGATAGAAAAATCAAACATTGAGTTTTTATACTTGTTCAGCCAAGCCTACACCTAGTGTCCTTCCACCATGGGAAGCAAAGGCACTATAATGATCGAGATTTTTACAACAAAGCTTTTATAGAGACCTCCACGTCAAAAATATAAAACACCTCTCTAACCCTCTAATCAAAATATAGTCATATAACACACAAAGACCAGCAACAAGATTTCCCCTCTCTTGTCGTCTTTAACCACTTTGAACAATCTTCAAAGTCCAGAACGTCGCATGTTTTCTTCCTGTAGTCACAACAGGGCAGCCACAATCTTCACAAGATTGAGAGAAACTGATCACGAAACAGACACCCCAAGTGCATGTTGATCAGACAGTAAGAGCACACAAATTCTTGCTCATCAAGCAATCACCAAACATGAACACCATAGTCTTCTTGATGAATTCTTGGAGCTTTCACACTTTCTGCAAGAGATCAATAATCTGAAAGAAAACAATCAAATCGTTAGAATCACAAAAGTTCTTACAGAATTCAAATTCACGTCTATTTATAGTTTTTCACAATTTTGACGCTCTCAAGTCGACTTAGCTACTAATGCAATCGAATACAACACTTCAGTCAAAGTAGTTAGCAGCAATAAAATGCAGTTAATTGAATGGACAATTAATGCAGTCGAATCACAATAAATGTTTGGTCAGCATATTTAAAAATATAGCCATTGTAACATTTAATTCAAGCATTAACAGAATTTCAAAACTGTAACAGACTTAGTCGAATGCAGGTTGCATGTAATCGACTATTGATAACAGTTGAAAAACTGTTATTTTCATGCTTAAAATTGACACAAAAAGCAACCTTTACACTTAGAAACTAGCTTGAAATCATGCTTTTATCCATATTTTCAGAAATAAGAGAGCTGGATAGGTTTATGCTTGATTTCAGTGTTTTTGTGCAGGTTTTAAGGTGAATTTAGTGAAAAAAGTGAAGAAGGAGAGAGTTGAAAGTGAATTTAATGGTTTTGTGCAAGATTCCCTTGATTTTGTAGGCTAATTGAATGATTTGAAAGAGGAATTGAAGTACCGAATGATTGGAATGCTGAAAAGTCAACCAGAAACCAGAAAAGTCAACCAGTCAACCAGAAAAGTCAACCAGTCAACAAAAAAAGTCAACCAGTCAACCAGAATACGAAAAAAGTCAACCAGACGAGTTTTGGGCCAGTTTTATGCGATTTTATGATCTGTTTGGGCCTGGATCCGTTTTCTATTATTTTTATGGTATCTTTGGCAAAGACGAAGCAAACACTCTCTCTTCCACCCCTTAGGAGGATCTTGGATGCTCAGGCTACCTCTTCACCTTTCTAGGGTTTTATCCTTCATTCTTTCATTATTGTTCATCTAGGTTCACCATAAATATGGTGAACTAAACCTTGTATGTTTGTTGGGGAATCAATGTAATCTTTTGAAGCTCTCATATATGGAATTTGTGCTTGCATCTTAATCTAAGATTTATGCTTTCTTTCATTATTAGTTAGGGTTTTTCCTCTTTGCTTAATGCTTGCTTTGTTTAACTCATTCAATGCATGATTATTGATTTTGTCGATACGGGAACGTACGGGGAAGTCTAGATCCGGGGAATCTCTCCCAATATTATATTGGTTGTCGTTAAGCTTCTATGCTAAGAGAACTAATTATTAGGAATGCTAGGAATTGTATGAACTCGTAATTAGGGATAGGCCTTCTTGACAAGGTAACTTAGAGAGTGGCATTAACAATGACGATTTGAATGTTGAATTCCTAAAATATATGAGAGTGGATGAGATGAAATTGACCCCCAACAACATATTCATCCATATATTTCATTCAAAGTATTTGTCTTTTGCTTTTGCCATTGATCAAAACGTCATGCATACATATTTATTTTCGCCTTTTGCATAGTAAAATCCAATTATTTCGTTCTTAAGTCTTAGCTAATCAACAAACCACACAACTAAACTAGGCCGTGAGTCCTTTGGGAGAACGATAATTGGTCTTACCGAGTTTATTACTTGAACGATTCGGTCATACTTGCCGATTGTAAAACAAGTTTGTGACATCATATTTTGGTGATCATAAATTTGTCCATCAACTACACAACACAGTTAAACAAAGTTTTGAAAAACTTTCTCTTCAAAAATTCTCATAACACACTTTGAAAAGTTTGTGCAAAGCCACAAGTTTTAATCGACTTACTCAAGAATGAAATCAACTTAAAAATGTTGTTTTGCCACATATTATAAGTTCAACAAAAGTGCATGTGGTTTTCCTTTTCTAAAATCTATGCCATGCATTCATAGATAAGATCTCATGTAAAACATAGTGAATTGCAGCAATGACAGAATCAACACAAACATGTTGTCAAATAATCATAAACATGAAAGTTATGAACATGTAACATATAACAACCCATGTTGTTATTAATAATGTTGTCATCATAAAAAACTAGAAGTTCTTTGAGATTGTAAGGTTTGGCTAAACCATTGCTCCCCTTATCAATAATCTCAACAAATAACAATAGGGAACTCAAACCAATCTTCACGAGATTGCAAAATCTGATCACGCAGTAACACCCAAGTGTGCAGATTTGATCAGTCTTTGAAACACAACAGTCTTGCTCCTCAAGAAATCACAAGTTGTTGATCACCACTGTCAATCTTGTTTCTTGGAGCTTTTCCTCTCTTTATGTAAGATCACAGCTTTCTTTAAATGATTTGAAATATTTAGAATCACAAAAAGTTCTTACAGAATTCAAATCTACGTCAATTTATAGTATAACACATATCATACGCATTTTAATCAATTAAGCTACTAACGAAATTGAATATAACAATCAGTTATAACATAATTAGCAACACTCAAACAAATAATTGAATGTACAATGAATGTAATCGGCTATCATTTAATGTTTGGTCAACATATTTAAAAATATGACCGTTATGTTAGTTGTTACCAACATTTAACAGATTTTCAAAACATCAACTAACTAATTTGAATACATTGTGCATGCATTCGATTAAGTGAAATCTATTTGCACAGTTTTGAAAATTTTTCTCTTTGAAAAAATCACAGCACAGTTCAAACGATTTTGTGCAAACACACGAGTTTCAATCGATTCACCCCATAATGTAATCGACTTAAAACTGTTGTTTTGGCACACATTTAAAGTTCAACCATAGTGCTTGTGATTTTTCTTTTCCTGAAAACATATGTCATGCATACACATATAAAATCACATATTTCACATAGTGGTAATGAACAACACAAACATAGCGCCAACTTGTTCTCAGATATTCTTTATCAGGTTTAACACATTAAAGAAAAACATATGACATGTAAACATAGAACATGTAATATAGAATATTCATGTGTTATTAATTATGTGTTGTCATCATCAAAAACTCATATATTACTGAGATTGTAGGTTAAGCTAAACCTGTGCTCCCCTATCAACAATCTCAACAAATAATTACCCACGAACATCATCCTATTCATGTAAATCCTCCTTAATTACTCTAAAGATATGCCATATTTTGTTAATAGGTATATTTTTAACACTTTTAGGTCATGATATGTATATAGCATATAGCCAATATTTGACATATTTTAGGATAGACAATTTTTCCTAGGATTCTTCTTACACCCTATCAAATTTCTTTCTACACTCCATATATTTCCAGAAGGGGTATTTCTCATTCCACCACCACCCCTTGCTCCCTCCACCACCCCATTTATGTTTTACCCCTCCCTCCACCTCCCTATTCCCTTTTTACCCTTAGTAAAATTTTACTTTTAAGGTTAATATTTTTTAACCTCTACCCACTCCGATCCTCTACATGAATGTATGCAGCAACAACTCTTCTTCCTCTTTAACGTTCGACTTCGTCCCCTCATTGTTTCATTGTACTCTTGTTCCTCTATCACGTTCCACTTCTTCCTCTCATTCTTTAATTGTGGTAGAAATGTGGTGTGAGGGTGTGGTGGAGTTTCATTAGGTGGTGTGCTTAGTGGGAGATTGTAGGTGATGGTGGAAGGAATTGATCTAGCGGTGCCAAAGATCGGTCTGTGATGGTGGTGTGATGGTGCTTGAGGTATAGTGGAAAAAGGGGTGAAGGTGGAGTGCAGAAATTCGTCGTGAAGGTGCGTAATAAACCCTAAAATAAACATATAATCTTTAAACGAATGTGAGCATCTGTCAGCGAATGTCAACATCCGTTTAAGGTAAAACGGATGTCGATATCCCTTTTGCCTTAAGCGAATGTTGACATCTGCAAACGGATGCTCACATCCGTTTAAAGATTACATGTTTATTTTAGGGTTTATTTTTTATTATTTTATTTTTTTATATTAATTTTGGAGATATTTTAATAATGTAATTTATATGTTTTGATGTATTATTTTTTAATATATTTTTGATATATTTTAATAATGTATTTTTGAAGATCTTTACTGTTATTAGTTTATATTTATATTTTTGTATTTTGCACGTTGTATATAACTAGTTTTTAATTTTAATGTTTTTGTATAATATATATTTTTTATACATGATTTTTGTATTCTTTAACAATTTTATAATTATATAAAAAATTACTTATTAGTTTAATTATATGAAATATATAATTTTATTATATTAATACTTTTATATTTGTTTGATTAATTATTAATTATGTTAATAAGACTGATTATAATTTTATAGGTGATTATTATTTAAAATGGATGAATATCTTCATATAGATTCTCAAGTTGGTTCTAGTTTGATATCCGATTTCTCTTTATTCATTACCAAAGTTGTAGAGGGAGATTTGACAAATAAATTTACCACAAATGAAATATTTCGTTCACGGGAGCACTTAATTGATTGGGTAAGAGGGATGACTTATGATTTAGGATTTGATGGTGATAGTAAGATATGATATAGCTACTAGTGTACGGGGAAGAAAAACGTTCGTCATACTTGGATGTAAAAGAGGAGGGAAATATCGGAAATACAAAGTTGATGCGGTGCCTAGTGTATACGACACTCATAAATGTAAGTGTCCGTTTAGATTAAAGGGTAAACCATGTTCAGATGGGGATGGATGGGTGTTGAAGGTGATGTGTGGACATCACAACCATGAGTTGGCTGAAACTTTAGTTGGGCACCCTTATGCTGGCAGGTTAAATATGAGTGAGCAGTCATTATTGGTTAATATGACAAAGAGTAAAGCTACACCTACAAATATTTTATTAACCCTCAAACAAAATAATGATCGAAATGTCACAACGATTAAACAAATCTACAACGCAAGGCAAATGTATAAACGATCATTAAGAGGATCCAGAACTGGACTACAACAGTTTATGATGTTGTTTGATCGGGATAAGAACATTCATTGGAGTAGGTGTGCCGATGATTCAGAGGTTGTTACTGCCTTGTTTTGGACACATCCTGATGCAGTGAAATTGTTAAAATCATTTAATGTTGTATTTTTTATGGATTCCACATATAAAACAAACAGATATAGACTTCTGTTGCTTGAGATTGTGGGCATGACGTTTGCAAGGTTAACCTTCTCAGCAACATTTGCTTTCTTGTCTATTGAAAGGCAGAGTAATTTCACATGGGCTTTGGAAAAGCTGAAAGGTTTATTTTTAACATATGAGGGTGGTCCTAAAGTCATTGTCACTGACCGAGACTTGGCTTTGATGAATGCCATTGCAAATGTATTCCCTGAGTCATATCAGATGTTATGTCAGTTCCACATCCTTATAACTGTTAAAGCTAAATGCAAAATATCAATTCATTCTACTAAGGCTTGGGATGTGTTGATGGATGCATGGGAAAATGTGATGGATTGTGCTTATGAGAGCTTGTTTGTTGTGTATGTGAATGGTCTTCAATACGCGAGCAATTAATGGCCTTTGTTCTTTGAATATGTGAATCAGACTTGGACTATTTCGTATAGTACATACTTTGTAAAGTTTTGAACAAACATAGTAATGTATTTAGGGAACACAACCACAAATAGGTATGTGGTAATGTTATTTTATTTGTCTGTTTTGTAGATAAATATTTATTTGCACTTGTTGATGGTTTTTTTTATTTCAGGGTTGAGTCTTCTCATTGGAGTCTGAAGAAAGTTCTGGGCAATAGTATGGGTGATTTGTGTTCTTGTTGGGATAGTATTCATAACGTCGTTATCCTACAACACAACAAGATTAAGGCTTTAGTTGAAAGAAGTCTATTGCTCACAAGTGACCCTTTTAAAGGATACAGATATAGAAAACTTATTAGGCGTGTCTCTCGATATGCATTGGATCCATTGCTGAGGAATTGGAAAGAGTGCAATAGATAGGATTGGACTCATCAAAGTGTGGATACATATTGAGACATACATTTGGTGTCCCTTGTGCATGTGAATTAGCACGATATGATGCTGGATTGATCCATCTGGGTGAATTTCATATCATGTGGTGAAGATTACCTTTCTCAAATGTTGAATTAAATGAAACTGAGCCCCAATTATCCATTAAAGATAAGTTGAAACAAGTAGAAGAATGATTCAATGAGGTTGACATTGGAGGTAAAGTCACCATCAAGCAGAAGTTAATTGATATTACTTGTCCTACATTGGCATCAATGGTCCCTCCATTACATAAAGTCAAGACAAAGGGTGCACAAAAAAGTCAAGTTCAATGAAGAGAAAGGTCTACTACACGGGATCCATCATATTTTGAGTATGTCGACGTCTTTCATTCAACCATAGAATCTTCATCTGTGAAAAGTAAATTACAATCAAAGCCGAATGCAATGAAGAAAAAGAGATTTCCAATGATAGACCAGTTTCATTCTATTACTCACCCCTTCATTGTGGATGTTGTTGATGTTGTGGCTAATGGTCACTGTGGATATAGATGCATTGTTGCGTCGTTGGGACTTAAAGAAGATTCATGGCCCATTATTAGAAATGATTTGTACAAAGAACTTAGTCAATGGCATGATGAATACGCAAGCCTAGTAGGAGAGTATGATAGACTAGAAAAACTGAGGAACTCTTTGTTGGTGCAGTCACAGTCGACGGTAAGTGTTTTCCGTTTTATGTATTTTATTTATTATATTTATTTTATCTAACAACTTGTTTTATTCATAACAGGTTAACAGGAAGAAGTGGATGACATTACTAGACATTAGTTATGCAATTGCTAACTGATATAATGTCATCTTAGTGTGTATGTCATCATCTCAAAATTATAGTATCTTCCCACTACGTTGCACACCTCCTTTTGATATAACTCAACATCGCTTAATTTGTATAGGACATGTTCATGGATGTCATTTTGTGCAAGTATTATTTTGTGATTTCATTTGAAAATTACTTATGACTCAATTAACTATTGTAATTTGTATAATGCAGGTTAAGTTACAAGAAGGTTTGCCTTTGCCCATGGTGAATATCATCTCCTCAACCCACTGTTATCCTGAGGCACGAGTGTGGTCATCTATTTATACTAGTAGGATGCAAACATTTGCATAGTTGATGGGCGTAACGAGAACTTATGTTGACTTAGGTGATTCGTGATATTTATGAAGATATGTAAAAATACACTATTACTTTTTGTTAAGGTGTAAATTCAATTTTAAGTTTTGTGAATCAATAATTTTATGTGTATCCCCCTTTACATTGTGAATCAATAATTCTGTTTTGAATTCCAGACAACTGACTGTGATGGAACATAATTAATACCATTATCTTTTCCTTTTTGGTGTTTTTGAGTTCGGTCTTTGGAGATGCTCTTATTCCTATAATTTCTATTTCTTTTTTGTTTTCGCTTGTGTTCGATCTTTTTTTATTTACCTGTCACAACTCTTTTCAATTTATCAGGATCGTTTGCATTTCTTGTTTGCCTATATCAAGGTCATTTCATTGTGTTTACCTATTAATGCTTGTCACAGCCACCACATTTTGTTTTGTGTTCATCTTTATGTTTTGGAACTCAAATGAAATTATAGTTTATATATATTTTTCTATATTTTAATATGATAATACATAAACATTAATTGTTCATATTATTCTAATTGACTAGGTAGTTAATGGAACTTAAAGCAATAGTCTTAATCCTTTACTATCCTTTACAACTTTTGAGTTGGCACGTGCATGTATCCTCTTATTACAAACTCAATATAAACCTTGATAATATATGTTTAATTGTCGAAAACTTAATAAATTTTATATTGAGGAAATACAATATGATATTGAAGATCTATACGTGGTATTAGAAGTGATCTAGTATTAGATAAATATAATATGGTTTCTGCATTTACTCAAGCAAATATATAACTCTAAGTCTTATATTTAGTAGACCAGAGAAAGTTGAACAAAATATTTGTTTTTGAGATAATATCAATTCACGTGCCCCAGATGCATGCCCACATTTCATATACATGTCAAGTAGAGCAGTTGCCAAAAAATTGTCCCTATTGATATCAGTTCTTAAAGCAAACCAATGTACTTCTTTTCCATGTCGTAACATAGATGAATATGCACACGTTGACAAAATGGTAGTAACAATTTTCAAACACGGAGCCACACTCATTTACACAATGAAAAAATGAAATACAAAGTCCTATCAATTAGACGTCGATCGTCTATCACGCACATGCCTCTACGCTCTCCTAGTCAGGGAATATTCATCGATGCCCTCATTAGCAATCTGAAGCAGGTCCACCAACACCTGATGTGCAAAAGTACCCTTGGTCACATGACGACACGATATCAACGACTGTAACATTCTCGCCATTCGCCTAAATCTAGCCTACATTATAATTATATCAAACAAATAAATAAACATGGTTAAGAAAATTTAATAACATAAGCAATGAAAAATATCATACCACGACGCCAAATGGTGAAGGTGGAGAGGATCTACGATGGGGTCGTTGCTCTTGTGGAACATCGGGGCGCTGTGTAGGCGTAAGAGTCGGTCTCGCATCAGCTGGAGCAGGTTAATATAGGGATGTGAAACCCTCATAAACCACTGTATGTATCCATCGACACATTCAAAAGGGTATGATGCTTGTCTCACATTCATAATAACGTGATCCATGAAGTGCAATCACGCATAATCAACAACGACTACATCTGCATCTGCAACGGCAATGGTTGGTCGTGGAATCTCTTAGTAAAACCCAAATTGCCTCATCACACACTCAAACAAATGACGGGAAATGGTGTCACCAATCTGAATCCATCCAAAATACATACAGATGTCGAAGAATGGATGAATGCCCTGATGTCCCTCATATGGATGCCATACAACTCCATTGTATGTCAGGCCATCCAACTGCGATCAAATCTCTGCAAGAGTCGAACTCTGTCAAGGGCTCTGCCACCTAGCCGCATGTGGTGTGGTGTCATCATAAAAAGACACCAACCACCTCTTTCCCATGCTAGGGAAATGCTCGTATATCCAACTCTAAATATGCAATTATTCAATTAAATATCTTTCGTCTTTAAACATGGAAATAAGTACATCAAATAAATGTGAAGGGTATATATTTGTACCTGAAACAAAGTCAGATATCCAGCCATCTACTTCGTGGAAGCCAGACTCACATCCCCGAGCTGCTCGTACAAATGGGCGAGTGCAACAACACCCCAAGCATATCTGTCACACACGTGTACGTCTCTAAATAATAGTAGGTAAGACACGCGTATACAAGTGACACTTTTATTTTCAAAAATCGTGCATCCTACTAGATGCAACAGATATGCTCTAGCAGCATAGTCCTAATGTTGCGACTGACACCTCTGAGCATATATCTCTCTGAAACAACTAAGTCCGACTTTCGGACCACGTGCATCCTCCATCTTAGCACCAGCTATGCCACCATCAACACCGAGTAGGTCTACAGGGTTGTACAAGTTTCCTCAAACTCCAACTCCTCCAAATTACATAACTGCTCCATCACCGGGAGGTGAAGTAAAGTGGAGACATTGTCAAGAGTGATCGACATCTCCCCTACAGGGAGATGGAAACTACTTGTCTTAAAGTGTCATATCTCTATGAAATCGAGCAACAAGCCCTTAGCAACGTAATCATGCAAATCTCTATAAGAGGCATCAAAGAGGAATTCAACACATTGTGTTAAATTCCCTTGGCGCACGATCTTAACTTATTAACTTTTTTACAATGGGAGATCAACTTCAGCATCTCCCGTCGATCCTACACAACAATATTTAATATACATTGTATTAAAAAAAATTAATAATTAAAATTTAAGTTATGCATTCACCCGGCCCCTGCGAAATACCCTAACCAACATGTTGAACATAATGCGTCAGCAATGAAGCATCACGTGGACCTCTAGGAAATCCACCAACATCCTTGTCCTGTATGTCAGGAACATCGGCATGTTCCTCCTCCTCATCATCGTCGTCAACGGCCTCAACTGCCTCCTCCTAAACAGGACCCTCATAGGCCTGATATGCCTCCTCCTTAAACGTTCGGTCCTCAGCTATAGGGTCATTGATAACGATTTAATATACCATTATCTGTGATATAATTTTGATACTAAACGCACCCTTTGTAACTTAGAAGCTTGCTTGAACTCATGTTTTTAGTATAGTTTTGTGAATAAGTGAGTAGAGGGTATACTTGATGATTTTATCACTAAATTCACTTGATTTTGTAGGTTATTGGAATGATTTAAAAGAAGAGCAAAATCAAGAAGTTGGAACTGTAGAGGGACAGTTAAAACATCAAAAAAGGAGCACAAGAGGTCACGCAGGGTGCCTCAGCGCCAGTTTGTGTGGTGTAGGGCGCCTAAGCGCGCCAGTTTTGTCCCGTACCATGCCTGGGCGCCCCCACTTAGGGCGTTGTGCGCCAACGAAGTGGACTTGGATCCATTTTCTGTTATTTTTATGTTTTATTTAAGGACTTGGACATCTTAGGGATTGTGTCTTTTGATGGCTTGAGCACAGAAACACACATTTTACCCCTTTGGGGGAAGATTTGGGGATGTGACAACTCTCCTTTTCTCTTTCTAGGGTTTATCTATCTATTCCATGACGATGGAGAACTAAAACTCTTTTGTTGTTGACGGATATCAACATCTGTTTCAAGGCCAAACGGATATGCAACATTTGTTCATGGCCTGTTACCTTTTTCCTCCTCTGAACACACGCACACACAAAGAAAACAAAAAGCACAAGAGAAAACACGAACCACCACAGCATCTACCACACAACAAAAATAATATATTCAATACATTTTCAAAAAATATTATAAAAATATCATGCAAATGAAGTAAGAAACAAAGAAACAAAGACCCAAGAATTAACCTCTCGTAGACCCAAGACGCAGAAACAAAGAACCACTAACCACCACACACACCTTCGAACCGCTGCATCGCCGAATGATCACAGCAAACTCCCTACACCGCCGCACCACGAAAAGCCACACCACCGCACCATGAAACCAAACGGATATAGAGAACGAATCTGGTGAGAGTGGGGGGTGGGAATCTGGAAAGAGAAAAAGTGAGACTTGAGAGAGATGGGGATGGGGTTGCGCGAATGAAAATGGTAAGGAATATGAAGAAGAACCAAACGGATATGGAGAAGCGAAGTAAGAGTTGGAAGTTGAGAAGAAACAAATCTAGAGTTGGGGTGGGAATCTGGAAAGAGAAGGAGAGTTGGGAAGTGGGGTTGTGCGAGTGAAAAGTGAAAATGGATAGAAATATAGGATTTCATATTAAAGTAAATAAATAGAGTTAAAAATAAAAAATGTTATTTTTGTAATTAAAATTTTTTTACAAAAAGTTGGAAAAATGAAAGGAAGAAGGGGTGGTGGTGGAGGGAACAACACCCTTAGAGAAGTTTTTATCCAGAAAAGGGATGGGATGAGTGTGTTCCGAGAAATGTTTTTTTGGAACTGATTTATTGTGTTTCGGAAATCAAAATGCAGTTTGATGGGTGCATAAGGAAATTTAATAAGTGCAAGTAGAATCACTTCATATTTTTCTTTCTAGTTAGAAATGTGCTTCCGCTTTTCTTCTTGCACCTCCTTTTTTTTTTGCACCAAAACTTGGTATCTCTTTCTCCATCTTGAAGCTTCTTCCTATACCACATTACTCTGAAAGCACCTTCTCCACACCCCTGAACTTTCTCATAACACCTCCACATTCCATGTCGCAGCATTTCCTTCCATCTCCATCTTCAAGCTCCTTCCTAGACCAAATTATTCTCACGACACCTTCATGAATTGGGTGTTATGGATTCAAAAATACTTTCCAAGACATGTAATTCAAAATATATATATTTTGAATTGGGTGTTATGAAAAACATTTCTAAATCTAGAAATTCCTTTCCAAACAATAAATCAAGAATATAAAAATATTTTCTGAATTAAATGTTTTAAAAATATTTTTAATTATGAAAATATTTTTAGAAATATTCAATAAAAAAAATATTTCGAAAGATGTTTATAGATCTGAAGAATAAACGATGCGAAATATGTTTTTTATATATTTTGAATTGAGTATTTCTAAATTTAAAAAATTCATTTCGAATACTCAAGATGAATTAAAAAAAAAGAAGAGAATTTTAATATTTTGGGGATTAAAGGTTTTCTGGGGTACAAGAAGGAAAAAAGGGATGTAGGTAGAAAAGGTCACATCCTTTCAAGATGCAACTGTTGGCCGGTACCTAGGATCGTCCTTAGAGCAAAAAACCAGCCATTGCTAAAAGGGTTATTTTCTTCTACTCCTCTTTATTCTTCCTCTACCCTAGATCTGAAAGTACAAAAATATTATCGGCAGTGATCCAAGGAGAATATCCATGTAAATTGAATTAGTGCAAGTCATTGCGGGAGAAGAACCTTAGGGAAAGATGTGTGGTCCTTGTGTTCAAGAGTTTAGGTAAAAGCTGAAAAGGGTGTTCAAGAGTTTGGATGCAGAACCAAGAATAAACATCCTTAAACAATATATTCAACTAGTTATTTAACATATTTTCCTTCGTTTTTAAAATAGTGAGTAGTGATATAAATTATTTAGAAAGGACTAATATTCAGAAAGTGATAATAAGATTTGGTATTGAAGAAAATAGGCAGAAGAAGTAACTAATAGCGAAAGTTTGATCTGAAAGCAGTAAGAAATCTTGCGGATCGTGTGTGTAGTCAACTAAACTGAAAGAGGAAAAGGTGGAAGATCTTCCATGTCTTCGGGATCATGTACCTACCAATTTACCATGTTCTGTCAATTTTAAATATTAACTTTTGCTTTTAATGTTTTCATCACGTCAACCATTTCACTCTATTCTCTTTCTTCTCTCTTTCTTTAGTCTCTTTGTAAAAACATGAACAAAACTTCAATATAAATTCTCAGGTGCTGGTATTGTTAGTCTGACAATTTGAATTTCATTGAAGATTCATGGTGTGAAAGTAGTAATTGTAAAGGAAAGAGATTGAAGGTATGAGTCATAGTTTTGAACGTTAGATAAGAAATGGAACTGATGGTACGTAAGAAAAAAATGCAGATGAGATTGATAAGAAATAATGCATACAAACGGGGCCCATCACTTCCTCAAAACTGTGCTGAGAGAAGACACATACTTGTGTGCTTACCACTCAAGTAATCTAATTGTCTCTTTCCGATCAACCTTTTCTCTCTCATCTTCCCTTTCTGTCTGTTTCACACTCTTTGCACCATCAAAATACATACACACTTCAAATCAAATGCTTAGGTGAAACACACTCTCCTGTTAGTTTCTCATTGAATTCAACTTTCAATTTTATTCCCAGCTCTTTCTTCGATTATTATTAGTAACAACTATGATATATGATTCATATTATTTCATTTCAATGTATTTAAACTTAACTTTGTAGAAAAATAACTCCAATAAACTTGTAATGTATTCCTAATCATAATTAATAGTAGCTCCAAATTCACCGTAATAGTTTGTCTCTGTTTAAAAAGAAAAAGTTATACTATAAATATACCGATCATATAGATTGATTAGATTATATTAAATCAATTGTCCAAATTAGTATAAAATTGATTGATGTCGATCAAATTAAGTTAGTTATCCAATTAAATTAAACAAGTTAGTAATAAAATTTAATAGAATGGTGTCATGATTAGTTCGACTCTAATAAGATATCCTTGGAAAAATCTATAAACAAAAGTCTAAGGTATGATTGTCCATGTACATGCATCGTCACATTTAAGACTCTTCCGATCGATCACCTATTGGATTTAGCATCAAAGTACCTTCTATAGGTATCATTCAAGTGGTTTTGGACGTATAAGAGATCTGAGAGACAAAATAGACAAGAGATAGGAGCGACGTAGGACAAGTTATTCTAGAATTGACAATATTCGTCTGACCTATACCGAAATATTTTGGCATCCACTGTGGGCCGAGAAAGCATTTCTTTTACTCCCATTGTAACTACAAAGAAACAAGATGAACAATGTAGTAGTGGAAGAAGTAAACCTATTTGCCTTGACCTCGGCCTCAAATTCTGTCGACTTTCCAGTCTTGACAACTCGGCCTCATTCGATCTATCGACCTCAATCTCTTAGCCTCGAACTTTGTTGACTTTCTAGTCTCGATTGATTGGCCTCGTTCGACTTCAACCAATCAGCGTAAACCACTGATGTCATTCGACCTTGATCTCTAGGCCTTGTGTGACGTCAACTTGTCATCCTCGTACGTCCTAGTGGTCCCAACCTCAGCCTCAAATCCTCTGTCGACTTTTCAATCTCAACAAATTGGCTTCGTTCAGCCTCAACTTGTTGGCTTCATTCAACCTCGACCTCTTGGCCTCAAATTTTGTCGACTTTTTTAGTCTTGAGAGCTCGGCCTCGTTCAGTATTAACCTATTGGCCTTGTTCGTCCTAGTGGTCTCAACCTCTCGACCTCAAATTCTATTTAACTTTTCAGACTCAATAACTCAGTTTCATTCAGCCTCAACCTATTGGTTTTGTTTGACCTCGACCTCTCAACCTCAAATCATTTGTCGACTTCAATCTTGACAACTCGACCATTCAGTTATCCTCCCAACCTCGTTTGGCCTTAAATAACTTTGTCATTGACACGATCAAATTAATACTACAAAACTATAACAACTTTAGTATTGCTAATATAGTAGCCAACAAAATAGAAAGGATAAATTCAACCTTAAGTGGTTTTCTATGTACAAAAGACTTGGAAAACTGAACAGACAAAAGATAAAAGCGATTGTAGGATAAACTATCTAGGAATTGATACCACTCGTTCGAGCATACAAAAATAATAAGTTTTACATGTTCAATGTTATAAAAAGTTGGTAGCATTTTCTTCCAAAACTATATACTATTGTTGTGTCTATCAATCAAAGACTTAGAAAGAACACAACCTTATCTTGAACACTATGACACATAAACCAAATGTAAATAAGATATTTTAGTTGGAAAAAAAGGAAAATATTCAAGACAAATGGACACAATGTTAAATTTTTGAAAGATTCAAGTTTGACACATTGTTAAATATTTGAAAGATTCAAGTGCAACACTATAATGGTTAACAATTTGGTTAAGTATCAAAGAATTAAAACTAATTTTAATTATAGGATATCATCAACTTTTTATACTTTAGTTTTATCGCTGATATATTAGTTAGTTAGAGTTAGGAAGATTAATGCATAAACACCGTTCAACACATGATTTACATTACATTATGTTTGGGTGGGAAAGAGGTGAAAACAATAGGTAAAAAAAAAAGGAAAATAAAGATTATTTGGTTGAAAGTAAAGAGACGTAAAATAAAAGAATTATGTAATTAATAGGTTGTTTATATGAGAAAAAAATTAATAACTTTTTATTTATAATTATCATAAATATCTTGTATACTATTTTTGTACTTTATAACATATATGTTAATTATGTTTTTATCTCTAAAGTATAATATGATTTTAGAATTTCTCTATTTCAAAGTTTGATCTTCTTTGATCATCAGAAATGCATAAACCAAATTTTCTCAATTAACATTATATTTTTTTTTACGTGACAAACAATGTTGTCATATGGGTCTAAGTAGGTGTTCATGTCTCTCTTCTCGTCTCACTTCCCTCGCGACTCTTCATCTTTCCCCACACCCTCCATGTTGAAATAATAAGATGATAAAGATTAAGAATTAGAATCGAAGTATTGGAGCCATCAGGATGAAGGAGAAGAAATAGAGGTAAAGAGGTAGAGGGTACACATGGACACATACTTTTAGATACATATGATAACATTATTTTCAATGTAAAAAAATAATAAAATAAGAAAATCTAACAATGTTAGGTGAGGAGAGCCTATTTTTACATTTCTTTAAGTAGGAAACAAAAAAAATATAATTAATTCATAATATTTATTATTTTTACCATAACGAGCTTATTTTACTTAACTAATTAAATCAAAATCATAATTCACGCATTACTACAACTAAATATACTTACACAAATTATTACAATAAATAACATAATGATACTTGCATAATTGGTTATGCTCATGCACTTAATTATGTCTACGACAGTTCAACACACACAAAAATCATTCAAAAAGGGTTTATATAGGAAAACTATTATGAATAACGTATTTTTCTACCTCCTAGGAGAATTTTTTCATTTTATGTTATAAAAGTCACGCTCATTCCTACTCCATTCTTGTCTTCAAAATAGAATATCAGCGAGGATTATTTAATCGCTTTTCTCTTTTATTCGTATACATTGCGTTCAAAACAAATAGTTAGAATGAACTATATATAGTTTGTTTTTGCGAATAAGAAAGTTTGGCTGTAAAATTTCCCATCCATAAAAATTGTAGGAAAGAAGTAATTATCACCAATTACCTAACACACAAAGATTATATAAGTAAAACCTAAATTTATCATATTAAAAACTAAATTTAATTAATCTTTACAAAACTAATAAAAAGGATTACAAATTGATCTTATATTTATTTCCTAAACATATTAAAGTCTTTCCATTAGAAGTAAAATCCGAAAGGCTTGCATAAAAATTTGAAGTAATTTTGATAAACTCTATGTAAATGATATGAAAGAAAAAATGACATTGTAAATGCTGTAGATATTTAAAGAGGTGAGGTAACAGAAAGGCAGTGTGGCAGTATTAAGAATGGATATTAATTAGATTTAAACACTTTAGTTTAACTCTTTATCATTCAACAACTCTTCACTGCATCCTAAACAATAAAATATTTAACTGTTACATATTCATGCATGATACAGATTCCTGATTCTTGATCAACCTCTAGCCTTACAACCTCTATCCTTTGAACCCGAGATCCTCCTCGGCATCGCGTTCTTCCAAGAATACCTTTCAACTTCTGCAATGACTTTACCACCAGCGTCCGCTACTGCAACCTCTTCAACGTCATGATCAACGTTGTCATCGCCCTCACTCTCGTCGGCTACAAGACCATCCCCTCGTCGTGATTGAAATCGGCTAGCCTAGCTTTAGTGTCGTCCGGAACGAGTTCGACGTTGCTGAAAGATGTTTACGGTGGTTGAGAAAATAAAAAGAAAAATAAACACGTGAGATTTCGGCGCGGTAGCACAATGTTGAAAGTTGAAAGCACAAGACGATCTGAGTCACAGTATGATGTTCAATTGAATGGCCTCAGATCAAAGAGTGAGCGATTGAGATAGGGTTTTGATCTGAGGAATTGGGAAGAAGGAGAAAATGGACGTGGAAAGATCGTCATTGTGCAATTGTGTCGTGAACTTTCTATTGGAGGAGAATTACGTTCTCACCGCATTTGAGCTTCTTCACGAGCTTCTCGACGACGGCCGAGACGACCAAGCCATTCGCCTCAAACAGTACTTCTCCGATCCCTTTCTCTTCCCTCCCGATCTAATCTCTCGCCTCAAGCTCTCTCCAAGGTTGTTTTTCGCTCTTTTCAATTTGCTCTAAATGGATTCTGTAAGGCACTTTGGGTTTTGCTGTTTGGAGAAGATGAGGTGACAGGAGTGATGTGGTAAAAATTGACCACGTCAACATTTCAGTTTATAAAAAATTTAACTCCGTTAAATAAATTTAATAATAAAGACTTAATTGATTCAAATTAATATTTTTAAAGATTCAATTATAAATTCTAATAAGTCAGGAATCAAACTGGAAAAAATCCAGATAAATAAAAATAATTAAAAGATTTAAACCTATTAATTAATAATAGATATATTCCGTTTTGAGAGTAAGATATATTATTATTATTATTACTGTGTGTTGAAAAAATGTGAAATGGTACCTAAGTGATAATAAATTGATGATGAAACTGTGAACAGTAAAGTTTGGCAGTTGTTTGCTGTCTTTAAAGAGAGCAAGTTGGGCATGAAAGGTTCCCCCGAGTACCTCTGTCTCTGTGCTCTTTCTTTCTCTCTGTTTCATTTCCCAATAAACGTCAGATAGTCGTCATTTACTTCTCTCTCTCTCCTTTTCTTTCTTCTTTCCCATTTCAATTTCAAAATCTGCATTACTATATCACACAAAGGAGAAGGAGCTTTGGAAGCTGATTTTACTGATCCCATCGATCGACCTTTCCCCAACATGGTTTCTGAACTCTCAACAACTTTAAAAGCCCCATAAATAAGTTACACAAAAACACACACACACGTACATATCCATAACACAACCAGAGAAACAAGAGAAAGATATCCATGGAGAAGCAATAGAAGCAACTGCATCACCTTACACATCGTCATCATAATGGAAACTTGTATCTCTTCTCTAGAAAGACTCACTCACACAGAATCCATACCTAGCTACTCTTCTCATCACTTCTTCTTTTTCTCGTTAACTGTTCCACCGCATCTCTTCTCTCTATATATCTATTCTATTCTATATCGTCATCTTCCCCCACTCAACACAACTTCACCAACTTATGCTTACCATGCCTTTATTAGTAGTCCCAGTACTACTCCTGCCTGCCATTTCACTACACAACAAATTCATTAAATTCAACTGCTACGTTTCAAAACCTTCAAATCATTTTAATTATCATTTCTCAAACCTTCTCCACCTTCAATGTACGTGTCATTCCACATTTCCACCAAACTTTTCTTTTCATGAAATGTCTGTCATCTTCTCTATTATTTCCTTTACTTTCCTTTTAATCTATACCATTTCCTTCTAATCTCTTTCTTTAATACTAATTATAATACATAATCTTTTCTGCCAGTAAATATATAATAAAAAAACCATAAAGGTGAATATGATTAAACGAAAATATACTTGTAATTGAACTTCAGTGACGATGTAATTATAAATGTTTTACGAGTGAGATTAAGAAACTTGCTCTTTAGATTTTTTTACTGCGATGAATCTTACTGGGTAACTTTTGATTTACCTGTAGTACAATTTTGATTCAGATTCATGAAAATGATGCTCTTTTTTGCCCAGTAAATTGAGAGTTCCCTTCCTATAATTTTCACTCACCAGTCTGAAATGGGGTTAATTCAAAAAAAGCTGAAAGGACTTCAGAAGAGGGAGGGATGTTATAGTTTGAAACCCTAGAAAGACCTAGAGACAGAGTACTGCAGATAAAGCAAGGAAGAAAAAATTTCACATCTGATAGGTTTTCACTGTACATGCTTTCACCTTTCTTGTCCAGAGAAATGAACATTCGAGCCAGGAGAGGACTGATTAGCCAATTTATTCAATAATAATAATATAATAATAATAATAATAAAATAATAATAGCAATAATATAATGCATTCCATTTCATGTTCACGCATCTGTCAAAAGCTACAATCATAAATTAAGATTGCAGAAAACTAGAGAGACTTGGACTTGGTGTCGGTGACGCTGAAGCATGCATGTCTGTATCAGCTTTCTCTCTACCAGAGATCGAGAGCGAAGGGCCAGATTCAATGGGAGCAAACATGTAAATTCCTTCATGTCTGAGCTACATGTGCATCGGATAGACAGCTGAAAGCTGGGTAACTTTTTTTCCTTTGTATTTTTCTAATTCAGAGGTAAAAAAAAAAAATAAAAATCAAACGGTTCAATCAGCTCAAAAGGTTAAATAAACTAAAATAAAAATACATATGACCTCATTTGAGTGCAGCACCTTTCAAGCTTGAAACTTGGAAGAAACCATCATCAGCTCACTCACTCACTGATGTAATGGAAACATGGCTAGAAACTAAAAGCCTAAATTAACCATAGTAAATACATCTCCATACAAGAAACTATAAAAGAAAAACGTTCTATAAGAATTAACAGTAAATTAAAGAGCCTTCTATGAAAAACTAGAAAACAGCACACACACACACACACACACGTATTAATGAAACTATTCAAGAATTGCAACAGAAATCCTTACCAATCCCATGAAGAAGAAGATATTGATGAAGAAGGGCAGATTAAGTAGCTGTGGCGAGTGGCAAATGTTGGCTGGGGGGAATGAAGCCTGGTCCGAGAATCATTTAGGGTATAAATTAATTTACCCTGAAAACTGAAACACTTCACATATATCAGTATATATATATCAGTATATATACAAATATACTCCTCAATGACCTCGAGCCAGACAACATTCCTCTCAACCTAACCTTTGCAAGACAACCTTACACAGTTGTAACATAACATATACACATAATGTAACGATTACCACCATCTGTTTGAAGTTGGGAGATGATGAAACCAAATGGAAGAAGATGAGTCCCCCAAGACACAAAACACAAAAGTTTTGAGGGGAATGAAGCCTGGTCCGAAGCCTTATGTTCTTGGCAGTGAGAACCTCCTCGTGAAAAGCCTCGAGCCAGCCAACATTCCCCTCAACACTAGTAACCCATCTCAACTCAACTCAACGTTTGCTGTTTGTCCCCCCTCATTCTGAAAACCCTAACCAGCTTATAGCTTCTTATATATAGGACCTGAGAGAGAGAAAGAGAGAAGACTGACTCACTACACTAATGGCGCTTTTTAGTTACTCTTTCAGATGTTTTTTGTTCCCAAATTAGCTTGTGCAAAAGGGCACTTAAATTAACTGTTATGGTCAAAGATAAAAATGTTAAAAAAAAAAAAAAAAGACATTGTATTTAGGCAATGCATTATATTATACGATTACCAATTGAGTTGAGGAGACAAGAGCACCAGCACCCCACAAAAGATCTGACTAAGACTGAGATTGAGGAGAGGCCCCTGCGTCCCTACTATTTGTAATTACTATACAATGATAATAAAAAATATAAGATAAGTGCATAATGCAGAGTGTGGTGGAGTTAAAAAGCAGGAAAAATGTTTGTTTTCCTATGCGAATACCTGGTGATGCCGGTCACCAACCGACCTGTTACCTGCTACCAGCCGTTGCCTCCCATCGAGTCAAAGAAACACAGAGAAGAAGACAAAACTGGTTAGCTTTAATTCGATTCTTTCATGATTACCTTATTATTTTTAGCCTTTTCCAACCCCTACTTTCAAACTCTCCTGTACGATCCCTTACCCGCACGGCCACACCACAATACAATCACGGAAAAAGTTTTAAGGGCCTAATGAGCTTCAAACCTTCAATTTTCACCCCTATCGTTTTTCCAATGAATATTGTTTAATTTTCTCATCTACTTACCATTCACAAAACATTACAAACAACCTCAATAAGAAGAAAGTGAATGTGTTACAATGAAACTTGCTTTGAGAACATCAAGTGGCAATGTATACATAATTTAAATATAATTATGACCTAAAAATGTCTAGGCCAAAGGCAGGTGAGAGAGGAAAAAATTGGTCTAAGTCAAAGTTATGATTATTAGTACAAGTGACAAGTTATATTAATGCTACATCATCATTTACCAATGATAGTTAATAACAAAGACTAAGATCATTCAGGGATAAAACACATCCCGTCAAACTTGTATTTAAAAACTAGAAGCAAAAATCCATATAGTTGAGAGAAAAAAAAAGGCATAATAATTTATTATGGAAAATATACACATTTATATAACACTTCTTAGTTTTTAATATACGTATTTCTTAACATTGTTTTTGTCATTTTGGTAGGAACATTAGAAACAGAGAAGACCTGTGCCTAAGTCAAAATAGAAAGGTTAAGGGTAACAAACTTTTTAAAACGTAAATAATTCATTTTTTTTATAAATCCTGTCATACATAATTTGCAATACAAATTTCAAAAATTTATCATTTTAAAATCTCAGTTTTTTGTATTAGAAAAATGATCTGTCTAATTAATCAGCTATAGTGGTTAAATACTTTTTTTTCATTGCAAAAATAAATTATTATTATTTGTCGGGTATAAGAACTAATTAATTGTATCATGTTGCAATTTAATGTTTTCTATGAAAAAGAATATTAACATAATATAAACCAAAATATAATTTATGTATTTATTTTTGAAAATGTATCCTCTATCTTCTAATATATACGATCTTATCATTAGTATTTTTTTTATTTCTCAATGTTAAGAAAAAACTTTTAAGATAGTTTTAGTCTAAATTAACTATTATTTTTCTTTACAACATTAGATAAATAAAAAAAAACATATAAGTTTATGAAGACTCTTAAATTTATTTTAATATTTTAAAGATCCTAAATGTTATTTTTATTTTATTTCAGACTCAAAATCTGAAACTAATCATCTTATCAGAGAAAAAATAGGTTTGGTGTGCAATCAGAGAACTCTTTTTTCAAAAAATTCTATTATATTAACTGTCCATCATAAATAGATAAAATGGTATCTTTGTTGTGAAATTATATATCTGAAATATAAAAAGAAAATAAAAATAATAATAAACAATGTAGAACTACAGAAAAATAGAAAATGGAAAAGGTATATATAATTTTGGTCTGAGTGAGCATCTGTAGTCCATGGTGTTTGAAAGGTGTTTGATAAGTTCCAAGGCGTGCTGGCAACTTAATTACGAGCACAAGACTTCTTGTATCAACAAAACCAAACAAATCTCAAACAACACAATTACCCCATTCTTTTAAGTACCAATGCTATTTATTATTCCAACTAACTTTGTTAGGAAAAGGTAATGTCCACCTCTTCAAAACTGTTACCAAGTACTTCCATTTTTAAATCATACATTTTCTTTTCTTTTCTTAAGTACAACCTAATTTTAATAACCTTTTTATTAGCAAAATATATATATATATATATATATATATATATATATATATATATATATAATTTTTAAAATATTTTAATTTATATGTAGAATAAAATTGTACAGAAATATACATATATTGTATACTTTTATACATTCACTAGGTCAATTTAAAATTTTTATTTTATTTAATGATACATTTTCTTAAATGTTCTAATGTCATTGGTAGAAAAAATAAATGTTGTGGGTTTTCGCAATAGTAATGAAGATCACAAAAATGTATTGTTGTAGGAGAGAAGTAACTTTTATAAAATTCAACCATAGACAATAATTTTACCTAAATTTTATAGTTCTGTAAATAATTTAAAAAATGTCATTGCGTTTTGAAAGACCTTTTGTTGTTTTTGAAATTGAAGTCTAATATAATGATATGTTTGACAGAATAAATAATTCATTTTCTTTACTTTATCTCAATTCTTATATATATATATATATATATATATATATATATATATATATATATGTGTTTAAATAATTAAATATAAAAGATGTAAATGATTTGATATAGTTTATTAAATACAAGTTGTGTAGTTAGGAAGATGCAAGTGTAATTTAAAAAGTGTTTAGGTTGAAAAATGCAAATGATATGTACATGTGTTATTTGATAAGTTTTTTGCTTAATAAATACAACCACCTGGTAAAATAAGTTATTCTTTGAGGTAAGTCTATTCGGTTTGATAATGTAAGTCTCAAGACTTAAGTATTTTAAAGTACATGTCAAACATTAACAAATACTTATTTTATCCATGTAGAAATAGCAAGCTTCTTCAATCTCTCAAGAAGATTTTATAACATCTACTCTATATTGAGATTACTGTCTGAAGACAGTAATCGATTATTTCAGTTTTACTTTCCCGTTGTTTTATTACAGTGAATAAAACAAGGAGCTTCCTCGGAGGTAAGAAAATGCTCTTGTTTTATTCACTGTAGTAAATCTGTTTTTGTATTATACATTACAACTGAAAATAAAATGGAAAACTCTATTTATAGAGTTCTTTGGGGAAAGGGGAAAACAACGAGAAAGTAAAACTGAAATAATCGATTACTGTCTTTAGACAGTAATCTCAATACTCTACTTCAAAAAATCTCTAGGAAAAAGTGTTAAAAGGTGCTTCATGAAAAATAATTTCTTTCAAAAGAAAAAAAAATGTTAGCTATGCAAAGTTAATTAGTTGTATAGGCCTCTTCCTTTGTTCAAAGGGAAAAAGTAATTACCTACCAAAACTTGAAAAGTATTGTAATGCATCATAAGAATTGAAAAAAATTGCCATATGCATTCAATGTTAATTAAGAACATTTAATTTGTCTTGAAACCTCAAACCAAAAAAATGTTGAAATTTTTCAACACACTCGTTACAACTACAAAATATGTTTAATGACTTTTTTCTTTCAAGCTATATATAAAACATCTTGTTGAAGAAGAAGTTGTTGTTAAGACTAAAAGCTTACACTAAAATAACCTTCTTAGCCTTGTAGTAATGTGAAAGAACATTGTCATGATCATTAGCATACTAGTAGAGTGTTTAAATCTTGTAATCATCATAAAAAGTTACCCTCTCTAATGAGCAATGATGAACATAGTCTGCCTTCAATATAAATCTAGCATGCGTATTTCTCTTACCCTTTTATCTCTTTGTTGACATATTATTATTGTTAATACTAATTAAAGGGGGTAATGACATAATAATAGCTGAGGGGTAATGCTACAATAAAAAAGCTAAGTTGAATTTTTTTTAAACATGTGATTTTGTTAAACAAAATGCTACATAATCAGACACCATTCTTAATAAGAGAGTAGTTGACAAATCACTTACTACAAAAAAATCATTGTTTGAATCACTATAATCGTATGATATTTATGATAAATATTAAAATAATATGAAAACACACATCAACTCTCACTTCTTATGTTTTTATGTTTTTGACATATAATAAAATAAGAAAGTTTTTCTTTTCTTCAATACTTCTACACTCCCTCTCAAAATGGATTAAATGCATTGTTTGATTCGAGCTTTGAAATAAATGAAGAAGTTATTAAAATCACAGGAAAACACTGAGGAATGGGATGAATAATGTTTTTAAAATTCCTTCCCAAAGCAGTGTTTAATGGATTGTATAAAAGATATATAATTTAAATAAGATGTTTAGACACTGATTTTTATGAAGTGTGATATATGAAAAACATTTCAAAGAGCGAAAGAATAAAACACATATTTTAGACTGGTTCACTCAACCTAAGCTATGTCATGTTTTTCTTTAAAATCTCTTAAGGGGTTCCATTAATATTTAATAAGATTACAGAAGGTTTACCTTTACAAGTTTACAACAAGTATTCTTACCACTCTTGGTTCTCCTAGTCAACAGTCAGAATTTAACTACTCTTGGTATACAAGTATTCTAACCACTTCTAATTCAACCCTAGACAACTCGTGTAGACTATGTAATTCATTTGAGCTAAACACCAAGTATTTTAATTCTCTTTAGAATGTACAATACAATCAGTGTTTAAGAGCAAATACAGATTGGTAACTCTCAGAGAAAGGATAGAAACAATATAAGGAAATCTGAGATTTTGCTAAGATCTTTATATAGAAAATTTAACTCCAAGCGATGTATGAGCAGAGTAAAAACAAAATTGTTTTAGTAGCCTTCATGTAAAGGAAGTAGCCTTTAATGGTTAGAAGTCAAACTAAAGTCTACTTTGTATAAGTACAATGCTTTGTCATAACCTTTATCAAAACAAAGCTTGTATGATGTGTTAGAGCAAAAGTCTTCAAGGAAAACATTCCTACAATGTTCTTCATATCTCTCAACGTCTTTTTTTTTATGCAGTGATTCTGATCAAGTATTTCTTCTTTTGTGATATGCAAAAATATCAAGAACAAGGTATACAAACATCAAAGCACTTTATTGTACATGCATTAAATATTTTACACGTTGATAAGCGTTAGGCCGTATTGTTTGTTCAAAACATTTTATCATTTGCCATTTTATTAACAAATGAATCGTTTGGTAAAACATTCAACATATATGATCATCAAATGGTGAAAAATATTAGATGCTTTATTAAAAGCTGTTTGAAATATGTAGCCTTTAACAGTCTTTTGTTAGATGATACATTTCATAAGACACTTGCTTGAATTAACACTACTATGAATAAAACACATTTTAAGCTTCAACGTTAACATATAGATAGACACTTATGTTCATAAAACGCTAGCTTGTAAGACATTGTTCATTTAGACGTTTAAATGGTATTTGTAAGAAGTTATTCAATACCCATATCATCTTTAGACGATTCTTTAAGAAAAACACTTCCTTTTATCAGACACTATTTATAAAACTTTGTTCATCAGAAAATATAGTCTAGAAAGCGTTATTGTAAGCTTGATTTCGTCTGTAAAAGATGTGTTAAGATAAAATCGTCTACATGTCCAAACGCTCTCAGGTTTTGAAATTTAGTCAAATAACATGAAATGAGATGAGAATCTGAAAATACCTAAGCATAAATAATTGGATAGACAGAAACACCAATGCTAGAAATAAGATTCTTGAATCTTTGATAACTCTCCAAATTTACCTATTTTTCTATTTTTAGGAGTCTTTCTTAGCTTCTTTTTGTTCTTAATTGTATAAAATTAGACTGGTTTTAGCTTTTTCTATTAAATTTTAGGTTTTGTAAAATTTTAGTTAAAAATAGGTTTTTAGGTGTAATTTTTATTTTTCGTTAATAATTAGAAAATTTTATTTTTTTTAGAAAATATTTGATAAAAATCTTTCTTCTTAATTGTTAGTTTTTCTTTTCTTTTCTTTAATTTGATATTTGATTGGTTTTTTCCCTCAGTTTAGATATGAGACAAATTGGGTTGCTGTTATTGTAAAGTGTTGAGTGCATTGGCATTTGGGCTGGCTGACGCTGTTGATGCATATTTGGTTTATTGGAAAAAGCTTTGGGTCGGTGTTTCTATGTTGGAAATGGGTCGCTTGGTCTGCTGGAGGTGCGCTACACTACAAACAATTGAATTGGAATGCTGCAACTACTTTTGGCCGCTGCTGTGACTGGATTTTGGGTAGCTGAATTAGTAAAACAATGAGTTTTGAAGAGTGGCAACAACTACAGCTTTTGGGGGTCTTCACCTTATGCATTCATTTGGCAGAAAGGGAGAAATTCACTTGAGAGGAAAACAAACACCCATGATCTAGGGCTTGGAGAGAATGCGAGAAAGAGAGAGGATGAAGTCACGACCCTGCCCTACAAAGAAGCTGACCGAAGATGACCCTAGACCAAGAATGAAGCACGCAACCCTGCCAAGAGGTGGCCGGTGGAGATGGAAGATGACCGTAGTTGCCACGTGGAGGGCGAAGATAAAATACGTGTAGAGCAAGCTTTCTTTCCCTCTTTCATTTTCTTTTTTCGTTTTCAACCCTATAAAAAGGGGTCTTTCCACTTTACACACTTCCAAACAGTTCTTACTCTACAGTTTTCATTCTTTAGATTAGGGTTGTATTCGCTTTTGTAGAGTACGTTTTCATTTTTTTTCTCGCATTTGACCGAACTCACGGTGGTAACAACCGTGGTGATCGCGATTATGCCTCGTTCGGTACCTTTTCTTGTACTCTTAGTTTCTCCTTAATAAAGTTTCTTTTATATTGATGTTTCTTTTTGTTAAGTGCTATATGATTATGTTGTTTTGATTTTTTTTTTTCGTTCTTGTGAGATTATGTGATTGTGTTTCTTGTTCTTCACTGAAAATGAGTTAATCTCTGGAACTCTGCACATCTACGATTCCTTTTTGGAATTAAACGACCCTGAGGTGGGTGTGCATGATCAAAATGTCTTTTCGAGTCAGAGATGAGTTCAACAAATAAAAAAAATTGATTTGAAAATTGTTATTGTAGTATTTTACTTTGAAAATTCTGATTTGGACTCTATTACTGCACATAGTTGAAATTCCTTAGGGAATTACATGACTCCATAGTGAGCATGACTTATCGAGATGTCTTCTCGAGTTGGAGACGAGTCTAGTGAAGAAACAATTGCATATCTTTGCTTATGTTATTTGGTTTTAATTAGGATTTTATATGTTTTAGAGTAGATTGAAGGCTTTATTTGAATTTAGAATATATTCCATATCTGATGTTGATTAAGAGCATAATTGGATTTAGATTTATTATGGTTTTGATGAATTGAGTGATAATCATTGACTTTTAAGTTTTGGAAATGAACTTTAAGACCCTATGATGGGCTTATTTTAACAGGTTGTCTTCCAGATATATGATTAACCACTTTGTGCATTGATTCTATATAAATTTGATTCCAGTTCTTGATTCTAACCAATTTTCCTTGTTGATTCTTTGATTTTTAATATTTCTTTTGATTTTAATGTTTCTGATAATTGATTTGCATATATGGTAGTTTGATTTGATATTGTTTTAAATTTGCATATTTCATTTAGTTGTTGATTTCTGTTTTAGCCAATATTTCTTATTTTGATTCTTTGATTTTGGTATTCTTGTGAATAAAGATTAGATACATTAGCTTAGATGGTGCAATTTTTCATTCTTTTGGTTCTGTTATGTGTATATACCATTTCTTTTCATTAAATTGTTCATTGCTTTCATGCATCATAGGTTCTATATCTAGTTTTACTCTTATTCTTCTTGCATCATTGTTTCATAGCATTCATGGGTTAGTTTAGCTACTGTTTTGACTTGTATGCATAATTAGGTTCCATCTTTTCATTACTTTAGCTTAGGTTTTATTTCTTTGCATTTTATTTCTTTATTTTTCTTTTAAAAAAATTTGATTTCTTTACTAATTTCGTTTTAAATTTCTTCATTTAATTTCTTTCCCCACCTTGCAATAGTTAATAATTATGTAGTAAATAAAGCAAGAATTAACCAAACACTTTGAGCTTAATTGTACCGAGTCCGAGGATTGAAACCTAGGTTATCCCTATACTTCATTAGTGGGGAAACTTAGTTTGTTCTGATTTTACGTGACCAAAATCGAGTTTAACAATCTTCCATCAACATAGAAAAACCTTAGAAAAGTACGTAGGAAAACAAGTAGGATTAAAACTTCCAGACGCAACTCTAAATGACCCAAAAGTCAAAGCGTTGAAAAAGAGTTATACTAAACACGTAAGCTATTTGTACCCAAGAGTATTTAATTAAACTCTCAAGAAGCCAAAAAGGTGTCAAGACAATGTTTATGACCAAACCCTCTATAAGCCTAAAAAAGATTAAGAAAGAAAAGGATAAATGTTAAACGCTTAAGCCCTTAAAGGCAATATTCCAAAAAAACATTTACATTAGCCTAGACGATACCATAAGCTAAAAATCCTTACTTTGTCCAACGATGAAGTTCCATCTCAACGCATGGTAACTTAGTAAACACTTCATTAATAAACGCTACCTCAATGGTAGAAAATTGAAAAAGCACTTTGTTGTTCTGAACAAGAATTAAATGTCATTAAATGCTTAACGTTCAAAGACAACAAAAGTAATAAGAGTAAGACATATCTGTTGCATGCACAGTCTACTCTATTTTATGTAGATGGCCTACTACATGCATCACTACTTTATTTGAAATATAATAGAAGTGGACGTTAGAGACAAAAGAGACATTCACGGAATGTTCTCTTCATAAGAATAATAGTCTAAAAGAAAGTACAACCTATTTAAAGCAAAATACTGAAAATGTATGCTTGCTTTGACAAGTTGACTTTAACAACCGACTGCTTTGCAAGAAAAAGAAGACACAAATGGAGTACAAGATTTTTCAAGTAGTTGTTAAATGTTTGACTTTGTAAATGATTTTAATCAATTAATTATTTTCTTCGTGCTGTATAGGATATTCACTATAGTGTTTGTAAGAGATTTCTTTTTAATGAACAATCGTTTAGTATGAAAAACTCTTGTATTTAAAACTACAATACAACTCCATGTTTAACAAGAGAAGCGTTTAGACAAAATTAAACAGTAAATGCACATATATTTTAATACTGGTTCACTCCAAATGAGCTATGTCGAGTCTCCTCTATCCATAAAGGGTTCCACTATAATCTTCAACAAGATTATAATTGAGTATTCTCACCACTCCTGGTATCCCTAGGCATTCCTGGTATCCCGTGATATGTTGCCTAGTTGAGTTTCACCTACTCTTGGTTGTGTAGTGCTCCTTACCACTCTTGGTATCCCTAGTCAGCGAATAACTTCCTGTTACCCTAGACTAGTTGAGTATTCACACCACTCCTGGTACTAGACCATCCTGGTATCCTTTGATACACTGCCTAGATTTCCTTAACTCATCAGAGTTTCACAACAAGTGTTTTAATTCTCTTCAAAATTGCAATCAACTGATTGGTTATAAGTCGTTTAGACTATTACTCTTGTAGAAAGGATATGTGTTCAATACAATGCAGTCGATAGACTCGTTGTGTGTTTCACTCTTTTCTCTTTTCTATCTTCTTATAGTCTATAGGTGATGGTGAATGTGAATGTTAGAGTGAAATACAATCTAAGGTGCCTTGAAGCTGTTGTTGTGTCATAAGAGAAAGGTCATTGTGATGATGATGATAAATGTAAGAGTAAAAGACATGGTGAGGTGTGTCACTGTGAAGAAGATGTTATTGTCTTAGAAAATAGAGGTCAAGGTCATAATCTTGTTGAAGGTGAAATTGAAATAGAAGTTGAGGTGGCTGAGTTTGAAGGAGATGTTTCTGATACATAAGAGATGAGAGATTATGAACGTACATCAATTGTAGAGGAGGAATTTGATGTTTGTGGTTGAAGTTCGTTTGGTGATGATGGAAATGTTGATGTAAATAGTGAGTGTATGGAAAGGCTAGTTGATAAAAATGTTGAGTGTGATATAAAAGAGGAGTTAGGAGATGGAGATGGAGATTGGTTTGGTAATGTGGAGGTTGATGTGCAAAGTCTTTCATATCAATATGGTGGACCATTATGGACTCAGATTTCGGACAACGATTTTGATGATAGCATAAGTTGTGGTAATGATAGAGGTTTTTTCAAAGATGATTGGTAATCTGAAGAATTACTTAGTGCTGTACAAAGTGATGAACATCATGATGAGGAAGAGGGTTATGGGAAGTTCGTAACATTTTCTATGCCAAAAAGTATGGTTGATTTTAAATGGGATTTGGGAACGTATTTTGCCGAGAAACAACACCTTTTGGATGCCATAAAAACCTATTCACTAGAAAATGGTAGAAATATAAAATTTGTTAAAAATGATAAGCGAAGAATGAGGCTAAAATGTACGGGTGCAAAAGGAAAATGCATGTGGATGACATATTGTACTTATATGGATACAATTTATACGTGGCAACTAAGGACTATTGTAGACAACCACACTTGTAGTGGAGAACACAAACTTCGATTACTTAATGTGAAGTGGCTAAGTAAGAAGTTAGAGAAAACCGTGAGAGAAAATCCAAAAGTGAAGGAGAGGAAATTCGTGAGAAGATCAATAAAAAATGGAACGTTGGTATATCTATGTTTATGACTTACAAGGCGAAAGCGATTGCTTCAGACTAGGTTGATGGGTCATTCAAAATCCAGTATACAAGGATATATGATTTTGCCCATGAACTACTAGCTCTTAATCCAGAATCCACAATGAAGATGAAAGTTGAAGAGAATGAGGGTGAACCAATTTTGAAAAGGTTTGATGCATGTCTCAAGGCATGCAAGGATAGTTTTGTCTCATGTAGGCCAATAATTAGGCTGGATGGAGCTTTCTTGAGAGGGAAACATGATGGGGAGTTGTTTATTGTTGTTGGTCCAGACCTTAATGACCAAATGTTACTTGTTGCATATTTCATGGTGGAGGTGGAGAATAAGGATACATGGAGATGGCTTTTGGAACTTCTTGTTGAAGACCTCGATGAGGGCTTCAGTATGTTCATCATTTACCTTCATATCATACCAACAAAAGGTAATTCCTATCAAAACCCACAACATTGTACATTATATTGTGTTTGACATTCATTTACATTCATATCAGGCCTCTAAGTTCACTATAATAATTTAAAATAATAGGGCCTACTTCAAGCTATACAAGAAGTGCTTCCTAGAGTTGATAAAAGATTCTATGTTAGGCACCTGTATGCTAACTTTAGAAAAAAGTACCCTGGAAAGCATCTAAGGCGTTTAATGTGGAGGGCAACTATAACAACACACCCACAAACATGGGAAATAGAGATCAGAAAGATAAAAGAGTTGAACGATGATGCTTTTAAATATTTGATAAAAATTCCTCCAAGGTTTGTTTTAGTTTCATACCTCTTATTTCTTCTAAGGCTGTTTTTAGTTTTAGTTAGTTTTTTGTTTGTCTTGTTTTCTGTAAAGTATTTTTATGGTATAGTAAAGAGTTAAAAATAGGCAAGGGAGGGTGTCAGGTGTGAATGGTATATTCTTCATTAACAAAATTGGATGAACTTGTACCAAAATTGAATATCAGGGAAATTATCAGCAACTAATATTTAGGATTTAGTTGTAATAAATTTAATGGCAATTACTTGCAGCACTAATAGTACAAAAGTCAAAACACATTTGACACATGTCTAATAGTACAGAGGTATTCACATGTCGACAAATAGATGTTACCCCACTAGATTTTATAGCCAAAGTATAAAAGAAAGTATACCATTTCTGCATTAGAAGAATAGGATAATTGGAGAACAAGATAGGGAAGTGAAATAGACCCACTATTTTGGTCTCTAGCATGCATTTGCCACTTGTGAGAATGACATATTGGATGAAGCTATGAGCTTCCTAGAAGAATTAATTGATAAATAGGTCAATCTGCACTAAAATGTTGCAAACGCAAAAGCTCTTGTTGAAAGAAGATGAATTATAGAAGTTTTGATAATGTCCAAAATTAAGTCTCAAGAGTTCTTGTTGAAAGAAGATCTTCATGAAGATTTGTTGTGTGTTAAAGTTTTTGTAATTTAGTACATTCATGTATAAGATGTGGTTAATCTTTGATTCTATGTATTGTTTGTCTTAGGTTGCGTAAAATTAGTTTTGAATCAGAAAACCTCATTTTATACTCAAGATAATCGATTATCAACTTATAAATAATCAATTATCAGTAATCAATTATGACAACATAATTGATTATCACGAGCGATTATGATAATTTTTAAGTATGTTTTTTTATCGTTGTGCATTCATTAAATTCATAATCAATTACCATAAGTGGATAATTGATTATCACACGTTAATTAGTTGACAATGGATTTTTGGAGGTATCTTTGAGTGAGATCTCTATAAATTAGATTGAGACTCTCATTCTAAAATATGAAATAAATATATTTCGAAATTCTTATCTGCAGTGTGCGGTGATAAGTGTTATAGGGTTTGTATAACCATTGTGTTGTGGCTTTGAGAACTTGGCGTGTTGGCATAAAGCGAAAACTTTCACTAGGAGTGTGATTGAGTGTTGTTGTTGGTGTTGTTGCTGAGTTGAAAGCATGAACTTGATCTCGGGAGATTGAACGAGGATGAAGAGAAACGAAAGAAAAAGACTTTGGCGTTCAAATCTTAGATTGATAAAAGCAAACATCTTAATGAAGAAGAAGACTCTGAAGAAGATGAAGAAAATATGGATCTTTGCATTAAAAAATTTAACAAGTTCATGAAGTCCAAGGGCAAAAGAAGATTTAAAAATGGGAAGAAGGAAAACAAGGAATCATCATCAAACTATCGTTGTTATAGATGTGGAGGAAAAGGACACACGAAGGTAGATTGTCCAAACCCAAATAAGGGTGAAGAAAGAGGCCAAAAGAAGTTCTTCAAGAAAAGAAGGCGTATATTGCTTGGAAGGAAGATAATGATTCTACAACAAGCTTAAGCGACTCTGATGAGCAAGAAAAACATTTGTTTGATGACTGATGATGACATCTATAAAAGTCAAGTAAGTATCTCTAGCGATTCTGAAAATTCAGACTATAACGAGAGTGAATTGCTTGACACATATAAGGAATTATTATCTGAATAAGAGAAATTAGAGAATGCTTGAATGAAATTAAAAAAGGAATTTAAAGAATTAAAATCAAATTATGAAAATATTCTTGAAGAAAATAAAGATTTGAAAAATAAAATTTTAAATTATGAGAAAGCTAAATATACTAAAAGTGAATAATGTATTTTATGTTCAAATAAAAAGAAGCCTCTTGATAAAACAAAAAACGATGAAGGTAGTAATAATTTAAAAATTAAAAAGGTTGCTAAACATGTTCCTAAAAATAATTATAATTACTACGATTATAATTATGGTAATAAAATTAAAAATTTTCCTAAATGGAATTATAATTATTATGATTATAATTATAAAAATAAAATCAAGTATGTTCTAAAATATAATCAAAATTATTATGATTATAATTATAAAAATAGAAATTATAGAAACTAGAGCTGTCAAAATGGGTTACAACCTGCGGGCCAACTCGGTCCACCATGGGTTTAAGCCGGGTTGAGTTTGAAAAAATTGTATTTTTTTATGTGAGTCAGATTTCACCCCGATTCATTTAAACCCGACTCATGCGGGTTGAACCCGAGGTGGGGCGGGTTGACCCACTAACCCACCTACCTAATTTTATTTTATTAAAATTTAATTTTAATTTTATAAAAAAATATTTATTATTTTGCTTTTGCTTGAAAAAATTATTTAAGTTCCTTATTTTTAAAATTAATTGAAAACCCATGTTGGGGAGTGAAATTTGTTTATGTTTGAATTATAAAACGTTTGTAATTTTTTTTATTTAAAAAAATTGTAATTAAGTGAGTTAACCCGTTTACCCACCAACCCGTGGTGGGTCGGGCCGTATTCGAACTTTTCTGGCTCGCTAATAAATGAGCCGGGTTGAGTTGGTTAACTAAGTGACCAACTTGTGGTGAGTCTGGTTGGGTGACCCATTTTGACAACTCTAATAGGAACCCAAATGTTGTTACTTGTTTCTATTGCATGAAAAATAGTCATACATTAAATAAATGTAGAATAAAACACTGTGGTATTCAAAATCGAATATATACATGGATTCCTATTATAAAATAACTTGTCTTTAACACTAAAGGACCCAAATAAGTATTCTTGGTACTAAAATATTATGTTTCTATTTTGCAGGTTATTTGGGTGTGCCTAAACTTGTTAAAGTATGGTTTGTCAAATTAAAGGGGAGTTTTTGACATGAAAAGAAAAATTTTACACTCTTTCTATTTATTTATTATGATTTTTAAAATTATTTTATTTATTATGTTTTGAATTATGTCTCCTGTTTTCCATTAATAAAAATTATGATAACTATTATTTATTTATTTTGCCTTATTTTTTTTATGGCTTATATTAAGGGGGAGAAATTATTTAATCATACACAGATCTTTTTAATAATGATAAAAAAGGGGGAGAAGTATGTTTAAAGGTTTAATCTTATTTAACTTTTGTCTACTAATCCATTTTCCTTAAGTTATGTATGAATTACATATTAGTATAGGTTACAAAAAGCTTTAAACCAAAGGGTTTTTTTATCATCATAAAAAAGGGGGAGATTGTTAGCATAAAGATGAAGTATAGAAGTTTTGATGATGTCCAAAATTAAGTCTCAAGAGCTCTTGTTGAAAGAAGATCTTCATGAAAATTTGTCATGTGTTAAAGTTTTGTAATTTAGTAGACTTATGTATAGGATGTGATTAATCTTTGATGTATTATTTGCCTTAGGTTGCATTAAAATTCATTTTGAATCAGAAAACCTCAATTTATACTCAAGATAATCGATTATCAATTTGTAAATAATTGATTATTAGTAATCAATTATGACTTGCCATAATTGATTATCACGAACAATTAGATAATTTTTAAGTAAGTTTTTTACCGTCGTGCATTCATTAAATGCAAATCAATTACCATAACTGGATAGTTGATTATCACACGTTAATTAGTTGACAACAGATTTTTGTAGTATCCTTGAGTGAGATCTCTATAAGTTAGATTGAGACTCTCATTCTAAAATACGAAATACAACATACGAAATAAGTATATTTCAAAATTCTTATGTGTAGTGTGTGGTGATAAGTGTTCTAGGATTTGTATAACCCTTGTGTTGTGGCTTTGAGAACTTGGCGTGTTGACATAGAGCGAGAACTTTCACTGGGAGTGTGATTGAATCCTGTTGTTGTTGCTAAGTTGAAAGCTTGTCATCCTTTGTGAAGATTCAAAGGAGGTGTTCATCCTTTGTGAAAATTTAAAGGAGGGGGTCATCCTTCGTGAAGCATTCGGAGGAGGTGTTCATCTCTTGTGGGTTGCAAGGGAAGTTAGTTTCATCTCTTGGGGTAATAAGAGAGGTGTTGTAACCTTTAACTTGTTTATTTTCTTTGTGATTGTAATAGTTGGTTGGTTTGTGCTAGTGAAGCGTTAATTCTCGATTGAGATTAACAAGTGGATGTAGGATCTATGTGATCCGAACCAAGATAAATTATTGTTGTTAATATTTCTTAACTTGTTCCAATTTAGATATTGGTCAAGATCAAGGTTCACCACCATAACTCAATGTGATACCTTAGTGAACAACATGTCAGAGGCCTTCAACAATGTATTGATTCATACAAGGGCTAAGAGATGGGCAACAAACAGGTCAAGGATACAATCATTTTCAAGGGTCATTTGTCCTAAAATCATGACTAGACTTAACAAGGAGTCACAATTAACTTAGTATTGGATTCCTAGCTAATCTCAATTTATTATTTATGATTTATGTTAAAAAAGTTCTATTTCATTATTAAATTTGTTTTCTCTTCATAGGTAGTAAACAAACAAGTTGTTTGAAGTTCTTCATGTATCACAATTTGGGAAGAAGTTTATGGTTAATATAAATCAATTTTTGTGTACATGCAGGAAAAGTAGTATCATTAGAATTTCATGTTATCATTCCCTGACTACTATGCAGTTTCTAAATATAGATGGAGAAGACTTCATACCTTGTTGCTTAGGATGTGAACATATGAAGAAATATACTCACCAATTATATATCTTATCAACGAAAATAACATGTGGGACATTACCACATATCCTTATGTCTTGCCTCTCTACCTAAAAGAAAAATGCCAAGAAGACCTTAAGAAGAAAAGAAGGTTGGAGTAGTGAGAATTGACAAAGGACCAAACAAGAATGAGAAAATGTGTCTTACTTAAAAGATGTTGACAATAGAACTTGTTACTCGAAAGCAACCCAACCACGTGTTGTGCACTCCGAGGAACCACACCAACTGAACCAGTTATGCCATCAACACATTTGGGTCAAGGTCAAGGCTAACAGGGGATGAATTAGAAAAACTTGATAATTTTGTACATGAAAGTTGTTTGAAAAGTTGTAATGGTTGTGTGAAAAATTTAAACAATTGTAATGGTTGGTGCGTGAACAATTTGACCACTTTCATAATATTATTATGGAAGATTTCAATGGTTGTGTGAACAATATTGTACATAACTTATATGTTGGATCAATATAGCATTAAAATTTTGTAATACCATTTCCATCAATCAGTTTTCATAATATTAGGAATGTCATCCTAGCTGGAATGATTATTTTGTAAAAGTCATTTAATGCTAGTTCACCCATTCATAATTCTGAAATATGTAACATGAAATCAATTAGTGAATGGTTTAAATGACAATTTTCAATCTGGCTACCTTTGACTTTCTATTTTGTATTTATACGAGTTATGAAATTTTTCTCTCCTCTTAAAATTACAAGATCCGTAATAATAATAATAATAATAACACTAAATTTAGAATACATTTCTTAAACATTCTAAATATAAAACTGAAATTTGAAAACACTCGAGGACATATACTTATTTTGTTAATTATCATATTTGTACATTTACTTATTCTATTATATAGTCTTTGATTATAACTTTTTCTAGAGTGTTGTTATATTAGTAACATATCTAAAATATGTCCATTTCCAAAACCAGAATTGAATGACTTAGTCATAAAGACATAATCCCAAATTATTTATGCAACATCCACAAGAATGAATATAACTAAGTGTAATATTTAACATGTTTTCTATTGGATCATGATATAAATAATAACCATTCTATAATACCATTTCCATCAATCAATTTTCATAATAATATTATTATTATTATAAGAGAAGGGCATAGAAAGAAGAAGAGAAGGTCATACCTAAAGTTTCAATTCAAAGGCTAGGAGAGGAGTAGTAGCAACAACACCAATAAGCTGATACTCATTTTTATTTTACCAATTTTTAATGCTTTATTAATGTAAAAACATTTCAAAGCTGCTATAAATCTTCAATTCATTAAATAGTCTTCAATTAATTAAACAACATTACATTGTACAACAAACCAACTAATAACACTTCTCCATCTTACACAATACCTACAACATAGAACAAAGCTACAACAAAGGTACAACACATCATCTAATTCTCATCAACATTAAAACTAAAATTATGTTAATTACACATAAAACAAAGACCACCCATATCAACACCTTCATCCATTTTTGCACAATCAAGACATATTTGTCCAAATTAAGTATCATCTTCCTATCAACTTCCCTTTCTTTAGTGTTCAACAAAGTATCTTCCTTTCCTTCGCACTTCACGTAGTTACCCCTTTCGTCAAACCCAACATTAGTGGACCATCTGAAGTAGTTGCAACCAATGTCTTGAGTACCATTATCTAACCAAAACAATCAACCATAATGACCTTTTCTCAGAAACAGTAACACAAAATACATAGGTTCAATGTATATTACCTTGTACTTAGGGCAACCCTAAAATTGTTTCCCTCAATTCTTAATAGTTTTTGCAGTTCTCAACACAGATTTCTCTCCACATTGACAAATGGGTGAAACATCCAAACTCTTGGATCCTTCACCACCATGAAAACAGACACTAGGGTTTTCCTTGCGCCACTTATTAAATGTAGAAGAATAACATGAATGGGCTTTCAAAATCCTTTAGTTACTTCAATAATGTTGACAAAAGCAAGGAACGTCAACACTGTGCAACAAAATAAACATTCACCAACAAGATCGAATAAGTAGATGAACGTAGATCAATATTTCGAATGAAAACAACAACCACTCATAATATCATCAAACAAGAACAAGTACCAACCTTCACATCACAATAGCACCCACATTGCAGAAGAACAAATTTGAACACCTTAGACACCCTTTAATTATTTTGGCAAATTAGGGATTGAATGATATTTTTTTATTTTAAAAATTACAAAACTCACGTAACTAACACTCTCAATGTGTCATATGATTCAGATTTACAACATTAGCATGTCACATCAATGACGTTGTTCACTTAAATTAACAACACATTTACAATTGAATCAATTTTACATAAATAGAGATTTAATTGGGAACAAAAATAATTAATAAACTTTTTAAGACTTTCCAATAAAATTAGGAAACTTCAAATGATTAAACTTTAAAAAAATTATCTACAATAATAAAATAGACGGTAGATGTGTTTTGTAAAAATATTTTATCTTGAATTAAATTATTTTTATTTCTATTATATATTTTCTTTTACCAAATGAGTTGGAAGGAGCGGAAAGAAGAAAAGGAGCGGAGTTAGTGTCAGCGGAAGCGTAGGAATAGGAGCGGAGAGTGAGCACAAATTTAAGTCTCACACGCCATTTCCCAATAAACTCATTTTCCTATTACATCATCTATACAGTACCTACTACTACAATTCAAATTTACATAAATTTTTAAAATAGATTGAATTAGTATGAAAAAGATAGTAGTTTAAATTTAAAAAATTAAGCAAAATGGGTTAATTGAATTTTAAAGATTTCACGAATTTGAATATTTTAATTAAGTTTCTATCAAAAGATTATTTCATATGTTTAAAATATTTTTATTTTTGTTTAAGTATCTTACTATTTAATTTTGTTAATAATGAAACAATATCTTTATGCTTGGTTACCAACTTACGTTTTTCTTTTTCAATATTTTCAAATAAATAAATGAATTGATCGATAAGTTGAAAGAGATTAAAAAGAAACTAAAATAATTACTAAGGACAAAAGGATAACACAAAAATAATAGTTATACTATCTTATTGATTAAACAAATAAAATTATAAAGTATTGAGAGGACAATATAAAATAATTTCAACATTCAGTAAAAGAATCTTTTTAATAAAAACTTAAGAATATTCAAATTTATCAAGTTATTAAAATATAATTAACTCTAATTATAATCGAACAAAAGATGAGAAAATTATGCAAAACACTTCTCAACTTCCTTTCTTTCCATGAATATTATTTTACAGGCTTCAAATTTTTGGTTTGTCCATAAAATCCGCTGTATAACATGGTGAAGTTCTGAAACTTCTGGCTAAATTTGGTACATATGACTTTAGTATGTCTGGGTTATCGTTTCAAGACATCCATAAACATGTTTGAATTTGAAGGAAAGATGCAAAAGAGTTTTTTCTTTTCTTAATTACTTTCATAACTTGGAAAAGTAGAATTAACATCAATCCCAACATTCGTTTATAGCTACGGGAAAACCTTAAGAAAATAAGGAAGATCGCACACGGTAGGTAAAACCCTTTATTTAGGTTGTCTAAGAAAAGGTTCAACTTTTTTTAATACTAATATATTTTTATTAAATTAATTATAAAATTATGTTTTACAATAAAATTTTAAAATAAATCATATTTTTTCTTAGAAAAAAATTTGATTAGTTATTTTTGTTTTTTACTAATTAATTGTGATTTTTATCTTCTTTCCTCACTCTGTGATTTCTCATGTCACTAGTGCAGTAAGAGAAAATGACACTGGTTACTTTTGCTTATAGGCCCCGGTTCTACAACCGAGGTATATATAGACGAGATAAAAAATGGTAGGTTTTATGCCTCGGTTACGGATCGAGTAAAAAAGAATAGGATTATGCCTCGGTTTTTAGGTAACCGAGGCAGTAACATATATTTTTTTAAATTTTTTAGCCATCCTCAACCGTCCTCAGCCATCCTCAGTCATACTCAGCCATTTGGGGATTCACAGCAAGAACAACAACATATCAGAAATACACAACACAGAAGCTTCATCACATAGTATACAACATCAACAAAAGAGAAGTTTCGCGGAGGCCGTCGGGACTGAAGGTCGTTTGGCGTGCCCTAGATCGTGACGGTACCGGAGGCATCGGCGAAGGCGACCCACTCCCCGTTAGGGAGAAATGCGCGATGGTGGCCGAGGCGGAGGTGACCCAGTTGCCGTTGGGGGACAAACGCACGATGGTGGCCGAGGCGGAGGCGACCCACTTGCCGTTGGGGGAGAGACGCGCGATGGTGGCCGAGGCGGAGGCGACCCAGTCGCCGTTGGGGGAGAAACGCGCGATGGTGGCCGAGGCGGAGGTGACCATGTCGCTGTTGGGGAAGAAACCCACGATGGTGGCCGAGGCGGAGGCAACCCACTCGCCATTGGGGGAGAAACGCGCGATGGTGGCCGAGGCGGAGGAGACGAACTCGCGAGGTTGAACAACGACCAATTGAGATTTTCTGATTTAGGGCTTCGCGATCTGGAGTGGTGGATGAAACCCTATTTTTGGCAGAAACAACAGTGTCAGAGGCAAAGGTAATAGTGACAGAGGTGAGCACTGGCAGCACAAGGGTGGCGCGGCGAGCCGTGGAAGTGGTGGAGGAACCCGCGACGCAGAGGAAGAATGGAGAGCAGAAGGAAGGAGAAGCTGAGGAAGGACAAGCTTTTTGACGCAAATAGGTTAAGTGCAGAGTAACAACGACAGTAAATGCTTTTGCTTTGGCACCAGTTAAAGGCCAGCCCGAGGTATAAAGTGTTGGACAACATCAACGATTTCGGTTCCTGATGAACCGATGCCTTTAAGTCTAGCGTAGCAGGTAAAGTTGCAGGCACGTAGCAGGTGTAACAGTGATATAGGTCTCGGGTCTTAAATTAACCGGTGCAATATCGTTATTCTGCCTCGGGTCTTAGCTTAACCGAGACATATATGTTAGCTTTATTTACGATTCTGCCACCGTGCTTTTATATGCTTCGGGTTTACTTAAACCGAAGCATATATAGCGCTTTCCAATCTCTTTTTTTACTAGTGTGTAGTAATTCTATTAATCGGTTCCTTGTTCGTCAACATTCTTTTCAGTAGGTTAGTTAATGTGTATTAGTTTATTCTCATATGAATAAATTTTGAAAGTTATATTGATAGAAAGTAGGAATATTTTGTGTACAGATTTGGTAGCCTTTTGCATGTTGCAATTTTGAGAGAAACTAGCAACCATTGTTTACAAACACAATTCAACACATCTAATAATGGAGAACAACTTAATCACAAGTGTTGCATGTATTTGATGAGGTAAAGACACTATGTAGCTATATTGCATTGAAAGAGCTTAATAGTACATTCAACATCTTGCCTAGACTACCATCACCAAAAATGAACATTTTTCTGTGTTGAAATTTAAAACTTGTAATACTTTATTCACTTAATTTACCTGCTTGGACCTTAAGCCGACTGTAATTGCATGTTCCTTTATCAAATTATAATTGTTTTTTCTATTCAAAAAGTGTTAATTTAGTAATCTTAAATCTAATATTGTGACAATTTTTTATTGTATAAATAAGTTTTATATTATTAAGTTTCTATGTCAAATCTTGATCACCTGTGTGATTGATCTTCAAAATAAGTTGTTTTAATTATTTTATTAATGATTAATTTCAAAATAAAGGGTGCATGTTTATGAAAAATTTGAATTATGGAAATTAAATTAAGCACTCACTGAAGAAGAGAAAGAGACTTGACACTTTAAGATACTGTATGTCTTTGATCGAATTTATTTTCTTGACAACTAGAACCATGTTTTATTATTTTAACTCATTCATTTTTATATAGTTATCTCTAGCATATTATAATCTTTTTAGTTCCTATAAAAATATTTAGATATGTCAATTAAAAAATATGAATTAAGTTATTCAAAACTTAAAAGGAAGAGAATAGTTTAAGCTTTACATCCCAAAAAAACCTATCCATAAATTTATAGATCTTCTTTAATGTATGTTGCTCATTTTTTTCATTTCTTCCACAATGGTATATTCTTCCTATTTTATCACATAGTCGTCACCAGAGGAACCATACGTTAATGGTATAGTGATAGATCTTTTAGAAAAAAAAATATTCATTACAGAAAAATTACATAACCTGAGTCCAATCTATATAAAAAATGCATATAACTTTCAACTAAAAATTTCATATAATTTTCAACTAAAAAATTTAACACATTGAGTTTATAGATATATTATGATATTCAATTTTCTCATTTCATCTAATCTAGAACTTAAACTGACTTTAATTTCTAACATTTCTTTTGGCACTTTGTTAAGTCGGTTTGCCAAGATTATAAAGAAAGGATGTGAGCCTTTTTTATTTATGTAGAAGAGAGTGAAAAAGTTAAAAAATTAGAGAGGAATGTACGTGATAAACTTATGAAATGAGTTAAATGTTCAAAGAGCATACCATAATAAACTATGTTGTGGTTTTTTCCCCTACATATCAAGGTTAAAAATACAATTAATTATCAGTTATGGGTAATATATAATTAATTATGCATCGATTTTTATTTTTTATATAATAAATAAAATAACATTACGATAAAAATAATTTCATTTTTTATTTTGATCCATTTTTTATTTATTTTCATTCTCTCACTTTTCATCAATCCATCTAAATATAATATTGATAATTAGGAAAACTTTTCTCTCGTAATAATATTATATGTTTATTGATTTTTTAATTATGAAAATGTATACAATATATTATTTATCCAATTATATATTTTCTTCTTAAATTTTAATTTAATTTCTTACCAATATGTAATTCTCTATTTATGGAGGGAATCAACAAGATTTGAGTTTGTGTAAATTCTCTCATAAATCTTGATAATTCAACTCGGAAGTCCCGTCTTTTCCTCTGAAAATTCTCTTAAGGTGGATAGGTTCTTATTATGAGATTAAACCTTATTCATTTATTATTTATACACCTAAACTATGCCTAAATCTATCCCTTTCTGACCTATAAGCCTAGAAATACACGTACTTAAATGTGCTCATCGTTGTGGGCCAAAATTAAAATATAGAACAAAAAAAAATAAAACTTATTTTTAATGTTCTAAACCACTTCTCGCCCTATATAAACGAACTGGGTCGAACCCAACTATCCTAGCCCAAGTTATGGACCGAACAAGTCCAACAACGTAGAAAACAGGAGGTCAAATACTCTAGTCTTCCCCTATACTCCAATCTTCTGAAAGTAAATCTTGGATATCTATTAGATATAATATTTATTAGCACTCTATGAAGTCTTACAATCTCCCTTATATACAACTGATCCATCTTATCCATTGACATATTTTGAGTACTTGACAAGAAATAAGCTCATTTCGTAAGTCAATAAATTATTACCCACATGATGTCATGAGCTCTACTAGACCTTGGTAAATGAGTGAATAATTCCATGGAAATATTTTCCCACTTCCATTTAAAAGAATCTCTAATTGTTTCAACATACCTCTCAGTCTTTGATGTCTGATTTTTTCCTTCAAACACATCACACATGTTGCCTTAAACTTCACCATATATGTTTTAATACTAGTCCGTCAAAAGGATTATTTCTAATCCTTATACATTTTCCTCATCTCAGGGTAATACTAAGATTACTCTGATGCCATTATCCCAAATCATGCGCTTTAACTCCTATTTTGCTAGAACAAAAGCTTTATTCCTAAAATGAAGAATACTGTAAGCCTTAGATAAGATCAACAATCTTCTTCATGTCATTGTCCAATAATTCCTTGTCCTTTATCATCTTTAATAAATAGTTAGTTATACTCAGATGACTACAATTGATGTGATTCTTGCATAACTCCATCCCAAGATTCATATCCCTTAAGATCTTAGTTAACCCAAGTTCTTTTACCATCATCGACAACACATGTGTTATCTTTCTACTCAAGAAATTTGCCACCACATTAGCCATCCTAGGATTATATTGTAACTCAAAATTGTAGTCCTTGATGGACTTAATACACATTCTCTATCACATGTTCAACTCCTTTTGGACAAACAAGTACTTCAGTCTTTAATGATCACTGAAGACTTGAAATTGAGCCTTATACAAATAATGTCTCCAAGTCTTTAGTGCGAAGACTATTGTTACCATTTGTAAGTCATGTGTGGGGTTATTCTTCTCGTACACCTTCAATTGTATTGATGCATAAGCTAGAGGCCACTTCTCTTACATTATCACACAACCCAATCTTTGATAAGAACTTTCATAAAACACTTCAAAAGATTTGTTTGTGTTTGGAATAGTCAATATTGGTTCACTAGTTAACCTCCTCATCATTTCCTCAAAACTTCACATGAAAAGGTGGTCTTTCTATGTCATTGTGTTAAAGGGCCTACAATCTGGGACAACCCTTTTAAAAACCTTTAGTAGTAACTTGCTACCCCTATGAAACTTTGCACCTTAATTACTGCCCTGGGACGCTTCTATTTCAACATTGCCTCCACCTTGGCCAAATTTGTAAAATTCCTTGTGAAGAAATAACATGTCCAAGGAACCGTACCTCATCCAACCATAACTCATATTTAGACGTTTTTTCATACAATTGATGCTCTATAAGTACACCCAAGGCTATCCTCAAATGCTCTTGATGTTCCTCGTGACTCCTCGAATAGATAAGAATATCGTTAACGAACACCACAATAAACTTATCTAAGTATGGATGAAAAAATCTATTCATATAGTCCATAAAGATTGTAGAAGGATTAGTCACCTCAAAAGGCATCACTACGTACTCATACTACCCATACCTTGATTTAAAAGTTATCTTTTGTGCATTTCCTAGTTTAACAAGTATTTGATGATATCCCTACATCAGATCAATCATCAGAAATACATAATCTCCCCTCAACTCGTTCAACAAATCATCAATTCTTGAGAACATATATTTGTCCTTAATTGTCAATTTATTCAATTGTCGATAGTTCACACATAGTCTAGAACTTTTGTCTTTCTTCTTGACCGAAAATACTGGAGCTTCCCATGATGAGACACTTAGTTTGATGATTTGGAGAAGGTCCATCCACAAATAGGTCACCTTTATTTGTTGGTTAAAACTATCCTTTTTTGAAAATTAGAATGAGTTTTTTTTTGGAATCAATAGACAATGGTGTGAGGGATGTTGTGATCAATGGACCCTATGAACCGACCAAGATTGAAAATGGGTAGACCAAACCCAAAGACTTCTCTAAGTGGGCAACTGAAGAAAGTAAGAGAGCTCATTATGATGTAAGGGCCAAGAACATTATCTTTTGTACACTAACAATTGATGAATTCTATAGAATTTCAGTTTGTGAAACAGCCAAAGAGATGTGGGATGTTTTAGAGGTCACACATGAGGGGACAAATGAAGTAAAAAGGGTTAGGAAGAATTCTTTGATTCAAGAATGTGAGATGTTTAGGATGTACAATTGTGAGAGCATCTATGATGTGTAGAAATGGTTCACCCATTATGATGTAAGGCCCAAGAACATTATCTTTTGTACACTAACAATTGATGAATTCTATAGAATTTCAGTTTGTGAAATAGCCAAAGGGATGTGGGATGTTTTGGAGGTCACACATGAGGGGACAAAGGAAGTAAAAAAGGTTAGGAAGAATTCTTTGACTCAAGAATATGAGATGTTTAGGATGTACAATTGTGAGAGCATTTATGATGTGTAGAAAAGGTTCACAGATATAGTAAATCATCTTCTTGCTCTTGGAAAGACTTTTGACTAGGAAGAAGTTCACATCTAGATCCTAAAGAGCTTGAACAAAAATTGGCAACCCAAGGTTACAACCATATTAGAATCAAGAGATCTGACCACTATGAATATAACTACATTATTTGGAAAGTTAATGGAACATGAACTAGAGTTGGGAAGATTGAAAGAAGAAGAAGGAAAGAAGAAGCACAATATTGCTCTCAAGACAACTGTAAGAACTGCTACCAAAAACAGCTCAAGAAAACATGATTCTGAAGATGATCTTGATGCTTTAAATTCTGATAGTGAAGCCTTGAGTTTTATGGTAAAGTTTCCAAAATTTTTTATATTTAAAAATAAGACTAAGACTAATTTTGTAGGAAATACAAGGTCAAATAGAAGAAGAGGAAAAATTGCTACTACAACTACTGGCTATGAATGTGGCAAAGTGATGGCATACCCTTTGCCATGACCTAGCACATTCATGAATAGTTAGAGACATCTATGGAAGATGGGCCTAGACTCTTTCTCTTGGGCCATCTTAAGCCATAATGAAGATTTAGTAGAGTAAGAATAATTTTGGATCTTGTATTTTGGGTCAACTAGTTTAAATTTTATTTGGGCCTTGTATTATGGGCCAAGTAGTCTAGATTTTATTTGGACTTTGTATTATGGGCCTAGTAGTGTAGGATTTCAATTGGACCTTGTATTTTGGACCAAGTAGAATAGGATTTTGACAAAAGAAGTTAACAAAGGGCCAAGACCCAAAGTTGACTATGCTTGGATGTCCAAAATGGATTGACCAAAGGGTCAACATTTTAGCTAAGCTTGGAGAATAAGGGAGAAGAATTTCGTGCTAGACATATGGAAGCTTCTCATTGAAGAGTTTTTCTCCTAGTTATTGGCCATGTGTTACTCTAGGAGTGGAGAGTTTTTCCATAACTTGAACAAAAATTGGCAACCCAAGGTTACAACCATATTAGAATCAAGAGATCTAACCACTATGAATATGACTACATTATTTGGAAAGTTAATGGAACATGAACTAGAGTTGGGAAGATTGAAAGAAGAAGAAGGAAAGAAGAAGCACAATATTGCTCTCAAGACAACTGTAAGAACTGCTACCAAAAACAGCTCATGAAAACATGATTCTGAAGATGATCTTGATGCTTTAAATTTTGATAGTGAAGCCTTGAGTTTTATGGTAAAGTTTTCAAAATTTTTGATATTTAAAAATAAGGCTAACACTAATTTTGTAGGAAATACAAGGTCAAATAGAAGAAGAGGCAAAATTGCTACTACAACTATTGGTTATGAATGTGGCAAGGTGATGGCATACCCCTTGCCATGACCTAACACATTCATGAATAGTTAGAGACATCTATGGAAGATGGACCTAAACTCTTTCTCTTGGGCCATCTTAATCCATAATGAAGATTTAGTAGAGTAAGAATAATTTTGGATTTTTTATTTTGGGTCAACTAGTTTAAATTTTATTTGAGCCTTGTATTATGGGCCAAGTAGTCTAGATTTTATTTGGACTTTGTATTATGGGCCTAGTGGTGTAGGATTTCAATTGGGCCTTGTATTTTGGGCCAAGTAGAATAGGATTTTTACTAAAGAAGTCAACAAAGGGCCAAGGCCCAAAGTTGACTATGCTTGGATGTCCAAAATGGATGTGTTGACCAAAGGGTCAACATTTTAGCTAAGCTTGGAGAATAAGGGAGAAGAATTTTGTCCTAGACATATGGAAGCTTCCCATTGAAGAGTTTTCCTCTTAGTTTGTGGCCATGTGTCACTCTAGGAGTGGAGAGTTTTTCCTTAGGTAGTTACCACTTGTCACTCTCTCATTTGAGAGGATTTTTGCCATTTGTCTCCCTCCTATTGGAGACGATTTCTCCTTTTAGATTAAAGTTTCAGCCGATTTTGAGACACGTTAACCTATAAATAGAGGTGCTCTCCATCATGTAATCACCTTTGATTTAGAGTAAAATTATGCTGCCATTTTTTTGTCACACTACTCTTTTAAGGTCAGCCTGGTCTAGAGCAACTCAAGTGGCCTCCTCTAGCTACCTTCCTCCAAGAGTTAACTCAACCTCTCTTGGAGAACCATTAAACACATCTTCCCTCACCATACAAGTCACCAAAACCATGAGCTATCAACACCTTTCACCACCACCAAATTCTGCATCCTTCATCCATGAACTTATGGATTGATTTGCTTCTAGATTTCATTTGTCCTACCTAAAGCATTGCCATCACAAGGTTGGACACATCAAAAGCTGGAAGAGAAGAACAATTTTGACAACAAAAATCAGAAAAAGAAAACGACCTATATAGCTTAGGAATATAGTGCCTCAAGCTCATCAAGTGAATCTGATGAAAGTTGTGAAGAAGAGACAAATCTATACTTGATGGCTGGCTCAATATCCTTAGAAAGTAGTGTAAGTAGTTTTGAAAATGAATGAATAGGAGATAGGTATTATCTACTACTAGATGCATTTCAAGAGTTACATGAAGATGCTAGAAAACTGCAGTATTCATACAATAGGCTCAAAAGTGAAAATAGGTGTCTAGAAGGTAGAATAAAGAATCTAAACAAAGAGAATGAAGATCTGAAAACTAAACTTGATATTTTGAAAAATGCTCCTAGACAAAACATCAGAAGAGAGCAAAATAAGTATTCAAGAATGTGAAAATTGTCCAAGACAGTTAGAAAAATTTGAATACCTAGTGAACCCCTTATCTAAGTTTACTCTAGGTAGTTCAAACCTTGAAGCTCTCCATAAATCACAAAGAAATGTGATAAACAAGCAATGAATAGGTTACATTGGTAAAAGTAGTAAAATGAAGGAGGCAAAACTTCATCAATGGCATGTTTTTACTACAATCACGTTGGTCATGCATCAAAGTCTTGTTACTATAGAAATATTGGTGTACCTAAGGGAAAATTTAAATGGATTCCTAAAGAATCACTAAAATCTCCTAACATAAAAGGACCCAAATTCAGTTGGGCACCTGCATCCAAACCTTTCAATTGTTTTGCAGGAAATTAAGAGAAATTGAAAATGACTCTGCTCAAGGAAATGCACAAAGTTGAGGAGTATAACACAATTTAAAGTGCTAATGACATCTTGTGAGACATCAAAAGTGGTAATAAGCTTTAGCATTGGTAAAACCTGCATATTTTCCATTTTGCAGAAACATGTTGCTTGGTATGATGTGTGCTTTATGTTGGATACCTATAGGATTTATGAAACACTTAAAAATGATAAACTCTACATAATTTAATCGATTAGCTAAAGACCCTAACTGTTAGATGCTTCTCTTTATTTTCCTGAAAATAGGGGTTTGTCACTCTAGAAAGGGTATTTTCAATTAAAACAACTCTAGAAAGGGTATTTTCAATTTAAATAGGTTTGCCACTCCTTTTAATCAATTAGGTTGAAACCCTAATCAATTAAAATGTTCTTTCTGTCCTAATCATAGAAACCTAAGGTCCATATCTATTCAAAGCCTAAACACCATGATTGTTATCTAACATGAAATCTTTCCTCTACTATCTGAATCATTCTTAGCCTCTACCTCCAAACGCACATAGAGAACTGCTCACAAAGTAAGATGAGCAAGTTCCATTGGGTAGATAAGTGGTGATGAAGCTCAACAAAATTTCGTATGCTTTTGGCATATTCGAAAACTTATCTCATAATACACGGGGATAAATTTCTTTCGTAGAGAAGGGTTCATTTTCCAGGACTGGTTGGAGTACCAAGGGTTAGCAAACATCATGGAAATTCAAGTGATTGGTACCCTGATTTAGTAAAAGTGTTTTATGGAAATTTAAAAGTTATTGATGGTATATTGTGCTTTAGGGTAAAAGAGGTGAACATTAGATTAAATGATGATATCTGGACATCCCTTGTTGGTTTTCGTCTAGAGGGTTATAAGTTTCATCTAGGAATACATGGAATAAACAAGTTGGCTATATACAAAGTAGGTTTAAGAAACCCTAAAGTGCCCAAAGATTATACATTGTATAGGGAAAAAGGATTGAAAAGAGATTATCTCCAATGTGCATTCATTATTGCAAGGATTTTACTTCCTAGGGTGAGCAACCATGGTGCCACTTTTGATAATATGATCAAAGTCACAAGACAAAATATGGCTTGTCTTCCATATGCTACTTTTCTGTCATAAGTTATGTGCTATTACAATGTTGATCTCACAAATGAGGTTATAAGATGCTGTAATAGGAAAAATTTCATCTCCCAACTTGCTCTACACCACATGAGACTAAGAAAAAGTGAAATTGGATGGACATTCAAGGATGAACATCAATCAATCGAAGGAGAAGATGCGGAGCCACTTAATGTAGATGTTTCAAATGCTAAACCTGCTTCAAATGCTTTCAAACCCAGAACTGATTTTGAAAGATACATGGTTAATCAAATGAACCTTCATACTGCTAGGTTTGATAAATTTGGAAAATCCATTGCGGAAATTAAGCAAAAATTAGATAATCAAAACTTGGATGATGAATATGATGACGAAGAAATCTTTGGAAGTGAAAGTGAAGAGAATATGCAAGAAGAAGGTTGTATAAACGTTTCAGATTAGAATAGACCTACATTCTATACATTTGGTGTGTTATCTATAAACATTTCATATTAGAATAAACGTTTTAGACTTTAGTACTTTAGTTTTTGGTGTGTTAGTTATTTAGGTACTTGCTCCTATTACCAATACTTTTATCATGAACAATATTTTATATTTAGTATCTTAACTATGTTGTTGATTGATCATATACAAATCTAATGATTGAAACTTAAAATGTTTGAAAACTGTTGTGGTTGATATTGATTGATTCTAAAATCTAAAATCTGAGTGTATGATTAAATTGGTCTATTTAGCACTGTGTTTACTTCAGATTACTAGAAATATGAACATATTTGTGTCAAGCTCAATAGATTACCATATTAATTTCATTGTGGCATATTAATTTGATATTTGGTACTTGGTACTATGAATTGAAAATGATTTCATGGTATTTATCATTCAATTTCAATGATTGATAGAATAAATGGATGTACAATACTCTACTATTGAATATAGGCACCATATGGTATAAAGAACATGATTCTACAGGTTTAAATCCAAGTAACAAAGATTATGCTATCAATATGCTCTGTTTATACAATACTCTAGGCTTTTAATCGATTAAGCAAACAAAATATTTGATTAGATGACCTATTTTGGTTAAATGTGTATTTAATAGCTACATCTGATATGATATGAGTCTGCATGGTTATTATATATATGTTTCAAGTACAATGCACTATATATGCCTTATTGAGTTTAAAGTCACATTGAATATCATTGTACATAGAGATATGTGCATCATTATTGATACTAGTCAAGCACTCTATGCTTAACTTTGAAAATCATACTTGATTTGAGTATTGAAAAGTGTGCTTGATGTGCTTATCATATTTACAATGGTTAAATATCACATATGTTTAACCAATTATGCATTCTATTACATGTACAAGATGTAATAGATATATTCACTACAACTATGATTGATTGAAATGACATTTCATCACTGAAAAATGTATTGTTTATCTTGGTTTATATCATTAAAATTATCATTTCTATCCATTGATATATCTAGAACATTCAAATGCATAGCTAGACTTACTTATGTGAGACACATGTGTTGATAGGTGATGGGACTGTCGTGGCCCATACAAATTTGATGTGCAATTAAGAATGCAGTATAGTACTAGGAAGTGACTCCTAGGTCGTCTCTCCAGGACCAAATGTGGTTCAGGACTTAGGTCAAACACGCAGGGGGAGGGTTGAAAGTATTTTTGCAAGGAAAATTAAACCAAATTAAATTGGAAGTTAAACATAACTAAACAGAACCGAAAGCATTGAAATAAATGTGCAAAACCGTAAAGCCGAACGATGTTCTTTATAGGGCCGAAGGTCCTATTCACAAGGCCGAACGGTTCTAACAACAAGTGTGTTAGAGATCGATCGGCTCTGGTCACAGGCGGAGCGATTTCCACAAAGAGGTCAATCGGTGTGAAGGTAAAACTAGCTCATGGAAATGAAAATAAAATCTTGAAACAAGTCGAACAGTGTTAAGGTTGGCCGAACGGTATTAAACATAAACATAAGAAAGTTGAACGAAATAAAAGCAAGACCGAATGGAAATTAAAAGGCGACCGAATAGAAAACTTAATGCAAAAGAAAAGTCAAACGGTCTCTAACAGCAAATCATGTTAGAGACTGAACGGTGCAAATCAAAGACCGAGCAGCATGTAGTAAAAGCATAAACAATAATGTTCAAAATCAAAATGCTGGAACACTGCAGAAAATGCAGAAAATAAAATTGCAGGAAACGTAACGACGCTGAATTGGAATGCAGTAGATTAACTTAAACACAAAACGCAAGTTCGGAAACACCAAATAAAAACGAAGCAGTGATTGAAAAACGAAATGAACAATAAACACGAAACCAGAACGCAGCAAAGCATGAAGATGACGATGAATAGTAAAAACACGAAAATGAGCAGTGCAAAGAAACAAAGTGCAGAACGACAAAGACAGGTAAAACGAAATGAAGCAGGAACTAAATGCAGCACGATTTCAACTCTTAAATTGCAATGTAAACAAGATTCAATACATGGGAATGAAATGAAAACAAAACCTAAACCTCCCCAAGGGGGAGGAGGAAGAAGATGCTCCCCAAGAACAGAAAACTAAGTAGCGGCTGGGAGACTTTTTAAGTGAAAGTGATTTTGGGGCATATAGACACCAAAAGACCAAACTGCCCCTCTAATGGGTTTTTCCTACAAAATGACCTAAACTTTTGGGCTCAAAGTCCTAAGGTTTGACCGAATTTCATTCTAAAACGAAACTACACTCTAACACTGATGTGGCCACCCTCTTGAAGTCCCAGAATGTTCTTCCAACACTGCTGTTGAGTTCCTTTGCTCGTTCGGTCCTTAAGGGCTCAGACCGATCGATTAAGCAATGTTCTGCAAGTTCACGAACTGGTACACGATCATTATAAGACCGTTCGGTCATGCATTCTCAGATAAGGTCGTCCAAGGCTTAAACCGCTCGGTCCATACGTTCGTCCATTCGGTTTAAGGCACTTACGTAATCAGGCTTTGCCGCTCGGTAGAGGCTTTCGTAGACCGTTGGGTTCTGTAGCACTCGGTTAAGACGTTCGATTAAGACTCTCATATGAGCAAGCTTTCCGCTTAGTAGAGGCTTCCGTAGATCGTTTGATTCAGTAGAGCTTAGCTTCCATCGAACGTTCAGTTTGTAGTACTCGGCAATCTAGTTCATGCTTACAATAGGTCGTTCGGTCAAAGCTTCCAAGATCATTCGGTTGTGAATTTGGCAGACCGTTCGGTAACAACTTTCTCGGATCATGCGGGTGTAGCACTCCTCAGACCGTTCAACAATGGCCTTTGACAGATCGTTCGGTGAGGCCTTTGACTGATCGTTCGGTCAAGAGCAATACGTTCAAACCTTCTGTTGCTCTAACTTTTAAACAGTAATTGTCTTGCACATAATGATTGAAATAATTAAGCCCAAATAATTCAAATTATATAAAATAAGAATTAGTCTTGAAATTAAGCCCAAATAGTGAAAATGTGATAAAAATGGAGAATTAAACACACTTCACTAACAAAATATGGTGCGGAAAGCTAAGTGTATAATGAGGAATGGTGACTCATCAATAGGGTAGCTATGCGAAAGCTAAAATCATCTATGTTTTTGATAATGACAACAATAGAAATGTTTTTATAGTTTATTGCACACATATAACAAAGTTGTTGTTTATATTTGTAACTATGCTTGAACTATATGTTATGCACATTCACTAGGCTTATACATTTGTTTATATCTGTGACATGCATATTCATTGATAAGATTGATAAAATGTCAAGAAGAATTTCATTTGGAAAGAAATCAAATGATGGATTCTTGAAGAGTTGTTGTTGTTTCAAAGTCTGATAAATTTGCACTGTGAGGTTTTCTACTGGAAAATCAGAACCCTTTGCAATCAGCTCTGATTAAGGTTTCCCTGTTACTACTGGCCAAGAAGAGAACTTGTGGAGTTTTGGTTACTTTAAGTGTGGTATCTCAAATGGGTTGAAGAAAGAGGATTGTTCTTTAAGACTTTTATCGAATTTTTATCTTTCAATTTTTAATAAAAATTAGAAATTTTTTTCTTTATGACTTTGATCTAATTTAGTTCTTTAATTTTATAAATATATAATTATTTTAATTAAATTTTATTAAGTTTATTTGACGTTTCAAATGTTATTTTTTTAACTAATTTTGAAGCAAAAATGTATTAATGAGTGTATGTAAGAACCAAGAAAACAAAATATTATAGTTGATAGGTATTTTAAATAATGAGACCGAGTATTTTAATTTTAAAATAATTCAATAGTATAAATAGAATATCTTCACTTAAAACACAAACCATCTCTCTAAAACTCTTCCTCCAAGTTCTTTATCCCTTCTCTACAAAATCTAACTCCTCGATCATCTATTTGACAATCAGGAAGTGCCTAGGATATCACAATAAATTAATCTCCATTCCTATGTAATCAATTTTTGGTTTAGAGCAAGTAAGTTTTAGCTCTTTATTCTTTTTGCTTTTAGGTTGAGATCATGCATAGTGATTTCTTCTCGCATGCGTCTTTTGATCTCTTCTTCTAGTACGTTGTTGATCAAAGGTTCTAAGGACTTTCTTTTATCACAAATCTGTGTTTTGTAGACATATCAAGAGTTCCTTGCGATTTAAGCAACTATGGTGCATTCTTAGAGTTGTGATAATTCTCTTTAAGGTAACAAAAACTAGTTCTTATTTTATATTAATGTATAAAGTATGAATTGATAATATTACGATGTATAGTTGGTAGATATTGAACGTTTATGATTGAATTGTTAGTTGATGAGAATTGTTGTTGAGTAAATGAATTTGATTACATGACAATTGTTGATGTTGAATGATTTTGTATTAAACTCAAATTGTATGATGAATGGTGGTGTTTATATATTTTTGGTGGTGTTGGATGTGGTTAAAAGTGGAGGAGAATGGCATTACGTGGAGTTGTACGTGTTTTTAGTCAAATTAGGAGGTTTTGGTATGTGAGTTTTTGAACTAAAGGTTAAAAAGAATAAATTCAGTTTTAGAGTCTGTTTAGAGGTGAATTAAAACTTGCTAGAGTTGTTATTCAGTTGAAATCTGGTCTAGAAAGAGTTAGTGAAATTTTGGTGGTGTTTTGGTTAGTCTTTAAGTGCATTTTGGGGTTTAGACTAGTTAGATTTTGAATAATAGGTTTTATGCCTAAATGAAAGCTTTGGAGTATGTTGGTAAGTCATTTATGAGTTGTTAACGTCGCTAAGTCACTTTAAAATGAGCTAGAACTTGTAGAATTCAACTTTGGTCTCAAAGGGGAGAATTTAGATGTTTTTAAGTTGAAATCTTGAGGCAAAATAGTTAACAACTAGTCTAAGTTAGGTTAAACACATTTTTCTAGGTCTATAATAATGTAGAATCCAATCTATGAGTGTTACAAATGGTAAAAGTGTTTAGGATAAGTCATGGGTGAAAGACCCGAGCAAGCTCAAGACATATCAAGTAGCGTCAAAGCCCAAGATAGAATGTTGTCGACTCTGACCTTTTCTTACTGTTTTGCTCGTAACTCCTTGTTCAAAACTCTAAATAAGTTAATTCTTTTTTAATTGGAAACTAGACTCAAAGAGCTTCCGTTTGACTGCTTATACGCATGTTTTTTACCTCGGGAAGAGTCTCAATTAAATCGGGGAAAATCATGAAAGGTTTGGACCTTTGTTCTTAAGATAATCGATTATCACTAATGATAATCGATTATCTCTAATCGATTATCAGCCTAGATAATTATTGTTGAGAGAAAATCACATTTTGGACCTTTGGACTTAATATAATCGATTATCACCCCATATAATCGATTATTTACATCAGAGATAGAAACATGACAACTTGAAACACATGTTCTTATGTGGAAAGGTGGGAATATTCCCCAATATCTAGAATTTTGGATTCTTGGCCCTTAAATGAGTGTGTCTGAGCCCTCTTTAGAGATTGGGATGGTTGTTTATGGAGTGAGGGATCATGGTTGTCCCCTTAAGTGTGAGTTGAAAGCTTTTGGAGTACAAGGAGGATAGAGTGCAAGGAGGCAAGAGTGTGTGCAGATTTGTGGAAAAAGATTCAAGGTTTGCAAAAGAGGTCTTTAAGAGGTAAAGGGAGCTAAACCTTGTCTTTTACTTTGTGTAGGACTTGTATGGTCTGAATGGGTGATCATGTGTAGTGATGAATATGAATGGAATGAATATGATTACTTGTTGTGAGATTTTTGGACTAGAAATATTGTATACTTGGATTAAGGACTTTGAGTATGTGTTAATGTAAAAGAGATGGTTTGGAGTATGAACCATAACTTGGAATGTGTTGAGATTATTGATAGGGGGAGCACATGTTTAGCTTAACCCACATCTGTGATATCTGAGTTTTTGATGATGACCACATAATTAATAACACATGTATATTTTGTGTTACATGTTCTATGATTACATGTTATATGTTTTCCCTTAATATGTTAAATCTATTAAAGCATATCTAAGAACATGTTTGTGTTGTTCATTGCATATCACTGTGTGAAATATGTGATTTTATATGTGTATGCATGACATATGTTTTTGTACAAGGAAAATCAAAAGCACTATGGTTGAACTTTAAATGTGTGGCAAAACAACAGTTTTAAGTCGATTACATTATGGGGTGAATTGATTAAAACTTGTGTGTTTGCACAAACTCTTTTGAAGTGTGTTGTGATTTTTTTCAAAGCGAAAAATTCTCAAAACTATGCAAAAAGATTTCACTTAATCGAATGCATGCATTATGTATTCGAATGAGTTAGTTGATGATTTGAAAATATGTTCAATGCTGGTAACAACTAACATAACAGTCATATTTTTAAATATGTTTACCAAGCATTAAATGATAGTCGATTGCATTAATTGTACATTCAATTATTTGTTTGACTGCTGCTAATTCTGTTAAAATTGATTGTTATATTCGATTACGTTAGTAGATCAATCAATTAAAATGTGTCTGATATGTGTTATACTATAAATTGACGCAAATTTGAATTCTGTAAGAACTTTTGGTGATTCTAACAATTTCATATCATTTTACAGAAAGTCGTGATCTTACAAAAGAGAGGAAAAGCTCCAAGAAATAAGAGTGACCGTGGTGATCAAAACCTTGTGATTTCTTGAAGAGCAAGACTGTTGTGTTTCAAAGACTGATCAAATATGCATATTTGGGTGTTACTGTGTGATCAGATTCTGCAATCTCTTGAAGATTGGTTTGAGTTCCCTGTTGTGACTATAGGAAGAAGAATGTGTGTGTTCTTGACTTTGAGGGTGTCTCAAAGGGGTTAGACAACAGAAGAGGGGATTCTTGCTGCTGGTCTTGGTGTTGACTACCTATATTAGATTAGAGGGTTAAAGAGGTGTTTTATATTTTATGTGAGGTCTCTATAAAAACCTTGTTGTAAAAAGCTTCATCTTTATAGTGCATTGGCTTCCTGTGGTTGGAAGGACATTGGATAAAAAGTCAGTGTTTGAATTTTCTGATCCTTACTCTCTTTTATTCAATAGATTACTTTCTGTACTTATTCGATAAAGTTTCCACTGCATTGAAAGTCTTTTATCTTGCAATTCAATAAAAGAATAAAGGCATAAATTTTTATGGAAAAGATTTTAAAAGCTTTTGTTTTTTACAGTTCACCAATTCACCCCTTCCCCCCCTCCCCCTCTTGGTGTGAGAAATCGAGTCATTCTATTTTAAGAGAATGAACATTGAATTTTCGTATGGATGTTATGGTATGAGTTGTTATGAGACTTTAAGTTGTCTAAATTCTGGAAAATGATGTAAAATGGAAAGGTTTATTCATGTATATTATTATGTACGAAAATTTTATGAATTGGATGGATGATGGAGTAAGATTCATCATATGTATGAGTTGTTGGATGTATGTTCTATTCTTGGATGAGATGAATAGTGGAAACTACTCATTCCTTTTGTTTTCTGAATTTTGGAATGACATGTTTCATATAGGTGGTTGTTGTTGTTAAACTTAACCAATTTTGGTGATGAAATTAATGTATCTATGGTGTTATATGTCACAAGTTAAATATGGATAGATGATAAGTAGAGGATTAGAAATTTTGGATATATTTGATTTATACTTAGAGATGGTTTCTTGCATGAATATGTTAGATCTATGATGGATTTGAGTTTCTTTATGTATAAGGATGAGTATTATGAATATGAGAAGAGTTATGGTTGAGAATGAAAGGATTCATAGTGTTGGCTTGAAACCCATGTGCTAGAAAAATTGGTATTGGACTTGGTTGTTCTGTTTGATCTTGATTTTCTAATGCAAAGTGTTTGATGAATGTAATTTTTGATGAAAGGAGATTTTGGAATCATTTTATATGATGTTATAATGAAAACTCTTGGTTTTATACCATTATGGAAAAGAAATTGCGAAAACATAAAGTGTTTGAGACTTGTATGCTATTTGAATGCATTTTTTGGTGAATTATAAGAAAATAATCAATTATCATGCAATGATAATTGATTATCATCATAGATAATCGATTATTTTTTGTTGTGATTGATTCCTAATGACTAAAAATGATCTCTTACGCGTTCATAGGCTGTAAATAGTGTATATTGACTATGAATGAATGATGTTTAGCAATAGAAGGTGAATCCTTGACTTAGAAATGTGATGAAGGTTACTATGAGATGTATTCATGTAAAATTAAGTTTTGATGCACACAATTGTTATTATTTTAATTTGTTTTGCATATTGATAAAATGTGTGTTCCTAGTTGTGATTGGGAAATGATATGAATTTCTGGAATAATGTAGAATGATTGTATGAGTGAGTCATACTTGAAAATGAGGATTTTTGGTTATGTGAGTGATAACGGTTAAAAGAGATACCTCACTATACACCTTTGAGCTTGAGTGAAACACTTTCTTTGGTGAGCAATGGTTACATGCACTATAGGATAACATTTTGCCTGGTTGTTGATCAATCATAAGGTCTTTACATCAGTTGTGTATTCTTTGTTATGTGAGCACTATAGTTGAAGCTTGATTGGCTAAGACATCATTATATCTTGACTGATCTTTTTATGATGGGCAGACATGAGTGATTACTTGTCTTAGAAGAGAATATTTTTTTGGTGATCTAGACCATTGTAGTACGGCCATGTTGTTTGGGCTAAGTTACATTTTTGATTGAGGACAAGAAAAGTTTCAAGTTTGGGGTTGTGATAACGGTTGAATTTACCGTTATCTGTGATGCAATTTTGATATTAAATCAACTCTCTCTGACGTTGAAACTTGCTTAAATTCTTTTTTTAGTTGAATTTGGTGAATAAGTGAATAGAGCTTATACTTAATGATTTTTATCACTGATTCCCTCAATTTTGTAGGTTATTGGTATGTTTTGGAAGAGGAGTAAAGTATCAAGGAGTTGGAACCCAGGAAGGACAACAAAAGCACCAGAATAGAAGCCTTGGGCGCTGGTTGTCATGCAACCACACCTGGTTACCGTTTTCTGGGACCCTCAGCGCTGGTGGTAACACATGGACGCCCTCTTCAGGGGCGTTGAGGGCCAAGGATCTCGCAAACACACATGCCCCCTCTAGAGACGGTGAGCGCCAATCAGCTACACCGTAGGATGCCTGGTTGCTTTCAGCCAGGGCGCTGAGCGCTGACGACGTTGGCCCATATGGAATTTTGGATCTATTTAAAGGCACACATTAGGGTTCGTGTCTTTTGACGACTGAAGCACAAAAAGGGGATTTTCGACCCTTTGGTGGCAGAATGGGCAAGCGTGAGCTTTCCTTTTCTCTTTCTAGGGTTTCCATCTCATTTACTTTCTTCCATTGTAAGATAAGGTTCTCCATGACAATGGAGACCTAAATTCATTTGTTGTTGGGGAAAGATGTAACCTCTGAACTTCATGTATTTGAACATGTTTTAAATATTTTATGCTTCTTTCATTGAATGTTAGTGATTTTCTCCTATTCTTAATGCTTATTATGTTATGGCCATTCATAGCTTAATGATTGGATTTCTTTGTTATTGGGAAATACTTATGAACCATGATCTGGAGGATTTCACCTAAAGGAAATATTATCTAGGGATAGAAATAGGACGTTTAGTTGTCTTAAGCTTCTTTGCTTAAAGCGAAATTGGTTATTAGGGTTTTCAAGGGATTATTGTCTAATAATCAAGGCTAGGCTTGTTACTCCAAGGGATTGGGTTTTGAGTAATTTTGAAAGTGACATTAGCATTCCAATGAAGAGGATTAGTTCTAATATGCATGAAAGTGAAGTAGGTGAAATCTAACCCCAACAACATCATCATCTCAATATCATTCATTCATTCTTGTTTTAGCTTCAAAAGATCAATTTTACATTCAAGTTATTATGTTTACTTTTCTTGCATTCAAATTTCATTCAATGGAATCACTCTTTAGTCTTAATTAGTTAAGGCATTATACGATTGTTTGGTGTCACGAGTCTCTTGGGAAACGATATTTGGTCTTACCATTTTATATTACTTGATACAATTTGGTACACTTGTCAATGAGTTAATAGTGTGACAAGTCTCGGTTGGTGTCGCGAGTTTGATATAAGTGTGGTTTCTGACTATAATGGTTAAGTCAGAACAATTCCATTATTGCTTGTGTGAGACAATGGAGAGGAACTTTTCTTCGCTTATGTGAGGTAGTGGAAGAGTGATATAAGGAATCATATGTGGTCTCACCGAAACTTATAAACTGGACGAAACCTTTTGTATGTGTGAGGCAGTGGAAAGTAAATTTATGCCTATGTGAGAAATGGGAGAATGAGACTCAAAGGTGGTGCTTCTTTCGTCTGTGTGAGACAGTAGGGAGAACCTCTTTTTGCTTGTGTGAGGCAATGAAAGAGGTGCGAGCATTGCACCTTCTCACATGTGTGAGGTAGTGGGGAAGGAATTTATATTCTTCGCTTGTGTAAGGAAATGGAAGAACAGTGACTCGAGTTTGGCACTTTCTCGATTGTGTGAGACAGTAGGGAAGAATATTTGGTTGACCCAAATCACCTAGTCTTAAGAAGAAAGAGTGAGATGTGAAACTAATAGTGATGAGAAAAGTACATCAATGTTCGAGAATTACCAAAATGAGGGTAACGCGAGGAAGAGATCATAAGAACAAAATAGGTAAAGAGTACATGAGTAGAGAAATATAGAGATAACAATCTTATGAGTACCATGGAGATGGATGAATTTGTATTCTTGCATGAGTAGTGTGTGTGAGTTTATTATATTCATCTTGTGTTGAAGGCTTAGTGATGAGTCAATATTTTCTTGATTTCACTTAGCTTATTGTACTAGATTTAATTAGGGAATTGTGCTTAAATGTTCATTATTTCTCCATTTTTTCTATTAATGACTAGAAATTCTTATTTTAATTAATTTGAATTATCTGAGATTAATTATTTTCATTATTAATTGTAGGGAGATTTTTGGAATATTAATTTGGGACATCAAGGGAGCTACCACGTCATCCTTCATTTGCCACATTAGCATTTTAATTTAATTTAAGTTGTAATTTCATTTTTAGGTATTTTTGGGCAGATTTAAGTTTTGGGCCATTTTTGGACATTTTTATAAAGGCCTATTAGTGAGATCTGACCTAGGGTTTTGTGCAAAAAAGGGGGGCAGCCACCAAAACACTCTCTTATGCTCTCATTATGCACTTTAGGTTTTCCCTTCTTTTGGAGAGCTCCTCATCTTAGGTTTTTCGTTTTCTCTTTTCTCTTTGTATTTGAACTTGCTTTCTAATTAATTGCAATTTCGTTTTTCATTCTCGTTTCTATTGTCTTGCTTATTTGCGTTTTCCATTCTCATTTTCATTAACGTTTTTTTGTTGTTACGTTTTTTAATTGATTCATGGTTCTGATTTACGTTTTTGAGTTGTTGTTTTGTTTTCCATTTTTGTTGCAGTTTACTCTCGCTGGTCTAGGTTTATTTAGGAGTTAGAGTTTTCGTATATGGGTTGCAATTTTGAATTAGAAGTAGGTTGTGTTTTGCGTCTCAGTTTTGTTTTACTGGTGTGTTTTTCTGGGGCGTCCCTTTGGTTGAGTTTCATTTTCTGATTGAGTTCCTTGTGTTGTTCTGCATTCAAGTTTTGTTTTGCAGCGTTTAATAATCAGTTTCATTTCGTTTTGCTGTTTGGAAATTGTTTTAATGGAAGCTTAATCTATTATGGTTTGGTGTTAGTGACGTTGTAAGTTTTCCATGAGATATTGTGCCTAATTATGATTCTGATTCTGTTCTTAGTTGCCCACACATGTGCAATATATTTTGTGCGGTTGGTCCTTGCTTAGTGGTCTAATTCGAGCATGATAATCATCACTTTGTTGATTAACGTGTTTGTGCATAATCGAGCGGAATTGTGTGAGTGCATTTGCTTAATTCGCATTTTTATGAAGATCGTTTTAGACTTCGCTTAGTTGTCTAATTTGTGTTTTATTAAGGGTAATAAGAGTGGGTATCTGTTGTAAGCCTGTGATTGAAAACAGGTGCAATCAATATAACACCAAACTGTCTTTAATTCGTGTCATAATCCGTGTTTTAATTTAGTGCATTTTCATTCATAAATATGTCCATAAACACACCCCACCAAGTGTTCGACTTAATTCCTGAACCACTGTTTGGTCATTGAGAGACGACCTAAGAGTCACTTTCTAGTTTATACTGCACTTTATGCATATCAAATTTCACTCGGGTGCGACTCCGATCACTTAGCTCTGCCTACTTGTTTGTCTTTGTGTTTGTGCTTGTGTTCTTGTAATGACTGTATAACTCGTGTTGTTATACTAGAGTAGATGATATTGCAGATGAAAGGGGAGTTGTTAAAAGCAAGGAGTGCGCTGGGCAATTCTTGGGATTTTCAAAATGTAATTCGAAAAATATTACTCATGAGTTGTATTTTAAACTTACTTTCAGTTTTATTTCGAAATGAACTTTATGATTGTAAGGTTTTAATTTTGCTTGATTTAGTAATGGTATCAGAAGTTATTTTCCTTAATGAGTGTATATTTCAAAAAACAAAAAATACCACATGATAGCGAAAGAAAGGGTGCTATAATGGGGAGTTTAAGAGAGCTAGTTTTGCAATTTTAATGCTACAGATTTATGCAGCGAGGCTAGACGAGCAGGATGGGTTCATTGGGCTAGTTTAGGGGAGTTTGGGTAGTGAATTCTAGCAGTTAGGCGAGCGAGTTCGCTGGGCTTGGGAAGCTTATTGTTTTGGATCTCACTAACGAGTGAAATCTGCTTGTTGGGCGGGTATATGGGATTTTTGGAAGAGAGTTTCATAGGTGAAGCAAGCCAGCTCGCTTAGCTTGGAAGGCTTGTTGTTTTGTCTCTCGTTGGGCAAACAGAGTTTGTTTGTTGGGCGAGTGGGTATAAGTCCTGTTGAGTGTTTTTGAATCCTTTCTTTTATGTGCATGGTTTTACAAGTCATAATGGTTTGTTGTATGATATGTGGTAAGGTTTGGAACATATGTTTGAATGGAATAAGGTGTGTTAGAGTTCTAAGGGAAATTATTAATGGTTGTATCAAAGTATTGTTGGTATAAATGCAGGAAACTCCATCTGGGGGGTTATCTTGTGACTCTAATGAACATTTATTCTCACTTAGAGAGGATTGATACATGTGGTGAGAGTTGTAGGAGGTTTTAGTCTATGTTCTTCCAACATGGCCTAAGACACTGTACAAACTAACCTTGTGGGTGTGGTAGGATGAAATCCATTAACAATTGCTCTGTAGAGCAGTAGAGGTCACCACAAGTGCATGACCCGCCATAGCTCGATATTCATACTAAATTCGGATAGTTCAAGTCTAGGTCCATTGTATGATTAGAATGTTTGAATTATTCTCGTGTTTAACATAATATATTTATGAAATATTGGTATGATATGATTTGTTTTGTATCATTAGCTTACCCTATTTGCTTTCTCTTGTGCTTAGGTGTTATTGCTTGTTTGTGTGTTGGCTATTATCATCTGGTAGGTGTGAGCAGAGGGAGATGATGTGACTATGGAACAAGTATTAGGTAGAGATGGCCCAGATGCATAGAAGTTTTAGTAGTTATATCTATAGTGGTTACATTTTCCTTTGAGTTGTTTAGATGACTATTCTTGTACATAGTTTTGAGCCTAATCTTCTGTATATAAAGTTTATTTTTATGGTTATGTTAGATGGCTATGAAACTATATATTTCTAGCTTTTTAACTGTTCTATTTTATTATTAATTTGATTGTTTCTTTATAGTTTTAATATTATATAATTGAGATGTTACAATGTAAACAACTCAAATGTTAGCATGAAATATTTTTTAAACTTGAAACAAATTTAACAAAATTTGGTTAAAACGACTAAATCCATACATTTCTAAAGTTAGGAACTAAATTCGATTAAAAATTTAAAGATTGATTAATTCCAATTTTCATTTAAAATTAAGGGATAAAAACATATTTAACCCTTTAATTTATCTTGTTATTTAAATTTACACGGTTCAAATTGCAAGTTAATTTAATTATATTTTTCAAATTACAAATTCATATTAAATTAAATTTTTAATAAAAATTATTTTTATTTTAAATAATTTATATAAATCTAACGAATCTTAACTTAAAAAATTATATGTATACTTTTAATAATAAATATATAATTTGAATATCAATTATTATAATGAAATGTAATTCTATATAACTTATTTTTAAATTTTAACATATTAAAAATAATATTTTAAACTTTAAATATATTTATAAATTTATAAATGATAAAATATAAATTCAAATTAATTTTTATATTAGTAAAATTTCAACTCACTATTTAAATTCAAATTTATTAGATTACGATCTATTGAAATTTATTTTTTCACCCCTATAAAAAATTTTATATTTGATTTGTTAAATAAAACGTTAGAAAAATATAATGAAAGGAAGCACGTGATATGATTAATGGAGTGGTACGGGAAGCGTGGGTCCCGCAGCCAGAGGGAACAAGAGCACGTGAGATGGGGGCTTGAGGGAGTGGGCCCCTTTAGGTTGTTAGGTGCGGGGACCACCATTACTCAATTATTGGATGATCATAGTGCCATTTTTCCCTTCGTATTCCGCCGATATTTTATCCGTATTTCCCGGGCCCTTTGCTTTCACTCACATATTCCCCTCATTTCTACGCTTTTGGACCCACCCTTTAGATCATCACTTCTTCTAATTTATCTTTTCTCAAACATTCTTTCTTTTTTTTCTTCTTTTTTCTTTTCTTTTTATCATCTTCATTTACTTCTTCCGTTCTCAAATAAACACTTAACAAATTCTCTTTATATAATAATTATTTGATTTAATTATTCGTATAGTTTCTTTCAAGATAATGTTTATTTAGTTTTTACTTTAAAAAGTGTCAATTTTATCCATATTTCGATTAACGTATATAAATAAAATCTATTAGTTATGTGCTTAGAATTTTTTTACATAGTGATATTGTTTTGATATTTGTTTTTTGATGTATAACCCAATAACGATTTAGTGATATGAAAATTTTGGAACTACGGTTTAGAAAAGTAATTAAATATTTATGAAATTAGAGATTTCGAACAGAGAAGAAAAGTTTAGGAATTTCGAACAATTAAGAAAGAGAAGCTAAATTTGGAATTTTGAACAGGAAGAAGAGAAACACAATTTGGGATTTCAAACGAAGAAAAGAAGCAAAATTGGAGATTTCAAACAAAGAAAAAGTCAAAGTGCAAAATCAACCTTTCTTTAATAGTAAAGTGTGTTCCATCAAAGGTAGTAAAGTGTGCTCCATCAAAGGTCGAAGGTGCATATATGTTGAACATACATAATTTTGTGTCTATTTGTTTTTTTGTAGTGTTGTGGTGTTGTGATGGTTGGATAATTTAGGGTTAGTGTTTTAAAGTTGTGATAAAGTTGTGATTTTATTTTAAACATTTTCGAGTGTTGTGCTTCCTTATAATTTTATGTGTAATGTGATCTATTGCTTCTTTCTTTATGGAATCACTTCAAAGTGGTGATCCCCATTAAGTTAAATGTTGTTTTCATTATGGTCCCTATTATGTGTGATGAAGTTTTCATTGTGGTGTCGCATTTGAAATTGTTATATCAGTGTTTTTAAGGTATGGAATGTAATATGTCCTATATTGTTTGGTCATTTTGATATATGACAGGGTTAAATATATATTCAAATATAGTTTAGAGGCTTGACTCTGGTTTTGAAGTCGTCTTTCAACATGGGAGTAAGTTTGTCAATAATAAGTCACTGAAATATGTTGGAGAAAACAATACTTTGGTATGTTACCTAGACAGATGACGAGGAGGGAGAGGGTAAGAATGATATTGCTATGGAAGGAGAGGGAGAGGGTCAAGATGAGTTTGATGTTAGTAGTTCCAATGGGTCCAAAGAGGATGTCTTGAGTGAAGAGAATTGGTGGATGTTAGTTTACATGGAGTTGAAGTGGATGTACCAAGTGGGTCTTCTAGTCGATTTCAATCTATACATGATAAAGGTTTATCTGATAAAGAATGAGACTCTAAAAGTTTAGGCAGTGTTGTATTAAGTGATTATCGGATGATGATAGAGACAGATATGGAAACTTTGATATTTTCTCAATGTCCAAAACTGTAGAAGAATATAAATGGGAATTTCATGTAATAACCCTTAGCCATGGCCAAGCACATTCGAGAAGAGTTGAGGTCATTTGTGGAAGATGGGCCTAGACTCTCTCTTGGGCCATCAAGGAGCTTCGAGTAAAGTAGGAATAATTTGGGGCTTGTATTTTGGACCAAGTATTCTAGGATTTATTTGGGCTTTGTATTATGGGTCAAGTAGTGTAAGATTTAATTTGGGCCTTGTATTTTAGGTCAAGTAGTGTAGGGTTTTTAAACCACTTGGTGAACAAAGGTCAAGACCTAATGTTGACCCAAAATCAATGTCCACGAGTTTAGGTTGACCATGTGGTCAAAGTTTTAACTTAGATTGATGGACAAGGGTGTGTAGGACGTTCCATGCGAGAATGGTCATGTATCATGCTCACATTGGAAAATATTTTCTATAATTAGTAGTCACATGTCATTCTACGAATGGAAATGATTCTCCATAGTTAAAGAGGATTTCTGCCTTGGTCTCCAAGCTAGGTCAAGGTAGTGTTTTTAGAGTTTTGCTTCTACATTTTGGAGACACAATTAGCTTATAAATAGATGTGTCTTCCCATATTGTATTTACCTTTGAATTTGAGAAATTATGTTGTCATTTTTGTGCCATACTACTCATCTTAGGTTACCAAAGGCTAAAGCATCCCATATGGTCTCCTTTACCACCTTGCTCTAGAGTTGGCCAGACCTCTCTAAGAGAACCATCAAACACCACCCCATCAACAGCAAAAAACTAAAGGTCGTGAGCCTTACCCCTTAACCTCCATAGCTTCCATAAATTCATCGTCATCATAACTTCTCTTCGGTCCAAACTAGTTAGGAGGTTACAATCATTTGGTAATAAGAGCTTAAGTTAAATTTTATTTTTCTTTATGTTTTCCTAACCTTGTCTTGTTGTAGCTATCGTGAAATACTCTAAATGAACCTCCCTTACTATGTAGTTAACATTAACAATTTTCAAATTAATTTGAATATAGCTCAGAGGTCCAAAAAATATGGGTTTGTAGTTAAATGAAAGCCCTTTGAGTGTAGTTTCCTACCGATGAATCATTATTTTCTCCTATTCACTTACCTTTTTGTATCATATTTAATTAGTGAATTGTGCTTAATCATCCATTATTTTCTCATCTTTTTTTCTATTTGGACTTAATTTGACTAGTAATTCACATTTTAATTAATTTGAATGATCTGAGCTTAATTATTCCTACTATTATTTTCAGGGCAATTTTGGAATTACATTTTTGGGACTTCGAAAGGACTGCCACATCATCTACCATTTTCCACCTCAGCATTAGATTTTAATTTCATTTGTAATTTCATTTTTTTTTAATTTAGGCCAGACTTTGACTTTGGGCCCATTTTTTTGGGTCAATTTAAGAAGCTATTTTTAGGGACAGACTTGGTTATCCTAGGGTTTTGATGCCCATGCAGCTACAACTTTGAATAATCTAATCCATTCCTTTGTGTTGGGACATAAAGAGGTGTTCTGTCTTAAGTTTTTATATTTTTCATTTTCTAGTTTTAATTCCAATTTCTTTTACTGTTCTTGCTTCTGCACTTTCGTTTTCCAGTTTCATTTTCGCACTCCAATTTTGTTTTTTGATTTCATTTTCGTTTTCTCTTTTGTTTTGTCTTTTCGTTTTTCTTCTCTTTGTTTACTTCTTTCGTTTTGTAGTATTCAGACCTTAGTTGTTATGAATGAAATGTTGTTTCTATTCTTCTCTATTTTGCAATTGTTCTTAATGGAAGCTTGAAATCTGTTTGGTTGGTGACTAGAAAGATTGCGTTGGCTTCTTGAGATTATTGCACTGTCATTGGGATTATGTTATTCTTTCCTTTGCATGATTCTTAATATATTTTGTGCTTGCAATTTGGTACACGCTTAGTGGTTTAATTTGTGTTTAATCTTCGCTTAGTTGATTAGAGCTATAGTTTCTTAATCTGTGGAAGTACATAAGTGATTAAATATGTGCATTGTGTTTGCTTAATTCGTTGTTTTGAAAACCGGATTAATCTTCGCTTAGTCAGTTAATTTATGTTGGATTAGGGGTGAGAAGAGCGGGTGAATTATTGTCGATCAGGGATTGGAGGCATTGTAATCAAACTAGGAACCAACTTGTTTAATAATCATTGTTTTAGTCTAAGTTAATTACTCTACTAATTTCAATTCATAAATTTGCTCTAACCCCCCTCTCCCCAACTACGTGTTTAATCTTTTAACGGAACCAAAATTGATCCATAAGAGATGGACCTAAGAGTCAATTTCTAGTATACTGCATTTAATTTGTATCATTCAATTTGAGTCGAGTATGACCTCGACATCACCGACAAAAGAAAGAATCATATCATTTGAAGTTTCCATAATCTTTTCATCAACATTTCTTAGGTTCTTTTTTGGTTGTTTTGTCTAATTTTTTGTGCCTTCTAAATGATCCTAAATGTGTTGGATATCATGTTCTAAGATGTTTTGAAACTTTTCTTCATATTTTTCATTCAATCATATCATATGTGGGTCATTTGGCTTTTCAAATCCATATATATAGTCTAGAGTCATATGTAGTCCCTTTTATGTCATTTTCTCCTTGTTAAGGTTATAAAAATCACAAAAAAGATGTAAAATTTTGAATTTTAAAGTTGCATCATATACAAGGCTTTGAGTGCCTTACCTTTATAGTTTTGGGTTCATATTTACTATTAGATCATTGGTAAGTTCATAAAAAAAATTATATCTTCTTTAGTTTTAAATTCTACTTTTCACTTTAATAGGTTTTCTTCTACTTTATGTTTCTTGTTCCTTGAACTTTCAAAATCAAAATATCAAATCTGGTTTATGTGTGTAGTGGTCTTGTTTTGCACTTAAAAGAAGTGGAAAAAGAAGATCTAAAAGCTTATAAGCAAACGTTACAAAAGAAGTATCAAAAGATCCTAACAGAAGTGTTAAAAGTCATGTGCATTTGACCATTACCACTAATTGTGTGGAAAATTTCGCGAGTTGTACTTTTGCTCTCTGTTTTGTGAATTTTGGGCTCTGTCCAACAACTCACACTCTTGGCATTTGGTGTTAAAAGAGTGGCTTTAGTGTCCTATTTTCACAAGCTTGCCAAAGACAATAAGCATTAATTTCTATTATAGTAATTTTTGGTTTTGTCCATTTACTCTAGTACATTTCCTTAGGTAATCTTTTTGAGTGCTTAACCTTCTTTTCTTACCATTTAATTTCTCATTTGTCTTATTTGGTGTTTTGGGTTTTCTCATACACAAACTCCTTTTAAAAAGCCTATTATTGTTTTAAGATATTTTCTTGCTTTTTCCATGGTTCTCTTTCTCGATTTTTGTTGTTTTCCTTGTGGTGTAGGTTCTCTTTAAGGAAAACCAATATCTTGAGGTAGCATCCTAGGTGGTGGAGACCTTGTGGGAGCTTGAAAGTGTTGAGTGGTAGCTAAGAAGAAAGTGAGAGAAACACTTGGAAGGAAGAACAAGTTTATGTGTATTTCTTTCACTTATAACTCAATCTTTTTAGGTGTCTTAGGGAACCTTTGGTGCTCAATCTCATCTCCTAACGAGAACCTATAAAAACATAGTAATTTTAATCTCTTAGTTGATAAGTTTGAGGGATCCAAAGTTCCTTCTAACCTAACAATTTGGCCGCATAGCTTAGCTTACTTGCTTTCCTTAATTATTGTAGCTTAATGTTTGTCTACTTTTATTTTAAGCTTTTTCCCTTTGAGAAGTTTGGGTCAAGAGAACTTGCGGGAAACCTTGGCTACACAAGACTTGGTTCTTAAGGAATCCATTGTGATAAACATCCCTTTCTTGGAAGTGAACTTGAGTATTTTTTGCATCATTAAGTCTCTTAAGGAACTCCTTCTGAAACACTAAGTAATGTGTTTATGCATAGCATCTTTTTTTGAAAACTTTAAGAATGTTTATGAATCCTTCTTACGAAATTGGTAATAATTCTATTGAAGAGACCCAACCAAGTTTAAAATATATGGCCAAAGAAATAAAATCACTAAAATTTGGCAAAATTAAGAAACCCTACGAAAAAGAAATAGAAAGCGTTGAAAGGAAAAACTATCTTGCTTCCTTAGAAGAAGAGCTTGGAATTATTAATGAAAAATAAGACAAAATACAATAGAAGGTTAAAAGAATAAAGAAAGGGAAAAAGGGGAGCAATTTGTAAAGATTAGGCTTTAGTTTCCTTAGTTTAGAGTGTACTAGTTCTATTTAGATAGTTCCTATTGATCTAGTTGAGAGTAGTCAAATAATATTTTCATTTTGATTGCAATGTGTAGGAGTTAGATGTTGTTTTGTTCATTTTTGTTTGCATTAATTGGTGTTCTTAAATCTAACATATTAGGATTAAGATGTTTAATTTCATTAATGTTAATTTTAGTTGAATATGAGAGTAATGTTGTTTGATCAATAGGTTTATGAACATTAATTGAATGAATAAGTGGAAAGAGTCAATACAAGTTCTGAAAATTGAACAAGAACACCCCAACGTGGGTTTTAAACTCAACAGAACGTATTCCTAAGCACTCTTAGCATTTTTTTCATCCAATTCAATGTGCATTTACCTATGAATTCAGTTTTGTGTATGTCTTTAGTTTCCTTCGTTAATTTCTTTACATTTGTTGAATGATTTGTAGGTTAATTTTAGTTTAGGTAGATCTCCTCTAAATGTGTTCTTTTAATTTTAAAATGAAGTTTTCCTTATGCTCATATTTTTGTTTTAAAGATTCTTTCACTATTTAATTAATCTGGTTAGCACTCAAGTGTTTTTTAGATTTTTTAGATTGTATCATGCATGTTTAGTGTCTTGTACATCTTTAGATCATACTAGTTATAGTAATTAGGTTATGTTTCTGTTTTAGGTAGTTTAGATTTTTATTTTATTTTCTTTTATTTCATTTCATTTTATTTCTTCCTTTAAACAGAATTTAGCTTGTTTTCTTTTCCTTTTAAAATTTCATTTCTTTCATTAAATGTTCCCACCTAATTTAGATGATAATTAGTAAATAATAATAGGACTTTACTTTACACTTCAAAATTTAATAAGTTGAATTTGCGGATTGATCCTTGGTTGAGCCCTATACTACATTAGTGTGGAATCTAGTTTGTTGACTTTCTGCGCGACGGAAAAATTTTCAATAAAACCTCGTATTGTGGTTGGATAAAAAAGTACAAATAGAGGCTACCACTTCATTAAAAGAAACATATTGTGGTGGTTTAGCAAGAAGCAAAACACAATTCTACTATATATATGATGCACATTGTTGTTCTCAACTCTTGTGGATCAGGAATCAGTTAGAAGATTAAAATCACATTCAAGGTACGATTCCTATCTACTATGATAATAATGTTGCAATTAGTTTATCTAAGAATCCTACATTGCATTCACACGCTAAGCATATTGAGGTTAAGCATCACTTCATACGTGATCATTTTAACAAGGATATCATGGACTTACAACATGTAAACATAGAAGATCAACTTGCTGACATCTTCATTAAACCATTACTTGAAGATAGACTTAACCGTCTAATAACCCTTTTTGTATGAGAAATTTGGAATGAATTTTGATTCTTCATGTTCAGTGTGTTCATATAGTGTTTTAGAGAGTCAATTGTCTAGGACATATAGTCCACAAGGATGTCATACTGTTGCATCATCTAAGATAAATCCTATATCAAACAAATGCATCCATGCATTAGGTGTGTCTAAGTAGTGAGCCCATCTCTAAAAGTTGTCTTGGATCTCTAAAGCTGAAACCCTCTATCTCTCTCCTATTTGCCAAAATCTTATATGTGTCAATCAAGCTATTCCCTTTCTATCAAAGCCCAAAGCTCTCTTTCTCTCCTCCGTGAAACCTTAAGCATCTCATTTCACCGCTTTCCACTCTTATTCGCTACTCACTAACACTCATCTCAAAATCTTATCAGTATTCAAGAGATGCAAAATCTCCTTTCCAAATCTTTCATACTAACCGCATTAAATGGACAAGACTTGGAAGAAGATACAACATGAAGATACAACAATGAAAAATTAAAGTTAAAATAAAAAAGTAAAAAATAGTTTAGTATTTCACATATTTGATCAGTTTCATGATTGAGAGGGTAGAGAAAGTAAATACCAAAGATTAAAAATTGTTTAAATCTAATTGGTTAAAATCTTACAAACTATTGGTAATGGATGGGAGTAACATCCTTAAAACAAGACATGTGAGTCAAACAAAACAAATTCTATTAATATTATTATTAAAACAAGACATATCATTTATAACACAAATATTATCATTATTAACCTCTAACAATTGGTTATACCACAATAAATTACATCATAAAAGACTAAAGCATAAATTCTACTGTACCAACTACCTTAAAACAATAATGTTATATAAATCATAAAGTTAGATCATAACTAATATTTTATAATTTGAATAAAATAAAGTTAAGTTCTCATATTTCACCTCAGTAATAAAAGTAAATTTTGACCTTTCCACTAACATTTGATCAGAAAAATCATATTAGAAATCAACATCAACCAAAATACATAAAAAAAAAACTCAAGACTTATTAAGATAAAAGTGCATCAATATTGTTCTTGAAAAAATTGCTTACAATTACCATAGAATAGAAAGATCATGAATACAACCCAACATTAAATTTTCAAAGTCTCAAGAAAATGGAAATAAAATCTTTTGTACAAAAAAAGAACACAAAAAAAAAGTCAGAGACAAATTCTAAGTTTCAATAACTAAAACCTTTTATATATCTATTAAAAACAAAATTTTCAAAAAATTCTTGTTAAGTGAAATTACTGACACAAATACTTCCAAATCACATTACAAAAATTTTAATTTATCATATTTTACTAATAAGATACACCCATACAAATAATTTTTGCTTTTTCCTAATAAGAAAAACTTCACTTTTGCCGTTCACTTTTTCTTTTTCTTTTTCACTCTTTAATCTAAACACATGCTAGTATCTCACGTATTTTTACTAGAAGAATATCGTACTCATAAATATTATAGAATGCTTACCAAATTACATATTTTCAAAATCTATAAACTTATTGAAACATAAGAGTAGAAGACAAAGAAGTAAAAAATAATAGAGAGTTACTCCCTACACCATCACACATTGCTTTTTGCACCACCACAAATTTTTTAAATTCCAAAATTATCCTTCATATTCTAAAATATCCTACACTTCCTCCTTTTCTCTTGAATGGATGTCGACATCCGTTGAAGAAAAAATTCTTCAACGGATGTGCCACATCCGTTAACGGATGTCCCACATCCGTTTAGTTTTTTTTTTTAAGTTTTTAGTTTTTTTAAGTTTTTAGTTTTTTTAAGTTTTTTAATTATTTACTTTTTTAAAAAGTATTACTTAATTATTTATAAATTAATTTTATTTTTTATAATAAAATAATTATTATTAATTTAATTTATGTATTATTATTTTAAATAATAATTAAAATACTTTTTAAAAATTTATTAAAACGCATTGAAGTTTTTTTCTTTTTAAAGTTTTTAGTTTTTTATTTTATTATATTTTAAATTAATATATAAATACTATTTAATTTTTTTAAATTATTATTTAATTAATTATAAATTAATTTTATTTTCTTTAATAAAATAATTATTATTAATTTAATTTATGTATTATTATTTAAATAATAAAATAGATTTTAAAAATTTATTAAACCGAGAAGTTTTTTTTTTAAATTTTCAGATTTTAATTTATTATATTTTAAATTAATATATAAATATTATTTAATTAATTTAAAATTATTACTTAATTATTTATGAATTAATTTTATTTTATTTAATAAAATAATTATTATTAATTTAAGTTATATATTATTATTTAAATAATAATTAAAATAGTTTTAAAATTTTTATTAAAACGGATGTGGCAATCCGGATATCGCCACTGTTGAAGATTTGTTTTTTTAAAATAAAAATAATAAATTAAAATATAGGATTTGTGAGTGGACGGATGTCTTGACATCCGTTTTGAAAAAAGACAAAATTGATATAGAGTGGTGCAGAAAACATTGGTGAAGGAAGCAACTGCCAAAATAATAATAACAGCAATAACTTGCTTTTAAAACGGTTGACCCGACTGACATTTTATCTCACAATGTATTGACCTATCAGAGCAGGCATTTATTATCATATACGGTATACTATCACAAAGCACATGTGCAAAATGAGGATGTGCCGTCGCAGATCAGAATAAAAAAATATCCTATGTAAAAACTGTACTTTATAAGAAAATAAAGTAAAATAGTATATTTAAAATCTTGAAAATACAAAATACACATTATTATTATTATTATTATTATTATTATTATTATTATTATTATTATTATTATTATGCGAAGAAAGTAAAAAAGTAGTAAAATAACGAAGCAGAAAGATCTAAAATTATTCATAGAATCGGTATTGAAAGCTATTGCCCAAAATTCAAAATCAGCTAAGACCGCATTTTGCCAATAAAAAACTCTTTCAAGCTATATTTAAGAGTAGGTTATTGTAAAACACGGTCGCTGCAATGTTAAAATAAATAAAAAGAAAATGAAAGATTCCCCATATCACTTTAGTCTAAATAAAATAAAAGTTTTAAAGCAATTTTTATTCTTATATCTTTAGAAAAAAATTTAATGTTTGTATAAAGTTTTAAAGCAATTTTTATTCTTATATCTTCAGAAAAAAATTTAATGTTTGTATATTTAAATTTTCTTTTAGATTTTTTTAAAATCCCAATATAATTTCTTCCACTAAATCAATTATCACAATTAAAACTTGCTTATGTATTATCTAATTTCAAAGACAAAAAGAAAATGACATTAACGTTAATCTAACAAAAAAATCATATTAAATAGTTTTAAAAATGTAAAAACCATATTCAATCAATAAATAAATAGACAAAAATATATTGAATAGCCTTTACAATTATAAAAATAAAAGTTACTACTAAACCTAAAATAAATTTATACAAGAGTTTAGATTGGAGTCAAGTGTTACAAATAAAAAAAATCTACTAAAATAATCGACCTCATACTCCAACAATTAGTCTGACAAAAAAGTTGTATGATCTAACAAACAAAAGAAATGTAAATATTATAAACATGGCACAGTAATTAAAAAAAAAAAGTAGGTCTTATTCGTATAAAAAATAAGGAGAAGCAAGGAGTTTGACTTGTCGGGCAATAATACTATTAATTGCTCCTTCTATGGTGCAATAAAGAGGGCCAAACCATACCCATCTCACAACTGTACCATGTTATTGGTATTCCATTCCCCATTTGATGGATGTAGGATTGCAGAGCCACATCCGTCAGAATCCCTAAAAACATACAATTGACGAAATGCCTTTTCAATTGTGAGGGTGGTAGATAAGTATATATGCATGGGGTCACAATTAGCAAGACATATATTTGCACTGCCAACTCACCATTTATTTAACTCTCTGACTAACTGCTCTTGAAAAACACGGCATGTGACATACGCATTTATCTCTGTTTAGTAAGTACCAGTAACACAGCAAACAAAAATTAAAAAGGAGAAAAAAACTACAAACTTCCCTCTTTTGCAACCATTCCCTTGCATAATTTATCTGAAGCAATGTTTTTTGCTCGTTCTTTACAAGTATTGTACATTCTTTACGAAGCTTTATTTGTGACTGTTTCTGAGAAAAGAATGGTATAATACAACATGTGTACAGTATATGCATTAGCAACTTCCAAGATCCTCCCGAATGGATTAGAAGATATATATATATTTTTTGTTAATATGGTGATGATGCCATAGAACAAACACTGGGAGATTAATCACATTCTGAATCTTCTTAAATAAATACCATTAATTGTTAATTATTGGAGCAGACAACCTATGCATATTCCAGTATAGCACCTGTATGATTGAACCCGCATGAAACTTGCAACGCTTTCACGTCTTCCCCAAAGCAAACTCTCGTAGGACTTATATAGTCCACATCACTTCCATGACCCTGAACGAAGGCATAAACGGTTATTTGTAGTTGCAACGCAGATAATTGTGCACTTGGCAATATTAAAGACCACAAACTAATCGATTAACTTAGGAGATGGATCAGTATGACTTATCAGATCCCATATTCCTCAAAGGAAATATGTCTTCAATTAGAAAACTCGCGTATGTGAGGAGCAAATTTTATATACATCCAGAAGTCATTAATAATTGTACAATTTCTCATTAATCCAGATAAATTCTAGGATTCTTGATTCTAATACTAGGATATATAAATTATTTGAAGCATACCAATTGTCCACTAGAAGAATGTCCATCTTCAGAGAACGTCCCATTGGAACCTCCCCAGCCCCATGTGAACACTCTTCCTTCTGAAGTCAATGAAAATTCCAACAAGTACAGTGTAAACACCAAGTTCAAGTCATATGAGAAGAAGTTAAAATTTTAATGAACTTAAATAAAACATTATCAAAGAAATCTGGAAAAAATTCACAACTTGAACATTCCAAAAGAAAGCTATGTATTACACCATCAAATCTCCATAGAGAGTAAGTTAAAAAAGTCTCCAATTTCACATTCCTCACATGTATGCCCCGTGTCTCCAATAATCTAGTAACTTAAAGGTTTGATTTATAGATAGTTATTTCTTTCTCGGTATTCCACTATTTAGTACATTGCCAAAAGTGGGGCTCCGGGTCTTAGTCTTCAAAATCAGCCCATTATTGTGTGCCATGTTAATAATGTATTATTATGTTAATTTGTCCTGAATATTCAACGAGTCAAATTTCATTCCGATGGCTTTTTAATGCTAATCGCACTATTTAGCCATAAATGACAAGCTATTCTTACTAATTATTTTAGTACTAAACTATGTATTAATTCCTTCCTCGTTATAATTGTAAATGAGCTTCTCTTTCTCCATTACGATAAGGGATTCAGAGATTTGGGCAATTTGGTCCAGTCGTCTAGTCTGGTCTCCCAATTCAGTCTAAGTGTTATTTAAAATAATTTACTATCAAATTCCGACAGTAAGTTATTTTTATTTTATTTTAATGTTATTGTTAGTTATTTTATTTTACTGTTTTGTTTTAAAAATATTTCCCAAATAATTAAGCAAATTTGCACATAACAATGAGTATGATTTCCTATGTCTAACCTCTTTTACTATTACAATAACATGCAATTCATATGATAAACAAGTTTGAACATCACAAATTAAATGCATTTAATTTTCATCGGAACTAGTATTTGATAATATTGATTCTTACTATTATCTAATTTTCATTTCTTTGACAAAATCAGCTCGTCTATGACTTATTACTTGCTTAAATCCTCACTTTTATCTTCCTTTTGTAAATGCTCTTATTTTGGGCTACACCTATTAAACTACAACTCTAATCCCCTCATTTTGATTCTATTTTATTGTTACGAATACTCTCTATCAAATAGAAGAATCTTGTTAACCCAAAGAAGCAAGAAGATCAGCAAAAAAGGAAGTTTTAGAAGCCCAGGAAGCTTAAGTGCCACCTTTTAAAGCTGAGGGAAGCCATCACAGAGAGTACCTGAAGCATCCACTGCCGAATGCCCCTTACCACCACTCAGCGGTACAATCACAGAAAGCATCTAGAACAACCCTAAAGGTCAACGCTAAGTATAACTGTGGTGATGAGTGATGCCTGTGCTAATGTTTCATAATGAGTTTATTTTATTTATTCAAGTTGTTTTAAGGAAACCGAGTCTTTGGTGGCTTAAAGGCACGACTACACTGTTTAGAGCTCATGGAAGCTACTTGGGGCTTGTAAGAACATCCTCTCCTTCTTTCATCTTCCATAATGTAAGCTTGAGCTCTCCATGGCCAAACCCATCTTATTAGGGTTTTTTGTAGTCATTGAACTTTCGTATACCCTACAAATGTTTTGAATATATATATGTTTCTTCCATTAAATGCTAATTTTTTGTTTGTACTCTTAATGCTTGCTTGAAATAGGGACGTGGATAGCTTGATTTGTGGTCCGTTAGGTTTTGGGAAGAATCTAGTGAAACCTAGACTTGAAACAAGAGATGGAATGGAACTTGAGCTTTTAGTTGTCTTAAACCCTAAATCTTAATGTAGGTCAGTTTGTTAAGTGTGGGCAGGAGAGTGAAGCCAGTGAATTCTATCCTTAGCATGTCATTCCACACCATTTCTGACCTGTTCCCTCTTTAAGTGCCTCCAACTATCAAAGTCCACCTTTTATTTCTTTGTTAATTTATCTTCTTGCACATAATCTTATATTATTTAGTCTAGATGAGATATTAATCATACAATTCTTTAGTATTACTCAAGTCTCTTGTAAAACTATATTTAGACTTACTATTTTATATTACTTGAGTGATTCAGTACACTTGCCGATGACTGTTAACAGTATTCAATAAGCAGCAACCATTTATCTATGCCTACGAAATAGTCCCCACTAAGTCCATTAAGAATATACATACCCATATGCTTATTGTAACCTAAAGAAAACTCAATCAAGTTTTCCATACTCTCTCTAAACTCAACATATATGAACTTGAGACAGCTAGGTGAGTAACAAACTTCCTCGTCATTAGAGTCAACATCTAAATTAACAATGTGCTTTAGTGTAACCATCACATCTGAAGAAATTTCTCTGAGAAGTTTAGTAATAATGATTAGCATTTGGAACGGGTGGGGTTGGATATACTCCTAAATCCACCCAACTCGACTGAAGCTTAAAAAACTGGCTTGAATCAGGTATCCAGGTTATGTCCATCCTGGTTAGTTCAGATTTGAAATTGGTTAAAACCTCCCCAACCTGATCCACCTCAAATCCCCTTGTATTTATTTTTCTATCCTTATTCAACTTATTAAAACTTGACTACCTCTAACAATTGGACAATATTTACAGGAGGAATGGGTAATCTTTAAAAGGGCTTCCCTTACAAATATGTTATGAGATTGGCTAGCTTAGCTTCCTTGATATTTTCTTTGATCTCTTTTATATGGCCTTGTTGAAATTATTCTTTTGTAATAAAAGAAAGCAGCCTTTACATCAATATGGCAAGAACAAAACAACTTAATGGGAATTATTTTCAGTTCAAGGGAAGAATTTACCAGAGATGGCTGCAGTATGCTTCCAACCACAAGAAACCTGGCTAACAGAAGACTTCAAGAATGGCCCTTGAACCTTTTCAGGTAGGTGAATGACATCTGAGGAGCTGGATAAAAATCATTTGAAGAATTAGAACACTAACAGGCATATACAAAAAAGAATGTGAATGCCAAAAATGAAAAGGACCAATTAAGAAGTCTTAAGTATGAAACAATACCCAATGCCAAGGCACCCATTTTCATTTGAACCCCAGGTATAAAGCTCTCCAGAATCTACAGAAAACAATATAATGAAACAGTAAAGAAATGATTACAAACAAATCAACACAAGGTTAAGTTCTGAAACTGACGAATTACTTGTCAGGACACAGGTGTGGTAGCCACCACAAGCAACTTCTTTTGAGTATGGAAGTTCACTGATCAAGGATGGTCTTGTCGCATCACTCATTTCCTTTAAACGCTGAGGAATTGAAAATAATATTAGTCACTACAAGCAGAAGACATTGAGTAGAAAAAAAAAAATACTAATTGCTTACCAAATTTTCAATTCCTCTTTCACCAAATACTAAAACAGAACCATCTTCTGCAAAATTTTCATCAAGATAGGGTAGAAAAATTTGCGATGAGTACTACAAGAATGTATAAAAAAAATAACAAGATAGAAACTATAACTGTCAAGTACCATCTGTACAAGCTGAAGTTAGCAAACCAGCAGCTACATATTTTACCTAAACATAGTCAAGAATAGAGGCAAAACATTAAAGATCAAAGCTAAATATTAGAAGCCAGTATAACCATCTTAAATTAGAAGCAAAAAGGCAATCCATTCAACATTACACCTTGATTCCTTCAAGATCCTTTATAAGCCTAGGAGTATACTCACTGCATAATATTAAAAAAGCATATCAACACAGAAACACATAACATTAATAGCACGGTAAAGGTTGCAATTTGTATAAGATAGTAGTCAAAGCAGCTCTGTTTGATAATTAACTACAGTATCAAATAACTGTTTACATAGATATTTTTTTCTCATAAACACTTCTAATTTAGAAATTCTCCAGACATGTTTTGAGTGCAGAAGGTATTCTTCAATATATTCTAAGTGTCTTGGCTTTGTACTGAACTCAAATTGGTTACTTGAGTAAGTAAGATGGAGAAAACACAATGTAGTCAACCTACACTTTTGCGCGTTTGATTGATGTGGGTATATTTATATATATATATATATATATATATATATATATATATATATATATATATATATATATATATATATATAAACTGAACTTTTAAGCCTAACTCAACCCCGTACAACCAGCTTGTAAAGTGAGGTTTGCACCCACTTATATACTCTAAATTGGTCTTATCTCTAGTCGATATAAGACTTTAAACATAGCTACCTCACACTAAGTATATACATTTCGTGTGTGGAACTAAACATTAATAGGTGATCCGATAATAGCATGATAACGAATGAAACAATATGTCCAACAAACAACAAATTTTACTAGGATAGACTCTAACAATGGCTCTGATACCATAATAAAAGTGGACTTTAGGCTTAACTCAATCCTATAAAACTGGCTTGTAAGGTGAGATTTGCACCAATATATTCTAAATTGGTCTTATCTCTAATTGATATTGTTAGATGTTAAGATTTATTTTTCTGTTAGTTGGGCTTAGCCCATTCTGTATTAAGGGCATTGGCCCATATCTTTCATTATAAATAAAAGTACCCTATGTGTATTCAATACACAAGGAGATTTTCTCCCAATCCTCTCCATTTCTCACATGGTATCTAGAGCATAGGATTAGGTCCAGCCAACTCTAGTTTCCGGCACAACTCATCGCCGCCGCTGTCGCCGCCGCTGTCGCCGCCGCCGCCGCCGCCGCCGCCGCCGGAGTTCCAGAATCGACCGACGACCACTCCATCGGCATCGTCTCGCCCGGGCGACCACCGTGGTACAAATATCGCAGCCAACGGACCAGTCACGCGCCTCCACGCGCCGCCGCCAGAATCGCCGGAGCCGCCGCTTCCCACCGCGCGTGACGGCGCGTCGCCGGAGAGTTCCGTCGCCGATCTGAACCGCCGTGATCGCCTCCTCGTCCTCTTTCTGGATCTGTGGTCGTTGCGTCAATCGGAGCACTTTGGATTTTTAGGGTTTCTCCTTCTCCATGGCATCTTCCTCGTCTACGAACACTTATGTTGGTGGCTCTTCTTCTGATCCTTCAATATACACCAATTATGTGAATGTACACTTGTCTATTGACAAGTTAGATGGCACAAATCATGCAACATGGGCGTCTGACATCAAACTTTGGTTGAAGAGTCAGGGGTACTTAGATCACCTTACTCAAGATGTGACTACTGCTACAACGGATGACACTTCCCGCTGGATGAAAATTGATGCTCAGCTATGCATTGTCATAAAATCCACCATTCACTCCTCGTTGAAACAAATGTTTCGATCATATGAAACATGTTCAGAAGTTTGGGCACAGGCGAAGTTGTTATACACAAATGACACTCAACGCCTGTATGGTGTTTGTCAGGACTTATTAACTGTTATTGGTCCACGCAATCATGGTCCCATGGCCGAATATTTGGGTAAAATTCATGCCCTTCTTCATGATTTTAATGATATATTACCTCCTGCTCCCACTCCTGCTGAAGAACTGGAACAACGATCAAAGTTCTTCATGTTGTTGGCTTTATACGGACTCTCTGATGATGTCTCTCATGTCCGTGATCAGATTTTGGGTTCTCCTGTCATACCCAACTTTACTTCTACTTGTTCAGCTCTTCTGCGTATACCGAGCAAACCAGTCACTGAGACATCTCCTCATATTGATGACTCCTCAGTTATGGCTATCCAACGTAATGATCGAAGTCGGCCTCGCAGGCAAAATAAAGGACGTGTTACAAAATGTGACCACTGTGGCAAGTTAGGCCACAAAATTGATCAATGTTATGCGCTTCATGGACGACCTCCTCGACCTGTAGCAATGGCCAATTCTGATCCATCTGGAGACCTTCCTACTTCATCTAATACCGTAGAAAAACCTGCAATCTTTAACGAATTTCTCAGATGGTATGAGGATCGTCAGCACTCTAGTTCCACTACATCTGCATCTGTTGCACGTACAGGTACACCTTTTGTTGGTCTGACTCACTTTCACTCCCTCGGATCTTGGGTCCTTGACTCAGGCGCCACCGATCATATCACTGGTAACAAGTCCTTATTTTCTTCTTTGTCATGTCCGGATAATTTACCCTCGGTAACAATGGCTGATGGGTCTAGAGTCTCATCTCATGGTGTTGGTACTGTTGATATTTTTCCGTCCATATCCATTGATCATGTACTTTATGTTCCCGGGTCTCCCTTCAACTTATTGTCCATAAGTCGTCTAACTCGTACCCTTAATTGTGTTATCTCATTTACTAAAGATTCTGTTTGGTTGCAGGACCGGAGTTCGAAACACATGATTGGCACAGGATGTGAGTCTCATGGCCTATACCATCTCCGCCCTTCTCCACATGTTGGCGTAATCATGGAATCACCATCCCTTCTTCATGCTCAGTTAGGTCATCCTAGTCTTGCCAAACTACAACAACTTGTCCCAAGGTTGTCAGAATTATCAAGTTTGTCATGTGAGTCTTGTCAGTTAGGAAAGCATACTCGTAGTTCCTTTCCTCGTAGTGTCTCACAACGGGCATCGTCCCCTTTTTCATTGGTTCATTCTGACATTTGGGGACCTAGTCGTGTTAAGTCCACTTTAGGTTTTCAGTATTTTGTTACTTTTATTGATGACTATTCCAGATGTACTTGGTTGTTTTTAATGAAGAATCGTTCTGAGTTGTTTCCTATTTTCCAATCATTTTTCAATGAAATAAAAACACAGTTTGGGGTCTCTATTCAAACTTTACGTAGTGATAATGGTCGTGAATACCTCTCTCAATCGTTTACACATTTTATGGCTTCTCACGGCATTCTTCACCAAACCTCATGTGCTTATACCCCTCAACAAAATGGGGTGGCTGAGCGCAAGAATAGACACCTTATTGAGACAACTCGTACTCTTCTAATTCATGGTCAAGTACCCTCACGTTTTTGGGGTGACGCCGTTCTCACGGCATGTTATCTCATAAACCGCATGCCATCTTCCGTCTTAGATAACAAAATCCCTCATTCTATCTTATTTCCTCAAGACCCTCTACATCCGTTACCTCTTAGAGTTTTTGGGTCGACTTGTTTTGTTCACGATTTTAGCCCTGGTCTTGATAAATTATCTCCTAGGTCTCACAAATGTGTCTTCTTAGGATTTCCACGGTCACAAAAGGGCTATAAGTGTTATTCTCCTTCCCTCAATCGTCATTTTATCTCTGCTGATGTTACTTTTGATGAATCTTCTTTTTTCTTTTCCCATCCATCTTCGAGTTCTGAACCTCCACCGGTTACTGCTGATATTCCTATTTTCTGTGATCCTCCTAGTGATACTCCACCCATTTTGTCTCCTCCTTCTTTAGACTCTCATTCACCACAAGATCGTCCTTCATCACCACCCCTTCAGGTGTATAGTCGTCATCGTCTCCCTCATGGCTCACTTCCAGTGCCGGTTCCTGTGTCTCCTCCGGCTCCAGCAAATGAGTCTGACCTGCCCATTGCCCTTCGCAAAGGTATACGCTCTACTCGTAACCCTTCTCCCCATTATACTGTTCTTAGTTACCACAGATTATCACCATCTTTTTACACATGTCTCTCATCCATTTCTTCTGTGTCCATTCCCAAATCTGTGGGTGACGCCTTAACTCATCCTGGCTGGCGTCAAGCTATGCTGGATGAATTAAGTGCTTTACAGAAAAGTGGAACTTGGGAGCTTGTCCAATTACCATATGGAAAGTCTGTTGTTGGTTGCAGGTGGGTGTATGCTATCAAGGTTGGTCCTGATGGCACTATTGATCGTCTCAAAGCTCGACTGGTTGCTAAAGGCTACACACAGATTTTTGGTTTGGATTATGGTGATACTTTTTCTCCAGTGGCAAAAATGACCTCTGTTCGCCTATTCATTGCCATGGCCGCTCTTCGCCAATGGCCTCTTCACCAACTTGATGTCAAAAATGCTTTCCTTAATGGTGATTTGCATGAAGAAATTTATATGGAGCAACCACCTGGCTTTGTTGCTCAGGGGGAGTCATCTGGATTGGTATGTCGTCTTCGCAAATCCTTATATGGCCTAAAACAGTCTCCTCGGGCCTGGTTTGGTAAATTTAGCTGTGTTGTTCAACAATTTGGTATGTCACGCAGTGAAGCGGATCATTCAGTGTTCTATCGCCACTCAAATGCTGGATGTATCTACTTAATAGTGTATGTCGATGATATTGTTCTCACAGGAAGTGACTATCTTGGCATCTCTAAGATGAAACAACACCTTTGCCATCATTTTCAAACCAAAGATCTTGGCAAACTCCGGTATTTTTTGGGTATTGAAGTAGCACAATCCAACACCGGTATTGTCATATCTCAGAGGAAGTATGCGTTAGACATCTTGGAGGAAACAGGGTTAACGAACTCTAAATCTGTTGAGACACCTATGGATCCTAACATCAAACTCCTACCAAATCAGGGGGAGCCTTTCTCAGATCCTGAACGGTACAGAAGATTAGTTGGTAAATTAAACTATCTTACTGTTACACGTCCTGACATTTCCTTCGCAGTTAGCGTTGTGAGTCAATTCCTAAACTCCCCATGTGAAGACCATTGGGATGCTGTTGTTCGCATACTGAAGTATATTAAAGGATCACCTGGAAAAGGTTTGCTATATGGTCCTAACAACGATACACAAATCGTTTGCTATTCAGATGCTGATTGGGCTGGTTCCCCTTCTGATAGGAGGTCTACTTCTGGATATTGTGTCTCTGTTGGTGGCAACCTGATATCATGGAAAAGCAAGAAGCAAAGTGTTGTGGCAAGGTCCAGCGCAGAAGCAGAATATAGAGCTATGGCATCAGCTACTTGTGAGCTCGTGTGGCTTAAACAATTACTTAGTGAATTGAAATTTGGAGATGTCACTAAAATGACACTTATATGTGATAATCAAGCTGCTCTCCATATCAGCTCTAACCCTGTCTTCCATGAGAGAACCAAACACATTGAAGTTGATTGTCACTTTATTCGAGAAAAGATCATATCCGGAGATATCAAGACTGAGTTTGTTAACTCAAGCAACCAGTTGGCAGACATATTTACTAAGTCCTTACGAGGACCTAGAATTGATTATCTTTGTAACAAGCTTGGAACATATGATTTATATACTCCAGCTTGAGGGGGAGTGTTAGATGTTAAGATTTATTTTTCTGTTAGTTGGGCTTAGCCCATTCTGTATTAAGGGCATTGGCCCATATCTTTCATTATAAATAAAAGTACCCTATGTGTATTCAATACACAAGGAGATTTTCTCCCAATCCTCTCCATTTCTCACAGATATGAAACTTCCAACATATCTATCTATCTCTCTCTCTATATATATAGGTCACAAAAACAGTAGGCACTTACGTTAAACCCTAATCGTAAAGCTAGTACATATAAAGGAGTAATAATAATAATAATTAAATAACAATACATTTCAAAATGGTTAAAAGCTATCAGAACTTCCATTTTTATCTCATTAAAAGTAAAGTAGATGAAAATAAACAAATTGGCTTAAGCAACAAAGTCATTGACAAAAACGATTAAGTACAAACCATTATTAAAAGAGAAAATTGCACCTCTTCTAGGTTCAATAGCTATAGATTCCGTATTAGCTTGGCTCAAGTTCTATATAAGCTAAATTATTAGTCAGTTTTTGTAATCTACTTTTTAAAATGAATGTTTCTCAATTAATCATGTGTTTTTCCATTTTGCTGTATCTGTTTTCTCTTATTGTTTACTGTCAGCCAATCAATGTCCCAAATCTTACCCCCTACATATAGTATATATGGAGGAGGTCTGTTTTGACAACCCATATATGGAGGAGGTCTATTTTGACAACCCATATATGGAGGAGGTCTGTTTTGACAACCCAAATTGCAGTCACTCAAACAAATTATTTAAGTTACCCGCCTATATATGCATCTACGTTGTCAATATTCTCAACAGCATTTTTATCAAAATGAACATGCAGCTTTCTTTATGCTTCTCAAAGCTTCTTGTTTAAGGGCATGTATGGTTGGAAATTGATTGGTCTGAATAAGGTTTTGCATAAACAGAGTGGTGATTGAATAGGTCAAAGCACTAGTTCAAGGTTCAATAGTTGTCAAACCAATATTAATAAAATTAATATAATAATTAAATAATATTAAAAAATTTGAATTAAATATGTTTTAAGTCCCTAAACTTTGACACACGAAATTGAAATTTGTTCTTATTTCAAACTTTAATACAATTTTTATCCCTAAACTTTAAAAATAAATTGATATAGTCCTTTTAATCTAACTACATTAATTTTTTTTACATTCCTGACTTTCAAACCACGTAAATAGCTCAAACACCAACCTTAAATGTGTTTGACCCATTAAAATATTTTAATGCAACGGATTACAAGAACTATTGTTAAATATTTTAGAACAAAGCTGGTTTAAATATTTTTAAATAAAGTTTTAGAGGTGAATTATTTAATTTTAAATATTTTTAAACGAAACTGGTTTAGGCAGGTTTTCTGTTTCTTTGATCGGCACTTCAGTAAGACAATTTCATGGTTTCTGTGAACTGATTCTTGGTCCAACCAGCTGGTCGGATACATTTTTCAAACTAGGGGGAAAAACTCAACGTAAAACAAATTATAAACTATGGAAATTAAAACCAGAACTACCCCTGGCACGATGAGACAGAAACAGAAAAGTTTATGACAGTCCGGTTCCAAACTAGAGTAAGAGAAACCCAATGTAAAACAAATTACAAATTACGATATGATAGCCACTACTACTCAAGCCATGACACAAAACAGAAATAGGTAGAGGTTAGAGTTTATATAAGTAGAGCCTAACTTGTTAATAATGATGTAAGTCTTATTTTTGGGTCTAAACTGACCTTCATGATAACTTATTTAAAAGTTTATTTCATATTATGCTTAATTTATCTTTCAACAAGCCATAGGCTAGAGTCTTTAGGTAGATCAACACGTTTAATATTAATCGAAGTAAATAAATATATAATTTAATACATTATAAAAGTTTAAAAAAAATATTTACACAAACAGATTGGTTTGTTAGACCAATAGACTTCTCCAAATATCTAAAACTTGATCGTTCTAACCAAACATACTTTTGCAAACATATTGACCTAGTTCATTTCATAAAAAAGCCTAACTTGACCTGGACCTAATGCAGGCTAAGCCCCAAGTCTCTCGTGCGATCTATCCTATTTTCACCCGTAAGTGCAAGGTAATAAAAAGGGTGAGACAATGACTATCAATCTCCGACAGAAGAATGAAAATTAGATAACTTTATAGTAAATCCTAAAAGGGCGGGAAAATGTACACTCCATTAAAAAAAAGGATGGAAAATAACACATGGCTTGTTATGTCTTAAAAGGGAAACGATAAGGAGGTGAAGTGTGAATTTTTTTACCACAAAGTGGCAAGTGTCTTTTAGCCAAATCACTTGAGATCAAATGCAATTTCCTAAACATAATATAAAAACTAGCAGAGATACGAAGTAACGAGAACTAAAATTGTTCAAGAAACAAAGGGCAGAACCTGGAACTGCTGAAGAATCCTAGGATGCTTGACTCGTGGCCATGACCAAGTCTACCAGACACTCCCATTCCCCAACTAAAGGCCTCCCCACCATCTAGCAAAGATAGAAACAACAATTGAGAAGAAGATACTATAAATATATAGTGTACAACCTACAGTCATGCTTGATATGAGGGAACTCAATAACAACAATTGAGAATATATTAAGCATATTTGTGTAGAATCTACAATCAGCATGCTAAGAGGAACTCAATAACAACAATTGAGAATGTATTTGCATATTTAGTAAAGAATATACAGTCAGCTTGCTAAGAGAAACTCAATAACAACAATTGAGAAAACATATATTTAATATATTCATGATTGCTAAGCGGAACTCAATAATAACAATTGAAAAGATATGAATATCCAGTGTACAAATTACAGTCATGCTTGCTGAGCGGAACTCAATAACAACAATTGAGAAGATATTATGAATATTTGGTATATCTATTGCATACCACTAATTGCGACAGTGTGCTCTGAACCCAGAGCTGCCATTTTAATGTTGATTCCATCCAAGTATTCTACTTTAGTAGGCAAAGGAACTATGTTTGGAGCCCCTACATTTCAGGAAAACACAGTTAGCTGCCATCCTTTTTTCTTTGAGCACCTTTAACAGCTCTAGAATATCAAGTTTTTAAAGTTAAACATAATAATATGAGAAGGTTCAGGAAAAAAAACTATTTAGGTCCATTAAATGCTAAGACAGGTTTAGTTCTTACTTTTTCCAAGTCCAAGCTGCCCACTTGTGTTTTTTCCCCACATGTAAAGCTCTCCATCCACTACAAGAGAGAAAGGTGGACATGGAGCAAATTTAAAAATAGCAAGGTAAAGAATATGCAATAATTCAGAAGATAAAAAAACTTAAAGCTGTTAAATACTCATTTTGGAGGACAAAATAAGCCATCCAATATCAAATACAAAACTTGTACGGTAAATTATTCATGTACAAAACTTGTACAAAAAAAAAATATCAAATACAAATTTTTAAAGGTGAACGCTACCGTGCATAAGCACCGACCTGTGATCGCACAAGAATGATTATAACCAGCAGAGATCTGCACAATTTTCTTCTCCTCTCCAAAAACACGAAGTGGCTCCTGAGATATCCAAAAATGGAAAATGATGTCAAGTAAATTTTCCTGGTTCCTACTTATGTCCAGAGGACATGCATTCATCCAACAATCGAGAAAAAATACTACTGCAGCAGAGATAAGTTCAACAGACAAAAAAATATAGCTAAAAAAAGCAAAACAAACCATACCACTGAGTAGTGCTTACTCTCTGAGACACCAAGCTGCCCAAAATCATTAAGACCCGTTGCATATACACATCCATAGTCTGCGAAAGGAAGACAGTACTGTGAGCCCCTACACGGACATTACGAAGACTATTCAATAGTCATCAGACTCATCACCAATTTTATACCCCGTCATATTGTATCATCCAATCCAATAGCACATTGATGACTATTATTACTACTTTAAACCAGCAAGTAGGAAGTTAAAGCATTCCAATTCCCATGAACACAAGAAAAAATTCATGGCATCCATACAAAATTCACACACGAACCCCAAACAATTGCACTTCACAATACCACACAAGACTAACCCTTCAGACGTCATAATATTGTTATAACAATCAAGAAGATAACGATTCAAAATTCTGCTTTCATTAATAATGCTCAATTTAATAGATAGAATAAACAAATAAATAAAAGAAATTGGACGAAAAAACAATTTGATAAAGAGGAATGAAAAGCGAACCTGTTAAGAAGAGAGTGTGAGCACCGCCACAAGCAATGGCTTTAAGGTTCTGGTTGCGGAAGGCGGTGGAAACGACGGGTTTCCATTGCGAATCCAAGTTGCCAAGACCCAATCTGCCGTAATCGCCGTTCCCCCACAGCGCAGCGAACCTCTTTCCCGCCACGCGTGAGAAAGATCGCGTTAGAAGTCCTAAACCGGAAGCTCTAATGGCGAATTTGGAGAAGCTTCGACGCCACATTTGTGGTGAGAGGAAACGGTGGTACGTGAAGAACGTTGATGAAGTGAGAAAGAATCATGAAGCGATTAAATAAAGTTCAACAATTAAATCAATAGCGCATTGAAGAGAGAGAGCAAAGAAACATTTCATGGCTCACACTGCTGCAACGTCTGCTATGTTCTTCTGCTAACGGCGGTTAGTTATGGGTAGAAGAACCTTGTAGAGAGATACAAACGCTGATTTACCATTTGAACCCTCCTGGTAAATTAATTCTTTTTTAACTCTTACTTTCTTTTTTTAAAATACTTGTAATTTTTTTCTTTAAGAGTTTCACTTCATTATTTATTTTATAAAAATTTCATTACGCCCTTATTTTCTAAATTGTGGAAATTTATATTTTTAGAATATTCAACATAAGAATTTATATTATTTTTAACTAGAATAAAATTTGTCTAATTAGATTCATGAAAATTAAAATGTTAAACTATGATAAAACAAAGAAAGTTACAATTTTTTAACATATTATTACAACGTAATTTTCTTAATTTTTTTCTCCACCTTACTATACTTTATTGTCCATAAAAATTAATGTTTGTACATTTTTCAAGTAATTCAAAAATAATTTTATGATATAATTAATTATTATATATTATGTTAAATAATAATATACTATATGCATATTTACAAAAAAAATATTACATTACATTTCATCCTAATAATAAGTTACTTCTATATAATTTCAATATCTATGTATCTATACATATACATGCATTTTAGATTATTTTGATAAAAAAAATCTAAATAAAATGTGACAAAACCAAGATTTTTATTTAAAAAATTCAATAGGATATGAGAAATGAAATTTTCTTCATTAAAATTCAGATTATTTTGTTATAAATTTTGGAATGGGCAGCTTATTACAAAAATTGGAGCCAAAGAATTTTTATATGTTTCTATGTTTTTATATGTTTCGATGCCTCCTTGGATTCCTCATAAAAATAGAAAAATTGTTATTTTTAAACATATAAAAATATTCATTATCACAAAAACGACGACAATGGTAACATCACAGTTAACTACTTCAATATCGTTCGATTCATCCATTCAGGTCAAAAATTGGACCGCAATTAGACCAACGCTTAAGATATTGTTAGACCAACAGTCCAGCAGATGATAAAATAATCAAAGAATATCTAACTAAAGATATTGATAAGCAGGTTATAAATAACCAACCGGATTTTCAGGTACTCTGTTTATATCTTATTTTGTTTATATTTTATTGAACTTGTATCAGCTCAGGATCTATGGGGTAAATTATAAATACAAAGTCAGGGCCACAAGTCATATACGTTCCATTTACGTTCAACGGACACTTCTAAATACTCAATAGTGATAATCATTCACTAAATATTCAATTAAGAGCTGAGACTCTACAAATCACACGCCTAACTTGAGTGTCGGAGTATCTTTTGCAGGTACCTCCCCCTGGAGCACAAAGGCAACTGATCGGCCGATACCAACATGACCGATCGGCCCAGACGGAAGTCAACCAAACGACTCCGACAGAAGAAAGGCAAGCAGCTCAGGCGATTCCAACGTTTGGAAGACACGTCAGCAAAGGTTTGTCTCTCGGTCCCGTAAAATCCTACCTAAACATTTTGGCGCCCACCGTGGGGCCGGGGGCATCCCTTATAACCACAAGGAACCGGACAAGGATGCAGTCTCACCATCAACGTCAACAAGCATCTACGGCTTTACAGATAATTGTTTTGATATAGATTCATTTTATTATTTAATTTATATGATTAAATTTAAAATATCTTAAATCAATATTATAATATTGTTCAAGATTTATTAATGCACTCACCAGTTAGCCAAATTTGGCATCAAGTGTTCAACCATGCAACAACTCGGCCATTCAGCCTCATTGGTATTCAGTCGTTCGGCTTCACAGTACAGGTGACAGGACCATGCAAACCACAAGTCCAACAGGAGGGCAAAAACTGAGCGATGATAAAAGTTGTAAACGAACTGTCACTCTCGTAAGCAAAATCCAGGGGTGTTATGTGAAAAACACCTAGTCCAAACCGAGCGGTGATACAAGTTCTAAACGAACTGTCACTCTCGTAAACCAAACCCAGGGGCATTATGCGAAAAACACCTGGTCTAAACTGAGCGGTGATAAAAGTTCTAAATGAACTGTCACTCTCGTAAACAAAACCCAGGGGCGTTATGTGAAAAACACTTGGTCCAAACCAAACAGTGATAAAAGTTCTAAACGAATTGTCACTCTCGTAAACAAAACTCAAGGACGTTATTTGAAAAACACCTGGTCCAAACCGAGCAGTGATAAAAGTTTTAAACGAACTGTCACTCTCGCAAACAAAACCCGGGGGCGTTATGTGAAAAACACCTGGTCCAAACCGAGCGGTGATAAAAGTTCAAAACGAACTATTACTCTCATCAGCAAAACCGAGGGACGTTATCTAAAAAACACCTGGTCCAAACCGAGCGGTGATAAAAGTTCTAAACGAATTGTCACTCTCGTAAACCAAACCAAGGGGCGTTATGTGAAAAACATCTAGTCCAAACTGAGCGGTGATAAAAGTTCTAAACGAACTATCACTCTCGTAAACAAAACCAAGGGGCGTTATGTGAAAAACACCTGGTCCAAACCAAGCGGTGATAAAATTTCGGGTTAAATATGTTTTTAGTCCCTGAACTATCAAGCGATTTTGGTTTTAGTCCCTACTCAGAACTTTGATGGTTTTTAGTCCTTATTGTTTTAAAACTCTGAGTAATAGTCCTTAAAATTGGACGGTGTTAAGTTTCAGTGGATGTGGCAAACGGCGTTGCCTCGTGATCACTGATTTGCTCTATTCTCTGTCTGCCACGTTGGATGTTTAAGTATTTGAACTGAGATTAAGTTGATTGATTAAGTTGTTCTAGGGTTCATAATTTGTGAAATTAAATTTTTGAATTGGGGGATTTAATTGTGCCAAACCTCGACAAGCTGGACATGCTGGACCGCCATTTTTGTCGTTTACATGTGTCTTCTATGGTACGCCAGCACTCACCACACCGATCCCCACCTACCGGCCAAGCACGTCTCCGACGCCGGCCTCTCCCCCTCGCAGCTCCAAAAGCTTCCCTCCATCACCAGAAAAGACCTTCTCATGGGCTCCGAATGCGCCGTCTGCCTCGACGACATCGCCACCGACCAACCCGCTCGACTCGTTCCCGGTTGCAACCACGCCTTCCATGTGGAATGCGCTGACCCCGCCGTCCCAAACTCCGCTGCTGGCAGAGCGCTTTACTCTGACCCCATCAGATTCCGGCAACAAGGGTCCAATTCTCTGGCGAGCTTCTCCACTTTCTTCTCCTTTTCTGTCACCAACCTCAATCCATCCTTCGTCGGCGGTGGCCTCACCTTCGTTATCTCGCCGGACTCCACCGCTGTCGGCGATTCCACCGCTGTGTGGGTCTCGTACTCGACTGTGAGGCCGAAAGATCCGATTTTGAAGGTGGATCTCGATGTCGGTATGTATCTTAATGATTTCATGTATGTGGGGTTTTCTTGGAACGGTACTGTGGGGGCTGTTGCTGGGGTTGTGACTGTTGCTGGGGTTGTGACTGCTGGTGCTTTTCATCTTGCGCTCTTTGTTGGTGCATTCATTTGAGTGTATTCTAAGAAGGTGAAGCGAATGAAGAAATTTGATCAATCTATTGAGTCGGAGATTATTAGAATGCTAAAGGAGTTTAGCTAAAGGAGCTGAAATTTGCCACTAAGGGGTTCAGTGCTAATAGGGTCATTGGTCATGGTGCTTTTGGGACCCTGTACAAGGGTGTGCTGCCTGAGAGTGGTGACACTGTTGCGGTGAAGAGGTGTAATCATAGTGGTCAAGGTAAGAGTGAGTTTTTGTTCGAGTTGTCTATAATTGGGAGTCTCGGGCATCCGAGTTTTTGTCCGAGTTGTCTATGATTGCAAGATAATGATGCAGAAGCCTTACAGAGAAGAAATTATGAGTAAAGCCGAGAGAAAACGACGCGTCGCTGCCAACTCCAACCTTCAGAACGTAATTAACAAACTTAATCTCAGTTCAAATACTTAAACATCCAACGTGGCAGACAGAGAATAGAGCAAATCAGTGATCACGTGGCAACGCCGTTTGCCACATCCACTGAAACTTAACACCATCCAATTTTAAGGACTATTACTCAGAGTTTTAAAATAATAAGGACTAAAAACCATCAAAGTTCTGAGTAGGGACTAAAACCAAAATCGCTTGATAGTTCAGGGACTAAAAACATATTTAACCCTAAAATTTCTAAACGAATTGTCACTCTCGTAAACAAAACCCAGGGGCGTTATGTAAAAGCACCTGGTCCAAACCGAGCGGTGATAAAAGTTCCAAACAAACTGTCACTATCGTAAACAAAACCCAGGGGCGTTATGTAAAAGACACCTGGTCCAAACCGAGCGGTGATAAAAGTTCAAAACGAATTGTCACTCTCATCAGCAAAACCCAAGGACGTTATCTGAAAAACACCTGGTCCAAACCAAGAGGTGATAAAAGTTCTAAACGAACGATCACTCTCGTAAACAAAACCGAGGGCGTTATGTGAAAAACACCTGGTCCAAACCGAGCGGTGATAAAAGTTCTAAACGAATTGTCACTTTCGTAAACAAAACCTAGGGGCGTTATGTGAAAAACATCTGGTTCAAACCGAGCGGTGATAAAAATTCTAAATAAATTGTCACCCTCATAAACAAAACCTAGGTACATTATCCAAAAAACACCTGGTCCAAACCAAGCGGTGGGGAACATTCTATATGAACGCTCACTCTCGTCCAAGCCGAACAGTAAAGCTCATTCCCTAGGAAGAACTCCTAGGTCAAAGTCAAAGGAGGGAGGTAAGGCTCTCTCAAAGCCGAACGGTAAAACCCGTTCACTAGGAAGCACTCCTAGCTTAAAGACTGAGCGGTAAATCCCTCTCGGCAAAGAGGTAAAGTCCTCCCATTAGGAAGTTGTCTAGGAACTCCTAGTGTAAAGTCGAATGGTAAAGCTCATTCACTAGGAAACACTCCTAGCTCAAAGACCGAGCGAAAAATCCTTCTCGACAAAGAGGTAAAGTCCTCCCATTAGGAAGTTTTCTAGGAACTCCTAGTGTAAAGCCGAACGGTAAACCCCTTTCACTAGGAAACACTCCTAGCTCAAAGACCAAGTGGGAAATCCCTCTCGGCAAAGAGGTAAAGTCCTCCCATTAGGAAGTTCTCCAGGAACTCCTAGTGTAAAGCCAAACGGTAAAACCCGTTAACTTTGAAGCACTCCTAGCTCAAAGGCCGAGAGGTAAATCCCTCTCGATGATGTTGAAGATAAAGACCGAGAGGTAAATCCCTCTCGGCCGAGAGGTAAATCCCTCTCGTCAACTAAAAGATTTAATGCCAAAGAATGAGAGGTAAATCCCCCTCGCTAGAAAGTTGAAAGACCGAGAGGTAAATCCCTCTCGCCAACAAACTGAAGTTATAAACCGAACAGTGAAGACAGTCCTCTGTGTATGTACTATAAATCAAACGGTAAAACCCGTCCCCTAGGAGGAACTCCTAGGTCAAAGTCAAAGACCGAGAGGTAAATCCCTCTCGACCGAAAGGTAAATCCCTCTCGGTTCATGATGCAGGCCGAGAGATAAATCCCTTTCGGTTCACGTTGAAGGCCGAGAGGTAAATGTTAGCAAAATGATCAAGATGAAGTTTTGATGATGTCCAAATCAAGTCAAGAGAAATCAAGATTCAAGATGTTATGAAGACTTATATTGTGATGGAAAGCTTTTGTAATACTCTTAGAAATATGTATAGGACTTAGATTAGAAAAAGAAAAGTGTTTTGTAAAATTACTATAGTAAATCATTGCAACAAAACACTATAGTACTATTCATATGAATAGTAACACTATTCATGTGAATAGTGACGGTTAACGGTAAGAGTATCGCACTTAACACGGACGTTGGAGAAACTAGTCGTTGAAGAAACTAGCCGTTTATGACCGTTGGACAAACTAGCCGTTTATGGCCGTTGGACAAACTAGCCGTTTATGGCCGTTGGACAAACTAGCCGTTAAGTTTGTCTTTTAGTGAATGGAAGAGCCTTTGGATGAGTCTATAAATAGACTCTCATTTCCTCTTAAGAACAAATCTAGAGACACAGAAACTCTTCCCTTGTGCTCAAATACTCAGAAACTCTTGAGACTTGTGTGTTCTTGTTCGGCTTGTGAAACTCTTGTCTGTGGAGCTGGTGAAGTGCTGCTACGGTGACAGAGGAAATAGCCGGTTCATCCTTGGTGTGTCTAAGGAGGTGTTCGGAAGAGAATCATCCTTCGTGAAGTATTCGGAGGAGGTGTTCATCCTTCGTGAAGTATTAGGAGGAGGTGTTCATCCTTTGTGAAGATTCAAAGGAGGTGTTGTCTCATCTCTTGTGGCATCAAGAGAGGTGTTTTCTAAACTTTTACAAATTGTATCTTTGTGATTGTAGTTTGTAATTGTTTTGTGATTAGTGAATTGTTTATCTTGTTTTGAGATAAGCGACTGGACGTAGGATTGGTAAGATCCGAACCAGGATAAAATCATCTGTGCAAATTTCTCTCAACCTTACTCTATTTTATTGTCTTTATTATTTGCTAAGTAAGTTTAATTGAGTAGAAATTGTTAAGGCACACGTTTTTAGTAAGAACCAATTCACCCCCCTCTTGGTTTGTTATTCCACGCTAACCATTACGCTGCAGCCGCTCTGACAATTGGTATCAGAGCTTGCTTTGATAGTCATTCAAATGGCGGGATCGTTTCAAACATTCGCAGAGGGTGCTTCTATCAATAGACCACCACTATTCACAGGTGAAAATTACGCATTCTGGAAGGTAAGAATGCAAATATTTATGGAATCTATTGATATAGATATTTGGGATGCTGTTGCATTTGGTCCTTTTATTCCAACTAACAATATGCAGGAACCAAAGCCCCGTGACCAATGGACTGCTCAAGATAAGAAAAAATTTGGTAATGATGTAAAAGCTCGTAATATTATTTCATCTGCTTTAACTGTTGATGAGTTTTACAGGATTTCTGTTTGTAAAACTGCACAAGAAATGTGGGAAGTACTGAAAGTAACCCATGAAGGTACAGATGATGTTAAGAGAGCTAGAAAGAATACCTTAATCCAGGAATACGAAATGTTCAGGATGAAGCAAGGGGAAACAATAGTAGATGTTCAGAAACGCTTCACCAACATCGTAAACCATCTTATTGGACTAGGTAAGTCTTTCGATACTGATGAGCTTAATATAAAAATTTTGAAATCTTTAGACAGGTCTTGGCAACCAAAAGTGACTGCAATTTCTGAGTCACAAAATCTCAACACAATGACCATGGCTGCATTATTTGGAAAGTTGAGAGAGCATGAACTTGACCTTGGAAGACTTGATGAAGAAGAATCAAAAGCCAAAAACAACAAGAAGAGTTTGGCGTTAAAGTCGGAGGTTGAAAGAAGCAAAGGTAAATCGGAAGATGAAGACTCAGACGAAGAAGAAGAATTGAGACTCATGATAAAAAGACTCAACAAGTTCATGAAGTCTAAAGGTAAAGGAAAATTTAGATACGAAAAGAAAGATAATCCAGTATCTTCCTCAAATTACCGATGCTACGGTTGCGGAGAAAAGGGACATTTAAAAGCAGACTGCCCAAATCAAAGGAAGGGTGAAGAAAAGAAAGAAAAGAAATTCTTCAAGAAAAAGAAGGCATACATTGCATGGGAAGATGACAATGAGACCATTTCAGATTCAAGCTACTCAGATGAAGAAGCAAACATCTGTTTAGTGGTGAACGACGACGCTGGAAGCCAAGTAAGTACATCTAGCGATTCTGATAATTATAGTCAAATTAGTGAAAATGAATTGCATGAAATTTATGCTGCTTTAATAGTAGAATCTGAAAAGTTAGATAAAGCCCATCAGAAGTTGAAAAAGGATTTCAAAAATTTAAAATTAAATTTTGAAAATATTCTTGAAGAAAATAAGAATTTAAAATTAAATTTTGAAAATACTTTTGAAGAAAATAAAGATTTGAAAAATAAAGTTTTAATTTTTGAAAAGGGTAAATTTACTAGTAGTAATGAATGTGCATCTTGTGTTAATTATAAGAAACTACTAGATGAAACAACCTCAGGAGAATGTAGTAAAAATAATGAAAATAAGGTTGTTAAAAATAAGTATGTTCCTAGAATTAAAAATAAACACAATCATAGAACCCGTAGAACTTGGGTAGAAAAAGGAACAACTTATAGGAACACAAATGTTGTATCATGCTTTTATTGTATGAAAAAGGGTCATCCTTCGTGAAGTATAAATAGACTCTCATTTCCTCTCATAATGTATCGTAACCTGTGGAGGCCGAACGGTTAACATTCAGTACCGTTCGGTCCATCCACTCAGGTCAAAGATTGGGCCGCAATTGTGCCAGCGAATATGCTATTGTTGGGCCAACAATCCAGCAGATGATAAAATACTCAAACAATGTCTAATTAAAGATATTGATAAACAGGTTATAAACAACCAACCGAATTTTCAAGTACTCTGTTTATATCTTATTCTGTTTATATTTTATTAGGCTTGTATCAGCTCAGGATTCATGAGGTAAATTATAAATACAAAGCCAGAGGCACAAGCCAGGTACGTTCTACTTACACTCGGCGGACACTTCTAAATACTCAATAGTGATAACAATTCACTAAATATTCAATCAAGAGCCGAGGCTCCACAAATCACATGCCTAACTTGAGAGTCAAAGTATCTTTTGCAGGTACCTCCCCCCCTAGAGCATGAAGGCAACCAATCGGCCAATACCAACGTGACCGATCGGCCCAGATGGAAGTCAACCGAACGACTCCGATAGAAGAAAGGCAAGCAGCTCAGGCGATTCCAAGTTCGAAAGAAAGGAAGACATGTCAGCAAAAGTTCGTCTCTCGGTCCCGTAAAATCCTATCGAAACAATTACTAGTATATTTAAAAGGACAACAGTAATCCCACCATCAACTGCTTCAATTTAATAGTAATATCTTTTTTTTCTCTTTCTTCTATAAATTTAGATTAAGAATATTAATATAATTACTATTATATTTAAATAAATAATTTATCCCCATAATTCTATTTAAGTGTTATGATTATTAATTGTAAGAACTTACAAAATAAAGTGTTAGAGTAGATAGGTGTATTAAAATAATGAGACCGAGTATTTAATTATAACATAATCTTATAATATAAATAGAACTTTCTAAAGCTCGGTTCATTATTTAAAATACTTCTATCTCTCTAAAACATTATTCTCTTCTCTTTCTCTCACTTCTCTATACTCTTTCTACCTTTGGGTCATATGTTCGACAATCAGGAAGTGTCTAGGCGATCCTGGCGTCGAGAGCTACCTTTTCAACCGATCAATTTCTTGATTTAAGCTGGCAAGTTTCGTTCCTCTTTTCTAGGTTTTCACTAAAATCTGTGATTATGCAGATTTTCTGTCTTTGCATGAGAATTGTGTCTCTCTTTCTTCACTCTTAGCTCAATTTAGGTTCTAAGGTTGGTTTCCTATCACCAATTGGTGATTTGTAGGTGTTTTTAGAATTTCCTTACAGTGCAAGCAAACTCTCGAGGTTTCTGTGAACTATGCAGAGTTTAGTCGAGGTAAGGGAAGCTCGGTTATTGCTTTAATTATGATTTAGTGAATATGTGGGAGGATGCATGTACATTTCATGTGGATTGAACTAATATGTTGAAATTTAGAGTATATGTATTATGTGCGATTTAACGTTTTAAGTATGAATTGACAAACTATGGTAATGAACTTAATTGATTGATGTCTAGATTGTGATTTAATGTGTTTTAAGTTAGAATTTGTGATAAGAGGGTTTGGTAATGAGTAGGAGTAATGTATCTTTGATTTTGGGGCTAGTTTTAAGGAAGTTGGGTAGTGAAAATGGGAATTTGAGTCGTTGAGTTAGTGGGTTGTAGTCTGGAGGCACTGTCTGTAGATTTGCACAACGAGCTAGGTCGCTGTGCAAGAACACTTTGTAGTCGCTTAGCGAGGGTATGTGCTGAGTGACTAGTTCATGTCTTTGAGTACTCTTTCTTTTCTTGTTCTTAATTGGTTTGAAATATAAATTGAATTTGTTGTGAATGAAGTATGATTGTGTATGAG